>JAUALY010000003.1:11797039-14297039 GCA_030819805.1 Penstemon newberryi var. newberryi
TACAGTACAGATTACTGAGCATAACTAGTCTCCTTTCATTTCTTTTCTTTCTATGTTTCTGTGTCATAATTTTCTATTTTAAAATCTTTGAGAACAACAATTGAACCTCATAGTCTTGATTTTTAGTGTCCAATTATTTTCTAAATTAACTATCTCCCTTTGGTGTTTTTATTGTGGACAGTGCTTTTGAATCTTCTTAGAATTTCAAATTCTCAATACTTATTTTAAGGGCCGGCCCTAGGCATTTTGGGGCCTTAGGCGAAAGTAGAATTCGGGACCCTATATGATAAGAAAATTGTGTAATAAATGTTATTTTATTATATTTTTTAGAATACAAAAGTATTAATTAATATATATTTTAGTTTTTACCAACTATCTTTTTCTATATTGATAAAATGGCAATGTCCTTAGAATTTAGATTAATTATACACTGATGATTTTCTTCCGTCATAGACGATAATAATAGCATAAAATTACTAGGTTCTTCTTAATGAAAATAAAGAAGATTTATGTTGGTAAGAAACTAAGGTAAGTAATATCACCAATCGGCAAAAGGCAAAAAAATACTAAATTTCAAAATGTTAAAGGTAGAAGGATGAAATCCCTACGTGGCGAACTGTCAAAAGAAACTGGAAACTGAAAAAGGAGAGATAGAAGATAGAATTTAAGGTGAGAGAAGATACATTTTCACTGTTTTGACTTGAAGGTATATTAGGAAATTTAATTGTTTTGCTCTGGAAGCAACATTTTGTGCTCTTGCAATATCGCTAGCCTTGTGATATATTAAGCCCGGCCTAGCCTTTAATATATTTAATATATATAGCAATCAACATGTTTCTAATCTAATTAATACTAAAAGATTCAATTTCACAAAGCTAGCGGCTAGTTTTAAAATTCATAATAAAGTACTCATCAAAATTTCCCTTTTGGACTCGGGCGGTCAGGCCCTAGGTAACTAAGTCGTGGAGCGTGTGCGGGTGCGTGTGCGCGAGCGTGTGCGCGAAAGCGTGAGTGACTGTAAATTTCAAGTATGAGAGCGTCAATAGAGCGTCTATAAAAAATATTTTTTAAGAGATATAAAATAATTAAATAACATATCACAATAGAAAAAATAACATCACAAAAGTACAAAATTATCAGTATTACCATTTCAACTAAGTAAGATATATGATTTTGTTCAGTTAAATTACTACATATTATTACAATCAAATAAGTTTCATTACAATTAGTAGCATAAGTTCCATAATCAATATAGTCACAGACTAATAATGAGGGAATTGCATTTTTCATGCCAAACATTAGCCTACTATATACATTTCATACCACACCTTTCAGAATGACACATTTCATACCAAAATCAATCAACCTTTTTCAATTTTCATACCACCGTTAAATTTTGGATGGAATCGGACACGTGCGGCGCACGTGTCCGTTAAGTCACAATTTTGAATTCTTAGGGGGGGATATTTGCAATTGGTCAGGGGGGATTTTTGCAATTATTTTCCACCATCTCCACCACCTCCACCACCTCCACGTAATTTTCAATTTCCCGGTGACTCCGGCCACCATTAAACCTCTCCTTGGTGGCTACGGCTTCGTCTTGACCTCATCTACAAAGATCATACACTATTTCGTTGTTTCATATCGATCCCGTAGCTTGTATTTCAAATCTAAGAATTTTAGTGTTTTCGGTTTTTGCTCCGCCGCCGGCGGAGGAGGTCGACCCACCGTCTAACACTTAGTTCCGTTCATTCCCCTTGGTGTAACGGTTCTTTTGCCACCAACCTCATCCATTTTCATCAAGTATTGAAGAAATCCCCAATTTTTAAAATTTAGGTTACTATTCATCATCTTCCACATTAAGAAATCTGGTATTTTTTTTTCCTTTTTTTTTTTTTTTTTTTTTCTGAGAGTTAACGGACACGTGCGCCGCACGTGTCCGATTCCATCCAAAATTTAACGGTGGTATGAAAATTGAAAAAGGTTGATTGATTTTGGTATGAAATGTGTCATTCTGAAAGGTGTGGTATGAAATGTATAAAGTAGGCAAATGTTTGGTATGAAAAGTGCAATTCCCTCGACTAATAATGCTAGTGCTACAAGTTTATCATACATGCTTTCAGGGGCGGATCCAGGATTCAAGAGTCGAGGGGCCGAAACATATTATTAACAAAAAATATATATTTAAATAATAATATTCAATCTATTTTTGACTATATAAACATAATTTTTTTTCCTATATTGAAATTAAGAAGAATACTTTGTAGGGTCTCTGATTTAATTTTCCTAAAATTATAGATTTTCAATTGAACGTTATAGTTATTTGGTTAAGACAAAAATATTAACTAAATCTTGATAAGTATATTATGTGTATAGTTATTTTTTTGCAATTGGACTTTTAAAGCGGACAACAAAAATCAATGCAAATAAATAAATATATTATGTATATATAAGTAACTAGAATAAAAAATTCAAAAACCTTGTGGGGCCAAGCCCTCCCCCAATAAGGGTTGTAGATCCGCCCCTGCATGCTTTACCACCCACTTTTGTTAGCGCCTGGATAAAAAAATCAACAAAAATATACACACCTTCTATTTGTTTTAGTTTTCATCCCAATATCAACACATCGACTTCCGTCCCGTAATTGAATTGACATGGGAAAAAAAATTCGTTCCAAACTAATTATAAATATTTATTATTTATTAATACAAAAAAATGCAAAAAAATTCCTAATGAACAGAGATAGGATTTCTTTTTTCTCAAAATCGTACGGGAATTTAAAAAATCCATACTATTTTTCTCAAAAAAAAAAAATTAATGGCAATTTACTTCCATGTGATATTCCTAATGTTCAATTTATCTCCCTGTGTTTATGATAATGTGGCAGTTTACCCCCTTGTGTTGTGATAATGTGGCTATTTGCCTCATGTACTATAAAATCAGTATTAACTTGTGGCTCTAATGTGTACACATATACTTATTTTTACAAAATAATTTGTTTTATTTTTTTTCAACACTATTTGACGAATTTTTATATAATTCTCGACTTTAAAATTTATAATACGCGTATTTTGTAAGTATAATACGAGATCCTTTGTTTGAAAAAGTCACGCTTTAAAATCAGGTAAGACGCGCACTTCTTGTAAAGAGTGCGCGCTCTAACAACAACAAATTCGCACACTTATTTTTACAAATTCGCGAATTTAGTAGCGAATTTTGGTTTTACGCTCTAGAGCGCGAATTGAGAGCGCGCAGAAAGGTGGACTCCGCGAATTTAGTTACCTAGGTCAGGCCTCTTTCACTTCGGTATCACAATTCCCTTCTTCAAATCCGCCCCACTGCCTTGCACAGTTGCACTACAAGTAAACCAAGATTGCAAATTACGGGTTCGGGCTGCCTATGGCTAATCTGCCCAACCCCCACCCAGTAGTACTCCTATTTTAACATGGATTAAAATTTATCCAACGGCCTTAAAAATTGGAAAATTTTAAAAATAGATAAATCAATCCTCATCTTATATACAGTATTTTACTTTTTTTACATAGTAAACTTCACATAATTCCCTCCTTTATTGAGTACTCTAATACACCATATATTTAACCTATTCCAAAAAGTCGCAAAACCCTACTACCGTATCAGGATTAAACAAACTTTTATCTTTTCCTTTTTTCATATTTTCATCATCATCCCATATTTTACATAAATTTTCTCTGAACAATGTGGGATTATAAATTTATAATGATGCTTACGGTATTGGATGCTCGGCAAATAATAAGAGATAGACATTCTTGAATGTTGTCACTAATTTATTGTCCGAAGAGAAAATCGAGTTGGATCAATTGATGAAAGAAGTTCAAGAACCTAATCGTTTTGCATAAAATACTACCACTAGTAACTAGAATCATAATGCTCCATTTCTTGGATTCTTGGTTGAAGGCAAGAAATCACCAAAAATGAAAAATGCTTCATTATCGCAACTTGCTAGTTCCCGTTAAGCATTAGATCTTGAAATTAATTTTCAAGAATTTCGGAAAAGACCCTCTTGTTATATGCACTAATCATAATCATCAAAGTGCATCAACTCAGAAAACCCTAGAAATTTCATCGGCGATTGAAGATTTAAAGAAATTCAATCAAAACCCTAAGAGAAAAAGGCGTGGTGATCAACACGAAGAGGATCATAAAAGGGTAATGAAGAAAAATAAAGTTGCAAATTTACAACATGCACCTCCTTTTCTCCCACAAGATTTCTAGAAAATGACCAAAGTGAAACAAATAATTCATAGTTGGGACTAACGTGGAAAAAAAACATAAGAGGGACCACTCTATAAAAATTTAATGATAAAGAGGACTATTAGTGATGTTTACCCTATAATTAATATCCCATCTGTCAAAAGATTATGTTCCTTTTTTGCCGTTCTAATGATAATTATTAAAATAATATGAACTTCCTAAAGAATTTAAGTATGAATGCTCTCCCTAAATCTCCTCGTATTTAATTATGAATTGTAAAGTTTCTCAAAAAAAAAAATTATGAATTGTACAATACCTGACAGGAAAAACCGGAGACGGTAAACCCAATTCACATAAATAAAAACTAAATAAATATTATACATTCTATTTCTTCCGAAGCAACAGAACGAAAGCCACACTCAATTGCCTCCCTTCGCTAACGCCGTTTCTCTTCCCCCTCCGCCTCCAAGCTCCACCGTGACCTCATCCATTCAATGCCTGCCCAAAAGCGTCCGGTCGAAACAACAACTCCACCTCCTTCTCCTCCGCCACCGCTAGAGGAAGAAAAGGCCGGTGATTCGCTCCAAGGAATCGAGAATCACAACCAGGAGCAATCCGCGAATAACTCTGGTACATGTGCACGTCTACGCACATGCGTTATTTTTGTTTACGATATATACGAGTTCCCGTCAGCATTCCTCTGATTTATTTTAAATGATTATTTGTTATGGTACTTATGTTTTTTCATTTTAAATGATTGATTTCAGATTCCGATTCGAGTTCTTACCCTAGCGATGGAGAAAAAGACGAGTAATTCTATCTTTAATTAACTGCTTCTCTTTCTGCGTATACTTACATATACACACGGCGACACACACACACACGTTTGAAACACTTAAGCATTAATGTAAATGAATGAATGTATTTGTATATGATTTTGATTATATATGTTGTTAATCCTGCGGATTTTGGCACGGTTTGATGTGTTCTTTAGATACAATTTGTTTACTTTAAGGTTCATTGAGTAGGAGGCAGGGCTTTTTTTTTTTTTTTTTAAATACTTTGAATTTGTTTAGATCTTTTGATGATTGAATTTTGTTGTTATCTTCAAATTTTGATGATATGAGTGATGCCGTGATCTACTTATGATATCTATATTTGAATTAAGCTCCGAGGGAGCGTTAATAACGAATCTTGTTGATTTAGATAGCATGAGAGCAATAACTGAGAATCTAATAGTTGATTTCGCCGTTTATCTCAATTTTCATTGTTGTGTTGGATATGGAATTTGATTTGTGTGCTAATAAATGTTTGAAGTCCGAGTCTCTTTAACCATACGAGGCTAGGTATATTTAAGGTACTTATCACCATGATTTATTATCATTATTTATTGTTATTACTATTTCAAAAAAAAAATAATGGCATAGTGACTACCGACTTCCTTAATAGTCATTTAATGATAGAATTAGGTCTCAACAAACAAATCGTTGTTTTACGTATGATATTTACGTGACTTTGTTGCATTCAAATTTGGTGTGGTGACATTATATATATACAATGCAGGTTTAGAATTATTTTAAAATTTTATGTTGTTGAACGCAGATTTATTGAAGTGAATTTGGCGGAAATACTCAAAGAAGTTCAGTGTCCTATATGTTTAGGTATGTATATATTGTCATATTCAAATAGATGTCAATGCTCTCCAATAAAAGGCTACACAACATTCTCTCCTTTTTGTGATGTTAAATATTATGTACAAATTGCTTGAAGTAGTTAGATTTAGAATATACTATTTTTGCAGCACTTTGTTCTCGAGGAACTTGGTTGCATTCTAGTATTGTAGGGGATAATGTCAGCGATTTGTGATGAATATTCGGGATTCAACACAGTGCTCCATTGAGTAATTATTATCATTCGATTCAATTGTAAACATTGCAATTGTTTGGTTGAAAATTTTCCTAGTTCTTGTTTCTTTCGATATTTATTGTGGATTTGCTGATGACTCATGGTTATATTGCTTTCAAACTCCTTCAAAGTAGTTCCTTCAGCCCAATTCAGTTCTTATGAGAAGTCCATCACCTAGACCTACTTTTGCTAGATTGTGTTTTCTGTATTTAGAAGATGATGAAACTATCATGCATAGGAATCGGGGTGTTAAGTTAAAAGGATCGATGCACAAAAATGAGCTAATATTTTCTCGAGAGTTTGGCAGCGAAAATGGTTTTTATTTTTATTTTTTGGAGCATTCAGTATTTCGAAACGAAGTACAAGATAGGTGATAAAGTACAAATGGAAAAGAAAAAAACGAGGAGAAGAACGGTAGTAACAAATAGCATGTGCTCTTTTCTTTCAAATGGAAATTGTCAAATCTATTGACTTACAGACAACTTTGAGTGGCATTTTTAACTTAATACTTGTTCTAAAAGCTTTATTTAAGCAATTCAATTATTTATAGTTTAATGAGTTTGAGAGAAATAATCCTTTCTACAGACTTCTTTTTAAAGGAAAACTAATCTGATAGAGAAGATGTGGATCTTCTCACTGGCAGATGCATTGTTTATGTGAAATGCCTCTTCCACTTTGCTATTGTGGCAAGTGAAGAAAATAATATCCTATATATTCAGTACCATTTTGTCTCTCTTTTGTTCAAGCCAGTTCTGTGAAGTAATGTGGTTTAAAATAATGTATGATCAGGTATCATTAGGAAGACAAGAACGGTCATGGATTGCTTACATCGATTTTGCAGGGAGTGTATTGACAAATCCATGCGCATGGGGTACGTACTTGTGATTCTTACCTATGAAATAATTATTCAAGTTTTCTTGATTTTACTTTTATCGTTCTCTTCAATATAGGAACAATGAATGCCCTGTCTGCCGTACACATTGTGCTAGTCGCCGTTCTCTGAGAGATGATCCAAACTATGATTCCCTGATTGCTGCTTTGTATCCAGACATTGATAAATTTGAGGAAGAGGTAGAGTTGATTTTTTTTTTTTTCCTCTTCCTGTTTGACTATGTTTCATCAAGAACCATTTAATTGTAATTGCAGGAATTCGCCTTCCATGAAGAGGAGAAGGCTCGCAATAAACAGGTAATTATTCATGGACCCATAGGTGTAGTTTATTATAATTTCAGTTATTTATGGATCAGATGGATTACTTTATGATTCCTCAGTTTTATTATAGTAGTAATCTCAAATTTTTCTTGCTCCATCTTTTTAGCTGAATGGAAAATTTAAATTCTTATTCAATGTTAAAAGGATGAATCGTGAAATGGTGCTTTCCTAGCCCGGAATTGCTTAAACAAAATTCCATCTGCTTAGTTTTTCTATTTTGTATCAGATCCAAGCTTCAATCGCCGATTCTTTTCGTCAACAAGCAGAAGCAGTGGGAAAGAAGAGAACATCATCCACATTAGCTAGAACTTAGGGCAATCATCGAAATTTTAGAGTTAGAAGAAACCATCGAGTGGTTGAACACCAAGTATCTGATGAAGAGGAAGAAGCTAATGGACATGACAACAACAAAGACTCGTCTTCTACTGACGAGGGTTCTACTGAAGTCAAATCAAATGAATATAAAACATTGCGAGGGGCTAGGACTTCACAGCCATCTTCAGGAGCCAATGCGCATGTGGGATCCAATGATAATGATTCAGAAACAAATAGAGAATTACTTGGTCCAGCTTCTAGATTTCTCGACAGTTCTGAAATTCTTGCCTTGGGAAGCGGTGGCATGAGTAATAACATCCGTCAATGTAGTCCCAGTGAGGCCACTGACGAGCTTTCCAAAAATAACCATGTCTCAGAACTTACGGATAGTCTCGGACCTGCAAGTGAAAATGATTTGACAGAAAATACTAAAGAATAAATCTTTGTGATCTTGTAAAATGTGAGACTATTTTCAAACAATCTAAAAGAATTTTAAGTTTTTCTTTTTGGGGTAGGTGTCGCAAGATAAAGTATTACTACACATGAATTTGTGCAATCTTTCAAGAACTTCTATATTGTCATGTATTCATCCGCATTTTAATTTTTGATCTTTTATTTAATTATTCAACCGATAATTCAGTCGCCTAAATATTAAGTATATGACTGTTTTCATGCTTTAGCCTTTCCGTCCAGGTTTTATTTAGCATACAGGAAAGAGGTGCATGTTTAAGGAATCTAAAGTTTGAACAGTTGACGTGCTTTATGCAAGGAATCTGTATAAATATATGATTCAGGAAGGATGTATGCTCTGATTTACAGATAAAATATGAATAGTTTTGTATACTTTTCGTACGTTAAGTGGTTTTATAAGTTGAACGTTACAACTTTACATACATAACTAGCTAGATACTCCATGATCAACATAACTAGCTAGATACTCCATGATCAACATTGAATAGTGTTGTCCGCCCACCCCCAATAATTAGTGTTGTAGACTTATAGCAATTTTATGTTGTATTGTTGTCATTAATTTGCTTCTGAATTATCCATATGCTCCATTACAACAAAGAATAAGACCGTGACCGTAACACGTTTTTTAGATGGAAATAATATTATTACATCGTAATCATTTTAATAAATGTTCAAATACAAAAAGTTATAAATAATATATAATTATAAATACTAATAACAAACTAGAACAAATATTTATGGACCTATGTGGATGAATTTTAGCTTGATCTTACGGATTTCCCGAGATCGAGACAAAATTCTTTCAAATGAATTTTTATCAGACCCATAAAACTAATCACAAACCTATACATAAACCAACATCCAATTCTTAAAATCTATAAGATTTTAATCCGACACCTACCACCTACTTTTTTTCCCTTTAACTCCATAAAAAAAAATATTAATTTAACACATAACACCTATTTTTTTTCTTCAAATCCCAACATCCAAACTCAACTAAAGTAGCAATTTAGCTTTTTCAAAACTCAACATCCGAAACATAACCAAATGAAATTTTAAATATATAACTGAAATCACCCAAACTAATTTTTTAAAACCGAAACCCGCAAAACCAAACCAAAATTCTTCCAAATAAGGCCTATATTATTGAAGATCAGACCCAAGACCCAAGTCTCGTCGCCAATAAAAGGATAATATTTTCCTAATTTTAAATCATATCTCCTTGTATGGACTTTTTCTCCATGAGGACAAAGGCAAGTGATTAAGCATCAACTTGAGAGTGACATTAATATCATGTATATGTACAGAGAAACATCAACCAAAAAATCTACATATTATTTATTTTAGGGTAATATTAGATTACAATATTATGGTAGCCAATCTACACCGTACATACTAGATCAAAACACAAATCTGATTGATCTTATAAAACTCAAGAGATCATCAACTAACAAAACCTGGGTTGATCAGATAAGCTTAAGCGCATAATTACAAAAATTTAACCAAATTGAAAAACTGCTCTCCACACACTGAGGAGGATCGACGAACATGAAATTAAAGATACTATTTACATGCTAAAAACAAGTACGATTATTCCATCAGTCTTAATTTCTTCAACGATGTTTGCTCCTAGTCTCCCCACTGTAGAGCCTGCAGTAATTAAATTAAAAAAAAAAAAAAAAAAAAAAAAAAAACTGGTTAAATCCATTCCTGCACCTTCTAATTAAACATAGATCATAGATCATATAATGCCAAACCATATTCTATCTCAATTATTGAGGTCACGTCATTGTTGTTGTAATCAAGTTAAGTAATATTAAGAGATACACTATTCAAACTTGGATTAAATTTTATCGAGCTTCAAATTTTACGTTTTAGCTTGATTTAATTGTCAAACTAATTTTTTTCAAACGAACTCAACCCGAATATCGAGTAACTTGATATTTCACATATATATTATCAATTGGGATTATTGCATTTTTGGTGCCATAACTATAGTCCACTGGCATTTCTACCCCGTAATTTTTCGGGCTGACACATTTGGTGCCACATCTTCAACATCAGTGGCAATTTTGGGGCCAATTGAGGCCCAATTTCAAAATTAACCCGAAATCCCCCAATGTTCGGGCCATGTGACATGGATAATAGGAATTTTGACCATTCAACATCTTTTTCATTAAAAATAAAATACAAAATCCTAACTTTCCTATCAAATTCACAAACATTCCCTTAAATAAATTTTTACCCGCCTTCTTCTTCTTCCCCAAATAAAAACATCCAAGTAGCCTAGTTCTTGGTGGATGTAAATAAATAATTGTTTTTTAATGAAAAATGCTTTGAATGGTTAAAATCTCCAATTTTTATGTCACGTGGCCCGCACATGGGAGAATTTCGGACCAATTTTGAAATTGGGCTTCAATTGGCAACAAAATTGCCACTGATGTTAAAGTTGTGGCACCAAATGTGCCAGCCCGAAAAGTTACGGGATAGAAACGCCAGTGGACTATAATTGTGGCACCAAAAATGCAATAATCCCATTATCAATTTCTAGCTTACTGAGTCGAAGCTCGAGCCGAGCCTCAAAAGTTATCGAACAAAAATGATGTTCAAACTTGTTTGATTAGTACGACGAAGCGAGTTCGAATCGAGTATCGAGTAATTTAGTCTAATTTTCATCCCTAGTCACACACTAATCGCAGCAAAAGATTTTTTATCTCAACTCCTTATCACAATTGTCACACGATGGATCCGTAAAAATTATGTATCATATTTTGGTGTCACGTGATGGATCTACCGTATAGGTCCACACAATCAACAGATCTATAGGTGTGACACGAAAATGTAATCTAGAATTCATCCGGGAACAAACAAAAAATCTTCTATCCCATTTTTCTTTTCTTTTTTATACTATCATGTCACACGTACAAGCATCCACCAACATCCGTACACATAAAAAATTAAACCCTTGTCAACAAATATACGTATACGTATACAATCACCAAAAACAAATATACGTATACGTATACTTACGTACCAGTCGTAGACAGTAGGAGAATTAGGCTCTGGCTTGTCGAAGTAATTAGTTCCGATATTCTTAGTAGCAAGGTTGCTTCCCGGATGGAAAACACTCCGCCACACGTTTTCCTTCTTTGCGGCGGCGGTTGGCGACGGCGTCCCCGGAGTCACCGGACTCGCCGGCATCGAAAGAGACTTCGGGTACTTGCTACTACCCTCTCCTCCAGCATCCACTATATATCATATCAAACCACATAATTAATCATTATTTTAATAATATTAAAAACAAAATTAAAAAAGAATAACACTATATATTCTACCTTTGACGTTCAAGGGTTTGGAGTAAATCTTTTTTAGGTGTTTGAGGCCGCGTTCGGGCTGAGGCCCGGCAGCAACATCATCCCATAGTTGATCAAGAAGCACCATCTTTTCTCTCTTTTTCTTTTTCTTTTTTTGAGTGTGTGTGTGTATGTGTAAAGTAGTACTTATTCACTAGCTAGATGACTAATATATATAGGAAGGTTTGGTGCACAAAATATCTAATACAGTTTTGGACAAGATATTTCCAAGTTGCTTATTACTACTTCCAGAGTGCATGATGGAGTGATAAAGGGTGTGGAAATGGGAAATTTGATATTGGAAATAGAGGAAACTAATTTGGATAAGGATGAAGACTTTTTTATGGGACCTTAATATATTATACTATGTTAGATGGGGATGAGATCGAGTAAGGTGAGGGGTAACATGTGTCAGGATATTTTATTTTTACTTTATTTTATTGATTTTGTCATTATGTTTGTGTACAAATTATGGGTCCAAGTCATCAGAGATTTTACTAAATTGACCTTCTTCATAGTAAATCAGCAATAATTGTTTTCTTTAATAGTATGTGATATGATGTTTAGTAATAGGCTAGATTCATCTAGTAGAAGGTGCTAGTTACTATAAAGTAATGAATTCAAGTTCGAATTTTTATTAGGTGAAATTTTCACTTAATATATCCGACATATCTCAAAAGAAATTAAGCCCTTGAAAAATCAAAACAAAAAAATAATAAACAAACATCATGATATTATTTAGTTGAACTGCACTAGTATGATATATAATAAATTGTGCTTTAAGTGGGGTTTCTTTAATTTGTAATAATAGTCAACATTAAGTTTAAATGGTTGGAAAGATCTAGATACTTTGAAAACACAATTATTAAACTTGTGTGATCATATCCATAGTAATCAAAGACCAACTATTTACACAGCACTTGTGACTAATCACTCTTTGAATGTTGCTATACATGCTATAAATAAATTTCCCTTTATTTTTAAATATATATCGTTTAAATTGTTGCACAAGAATTAATAAAATTATTAATTACCTAAATTTTAGGAAAATAAAACTCTTATGATTTTATTCTTGAAAAATTAAAGATATATTTAGAATATTTAGGAGCTAAATCATTAATGAGAAAAGGTAAAAATTATCAAAAAAAAAAAAATTAAGTCTCTCTTGAATTTTTAAAACAACATATATTTAAGAATATTTTTTTGTTACTAAATCTACGTGTATTTGAGAATGAAGGGAGTATTTCCTCTGTCCTTAATTTTTTGTTCCTTTTCACTTTTGATGCGGAATTTTATGTAAGAGTTGAAAAAGTGATACTTTTGGATAATTTTATATTTGTACACCTTAAAGTAGTGGTTGAGAATTAATGGTGTCGATGAAAGGATCATTTTCAGAAACATATTTTTATTTTAAGAAATAGAAATTTTATTTTGAAACATTCCAAAAATAAAATAGAAGTAAAAATTTACAGACGGGAGAGTATACGTGTAATGTAAACAATTTAGACTAAGTTTCACGTAGGACCGAATGCATAATAGAGCATGACCCCAGCTAAATTTTTTTCACGTGTAATAATAATACGTGGTATTAGATGTACATTCTAATCTAAAAAAATTATGGTCTTCATAATATTTTTTGCAGCATATTGAATTTGATGGAGTATATGTAGTTACAAGTGTCATTTCTTAAATTTAATTGAGGCTATGGGACAGGCCGGGAAGAATTTGCATCGTCTCATAAATCTTCTATGGATTCTGTCCAAATAAATGAATAGAAACCATCTTTTCATAGGCATATAGTTTATTTGGGCTTATTTGTTTGTTGGGGTAAAGCCTTCTTTTGGTCATACTCAATAAGGCCCAAAGTGGAACTTATTGACAGGTAAAGAAAATGGCTAATGTAAAGCTCATTTTTTGCTCAAAATTAGGTCAAATAAAACTTATTGGGAAAATTGTTTTTTTGGAAACATAATTTAGACTAACTTGTATTTTGATACCATTGGATGCGAAAATATAAATTTGGTACCAAAGTTAATGGCAATTTACCCCTATGAAATGCATAATGTTCAATTTACCCCTCTATAACTTGGAAAAAAATCAATTTACCCCATGTTAATGGCAATTTACCCCCTATGAAATGCATAATGTTCAATTTACCCCTCCATAACTTGGAAAAAAATCAATTTACCCCCTGTAAAAAATTTAATGAAGCAATTTATCCCCTTCAGCCGAAGAGTGTAACTCACTTGCCGAAATTGAAAGTAGGCATGCAAGCTATTTTATAACATAGGGGGATAAATTGCCACATTTATCATAACACAAGGGGTAAAATGCCACATTATCATAATAAAAATGGATAAAGTGTCGTCCATAAAAATATCAGGGAGGCAATGTGAAACTTTTACAGAATTTCATGGGGTAAAATGCTCTTTTTAAAACCAAATGGGGTAAATTGAACATTATGCAATTCATAGGGGGTCAATTATCATTAACTTTGGGGAAAATTTGGGTTTGGTACCAAAGTTGCAGTGAAAACCTATCCTATAGTACCTTGCATTTTCGTATCCAATGGTACCAAAATTGCAAGTAGGTCTATCATATGGTAAAAAAAAAACAATTTTCCCAAAACTTATTGCACATAAAATAAAAGGTTTGAGAAGTTTCATGTTCCACACTTGATTAAGGTTTTAGCAGATCAAATTTAAAAATGGATGTATTGATAATAAATATATCAAAATTAATTATGTTATAAGATGAAGTCAGAAGACATGGAGTATCAAGTATGCATAATGATGAGACAAACATGAAGTATTAAGTCATATTTTTTATAAAACTGATGATAAACTATTACTAATAATACGTATAATATAAAATATCTTATGTAATATGTATCATTTTATTTATTATCCAAATGTGATTCTTTAAAGAATCGGTCTGTTTATATTCATATTTGCTCCATTACTTCAGATTGTAAATCTTTTTAATTGAATCAGACCTATTGAATCTCTAATCGAATATTCTGACTAAAGTCAACTCCATTCACAACTCTAGAGTATGTATTGCTCTAAGAGGAATTATCTAAAAAATAAAATTAGATATAAATGAGCTATATACCCTTTAAATTTAAAAGTTTAAATGCTCATAGATAATGAGATTATTAGGAATTAAACTTGCGCTAAATGCAAAAGTACCCATGTGCTTTATTTGATTAGCAAAAATTCTCATGTATTATTTTTATTAGCAAAAACCCTGATGTTCCTTTTTTATTAGCAAAAATCCCATTTGAACTTCATTCATAAGTCCATAAAGAGATTGTTGCCAGTATTTAGGTGAACAAGGCGGTTATTGTCAATTTCCAAAGCTAATTGGGGACTATTGATAATTTTTTAGGTTATTAGAGGTGTTTTTGCAGTTTTTGGTGAGGTTATAATTGTAATTTTCCTACAAAATATGTACTCCGGCATAAGAGGTTTTTTTTTAGCTAATAAAAAATAGCACATGGGGATTTTTGCTAATTAGGCAAAGCCACTAAATTAAAAATTTGTTCCTCCTTTTGTTATCGGCTATCACTATCAATAATATGTCTGACGCGCCTCGAAAAAAATCAAATCAGGGCAAAGACCTAACTCTCATTTGTTTGGTTCATTTTCTTGGCGGAAATAGCACAACATTTTGTGTAATTTCACCAAGACGGCAAGGCCCAATAAAATGTTACCACCCAAATATACTAAGGCCCTGTTCGCTTGCCCAAATTAGGCCCCAATTGGATGAATCGGCCCAGACAAATATGCCCAATTTCGTGTTCGGCTGGCCCGATAATTTCTTGGGCAGCCCGTAGTTATCGTGAGAACTGGTGGGCCACCCCACCTAATTGGCCCGATTGCAATATGTGGTCCAACCCAGATATTGTTTAATTGGGCCAAACATCAAATAATTGAGACAAAAATGCCCCTGAATTTCGGTATTATTACATGAATATTGCCACTCAAATAATTGGATGGATTAAAAAAAAGTCTTCTTCTCCACTTCATTTCCCACCTCCATCTTCATTTTCCCTCCATCCTAGTACATGGTGAGAACCTAAATTAAAATATTTTATTTTTCTTTTTTATTTTTGTCTCTATTATTGTTTACTTTTTTGTTAACAAGAACTAAGAATTAATTCTTGACTACTCAAGCTTTGAAATCTCTATAAATTTGTTCCATTTTTTTTGTTAACATAGCTCAAGCTCGTAGGCACTTGAACAAGTTGAAGAAGGACAAGAAATAGGGTAAGAACACATTTACCCATAAGTTTACTTCCTATATTTTGTATTTCATGTATCTTGATTAGAAGGTAATTTTTTCCCCAATTCTTCTTTTCTGCTGCTGCTGTTGCCGTTTGTTTTTTTCTTTTTTTTTTTTTTTTTTTGTCATGAACTGTTTTTAGTTGTAGTGTGGTAGTAGGGAGTGGTGTTTTACATTTTTTTTTTCAGTTTGATCCAACGGCTCAGGATGGGGTAGAAATCAATGGTTAGATCTCATTAATCATGGGGGTAAATTCGTAAATATACTATAATCGGGCCAACCGAACCGAATATTAATTTATTGGACCAAAGTCCAATTAACACAATAATATCTGCCGAACACCACACTAAATTATTGGGACTGACATTTTAATGGGGCCAAATAAGAAATTGGGCCGATTACCATCGGCCCAAACGAACAGGGCCTAAACAAATTGCATTGGAACATTCACCTTCGAAAGATCAATTTCCCTACTTGTTTTCGTACTGACAATGACTCATTAAGTGAATCTAAAACTTAAAACTAATACTTGAAATCAGTTGCAAGATTGTTTCGGAGTATCCGACATGTTTAACCTCGTATCCATCAACTTATTATTACAAAATTCAAGAAAATACTTATTCTTATTTTTAATCTAGCTTATTTTTACCATTGTTACTGTTAATTCAGAATTAATTATGATTCTTTTTTTGTATATAATCCAGGTGTCCAAGCTTACACCACACTAATTCTGGACCCTCAGAACCCTTGTCCTAGAACCCTGAATGATGTAAATTGCGGGATGTGCCTCCACCAAGCCTCGGGATCCCACCATACTGTTGTACACTCTGCGCACAAAGGGGTCGAACCCCCAACCTTGCTGCTGGAGCAAGCCTTATGAATTGTTGGTCAGCCAGTTGGAGAAATGCCCGGGGGCATATTAATTATGATTCTTAGTTCATAATTCTGTGGTTATAGCAGGTTTATCGACACCGGAACATATATAACTACTAAATTAAAATCATACCTCAACTAGTTTACAAGGATCTTTTGATGCAATTCTATAGCATTTTTGTCCTACTATCTTCAGCTCTGTATAAAAATCAAGAATTATAACAGTAACACTCAATCTTTTTATATTAAACTGGACAAACGAAATTTGTGTACCATAAACAGAGCTACACAACCCCCACCCCCCCGCCCCGCGGAAATATGCATAATGTTCTTACCCTCTTGTGATTCGAAAAATGAGCGTTTTAGTTTCACACTAACATTTTTAAACTTAAAAAAAATATGAATTGACCAAATTATCCCTCTTGTATGTGGCACTTTACCCTCCCATTTTATGACAAATGTAGCACTTTACCCCATGTGTTATGATAAATATTGCATTTTACCCCCTATGTTACAAAAATACTTTTCATGTTCACTGTCAATTTTAGCGAGTGAGTTACACTCTCCGGTTAAAAAAGGAAATTGCTCCTTCAATTTTTTTACAGGGTGTAAAGTGCTATTTTTCAAATCAGAAAGGGTAAATTGACATTAACTCACTATAGAAATTATTAAAACAGTTAACGAAAATGAAAGAGGATCATCTACTGGCCTAGCCGGAGAAAGAAGTACGTATACACAACTACAATAAGCCAAATAAGAAATACAAATTGTACCAATCATTATCCACAAGCTTTGCATATAAAAGCTCATAAACCAGGCAATCTCAATTATCTACTGCAAAACATTTGTACCCAACATGGCAAAGAAAACTACCCTTGACGTCTCTGCAGATTTCGCCTCAAGCGAGTCACTCTCCTTTGCGGGCCTCGTGTGCATTCAAGAACAACACTCGACATGTCAACCAAACGGTACTCCCAAAATGCAGAGCCAAGAACCAGAGTTCGAATTCAGCTGTGCAAAGAATTTGTTGTCAAAGCCGGAAAATCAACATCAAGTTCTTAAGCAATTGATATTGGAAGATTCGAAAAAATCACCAATTCAAGAAAACCGGAGAAGAAAGAGAAACGCGGAAGTAAGGCGAACAAAAGAGAAACGCGATGAGGAAAAGAGTTTTGGACAAAAACTATTCTCATCATTTGTCACCCCTTGCAAAGATTGTCGTGTTGTTGAACCAACACCGTGTGTGAAATAAAATGCATTGCAATAAGGAAACTATAAGCCATTTATTGAGTTTGCAATTTCTTATAGCTTTGTTTTGCCTAGTTTATTTGTAATGGCATATCCAGACAAGATTATCATATGCGGTTTTCTTTAGGGTGAGTTTGGCCCAACGATTATATTATTGTTTTTACAATAATTGATTATTTCATAGTTGAAAAGGAAGAATGTGATCATTCAGAAAGCCCGAGTGCGTTCAATTTCTAAATATTTTCTTAATTATCTTAACTAAGTAACTTTTCAAACTCCGCTAGAAAATATTATATTTTATATAATCCGTAATTCCATATTTATACATGATTTTTGATCGAAAAAACTGGCATATATATACTATACTAAATATCATATACTAATAGAAAAGTATATTTCTTTTGCAAAAACTCTTTTGTTTATGCAAATATCTTAAAAAGTTGTTAAATGAATGCAGCAATTAACTTTCAAATCACAAGTTGTAAACACTTTTCCCACATAAACACAGAATTTCATTCTTTGAACAATTTTTTTTCTGAATACAAATTTGAACATAAAATCGAGAAAATTGTACTTTTCCCCTTCAACTTACAGTCAAGTTGCATGTTTCCCCCCTGAATTTCAACTTTTTGCACTATCCACCCTGAATTTCCATCAATTTTGCGCTTCGCCCCTTGAACTCTTTTTCGACCACTTTTGCTGCCAAAAAGTTTAGGGAAAAAGGTTTAGAGTGGAAAGTGCAACAAGGGTGTAACTTTGGGGGGAAAGTGTAACTTTGGGGGAAAAGTGTAACTTTAGTGTAAGTTTAGGAGACAAAACTCAATTTTTTCAACTTTGAACAAGGATTCTTTAATGGCATCTTGAACACAATTTTCAGAATAGTGTTCCCAACGGAATTTAGAGAATAGCACCTTCGGACATATTTCAAAAATCATCAGGAGCAATCCATTTGTTGTTCTACTCCTGAATTATAAATTCCTAACATTCAAGATTTGAATTCAGTCAGGGAAAAATACTTTTGATACCTAACTTTTGTCCATAAAACACATTTGGTACCAAACTTTTCGAAAAAACACATTTCATACTATGATTCATTCACAACCTCTTGATACATTAAGTTTTGCCGTCAATTTTTTAACGGAATTCAACACGTGCCACTCACGTGTCCGTTAAGTTTAGAATGGGAGGGAAAACAGGCACGAGTTTTAAAGACCCACCATTGTTAACTTAACGAGTACATGAGCGGCACGTGCTGAATTTCATTCGAAAATTGACGGCAATACTAAATGTGTCAAGAGGGTGTGAATCATGGTATGAAATGTATTTTTTCAAAAAGTTTGATACCAAATGTATTTTTTAGATTAAAGTTTGATATCAAAATTATTTTTCCCTCGAATTCAGCTCATACTTAATCTTGAACTTACTTAATCCGTACTAAACAACAAAATAAAATAATACTTACTTAATTTCTAGTTATTTTTCAAAAGAATAAGAACATTAGTTTTCAGCAACATGATTAACTATACCATGTACATAACCATGAACTTGATCAAATTAACAATTTAATAACAACATTAGAAATTTAGTTATTTTTCAAAAGAATAAGAACATTAGTTTTCAGCAACATGATTAACTATACCATGTACATAACCATGAACTTGATCAAATTAATTAACGTTAATGACAAACAATTTAATAACAACATTAGAAATTTAGTTATTTTTCAAAAGAATAAGAACATTAGTTTTCAGCAACATGATTAACTATACCATGTACATAACCATGAACTTGATCAAATTAATTAACGTTAATGACAAACAATTTAATAACAACATTAGAAATTTAGTTATTTTTCAAAAGAATAAGAACATTAGTTTTCAGCAACATGATTAACTATACCATGTACATAACCATGAACTTGATCAAATTAATTAACGTTAATGACAAACAATTTAATAACAACATTAGAAATTTAGTTATTTTTCAAAAGAATAAGAACATTAGTTTTCAGCAACATGATTAACTATACCATGTACATAACCATGAACTTGATCAAATTAATTAACGTTAATGACAAACAATTTAATAACAACATTAGAAATTCAGATTTCTGTCGCCTATTACCACTGCACGTAGCCCCTCTCTCGTCTGATTTCTTCTTCCTTTTGCTTGCTTGGACAACTTGTGAATCCTCCACAAATCAGTCTATTATATTGCCGAAGATAGCAATTAAAACAGCCCCAATATTTCTCTTGAATTAATAATAAAAATAAATGGAAAAAAGAAAATAAAGGCTTTTCTTGAAATACCAATTCTACCTATTTACAAATTTTACGACATATTTCTCAGATATATTTTTTTAACCTAAATTTTTTTTTGCATCCCCAAATATTTAATTTAATAATAGAGTGAATCACACTTTTCATCCTCTTTATGAACAGTATTTTGCACATTCGTCCTTCTTAAATTTTTCGTAGCAGATACATATATCCCTCTTATCAATGGGTATCACCGATTCATTATTCGACTATTACATGACGGATATGGCCTCACGTGTGCATTACTTGGAGGGCATTTGTGTCCCTTCACCTAATATTAGACCTTCAAGTAATGCACGTGTTTTACATGTGAGACCGTCTCTACCGTTAAATAACCGAAAAATGAATCGGTGATACACTACATTAATAAAAGGGATGCCTACAAAAAATTTAAGAAGGGAGAATTGCAAAAATCGACCCATAAAAGGTAAAAAATGGCGATTCCCTCTTAATAATATTTGCAGCTTAAAAGCAAATTTAAGCTAAAGTATGTGATATTTACCTTTTGGGCTATTTCAGGTTCTAACATTATACATGGATTAAATTTGGCACGAAATGGTTAAAATAAGTTTGGGCTTATGTTGGAGTCATTAATTTCTTTGCCCGAGCCCAGCCCAAGTTGTCCACGATGCTGCATAAGATGGAATATCGCCCGTTTAATATGGACCAAATACACACCAAAAAAAGCTGACAACTGAACCAAACCCGAAGGTATTTGGATGGGTTTTGGCTCAGTTTCGTGGGTTTCGATTTAAAAAAAATGGTTTTGGTGGTTTGATGAAACATTTGAGATCTTATTTGGAAAAGTTTTGGTTGTTGTATTTTGTGGTTTGAATAAGTTGAAACCTCACTTGGATTGAGTTTGGTTGGTAGGGTTTAGGAAAAAAAGTAGATGGTAGGTGTCAAATCAATGTCTTTTTTAGTGAGATATGGGGGAAAAAATAAGTGGTAGGTGTCAAATCAATATTTTATAGGTTTGAGAGTTTGAGTGTGAGTTTTTGAATAAGTTTTTGATGATTTTATGGGTTTGCGAAAACTCATTCAAAAGGATTTTGGCTCGGTCTCGCGAAACCGGGTCAAAACTCATCCACATACACCAATGTTATTAAAATCGGACCGGACTGGCCGGTCCGACAGCGAACCGGAGGTTGGTCCTGTCCGATTTACCCCCTAAAACCGCTTGACTCAAAAACCAGACTCAACCGGGTTGAACCGGTCCAAAACCGGTGAACCGGTTCAACCCGATTCTGAATTTCCCTTTTTTTTCTTTTTTTTTTCGATTTTTAAAATTTTTTTAATGTTAAAATAAGCTAAAATTTATTGTAGAATGTGGGATTTGAACACCTAACCTCTTGCATGAAACATAAATTCCTTAACATTTGAGCTACATCATTTTTCTTAAACTTTTAGTACAAAAATTTATAAATTTTAGAAAACGTGTAGCCAAATTTATTTATAAATTAGATTATGATAATTAACTCAAATTAACATTTTACACATTATCAATGAAAATTAATACTCAAATAATAATTTTTTTATTAAAATTTGTTTTATAAGATATTTCTTTCCAATATTATTTTTAGGATAAAGAGTGTCAAATTTTGAAAGTCAAATCGATATATTACGCAAGTTTGATTTTGAATATTAGACTTTTATACATAATCATATTTTAAAATTTATTAATCTCTTAGTTTGTTGCATTTTTAACTTACACTTTTAAAATTTTATAATAAAGAAATATAATCATATTATATTTATATGAGCTTACAAATTAGTATCACATTACCGTTATGATAGTTAGATAATTATTATATGATTTAATTTAAATATAATCTAAGATTTTGTATATTTGAAATCAATTGTAGGATAATGTTTAAATTTTATACATATTACATATACTTTAAAATTAAATATATTTATTATATCATTATGACGTCATCCGGTCCGACTAGTGATCCAATCAGTTCGATCAGTAAAATCAGTGACTAGTCGACTCATCGGTTTACTGTCCGGTAGGGCTGAGCATTCGGTAAAAACCGAACCGAACCGGACCGAACTTCGGTATTTTTTCGCTTCGGTAATTTTCAGACCGCAGACCGTTTGCCGAACCGAAAATTTCGGTTCGGTTCGGTAAAAAACCAAACGGTCCGGTTCGGTCCAAAAAAACCGAATGTTTAATTTTTATTTATTTTTAAAAAATCAAAAATTCAATTTATTGCACAATATACAAAAAAAAATAATCTTACAATACACAAACCATACAAAAAAGCCCCCCTTCTATTTATTCCACAACATTCAATACAACATCAAAATTTATACAAACCATTCAAACATAAAAGTCTCAAATATAAAATAATCTTAATCAAATACAAAGAGGTAAATAGTTTTTGAAAAATAATATTAAGTTTATACAAACCATTCAAACATAAAAGTTATAAATCTCCAAAATTTTAATTGAAAAACACTAATTTAAAAAAAAAAAAAAAAAAATCGGTCCAATCGGTTCGGTTCGGTAAACCGACCGATTTTACCGAGAACCGACCACTCCCAAGGATCGGTTCTCGGCCAAGAACCGTTTACCGAACCGAAATTTCGGTTCGGTAAACGGTCCGGACCGAAATTTCGGTTCCGGTTCGGTTCGGTCGGTTTACCGAACCGTGCTCAGCCCTACTGTCCGGTCCGGTTATGAAAACATTGACATAAACCCGAAGCATGATATGGGCGGGGGAGTCGGGTTGCTGGGCGGCGTTGATTGCGCAGTAATTCATGCATATGCATATTGGCTTTTTATGCACTTTGAAACAAAAAGTCAACATTGAGGAAAGTCAAGAATATTAAAGTGCATTAGAGGGTGGAGCCGTAGAGATTAGATTAGCTCAATTGTAGACAACAATAAGGCCTTATTTCACTTTGCACCCCATAAATAGGTCAGTTTATTACTTTACACCCTTAAAATTTAATTAATTTAGTTTGCACCCTCAACATCTTCAACCACTTTAATGTCACTGACTCACTGGAAAAAGCATTTTAAATTGTTAGCAAGGGCATGTTTGATAATTAAGAATTTTTTTCCTCTATTTTCCACTGAACACGCCATTTTTCCTCTCAATAATTTTTGAACGATTCTGAAAATATTTCCATCTATTTGAAAATTAAACCAATTTTTATTATTTCTTGCTTCATAACCAACAACATCACAGAGAGCAAGATGTAACCAACACATTATTCTAAATGAAAACATTATTTTCTTGGTTCAATGATATGAACCAATTGACTACAAACATTATTCATAGTTTGAGGTTCAAGCTTGCTCAACATATAATCAATGAATGGAAAAATGGCGTGTTCCATCTAAAATAGGGACAACTTTTTCATACCTACCAAACATGTCTTTGCTTAACAGTTCGAAATGATTTTCCAGACTGCATTAAGGCGGTTGAAGATGTTGAGGGTGTAAAATGAAGTCATTAAGATATTTTGAGGATGCAAAGTGAAATAGTTATTTTTTTAGAGATGGAGCTATAATAGTAACTAGTTCGCCAACCAATGTGTAACGCAGGCTCACACAGCTCCGGTGCATCTCCATGATAGGAATTTATTTTATTTTATGCTCATAATTTTGTTTGCAACTTTAAAAAATTTAGTATGGTTAAGATGGGAAATAAATCATTTACTGAGTTCATTAGATCAACAAAGTTTTGTTTGTACTCGTTAAACCAGAAATTCAAGTCTTAAATGACATTTATTATTTTAAATTGATGAAGTTCGTTCTTAGATTAACAAAAATTGATAAAATATGTATATAAATGTAAAACGTGATTGAATAAAAAGTTGTTCGAGTTTATTTCTTTTAACAATCAAATCAGATTCAAACATAATAATTAATAAAATTAAAATATGAACTTTGTGTTGTTTGACTAAACTAGACTCAACCGAACACATTCAATTCACTATAAAAAGTTATCTATACATTATTCTTGTTTATTAATGTACTAATAGAAAGAGGAAATATCACCCTATTAAAATTGCTATGACATGGATTAATTTAATTGTATCATTAATTTAAATTCGTTTATCCATGTGCGTGAAAAGCTAGAAATATTTCGATCAAATCAAAATATCCGTAAAATATAAGTAGTAAACAGTATAAGGAAAAAATTACAAAACAAAATAAATAAATGCAAACATCACATTCACAACAATTTGGGGAAAAGATTCCTCAAAATTACAAATTTTGTTGTTAATGTACTAAAAGAAAGAGTAAATATCACCCTATTATAATTGGTATTGATTTAATTGTATCATTAATTTAAAATTCATTTTTTCATGCGCGTGAAAAGCTAGATTCATTTCCATCAAACCAAATTATAATGAAGACCACTTCAAATTCCGTAAATAATAGAATATTCTAGAAGGAAAAAATTAATACAAAACATCACATTCACAACAATTTGGAGAAAAAATCCTCAAAATACAACTTCGGCGTGGAGTTCAGCCCGAGTAGGTTCCATAACCACAAACAATCCTCACCCGCAGAGTATCACTACCCCTCATTTAAAAATTATAATAAACTAAAATTAAATTTTCAACTGTCCTACCTGCACTGCACGTCCTATACAAACACTCCCCTTTTCTTTTCCAAAATTCTCTTCCCTCAAAAAAAAAAAAAAAAAGAACACAAAAAAAAAAGAGAAAGAAAGATCCAATACATAATGTTAGTCAAAATTATTTCTATCTTTAATCTAAAAGCTTCGGAAAAAAAGTTAGTTAAAGAAGTAGAACTCCAGTTTTAGCAATTCTGAACTGAAATCAAGCTACAATGCTGAAAATTGAATTGCTCTTGCTTTTACTTCCTTTCTACTTCGCCCCTATGCCTTCTTTTGCTCGAGGTCAGCTCTCTTTCTCTCTCACACACACGCACTCGATTGGACTTCTCAGTTATACTGCAAATTAAATTAGAGAACTGTACGGTTACTTAATTGAATGTAGTTAATTATGTGATGAATTGTATATAGATTGAAATGTTTTGATTTTACGCAAGCTGTGAAAATTTTGTTCAACTGTGTGTAGTTGAAATTGTGACATTTAAGTTTAATTGGCGTCTTGGATAATTTCTTCTGTTGTGTGATGCTGTCCTATATAAGTTGTATTTAGGAAATTTGTTAATAATGATATTGTGTGAGAGATTTTGTGGATCTAAAGTGGAAAATTTCACTTCAAATTGCATTTCTGTATTTTTCAATCAATGTTTCGGTTGTTTGCCTTAATTAGGAAGAGGATTCCGCCATTTTTTATCGTTTACGTGTCATCAGCTGCAAGAAAGCTTGATCGTAATATACTACATTTTGCTTTTGTGATTTGGTGCCTTTTTATGTTATTAGACACGAGGTACTAGCTTTAGGCATCAATATTGGTGATGAAGTAGTTTTTGTTGTTAATTGCTTTACGGAGTATTATCCTAAACTGATTGTGTTGCTTAAGTATTATATAAGGTCATATCTATATGTCGTGTGTGTATTTTAATTTTTATTCGAAACAGCACCATATGCACTGCGAATTAGCTGCGGAGCTCGGGATGATGTTCATAGTCCTCCAACAAATACTCTCTGGTACAAAGATTTTGCTTACACAGGTGGAGTTCCTGCTAATGCAACGCGTCCGAGTTTCATCACTCCTTCACTCAATACGCTTCGTTATTTTCCTTTGTCAGAGGGTCCTGAAAACTGCTACAACATAAATAAGGTTCCCCGTGGCCATTATTTAGTGAGAATCTACTTTGGATTGGTTGAAGAACCTAGCTTTGATAATGAACCTTTATTTGACGTGTCCATTGAAGGAACCTTAATTTATTCTTTGCCATCTGGTTGGAGCAGCCATGATGATGAGCAAGCTTTTGTCGAAGGCCTCATATTTCTAAAGGATGGGACTGCTTCTCTTTGCTTCCATAGCACTGGACATGGAGATCCAGCAATACTTGCGATTGAGATTCTTCAGATTGATAACAGAGCTTACTATTTCGGTAAAGGCTATGGTCAAGGCACGATTCTGAGAACTGACAGAAGACTTAGTTGTGGTGCTAAGGATCCAAAATTCGGTGTTGATTATAGTGCAGACCATTGGGGTGGGGATAGATTCTGGAATTCCCTCCCCACATTTGGTCAGAGTTCTGATCAAGTTATATCAACCACAAACAGTATCAAGAAAGCGTCACAAGCGCCCAATTTTTATCCAGAGGCTCTCTATCAAACAGCTCTTATTAGTACTGATACCCAGTCTGATTTAGCTTATGCAATGGAGGTCGAACCCACTAGAAATTACTCCCTTTGGTTACACTTTGCAGAGATAGACCCTTCAGTTACTGGTGTAGGAGAAAGGGTATTTGACGTACTAATTAATGGTGATATTGCATTTCGAGATGTTGACATTGCCAGTATGGCTGGGGATATTAATACTGCTCTTGTACTGAATACGACAGTTGCTGTTAGTGGTAGGAGTTTGACAATAACATTGCATCCTACAAAAGGAAATCATGCCATAATTAATGCAATTGAGCTTTTAGAACTTGTTCTGGCTGAATCCAAGACATTGCCTGATGAGAGTAAGCTATATTCATATTTCTCACAAGTTAGTTTTTCTTTTCTGGATCTTATTGAACTTTACATGACTTGGCACGGTGATAAAGCTTACTGGCATAATTACTTCTTTATCTCCTCTATTGTTACTCAAAATCAGAGAGAAACAGTCAAGAAACTCCCTATCCTGTTTTCACTTGTTACATGATCTAGCACTTCTTTTAAGCTAGGACATTTAGATAATATCTGCCTCTTAAATTTCATCCATTGCGATGAATGGGGTTATCACTTGATTGAGTAATAGAATCAGGATGGGAAGGGCAATATTCGAATTAAATTGGACATACTTAATATTTCTTTCATGATCTTATTTCAATTTATTTTCTTACAAATGCGCAATTAATTGATATCTTGATTCAATTGTATTTCTTTTAAAGCCATGTGCAATATGAAGTATTCAAAGTATATATTTCTGAAATAAATAAATAAATGATTCAGATACAGTTTGACAAGAATAAAAGTGAAGCATTCCAGGATCTTTTAAAAACTTTCTCATCGTGTTGTTGAGATACCGGCATTGGTTCCTGTACTGGATGTGGCTCTCATGTCAAACCCACCAATTATTTTGTTGCATCTATTCCAGTTTGTAAATGTTGTTTGAATTGCTTAATCCTTCAATGGCTACTTCTTTGATATGTATTTATAGACAGAACCGTAGTTCAACTGTTACAAGTCTTTTTCTTTGATGTAGTTAGGGCTCTGCAAAGATTAAAGAACACGCTTGGTCTTCCTCTTCGTTTGGGATGGAATGGTGATCCTTGTGTTCCTGAGCAACATCCATGGAGTGGAGTAGACTGTCAGTATGACAGAAATATCAGTAAACATGTTATTGATGGACTGTATGTTCTTGATCTCTAGCAAGGTCTTTTATGTGAGCAAATATATGAAAACTAGTACTTCTGAATCAGAATGTCATAGATAGCGTAGTTGTTGAACTGTCCATTGTTGGAGGTGAAGTGATTGAATCATTTTTTCAAAAGTTGGATTGACACATTTATTGAGGCTTTAGACATCACTTGAGTAAAAAACTGTGAATCTAGTCATTAAAATAAAAAGAAATCATTTCGTAAAAGTTTATTTACTAGAATTGTTTTTTCTCGACTAGTTGACTCCATTGGTTAAGCCATCACTAACAAGTTGTGATTGTCAAACAAAGTAATGTTAGATATGAAATTAAAAATATTTTCCTAACTTGTTTAGATTTCTCAAGTCACTATAATTTTGCTAGTTATCCATATGGATGCCTGTGTAAGAGAGTTTTAGTTAACAAGTGCAAGATAGTCTTCTTTGTTTGTTGTCTTTTAATGTTAATTGTCTTCTGATTCTTTCACGGTTACTATTTTCAGCATCGATGCTTATATCAAATAGCAGTAATGGTCCACATTTTTATTTGTTAAGCCAATTTCATACATTTCACAGATATTGTTTCGGCGATTCAATTTCTAAATTTTGTTTCTATTTACGAGGTCAGAGATCTTGATAACCAGGGTTTGAGGGGTTCCTTGCCAAATGACATATCTCGACTTCATCATCTACAGAGCATGTAAGTCAAATAGCGGCTTGCGAGTTAAGATAAACCTTTCATGCAACTCAGATTCAATAAATTTAATTAGTTTCTTTTCCTGTGGATATGGGCAGCTTCCTAGACAACCAAAATTTAGACATAAGATGGTCTTTAAGTAAATGAACATATTTTTACTTTACTCGTGTTGTATAACTTGTTTAGTTCATACATTTTTCAGATGTGAATTAAAGTTTCTTGGTAATACCTAATTATCATATATGTCTAATTTTGTATTTTCAGAAATTTGAGTGGGAACAGCATTTCTGGTCTCATTCCGTCTTCACTTGGAACAATAAATAGCCTGGAGACATTGTAAGTTCCAGACCAACATCTGTTTGCTTTAAATAGTTATATTTCTTTGATTTCTCTGTCGTGCCACAAGATAAATGAAATAATAAGGTAATAAACACCTCAAGTGATACAGATGCTGGTGATGTTAACATCTCGACCCACTTAAAGTTATTGAACGGACCTAAATGCAGTCACTCTCAGTTAGGGTGTTGCCTTTGTTTTTCTTCTTTACTCTTCCGATATCGCTATAGATTGATCAGTTCATTACCTCTTTTTCTTAGATTTTCTAAACTCAATGTAATAAACGATTTCCTTATCCATCCAAAAAATGCTGATGTCAGATTTCAATGACAGGGATCTATCGTTCAATGCTTTCAATGGATCCATTCCCGAAAGCCTTGGACAGTTAACCTCGTTACGAAGACTGTAAGAAATTTCACCATTTTATTTACCAATGCCATGTAAACACTTGTGACTTGGACTAATGTATGCTGTTGTCACACAGGGAACTTAATGGCAACTCTTTATCAGGAAGAGTTCCAGCTGCACTTGGTGGTAGGCTCTTGCACGGAGCTAGCTTTAAGTAAGTTCTCACCACTCCCCATCAATTCTTTATAAAATTTATAATTATTGAAAGAAGTTTCTTTAAATTAAAAATATTTAATCTTAGGGTTGGGACAACCTAAGCTAGTTGCGACTGCATTTGTCGCCTCTATATGTTTTTATCAATAGACAGCATTTAACAAGCAATATTGGGTTGTCTGGAAATTGGGGTATATCTTGCTACGTATGAGAATCGAGAACTTAGGATTCCTATTCTCGGCGAAGTGCCTTACAACAAGGCTCCAGTCTTATAAAACACATAACTTGGCTGTGAAGATATCTTTTGTTAGTCTTCACATAATTATTACATGTTCTTTACATATGCATTTAAATTCAGATTCAGTAGAAATTATAATTTAACTACAGCATTTAATTCCTTGCCAATTTATAAACTTTATTCGTTGTTTTAGACTAAATGCATGGCTGGTGGCAGTTTTACTGATAATGCAGGTCTTTGCGGCATCCCCGGATTACCGCCATGTGGGCCACGTCTTTCTGTTGGTGCTAAAATTGGCATTGCGCTAGGGTCTTGTGTGGCGTTTCTAGTTATTGTCACTTGCTTGACGTGTTGGTGGAAAAGGCGGCAAAATATTCTTCGAGCTCAGAGAATTGCGGGTAAGCTCGCGAGTGAATTTATGTCTTACTGATCAAAATCATTACATGGATCTATAGAGAATATAAGTTAACTATCCTACCAAGAATGAGGAAACAATTAGGAATTGGGATCCTAAAAATAAGGAAATTCTCAGTAATCACTTACTGGAAAATTAAGCACAATAATTTTGAAATCGCCTATAAATAGTAATTCAATTTGGAAAATGAATAGTGTAAGTTGTGGAAAACATATTGAACTTGACCAATCTTTAATCAACCAATGGTTTCTCCACAATTACTATGCCTTGTATTTAGACAAGATTCTAGGATATATAGAAGGCACACGTGTGAATAATATATATGAGATAGTGTTCTTTGTTGAGTTATTCATTGTTTATTTCTTAGCGAGAGACGCTCCGTATGCAAAAGCCAGAACACATTTTAACCGTGATGTACAAATGACAAGACATCATGGCCATGAACATTCCCGTACGGCTGCTGAGAATGGGCCTAGTTTGCTTGCTTAATCGATCACCCGTAAAGTGTCGTGCTCGTATCCATTCTAAACGTGCATATCTTGTCGATGATTTTGTGTATATGGTGAAACTTGTCATGCTACATCAGTGAACTGCCACTGCTCAAGTCTCAATTCAGTGCAAGGCATTCTATACCTCATAGATTGAAGAACTCTACATAGATCTCGTATAAATCGCAACACATTCCAGGTACTTCTTCGGATGAACGTAACCCGAGGTTCACAGTAGCTTTTGTATGTTGTGTACCATAAATTAGTGTAATTTACGTGAGAGCCGATTTTTTAAATATATTGTAATATTGAGTTTTGGCTATTATTCTTTTAGCTTAAGTAATTGAATATAGTTAGAAAAGAAATGATCACCTCTTGTTTTCAGATTGATACTAACACTTTTTCTTTGTGAAATATATATATTTTTATTGAAATATTAACAATGATCTAGATCTCTAAAGTCTAGACTACACTATGAAAATCTAGAGCTAGTATACTTCAAGAAAAGAGAGATACAAAAAATCAACTCCACATTTTCACAAGAGCAACAAAAATAACTAATGCTGACAGAAATTTTTGTTTGCATAACTTTGGTTAAAATAATTTATAAGTTGCATAAAAACATTAATTTTCTTCTTTTTAGCCCCTCGTTCTTTCCCCTTTTTAAGATATCCTTACGACTACAATTGTTTTGTATGTATATTTTTTATGAATTCTATTTTATATAGTTTAATTGTGATGAAACTGAGTTAATTAGAACTAAAATTTTGCATACCCCTACAAGTTGGTGTAGAGAGGTAGATATCTATATAAAAAAAAGATATAACACTTATTTTTTATCAATTACATAAAGAGTTAATGACAATTTACCCCATGTGATATTCATAATGTTTAATTTACCTCCCTATAATTTGAAAAAGAGCATTTTATCCCCTATAATCTCATAAAAGTATCAATTTACCCCCTGTGTTATGATAATGTGGCATTTTACCTTCCTATATTATGATAAATGTGATAATTTACCTCATGTATTGTGACAAATGTGGAAATTTACCCCTGTGTTTATAATAAATATGGCAATTTACCCCACCCCCTCCCCATGTTAAAAAAACACTTTTCATGCCCACTCTCAATTTCGGCAAATGAGTTACACTCTCCGGCTGAAGGAGGTAAACTTTTTTTTTTTTAATTTCACATGGGGTAAGGTGTTGTCTTTCAAATTACAGGGGATAAATTAAATATTTTGCATTTCACAGGAAGGTAAATTGTCATTAGCTCATTGCATATTCAGACTCGTGATTAACAGAAAATCCTATTATAATTTGCATGACTTGCTGAAATAATATTGTTTGCTATAAATTTGACACCGATTGCCTCGATGTGCAAATGGCTTGATATGATGTGTAATGAGTGCGGGCGTGCCAATGTTTGTGCGTGCAAACATAACGTTTTAAAATTGGACATGTTGACATCAGTGTAGTAATAATTTAAATGTCCTGATAAGGACATATTGATATCAATGTAAGATGTCCTGATGAAACTGACTTCTAATCAATTGATTATGGCAGAGTAGGCAAACACTACCCCTAGTTCTTTTCCATGCCTGCCTGGCCGCAGGACTTAAATAATTTATGATAACCTTCCTGAAATGCCAAAGTTTCACAGCCAATCGATGGCTTACTCAATACATTAATGCATTTACAAATCAGCAATTGAGTTGATAATCAATCAGTTTAATTTATATCAGCTTGACTAACATATTGATCATGCCTCAATGAAAATCATTTGACGTAAAACATGCTTTAATAAAATCAAGAGATATGGGCCAAATACTTTCTATTAATTGAATTGTAAACGAAACATATGAGTCTTAGCCTACAATGAGTTCCCCGATTTACAAACATTACAAAGCATGCAAAACGATAAATTAGTCTCCTGTGTCGGCATATGTTTGCCAAATGAGTTGATGACTACAATAAGTTCTGAAAAAATACTCCTTGATTGGCAGGTAGACCCACCAAATGAGCTGATGATATATGATAGTACAGCTTGTTGACAGAAAGTAACACTGATGACAGAGAACCATCATCAATGGGTCGCCCAACCTTGGCAGATGGCTACCAATCGGGCTCCTAACCAACGGGTGGCCGCTGGAAAGGGCATCAATTGAGCAGATGGCTACTCAACCAATTGCTGTCAAGCAGATGGCTACTTGACAGCGGACTCATCAAGCAGATGGCTACTTGACGAGGTTGCCATGTAATTACGTGGGCACTTACATGACGTTGCAGCGTGCTATTTTGCTTGATATCGAATGGTTTCGCTCGAGACAGCTTTGCTGACGGCGGAAGCAGCTTTGCGGCTTACTTTGAGCGGCGGTGCTAGACTTCAGGCGGCCATGTCCTGCTGGTTGCTGAGGATTGACGATTGATGTCAAGGAATTGGCGAGGCTGACTGACTGACAGAAGCAGCGTATGCTGGACTTCCGGAGAGGCGTTGAGCCGATTTCAGTGTAGACTGAGTTGATTGATTGATTGAGTTGTGTCTGTGTCTGTATGGCAGCCCCCTTGTATTTATAGGTGTCTGCCAGAAACTGATCGGCTGATGCTGTTTGTCCTCCACTTTCTCCACTACTTCCACAACCTCCACTTTCTCCACTACTTGGCGGTTGCTTCTTTCTTCTTCTCTCTTGTACAATTTTCAGATATGATTTCGGCAGTTGTGAGCAGCTCAAAACGTGTTCTGTCAATTAGTGTAACCACTTTGAGAAATTCTAGGGAAGTGGTTGTGTTTAATTTGAATAGCCAACTAATTACATGGCTTTTATCCTTATCTCAAATTTTAATTAATTATCTCAATAATTAATTAAATAGCCCTTTCATTACTGGGCCGTTTTCGTCAGCTGGTCTACGGGCCGCTCTGGATCAGTTGGGAGTGACTGGGCCATTAATCCTTATGCGATAATTGTAATTATGGCCTTATTCATTATACGGGCCAATCATTAATCTTTGGCCCAATTAACTTAGCTAATTAATTTATAATAGCCAAAATCATCTATTGGGCTCATTGGACTTGTCTGTTTTTAACCATCATTTGGTTTTATTAATTAATTGACTCTGGCCCATAAATTAATTAATTTATTCATTAATTAATTTACACTTAGCCAAAATTAATTAATTATCAAATTGGGCCGTATCTCTAATTGGGCTCGTGACCCGTTCAACTTCGGTCGGATTGATTTCCGGATCAGAGCAGGTCCGATCCTAATCCAATTCATCTGGTTCTATCTACTGGGTTCGGCCCATTATCACACTATTACTCCTCGATTTATCGATGGTGATTTTTTGGGTACAAACAATGCCCCCCGTAAGTCGTATCTGTTAAATTTTAACTGATGATAAAATTTTATCTGATAAGACTTAGCTTTTAAATTTCCCTCCTTTTATGGCTCGATTGGCATTAATTGAGCATGCCTTTGTATTTAAAGTTAGCCATAATTGGCTAACTCTTCAAGACATTGGCTTTATTGGGAATCTCAAGAGTTTCCCTATCCATTAATTCCTATGCCAAGTGTTAAATCCCTCTTTTCTCTCTCCAAATTTTCGGCTATTACAACACTCCAAGCCTATCAATTGCCTAGTCCCCAATCTCTCAAGAGTCCCATCATACTCACTCTTCCCAACAAACCCACTTTATCTTTCTTCAAGATAACACTCCAAAACCCCCACAAAACCCTTCACTATTCATCTTCTCCTTTCTCCTCCTACACGATTTCTCTCTCTAAAAAAAAACCTCCATAGCCGATCTCTTTTCTTCAAAAATACTCCATACCCACCATAAATCAAGCTTTTCCTTCCCAATAATTAATGGCCGGTGCACAAGTTAATCTACGGGATGTACATATCTCGACCCAAGTCCTTCAAGAAACTCCTTTTGGCACCACCATCGGCCCGTTTCACTCAGCCGCCGATGTTCCCCCCGCCTCGGAGCACCCTATCATCTACCCTCAAGAAGTTTTGCCCTTTTCTGAAAGCCCTACCACCTTCCGATCTACCACTCGTGGGTGGCCGTGGGCCAGCTCTACCGTCCACGCGGAATGGCTCGTCTGGTGTCGGAGGGTGGAGAAGACATTCGCCCCTGTTTGGCGTCTTTGTGGTATTTATGAAGCCATTCAATTTTGCAAGGTGGGCTTATCTTTGAATCTTCCCCTTATTCGAGCCGCGGTGCAATTCTGGTGTAAGGCCGACAACACCTTTCACTTTGCTTATGGTCCGATGACACCGACCCTTCTGGATATTTTGGCCATCAGTGGCCTCGGCCCTACTGGCTGCTACGTCGATCCGCAACCGTCCGCTGGCGACGATGCCTTCCACTTCCCCACCGTCACCGATGATAACGGTACGACTTTGCTGAACTATGGCCCTATTATCGGTAAATATAAGGACTTGGCTGATACTGTCGAGGTCTCCCACTTTGAGCATGTGCATTTTCTTACTTTGTGGCTGTCAAGATACATTTTCTGTACTTCCGCTCTATCTGTGACTAAGGAGTATAATGCCATCGCTCTTAGTCTTGCCAGGGGTGAAAATGTGGCTTTAGGCCCTGTTGTCTTTTCAAGTTTTTGTGCAGGCATCGAGGGGTTTTTGGCGTCGAGATGTATTTTCTTGCAGGGGCCTATCTGGTTGCTCCAGGCATGGTTATTTGCCTATTTTCCAGATTTTTGTGCGTTCACCACTGCCCCAATTGATAATGAAATATATGCCAGTTTTGTGGCTCGGCAGAAACTGCAAACCCTCAATTTTTATTACTTTTTCGCTCGATTTTACAACAAGGTTAAAGGCCCCGAGCCTAATTTCCTGGTTTTTTGCTCTCCCATGCTATCGGTTTACTCTCCATCAATGTCAGCGGACCTTCAAAGGGATTATCAGAAAATGTGGGCCAGTTTCTTGACGTCAAGGGATATCCCTGCTGGTTTAAAGGTTACTGGGGCCAAGGAAGCCACGGAGCGGAAACCTCTTAAATGCTCGTTCGTTTTTACCCTGCTCACTATGTGGCTCGACAATTTGGCCTTGTGCAGATGATCCCTCGATTTGGCATGTCCCTTGCTGACAGGAACGTCAATTTTGTTGAGCTGCAGGACATGGATAGCTTTGATGAGTTGCGGAGGTGTTGGCGTACGGCTCGCGATGCTTTCGTTTTCAGGATGTACAACCCCAGTTCTGCCAGCTCTCCCGATTTCATCAAGTGGTGGGATAGCTACCTTGTTCTCACTCGTCCAGACACTTTTCATGTTGCTGCAGCCAAGTTCACTGTGCCTAATCACCCTGAAATCATTTCCTGTGACGGCCCGTTTCTTGAGCCATCTGCTGCTGCTCTTGTCAAGGCATCAAAGAAAGGTAAACTGGCTATCATTTCTCGCTTTGAAAATTTTTACCATGTGACCTGGGACCCTGATAATAAAGATAGAGTGTTTGAGGAAGCCGCCGTTAATTTTGAGCTGTTGAAAAATGATAGAATAGGTAGGGCCAGGTTGGCTCATTCTAAGTTAGCCAAAAAATGGGGGGGGTCCTGGTGAAGTTCCTCCTTGGTATACATTTTATAAACCCCTCGGCCCCTCTCTCCCATTGCTCCGGCTTCTGTCCCTGTCACGGGTACCATTTCTCGTAGTCATCAGCCTAGTTCCCAAGTTTCCTTTACGGGATACCACGCTGATGACCCCCATACCATGGCCAAGATTTATATTTTGTGTGAATACAAGGATGGGGGTACCATTGCCCTTGATCAATCAGGTAGATTCCTTTGTTTTTGTTTATTGATCATTGTTGTATAATAACATGCTCGTCTCTTTGCAGGAAAGAAACCGTCGGCCTCTCAGGCTGGAAAAAAGAAGGCTGTCAAGGAGCCTGTTATACCTTTTTCTGTTCCCCTTCAGATAGTCAGTCCACAAGTCTCCTCCCCCGCTGCTTCTCAGTCGATTCAGGAGTCTGAAGCTCACTCTTCCGCTGACAAGGTAACTGATCCCCTTGTCCTGTATGTCCGACGTTCTCGTCGGCTCTTTCATCAACGAGGTGGCACTAGTGCCATAATCGTGAGCAGCTCTGACGAGGAGGTAGTCCCCATTAACTTACTTTGTTTTCTTTTTGAACTCACCTTAATATTATTCCCTTTTTGTCAGGAGGTGAGCTCGAAAGGCAAGCGTCGAGCCATCAAAGTTGATCCTCCGCCCCGCAAGAAGGTCAGGACATTGGCTGTCAGCTCATCTGATAGTGAAGATGATGGGGAAAGATTCCAACGAGTGGATGTTCCAACCCCTCGATCTCCCAGGATTATTCCAGAGAATCCTCCCGTTGACAACCCTGTTGGTGGAGGATCAGGGGAGACGGCCTCCCAACAGCCTAAGCCTTCACAGACTGCTCCTGTCATGGATACCCCTATTTCTGCTCCTCCTCCTTTGAATGTGGTTAGTTTTATCATGGCTTTGTCAAGCCATTTTTAAATCTCTTTGTTCCATTTACATGGCACTTATCCCGTTTTGTTTTCAATTTTCAGACTCCCCCATCTGGTCAGACCATGGACAGTTCGCACAGGCTTATGCAAGCCTTGGCTCGATTTGCTGGCACTCGTGCCTTATCCTTGCAGAGTTCATCTTCTCAATCTCAATCGGCTGCATCGGAGCAATCGAGCCATGCTTTGTTCTCCCCTGCTGAAATTGCTCATCTCAAGGAGTTGTTGTCGAACTATCAGAGTCAGCCATTGGATGTCCTGATGATCAATATGGGACCATCTCTTGATGACTTGATGAGCAAGCTGTCTCCTGCCAAACTTCCACGTGACAAGGTGGCCTTTTACACCGATTTTGCGCAACAGTTTAGCCAAATGAGGAGTGAATTCAAGGACAATGATCGGGCCATCAAGGCAAGAGCTTCTTATGAGTCTCCTCTTGGGACCCTTCTCTCCAAGTTTGATGAGCTCTACGCCCAAGGATCCAGCCTCAGTGATTCACTTACCAACCTTAAAGGCTCGGAGGCTGATTTGGTTGCTGCCATCGAGGAGCTTCAAAGGCAGTTGGATGTTGTTCGAGGCAAGATCACGACAGCTTCCGCAGAGGCCGAATCCATTACTGATCAGTTGGCCAACACAGATGCCTTGATCACTGAAGCCAAAACTGCTGAAGATCAAGTGGTTGCTCAAGCAGCGGCTGCTGCAGCTGATCAAGCCAGAATTGAGACGGCCCTCAAGGGATTCCTTGGTCGATTCACACAGGATTTCCTTCAGTAGATGCCAACCTTCTGGCCTGCGAGCCATTGATATTGGCGAGTGTGCCAACTAGTTTTAGGATTTTGGTTTCAAGGACTTAGCTTATTTTCTATTTCTGTTGCTGTAATGGCCTGATGGCCACAGACTATTTTCCTTTCCTTAGTAGATTTTATTTTGGCTTGGTTTATCGCGTGTTTTTCTTCAAAACTGAAACCAAATCCAACTAAGTACCAAAGATTTGTAGCCTAAAATCTAATTTTGCAAGGATGAACAAAACTTCCTTGTCAACAAGACTTAGTTAAAATCAAATCAACCCAATTGTCAGTAAAAAATGCATTTCTGCAATAACTTGATATCAGGGAAAACAAAGACTTGATTAAAAATGAAGTATTTAGCCAATTTTTAGAAATAAATGCAACAGCTAATACTATTTTAAAAACTTAGTCTAGCAAAGCAGAAAGGGAAATAAAAACAAGACTAAAAATAAACCTAACTTAATATTTACAAAGGTATCAGCGCACTAAAGTGCTCTTGGCGCCGTTCAATTTCTAACTCCAAGGCTCGCTGATGTTCCAGACACATTGTTTCCCAGAGGGTTGGTCTGAACTTTTTCAAGTATCTTCCATTGAAGGGGTCTCTGCAAAGATCCCCGTTTGGCTTTTTCAATATGTAGCCCCCTCCTCGAGTTATCGAGAAGATTTCATACGGCCCTTGCCAAGTTGCACTCCATTTGCCATACTTTTTCTCACGCTGATGAAGTGGCAAAACTGTTCTCCAGACCAAGTCCCCGACATCAAACTGTTTCCTGCGTATCTTTTTATCGTAGCATCGGGCAACCAGCTTCTTTTGTGCTTCGATTTTATCCAACGCGGCAACCCTGACTTCGTCCAATTCATCAAGCTCCTGGAGCATACTTTCAGTGTACTCTTCGGGTGTCAGCTCATTTTGTTGCATCACCCGAAGTGATCGGACGTTTATCTCCATTGGCAACACGGCATCCTGTCCATAAGTCAATTTATATGGAGTAGTGCCTGTACTTGTTCTTTTGCTGGTCCGATAAGCCCACAATGCCTCTGACAGCATCAGGTGCCATGCCCTTGGGTTTTCCTCGATCATCTTTGAAATGATGTCTTTGAGGACTCGATTTGAGGCTTCAGCTTGGCCATTCCCTTGTGCATAATAAGGTGTTGAATGGACCAACTCAAAACCCATTGATCTGGCAAACTCCTTGATTTCCTGACCAACAAACATTAGCCCCCTGTCAGTGACAATGGTTTGTGGCAGGCCAAACCTATGTATGATTAAGTCGTTGATGAACTTCATTACTTCGGCCTGATTGGCCTGTTTGAGTGGTTTGGCCTCTACCCATTTTGTGAAGTAATCTGTGGCCACAATGATGTATCGATGGTGTTTGGATGACGAGGGATGTATCTCCCCGATTATATCGATGGCCCAACATCTGAAAGGCCATGGCTTGATTACCATGTTCATCTCCTCGATAGGGATTCTCTGGACTACTCCAAATCGTTGGCATTTTTCACATCCCTTTGCCAATTGAACACAATCTCCTACCATCTTTGGCCAGTAATAGCCGTATCGGCGTAATAGCCATGCCAGCTTATGTCCGTTTTGATGGGCGCCACAAATTCCTTCATGTGCTTCCATCATAATTCTCATGGCTTCCTGTTGATCGACGCATAACAGTAACACACCGTCATGGCCTTTTCTGAACAATTGATCTCCCATCAGGACATAATTGACGGCCCTGAGCCTTGTCTGTCGAGATGTTTTATCAGACGGATTAGCCAGATATTTTCTGATCGGCTCTCTCCAGTCATCGGGATCCTGAAACACACTTAGGACAGTTAGAATATTATCCCGATACATAAACGATGGATAGTGTCGTCTCCTGACGATGTAATGAGATTCATCGACGTCATCAGGAATATCAACCCCTGTTGCCAATTGGGCCAAACTGTTGGCCTCATTATTATGTCCCCTCGTTATGTGATAACAAGTGACATCAGCAAATTCTGAAAGTAAAGACATTGCCGTCAAGTAATATTTGTCAAGAGTAGGATTTCGGCATTTATATGTACCTTGAATTTGCCTGATAACTAACTGTGAGTCTCCAACGATGGTAACAGATTTGACATGTAGCTCCCTTAGCATTTCTAGTCCAATAATTAAGGCTTCGTATTCGGCCTGATTATTGGTACATTCAAAATCAAATTGTATCGATAACTTAGTTTTAACATTAGATGGTGAAATCAAAACAATACCTGGCCCACACAGTCTATCGGTTCTCGACCCATCAAAAGCCAGTGTCCACGGCTTGATCTCTACTGTCATCAAGTCCAGTTCTTTCAGAACGGTCTGATCTATGTCAATGCATGGATGGTCAACCAGGAAATCAGCCAATACTTGGCCTTTGACTGCTTTTTGCGGTACATACTGCAATTGATATTCCATCAGTTGGATAGCCCATCGGCCGATCCTTCCTCTCATTACGGGTTTAGCTATCATATACTTAATAACATCAATACTAGAAATTACTAACACTTTAACAGGCAGCATATAATGACGTAACTTCTTACAAGAGAAAAACAGTGCAAGGCATACCTTTTCTATCGGGGTATACCTCCGTTCCGTTTCTGACAGGTGCCTGCTCAAGTAATATATAGCTCGTTCAAATCCATTCTCATCGTCTTGTGCTAAAAATCCACCAACGGTGTCCTCCGTGGCGGATATGTATAACTTCAAGGGTTTCCCCTTGACTGGCGGCATCATTACATGCGGCGTAGTCAGTTTGTCTTTGATCTCTTGAAACGCCTGCTCATGCTCCGTTTGCCAGCAAAATTCCTCTTTGTCCTTCAGCTTCAACAAAGGTGAGAATACCTTTGTTTTTCCAGCCAAGTTTGATATGAACCTCCTTAGAAAGTTGACCTTGCCAAGGAATTGTTGTAATTCCTTCTTCGTTGATGGAGGTTTGGCTGTCAGGATAGCCTTGGACTTGTTTTTATCGATCTCAATCCCCTTGCGATGCACTAAAAAGCCAAGAAAGTTGGCTGATGCAACTGCAAAAACACATTTCAAGGGATTAAGTTTCAGTTTATGTTTTCTCATTTTGGCAAATGACTTCGCCAGATGTGTCAAGTGTTCTTCGTAACTGGCTGACTTGATCACAATATCATCGATGTAAATTTTTACAAAGTCATCGATGTACTCACTGAAAATGCAGTTCATGGCCCGTTGATAAGTGGCTCCAGCGTTTTTAAGTCCGAATGGCATCACTTTCCATTGGAGGGTGCCTATTCCTCCTGGGCATTGAAAAGCCAACTTTGGTACGTCGTCTATGGCCACAAATATCTGATTATAGCCTGCACTTCCGTCGACGGCAGTCAAAAACATATTGCCAGCGGCAGCATCGATCAACATGTCTGCCATTATCATCGGATATTCATCCTTAGGAGATGCAAGATTCAGGTCTCTGAAATCGATGCATATCCTGATCTTGCCGTTCTTCTTCATTACGGGTACCACATTGGCTACCCACTCTGGATATCGGGCCACTTCGATGAAACTGGCCTTCAACAACTTCTCGATTTCCTCCCTGATCAGCTGACAGACTTCCACTGACATTCGTCTCAAGGGCTGTTTTCGAGGTAAATACCCTTCAAGTATCGGAATTCGATGCTCAACTAACTCCCTGCTTAGTCCTGGCATCTCGTCGTAATTCCAGGCAAAACAATCTTTATATTCTTTTAATACTTGAATCAATCGTTCCTTCTGGCCATCATCCAGCAATGCGCTGATGTATGTTGGCCTATGATCTTCTTCGGTGCCCAACTCAATCTCGATGACAGGATCTTGCACTTGAATTTTTATGTCATGAAGCTTGGCTGGCGCCGTTCCTAGTTCCTCTAATTGAATTTCGTCGCCATCTGATATTGGCGTTTCTTTTTCGAAGATAAGATCGCCTGTATAACATTTGGCCACATAGGCCCGAAATTTCCGAATTAGATCGGCACATGCTTCTTGTTCTGGGCCGATGACCACGATCTCATCTATTTCAAGTTGCTCGGTCTTATTGACCGATGGTTCCTTATCATCGGTGTAGTTCATAAGGACTGACTGTTTTCATCTTGCGGCCCCTCTTCCTTGACATTGCAGGGCCGGCTTAGTTCTTTGGTGAGACAAGTCATTTCGAGCTGAGTCAATTTTTTGCTCGATGTGACTTCCATAGGTCGTCCATATTTGTCCTGTCCGATAAATCGGTAAGGTCCCACATCCTCCCGATAGTATGCCGCCTCGACGGCATTAACTTTTGCCGTAAATGGCCTGTTGTCGGCCATTATGATCTCTGGTTCAGGGGCGTCTCCCCAGATTAGTAAACATTGGTGGATAGAAGACGGCACACATAAAGCAGAGTGAATCCAGTCTCTCCCCAACAACGCATTGTAAGATGTGGCAGCATCTACCACGAAGAAAGCAATCTTTAGGCTAGTCTTTCCAATCTTTACCTCGACAGGTAAAATTCCTAATGTATCAGCCTTTCCTCCAGTTAAGTTGCTAACGATCACCCTTGTTTCCATCAAGTCTTCACTGACCTTGCCTAGTTTGTACATAGTAGATGCTGGCATTACATTGACGGCTGCCCCGTTATCGACCAGCATTCTGTCAATTGGCTTACCGTCGATGTGTCCTGATATGTATAATGGCCTGATGTGTCTGGCCATGAATGAAGGTGGTTTCTGGAAAATATTTTCTACCTTCTTGTCCCAATCGGTCTCCTTTCCGTCATCGACCGATAATGTTCCCAAATCCTCTGCCATCTGTACAACTGGCATTCCTTCGTCCCAGACTCCATCAGTGAAGTATTCTAGCTCCTCGTCGATGACATCGACGAGTTCAGAACTTACTGCATTACACTGCATCACTGTCGAACCAGCTGACGGCTGGCTGATTCCACTACCTTCGTCCTCTTTTTCTTTCTCGTCGACTGCTTTTCCCTCGATTGCTTGGCCAGATTCGGCCTCGTCTTTCTTACCATCGTTCTTGCCATAGATTTTGGCAAATTTCTCCCTAAGATCATTTTCGTCTTCTTCCAACTCTTTCTCCAAATCAATTGTGCCATATTTGGCTTTCCCTGGCGACCGCCACGGGGAAACAACTCCCTGTTCGGCCTCCTCGGCCTCTTTGGCCTCTTGTCTAGGCTTTACTTCCATACTACGTGGCTTTGTCGTTTGCTGTTTCATCGGGGCTTTTCCTTTGGCTATCTCGATTTCTTTCCTCTGGCGCAAGTAACGCCGATATTGCGTTCTGGTCATCTGATCGACCCTTTGATTCCCAGGGAATTTCGGATGCCTTACGGGTATCCACCTCCCTACTCGAGTGTTTGCAGGGGTATGGACAGTTCGCGGCCTATATTGACCAGGCGATGTTGTTTTGATCGACGGCCTATAGGTCCTGTCTCTGTGGTAGGCGGTCGATCTGACCTGCCTAACTGGTGATCTGCCAGGTGATCTTTCCCTGATCCTGTTGCTACGACTAGTACCCTCCTGCGACTGTCGAGGCATTTTAGGTATGGCCTGATCTCTACGTGGTTCCACTGTCGGTGGAGTTGCCTGCACTGGCAAAGGTGCTGGCACTGGAGATGGTGCCATCACTTGATACTGTGGCATAACCTGATGTTGTGGCTGTGGCATCACTTGATAAGGATATGCTCCTTGTGTAGTGCTTGGCCAAGACATGTACTGGCCATATATGTTTGGATTCACAAACAATGGTACTGTTGCCAAATCAGCACGGCACCTGGCACATAATCCCATTTGCATACTCATCGAAGGGGATAAGTGGCGTGGGTCTACTTCCGCATGCTGCTCTTCTGTCGTGTTTGTAACCCCTATCATGTTTATCCCCACCTCGCTCTGTTGGAAGGGATTAGTGTCAACCGTCATCGGCTTAGTAATTTTCCAATCCGGGGCGAATCTCAAAATACCCTTATCAAGGTGATCTTGTACCATCCACCTGAAAACGAGACATTCATTCGTAGAGTGAGTCCATACGTCGTGATATTTGCAATAAGTCTTACCTGCAATTTTCATTGGAGATGGTATCACATGATCCCCTTTTAGTCTGAGGATCTTGTCGGCCAACAGTTGATCAAAGATGGCCTCAGTCTTGGAGACGTCAAACGAGTAGCGTCTCTCGCGGTCTGTTTTATATTCAGCATCTCTTCTTACCAAGTTATTTGGCACCTTGATAGCTGGTTGAGGCTCTTTTGGTTTTGCAAGAGCCTGACAGACGGTGTTCTTTGGACAGACCACTTCAGCTAACCCGATTTCAATACATGTCTGCTCCATCGGCCTATTCAATGGCTCCTCGCTAGAGTCAGCCATTCCTACTTGGTGGTAGTTTCCTCTGGGCTGTCGCCTGTTTTCATCCCTCAGTACCCTTTCATACCGGACCGCATGATCGGTCAGTTCAAACAAATCTTCATGATATTGGGCCATCATGATTTTCCTCAATTCGAAATGCATGCCATGGATGGCAATCTTGATACATTCTTTCTCTGGCAGAGGTATGGCACAGAAGCCTCTGGCCCTGATGAACGCTTTCATGTATTCCTCTACTGTCTGTCCTGTCAGCTGCTTCATGTTGGATAGCTCGATGACAGATACTTCAAGCGGGGCTTGATAGTGGTTCATCACAAATACATTTTCCATGGACGGCCAGTCAGGGACCGATCCTGGTTTCAGATTGGCGTACCAGTGGAACGCCATACCGGTAAGTGAATTTGGAAACAACTTTAACTTTAACTCGTTGCTTAAGTTGCCACATTCCAGCGAAAATCGAGCTAGATGCTCGGTGGCAGATTGAGACCCTTCTCCTGAGAACAGAGTGAAGTTGGGTGCCCTGTAGTTCATTGGGAATGGCACTTGATCAATGTATTCTAGATGAGGTTTATTATACCTTGACGCCCTATTCCCTTGTCTCCTTACAAACATTTCTTGAGCCTGATTCATCGTCAACAGGTCGTCCTGACCTTCCATGGCTCGATTTGTTCTATCATAGGCCGATGAGATGGCCTGATGTCCCTCTGGGCCATATCCCATGGCCTCTGATCGTTCCTCTTCTGACCTGCCCCCCGAGTCTGGGCGTTGGTACCTAGTCTTGGAGGTACTTCCTTTCCTGTCAGGGACATTAGTTTGTCCGTTGCCCTGTTTGTAGGGCGTTTCATCCCTAGATCCACTTCCCCCGATGTGCATAGCGGGTCCCTTGCCTTTGTCAACAAAGCTTTTGTGCGGCCCTATCCAGGCCTGCGATTGTATCCCGTTGGCAAGGGTGTTGATGCTCTCAGCAAGCATAGCCATTTTTTATTCCAGATGCATCAGGGAAGTATTCACAGTATTGCTGGCTTCGGTATTGGCCTGACTGGCTGCAGTGGCCGAGCCTAGCATGTTCTCGAACTTACTGACAACATTTGACCATTCTACCTGTTTGGCCTCAAGGTCCTTAGTGAAGTTGCGGACCTCCGTTGTCAGTTCCTCTATCTTGTCAATCCCTTCCATAGTTAGCGGGACAGTGGATAGGGATTCCAGAGAGTGCGTTAGATCAGAGCGTGTCCTCGTCAAGCTAGATCGAGTCTTTCGCGTTATCTGTGGTATCATCTGACAACAGCAAAAGATTAATCGTTTAGCATCAACTGATTGACTTATTGGCAAAAAGATTATCAAGTCCCACTGGGCGTGCCAAAATATTGTTTGCTATAAATTTGACACCGATTGCCTCGATGTGCAAATGGCTTGATATGATGTGTAATGAGTGCGGGCGTGCCAATGTTTGTGCGTGCAAACATAACGTTTTAAAATTGGACATGTTGACATCAGTGTAGTAATAATTTAAATGTCCTGATAAGGACATATTGATATCAATGTAAGATGTCCTGATGAAACTGACTTCTAATCAATTGATTATGGCAGAGTAGGCAAACACTACCCCTAGTTCTTTTCCATGCCTGCCTGGCCGCAGGACTTAAATAATTTATGATAACCTTCCTGAAATGCCAAAGTTTCACAGCCAATCGATGGCTTACTCAATACATTAATGCATTTACAAATCAGCAATTGAGTTGATAATCAATCAGTTTAATTTATATCAGCTTGACTAACATATTGATCATGCCTCAATGAAAATCATTTGACGTAAAACATGCTTTAATAAAATCAAGAGATATGGGCCAAATACTTTCTATTAATTGAATTGTAAACGAAACATATGAGTCTTAGCCTACAATGAGTTCCCCGATTTACAAACATTACAAAGCATGCAAAACGATAAATTAGTCTCCTGTGTCGGCATATGTTTGCCAAATGAGTTGATGACTACAATAAGTTCTGAAAAAATACTCCTTGATTGGCAGGTAGACCCACCAAATGAGCTGATGATATATGATAGTACAGCTTGTTGACAGAAAGTAACACTGATGACAGAGAACCATCATCAATGGGTCGCCCAACCTTGGCAGATGGCTACCAATCGGGCTCCTAACCAACGGGTGGCCGCTGGAAAGGGCATCAATTGAGCAGATGGCTACTCAACCAATTGCTGTCAAGCAGATGGCTACTTGACAGCGGACTCATCAAGCAGATGGCTACTTGACGAGGTTGCCATGTAATTACGTGGGCACTTACATGACGTTGCAGCGTGCTATTTTGCTTGATATCGAATGGTTTCGCTCGAGACAGCTTTGCTGACGGCGGAAGCAGCTTTGCGGCTTACTTTGAGCGGCGGTGCTAGACTTCAGGCGGCCATGTCCTGCTGGTTGCTGAGGATTGACGATTGATGTCAAGGAATTGGCGAGGCTGACTGACTGACAGAAGCAGCGTATGCTGGACTTCCGGAGAGGCGTTGAGCCGATTTCAGTGTAGACTGAGTTGATTGATTGATTGAGTTGTGTCTGTGTCTGTATGGCAGCCCCCTTGTATTTATAGGTGTCTGCCAGAAACTGATCGGCTGATGCTGTTTGTCCTCCACTTTCTCCACTACTTCCACAACCTCCACTTTCTCCACTACTTGGCGGTTGCTTCTTTCTTCTTCTCTCTTGTACAATTTTCAGATATGATTTCGGCAGTTGTGAGCAGCTCAAAACGTGTTCTGTCAATTAGTGTAACCACTTTGAGAAATTCTAGGGAAGTGGTTGTGTTTAATTTGAATAGCCAACTAATTACATGGCTTTTATCCTTATCTCAAATTTTAATTAATTATCTCAATAATTAATTAAATAGCCCTTTCATTACTGGGCCGTTTTCGTCAGCTGGTCTACGGGCCGCTCTGGATCAGTTGGGAGTGACTGGACCATTAATCCTTATGCGATAATTGTAATTATGGCCTTATTCATTATACGGGCCAATCATTAATCTTTGGCCCAATTAACTTAGCTAATTAATTTATAATAGCCAAAATCATCTATTGGGCTCATTGGACTTGTCTGTTTTTAACCATCATTTGGTTTTATTAATTAATTGACTCTGGCCCATAAATTAATTAATTTATTCATTAATTAATTTACACTTAGCCAAAATTAATTAATTATCAAATTGGGCCGTATCTCTAATTGGGCTCGTGACCCGTTCAACTTCGGTCGGATTGATTTCCGGATCAGAGCAGGTCCGATCCTAATCCAATTCATCTGGTTCTATCTACTGGGTTCGGCCCATTATCACACTATTACTCCTCGATTTATCGATGGTGATTTTTTGGGTACAAACAAATATGAATTTATGTAAAAGAACTAATATGCGTATTTTTAAGATTTGCATTTTTTCCATCTCAATGTATAATGTATTTGTATTCCATTTCCTACTAGTTTAGTAGTAAACATATTTGCCATGGGCTAAAATATAGAAGGACCAAAGTGTGAAAACCGAAAATTCAGATATCAAAGTGTAATAAATATAAATGAACGGACCAGATTTTTATGCCCAACATCTCAAAATCATTTCAATTTTATTTTATATACTACCTTAAAAACCCTAAAACCCTTGAATTGAAACAGGGGGCAGATTCGAATTGAAAAATCTCGACAAGATGAACAAGAAGGAGGTGTTCAAATTGGCCAAGGGTTTCCGCGGAAGAGCGAAGAACTGCATAAGAATCGCGAGAGAAAGAGTCGAGAAGGCGCTTCAGTATTCATACAGAGACCGCCGCAACAAGAAGCGCGATATGCGTTCCCTTTGGATCCAGCGAATCAACGCCGGCACGCGCGACCATGGAGTGTGTTTCTCACTCTCTTCCTTCTTATTTATTATTATTATTACACTGTATGTGCTTCAATTAGGATTTATTTTTTCAAGTTTTGTGTAATTTTTTATTATTATGTTTTTGTTGAGAAAATTATGCACTATTTGGAAGTAATTGTTTAAGGAATTAATGAGTCAAAAATGTTTTGCATTTAAAAAAAAATTAGTTTACACGTTCTTAGTGACCTTGAATTGAATTAGTGTGCAATTAATTAATTAATTAATTAGATTTTCTTGAATTATATGCTCTACTTTGAACTCCATGATCAGTATTGTATTAAGTTAAATGATGTTCAATTAGTGACCCAGAGTCATATGCAGGTGTAATTGGATCAGAAGCATGGATTAAAGTTTCGTTTTTGTGGAATGTTTCGGTTAATAAAAAATCGGAAACTTTTCGGAAGTTTTTCAGAACTTTTCGAGATTTTTCGGGAAACATTTTGGAAGAATTGTAAACTAAAGAAATATATTGAAGCAGAAAATACACCATGTTATCGTTTCGGTTGGCTTAAAAACATAAACTTTTCGGTGTTTTCGGTGGAAACATATCTAAATTTTGTCCATGAGTAAACACTAAAAATGGTATTTTTCTGGTAACAAATGATGAAACTTTGGACTTTACCTTTCTTTTCTTTTCGTTATCCTTATTTTTTTCTTGACGGAAATCTTACTAAAATTAAAGTTCCAAACACAACCTGAGTCATCTTTACCCTTCTTCGCTGTATCCTTTTATGTGCTTGCATTTTTTCCGTAAATTATTCTAATGTAGGCTTTCACATGGCAGTCAAGGCAGAGGGTAATTACCAAACTTTAATTTCTTTCGTCATAATATTGAGTTATATTACAAGTTTTCAAATGAATGAATTTCGTTTGTGAGACATGTTGTTGCTATTCTTATTGACTCCTCATGTGAGATTTTTTATGTTTATTGCTAACTTACCTACCTTTTTATTTCAATTATGGTGCGTCTTATCGAACAAATTTTCCTAATTTTTCCTTTCAAGTTTCTGTACGTGTTTGAGGTTGCTGCGGGTCGTGATCATAAGTGATTTACCCTTTCTTGGCATGACAGGTGAACTATGGAAATTTCATGCATGGACTTATGAAGGAGAATATTCAGTTGAATAGGAAAGTCTTATCTGAGCTATCAATGCATGAGCCATACAGCTTCAAGGCTCTGGTCGACATCTCGCGCAATGCCTTCCCCGGAAACAAGGCAGCCATACCCCCCAAAAAGGAGGGTCTTGCGATTCTTGTCTGAACGCCATTTTTACGTTTCAGGACATTGATCTTGTACTTGTCTAATGTAATTGCTGAAGCTAAAATAAAGCTACGGTTCTGAAATGTTATCGGGTTCAAGACTAGTGTTCTGATTCTCTGCTTCTATTTCGTATAATATATCAATTTGTAATGAATTAGTAGTATTAATTAGTTTCAGATATCTGGTCATACTTTCTTTGTACAACGCCAACAACAAAATACAGGTTCAGTTGATGTGAACATGTTCCATTTTCTTTCGGCACTTCTTGTGAATGTGAGCGAGCGCCTTAGACTTTTTGCTTCTATATATCTTGTTTATACTGGATAGCAGTTTACATGTTTCAGAGAAGTGCAAAGAGATGGATAGATAGCTTTTCAAAATTAACACACTTGGCGTCTTGCGTACTTTCAAGTGGCAGCGGCTTGCGACCCTGAAATGCGAAATTCAAGTTTGAATCCTATTGGAGTTATCACACTGGGAAAGACTTTATATATAATGCGCTCTCCGATCCGAGTTATAAATATACAGTTTAGGAGATCAAGAAAAAAATCTATACATATTACTAGTGGTGGGCATTGGGTTTGATAACCCGAACTCATTCCATCCCGTTTTTCTTATAAATTCAAGATTTTTTCGGAGTTGGATACCTGAATTTCGAAAACACCTAAAGTTGGACGAGATTATGTTACGGGTTCGGGATTGGTACATCCAATCTCGATACTCGTGTAGATGCTCAACAAAAAAGTTAGAAAAAGGTGCATATTCGGGGTCATCATCATATGTTCAACATCACCAAAATTAATCTGCGATTTACTTTTTTTTTGTGGTACAAAAAAATCAATGATCAAATTAATATTTTATAAAGTATATAACTAGCAATGCAGAAAATTATATATTAAAAGAAAATTAACAATGCAAAATCAAAGGGTGATTAGTCTAGTGAAAGATATTAGCCCCGTAAAGTGGTGAACCAAGTTCAGTTTCTGCTGAGAGAAACTCTCATATAATATGTCTCATGTATCTTAAAAAGGAGTAAGTCGGATATAAAACATGAATGCCCTTAAGAAATAAGGGGAAAAATAAAACTAAGAATATATTGAGTCCATTGAGTCAACAATTACGACCTATTTGTTTCACTTTTCAAAAACTAAGAATTACATGATTTCTGAAAAGCCAACCAAACAAGTTTTTTCATATTTAGAAAGAAACTTATCATATAATTAAGTTAATTTATCTCTCATTTTTTAAAGATGATTTCATCTTAAGAAAAAAAAAACCCTTAGCAGTAGAAAAACTTGAAGCAACTTTATTGTAATTTGACATAAAATAATATATATTTTCTCTACTAATCATAGAATAGATGACAAATTTGATTTGAGGTAGTGTAATCTATCACTTACACTCTATATTTCTATTGTTTCAATAACCTCTAAAATATTCTATATATTAAAAAAAAAATTACTATGCAGTTTATTTGTGAAATTTAAACAACTTTATTGAGAAATTCTTAAAAATTCCTCTAGATTTCTAGAAGCCGAAACGCAGAGACCCTACATATAGACATTCATTAAATTACCAGTTTGCAAAAAAATGAGCAGTGCTTTTTTCTTTGTAGATAAGTTTGTAACACCTCTTAATTTAGAAATTATTTATTTTTAGATAAGTTAGCAACACCTCATAATTTAGGAATTTACTGTTCATAATAAATTACTTTTGACCAATTTTACTCTTAATTAGGGGTGAAAATCGAACCGAGTAACTCGTTACTCGGTTCGAACTCGGCTCGGCATAGGCTCGGTCGAACTCGTTCGAGTCCTTGCCGAGCCGAGCTTGAACATGAAGTCAGACTCGAAGTAATTGTCGAGTCGAGCTCGATCATAAACCTGTTCGGCTCGTGAATGTCGTGAACAAGAGAGGAGAAATATATGCACAGTTAAACTTTCCTTCTGCACCACTCCTCAATTTTGGTATTTTGAAACTATGTCCGGTGATTGTGGGAAAATATTATGTATTGCTTTTTTCTTCTGCCGTAATTATGTAAATATTTTCTATAGAAAGATATAAAATCCTAATTCAAAATAAGAAGATTTTCGAGAAAGGAAAAATAGGTCTTGTACTTCAAGTATAACAATGGCGAAATTGCTTCGTTCAACTTTCAAGACTGCAAAAGTTGATGAGTCATGCAACAAAAAGAAAAAGGAAAGGAAAAGCTTCTCTTTCTACAATTAATTCTTCTTTGATTAGTGGAATAGTTTTCATTTATTTTATTCATGAATGTATTACGTGTTTAAAAGTAAGAGTATGAATAGATGTTAAATCAACTCTTTGTCAGTAAAAGAAACTTTGTTTATTATATTCAATTGTGTAGGGGTTGTAGGCCTGTGGTTGTGGGTACTATAGCTACAGAAGCAAAATGAAACCATAATTCAACTAAGCCGAGCCGCACGAGTACTCGTGAACAATACTGTTCATGTTCGAGCCGAGCTCAAACAACAAGTTTTTTAGAGGCTCGAGCTCGAGCCGAGCCTGAGCAGCTAAGCCTATTTTCGAGCCGAGCCTGAACATGTGTTTGTTCGGTTCATACAAGCTCGGTTTCAGCCCTACTCTTAATTAGACCAAAATTCTGCCGTCAAGCCCCAACTACATTTCAAACCTTATTATAGAGTTAAAGGCAATTTACACTATATGATTTGCATAATATTCAATTTATCACTCTATAATTTGAGAAATTACATTTTATCCCCTGTAATCTTATAAACGTTTCACACCGTCTCTCTGACAATTTTAAACATAAAAAAAATATATGAATTGACAAAACTACCCCCTCTTATATGTAGTATTTTACCCCTGTGTTATGATAAATATGATAATTTATCCCCTGTATTTTTTATAAATATTACACTCTACCCCTATGTTACAAAAACAATTTTCATGCATCTCAATTTCGACGAGTGAGTTACACTCTCCGACTGAAATAGAAAAATGCTCCTTTAAAATTTCACAGGTGAGTAAAACACTTTTTTTCAAACTACAAGAAATAAATTAAGCATTATGCATTTCATAGTTGTAAATTGCTTCTTACGAGATACTCCCGAATAAAATTACTTTCTGCATGCGGCTCAATCTTAACTATCCATTAATTCTTTTTGACGATTTTGTAATTAAAGAAAGTAAATGAGGCGCATACACCGCGTGGCAGCGGATCCATCATCTGTCCGTAAATAAGCAACACGTAAATGAGGCGCACTACACTGCGTGGCAGCAAATCCATCATTTTGTCCGTATACGAGCAACACGTACTCTACGGTACCTCCGTTTCCGGTCAATTTCCATGTGAAATTGGACATAAAATATTTCTCCGACCCTTATTCTCATTCTTTTAGGTTTTCCACACATTTTAATTAAATTCAAATATTTTTATATTTATATTTATGATCTTACAAATATTGATCGATAATTAATCATATTTAAGCATTACTTTATATGAAATTATATTTTTGTGTCAGATAATTATATTTAGACAGAATTACACATTTAAAATCATACTTTAATTATTTTGCATGTTTGGTATCAAGACTTCTGGAAAAAATACATTTCATACAATAATTTGTCACCCCCTTAATAGATTAAGTTTTTCGTCAAATCTTTGAACCACTAAATTATTACCGGACCATAAAAATTTTAAAGATGCACAGTTGAAAGTAACTAGAGCTACAACAATTCATCAACTTGACATCGCGTTTAAAGAATTATTGGAGATTTAAATTTGCTAAAAGCAGTCAAATTGGGATGTCGAATGTGTTTAAAAGTCTTATTACCAATGTGAAAAATAGAATAGGTGTGCTATGAAAATATTCATATGTAGACCTGTCGTTATATACAAACGTTTTTTAGACGGAGAAAGTAATTGTATAAGAGATAAAATTATAATCGTTCTGAAATTAAAACTGGAAATACATATACAAAACAAGGAGTAATATATAATAATATTTTAATTACTAGATTTAAGATAAGAGCATGAAAATTACACTGAATATCCAAAACATAGTAAATAGTAAATAGGATGGCCACCATTCCATACCCATTAAAACCTATCCCCATTTCGCCATCTATATATATATTTTCACACACACAAAAAAAAAAAAAAGGAAAATACGCAAAACATAATTAAAATACATATATTTAAAAGGAAATAAATATATAAACCCTGACGGCGCATTCAAAGACTCAATTAGGTGGTGGGAAATTGAGATCCAGACCAAGACCTTTGCTGACGGGAGCTGATTCGTCAATAACAGCTGACGACGAATCAGACTCACTTTGGGCCCCACCGCCACCACCACCACCATCACCACCACCACTCCCGCCGTCAATTGCACCCCTCATCCTCCTATTCATTATCTCAAGAATTTCATTACACGACTCGGGTCCTAGTTTCAGCATGTTCCCCTGCACTGGCGGCGGCGGCGGCGGCGACAGCATGGTCCTCGGCACCGGCACTATCTTAATACACCCCCCTTCCACCACGGGCGCGTATGTGGGACGGTACATGCTGTTGTACATCGACGTACTGCTGTTCTGACTGGCAGTCGCGGTGGTACGATGATTCAAGAAATTGTAAGTAGGCCGGGGGAAATTGGTTTTGGCTTTTGCACCACGGAGACGGATTGCGGCGTCGTCGTAGGCTCGGGCGGCTTGCTCCGGGGTGTCGAATGTGCCTAACCAAAGGCGGGTTTTCTTCTCGGGGTCGCGAATCTCCGCCGAGTAACGCCCCCATGGACGCTTTCTTACACCACGGAAACGGATCTCGCCGGCATTGGGTCGCTTTGGCTTTGGCGACGCTTTGGCTTTTGTTGGAGCCATTGTGTGTGTTTTGTAATGTGAAGTAATTTGAAGGTACGAGGTTGTGAGAAAGAATACGGGGGAATATATAGGAGGAAGTGGGACCCAGTTTAGGGGATACGTGGGAGGTGTATCTCACAACCTGTAGGACTTTGCATGTAGTATTGGCTTTTTGTATGTAATTTTATCCCTTTGCCCTTTGATTTAATTTTTTTTTTAATTTATATTGGATTTGAGTAATTTCACTTATTATTAGTTGTTGTTGGTTAGTTAGGAAATGATTCATTAATGAGAACATTGATTGCCAAGGTTTTGAGAGAGTGTGAAAAATCAAGTTAAATGGTTTTGTAGATGAAAGTTTAAACAAGTGGTGCTCGTTGTGTAAGCAAATTGATTTTATTTTTACTAATAATGTATTGTACACATGTTTTGGAACATTTGAAATTTATGATATCTTTATCGATAAAAAGTTTGTGATAAGAAAGAGCTAATGGTGAATTATACTAGCAAAATTTGATATAAGTGGTCTAGAGCTTGTTCAAAAGTGTTGTGATAACAACTAAAATTATGTTATTTTTTCGTGTTACGCATAATCACTAAAATTAAGGAGGGAATTAATTAATGTCCAAAATTTAAATAACAAGATTATAATGTTAACGATGTCCGAAAATGATATCAAAGATTTGTCGGCGTGTATTGAAAATAATCAAGAACATACGTCTGAATGTTTTCCTGACAAATTTTTGATTGATTATTTGTCGTGTTATGCATAATATTCTAAGATATATAAGAGAATCAATGTCCGAAAAGTTCCTGCAGAAGACTACAACGTTATTGGAGTCCACATATTTATGACCTGAAAGACTATCGCTTGTCGTATTAAAAAAAAGTTTAAAATATCCTTAACGGAAGCTTGTGTGCAAATGTTATATGAGTACATATATTTATGATCTGAAAGACTGGCGGCTTGTCGTATTAAGGTAAGCTTAAAAAACCCTTATCAGAAGCCTGTGACGTTATTGGAAGCTTGTCCATTTACTTCTCAGAAAGACAGTCGGCTTGTCGTATTAAGGAAAACTTGAAAAAAAACCTTATCTTAAGCCTGTGACGTTACGAGAGTTCATACATTTATGATATGGAAGACTGCGGCTTGTCGTATTAAAGAAAACATGAAAAAAAATCCTTACCAGAAGCCTGTCACGTTATGGGAGTTCATATATTTATGATATGAAAAACTACGGCTTATTGTATTAAGAAAAACTTAAAAATTACTAAAAACATGTTCTAACATTTTGGTACTTGTTGTTTAGTGTGTATTGTTCGTAAAGATAAACAATGTTCCACGTTTCTTAATTTCACATATGTCTTCCCCCTGTCACCGATACAAAGTTCCTTACTGGAGACCTAAGTGCAGACGTTATACAAGTACATATATTTATGATCTGAAGGACTGGCGGCTTGTCGTATTAAGGAAAGCTTAAAAAATCCGTACCAGAAGCCCATGACATTATTGAAAGCTTGTCCATTTATTTATCAGAAAGACAGTCGACTTGTCGTATTAAGGAAAACTTGAAAAAAATCCTTTCCATTACTAGATAACATTAGTTTCAAAATTTATCGTATTATTAAATATCCTTGAAAAAATTAAAAAAATATTAATATAAAAACATGATCCATGTTTTATCGTGTTTTCGGGATCAATGTGATTGTTTAGGGTTTGTTACAATTCGATCAACAATTGAAATATCTTAAATTAAAAGTACATAATGTGATTTGATAAAAGTTGAGAAGAAGAAATATTCCAATAATCTTTAGAAGAAGAAAGAAAACTTGAGATTCGATAAACTAACTATGCAACAAACTTTTATTAATAAAATGATTTGAAATAGCATCTAAATATTCCAAAAATGAAAATGTAAATACTAAAAGAGTTATATTTGTTATTTTACAAAATATGATTTAACTTTTACTTAATTATTCAGGATATTACTCTTTAATATTATGTCTATTCTTGAATTGTCGTTGGCTTTGTTAAAAAAAGATGTTTACATCTAATTTTTTCTAAAACATGTAGTGTTCTACAAATTTACAAATAGTTATATTTATTCCGAAACACATTATAATAAGGCAACATACTAAACTAACTACATCTCAATTAAAGGAAGAAAATAATTTGACTGCTATATCATATAGTTTCACTTCCACGATATTATACTTGGTTTGTGAATGATCACTATCCTATGAGTTCCATCAATTTCTAAAGAAGTGTATTGTAAAAATTTCCCGTTAGTTTTGTTACATTTTTGTTTTTCAAAGTTTGAAATTACTCTATCTTATGAATTCAGGCTAATTCCTCTATGAGGTGAAACTAAATAATGATCAATTTTATTTTATTTTTTGAGACAGTGAGTACATCATTACATAAATCGCTATATCTTAAAATCTATTCAAAATTGGTATCAAAGTATAAAAATAAACTAATTACAAAGACTAGTATTAAACTAAAGATATACACACATTTTGAAAATTGAACTCATGACCTCTTGGTCGTGGAGTCTCAACTTTAGCTAACATACTGAATTGAACTCATGACCTCGGAGTTATCAAGTCTCAATTTTAGCCAACATGATATTGTCTCATCGGCAATAATAATCAATTAAAATTAGAAAAGAAAAAAAATAGTAAAGAACCCTTGAGTGGAACCGGTGATAGCCGGTAAAACAAGTTTACAATATTACAAAAATCTCAGCCGCATGACGTTAGATTCATTTGGTACCAAATTTTAGAGAGAGAAAGTGCGGGACAAACGGTGAAGCGGTAGCATTCGTCTTAATTGATTCCTGACGTGCTTTTAGGTGTGCTTACGGAATCTCTTCAACCTTCGGTGTAAATACATTTCCTATTTCCTTTTTTTTTTTTTTCCTATTCCTAATCTCTATCTCTTCTCTACTATTATGAAAACATGAATATTTTTTAATATTTTTGTGCGGACTAAAATACCCTTATTTAAGTTGTAAAATTATATTTAATTAAGTAGCAAATATGTAAAAGTAATTGAAGATGAATAAATAGACATGAAATCTTATTATATTTATCTCCTACATAAACTTCTAAAATTTATAAATTCTCTCTAACATCAATTTTTATAATTTTAATCTTAACGAATTGTAACAAAAAAAAACTATTACTATTTAAAATAGCTCCTTAAATATAAATTATAATATTTTAGCATCAATATGTATTTTAGTAAGAAAATTAATTTACTAATTTATTACAACATAAGTCATAAGCACTTTAAATATAAAACTTTAAATTGGAATTATCTTAAATATAATTATGTTATTAAAAAAAATTTAAATTAGAATTGAATCGTAGCTTACCTATGAATGAATAAAAAGTACGCACGACTTAGCTAAGTACGTAATTTTACTTTGGTTAGAATCGCAACATATAAAGAATATTCAATAATATCAAACATTCATTACCTCAAATTTATGTGGAATTTTTTTCATGAAAAACTGGTGAAAACAGTGGAAAAATGGTGAAATCGATAAAAAAAAATCCATGAAATCGTTGAAAACATGTGAAATCAATAAAAATTCAGGTGAAATTGGTGAAAAAAGAGTGAAATAGTAAAAAAAATAGTGTCCCTGAAATGGTACATACATTTGAAATCGATGAAAATTCAGGTGAAATTCGTGAAAAAAGAATGAAATTGGTGAAACAATGGCATAAGTGAGAAACGGATGAAATCGATGACAACATTAATAAAGTCATTGAAAAAGGGTCAAGTCGAAGAAAATATGTGAAATAAATGAAAGTTCAAGTGAAATTGTTGAAAACAAAATGTGAAATCAGTGAAAAAAATATGTGAAAACGGATTAAACTGATAAAAACGAGTGAAATCGGTAAAAAAATGAGTTCATCTGAAAAAAGGGGGATGAAATTGGTAGAAAAATGGTTTAAAAGGAAAAAAAATAAAAATAATCGACGAAATCATAAAAAACATTGAAAATATGTTATAACTAATAAAAAAACGGATAAAACTGTAAAAAAATATTAAACTGGTATAAATGAATGAAAATCGGCTAAAAAAATGGGTTAGATCGGTAAAAATGAATTAAAGTGATGACTTAAAGAGGTGAAAAATGAGTTAATTTGCTCTATTTTATGACATAATATAATTAATTTTACTCTAATTTATAAAAACTACCCATGAAATTAACTAGACATGTACAACGTACGTGCACTTTTTTAGTAATAATAAAAGCTCAAAACTCAAGATAGACTATTTGGTACAATCGTTGCATGAATGACGTGGTGCAACAAACGGTTGAGATTTTGTCAAATTAATGTCTGCATACCAATACATGGCGAGAATGGGATTATGGAGCCAACTTTTCCCTTAAATTTAGGAACTGAATTTAATCTTGTTCTTGTACTGTACTTACCATGTTATCCATACATCGAATGCACCAAATAATTTTTCTGCGGGCAGTCATAGTTTACAAAAAAAATCGATTCTTGAATGAAAGCCTGCTTTTCATGTAAATATTATGTAGTCCAACCTGTTTGACCGGATTCAATTTTTTTTAAATGCTTAATAAAATTACTTTTCAGCTACAATTGAATTCAATTCATTTTTACAAATTAAGTGATATTGGTAAATGCTTATAAACTTACTTTTGAGCTAGAACCGGATTCAATTTTTTCTACAAATTAAGTGATATTTCTAATACATTCTTAATAAATATTTCTTATAAACTTTTAGAACCAAAAATTAATTTTGAAGTGTTAGAAAGTACATTTCTAATTCCGTTTCTCCACCACAAAAGAGCAAAAAGGGCAAGACCAAAAGCAAGTTTTGACCTACTCCTGAAAACACTACATGTTTTCTTGCTTTTTAGTTTGTACGTACTTACATAGTTTGTAAACGGTAAATTTAATTTTTGACCAACTTTTTTGCATAGTTTGTGTATACTTCCCATTTTCTAAAGATTCTCGTAGTTAAATAAAAGCATAGCATGCTAACTATTGAAAACACCTACTAAGTATAGTTTAATTGCCTTTAAATTGTATAATATTTTTTAGTGACTTATACATGACTTTTATGTATATATAACTTATTACGTTTAGATAAATCAGAATATGATTAATTTTTTACCCATTTTTTTAATTTCAAAATTATCCCATCCTCTTAAATGCTTGTGGACTTAAACATTTACTTCAATGATTTTACTTTTCAACCCCACCATTTATGGGTACGTTACATTATAAATTATAGATTGAGGTAATGCACCATGCTGATTACGAAAATATTCGAGAATTTATTTATCGGTTCGTGGACTCTACTATGAAATTCAGGAAGTAGTTCAGAAATAGCTAAAATTGCATTGATTTTATCATCCGTTTTCTTGTTTGCATTATATACTGAGTTATTGTTTCTGACATCATAGCTTTTTTTTTTTCCTTCTTAAAATCTTTCTTGATGGATTACCATTTCTTAAATTTAGAAAATTCTACATGTGCATTAGTGTGTTGCACCGGGTTATTGCCAATCATGGATCAAAATTTCCATCTTTTCCGTCGAAAACATCGAAAAGCATTCGTTTTTTAATCAAGCGAAACAAAAATAAGATGTAATTTCGAAACTATTTGTTTGCCTTAAACTCTGTAATTTTTCTAAATTTAGTAACTTTTCTTACAATTTTTCCTAAGTGTTTCCGATACATTTCCGAAAAGTCTCGAAAATTTTCCAATATTTGGCTGACCGAAACATACACTCAAAACGAAATTTTGATCCATGATGCCAATTTACTTATTTGTGATAGACATAATGTTCAATTTATTTCCATGTGATTTGTAAAATAGCACTTTATCTCTCTCTGTGAAAATTTTAAAAAAGCATTTTACCTCATTCCAACGGAGAGTGTAACACACTCGCCAAAATTGAGAGTGAACGTGAAAAATGTTGCGTAAAAAGATTAAAGTACTCCTAGGGGGGTAAATGTCACATTTATCATAACACAGAGGGTAAAATGCTACATTTATCACAACACACGGGGTAAAGTATCACATTTATCGTAACACACAGGGAAAAAATGTCACATTTATCATAGCACAAGGGAGTAAAGTTCCACATTTATAATAACAAAGGAGGTATAGTGCCATATTTATATATTGATTGGGTCAAGTTATAGTACATAAGATAAGTAGTTTTGTCTCCGTATTTTTTTAAGTTTATAAAATATCGTGGAGCCAGTGTGAAATTTTATAAGATCATAGGGGGTAAAGTATTTTTTTTTTAAATCACAAGTACGCAAATTGAACATTATGTATATCATGCGGGATAAATTGTTTTATGTAGGGTTTTTGAAAGTACATAAAAATTTGATAAAAAAAATAAAAATTACATGATAATTTTGTACAAATTCACATAACAAAGAATAGTATTTGTATCATTCATTTTTCCCAAATATTGACTATTAAAATAATAGTTAGTGGTTTGGACAAGTTCCGTACCAAACCAAAACATGGGATTTGAATCAAGACCTCACATACTCATTCAATCACTCTCAATTGGAGTTAGGCCCAATTTTTAATGAGCCCAATCTGTGTGAAACCATTTTCTAATCAGTCCAAAGTCTTCAAGGCCCATTCAAACTCCTCCAATAGGCACGTCGCAGTATTTCTAAGTTGAAAGAAAGTTACAGACCAGGAGTGGGCCTCTTGATAAAATTTAATGTAGAGCCCAATGTCTAATAGTATTATAGTTTACAGCGTGGCCCTGATAATGAATATAGGACTTTCAACGTATCGAATTTGGATCATATTAGTTTATATTGGATCCGAACCTTTAATTTAACCTAGCTAGTCTTCGGAAGCAGCATTTGTCAAACTCGAATTTGGATTTAACTTAGAGTAGTTTTAACCGCTATCTCCATCTACAAAAGTCTCCTAATATAATATAATCAGTAAATTCAGATCACGATATCAATAAAATTCATTTTGCCGAATTTAAAAATACTAAAAAATCAACCACCGCCCTATTTAATTATCGGCTTCTAAGTAGTTATTCGATCTCGCTAGGAAACAAAAATACTTATAATAACTCAAAATTGATTAATCTTGTTAGTTGAGAACTGAGGTTTTAAAATATGATTGTAAAACTATTATTGGCGATAAAACACTGTTAACTATGAGTTTTGGACCTTTCAACATCGTTTGGCCCTCAAATGGGACGTAATTCTTCTGTAAGTATCATTTTCAAACGCTAATATCTTTTTGTAGAAAATTCTGATTTGCCTTCAGTAAATTTGAGAAATGCTTATAATTCTTTGTTATTTCATTTCAACTTTTTTTTTAGTATGTTTTAGCGTTAACGTAAGCGTATTTAAAGTCTCATAAGTCCTTTTTTTAAGAAATAAAGTCTCATAAGTCTGTCACTTTTCAAATTTTTTTTTTATTTTTTTTTTTGATGTTTTGATCGTTAGAATTTTCTTTATTTGAGAATATTTTTATGTATGAAGAAAAAACTGGTATTCAATATAATTGTATGATCATCCTCATTCAAATTGATTTTAATTTACGGATTGAAGGTTTGATGAGTTGTTTTCAGACTTCTTGACAAAATCCTACAAAGAAAAGCCACAAGTGTTGTAGCTTTATTTTTTCCCACAAGGAAATGTGTTGGATATTAATTGCACCTCAAAATGCTGCAATTCTGACCCGAAAATTCAGCAATGTCGAAAATCGAAGCTCACGCAGATTCTACGCTCTACTCATCTCAAGAAAATATTCGCCCCCAAATATGTAAACGAGTTCTATAACAAATTTGTCCGGGAATATAATGGTGCCCAATTATAAATTGTTGTTTGTCTGCGAATTACACTTTCCAAAACAAACCCAACACTCAGTATTGAGAATAAATTGTTCTACATGCATTAGATAACAAAAGTAACTCCACATTATAAGGTCTTGGACAATCCCCAACTTACAAACTAGCTTTTTGGATGAGTTAAGCCCAAGCCATGTAAGTGGACTTAGACCAATCCATATTGTGAATTCTAACACTCAGAATTGTAGAAGCCCAACATAGATTGGTTAAGAGAAATTTATAGAGCACAAACTGAAATATGTTTCTATACATTCAACGTGTATAGATGGAAAATAGATGAAATGACTTTAACTAGGGTTTCGATTTACGAGTTCAATTTTGGTGAAGTACCAATGATACTTAAAACATATTAATATTTTTTTTGAACTAAAACATATAATATGATCTAAGAGATAACAAATGAGAATTAAGAAATTTTGAAGGTAAATTGTTAGTGTGTATCCTTGTAAGTTGCCTAACTAAATTGAATTGTCTTATTTTTTGCGATGATTGTTAGAGATATTACTTAACCGATTCTCGTATTCAGCTTCACTTTGGAGGTGATTGATGACCCATGACCAGGGTTGCTAATGGGGAGGATATCAATCTAAATCCATCTGAACTCATCTCGATTTTTTAGGATTTTTGTCCGAATAGAGAAGTGAATTTGATCCGACTATGACCTTAATTTAAAATACGTGAAGCGAATATAAATCTTAATATATCCGGCAAAGGTCCATATATGATAATAAATAAATTATATATATATATATATATATATATATATATATATATATATATATATATATATATATATCACTTTAGGAAGATGTTAGTTAATAATTCATTCATAATCTCCGTTTTATGAATATTTTCATTTAACAACATAACTTGATTTTGATACATTAATATGCAATATCACTGTTTTCTAAAGTAATCTACTATATAATTCTACAACAGTGAATAAATGTGTCGAGTGTTGTTAAATAAAATGTAACGTTAACAGATTTCTATTAGAAATATTGAAGTGAATAAGTAGAGATTGCATTGGGTTTGAAAATGATCACCAAATCCGGATAAGATTCGATAAACTTGAAAAGTTTTATAGGGGCAAAGTGTTTTTTTTAAATCACAGGAATATAAATTGAACATTATGTATATCACGGTGGGTAAATTGTTTTATGCAGGGATTTTTAAAGTACAAGGGAGTTTGGTGCCAAAAAAAGTTTACATGGTAGTTTTGTACATATTTTGCATAACAAAGAGTAGTATTTGCATCGTGATTTTTTTTCGAAAATATTGACTATTAAAGTGATAAAATATTAATAAAATATAAGTTAGGGGTTTAGTCAAGGCTCGCACCAAAATAAAACATGGGGTTCTTATATTTTCATTCTTAATGGGGTTTGGCCCATTTCAAATGAGTTAACCCTTTTTCAGATTAGCCCTAAGTCTTCAAGGCCCATTCAAACTCCTCCAATAGGCCCTTGGCAGTGTTTCTAGGTGGGCGTGAACCTCTCGATAAAATAGACTATATAGCCCAATGTCTTATAGTATTAGCTGCCCTGATAATGAATATATGACTTCCAACAAATCGGATTTGGATCATATTAGTTTGGATTGGATCCGTATCCTTTTATTTAACCTAAAAACTCGAATTTGGATTTAAGTTTGTCGAGGTCGAATTTTAGATAGAAATTCGATCAAATTTCCATCTTTAGAGTAGTTTTAACCGCTATCTCCATCTACAAAAGGTCTTTTAATATAATATAATCAGTAAATTCAGCTCACGAGATCAATACAATTCATTGGGCTGAATTTCAAAAAATACAATAAAATCAACCACCATACTATTTAATTATCTTCTTCTAAGTAATTATTCAATCTCACTAGGAAACAAAAATACTAATAATAACTAAAAGTGATTAATATTGTTAGTTGAGAACTGAGCTTTAAAAATATGATCGTAAAACTATTTATGGCGATAAAACACGGTTAACTATGAGTTTTGGGCCACCTAGTTTTGGACCTTTCGGCATCGTTTGGGCCCTCAAACGGGACTTAATTCATCTTTAAGTAACATTTTCAAACGCTAATATCTTTTTGTAGAAAATTTTGATTTACCTTCAGCAAATTTTAGAAATGCTTATAATTCTTCGTTATTTCATTTTATGTTATTTTTTGGTTATTTGTTGTAGTTTTAGCGTTAAGGTAGGCGTATTTAAAGTCTCATAAGTCTTTATTTTTAAGAAATAAAGTCTCATATATAAGTCACTTTTCATTTTTTTTTTTTTTTTTTTTTGCGGTTACAGTTTTCGCTATTTGAGAATATTTTTTTGTATGAATAAAAAACGGGTTGTAACACCCCAATCCCACATTGATTGTGGATGAATTGTTTGAATGGTTAATAAAGACTTGATCCTCTTCTACTTGTCAACATGGGGTTAAGCATTTTGGGCTAGTAGACTAGCGCCCAACAATGTTGACAAGGCTAGAAATGGATCATGGTCTTTACAGTTGGTATCAGAACTTAGGCTGTTAAACCTTAGGCTTTCGTCGGGTATGGATCCTCGGATAGTGTCTATCGTGTCGTGTCTTAAGCCACCCGTTGCATGATTTTGCCAGTTACTTCATCGATTTATTATCGTAATTCTACCTTACGTCTGAAACTTGTTACCAACGAATTTTCGTTGTTCAGATGGCAGGACGTGGTCGTGGTCGTGGGCGTGGTAGGGTAGTACCTTCAGCCAGTTCTATTACTCTTCTCGAGGTGATTCCAACTGCCCCTACCATCACACCCGCTGATGGCCCTAACCCCGATATTTCTACACAAATTTTGGCTGCTTTGGCTGACATTAGCCGTACCTTGAGAGGGAATGTCCAGCCAGTAGCCCCAGTTGCAGTACCGGCCCCAGAGCAGGTTACGGATCCGAGTCCTATTCATGTTGCAGTACTCACTCCGCCTGCCTTGGATCAGACTTTAGAACGATTTCTGCGGTTCCAACCACCAAGGTTTAATGGGGAACCTGATGATGAGAAGGCCGAGGCCTAACTAGCTGATATAGAGAACATCTTTCGAACTCTGAACTACACTGATACAATTAAGGTTTCCCTGGCTACTTTTCGACTAGAGGATGCTGCCCGGACTTGGTGGCTTTTCCGCCAAGGTTTAATGAGGAACCCGATGATGAGAAGGCCGAGGCCTGGCTAGCTGATATAGAGTACATCTTTCGAACTCTGAACTACACTGATGCAATTAAGGTTTCCCTGGCTACTTTTTGACTAGAGGATACTGCCCGGACTTGGTGGCTTTTCCGCGAGCGAGTCTGGGAAGTGACCCACGTGGATAGGACCTGGGCGAACTTTAGGGATTTCGGCGACAAGTTCGTACCTCCCATTGTTCGGGAGCGGCGAGAGGAGCAGTTCAATGCCCTTCAACAAGGGTCGATGAGGGTGCCTCAGTTCAAGGCGTTGTTCTCCAGATTGGTTCGTTATGCTCCACATCTCTTAGCGGACGAGCCCCGCCGAACCGGTCGTTTTATTCGTTGTTTGAGGTGGGAGATTCAGCAGGCCTTGCTGCCACTTAACATCGTGTCATTCTCTGAGGCGGTGGATTGGGCTTTGAGAGTGGAATAGGGTTTACTAGAACGAGAGAGTGTTTTGGTCTGCGAGAAGAGGTTTGGACCTCTGCAGCACAGTGGATCGTTTAAAAGGAACACCGGGAAATCGCAGAAGATCGGGTTATCGGGACCGACTCAGTCAGGAACTTCTCAGAGTGCCAGCAGGGTATGCATTTTTTGTAAGGAGATGGGTCACGATGTTTCAGGCTGTTGGAGGAAGGACATGAAAATGTTTGAATTGTGGGGGCGAGGGTCATTTTGCCAGAGATTGTCCTAAGCCGGGAAGATCAGCCGCTCCGTCTAGTGGAGCACCTAGCAGCGTAGTTCCACCGAGACCTCGTATTCCGTGTCGAGTATTTGCTATTGAGGGTGAATTGAGTGCTGAACCTAACAACACTGATGTGGTCCAAGGATCGTTTTTATTTCTGGTTATGCATGTAGGGTTTTGTTCGATTCTGGTGCATCGCATTCGTTTGTGTCCCCTAATTTTATCTCTCGACTGCAGGGAAGTGTTGCTTGTCTGCCCTATGATCTAGAGGTTAGTACGCCTTTGGGTGCATCTTTTGTGACCGACTCCGTATATCGGGCCTGTAAAGTGTGTATTGGGACGGGAAATTTTCCCGCCGATCTTATTGTCCTACTGATTCAGACTTTCGATGTGATCTTGGGGATGGATTGGTTATCCAATCATTCGGCTCGGTTAGATTGTCGTAAAAAATTAGTCACCTTATCTTCTCTGGGTCAGCCGGACGTGTCTTATCAGGGTTTTGGGAAGTCGGTTGAGGATCTTATTTTATCTGCAGTTGAGGCTCGCCGTGAGTTGCGTTCTGGTGATATGGGCTTTGTTGCATATCTTATCAACAAGCCCAAAGTGAAGGCTGAATTGAGTGAGGTACCAGTGGTGTCCGAGTTTGAGGATATTTTCCCCGAAGAGTTAGTGTCCTTACCTCCGAATCGAGAGGTTGAATTTTCCATCGGTCTTATTCCAGGAGCGACTCCAATCGCTAAACAATCATACCGTATCGCGCCAACGGAACTTAAGGAGCTCAAGGCTCAACTAGAAGAGTTACTGAATCAGGGATTCATCAGACCGAGTTCGTCCCCGTGGGGAGCACCGGTTCTATTTGTTAAGAAGAAAGATGGGTCTATGCGCATGTGTATCGATTATCGAGGCTTGAACAACCTCACAATTAAGAATAAATACCCACTTCCGTGTATTGAGGAGTTATTCGATCAACTTCAGGGATCTCGGGTTTTCTCTAAGTTGGATCTTCGTCAGGGTTATTACCAGTTGAGGATCCGAGATGTGGACATACCGAAGACGACACTAAACTCGAGGTAGAACCATTTCGAGTTCGTAGTGATGCCGTTTGGCTTGACAAATGCACATGCGGTGTTTATGGATCTGATGCATCGAGTGTTTCAATGGTTTTTAGATCGATTTGTCATGGTTTTCATAGACGGCATTCTTATTTACTCGAAGACTCGTGAGGAACATGCCGAGCATCTTCGCTTGGTTCTTCAAGTTCTAAGAGAGCATAAGTTGTTTGCTAAATTCAGCAAGTGCGAGTTTTGGTTAGTTCAAGTTGCCTTCTTAGGGCATATTATTTCCGGGAAAGAGGTCGTTGTCGACCTGACCAAAGTAGAGGTCATTTCAGAGTGGAAGAGACTACAGACTATGACTGAGATTCGTAGTTTCCTGCGGTTAACCGGGTACTATCGCCGTTTCATTAAGGGTTTCTCTAAGTTAGCCTTGCCTTTGACCAGGTTGACTCAGAAGAAGATCCCGTTTGAGTGGGACGGGAAATGTGAGGCAAGTTTCGTGGAGTTGAAGAAGAAGTTGACGACGGCACCGGTTCTTACTCTTCCGGAAGGGTCTGAGGATTTAGTTGTATATACCGATGCTTCTAAGGAAGACCTTGGTTGTGTTTTAATGCAGCTAGGAAATGTGATTGCATATGCTTCACGGAAGTTGAAGCCGCACGAGTTGAACTACTCGACACATAATTTGGAGTTGGCGGCAGTAGTGTTCGCCTTTGGGAAATGGGGGCACTACTTGTATGGGGTTTCTTTTGTAGTTTTCACAGACCACAAGAGTTTGAAGTATTTGTTTTCCCATAAGGAGTTGAATATTAGACAACGAAGATGGATGGAGTTGTTGGATGATTACAATTGCTCAATTCAGTATCACCCTCGGAAAGCCAATGTAGTAGCGGATGCATTGAGGCGTCAGGTTAGCATATCCCACCTCATGATTAAAGAGTAGGAATTATTGGAGAGTGTTGGTCTGTGAAAGTCGACCGAAGAGCGGTTTGGGGTTCGTCTGTCCAGCTTGAGGGTATCGCCGACCATCTTTCAACTTATCTCGGCATCGCAGTCTCTTGATGAGAAATTTAAGGGAATTCGAAATCTCTCACGGAGGTGGCAGATTCTCAGTTTACCGTCGATTCTCGGGGAGCATTGAGGTTTCGGGGAAGGCTGTGCATACCTTTCGATTCCAGCTTGATTGAGCGAATCTTAGACGAGGCTCATTGTACGAAGATGTACCGAGATCCGAGGCCACACTTTTGGTGGAAAGGAATGAAGAAGGATGTGGCTCGCTTCATGGCTCGGTGCTTAGTTTGTCAGCGAGTTAAGGCCGAACATCAGCGTCCGACAGGATTACTTCAGCCTTTATGGGTACCTAAGCGAAAATGGGATTCCATCACCATGGACTTCGTCACTGGATTACCAAGGAGTCAACAGCAGGACGATGCAATTTGGGTATTAGTCGATCGTTTAACTAAAGTGGCTCACTTTATTCCGATCGGAGTGAAGTATATGGTGGAGCGTTTGGCAGAGTTATATCGGGATCACATCGTACGACTGCATGGAGTTCCAAGGGACATTACTTCTGATCGAGATCTAAGATTTATGTCACGGTTATGGAAGCAAGTCCAAAAGGCTATTGGTACCCATCTACTATTCGGCACGACGGATCACCCGTAGACCGATGGTCAATCAGAGAGGACCATTCAGATTTTGGAAGACATGCTTCGAGTCTGTGTCCTTGACTTTCAAGAGAAACGGGAGAAAAGTTTGCTGTTAGTGGAGTTTGCTTACAATAACAGCTATCAGGCGTCGATACAAATGGCTCCGTTTGAGGCATTGAACGGTAGGAAGTGTAGGTCCCAGATTCATTGGGATTTGGATGAGTTGAGTTCGTCAACGTCGACGATATCATGGGGAGTGCCCGATCCTGTTCAGGAGGCTATCGACATGGTTTCGATTATTCGGAAGAGGATGTTGGCAGCTCAGAGCCGACAAAAGAGTTATGCAGATCGACGGCGAAGACCGCTTGAGTTCGAAGTGGGAGACCGCGTATTTCTTAGGATAGCTCCTCATTCGGGGCGTATTCGGCATGGAAAGGGTGGCAAGCTTAGTCCGAGGTACATCGGACCCCTCGCAATCCTGGAGAGGATTGGGAACGTTGCTTATCGGTTAGAGTTACCATCATCGTTGGGAAGTATTCACGACGTGTTTCATGTATCCCTACTACGTAAGTATCTTTCCGATCCGTCTCATGTGATTGAGCCTGAACCGCTGCAGCTTCGAAAGGACCTCGCCTACGAGGAAAGGCCTATTCGTATTCTCGACCGAAAATTCCAGGAACTTCAGAACCGTAGAATATCTTTGGTGAAAGTACTCTAGAAGAGTCAGAGTGTCGAAAGGGCTACTTGGGAACCAGAAGAAAAGATGAAAACCAAATATCCAAAGTTGTTCGAGGGTTAGAAAGGAATTTCGGGACCAAATTCTTTTAAGGGGGGTAGATTGTGAAACCCCAAAATTTTTATTTGAGGTCTATTATGTAAATTTCAAATTTTAGATGTTTATGTGTAAGAATTTAAATTAAGTGACTAAAGTTTTATTTAAATGTTAATCCTCGTAATTAGTTAGCTAATTATATCGATTAATTTTATGATTTAAGTCCAATTATGTTAAATGTCTTGAATTAAATTAAAGGCCCATTAAGATGGATTAATGAATTTAAATTAAGCCTAAAAACACATAATTAAGTTAAACCTAATTAATAACTAAGATATAGAAGGAAAAGAAAAGAGAGGGAGACGAGAGCCGTACACCACCGCCACCGCTGCCACTCAACTTGTTGTTCCCGTTGCCACCAAACAACCGCCATCGCATGTAATTCAATTTTTCCGTTCAAATGCTTTGAGTTGAGTTTGGGACGGTGGGAATGTGAGATTTTGGAGTTTTGTTGGAATTGTAACTGAATGATTTGTGCTATGGGGGTTCAAGAAAGATTGAAAATGGAGGCTTGGGGTACGAGTTTGGAGTAGAAGCGAAAAGATTAAGGGAGATGGTGAGTGGTGATGGTGGAGGCGGCCATGGCTGATCGGAGAAGATGGGGGGGAGGGGGGGGGGGGGGGGGGGGAGGGTCTGTTTCGGGCTTGGGGCATGGGCCTCGGGTTCTGGTTTGGGTTTTGGGGTAAGGATGTCCGTCCGAAGCTTGACGGGGAAGACGAAGGCATGGCGGAGACTAGTAGTGTTGATGGAAATTGGCCGGTGAATTAGCGGCGGGAATGGTTGAGGGAGATGATGAACAGTAGCTAAAATGTTAATTGGGCCATCTAGATTGGGCTGGGAGATGGGCTGTGGGAAGTGAAAATGGGTTTGGGCTGGACTTCGGGTTGAAGGAATAGGTTGAAGTTTCGGGCCAAGAGAACGGGCTGTACTTTGGGCCGAGTTTGGGCCAGGCCGAGTCAGGACCCGGTCGGGTTCGGGATTGTCCAAAAATGGCTTTTTGGGCTGCCACTTATGCCGATTTAATTGGTAGATGTATGCACGTGAAGAGGGGTTCGGGCCTAGTGGTTTTTGGTTGAATTAGGATCACGGTGAATTGGTTCTATCAATTAATTAGAGTCCAACTAAAATTTAGTGGGTTTTAGTTTAACTAAATCACTGGGTTTAAATAAGATTTGAATATTAATTTGATAAAAGAATCTTTAGAATTTAATTGTTCAAACTGAGTATATATCCGCGATTAATTACAGGTTTCTGAACCGGTATTTGTGTCCTGTTATCCCAAGCGTCTCGATTAATCAGGTGAGTGTTCTTGTGTGAGTTTACCTGGTGCTGCTTGAAGTGGCTAATTGAATGAACTTTGACTGTTACGTGTATGCTTTACTTGCAATGTGAAAATTTGAACTGCGCCTATGACTTGAAATATGCGATTATTGTTGTGCGAGTGTTGGTGCTTTGTGCCTGTTTATCGTGCACGTCATTGGGTCTGATCACATTCATTCGAGCCCCCTATGCGGTTGGATGAGATGTCTTTGCATGAGTCTTTTATCACATTCATTCGAGCTCACTACGTTGCTGGATGAGATGTCATTTTATCACATTCATTCGAGCCCACTACGCGGTTGGATGAAATGTCTTTTATCACATTCATTCGAGCCCACTACGTTGCTGGATGAGATGTCTTTTTATCACATTCATCCGAACCCACTACGTTGCTTGATGAGATGTCTTTTTATCACATTCATCCGAGCCCACGACGTTGTTGGATGAGATGTCCTTTTTATCACATTCATTCGAGCCCTCTATGCGGTTGGATGAGATGTCTTTTTATCACATTCAATCGGGCCCATTATGCGGTTGGATGAAATGTCTTTTTATCACATTCATTCGAGCCCACTATGCGGTTGGATCACATCCATTCGAGCCCACTATGTGGTTGGATGAGATGTCTTTGCATGAGTCTGATCACATTTATTCGAGCCCTCTATGCGGTTGGATGAGATGTCTATTGCATACATACGTGTGATGCGTCTCTGGTGTGCGTGTTTGAATTGATTTTTGATTGTGTTGCTTGCTCGCTACCACCATGTACATTTGCACACGGGCTCACTAAGTTAGATGATCAACTTACCACTCTTTGTGGATTACTTTTTCAGGTACTTTCGACAGTTGAAGTGTGTGGTAGTTGGTGATCCGGGTCCGAGTCGGTCGTGTCCTGTTTTTTTGAAAGTCTTGTTTTGATTATTTTAATTTGATGATTTCAAATGTGATTGGATAGTGTTTACGAGTTTTTAATTGAATCGTTTAATTACTGATGTATTAAGCTGATTGATAAATTGTTTATGATATTTAAACTAATTCAAGTTTTAAGTTACATGTTATCCGCTGCTAGTCTAGTTTAAATTACATGTTTGGTTAATTGGTTTGTTTTGGCGACCCGATTCCAGTCGAGGCCTGTCTTTGGCCCGAGGACGTGGCTGGAAAAAAAATAGGGAGTCACAGTCGGTATCAGAGCATTGTTCTGGACTCGACGAGGACGTCGAGTATTTGAGTTGGGGAGATTGTAACACCCCAATCCGACATTGATTGTGGATGAATTGTTTGAAAGGTGAATAAAGACTTGGATCCGCTTCTACTTGTCAACATGGGCTTAAGCATTTTGGGCTAGTAGACTAGAGCCCAATAATATTGACAAGGCTAGAAATAGATCATGGTCTTTACACAGGTGTTCAATAGAATTGTCAGATCGTCCTAATTCATATTGATTTTAATTTACGGATTGAAGGTTTGATGAGTTGTTTTAAGACTTATTGACAAAATCCTACGAAGAAAAGCCACAAGTGTTGCAGTTTTTTTTTTTTTTTTCCCCCCACAAGGAAATGTGCTGGATATTAATTGCACCTCAAAATGCTGCAATTCTGACCCGAAAATTTAGCAATGTCGAAAATCGAATTCACGCAGATTCTACTCTCTCCTCATGTTAAGAAAATATTCAATGCTGCAATTCTGACCCGAAAATTCAGCAATGTCGAAAATCGAATTCACGCAGATTCTACTCTCTCCTCATGTCAAGAAAATATTCACCCCAAATATGTAAACGAGTTCTATAACAAATTTCTCCGGGAATATAATGGAGCCCAATTATAAATTGTTGTTTGTCTGCGAATTACATTTTCCAAAACAAACACCAACACTCAGTATTGAGAATAAATTGTTCCACATGCATTAGATAACAAAAGTAACTCCACATTATAAGGTCTTCGACAATCCCCAACTTACAAACTAGCTTTTTGGATGATTTAAGCCCAACACAGACTGATTGAGAGAAATTTATAGAGCACAAACTGAAATATGTTTCTATACATTTAACGTGTATAGATGGAAAATAGAAAAAAATGATTTTCTGTATCGAAATAGGATTAACCAAGACTTTTAATCAATCAAAATTTAGTATTAAATGTTAGAAGAAAAATAATAAAAGACTTTTTAATTTTTCAAAATAATTCTTGTTTCAACCGTAGATCCCACTATGGCTTTTATAGTGGATTTTTCCAATGGATTGAAAAGCCACAACTCACAAGTGTTGGTGAAGTGGAGAAACGGTTAAACATAATAAATGGGTCTAAATTTAACGGTCAATAATTTGAATAGATAAACTTGATTCTTAAAAATCTCTAACAGAAAACTTGTTAAATTAATTTTGGGATTGTTTTATCTTTCATTGCAAATGAGATAATAGATATATGGTAATTATATTTTGTTAGTTGACATTTGATATCATCTTCATCATGTTCCTTGTGTAAATTTACTAAATTTGTTATTAATCAATGTATAATAATTAACTAAATACAAAATGGTGAATACTTTGTGCGTTCGACTTTGAGCTAAAGTATTAAAAACTCATAAAAATTGGGTAGGGCAATGATTGTACCAACTCTACGTACACCTCTTGAAAAAGTATTGATTAAGATAAAAAGATAAAATGTGTTAGTAAAATTTTGGGTTTATAGAATAGGGGTTAACTCTTAATAATTTACTTATATCAAGGTCTAATCATGGATATAAAACCTTCTAAATAACAAAACAAATTTTATAGTAATTGAGCTGCTGCGGAAACTTGTGCAATAAAAAAAGCTCTTATCATCATTGATCAAGCTTGATGTGAATTCTCTATCTTTGAAAGTGATTTAATCAATGTTATTTTCATGATAACCAACCCTTCTCCGGTCTACGAATGGGCATGTAAAACTAATGCTCTCTATCCTCGTCAAGTTTTTGACTTTTGGCTTAAATGGAAAATGAAGAATGGACACACCAACAAAGCCACCCATAATTTAGCTAAATGGGATAAAACTTGCAATTGGAATGGTAGTGTTCCCCTTTCCCTCATTCTCCCACTGTTTTTTGTGATTCCTGTAATCCTATAACCGCTATAACGGCTGACTTTACTCTGTTTAATGATTTCAAATTTTAAGTTTTTAAAATTCAAAATAAATGATTTGTAACAACAATCTAAATTGATGTGTAGCCTAAATTGCATAATTCCCCTTTATTTCCATTATGTGGTTATTCAAAATTATTTGAACTTAGAGGTCACAATTACACTATAAATAGGAGTTAGATGTCCTAGGAAAACACAAACCTCACTAGCTGAACTTGCATTAGACGAAGATTGGTTTGTTGTTTTCTTGTGAACGTGCTTACGAGAAGACTTCGGCAAAGCCATAGGTTTTATCTTGTGGGAGCGATCAGCTGCTAATACCTGCATGAGGAGAGGCAATCATTTTCTTAGGACATCGTCTAGTGGCGTGACTCCGAATCAGGCTAGTCGTTTTACTTTACATTCTTCTTCTAATATTTGCTTTATTGTCGTTCATTATATGAGTTTTGATTCTATATATATGATTTCATCTAATTACTGAATTTACATAAAAGGAAAAAACTAAAAATTTTATCAACATTATTTAAAAAAAAATGGTATCTTGACTTTAATGCCATAGCATATTAAAACCTCTAAAGCAAAGATCTTTAAATTCTTTTGGAATTATTATATTTTTCAGGTCATGTTCCAACAAGTATAAAAATTTATCACAAGTTAAAGAATTTCTCAAAAAAGAAAGAAGAAATTTTATAATTTTGTTTTTATAATTGCAGCATTGTAAGAAGAGTATTCATGGCAAAAGAAACACGTCCCTTTGTTACTTATCAGTTGCTTATTGATTATTGTTCATCTTGGAAATTCAACATTGGTTAGTCAGAAACAAGTAAGTTAACAATCCAGACATTTTTTTCTCATTTCAATTAAATCATGGACAATGCTACTCAAAATAATTAATATTACGCGATATTGTTACTTAATCACATAAATATATAAAAAGCAATGGTGTGTGGCACAAATAGATGCTCCGACTGACAAATTGCAAGAATTCTTAGAACAAACTTGTCTAAAAATTGATTGTCGGCCTATTCAACGTGATGGTGCATGTTTTTCCCCAGATGTCATAGGATTCCATGCATCATACGTTCTCAACAAAATTTATCAAATCACTCTTGTTTGTCCTTCTGATATTGGCATTTTAACGTCAATGAATCCTTGTAAGTATATCTCATATTTTTAACACGCACACATTTATATATATACACATACACACCTTATATTTACATATACACACATTATCTTTTACTTTACAATAATTAATTTTAATAGGCTTATTTGTTATTGAGTTATGAACTTACAAACTTTATATATTTTAACGGAGCTTCTGGCAAATGCAAATATACATGAGCCTATGGAATATCAACATGAATGAAGTAATTAATAAAAATATAATGATACAATTCTTTCATTTGTACGAAAATCATCATCTGGATGAATAAAATAATATTTTCCAATATTCATTGGGAGTTTTTGCTATTATATGTTAGACATAATGATATTTAGGCAATTTTAAATAATGCTAGCTACTGAATTATTAAGTGAGATAAATCTTTGACTTATACGAACATTTAAATTCGAGTCCATATGAATCATGCCAATAAAACAAGAGTTGAATAAACTCTTGCGTCAATTAAGGTTAATGTTATTAACATATTCAAATCAATAATCTATTAGATCAACCTAGATCTATATTTCTCAATATATTTCGGACTACGAATTTTCTTAATCGATTCATATCTATCACAGCCGTTCCTTAAATAATATTTTTTAAATATATTGGGTCAAATTTGGATCAAATTCCCAAATACTCGTAGCACATTTATCGAGAGTCCTGTAATTGACCCTATTTAACAATTTGATTTCATTTTCTTTAGAAACAGTCAACCCAACCGCATATTAGTCCCACTAGCCACCACCATCCATTCACGTTATCACACCTAGTCCCAATTCATGATTCACGTGTGCTAACTCCTAGTCATACGTTAAAAACTTCAAAATATAATATAAATCAAAAAACCGCCCTAATAACTTTAAAATAAACCCTAATCCATTTAGGGGTGTAATCGAGTCGAGTAGTATCGAACGACATACTGTTCAAGTTTAGTTTGAATTTTATCGGGCTTGAGATTTTGTGTTCGAGCTTGATTTAATTATTAAACGAGTCGAGTTCAAACGAGCTTTTATCGAACGAGTTTTAGCAGAGAATCAAGTAGCTTGATATTTTACATGTATTTTATTAATTTTTGGCTTATCGAGTCGAGCTTCAAAAGTTATCGTGTAAAACCCACAAGTTTTAGAATTATTTAATGTATTTTAATTAGACTATTATCTAATTTTGTACGCTACTTTGTTTTAAATTAAAGTGTTTTATTTTATGCTATATTGTATATAATAATTACTTCTTATATCAATAAGGGCTCAAAAGTAATTTAGAAAAAGATTTAAGTACCTTTTAAAATGATGGGGTCTATTTGCAATTTATTTTGGACCTAAGTGCGCAAAATTTTAAATTTATGGGGCAAAAATGCACTTTCCCAAAGTTCAGGGGGCAAAGTGCAAATTTGCCCCAATCTTTTCAAATCCTGCAGCAGAGTAATAATTACTCCTTCCTTGAGACTCTAAGGGCTGCCGTAATTATCCTTGGGTGAAGGAAACCTCACCACACAAGAAATGCAAACATTGGTGGAAGAAGAAGTAATGATAATCTTTCTCTTCCCCATGTTGTATGTCTTGATGTATATGCATCTGATTTTAGGATTGTATATCTGATTTTAGGATTGTATTTATATACACCCACTCATATTCACTCCTCTTTACTTTACCACAATAAACACTTAAAAAGAGAATTAGTGAAAAAGAAAGAGAGAGAGCATAAATTTTAATGAGTGAATCTTGAAGAAGAAGGAGGAGCCACCACCGTTGAGCCGCCGCCGCCGCCACCGCTGCAGCCACACCTTCGCCGGAGATAGAGGGTAGAGAGTGAAGAAAGAAGAAGCACTCACCCTTTTTGATTTCGGGTAAAAACCCTCTTAAGCACCTCTCTTTTACTTGTATATGTGGAGCAACCTTTAGAACCTCATTTAAAGTTTTGAAATCCAATAAAATATTTTTAAACCTTAGTTGAATGTATTATGTTCAAAATTTCCAGATTTATATAAGTTAAAAGATTGGATAATTTTGAGGTATTCTTGTGTAGAAGTTTGAGTAGGAAATAAATTACTTTTATAAAATGTTTTTATGGCTAAATAAAAGTCAAGAGTGTCATTTGGAAAGCATGTTAATACCTATATGTTTAGGTTTTAGATATTTTTTTTTTGATCTATAGATTTCATGCAAGATTTCGATTTTTTTATAATACATTTGGGTATTAAAAGTTTGAAATTTATGTAGTTTTGGTGTCTAAAACTTGATCTATTTTATTTGGGGGCTATTTGTGCAAATCTGAAAATGTAGGGTTTCTTTGTTTGTGCATTCTCCGGTGGGATTGGCCGGAGCCACCCCACCGTCGGCAAGCAACCACCGGCCACTGCTAGAGCAGTGGCCGGGGACTGATGTATGTTGCTGTTGCAATTGCAACAGACCCATTTTTGGGCCTGTTGCAAATGCAACAGACCAACAGGCCCATTTTCTATGGACCTGTTGTTATTTCAAGTGGGCTGGCCCATGCCAGCCCTTAGGGGCCTGTTGTTATTTCAAGTGGGCTGGCCCATGCCAGCCCTTAGTAGAAAAAAAAAATAATAATAATAATAAAATAAAAAATTTATTTAAATTTCTGAAAATAAACCTTGTAAAATTTAATATAATTTTGATATTTACTCTTGAATATTAATTCTAAAATAACAATAATTAATTTCGAAAAATAGAATTAAATAAGTTAAATAATTTTGAATAACTATATATATATATATATAAAAACTTTTGAAAATAAATAAATAATAAACTGAAAATAATAATAATATTTTTCTGAAATTAATTAAATTTAAAAAAAAAAATAATAATAATAATAATAATGAATTTATAAATCAAATTTAATTATTAAACTCGAAAATTCAAAATAAAATTCGAAAAATAATAAAAACTGAAAATAATAAATTTAAAAATTAAATTCTGAAAATAAAGTTGTAAAATTAAATCTAATTTTGATATTTATACTTGAAATAAATCATGTTAATTATTTTCTGAAAAATAATTAAAATAATTTGGATAAATTTTTAAAAATAAATATATTACTTAAATAATTTTGAAAAAATAAAATAAAATAAAATAAAATAAAATAATAATAATAATAATAAGGTTAACTAATAATAAATTATTTTCCGAATAAGATCATGATTAAATAATATTTTTGAAATGAAAATAATTTCAAGGGTACCTTGATTAATTATTAATTAAATAAAATAATTTGAATAATATTTTTGGAAAATAAATAATTTGAAACTAAAATAAAGATATTTTTGATTAAATATTTTCTGAATTTAAAAAAAAAATAAAAAAAAAAGAAGAACTTATGAATTATCTTTACCTATTAAACTTCGAATTTAAAATAAAATTTGAAAATAATCCGAATAAATAATTTATGGATTTGAATAAATAAAAAAAAAAAAAATTAAATAAAATTCGAAAATAATAATAATAATAAAGATTCTCAAATATAACTTATCACGTAAATTTCTTGAAAGAGATAACTTAAAATTTTAGTGAACCTTAGAACCCTTAGACCGGACTTGAAAGTCCATCTTTCGATCGTAGTTTCGATATCGATCAACTATGACTCAATGTATGTTGACTAAAGCATTGTTTAGTCATTGATTGAATCCTTGTGCTAATTGGTTTCTAAGATCGTTACATAAACGTGTACAGGAGGAACCAGATTCGTCACACTTGTCGCATCTTCTTCAGGAAATTTAAGCAGCAAAGGTGAGTGCTGTGTGTTACTTGTGTGTAAGTCTGAACGTGCTAGTAGGTCGAGTCAGAACTGTAACTTAGTCCCTAAACGAACAAGCATGTGATGAAGAACTCGACTGCTAGGACAAGCTACACGTTGAATTATTGTGCTAATGCCTATGTGCTTATGAGTCCTTGAACTGCTATTGAGTTATTTACCGATTTCCTGTTACTGAATTATTACTGTACTGTACTGTTTGTTATTATTGTGTGGGCCCTATACTTGGTGTACGGAATCGTGGGTAACCTGGAAGGTTAGGGCCGGAGGGTTACCTCGATCCACCGTAGACCCGCTTCACGAGCCAAGTGTGGAGGTTACACTTGGGGAGTGAATGTCAAACTCCTGGCATTTGACGTCAATGCGCACTGTTATGTAAGGTCGCACCTTACTTGGAGTGTTCGGTGGTGGTTTTCACGAATATGGATTGGAGGGTAAGAGGAGGACGGCATCAGCAACAATTGGTTAATTGTTTAACTGTTAAATTGCTACTACATGCGTTTAATTACTGTACTGTTATATATGTTACATGAGTTTAATTACTGTACTGTTATATATGTTACATGCGTTTAATATGTACACATACATTATGCTGCATTCATGCATCACACACACATGTGCACTACAGCCTCACTAAGTTGGACGATCAACTTACGCATTCCCGTTTACTTCTTTTCAGATACAGGTATTTCAGGGTCTGGTGTCTAGAGTTGGTGTCGTCCGTCTCCGAGATCCTGTTTGTCGTTCGTCGTGGGTCGTCATGTTATCTTTCGATTTTCGTTATATTATGTTATGTTATGTGTTAGTACGTATTTGGCACGATTAAGTACTTAGAGACTATGCTTGTTTGGATCACTGTGGTTATTGCGCGGTTTGCGCTTGTGTTGTATTTTGAGCCCGCTCCTGCATATCGCAGTGTACCGGGTTTTATGTTATTATGTTGAACTATGATTCGAATTATTGTGTTGATGATTTCAAAAAAAAAAAATCTGGTCAAATTTTGGTTGTGTTCACCGAATACGGACCCGGACTCGGGGATGGGTCCATGTAGGATCCGACCCGGGGGCTCGGGCCGTCACAAGTGGTATCAGAGCTTAGGTTTATAAGTCAGGTCATGGATCCTCGGAAGTCGTATGTCGTGTCGTGTTTTAATTGTATTTTGAGTTTTTATGTGAAATTATTATATGCTAGGTGATTGTTTTTATCTTGTGAGTGTGATAGGATGTCGAGCCAGGGTAGTCGTAGTTCGAGCGCTGTACGGAGGGACAGAGTCCTTCGAAGAGATGGGGCTTCGTAGGGACAGTGATGGCCTTGTTGGTGATGACTCGCCACCTCATCCCCTGGTTATTCGCCGCTCTAGGCCCCGTAGGGTCTATCGTCCTATTTGGACCCTTGGGCGTCGTGATATTGGACAGCTCCGAGGCCATTACCCGAACCGTGTGGTTCATCAGTTGGAGGCTGATCGTGATCGGCATGCTGACCTTGCTTTGATGGCGGACCTCAATGCCCAAGACACCAATGATAGAGCTGATGCCATGCTGCTCCGCTTGAGAGAGCTTCGGGTCATCAGGAACCGTAGGGTGCTGCAGTCTGCCAAGGTTATAGAGGGGTTGAGGGCCCTAGCTGATGAGATAGAGGCGGATAATAGAGCATTGATCGAGGAGGAGCGCCCTCATATGGAGGCAGAAGCTGAGGCAGACCCTATGGACGAGGAGGAGGACCCCAGTGAGGACGCCCCAGGGGTTGGTGCTGGAGACGAGTAGGATTGAGAGACGTTTAGGACTACCTTTTGTTATGTTGTAGTAGTGAAGCCATTTTGGCTTGTTGTTGTTTATGTTTTATGTGGTATGTTAGACATGTTTTGACTCTTTTGTGCCGTTTTGGCAGTACTCTGTTTTGGCGGTTTGCCTTTTATGATATTGTGATTTAGTTTTATGTAGTTATTGGCCTTGTAGTTGTAGTATGCATATGTCGGTCTCGTTTTGCTAACGAGCCATTTTCATGATTCAGAATGGCAGGAAATCGAGCTGATAGTCGTGCAGGTCGTCGGGTTCCCTCTGACCATTCTGAGGGGGCACCGGTAGTCCCACCAGTAGCACCACCTGTTGACCAGGCTGAGCGGATCATCGACGCCTTAGCCGGGTTTACCCAAGCACTGCAAGGCGCTGCGCAGGCCGCGCCTCCACCCCCAGCACCGCCTGCCTTAGACCAGACTTTGGAACGTTTTCTGCGGTTCCAACCACCCAAGTTCCTTGGGGAACCTGATGATCGGAAGGCTGAAGCTTGGTTGGCTGAGATTGAAAATATTTTTCGAGCCTTGGACTACTCGGACACTCAAAAGATTTCGTTGGCTACTTATCGCTTTGAGGATGCTGCTAGGTCCTGGTGGCAGACAAGGGAGATGGTTTGGGAAAGGGACCAAACCGCAAGAACTTGGGAAAATTTTGTGAAGGAGTTTAATGACAAGTATGTACCCCCTGTGGTTCGTGAACAGCGTGAGGAGCAATTCAATGCTTTAAAGCAAGGAAGTATGAGGGTTCCCCAATTTGAGGCTATTTTCTCCCGGCTCGTTCGCTATGCTCCCCATTTGATGACTGATGAACCTCGTCGCACACGTCGGTTCATCAAGTGCCTAAGGCCAGAGCTCCAGCGTGCACTTCTCTCTCACAACATTATCACTTACATTGAAGCAGTGGAGAGAGCCACTCGCATTGAGAATGGACTGATAGAGCTGAATGCTATGCAGTTTCCAGAAAAGAGGTCGAGACCTCCTCAGACAAACTGGCAATCAGGGAGGAATGCAGGAAAGACACCAAGAACTGGTCCATCAAGCTCAGGGAATCCAAGGGGCCATCAGCAGCACAACCGACCACAGAATGCTCCTGGGAAGACACCAGATGGAGCTTGTACCTTCTGTGGACTGAAGGGGCATGGAGAGCCCAAATGCTGGAAGAAGACTGGCAAGTGCCTGAGGTGTGGGGCTCAAGATCATTTTATCAAAAACTGCCCCAAGGCACCTCCTGCACCTACTCCAGCAGGTGGAGGATCATCCCAGGCTGGAAGACCACCAAAGCCGAGGGTGCCCGGGCGAGCTTTTGCTATGGAGGGAGAGGAGTTGTCAGATCCAAATGCAAATGATGTGGTGGAAGGTACACTTTATGTTTCCGGACATTTATGTAAAGTGTTATTTGATTCTGGTGCATCTCATTCATTCGTAACACCTTGCTATAGTAAGAAACTAGTGAGTAAGGTAGAAAGTTTACCCTATGAGTTAGAGGTTCATACTCCACTAGGAACCTCGTTTATAACGAGTTCGGTTCATAAAGCATGTGAGGTTAGGATTGAGGAGAAGGTATTTTCTGCTGATTTAATCGCATTGCCAATCCAAGGTTTTGATGTAATTTTGGGGATGGATTGGTTGTCCACTCACGCTGCCCGTTTAGATTGTCGACGTAAAACCGTAACACTCTCTACCCCCGGAAGGCCAGATGTTTGTTTTTGGGGTGTCCGAAAAGCCCTGAAGGTTCCATTGTTGTCCGCGGCCCAAGTCCGTCAGGAATTACGCCAGGGCGGGCACGGATTTATCGCTTATCTCATCAACGAACCAAAAGACAAAGTTGATTTAAAAGAGGTACCTGTGGTGGCAGAGTTCGCAGATGTTTTTCCGGAAGAACTTACAACTCTACCACCAGATCGAGAAGTGGAGTTCGCAATTGATCTCGTTCCAGGGACGATGCCAGTTGCGAAGAAATCATACCGCATGGCCCCTGCCGAGCTTAAGGAGCTAAAAGCCCAACTTCAGGAGTTATTGGAGCAAGGATTTATCAGACCTAGCTCATCTCCGTGGGGAGCCCCTGTCTTGTTCGTGAAGAAAAAAGATGGTTCGTTGCGGCTATGCATCGACTATCGTGGTCTGAATAGTGTGACCATCAAGAACAAGTACCCTCTACCACACATCGAAGAGTTATTTGATCAACTACAAGGATCCCTGGTATACTCAAAGTTGGATTTAAGGCAAGGGTACTATCAGCTAAAGATTAAGGAGGAAGACATACCGAAAACGGCCATTAACTCGCGATATGGGCACTTTGAGTTTGTCGTGATGCCTTTCGGCCTCACGAATGCCCCTGCCGTCTTCATGGATTTAATGCATCGAGTCTTCAAGCCGTTTTTAGATCAATTTGTTGTGGTGTTCATCGATGATATCTTGATCTACTCGAAATCCAGACAAGAACACGAGGCTCATCTTCGAAAGGTGCTCCAAACATTGCGTGAACATAAATTGTACGCGAAATTCAGCAAGTGTGAATTTTGGTTAGACCGAGTTGCCTTTCTGGGGCACATTATTTCAGGAGATGGGATAGCGGTCTATCCATCTAAGGTTGAAGCGGTTACTGAGTGGAAAAGGCCAGAGACCGTGACCGAGATTCGAAGTTTCTTAGGTCTGGCTGGGTATTATCGTAGGTTTATTCAGGATTTCTCGAAGATAGCCTCGCCTTTGACAAAGTTAACTCAGAAGAAAGTTCCATTCGTTTGGAATGAGAAGTGTGAGGCAAGCTTCCAAGAGTTGAAGAAGAAATTGACGACTGCGCCGGTGTTAGCCCTACCAGATGGGTCAGAAAACTTTATGGTTTACACCGACGCATCGAAAGAAGGTTTGGGTTGCGTTTTAATGCAAAACGGCAAGGTAATTGCGTACGCTTCAAGGAAGTTGAAGCCGTACGAGAGGAACTATCCGACTCATGATTTGGAATTGGCCGCAGTAGTATTTGCATTGGGCAAATGGAGGCACTACCTTTACGGGGTGTCGTTTGTGGTATTCACAGATCACAAGAGCCTAAAATATTTGTTCTCTCAGAAGGAGTTGAATATGAGACAAAGGCGCTGGATGGAATTCTTGGACGACTACGATTGTACAATTCAGTACCATCCCGGCAAGGCAAATGTGGTAGCAGATGCGTTGAGTCGAAAGATCAACGTGTCTCACCTTATGGCAAGAGAGTGGGGAATGTTGGAGAGTGTTTGTTGTTGGAACCCAGAGGAAGTTAAGATGGGAATCTTATTCGCAGGTTTACAAGTAAGACCAGACATACTCAAACAAATTGCATCTGCTCAACAACTAAATGAAAGGATCGGGAAAATCAAAGAATCAATCCCGAAAATAGTTGATTCGCCTTTTTACGTGGATGATGAAGGAATTCTCAGATTTCGGGGGCGGTTGTGTGTCCCCATGGATACTGGGATAAAGGAGCAAATTTTGGAGGAAGCCCACCGATCTCGATACAGCATTCATCCAGGAGGAAATAAGATGTATCAGGATCTGAAGGCACATTTCTGGTGGGAAGGTATGAAAAAAGATGTGGCCGATCATGTGGCTAGGTGTCTAGTTTGTCAACAAGTCAAGGCTGAACATCAGCGACCATCAGGGTTGCTACAACCATTACCGGTACCCGAGTGGAAATGGGAATCGATAACGATGGACTTTGTGACTGGTTTGCCACGTAGTCGAGGTCAGCATGATGCCATTTGGGTTGTAGTCGATAGACTGACAAAGGTAGCTCGCTTTATCCCTGTCAATGTTAAGTACTCTGTCGAGCGACTGGCAGAGTTATATCGCGATCAAATCGTTCGACTGCACGGGGTACCAAAGGATATAACTTCCGATCGTGACCCGAGGTTTACGTCAAGGCTGTGGGCAAAGGTTCATGGTGCTTTAGGCACTAAACTTCAGTTTAGTACTACGGCACACCCACAGACGGATGGCCAATCAGAGCGTACTATTCAAATTTTAGAGGACATGCTTCGGGCTTGTGCCCTCGATTTCAAGGGAAGTTGGGATAAGAATCTGCCATTGGTGGAGTTCGCCTATAATAACAGTTTTCAGTCGACTATTCAGATGCCGCCTTATGAAGCTTTGTATGGGCGAAAGTGCAGATCTCCGATCCACTGGGATTTGGATGAACATAAATCCCAAACTTTTGTCACCACGGTTGAGGGAGTACCTGATTTGGTTCAGGAAGCCATGGATATAGTACCGGTGATTAAGAAAAGGATGCTAGCTGCTCAAAGTCGCCAGAAAAGTTATGCCGATCGCCGTAGAAAACCTCTCGAATTTGAGGTAGGTGATGAGGTGTTTCTTAAGGTTTCACCTAAAAAGGGCCTTATCAAACATGGCAAAGGTGGAAAGCTCAATCCTCGGTATGTCGGACCTTTCAAGATCTTGGAAAGAGTTGGGTGTAGCGTACAAGCTGGATCTGCCAGCAAATCTAGGTGGGATACATGACGTGTTCCATGTTTCACTCTTGAAAAAGTACTTGCCGGATCCGTCTCACGTGATAGATTATGAGCCTTTGCAACTCCAAGAGAGTCTATCGTACGTTGAGAGGCCTATTCGTATTTTGGATAAGAAGTTCCAAGAATTACGAAAGAGGAAGATTCCAATAGTAAAAGTTCTTTGGCGCAGTCAAAGCATTGAGGAAGCTACTTGGGAACCGGAAGAGCAGATGCGTCAGCAATACCCCGAACTATTCGAAACCCAAGACTGAATTTGGGGGCCAAATTCTTTTAAGGGGGAAGGATTGTAAAACCCACAAGTTTTAGAATTATTTAATGTATTTTAATTAGACTATTATCTAATTTTGTACGCTACTTTGTTTTAAATTAAAGTGTTTTATTTTATGCTATATTGTATATAATAATTACTTCTTATATCAATAAGGGCTCAGAAGTAATTTAGAAAAAGATTTAAGTACCTTTTAAAATGATGGGGTCTATTTGCAATTTATTTTGGACCTAAGTGCGCAAAATTTTATATTTATGGGGCAAAAATGCACTTTCCCAAAGTTCAGGGGGCAAAGTGCAAATTTGCCCCAATCTTTTCAAATCCTGCAGCAGAGTAATAATTACTCCTTCCTTGAGACTGTAAGGGCTGCCGTAATTATCCTTGGGTGAAGGAAACCTCACCACACAAGAAATGCAAACATTGGTGGAAGAAGAAGTAATGATAATCTTTCTCTTCCCCATGTTGTATGTCTTGATGTATATGCATCTGATTTTAGGATTGTATATCTGATTTTAGGATTGTATTTATATACACCCACTCATAGTCACTCCTCTTTACTTTACCACAATAAACACTTAAAAAGAGAATTAGTGAAAAAGAAAGAGAGAGAGCATAAATTTTAATGAGTGAATCTTGAAGAAGAAGGAGGAGCCACCACCGTTGAGCCGCCGCCGCCGCCACCGCTGCAGCCACACCTTCGCCGGAGATAGAGGGTAGAGAGTGAAGAAAGAAGAAGCACTCACCCTTTTTGATTTCGGGTAAAAACCCTCTTAAGCACCTCTCTTTTACTTGTATATGTGGAGCAACCTTTAGAACCTCATTTAAAGTTTTGAAATCCAATAAAATATTTTTAAACCTTAGTTGAATGTATTATGTTCAAAATTTCCAGATTTATATAAGTTAAAAGATTGGATAATTTTGAGGTATTCTTGTGTAGAAGTTTGAGTAGGAAATAAATTACTTTTATAAAATGTTTTTATGGCTAAATAAAAGTCAAGAGTGTCATTTGGAAAGCATGTTAATACCTATATGTTTAGGTTTTAGATATTTTTTTTTTTGATCTATAGATTTCATGCAAGATTTCGATTTTTTTATAATACATTTGGGTATTAAAAGTTTGAAATTTATGTAGTTTTGGTGTCTAAAACTTGATCTATTTTATTTGGGGGCTATTTGTGCAAATCTGAAAATGTAGGGTTTCTTTGTTTGTGCATTCTCCGGTGGGATTGGCCGGAGCCACCCCACCGTTGGCAAGCAACCACCGGCCACTGCTAGAGCAGTGGCCGGGGACTGATGTATGTTGCTGTTGCAATTGCAACAGACCAACAGGCCCATTTTCTATGGACCTGTTGTTATTTCAAGTGGGCTGGCCCATGCCAGCCCTTAGGGGCCTGTTGTTATTTCAAGTGGGCTGGCCCATGCCAGCCCTTAGTAAAAAAAAAAAAAAAAATAATAATAATAATAAAATAAAAAATTTATTTAAATTTCTGAAAATAAACCTTGTAAAATTTAATATAATTTTGATATTTACTCTTGAATATTAATTCTAAAATAACAATAATTAATTTCGAAAAATAGAATTAAATAAGTTAAATAATTTTGAATAACTATATATATATATATATATAAACTTTTGAAAATAAATAAATAATAAACTGAAAATAATAATAATATTTTTCTGAAATTAATTAAATTTAAAAAAAAATAAAAAAATAATAATAATAATGAATTTATAAATCAAATTTAATTATTAAACTCGAAAATTCAAAATAAAATTCGAAAAATAATAAAAACTGAAAATAATAAATTTAAAAATTAAATTCTGAAAATAAAGGTGTAAAATTAAATCTAATTTTGATATTTATACTTGAAATAAATCATGTTAATTATTTTCTGAAAAATAATTAAAATAATTTGGATAAATTTTTAAAAATAAATATATTACTTAAATAATTTTGAAAAAATAAAATAAAATAAAATAAAATAAAAAAAATAATAATAATAATAAGGTTAACTAATAATAAATTATTTTCCGAATAAGATCATGATTAAATAATATTTTTGAAATGAAAATAATTTCAAGGGTACCTTGATTAATTATTAATTAAATAAAATAATTTGAATAATATTTTTGGAAAATAAATAATTTGAAAATAAAATAAAGATATTTTTGATTAAATATTTTCTAAATTTAAAAAAAAAAATAAAAAAAAATAAATAAAAAAAAAGAAGAACTTATGAATTATCTTTACCTATTAAACTTCGAATTTAAAATAAAATTTGAAAATAATCCGAATAAATAATTTATGGATTTGAATAAATAAAAAAAAAAAATTAAATAAAATTCGAAAATAATAATAATAATAAAGATTCTCAAATATAACTTATCACGTAAATTTCTTGAAAGAGATAACTTAAAATTTTAGTGAACCTTAGAACCCTTAGACCGGACTTGAAAGTCCATCTTTCGATCGTAGTTTCGATATCGATCAACTATGATTCAATGTATGTTGACTAAAGCATTGTTTAGTCATTGATTGAATCCTTGTGCTAATTGGTTTCTAAGATCGTTACATAAACGTGTACAGGAGGAACCAGATTCGTCACACTTGTCGCATCTTCTTCAGGAAATTTAAGCAGCAAAGGTGAGTGCTGTGTGTTACTTGTGTGTAAGTCTGAACGTGCTAGTAGGTCGAGTCAGAACTGTAACTTAGTCCCTAAACGAACAAGCATGTGATGAAGAACTCGACTGCTAGGACAAGCTACACGTTGAATTATTGTGCTAATGCCTATGTGCTTATGAGTCCTTGAACTGCTATTGAGTTATTTACCGATTTCCTGTTACTGAATTATTACTGTACTGTACTGTTTGTTATTATTGTGTGGGCCCTATACTTGGTGTACGGAATCGTGGGTAACCTGGAAGGTTAGGGCCGGAGGGTTACCTCGATCCACCGTAGACCCGCTTCACGAGCCAAGTGTGGAGGTTACACTTGGGGAGTGAATGTCAAACTCCTGGCATTTGACGTCAATGCGCACTGTTATGTAAGGTCGCACCTTACTTGGAGTGTTCGGTGGTGGTTTTCACGAATATGGATTGGAGGGTAAGAGGAGGACGGCATCAGCAACAATTGGTTAATTGTTTAACTGTTAAATTGCTACTACATGCGTTTAATTACTGTACTGTTATATATGTTACATGAGTTTAATTACTGTACTGTTATATATGTTACATGCGTTTAATATGTACACATACATTATGCTGCATTCATGCATCACACACACATGTGCACTACAGCCTCACTAAGTTGGACGATCAACTTACGCATTCCCGTTTACTTCTTTTCAGATACAGGTATTTCAGGGTCTGGTGTCTAGAGTTGGTGTCGTCCGTCTCCGAGATCCTGTTTGTCGTTCGTCGTGGGTCGTCATGTTATCTTTCGATTTTCGTTATATTATGTTATGTTATGTGTTAGTACGTATTTGGCACGATTAAGTACTTAGAGACTATGCTTGTTTGGATCACTGTGGTTATTGCGCGGTTTGCGCTTGTGTTGTATTTTGAGCCCGCTCCTGCATATCGCAGTGTACCGGGTTTTATGTTATTATGTTGAACTATGATTCGAATTATTGTGTTGATGATTTCAAAAAAAAAAATCTGGTCAAATTTTGGTTGTGTTCACCGAATACGGACCCGGACTCGGGGATGGGTCCATGTAGGATCCGACCCGGGGGCTCGGGCCGTCACATATCGAACGAAAAATAATGTTCAAGCTTGATTGATTACTGTGATGAATCGAGATCAAAAAAAGTTTTAACGAGTTTGAATCGAGTATCGAGTAGCTTGATTTGATTTCCAGCCCTATATCCGTGTGAACTGTTCAATCTTTGAAAAGATTTAAAACTTTATTAACAAAAAAGTAACTTGAAAAATGAAGTTTAAATTATTGGGAAAAAATGGTGTTCCAGAAGAATGTTGTAAGGAATCATCTTAAATTGATTAGATATTAATAATATTTTATATACTTAGATTAGTACTATAAATACTTTTTTTTCTTGGAAATCTCAAAATAAATACCTTTATTTGAAAATGTCAAAATAAAGGTAATAGATTTAACTAGGGTTTCTGCTTACGAGTTTGACTTCGGTGAAGTACCAATGATACTTAAAACAAATTAATATTTTTTTTTAGAACTAAAATATATTAATATGATCTAAGAGATAACAAATGAGAATTAAGAAATTTTGAATGTAAATTGTTAGTGTGTATCCTTGTAAGTTTCCTAACTAAATTGAATTGTCTCATTTTTTGCGATGATTGTTAGAGATATTTCATAACTGGTTCTCGTATTCAACTTCACTTTGGAGGTGATTGATGACCCATGACCAGTGTGTTTAATAGAGAGGATATCAATCTAAATCCATCTGAACTCGTATCGAGTTTTTAGGAATTTTGTCCGAATAGAGATTCAATGAATTTGATCCAACTATGACCCTAATTTGAAATACGTGGAGCGACTATAAATCTTAATTGATCTAGTAAAGGTTCTTATCTGATAATAAATAAATTAAATTATATATATATAAATATATATATGCCATCAGTTTAAGAAGATGTTAGTTAATAATTCATTCATAATCTCCATTTTATGTATATTTTCATTTAACAACATAACTTAATTTTGATACATTAATATGCAATTTCATTGTTTTCTAAAGTAATCTACAATATACTTCTACAACAGTGAATAAATATGTCGAGTGTTGTTAAATAAAATCTAACGTAACATACTTCTATTAGAAAAATATTGAAGTTACTAAGTAGACATTGCATTGGGTTTGAAAAAAATCACCAAATCCGAATTAGATTCGATAAACTCGAAAAGTTTTATAGGGGTAAAGTGTTTTTTTTAAATCACAGAAATATAAGTTGAACATTATGTATATCACGGTGGGTAAATTGTTTTATGCTAGGTTTTTGAAAGTACAAGGGAGTTTGATGCCAAAAAAAATTTACTTTGTAGTTTTATGCAGATTTCACATAACAAAGAAGAGAAAATCTTGACTTCTAATATAATAAAATAATAGTTAGTGGTTCATGTTAGGCTTGCACCAAAACAAAACATGGGGTTCTCATATTCTCATTCTTAATTGGGGTTTGGCCCATTTCAAATAAAGCAATTGAGCCAACCCATTTTCAGATTAGCCCCAAGTCTTCAAGGCCTATTCAAAATCCTCCAATAGGCCCTTCGAAGTATTTCTAAGTGAGCGTGGGCCTCTGGATATAATAGACTATAGAGCCCAATGTCTTATAGGATTAGCAGGCCTGATAATGAATATATGACTTCCAACATATCGGATTTGGATCATATTAGTTTGGATTGGATCTGTATTCTTTAATTTAACCTAATCTTCATATGTAGATTTTGTCAAACTCAAATTTGAATTTAAGTTTGTCGATGGTTGAATTTTAGATAGAAATTCGATCAAATTTTCATCTTTAGAGAAGTTTTAACCGCTATCTCCATCTACAAAAAGGTCTCTTAATATAATATATTCAGTAATTTTGTTCACGTGATGAATAAAATTCATTGTGCCGTATTTTAAAATACAAAAACATCAACCACCATCTTATTTAATTATCTGCCTCTAAGTAATTATTCAATCTCTCTAGGAAACAAAAATACTTATAATAACTCAAAATTGATAAATATTGTTAGTTGAGAACTAAGGTTTAAAAATATGGTCGTTAAACTATATATGGCGATAAAACATTGTTAACTATGAGTTTTGGGGCACCTAATTTTGGACCCTCCGGCAATGTTTGGGCCATCAAACGGGACTTAATTGTTCTTTAAGTAACATATTCAAACGCTAATATCTTTTTGTAGAAAATTATGATTTACCTTCAGTAAATTTGAGAAATGCTTATAATTCTTTGTTATTTCATTTCATATTTTCTTTTTGTTATTTTTATTATGTTTTAGCGTTAAGGTAGGCATATTTTAAGTCTCATAAGTCTTTTTTTTCATAATATAAAGTCTCATTATAAGGTCTTGGACAATCCTCAACTTACAAGCTATCTTTTGGGATGAGTTAAGCCCAAGCCATGTAAGTGGACTTAGACAAATCCATGTTGTGAATTCTAACACTCAGAATTGTAGAAACCCAACCCAGATAGATTGAGAGAAATTTATAGAGCAAAAACTGAAATATGATTCTATACTTTCAACGTGTATAGATGGAAGAGTGAAGAAATGATTTTATGTATCAAAATAGGATTTACCAAGACTTTCAATCAATCAAGAATTAATCTTGAAATGACAGAAGAAAAAGAATGAAAGAAATTTTAATTTTTCAAAATAATTCTTGTTTCAACCATAGAACCCACTATGGCTTTTATAGAGGATTTTTCCAATGAATTGAAAAGCCACAACTTACAAGTGTTGGCGAAGTTCAGCAACGATTAAACAAAATAAATGGGTCTAAACTTAGCGGTCAATATTTTGAATAGATAAACTTGATTTTTCAAAATCTCTAACAGGAAACTTTTTAAATTAATTTTAGGATTGTTTTATATTTCATTGCAAATGAGATATTAGATATATTGTAATTGTATTTTGTTAGTTGACATTTGATATCATCTTCATCATGTTCACTGTGTGAATTTACTAACTTTGTTATTAATCAACGCATAATAATTAACTAAATACAAAATGGTGAATACTTTGTGAGTTTGACTTATTTTATAAATAAAAATAGACTATAATTCAAAAAGATAAAACTGCAAAAATCGCCCTAACTCAAATGCATCGCAAATTCCAAATTCCATACTTTTTGAATTGAGTTTGAGCTAAAGTATTAAAAACTCATAAATATAGGGTGGGGCAATGATTTTACAAACTCTGCGTACACCTCTAAAAAAAGTACTGATTAAGATAAAAAGACAAAATGTGTTAATAAAATTTTGGATTTCTAGAATTGGGGCTAACTCTTAATAATTTACGTATATCTAAGTCTAGTCATGGGTATGAAACCTTCTAAATAACAAAACGGATTTTATAGTAATTAAGTTGCTGCGGAAACTTGTGCAATAAAAAAAGCTCTTATCATCATTGATCAAGCTCGATATGAATTCTCAATCTTTGAAAGTGATTCAATCAATGCTATTTTCATGATAACCAACCCTTCTTCGGTCTACGAATGAGCATGTAAAACTAATGCTCTCTATCCTCGTCAAGTTTTTGGCCTTTGGCTTAAATGGAAAATGAAGAATGGACACACCAACAAAGCCACCCATAATTTAGCTAAATGGGGTAAAACTTGCAATTGGAATGGTAGTGTTCCCCTTTCCCTCATTCTCCCACTGTTTTTTGTGATTCCTGTAATCCTATAACCGCTATAACGGCTGACTTTACTCTGTTTAATGATTTCAAATTTTAAGTTTTTAAAATTCAAAATAAATGATTTGTAACAACAATCTAAATTGATGTGTAACCTAAATTGCATAATTCCCCTTTATTTCCATTATGTGGTTATTCAAAATTATTTGAACTTAGAGGTCACAATTACACTATAAATAGGAGTTAGATGTCCTAGGAAAACACACACCTCACTAGCTGAACTTGCATTACTAAAATGGTATTATTTTCTACATTCTCTAGGGCACTTGAGACGAAGTTTGGTTTGTTGTTTTCTTGTGAACGTGCTTACGAGAAGACTTCGGCAAGGCCATAGGTTTTATCTTGTGGGAGCGATCAGCTGCCAGTACCTGCATGAGGAGAGGCAATCATTTTCTTAGGAAATCGTCTAATGGCGTGACTCCGAATCAGGCTAGTCGTTTTACTTTACATTCTTCTTCTAATATTTGCTTTATTGTCGTTCATTATATGAGTTTTTGATTCTATATATATGATTTCATCTAATTACTGAATTTACATAAAAGGAAAAAACCAAAAATGTTATCAACATTATTTACCAAAAAAAAAAATGGTATCTTGACTTTATTGCCATAGCACATTCAAACCTCTAAAGCAAAGATCTTTAAATTCTTTTGGAATTATTATATTTTTCAGGTCATGTTCCAACAAGTATAAAAATTTATCACAAGTTAAAGAATTTCACGAAAAAGAAAGAAGAAATTTTATAACTTTGTTTTTATATTTGCAGCATTGTAAGAAGAGTATTCATGGCAAAAGAACACGTCACTTTATTTCTTATCAGTTGCTTATTGATTCTTGTTCATCTTGGAAATTCAACATTGGTTAGTCAGAAACAAGTAAGATAACAATCTAGACATTTTTTTCTCATTTCAATTAAATCATTAACAATGCTACTCAAAATAATTAATATTACGCGATATTGTTACTTAATCACATAAATATATAATTGTGTTTTGGAGGTAAAGCAATGGTGTGTGGCACAAATAGATGCTCCGACTGACAAATTGCAAGAATTCTTAGAACAAACTTGTCTAAAAATTGATTGTCGGCCTATTCAACGTGATGGTGCATGTTTTTTCCCAGATGTCATAGGATTCCATGCATCCTATGTTCTCAACAAAATTTATCAAATCACTCTTGTTTGTCCTTCTGATATTGGCATTTTAACGTCGATGAATCCTTGTAAGTATATCTCATATTTTTAACACGCACACATTTATATATATACACATACACACCTTATATTTACATGTACACACACATTATCGTTTACTTTGCAATAATTAATTTTAATAGGCTTATTTGGTTATTGAGTTATGAACTTACAAACTCTATATATTTTAACGCAGCTTCTGGCAAATGCAAATATACATGAGCCTCTGGAATATCAACATGAATGAAGTAATTAATAAAAATATAATGATGCAATTCTTTCATTTGTGCGAAAATCATCATCTGGATGAATAAAATAATATTTTCCAATATTCATTGGGAGTTTTTGCTATTATATGTTAGACATAATGATATTTAGGCAATTTTAAATAATGCTAGCTACTGAATTATTAAGTGAGATAAATCTTTGATTTATACGAACATTCAAATTCGAGTCCATATGAATCATGCCAATAAAACAAAAGTTGAATAAACTCTTGCATCAATTAAGGTTAATGTTATTAACATATTCAAATAATTAATCTATTAGATCAACCTAGATCTATATTTTTCAATATATTTCGGACTACCAATTTTCTTAATCGATTCATATCTATCACGGCCCTTCCTTAAATAATATTTTTAAAATATATTGGGTCAAATTTGGATCAAATTCCCAAATACTCATTGCACATTTATCGAGAGTCCTGTAACTGGCCCTATTTAACAATTTGATTTCATTTTCTTTAGAAACAGTCAACCAAACCGCATATTAGTCCCACTAGCCACTACCATACATTCACGATATCACACCTAGTTCCAAATCATGATTCACGTGTACTAACTCCTAGTCATACGTTAAAAACTTCAAAATATAAAATAAATCACATAACAACTTTAAAATAAACCCTAATCCATTTAGGGGTGTAATCGAGTCGAGTAGTATCGAACGACATACTGTTCAAGTTTAGTTTGAATTTTATCGGGCTTGAGATTTTGTGTTTGAGCTTGATTTAATTATTAAACGAGTCGAGTTCAAACGAGCTTTTATCGAACGAGTTTTAGCCGAGAATCAAGTAGCTTGATATTTTACAAGTATTTTATTAGTTTTCAGCTTATCGAGTCGAGCTTCAAAAGTTATCGAACGAAAATAATGTTCAAGCTTGTTTGATTAGTGTGATGAATCGAGATCAAAAAAACTTTTAACGAATTTCAATCGAGTATCGAGTAGCTTGATTTGATTTCCAGCCCTATATCCGTGTGAACTGTTCAATCTTTGAAAAGATTTGAAACTATATTAACAAAAAAGTAACCTGAAAAATGACGTTTAAATTATAGGAAAAAAATGGTGTTTCAGAAGAATGTTGTAAGGAATCATCTTAAATTGATTAGATATTAATAATATTTTATATACTTAGATTAGTACTATAAATACTTTTTTTCTTGGAATTCTCAAAATAAATACCTTTGTTTGTAAATGTCAAAATAAAGGTAATAGATTTAACTAGGGTTTTTGTTTACGAGTTTGAGTGAAGTACCAATGATACTTAAAACATATTAATATTTTTTTTAGAACTAAAACATATTAATATGATCTAAGAGATAACAAATGAGAATTAAGAAATTTTGAATGTAAATTGTTAGTGTGTATCCTTGTAAGTTTCCTAACTAAATTGAATTGTCTCATTTTTTGCGATGATTGTTAGAGACATTTCATAACTGGTTCTCGTATTCAACTTCACTTTGGAGGTGATTGATGACCCATGACCAGTGTGTTTAATAGAGAGGATATCAATCTAAATCCATCTGAACTCGTATCGAGTTTTTAGGAATTTTGTCCGAATAGAGATTCAATGAATTTGATCCAACTATGACCCTAATTTGAAATACGTGAAGCAAATATAAATCTTAATTGATCTAGTAAAGGTCCTTATCTGATAATAAATAAATTAAACTATATATATATATAAATATATATGTGCCATCAGTTTAAGAAGATGTTAGTTAATAATTCATTCATATTCTCCATTTTATGTATATTTTCATTTAACAACATAACTTAATTTTGATACAATAATATGCAATTTCATTGTAGTCTAAAGTAATCTACTATATACTTCTACAACATTTAATAAATATTTCGAGTGTTGTTAAATAAAATCTAAGGTAACATACTTCTATTAGAAAAATATTGAAGTAAATAAGTAGACATTGCATTGGGTTTGAAAAAGATCACCAAATCCGTATTAGATTCGATAAACTCGAAAAGTTTTATAGGGGTAAAGAGTTTTTTTTAAATCACAGGAATATAAGTTGAACATTATGTATATCACGGTGGGTAAATTTTTTTATGCTAGGTTTTTGAAAGTACAAGGGAGTTCGGTGCCAAAAAAAATTTACTTTGTAGTTTTATGCAGATTTCACGTAACAAAGAAGAGTATTTGTATCGTGAATTTTTTCCAAAATCTTGACCTCTAATATAATAAAATAATAGTTAGTGGTTTATCGAAGGCTTGCACCAAAACAAAACACGGGGTTCTCATATTCTCATTCTTAATTGGGGTTTGGCCCATTTCAAATAAAGCAATTGAGCCAACCCATATTCAGATTAGCCCCAAGTCTTCAAGGCCTATTCAAACTCCTCCAATAGGCCCTTCGAATTATTTCTAAGTGAGCGTGGGCCTCTGGATAAAATAGACTATAGAGCCCAATGTCTTATAGTATTAGCTGGCCTGATAATGAATATATGACTTCCAACATAACGGATTTGGATCATATTAGTTTGGATTGGATCTGTATTCTTTAATTTAACCTAATCTTCAGGTGTAGATTTTGTCAAACTCAAATTTGAATTTAAGTTTGTCGATTGTTGAATTTTAGATAGAAACTCGATCAAATTTTCATCTTTAGAGAAGTTTTAACCGCTATCTCCATCTACAAAAGGTCTCTTAATATAATATATTTAGTAAATTCAGTTCCCGAGATGAATAATATTCATTGTGCCGTATTTCAAAATACAAAAACATCAACCACCGTCTTATTTAATTATCTACCTCTAAGTAATTATTCAATCTCTCTAGTTAACAAAAATACTTATAATAACTCAAAATTGATGAATACTGTTAGTTGAGAACTAAGGTTTAAAAATATGGTCGTAAAACTATTTATGGCGATAAAACATTGTTAACTATGAGTTTTGGGCCACCTAATTTTGGACCTTCCGGCAACGTTTGGGCCATCAAACGGGACTTTATTGTTCTTTAAGTAAACATTTTCAAACGCTAATATCTTTTTGTAGAAAATTATGATTTACCTTCACTAAATTTGAGAAATGCTTATAATTCTTTGTTTTTTCATTTCATGTTTTTTTTTTGGTTATTTTTAGTATGTTTTAGCATTAAGGTAGGCATATTTTAAGTCATAAGTCTTTTTTTTTAAGATATAAAGTCTCATAAGTTTGTCACTTTTCAACTCTTTTTTTTTTGGGCAGTTCTGATTGTTATAGTTTTCTCTATTTGAGAATAATTTTATGTATGAAGAAAATCCAGGTGTTCAATAGAACTGTCAAATCGTTCGAAATCAAATTGATTGTAATTTACGGATTGAAGGTTTGATGAGATTTTTTCATACTTAAAAAAACCCTAACAAGAAAATTTCTTCAGGAATTGGATTGGATATTAATTGCACCTCAAAATGCTGCAATTCTGATTCGAAAAATCGAATTTCACGCAGGTTCTACGCTATCCTCATGTCAAGACCATATTTGCCCCCAAATATGTAAACGAGTTCTACTACAAATATTTCTGGGAATATGATAGAGCCCAATTATAAATTGTTGTTTGTCTGCGAATTAAACTTTCCAAAATTAACCCCAACACTTAGTAATTAGAATAAATTGTTCCACGTGGATTGAATAACAAAAATAAGTCTACATTATAAGGTCTTGGACAATCCATGTAAGTGGACTTAGACAAATCCATGATGCGAATTCTAATACTGAGAATTGTAGAAGCCCAACACAGATTGATTGAGGGAAATTTATAGAGCACAAACTGAAATATGTTTTTATACTTTCAACGTGTATAGATGGAAAACAGAAGAAATAATTTTATGTTTCAAAATAGGATTAACCATGACTTTTAATCAATCTAAAATTAATCTTCAAATGCAAATGTCAGAAGAAAAAGAATGAAATAAATTTTAATTTTTCAAAATAATTCTTGTTTCAGCCGTAGAACCCACTATGGCTTTTATAGAGGATTTTTACCAGTAGATTGAAAAGCCACAACTGACAAGTGTTGGTGAAGTTGAGCAACGGTCAAACATAATAAATGGGTCTAAACTTAACGGTCAATATTTTGAATAGATAAATTTGATTTTTAAAAATCTCTAACAGAAAACTTATTAAATTAAATTTTGGATTATTTTATATTTCATCGCAAATGAGATATTAGATATATGGTAATTGTATTTTGTTAGTTGACATTTGATATCATCTTCATCATGTTCCCTGTGTGAATTAAATAACTTTGTTATTAATCAACGTATAATAATTAACTAAATACAAAACGGTTAATACTTTGTGCGTTTGTCTTATTTTATAAATAAAAAATAGAATATAATTCAGAATGATAAAATTGCAAAAATTGCCCTAACTCAAATGAATCGCAAATCTCAAAGTCCGTACTTTTTGAATTGAATTTGAGCTAATGTATTAAAAACTATATAGGGTAGGGCAATGATTTTACCAACTCTACATACACCTCTAGAAAAAGTACTGATTAAACAAACAAAATGCGTTAATAAAATTTTGGGTTTCTAGAATAGGGATTAACTCTTAATAATTTACTTATATCATGGTCTAATCATGGATATAAAACCTTCTAAATAACTAAAACATACTATATAGTAATTAAGCTACTGCGGAAACTTGTGCATCCAAAAAAGCTTTTATCATCATTGATTAAGCTCGATGTGAATTCTCTATATTTGAAAGTGATTCAATCAATGCTATTGTCATGATATTTAACCCTTCTCTGGTCTACGAATAGGCATGTAAAATTGATGCTCTCTTTGCTCGTCAAGTTCTTGGCCTTTGGCCTAAATGGAAATGAAGAATGGACTCAGCAACAAAGCCACCCATAATTTAGCTAAATGGGGGTAAAACTTGTAATTGGAATGGTAGTGTTCCCATTTCCCACATTCTCCCACTGCTTTTTGTGATTCCTGTAATCCTAGACTTTACTCTGTTTAATGATTATAAATTTTATTTGTTCAAATTTTAAGTTTTTAAAATTCAAAAGAAAGGATTTGTAACAACAATCAAAATTGATTGTGTAACCTAAATGCCAAAATTCCCCTTTATTGCCAATTTGTGGCTATTCAAAATTATTTGACCTTAGAGGTCACATTTGCACTATAAATAGGTGTTAGATGTCCTAGGAAAACACACATCTCACTAGCTTAACTTGTATCACTAAAATTATATTATTTTCTACATTCTCTTGGACACTTGAGACAATGTTTGGTTCAATATTTTCTTGCGAATGTGGTTACGAGAAGACTCTGGCAATCCCATAGGTTTTATCTCGTGGGAGCGATCAGCCGCCAATACCTGCACGAGGGGAGGCAATCGTTTTCTTAGGACATCGTCTACTGGCGTGATTCCGAATCAGGATAGTCGTTTTACTTTACATTCTTCTTCTAATATTTTCTTTATTGTCGTTCATTTTATGAGTTGTGATTACATATATATATGATTTCATCTAATTGTTGAATTTACATAAAAGGAAAAACCAAAATTTTTATCAATATTATTTACCAAAGACAAAAAATGGTATCTTGACTTTAGTGTCATAGCACATTAAAACCTCAAGAGCAAAGATCTTTAAATTCTTTTTGAATTATAATATTTTTCAGGTCATGTTCCAACAAGTATAAAAGGCTATCTAAAAGTTAACGAATTTCTCAAATAACAAAGAACAAATTTATAATATTGTTTTTATAATTGCAACATTGTAAGCAGAGTATTCATGGTGAAAGAACACGTCTTTTTGTTTCTTACCAGTTGCTAATTGATTCTCGTTCATCTTTGAAATTCAACATTGGTTAGTCAGAAATAAGTAAGTTAACAATCAAGACATTTTTTTCTCATTTCAATTAAATCATTAACAATGCTACTCAAAATAATATTATTACTCGATATTATTACTTAATCAAAGAATTATATAATTGTGTTTTGGAGGTAAAGCAATGGTGTGTGGCATGAATAGATGCTCTGATTGACCAATTGCAAGAATTCTTAGAACTTACTTGTCTAAAAATAGATTGTCAACCTATTCAACATGATGGTGCATGTTTTTTCCCATATGTCATAGGATTCCATGCATCCTATGCTCACAACAAAATTTATCAAACCAGTCATGTTTATCAAAATTTATTAAACCCGTCCAACCACCAAGCAAGTGTATTGCACTTTCTTTGTGATTCATCACTCTCCTATGAGTTACATCAAATTCTAAAGCAAGTGTATTACACTTGCCATATAGTTATTTTGGGTTCGTCCAAACCCAGTTTGGGTAAGAATTTCCCTTGGCATTTCAACGTCGATGAATTCTAGTAAGTATATCTCTTATTTTTAACACACATACCTTATATTTACATAACCATACAGATTCTCTTTTACTTTACTTTAATTAATTTTAATAGGTTTATTTGGTTATTGAGATATGAACTTAGAAACTCTATATATTTTAAATCAGCTTCTGGCCAATGCAAATATACATGAGCCTCTTAACTTTCGACATGAATGAAGTAACTAAATAAAATATAATATAATGATACTATTCTTTTATTTGTACAAAAATCATCATCTCCATAAATAAAATAATATTTTCCCATATTCATTGTGAGTTTTTGCTATTATATGTTAGACTTAATGATATTTAGGCAATTTTAATTAATGCTAGCTAGTGAAATATTAAGTGAGATGAATCTTTGCTTTGTACGAACATTCAAATTCGAGTCCATATGAATCATCTCAATAAAACAAAATTGAATATCCTCTTGCATCAATTAATGTTAATGTTATGAACAGATTAAAATCTTTATAGAATATTCTCTTGCATCAATTAATGTTAATGTTGTGAACATATTCAAATTTTTAATTTATTAGATCAACCTAGATCTTAATTTCTCAATATAATTCGTATTACGAATTTTCTTAATCAATTCATATCTATCATAGTCCCTCCTTAAATGATATTTTTTAAATATATTGGATCAAATTTGAATTAAATTCACACATACTCGTAGCACATTAATCGACAGTCCAGTAACTGGCCCAATTTAACAAGTTGATTTCATTTCCCTTAGAAACAGTCAACCCAGTCGAAAATTAGTCCCATTAGCCACTACCGTCCATTCACAATTTCAAACCTAGTCCCAAATCATGATTCACGGGTCCTGACTCCTAGTCAACGTTTGAAACTTCAAAACATAAAATAAAACACAAAACCACACTCATAACATTAAAAAATAAACCTCAATCCGTTTAGGGGTATAATCAAGTTGAGTAGTATCGAACGACATAATGTTCAAGTTTGGTTTGAAATTTATAGGGCTTGAGATTTTGTGTTTGAGTTTGATTTGATTACTAAACGACCCGAGTTCAAACAAGCTTTTATCGAACGAGTTTGAGCCGAGTATCGAGTATCTTGATATTTTACATATATTTTATTAATTTTTAGCTTATCGAGTCGAGCTTCAGAAGTTATCGAACTGAAAATGATGATCAAGCTTGTTTGATTAGTGTGATTAATCGAGCTCAAACAAACTTTTAACAAGATCGAATCGAGTATCGAGTAGCTTGATTTGATTTTCAGCCCTACATCTGTGTCAACTGTTAAATCTTTGAAAAGAGTTTAAACTATATTAACAAAAAAGTTACTTGAAAAATGAAGTTTAAATTATAGGGAAAAAAATGGAGTTCCAACTCACAAGAAAGCTGTAAAGAATCATCTTAAATTGATTAGATATTAATAATATTTTATGTACTTAGGTTAGTACTATAAATATTTTTTTTCTCTTTGAAATCTCAGAATAAATACCTTTATTTGAAAAGGTCAAAATATGAGAAATGGATTTAACTAGGGTTTCGGTTTATGAGTTCTATTTCAGTGAAGTACCAATGATACTTAAAACATATTACCATTTTTTTAAGAACTAAAACATATTAATATGATCTAAGAGATAACAAATGAGAATTAAGAAAATTTGAATGTAAATTGTTATTGTGTATCCTTGTAAGTTGCCTAACTAAATGGAATTGTCTTATTTTTTGCGATGATTGTTAGAGATACTTCATAACTGATTCTCGTATTCAACTTCACTTTGGAGGTGATTGATGATCCATGACCAGGTTTGTTAATGGGGAGGATATCAATCAAAATCCATCTGAACTCATCTCGATTTTCAGTGAATTTAATCCAACTATGACCTTAATTCGAAATACGCGAAACGAATATAAATCTTGATCGATCCAGTAAAGGTACATATATAACAATAAATAAATAACATTATATATAGGCCATCAGATTAAGAAGATGTTAGTTAATAATTCATTCATAATCTCCATTTTATATTTTCATTTAACAACATAACTTAATTCTGATACATTAATATGCAATATCACTTTTTCTAAAGTAATCTACTATATAATTCTACAACAATGAATTAATGTGTCGAGTGTTGTTAAATAAAATGTAATTTTAATAGAGTTCTATCAGAAAATATTGAAGTAAATAAGTAGAGATTGCATTGGGTTTGAAAAAGATCACCAAATCCGGATAAGATTCGATAAACTTGAAAAGTTTAGACTCGAGCATTATTCAATTCGACCTAAATAAATGGAATCTGATCTGACCCGACCTGAATTCGACATATTGACAACCCAATATTTATATGACGAGTATAATTTATTCATTTTGTGGTTAATACATTAAAGAGTGATCAATACATTACAATTGCAATATACTCATTTTGTTGAATTTGGATATATCCGTAATAATTTTCTTAATAATTGACATAATTTTCCCTCAAGTAAGGTTATTTGAGTCATTTAGCTCACATTAAAATTGCTTTAACGATTGACTTTGCTATGTTTAATGATTATAAATTTTATTTGCCAAAAAGAAATGTTATCCTTACTTTAGTGTCATAGCACATTAAAATCTCTAGAGATAAGATCTTTAAATTCTTTATGAATTATTATATTTTTCAGGTCAAGTTCCAACAAGTATAAAAAGCCATATAAAATGAAAGAATTTCTCAAAAAAGAAAATAAATTTTATAATTTTGTTTTTTTAATTGCAACATTATAAACAGAGTATTCATGGCAAAACAACACACCCTTTTGTTTCTTATCAGTTACTTGTTGATTCTTGTACATGCTCATCTTGGAAATTCAACATTGGTTAGTCATAAACAAGTAAGTTAACAATCAACACATTTTTTTCTCATTTCAATTAAATCATCCACAATGCTACTCAAAATAATGATTATTACTCGATATTGTTACTTAATCAAAAAAAATTCAAAATGTGTTTTGGAGGTTAAACAATGGTGTGTGGCACGAGTAGATGCTCCGACTGACCAATTGCAAGATTTCTTAGATGAAATTTGTCTAAAAATAGATTGTCAACCTATTCAACGTGGTGGTGCATGTTTTTTCCCAGATGACATAAGATTCCATGCATCCTATGCTCTCAACAAAAGTTATCAAACCACTCATGTTTGTGGTTCTGATATTAGCATTTTAACCTCGATGAATCCTTGTAAGTATATCTCTTCATTTTTAACGCACACAAATACACACACACATATATTTACATATCCATACACATTTTCTTTTACTTAACAGTTAACAATAATTAATTTTAATAGGTTTATTTGGTTATTGAGTTATGAACTTACAAACTCTATATGTTTTAACGCAGCTTCTGGGAAATGCAAATATACATGAGCATCAGGAATATCAATAGGAACAATATTTAATAAAAATAAAATAATAATATAATGATATGAATCTTTCATTTGTACGAAAATCGTCGTCTCTGTGAATAAAATAACATTTTTCCATATTCATTGTGCGATTTTGCTATTATATGTTAGACTTAATCTCCAGGGAAATTTACATAGACACCCCCTGACTATTACTTTAATTACAGGAACTTACCCTCTTGTTTAAAATATTACAAAGACACCTCCTCGGCCAAAACAATATTAGAAAGAGACCCCTTACGACGTCAAATTTTTACAGTAGATGATGACGTCATCAATTTTTTAATGTTTATCCAATTTTGCCCTCTGTCAACTTTTTTTGATGTTGACCTTTTTTTTCCGCTGACATATATACCCCCAAGGTGTGTATTTATAATATATTTTATGTTAGAGGGGGTGTATTTTTAATATATTTTATATTACAGGAGGTGTATTTATAATAATTGAAACACAGACAATTTTTTGAAAAAATTGACCGTTGGAGGCTTGTTTTCTTATAAATAGACTCCATTTGTGCATTAGCCTTCAGCATTTCATTACACAATATTACCATGTCTTCACACACTTCAAAATCTAGTGTTGGGTACATTAAATATTGAAAATCCAAGTATAGTCGTGAATGGTGTCCCAAGAATACAATAATAATGGTGGCAAATTCGACTTTAAATCCGGGAAGACTTTTCTATTGTTGCCCGGACCATGGATGGTCATACTGGTGTGAACCCATTGAAGTTGAGGGACAAATCTTTGGAGCAAATGTTGGGGAACAAGAAGTCACTAGTACCCCAACACCAATTCCAACACAAAGTCCAAGTCATCCAACAAGTGAAGTCAATGGAAAAAATGAAGATGATATGAACTTAATTTGTAAATTGTTGATAATAAACTTAACCCCTTCGGGTTATACCTAATGTGCCAAGTAATAGAAATGTTTTCTAGAGTGTAAAACATGTGTAATGTAATGCAACATGTAATGCATTTCCATTTCAATGTAATGTTTCACCCTAATGTAATGCAATGCATATGTTTTTCTCCAATGCAACTATTTTACACCAAATAACATTACATATCAAAACACCCAATAAATACATAAATATCAATCCACCAAGACTTGCAAAGTACTAGTTTGCATTAGATCAAAATACATAAATACCACAATTTTACAGCAGATCAAAACAAAACACCAAAGTATCACAAACACCAAGGTTTGCATTAGATCAAAACCTATCATGCCAAAGTTTGCATGAGATCAAAATACCACAAAAAGCCTATCAAACATCCTTGTTGTTTTTCCTACCCCTTTTTGCAGAACTTCTTGTCTTTGGAGGAGCAGAACTTGATACATTAACAGTTGAACTTCTTGTCTTTGGATGACCTGAACTTGATACATTCAATTTTATTTTATTTTGGGGTGGGGGGGGGGGGGGGGGGGGGGGCAGCACTAGTTGATGCATCAGTTGCCTCTTCTTTCCAGTACCATGTGAAGGGTCTTTTGATGTATTTTTCCTTTTCTTTCCAGTATCCGATAAAAATTAACAAAATTACATTGAAGTAAAGATTATCATTACCAAGAAAACAAAAATAAAGAAATGTACCTGCTGGGAAACTTAAGTTGCATTTACAGTTTCATAACCATTTGAAGTTATTTTTTCCTTTCTTTTATTCCTTCTTGCACATGTCCTCTTATTATGCCCATAGCCTCCACAAACTTTGCACTTCATTGATGAGGCTCTCTTGGTTGGACCCTCCTCCCCAGCCTCTTTAATCTGAGCTTCTTAGGTCTACTAGGTTGCCTCCTTATATTTGGGGGTAATGTGGTTCTAGGTAAAGTAGTTTGTGGGGGCCAAAATGTCTCATGCCTGATTGGTCTAATGGTATGACTATAAGCCATCATATACTTTCGTTGGACCAAACATGATACGTGAAGTCTGCTAGTCTAGCTATAGTATGCTCTATTCCCACTACAGCATGCTTACATGGTATTCCTTTAAGATCCCACACCCCACAATCACACGTCCATTCATAAATGTTCACAATGTAGTGAACGTTTCCTTCCTGAATCTGAAACTATGAACCACAAGCTCCCATAATATTGCAAGTATTGGATGCCTCTTTGACCTTATTCAACTCATTAACCACATGTTATGTGACAGTTTTAGTCCATGACCTCCCCTTATCAGCTCTTTTTTTATTCATTTTCATCATCTTAGTCCTCAATCCATCTACTAATGTTAGTACTGGTTTACCCCTAAGGTCACCTACCCAATTACTGAAAGACTCAGTAAAGTTGTTAGTGATATGGTCATTCTTCAAACCCTTATGATAGGCATGTCTAGACCATTGATCAACAAGTATCTTCATCAACCAATCATAAGTTGCAGGGTTCTTACTTCTCAGTGAATTCATTGCAAAGTTGAATGTTGCAGCATTAAATGCTCTGGCAGCCATCCAATAATACTTGATTTCAGCAGGACCAGAAAATAGCCTCTTATAATTAGCAAAAATATGCCTAACACACTTCATGTTGATGACATTAGGGAACATCTCTTTAACACACTCCACCAAGCCTTGAAATTTTGGAATGAAATTAGTTATACACTTAATAAATGAAACAAAATAAGAAAGTACAATTATCGAAATATAACCCTTTGTCTATCAGCCATGAATGTCCAGGGTTTATCATTATTAAATCCACCAAGAAATGATTCCATACACTGAAAGAACCACCTCCAACTATCTTTGTTTTTGGGCATGTTTTCATACTCATCATCAGAAGATTTTGTATCAGTATCTGTGAAATCACCAGGCCTTACATAACCATTATCATCATGTTGATGATCACTCATACCATCATCACTCCTCTCTTCCTCAACATCTATTCCCTCACCAACTTTTCCCTTTCCTTTTTTCTTAACTTTTTCTTTCACTTCTTCTTGACCTTAAAAAATTTCTTCTTGAACCTCTATTTCTTCTTGAACATCAACTTTTCCATGATACACTTTTTAAACCTCTTCACTTTAATCTCCACTACCTTCTTCACTCTCATCTCCACTATCTTCTTCAGTGTTTACTTCATTGTCATGACCACTGCCTTCTTCACTCTCATCTCCACTGTCTTCTTCAGTGTTTACTTCAGTTTCATCACCACTGCCTTCTTCAACTTCACCCATATCAGCCATGTAACTTTTATACTCTGGAAAATTATATGGCCAAGCATCTCTAAGAGTCACATAAATATCAATGACCTTTCTTCCCTTGTTCATATCAAACATACCCTGAACTTCTTCATCATTGCTCACTATCATTGTTACATTATGATAACCAACAATTTCAGTCTAATATCCCTGATCCTCTTAATCTTAAAAGAAGCCTTATCACAGAAATCATCATGTAGATCCTTGAATGTGTAACCATCTGGATCAATCTTCTTAATCATATACTTATCATCACCATGTATAAACCTAAGCTTAAAGTAGTATTTACACATCATTCTGCAATACATGACAGTTAAAACCAATTAAAAACACAAAGTCCATTACTTGAAAAATAAATATAGCCAAAATGAAATTTCAGCTTAAGAGAATTTTTAAAGAAACATCAATTGCTCATAAGTACGTTCAATTTCAGAAAAAAGAATGCAATTTTTGGAAAAACCTAAAAATTATCTCAGTTGTCAAACTAGGGCTTGCTAAAAAAAACAAAAAAAATAGTAAAATTACACGTGAACAACAATACAAACCCTAAAAATACATCAAATGCATGTATATACAAGCAATTTCAAAAAAAGAACAAAAAAATTCAAAAACTCCAAAAATTCTTGTTGTGGTTGACATGAAAATAGGGGAGAAGCAAGAGAAAGAAATTTACCAAAATAATGGAAAAGCATAAATTGATGAAAATAAATGAAACCAAAAAAAAATTTGAAACCCTAAAAAAACTACTGCTCACAACTTAAGGAAAAAGAAATTTGTAACGGCCCGAAACCGGCACCTTCCTGCTATGAATAAGATATTAACAAAGTAACCTTAATAAATTTCCTATAGATATAGTTCAGAGCTCTAACTATCTATAACAATACAATAATTTTCTCCAACTATCTCATTACATTTAACTTCTAATACAAACCCAACATTTATCTGACATAAATTAATAACTCTACGGTTGACGCCCCAACTGAAACCCCTTAATCCGATGTTGTCCATCCTGCTCTTCCGTGAGATTATAAGAGATTATTTTTTTGAAAGCGTAAGTTGCAAAAACAACTTAGTGAGGCCAGTGCAGGGGTGCAATTGAATTTTATGCAAGAAACGATTTGGAAATCCACGAATTGCCTGTTAATTTGCAAAACCAATATTATTTCACAATAGTATAACAAATACATTAATAACACGGATGAGATCACGTTCAAACGCCCATCAATACGGGGATATCATAACATAGACTAGTTCACATTCAATTACCAGTCAACACGGGCTAAACAACCACTCCACCTCAAAAGGATACGGAACGATCAGGGGAGGGATCAATAGTTGGCACGTCGGTTAGATGAGGGATAAGGTGCTACCTTTCCCTATAAAATTGGCATTGAAATGTCTTAGCCATATCCAGGTGAGTCACTCCATGAGGGGCTCCAATCCCTCGTTTGTGAGTCCGGTCAATGGCAGAGCTCTGGTAGCTCTGTAGCCCCAGTTACCCAGATTTATCCAGAGAATACCATCTAACGAGAGCATATGAGCACGCAAATAATCATGCACAGGCAATTGGTATGTAGGGTGAGATAAAATACTACACACTGGTACCATCAATCATTATGAGGTGAGATAAAGTATTACACCTCAATATTTTAACAATTATCATATATTGCGGTATGCGAGCATCGCAAACAGATATAGGGTTTTCAATTCAATTATGAACAAGTAGTACATACTGCAAGCATCAGAGACAATTACACACATGAATATAACAATCATAGTCATTTCAAATGCAAAATGCATATATATAATATGATTTTCTTTTGAAGTTGTTTCAATTTTAAAAACGTTTTATCAAGGCGCTCACCGTTCTCAGACTAGATTGGTTACTCAACGGTAAACAGTTGATCTCAAAACCCGTTATAGATTTCACCATCTTCGATCTGGCTCATTTCACTTCTTGATTCCGTAGTCGAATAGTCATATATAGACTAATCTAGAATTACCTACAACGAGCATTTCCTTAATATCAGTAACAACTCCACGATGGGTTATTCTCATAATTCCATTTGTCGTTGTATTCCTTATCCGTGGTCAAATTATATATTAATACCTCTTTACTTTATTATAACCAAATCAAAGTTTAGTTAATTTCAACATTTAATCCTAATTAATAAGATTATTTACTTATCCTTGTGAATTTAAGTCATATGATAAGCTTAAATCTCCCAATAATTGGAACAATAAAGTCTTAAACGAACTAATTCATGCCTAATTGATAATTTGAAATCCACAATTTCAATTTAGATAATGAAACTAGTCTTCAATTTAAGCAATGTACATTGGTTATTAAATCAACAGGCCTTCCACAAGATTTGCCACTAAGGTTCTAGTGTACAAGCATTAATTAACTAAAAATATAGGGTTCAATATCTAATAACACCAAGCGACAAGTTAATCTTATTTTATTTCTTTTGGTTAATTGCCCCACATCATTCGTAAACCCATAATTAAAAGTTTAACTAAAACAATCAATAGACCCCTACAAACCAACCGTGAGTGCGTTTACAATTCTCCTCTTTAATAGATGCAAGTCAAATTCATTAGGGTAAATTACAAATACCCCCCTCAGGTAAGGCTTAATTACAAAAATCCCCCTCACGTATTGGGTATTACAAAAATCCTCCTCAGGTTTGTCACATTCTTACAACTAACCCCTTGTCCCTAAAATGTTCCAATTTTGCCCTTGGAAGTTATTTGTAATGTTTATAATATGTTATAAATTTTAAAAATTGGGTGTTAATTGTTATATCTTGTAAATATAAAAATAATAATCATATATTTACCACCAAAATAATTGATATAATTTATAATTTCCCATAAATTTCAATAAATATTTCAATTTATAATACAATATAAACTTTAATAAATTAAAATATCTTATTTATAATACAATATAATTTATTAAATTTACTAATTTAAAAAATAAATTCATTTAACTAATGTGTAAACAATTCATATTTATAAAATATATTATTAAAATTCTATTTAATTTAATTATTTACAATTTAAATTGCTAATAAATATATAAATACCATTTTTTTTGCAATATTTATTAAAACTTATAGGCAATTATAAATTTTATCAATTATTCTGGTAGTAAATATATAATTATCTCTTTTCTAATTAATAAGATATAATAATTAGATCCCAAGTTTTAACATTTATAAGACATTACAAACAAAACAAATAACACCCAAGGGGCAAAATTGGAATATTTTAGGGGCAAGGGGTTAATTGTAAGAAGGTGACAAACCTGAGGGGGATTTTTGTAATATCCAATACCTGAGGGTGATTTTTGTAATTAGGGCTTACCTGAGGGGGGTATTCGTAATTTACCCAGGTAAATTACGAATACCCCCCTCAGGTAAGGCTTAATTACAAAAATCCCCCCCACGTATTGGGTATTACAAAAATCCCCCTCAGGTTTGTCACCTTCTTACAATTAACCCCTTTCCCCTTAAATGTTTCAATTTTTCCCTTGGAGGTTATTTGTAATGTTTATAATATCTTATAAATTTTAAAATTTGAGTGTTAATTATTATATCTTATAAATTATAAAAATGACAATCAAATATTTACTACCAAAATAATTGATAAAATATTTAATTGCCCATAAATTTCAATAAATATTGCAATTTATAATACAATATAAAATTTATTAAATTAAAATATCTCATTTATAATAAAATAATTTTATTAAATTTACTAATTTATAAATTAAATTCATTTGACTAAATGTGAAACAATTTGTTCATATTTGTAAAATATTATTATTAAAATTCTATTTAATTTATTATTATACAATTTAAATTGCTAATAAATATGTAAATACCTTTTTTTTTTGCAATATTTATTAAAACTTATGGGCAATTCTAATTTTATCAATTATTTTGGTAGTAAATATATAATTATCTCTTTTTTAATTTATAAAATATAACAATTAGCACCAAAGTTTTTAACATTTATAAGATATTACAAACATTACAAATAACATCCAAGGGCAAAATTGGAATATTTTAGGGACAAGGGGTTAATTGTAAGAAGGTGACAAACCTTAGGGAGATTTTTGTAATTCCCAATACGTGAGGGTGACAACCTACCTGAACTTTTTCTTGGCATCAAATTCGTCTACTGTTCCAAAGTCACCCTAAAACCACTCCCAAGAACTCTTCATTCTCCCTATATATGTTTGGTTATATATTAAATGATGGAATAGTCTAAGGTTTAATTATTGTATATGGAGTACATGTCGAAGATATACGTATTGTATGTGAAAAGAGAAATTGATGAGAGCCTTTGTTTTATTCTGTTTTGCTGCAAACTTATGAAGAAGTATGTATATTCGACTAGCAGTAACAGGGTTAAGGTGTTAATGGTTATAATATATTTGTAGTTATCTCATTAATTGGACTACATGCCACGTAAAAGGCTAAATTCAATAGTCATCAAACCTTGATTTGTTGGTCCCCTATTTTTAATTCATTGTTCATTTATTTACCAACAAGACTTCACATGTAAGATATGCTCAAATTCCAGCTACTTCTTATCTTGACTAACTTTGTTGGGATTGTCTATACTGACTCTTGGCTGTTGAGAATCATGAACGACTCTTATCAGATATTGATACATGTCCCTGTCCGTCGTCCAACTTCCTCTTCATATGAACCCAGCTCAATGCATAATAATACCAAACTGTCCTTCAATAATAAAAAAAAATCGAAAAAAAAAAACTAAATCGGCTAAAGCCTAAGCCTAATGTTGATGGCATTGGTAGAAGACGGAAATGAAGGATGTGCCAGGTCTGTTCATGGTGGTGGAAGTGTGGATTTTCATGGTGGTGGTGGTGTGAGAGGCCATGGTTAGACCTAGATCTAAGCCATGAGTGGTTAAATTGGGTTTAGTGGTTGGGAAGAGTGGGGATCAACGGCGGTTTGCTGCCGATTCAGGCAATGACTCGCTGCCAGAGCCGCTGCCGCTCTGGCAGTGAGTCGAAGAAGATGACCTCTTTTTTTTTTTTTTACTTTATAATTAAATATATAATTTAAAAACACTTAATTATGTGTAAGTGTTAAATTATTTTACTTTGTAAGGTTAAATGGACCTTAAATTTTGTAAATTGAAATACTTATAAAATCGATTTTATTAATTTTGTATTTGTATTTAGTTTGATGAAAATTAAATAAAATTTTGATGAATTTCAAGAATTTCAAGTATAAAATTTTGTTAGCTCATGATCACTGATCACTCAACTTATTTCCACTGAGCTGTTTTGATATCCTTTTTGTCATCATCAAAACATATTACTCAGTTCATGATCACTTAGATTATGTAACATTCCATAATTTGAAAATATATCGATAATTTTTGAAAAAATTGATGATTCGGTCATTATTTCGATCAAATTGTCTATTAGATGGTTATGTAACACTAAGTCCTCCAAAATTTGAAAATATATCGATAATTTTTGAAAAATTGATGATTCGATCATTATTCCGATCAAATTGTCTATTAGATGGTTATGTAAAACTAGGTCCTCCGTGATTTGAAAATATATCGATAATTTTTGAAAAATTGATGATTCGGTCATTATTCCGATCAAATTGTCTATTAGATGGTTATGTAACACTAAGTCCTCCGTAATTTTAAAATATATCGATAATTTTTAAAAAAATTGATGATTCGGTCATTATTTCGATAAAATTGTCTATTAGATGGTTATGTAACATTATATCCTCCGTAAATTGAAAATATATCGATAATTTTAAAAAAATTGATGATTCGGTCATTATTTCAATCTAATTGTGTATTATATGGTTATGTAACATTTTGTCCTCTGAATATTAAAAATATATCGATAATTTAAAAAAAAAATTGATGATTCAGTCATTATTTCGATCAAATTATCTATTAGATGGTTATGTAACATTAATTTAGAAAAAAAAATCGATAATTAAAAAAAATTGATCATTCGGTCATTATTTCGATCAAATTGTCTATTAGATGGTTATGTTACATGAAGTCCTCCTTAATTTTAAAATATATCAATAATTAAAAAAATTGATGATTCGATCATTATTTCGATCAAATTGTTTATTAGATGAATATGTAACACTATGTCCTCTATAATTGGAAAATATATCGATAATTTTAAAAAAAAAATTGATGATTCATTCATTATTTCGACAAATTTTCTATTTGGATTTGCTAAAGGAATACTTAATCATGATTACATCACTCATCTCATGATCATTCAGCTCATGATCACTCATCTCTTGATCACTCAGATCATGATCACTCATCTATTGAATGTTTATGTATATAAGTTCAAATAAATTGAACATGTCATTATATTTTCTATCAAGTAATATATAAAAACATTAAAAATAATAAAAATAAATTTGAATGTTTATGTATATAAATTGAATATGTTTAACTTAAAATGATACACTTTCCTAAATTTAAATATTTTTCTACAAGCCTTGCACATGTTTAAAAAATTTTATAATAGCCAATAATGTTTTAGAAAAAATATACAATTATATCAACTCAAGTTTTATTGGTGTGATGTAAAAAATAATTAAAGAACTTATTTGTTGGAACATCTTTTTTTTAAATTATTCATAAATTTAACATAACAATTTTGTTTTTAAAATATACATATTTATTCACATTTTAATTTTTATAATTAAATATACAAATAAAAATATTTATTTTGTTTTTAATAAAATAAAAATTTAATTAAAAAAACCCTATAGCCACCTACACACCCGCCCCGCCCCGCCGCCGCTCCCTCTATCCCAGGCCGTCGGAACGGCTAATCCTAGGCCGGCAACGGCCTAGGATCACCGAATCCAGGTCGGCGACGGCCTGGGTAGAAGTTCCCAGGCCATCGCCGGCCTGGAATTAAATTTATAAGGCCTGCGACGGCTTCAATTCGGAGGCCGTCGCAGGCCTGCGATCTATAGTTCAAGGCCAGCGATGGTCTGGCGATCCCAGGCCGTTTCGACGGCCTGGGAAGGTGGTGGGAGGCGGGGTTGGGGTTTGGTGGGGTGGGGCGGGATGGGGTAGAGGGGATTAGGTTTTTTTTTTTTTTTAAATGAGATGGTATTACTGTCAAATTAGTGGTGTACAACTTAATTTGTGGGTTCATACTCATTTACCCCACATTTTATACCATCATACACTTATGTACAATTTATAAAGGCTAAAATACAAATATTGCAGCACACTTTATCATGACTCTTGAGCGGAGTATGAGTCATAATAGAATCCCCGAACTTTGTTTCAAACATTGTTAATCTAATATTATTAATTTATTTTTTAATCAAATCACTATTTTGACTTAATTACAATTTCACTCTAATTTTATTATTCAAATATCGGGCTTGTTCATCTATATGTTTGCGTTGTTTAATTACTTGGTTCACTTTATATAGGGATTAAATACTTATCAAGTTACGCTAAATATTAATGAAAATTAATGAGTTCATAAAATAATAGAATGTAATTATTCAGACTAAAATCCAACTTCAAGATATATTTGATATTCATCCCCACATCCTAACTACATAATTTATTAAGTCCATGACGAGTTCAATCGACTCTTTCAACTTTTATACTTGATCCACTACATGTCATAAACCTTAACTTTAGTCCTCCACTATAGTTAAACACTTTATTTTATTTATAACGTACTATACCAATTCACTTTCTTTTACTTCTTATTTTATTTAAAACCAATTAATAATTCATTTTGCATTTACTTATAAATACGGGATATTACAAAAGTTACATGGGTTTCTCCATTTGTGCACCGCGAACAGGGGAGAAGGAAGAATCCTACACAACTATGCACTTTTGGGAGCAAAAGGTGAGAGAATTTTGGTGTGGTTCTTCTTGAGAAGGCATGGACAAGCAGGAGGGAGAGAGAATTTTTGTGGAGTTAAGGTTTGGGACTTGAGCGGGAAACAAAGGAGTTGTAGTATATAAGGGGGGTATTTTCATCTTTTCATAATTGAAGATATTTGTAATTTCTTTTTTCTCACAAAATACAGGGACATTTAACACATTAACAGTTTCTGTTATAGTTGACTAACGGCCGTTAAGTCAAGGGAGTGTCTTTGTAATATTTGAAACAAGAGGGTAATTTTCTATAATTAGAGTAATAGCCATGGGATGTATATGTAGATCGTCGTCTCCATGAATAAAATAATATCTTTATATATTCATTGTTAGTATTTGCTATTATATGTTAAACTTAATGATATTTAGGCCATTTTAATTAATGCTAGCTAGTGAAGTATTAAGTGTGAGTGTCTTATTACTTACTCTTATAACCTATTGACTGGATATGAAGTTTTGAGTTTTTTTTACTCTTCGTCTCTTGTCACTTGGTGTTCCAAATGACGAGACAAGAGATATTTGAACGTTCTTCGTCTCTCGTCATTTGGAACACCAAGTGACTAGAGACATTTGAATGTTTTTTCTTGTCACTTGGAGCGAAAAAAAAAAAGTTTATGGAACTGTCCCTTGTCACTTGGAGTATTCAAGAGACAAGAAACAAGAGACAAAAAAAAAATGTTCTGGAATTGTCTCTTGTCACTTGGGGTGACAAGAGACGTGTGCGTGCCAGGGCCTAGGCATTTGTCACTTGGCCAGTCGACGGGTGCATGACAGGACCCCGCACGCACACATCTCTCCAAGTGACAAGAGACAATTCCAGAAACTTTTTTTTTGTCATGCACTCATCTCTTGTCGCTTGGATACTACAAGTGACAAGAGACATTGAAATTAAAATTAGACAGAGAACCAACACTTTTAATAACATTAACTTTTCTTTAAACCAAACTTAGTGAAATTTGTTGGTTTTACTCAATCGGGGGATCCAAAGGAGAACCAACATTTATAGTAACATTAACTCTTCCGTAAATCAAAATCAACGAAATTTGATGATTTTACTAATCCAAACGAGAACCAACACTTATAATAACATTTACTCTTCCGTAAATCAAGATCTGTGAAATTTGTTGATTTTACTCAATAGGGGGATCTAATCGAGAACCAACACTTATAATAACATTACTCTTCCGTAAATCAAAACTAGTGAAATTTTTTAATTTTACTCAATCGGGGGATCCAAACGGAGAACGAACACATATAGTAACAATTTTGACTTTTGAACACAAAATCGATAATTGGCCCGATTGTTGACTTGTGGACATAAAACCCTAAACCCTAAATAACCCTAAAACATAAATTATCGAATTGTGGACCTCATGTTTACACTTTTTCTTGATTTCACCATTCCCACATTTTTTTTAACTATTTTCTTCGATTTAAACTATTTTACCCCTTTTTTCAACACTTCGCCATTTTTGTCACACACATCACTAATTTTAAAAATATAATCTGAATTTCAAAAATATACTAATAAGAATTTTAATAAATGAATAGTCTGATCAAAGCTAACAATTGGTACATTACAAAAAAAAGTAGTCGGAAGCATTCCCCTGGCGATATGGCAACAAGAAATTTGATACGATCAGAACGTACACCAACTTCAGCCTATCATTGGTTGATGCATTTACGATCTGACAAGTAACTGGCATATTTGTGGAGTTTGGTCCAGGCTCCTCGTATTGTAAGTTCTCCCTTGTTAATTATGCTCCCCAAATGAAGCCCATGAAACTTCAGCAATTCATCCATGTACTTGATCCTACAAAACATAAATAAAAAGTCATTAAATTGAGCACATCGTAACTTTAAAAAAAAAACAATAACGAAATAGTCGTCGTGTCACTTGGACTGGCCAAGTGACCTAGCGACACGGGTCCAAGGTGTGTGCCAGTGTGGCCTAGCACGCACACTAGAATTGTCTCCTGGTCACTTGGGCTGGCCAAGTGATCCAGCGACTTCGGGTCCAGTGTGCGTGCCAAGGGTGCCCTGGCACGCACATGCCCACGGTCCGGCGCAGCCGGTCACTTGGCCTCCCAAGTGACCAGAGAAATTTGTCTCCGATCACTTGGGAGGTCAAGTGACAGGTGACAAATGTTGTCGGTCACTCGAGAGTCCAAGTGACCAGCGACATTTCAAGTGACCTGAAATTAAAATGAAAATATCAAAAAATTTACAGATTTGGAGACGTTTTCGGCCGATGCATGGGCTTTAGATGATTCCGGCATGTCGGACAATAGTGCCAACTCATGATTTCTAGATTCCATTGTTTGATTGTGATTGATTTTAGGATTGGAGAGGAAATATGAGAGATGAACTTTTGGAGAGAATTTTTGAAATTGAGTGAAGGATGGAAAGTGGATTTTTGAAAGTTTAGGGGTGTTTTGTATTTTTAATATTTTTGGGTTAATTGATTAATTAGGTTTAATTGTGTTTGATTAAATTTGAAAGTGATTAAAAATGAAAAAAAACAAAAAAAGAAGGGAAGGCTATTTTTGCAAATCCCATTTTCAGTAAGGCCATCTGGCCAAATAAAATCTTTTCAAGGCTCATAGAAGATATCAACCTAGAAATTTGAAGGCGGCGTAAATGTGGAGCTTGAGGCGGTGGACATTCGGAGCTTGAGGCGACAGAGATAAGGATATTGAAGCGGCGGACGGAGCTTAAGACGACGGAGATGTGGAACTTGAACCGGAGGAGGTGAGAGTTCAAAGCGGCGGAGATGCGAGGCTTGAAGTGACAGAGGTGCGAGCTCAGAGCGGCTGAGATCTAATCTAGTTTAGTCTGCCTGAGCAATTAGGGGGAATGGGGAAAATGAAACGCGCATATGGATTAAATATGAGAAAGTTAAAAATGCCCACAACACTGTCGTTTTAGAAACCTACGCCTGACGATTTTTATGCGTCAAGAATGTTCAGAAAAGCATCACAAAACCTCAATTATAAAACTTTTTTAAAGAGTCTAGAATAAATTGGGTCATGAAAAGCCCAAATTGTCGTAGTGTGTTAATGTTACGAACATATTTAGATCTTTAATCAATTAGATCAACCTAGATCTATATTTCTCAATATATTTCGGTCTATGAATTTTCTTAATCAATTCATATATATCAATTATCATAGTCCTCCTCAAATGATTTTTGTAATAAACTGGGTCAAATTTCGAAATATTCGTAGCACATTAATTGAATCACGAGTCCAATAATTGAGCCCAATTAACAAGTTGATTTCATTTCCCTTAGAAACAATCAACCCAGCCGCCAATTAGTCCCACTAGCCACTACCGTCCATTCACAATTTCACACCTAGTCCCAAATCATGATTCACGAGTCCTAACTCCTAGTTAACATTCAAAACTTCAAAACATAAAATAAAACACAAAACCGCCCTCATAGCTTTAAACAATAAACCTCAATTCCATCTTACTATCCCTTACATTACTATCGGTGTAAGGGTGTAATCGAGTTGAGTAGTATCGAACGACATACTATTCAAGTTTGAGTTTGGTCTGATTATTAAACAAGCCGAGTTCAAACGAGCTTTTATCAAACGAGCTTGAGTCGAGTATCGAGTAGCTTGATATTTTACATGTATTTTATTAATTTTTAGCTTATCGAGTCAAGTTACAAGAGTTATCGAACTAAAAATGATGTTCAAGCTTGTTTGATTAGTGTGATAAACCGAGCTCAAACTAACTTTTATTGAACGAGTTCGAGTCGAGTATCGACTAGCTTGATTTGATATTTGGTCATATATCCGTGTCAATTGTTCAATCTTCGAAAGAGTTTAAACTATATAAACAAAAAAGTTACTAGAAAAATGAAGTTTAAATTATAGGGTAAAAAGTGGAGTTCAAGCTCACAAGAAAGCGGACAAGGTTTTCTATCACATATCAATGTCACACTCTCATGTCACATCAATATAAAATGGACACATGTCGTTCTACCTAAATTATGTCTTTGTTTATTTATGTTAAGAAATAATTAGTTTGAATAAAGGAAGAGGAAATAAAAAAGTTTCCTTTCCTAACTATCAATTCCAGCCCATACTCCCATCATCTTCTCCAATTTGTTAATGGTTTCTCCCACTTCTTAATGGTTTCTGCAAATTCCAAAAATTTTGAAAGCTGTACATATTAGAATATGGCAGCACTTAATTTTTACAAACACCTTAAGTAGTGCATGAATGGATCATCAGCAATACAATAAGTAGATTTATTTTAACCAAATAAATATATATGGTATTTAAGATTATCAGACTTAATGCAATTTTAACCAAATGTCATTATCATTGATCACTGGAAAATATTTAGGAGTTAACTTCAAAATTACTAATTTATGATCAAAAATTGGTACGGGATTTATATTCTCACTCACATAATTGCATTAAGTATTTTTTTCAACGAAACAATTCCGGCCAATTTCCCATTTCCCACCAAGAGAATTTGAGTTAATCATCATTATGGCAATGATTCTGCACATGTGACTCAATTAATTTTAACCAAAGTTATACTCCTATCATTCGATAAATTGCTCATATATCTGACCAATTTTAATCGAGGATCGATTTTCCGTGTTTGCACCTCTTTCCAAATAATACAAACTTTAGGCTTTTTGAAATTTGGAGAAACCATTAACAAATTGGAGAAGATGATGGGAGTAAGGGATAGAATTGATAGTTAAGAAAGGAAACTTTTTTCTTTCATTTTCCTTTATTTAAACTATTTATTTCTAAACATAAATAATGAAATACATAATTTAGATAGAACGACATGTGTCCATTTCATATTGGTGTGACATTAGAATGTGAAATCGATATGTGATAGGAAATAATGTCCGACAAGAAAGATGTAAAGAATCATCCAACTTGGTTAGATATTAATAATATTTTATATACTTAGATTAGTATTATAAATATCTTTATTTGAAAATGTCAAAATTTAAGTAACGAATTTAATTAGGGTTTTGGTTTACTAAATCCAATTAATTGATCGTCACGCTCCTATTAATTCTTTAGAACTAAAACATATTAATACGATCTGAGAGATAACTGAGAATGAAGACTTCGAATAATAAATCAGAATTCAGAAAATTTGAATGTTGTTATAAATGTTATGTTAGTGAATGCCCATTTTAATGTAATATTCATGAGACATTGTATTGAATATATGTAGTGATCATTGAAGACTATGTTAGTGAATGCCCATTTTAATGTAATATTCATGAGACATTGTATTGAATATATGTAGTGATTATTGAAGACTTGTAAGTTGTAACTTAAGCTTTTGGGTTTCTCATTTAGTCCTATAAATAGAGGCATTTTGTATTGTGTTTATACATGAATAAAAATGAATAAATTCTCTCTTCACTTTCTTTTCTAAACTTACATTTTAGTTCTTGCTTGTTATTCTTTTAATTTTATAACACGTTATTTGCATGATTTTTTCTATCTTTTGATTCAAAGCTAGCTAATCGAATCTGTTAGAAAGTTGAAATTTCTCAATTCAAAAGGCAAGATCGAATCGACGAATGGGTAAGATGGTGAGTTTTTATTTTCTTATATATTGTATATTTTATATTAAATGTTTCACACTCATACGAACATTAATATATTAACGAAGGGAATCAGATGAAATATATGTTGTTGCCTCCTTTGTAAAGTTTGTAATCGGGAAAAATCAGATTAGACAATATTCAATAAGAACTTTATCAATTAAATTAGGTTTGATCTTTAAAATGTCAATTACAAATTAGAATAAAGATTACATCATATGTTCCTATGTTATTTGACATATATATCAATTTCAAGTACTATAACTTTTCAAAGAATCAAATAATTGATGGCTACTTCAACTTTTAGATTGATTTAAATTGGAGCGGAGTTGATGGTTATTTCAACTTTTAGATTGGTTTAAATTTTTGTGTAGTTGAATAATTTGTTATTATATCATGAACTTGAAGTTCTTAAAATCAAATATTATGTTAGGCCCGAAGCCTAAATGATACAACTGAGAATTTAAACATTTTGGTACATTTTTATATTAGGCTTGAAGCCTAGGTTATAAGCTCTAACCCGAAGATTCGAGTACATTTTTAGCATTTTATATGACATGGATTCTTGATGTTGGAATCCATTGGAATGCAAAGAGCCTTAAAATACAACCATAAAATGAAAATGGGACATTTGATAAGGATAAAGTGAGGGCAATGTTTTTCATTAGTAATTTTTTCCTCAAATGATTGAAATTCCAATATATTTGAGTAGAGGACCCATTTGGCCTAAAATATTTGAAGGAATTATTTAGACACCAAAAGTGTGATTGTTTCCACTTGAGTAAACTATGTTCATTTTAGTTGAATTGAACTATCCCTATTCCAGTCCAAGATAAACGGCAAATTATTACTTATTAATGCTCATGTTCACCTTTGGCATGAAATGATAATATGTTCTCAAGGCATGCATTTTATGGATAAAAGCATGTGTTGCCGTTTAGAATTCTTCTAAGAATATCGAATTTAATATTTTGTCATATCTTTTGGCTAATATTCAGAACCTTCAAAGGTCAAAATTTCTTGTATAGGAAATTTGAATATTTACAATTACTGGACTAACATGGACTTGAATAAAGAAAGTTCAACTATCTAAAATGTATTTTTCCTTCAAATCTTGCTATGAAAGTTTGCACCTGAATTTGCGATATTTTAAATTGAGAAATGAAATCCACGATTAAAAATTAGTTTTCAATTTGCAGATAAAGTATTACAACATTCGGAATCCTAAATTCTTATTAAGTAGCAATATTGTGGAGATATTTTAAGAAATACTGGAGATATTTTAAGAAATACTATCAATTGAATTTTGGTAGTTGAACAAATGAAACATTGATGAAAAATCATAACTCTTATCATGATTGATAAGCATTCCCTGAAATGGATGTAAATGTGAATATAAATTATTTATTCCCAGAAGTTAACGTACATGATTCATTCTCATAAATGAGTGGAATGTACAATAGACATTGAGATGATTTAGACATGGTCAAATTTTTATTATGCATTTCATATAATGATTGCATCATACCATCCGATGGGAAACGATATAGTGGTAAAAATTGAGAAAAACAAAGGTATGCAAATTGATTCCACTAGAGGGTCAAAATGACACTTGTTGAAAGAAACATTCATCAAGTGAAAATTAATTACTACAATGTCAGTGAAAAAATTGAACTACTTAACATAAGTAATTTGGATGTTGATAATTTCGATTGAGAAAAGTGGAGCTAATAGTGACAATAAAAAAATGATGATTAATTTGATATTTAGTTTATGGCACAAGTGAATAAAGTTTTGTGATTAAATATCTGAATCTCGAATTTGATATATTATGTTTCAATTATGTATTTAGGTATGATTTGGGTGAATAAGAAAAATATATGTGATAAAAGTCAATGAATGGTAATTCAAACTTAAAATTAAGATTGTTTACTATCATGCTTGAAATGCAAATATGATATTCTCAGTCTTAATTATGATTATAAAGAATTTTTTATTTCTTAAAATAAAAATAAAAAATAGTAGAAATATATATGATATTCTTTATGCTTTTATTGGTATGAATTTATCTTATCTCATGTCGTGTTTAAAAGTTTATTTTGATTAAATTATCCACTAAGTCATGTAATAAGTAAAGACTCATTATTTTAATTAACTTCATTTATTTAAGACTTCAAATGTGGGGATTTTATAGAAAGAAATGTGTTTGTACAATTGAAACACATATTACAGTAAAGTAGAAGTTTGTTGATCAAAATACATGAGGCATGACCGGCTAGACCATCCCGGATAATCTATGATGCTGAAAATTTATTGAGAATTCATATGGATGTTCACTAAAGAACCAGAAGATTCTTCAATTTTAAGAAAGAAAAAAAATATTTTTGTGTGCGGCTTGTTCTCAAGGTCAATTGTTCATGGGTTGGAATCTCCATCATTTTTTAAACCCATTCAAGGTGATATATGTGGGCCCATTAATCGTCTATGTGGATTTTAATAGATGCATCTACTACAAATGTGACATGTGTATTTATTGCCAACCTGCAACCTGATGTTTGCGAGATTATTTGTGCAAATAATTAAATTAAGAGCACAATTTTCAAATTATGCAATCAAGACGTCTTAATAATGTCGGTGAATTCATGTATCTGACTTTCAATGGTTATTGAGAGTTATGTTACCCATATTCATACACAATGATTTAATAGAATTATTCATCAAACGCCTCCAGTTAATTGCTAAAAAGTTATTAATGAGAAAAAACTTATTATTTCAGCATGTGGAAATGTTGTTTTACATGAAGCAGCACTTGTGTGCATCATGCCAACAAATTATGATAATTTCTCCCTGATGAAACTAACGTTTGGTTAGGAACCAAATATTTCCCATCTTAGAATTTAAGGATGTGCGACATATGTTCCAATTGCTCCACCCACCACAACGCAAAAAGATGAGTCCTCAAAAAAGTTTGGGAATATATGTTGGATATGAATCCCCATCCATAATAACTATCTTGAACAAATGACTGAAAATTTATTTACAGCACGGTTTTGCCAATTGTCATTTTGATGAAATAATTTCCCTAACATCAGGGAAGAAAATAAAGAGCTGGTAAATTTTGTTTTACATGGAATGTATTATCTTATAAAGATCCTCGAACAAATTAGTGTACACTAAACTTCAAAAGATAATTCACATTGCAAATCAACTGCCATATAGCATTTACTAATCAGAAAAGAGTTCATAAAGCTCAAATACCAGCTGAAAATGCTCCAATTCAAATCCCATTAGGACAAAATGCTAGTGCAAATGAAAGTAAGCCACACTGTAAACCAATCGGTTCCAAAGGATAAAAATCCTCGTAAAAGAAAAAAAAAGTGCAAACACTCAAGATGGTCATATTGTGGAGGCGTATACTCATGAAGAGTAACAAGCATAACTAATGGTAACATCCCAGAAGAGGTTCAGGTACCTGAAAACGATGAAAATGATGAGATCTCGATAAGTTATTTCATTACGAAAAAGAAAAATGATGGAACCGAATAATAGTTGTCGATAATATTTTTGCATATAACATTGCTATTACAAATGAGAAAGAGGATTTATAACCTAAATCTATCGAAGAATGTACAAATAGAAATGATTGGCCAAAAATGGAAAGACGCAATCAAGCATAATTAATATCATTTTTAAAACGTGAAGCTTTTGGACCTGTAGTCCAAACAACTAAAGGAGTAAAGCCCGGCCCGTTGGGTATAAATGGGTATTCTTGCGAAAATAAAATGACAAAAATGAAGTCGTATGATATAAAGCACGACTAGTGACACAAGAGTTTTCGCAGAGACCCGTCATTGATTATGAGGAGACGTATTCTCATGTGGTGGATTGTTGGATGAAGATGAAGAAGTGAAGGGAGGTTTTAATAATTTTCAAAAGTCATCATCTAAGTACTGAAATCTTAGCATACCTCTGAAAAGTTCAATCGAGAAGACAACTCAAATCAGAAGATTGAATTTTGGTCCAGAAGATTACTGATCTGATGCTGAGTTTGGAATCAGAATGGTGAATTTTCAACAGAGTTAAATCAGATGAGTTCGATTTGAATCAACAGAGTGGATTCAATCAACAGAGTGGAAAAGGATCAGAAGATACTTCAACGGTAATAAATGCACTTGGCGTAATAAATGCTGAAAGAGAAGAGTATTAATGACAAATGATTGAAGAGAAACCTCGTATCAGCAAGGTGCATTAAATGCGATTGACAGATCCGTACAGCAGACTGTACAGTGAACAGTTGCAGAGAGCCGTTCAGAGACAAGGACCAAAGCTCAAGGAAGATCTGAAATTTGTCTCACTTCAACGGGCAGAATTCAAACCTCAAGTATAAATAGTTCTACATTCAAGAGTTAGAGAAAATCACAACACAACAATTGATAGAGAATTCAATCGAGCAATTTTTCTAAGTCTCAAAAACTCAAGAACAGAGCACTATCAGCCGAGTCATCTGTTGACAAAGCCGAGTTGAATAAAAAAGCTAAAAACATAAATTTGATTGATTTCTGTAACTTTGAGAGTTGTGAGAAGTAGATATTCATCTGAGTGAGTGATATTACTTCAGAGAATAGGCTTTCTTAGTGATTTCCTATTACGCACTTGTGGCTTTATCATTTGTTGTAAAAGTGCAAGCAAAGTGTACTATTTATTTTGTGTCATAGTATTATCTATATCTCCGTGATTTGGAAGAGTGGACTAAAAGACATCTTGTCTATATAACCAGCATAAAAAAAATTGTGTTTGATTTATTGTTTCATATTTGCATATCTTCAAAAGCAAACAAACACTTTGAAAAGGTATAGATTTTAAAAAGAAGTTTTAAAAACTGGGGATAAAATCTTTAAGTAAGAAAAACTTGTTTGAAAAACATTTGACATAAATCCGTTGCATACAAGTTTCAAACTATGTTTTAATTTGAAACAGATAAGTAGCATCAGACTAGTGGTCAACTTACGATGAACAAGCTTTGTGCGCGATAAGAAAAGTTAGAGAAATTTTGAAAAGAAAACAGAGGTCTATTCACCCCCCTTCTTCCAGACCTCATCTGACCAATTGAAACCAACATGGATGCAATTATTTTTACAGACCTTATTAGTCTGGCAGTACGTGAAAAACTTGATTTGCGTCTAATGGATGTTGTTACAACCTATTTATATGGCTCGCTCAATATTTAAATTTATATGAAAGTCCCTGAAGGACTTCAAATTCCAGATGCATTTGGGAACTCCCGGGAAAATTATTCAATACGCTTGCATAAATCGTTGTATGGATTAAAACAATATGGGCACATGTTGTACAACTGACTTAGTGAATACTTGTCAAAAGAATGTTATAAAAGTGAACCAATTTGCCCATATATTTTTATAAAAAGATCTGGAACAAAGTTTGTTATAATTGATGTATATGTTAATGATCTAAATATTACTGAAACTCCTAAAAAGCTTCTTTAAGCGATTAATTATTTAAAGAAATAATATGAGATGAAAGAACTCGAAAAATAAAGTTTTGTCTTGGCCTACAAATCGAACAATTATCAAATGAATTTCTTGTCCATCAATCAACATTAGGGCTGAGCACGGTTCGGTAAACCGACCGAACCGAACCGGAACCGAAATTTCGGTCCGGACCGTTTACCGAACCGAAATTTCGGTTCGGTAAACGGTTCTTGGCCGAGAACCGATCCTTGGGAGTGGTCGGTTCTCGGTAAAACCGGTTGGTTTACCGAACCGAACCGATTGGACCGAAATATTTTTTTTTTTTTTTAATTAGTGTTTTTCAATTAAAATTTTGGAGATTTATAACTTTTATGTTTGAATGGTTTGTATAAACTTAATATTATTTTTCAAAAACTATTTACCTCTTTGTATTTGATTAAAATTATTTTATGTTTGAGACTTTTATGCTTGAATGGTTTGTATGAATTTTGATGTTATATTGAATGTTGTGGAATAAATAGAAGGGGGGGCTTTTTTGTATGGTTTGTGTGTTGTAAGATTTTTTTGTTTTGTATATTGTGCAATAAATTAAATTTTTGATTTTTTAAAAATAAATAAAAATTAAACATTCGGTTTTTTTGGACCGAACCGGAACCGAACTGGACCGTTCGGTTTTTTACCGAACCGAACCGAAATTTTCGGTTCGGCAAACGGTCCGCGGTCTGAAAATTACCGAACCGAAAAAATACCGAAGTTCGGTCCGGTTCGGTTCGGTTTTTACCGAATGCTCAGCCCTAATCAACATATATTAAAAAAAAATCGATTCAGCAGTACAATGGTTGTTGGTTCTTGAGATATAAGAATATCACATGTTTCGGTTAGGAAGATGAATAATTTTTGGTCCTGAAGTACCTTATTTAAGTGTAATAGAACCCCCTTACGTATCTTGAAATTGTTTGCGGTCAGATATAGCTTTCTAAATGAAATTATTGACAAGATACAACTTCGCACCAACTCGAATGCATTGAAATGACGTAAAACAAGCAATATGATATCTTCATGGAACACCTGGCAGAGACTTATTTTTAATCTAAATGTTCAGGTCCACTAGTAGTAGGTTATGCAGATGTTGGCTATATAAAAATTGATTTCAAAGGGAACATGTATTTACTCGTGTGGTTCTGTGTTATCATGACAATATGTTAAACAACCACTAACAACCACATTTTCACTTAAAATTTTTGTTATTGCACGAAGCCAATCATGAATGTATAAAGATGAGACATGTGATTTAATATAGAATGATGTGGGACATTTTCAACAAGGAACAAACTTATATATATGAAAATAATGCTACTTGTATTGCTCAAAGAAAAATTGACATATCAAAGGTGGTATAGCGTAGCAATTATAACAAATTTTCTCACTATGAGCTTCAATTATTCACTAAAGCATTGTCGACTACATCATGCAGAAAGATGGTCCAAAAAATGTAATACATCAACTTGTGGACCTTGTGTTGGCATCAAGGGGGAGCATGTCGTGAGTAACAATTTATGCGTTGTACTCCTTTTCCTTTTTCAAGTTTTTGTCCCAATGGTTTTTTCTTGGAAAGATTTTAACGAGGTAGTGTTATAAAGGATATGTACTATTTTTCTTTGCACAGATTTTTCCTACTGGGTTTTTCTGACAATGTTTTTAACGAGACATATTCCATAAGCAATGGACATCCAAGGAAGAGTGTTGTAAATGTTATGTTAGTGGATGCCCATTTTAATGTAATATTCATGAGACATTGTATTGAATATATGTAGTGACCATTGAAGATTTGTAAGTTGTAACTTATGGCTTTTGGATTTCTCATTTAATCCTATAAATAGAGACCCTTTGTAATGTGTTTATACATGAATAAGAATGAATAAAATTTCCTACTGGAGACACCACACTGGGAAGGACCTATACCCTTTGAACTATTTGGTCCGAACTGTATATACACAGTCTAGTAGATCAAAAAAAAGAATGAATAAAATTCTCTCCCTATTCACTTTCTTCTCTACACTTACATTTTAGTTCTTGCTTGTTATTCTTTTAATTTCATAACAAATGTAAATTATTGGTGTGTATTCTTGTAGGTTGCCTGATTAGACAAATATGTTTTATTGTTTTCGATGATTATTAGAGATATTTCATAATTGATTCTCGTATTCAACTTTACTGTGGAGGTGATTCAATCTAGAGTCGTCTCGATTTATTAGGATTTTTGTCTGAACAGAGATTCAATGAATTTGATCTAACTATGAAGGTCCTTAATTCGAAATACGTGAAGTGAATTTAAATCTTGATCGGTCCAGTAAAGATCCATAAATAAATGAAATTATATATATATATATAACATCTTCTTAAACTGATGGCAAAACATTATTAATGTTACTTATCACAATAAAATAATATATATATATATATATATATATATTATTTTATTGTGATAAGTAACATTAATAATGTTTTGCCATCAGTTTAAGAAGATGTTAGTTAATAATTCATTCATAATCTTCATTTTATGCATATTTTCATCTAATATGCAATATCACTGTTTTCTAAAGTAATCTACTATATAATTTGACAATAGTGATTAAATGTGTCAAGCGTTGTCAAAAAAAATGTAACGTTAATAAACTTCTATTAGAAAAATACTGAAGTAAATTAGTAGAGATTGCATCTTCTATTAGAAAAATACTGAAGTAAATTAGTAGAGATTGCATTGGGTTTGAAAAAGATCAACAAATCTGGATAAAATTCGATGAACTCGAAAAGCATAAAACCGAGCAAGATTCATATCCAACTTACATAACTGGAATCAGATCTAGATCAGGTCTAATCCGACCCGAATTCAACATGTTGACAACTCAGTATTTATATAACAATTATAATTTATTTAAAGGGTGATTAATTACATTACATTTGCAATATACTCATTTTGTTGAATTTGGATATATCCATAATAAATTTCTTAATCATTGACATAATTTCCCTCCTTAAGTAAGGTTATTTGAGTCATTTAGCTCACATTAAAGAAGCATGATACTTTTAGGTAAAGACCAGTCAGCGACCAAGTTTTGTTTCTTCCAGCTCCAGCTTTGCTAAGAAAAAAACCTCTCCAAAAAGCTGTAAAAAACCCTTCAGAAAAATCCATGGCGCAAAATCCGAACAGCAACGTTCGGATGCACCCTCAGCCGGCGGCGGAGAAGGCGGTGTCGGTGATCGGGTTCGGGTACGACCTGACGTCGGATATCCGGTTATCCGCCTGCAAACCCGGTCCATCCGGTTCAGGTTTGATCGAACTGGACCGGACCAGGAAAAAGGACTTAATACTTCCTGGTAACGTCGTCGTTTCCGGCGTCTCTAAATCCATCAAGTGCGACAAAGGCGAGCGTACCCGGTTTAGCTCCGATGCTCTCTCCTTCAATCAGGTCACTAAACTTTTCCTTTCAATTAATTGTCATTTCAGGTTTCGAAATTATTGGAGTTTTTTTTAATGTTAATTCATGAATTAGAGATGAATTACAGAGCCTGCAATTTCTTAATTAGAAGTCAACTCTGACCAACTCCGTGTTGAATTAGAGTTGTTGAACTGGAACAAAATGCTGACGACCTGGCTTTCCGTTTCTTGAGATTTATTAATTTTATATTGTCTTAGACTATTTGTTTAGGAGAGTTGAGTTTTTTTAGACTATAGTACTAAAATTGGCATGAAAACAGCTGAATTCACTAAGCATATTTGAAGATTGAATTTATATTGATAATCAGATTACATAATAATAGTTGTTGCACTTTGTTATATGTGGTAAAGTCATATACCTGAAGCAAAAGTAGAAATCAGCTATGCACTTGTTTCAAACTGAAATGACGTACTAAAAAGGGTAGCTTAATTTGCTGATTACATTATGATTTTCAATCAATCTAACTATAAGCTTGACTAAAGTTATTATTTTCTTTGGGTTCAATATGTTCAGATGTCAGAGCATTTTAACCAGGAATTATCTTTGTCGGGTAAAATACCTTCTGGTTTGTTCAATGCAATGTTTGGCTTCAAGGGTTGCTGGCAGACTGATGCATCTACAACAAAGATTCTTGCGTTTGATGGTTGGTTAATTAGCTTGTACACAATTGAATTGGAAAAATCACATATAACGTTATCTGATCAAGTGAAACAAGAAGTGCCGCCTACATGGGATCCTGCTGCTCTTTCTGAGTAAGATTCTTAGCTTCAAAGCTGATTCTTATTGATAAAAATGCATCTTTAGTGGACATCACTGACATAAATATAGGAAAATTCAATTTTTTCATGGTCATTGTGATACATTTTATCTTTATATATGATCTTTGTTTTTTTGTTTTTTGTTTTTTGTTCTTAGTCTAATTTTCTTATGGTGTATCAATTAGTTGCCTGTTAACAAATAGCTATTCCTGGTTATAGTTTGCATTTGCTAATATAATTACTTTGACATAATTTCCCAGGTTTATTGAGAAATACGGTACACATGTAATTGTTGGGGTTAAGATGGGAGGTAAAGATGTAATTCATATTAAGCAGCTTCGAAATTCAAATCTCCAGCCAACTGAAGTGCAGAAATTGTTGAAGCAGTTAGCTGATGAAGCATTTTCTGAAGATGGAAACTGGAACCTGGTAGCTGACTCTGATTTTTCATCAGGAAATAGAAAGGTACTTAGAAGATTAGAATCAACACAATATTAGTTACTTTAAATTACTAACCCGACTGGATTCTCTATATGCTTCCCTAAAGAACTATATTAAGGAAAATTTAGTAGCATTGCTTGTAGGTTAACAATGCATATTACACATAAAACAGCTTCTTCTCTATTAACTTGAGGCAAGGTGTGGTTTCTATATTCAAAATAAATTCTTGAGCTTGAAAAATGCTTGGAGAAACTTAGGAATCCCAGTTCTGCAATAAATTTTTCTATCTGCAGCGGATGGAAATCTAAAAATGAGAAGTGGAGTATATTTATATATGTACAATGATTAAGAATGAGGCAACAAGACCCTCAGTCATCTGTCTCTTTCACAGGTTGAACAATCTATGATTTGGGATCTTCAGCTACCATTTGCTAGTGCAGTTAGACCACCGGTTGTTTCCCACTCCAAAGATAATGTAAGTCACATATCAGTTTTGTTGAAGTCTACTATTTGACTTTAAGTTTATCAATACGAGTTAGTTACGTCAAGTTTATCTAATTGATGCAGGATCTGTTGAGTGTTCAAATCAGAAGAGGAGGTGTTGATAGTGGCCAAAGTCATAATCAGTGGCTTTCAACTGTATCACAGTATCCTAATGTCATATCAATGTCATTTGTCCCTATTGCATCCCTTTTAAGTGGTATTCGTGGCAGTGGATTTTTAACCCACGCTATCAATCTATACATCCGATGTGAGTTTGTTCACATGAATATGTACTATTTGTCAAAATCTTTTACCTTTTGTTTTCCATTGATGTTTTTTCATTATGGATCCACGAGCAAAATTTTCCTTAGCAGTTTCTTTTGCTTATGTCATGTAGCTAAAGATGAAACCGTGACTTGTTACTAATATCATATTCTTGTTGCAGATAAACCACCCTTGGAGGAACTCACTCAATTTCTTGAATATCAATTACCTCGGCAGTGGGCCCCAGCGTACAATGATCTTCCTCTTGGTCCATGTCGCCGGAAGAAAGCATCCCCGTCTCTTCAGTTTACATTACTCGGTCCTAAGCTTTATGTCAATACTGTAAAGGTGAATCCTCAATTAGCAACTAGAATGACTGTTATTCAAGTACTTCCAATTCGTGCTTTCCAATTGAACTGTTGTTTTTCCCTGTTTAAAAGTTGTCATCATATATAAGAGAGACACATGCAAAAATACCACCCCCTATGCTTTGCCAAATTGGCAAAAAAACCCCTGTTTTGTTTTTATTAGCAAAAAGCCCGTGTTAATTTTTTATTAGCAAAAAACTCCATTTGAAGTTCCTTAATAAATCAAAAGGGACGTTGTTGCCAATTTCAAAGTTAACATGGGGATTGTTTTCAAATTTTAGGTGAATGGGGATGTCTTCGCATTTTTTTGGGTGGGGGTATAATAATCATATTTCCTGCAAAATATGTACTCCAGCTTGGGAGGGATTTTTTTGCTAATACAAAATAGCACAAGGGCGTTTCGCTAATTAAGCAAAGCATAGGGGTTATTTTCACATTTCACTCTATATAAGATGTAAATCCATATGCTTGAAGCATTCCTAACTAGAAAATTATCACAGGTTGATACCGGAAACCGACCCGTAACTGGCATCCGCTTATACTTGGAAGGCAAGAGGAGCGACCATCTAGCCATCCATCTACAACATCTATCATCTCTTCCTCAATCTCTTCAACTTTCAATCGATCATAGTTATGAGCCCATTGATGAATCTATAGACCGAGGGTACTTTGAGCCAGTCAAGTGGAGCATATTCTCACACATATGCACTGCTCCGGTCGAGTATCACGGAGCAAGAATCGATGACTCAGCTTCAATCGTAACAAAAGCATGGTTCGAAGTCAAGGTCACTGGCATGAAAAAGGTCCTTTACTTGAGGCTTGGATTTTCAATGGTATCATCTGCTATAATTCGTAGGTCAGAATGGGATGGGCCCACGGCCACATCGAAGAAATCGGGTTTGATTTCAATGATGTTGAGCTCGCCTTTTAGCTCAGCTTTGAATCAACCAAACGAGAAGCAAACAAAGGTGGATTTGAATTCTGCGGTTTACCCAGGTGGGCCACCTTCTCCGGCTAGAGCTCCAAAGATGTCGCATTTTGTCGATACCAAGGAAATGGTGAGGGGACCTGAAGATCCACCGGGGTATTGGGTGGTCACTGGAGCAAAACTTTGTGTTGAGTCTGGAATGATACGAATCAAAGTGAAGTATTCTCTTTTGACTATAGTTTCAGATGATTCTTTGTTGATATAATGAAAGTGAAATGAGATATCAACAAAGTGTGTGTTGTTGTACATGATGTTGTACATTTATAGTACCTGCCACTATTATTTGTTGTAAAATTTAATCCAGTTGAGAGAAAAAAAAAAAAAAAAAAAAAAAAAAGGTAATGGCAATTTACCCCGTGTAATATTTAAAATGTTTAATTTACTTTCTTCTGATTTGTAAAAGTGCATTTTATCTTTATATATTAAAAGATTTGCAAAGTCATCGTGATAATTTTTAAACCTTTCAAAAAATTTGAATTGATTAAGATACCCTTCCTTTATATATTGTACCTAGACCTAGTCAACTTATTCACGAAAAATGAGGTTGCCCAGTGTTTTTAAAACCGGACCGGACCGGCCGGTTGGCCCGGTTTAACCGCTAACCGGTCCCCAATCCGGTCCGATTTACCCCTAAAAACCAGTCTCTTAATTAACCAGTTCGAACCGGTAAAACCGGCTCCAAAACCGGTAAAACCAGTGAACCGGTAAAACCAGTGAACCAGTGGTTCACTTAAATTTTTTTTTTTTTAAATTTAGAGATTTTTTATTATTATTATTTATTTGAACTCTTGTTTAACATTTAATAGAATTACATTTATATACTTTAATTGGAATAACATTAATTATTTTAGTGTTTTAACAATCAATGAGGAACAATCAATGCAATATTACAATGTTTTTTACATAAAGAAGTACAAAACCATTTTCTCCTTATTGTGAATAATATTATTTTGTGTATGAAATTATGCAAATCAATTACCATTTACACATCAAGTTACAACAATAGAACCCAAATGAACAAGCCAAAACTTTGAAAATGTGATGAACTTTTAATTTTGTTGTCTTATTTTGAATGTATGTATCTTTGAGGGATACTTGAGATTTAAATTTTTGACATTGATCTTAATTTTTAAGACATTTTGATTATTTGCATGAAACAATAAAAATTTATATTGACAAACAATGATAATTTTTTGAATTATAATTGTATTTTAGATGATCTAAAATTATATATATAAATATTACATAATAATAAAGTCACACCGGTTATACCGATCGAACCAGTGGTCGACCCGATATAACCGATCGAACCAGTAACCAGTAGGACTTCCGGTTCAATGACCGGTCCGGTTTTAAAAACACTGAGGTTGCCTCGTAATGGATTAAAGCAAACTCAAGTTATTTTGATGGTCTAATTAATATTTTCTCGTATATCAAACTTAAATTTAGTTTTAAAAGGGCAGATGTTTGTTTGGATTTTATGACAATCAAAATTATTTTGTAAGTCTTTCATTCATCAAAGTAAATTACGAAGACAGATATAATTTAGTGTAATTTTACATTAAAAAGAACCTAGAGGGCTCACAAAATGTTTAATTTAAGAACTTACATAATTCTAAGAACGGTACTAAGAATGAGTGAAATTCGATTGACGGGCAAGAGTTGAACAATATTTTGTGTAGGAGGATCATTATCTAGGTTGCGCAGATACTCCGAAAATGGTCTTGTGCAGTATCTATTATTCCGGAGATATGGATACGCGTGAGATATGTGTACGGTACGGCATCTGACGATTCCTAATAAAATTAATTAAAAATTAATTCGAATATGTGTATCAGTTCTTTTTTTGGCATATCCAACACGTTTTGGATACGCACGGGGTGTGTTTATTAGTTTTTCAAAGTTATAGGTTAAAAATTAATAAATTAAAAGTAAAAAAAAAAAAAAACTGATTCAAAATTTCTCTTTTTACTCCAGTAATAAGTTTTAACCTACTCATAAGCAAAGGTAAAAAAGCCCTAAATTTAGAAAAAAATCTACAGCAACGGCCATGGGGCTTTTCTAATTGAATCTTAAACTTCAAAATCCACTTGATTTGAGCATGAAGAAGGCGGTCTAAGCTTCACAACTTCTTCTCTTTGTTGGCTAGGTAAGTTTCTTTATTTCTTTTTGTTTTTTGCTTACTAAGTTTTGAATTTTTATTTATTGGAAGGATGAAATTAGTTATCTTGTTATGCATAATAAAAAATTTACTATTTTATTTTTGTATGTGTATATTTGTCGTATCGAATCCTATAAATTTTGAAAATTCATAACGTATTGTATCATATCGCCGTATCAGTATCCGTGCAATCTAGATAGTTAGGCCATCTCCAATGGAGATGGTTGGGGTCGGGGTGGGAGGGGAAGTGGTCTCCAATGGGTGGGGCTGTGGGTCGGGGCGGGAATGGGACGGAGACAGAGCTCGACGGAGCCTTGTCCGCAGCCTGGGGGCCTCTTGGGTTTGGGGAAGAAGAAGAGTCAGGTGGCGCCACCTGATTAGTTCTTTTTTTTTTATTTCTTTAACTATTGTTTTATATATTTAAAAAAAATTATTTAAAGAAATATTTAATAAAATTAAAATTTCCTCCTACATAAAATAAAATGTGTAGAATTGGAATTATTTAATAAAAATAAAAAAATTTATTGAATATGCAAAAATTGAGCTTGTCCGGAAGTGAGGGAATGGACTTTTGGTCTCTAGATTGTTATACCACTACATTGTCAAATCATATATAAACTTCAAATTTATCCTTCCAATTTCAATGTGGGATAAAACACTTTTATTTCTTTTTTTCCATTTCAACTAGTGATCTTTGAGAATCAATTTCTCATTCACCCGAGCTCCGATTTGGACATACCATATAATTCCTCAAAGACCCGAATGAATTTTTATACTTATCAAATTTATTTTATTGTAATTAAAAATTAAATTTAATTACAATATTGGTGGCTATATATTTATAAAAATATTGAATTAGTTGAAATAATAATTAAACACTTAGACAAACAATTTAATTTCCTTCTTGTTTTTGTGTGTCGTTTATTTAATGTTGTAGCTCGTGTTTTGAATTAATTTTAATATTATTATTATCAACTCAACCTCTTTGATTTGAATATTTAAATATTATTATTATAGTTATTATTATTATTTCTATTAATATTAATATTAAAAATAAAATTAAAACTATTATTATAATAGTGAGAGTAAGAAAGCAAAAAAAATGAAATTAAATGGAGTTCGGAGCCCTACTATTAAAAATGACCAGAGAGGGTTAGGCCATCTCCAATGGAGAGGGCCAGCCCCGGGGCTCCGGAGCCCCGAGCCAGCCCTGCTCCCCCCCAACCCCCCCCTCCCCCCGAGCCCTGCCTGGTTGTCTCTAATGGCAGGGCTCCGAAATGGAATTAATTCCATTTTGAAGACTTGCCCACTCTCACCTATACTTTTAGTTTTAATTTTGTTTTTAATATTAATATTAATAATAGTAATAATTATTAGTACTTGTAATTAAATTATTAATTATATTAAAATATTAAAATTAAAGAGAGTAAATAATTAAGTAAATTAAAATTAATACATAATACGAAATACAACAAATAAGTAAGGAAATACAAGAAAGGAAATACAACAAAGAAGGCAAACGTTGGATAACTATATGCTGCGTCATGAAGCAATTCGTTCAAAAGAAACCAACCGTAGACTTAAAAAAAACTTAATAGCCCATGTTTACGCAAAATACAGTTAAGCATGAATGTAATTATTTGAATTTACTTTTCTTGTCTATTTTAGTATGTATTTAAATATTTAATTTAGATTAAGTATTAATCTAAATTATTTGTATAAGTGTTTAATTTTATTTTTAACTAATTCCGTATTTTTAAAAAAATATATCCACCACCAATATTGTAGTTAAATGATTAAATTTTTAATTACAATAAAAGATATTAAAATAAAATGGGCTATTTATTTATTAATGATTTGTCCATAAATAAATTTAATTACAATTCTAATAAATTATTAATGATTTTAATTTTAAAAAATTAATTTTATTATATTAAATAATCAATTAAAAATTGATGACTACATATATTTATTAAATATGTACAATAAATATACTAACACATTTTATTAAATAATTCAATTCTACAAATTTAATTTAATTAGGAGAAAATTTTAATTTTATTAAAAATTACTTTAAATAATTAATTTTACATATATTAAACTATAAATAATAAAAGAAATAAAAAAATAAAAAAAAAAAGAGGAACTAGTCAGGTGCCGCCACTTGGCTGCACCTGACTTAAAGAGGGGCGCGTGTCCTCTTCTTCCCCAGGTCGCCCGCGCGACCCCAGGGCTGGGCGCAGGGCTCCGCCGAGCCATGCACCCAGCTCGTTCCCGCCCGTCGTCCGCCCCTGCACCGTTGGAGACGGCTCCTCGTCCGCAACCCGACCCCACCCCCAGCCCGGCCAAGCCTTAGGGGCAGGGGAAAACCCAGAGCTCCGAAGCCCTGCCCGTGCCCCTGCCCCTGCCATTGGAGATGGCATTATGTTTGAAATTCAGGGCTCAAGTGCTAAAACCAAAATTCTCCAGGGGTTTAAAATAAACGGTCCTCTTTTAATCAAGAATTGTGGAAAAAGGTTAGGGTTTCTCATTCCTCATTTCATTTCCTTCACCCCCGCCCCAAAATCAAAAACCTAAAACCCTAATATCTCTGTCTAATTCTTTCGTCCATGGCTACGAAAACCCCATCGACGACAGCGAATCAGCAACAGGGGAAACCAGGACTGCGAAAGCCTGTGTTCGTGAAAGTGGACGCTTTGAAGCCGGGCACAAATGGACACACACTTATAGTGAAAGTAGTGAGTGCAAACACTGTTCTCAATAAGAAACCCCGTAACCCCACTTTCCGTGGGCCCCAAAATCTGAATACAAAAATATCTGAATGCCTTGTCGGTGATGAAACCGCCACTATCCTCTTTACTGCTCGCAATGAACAAGGTATTACCGACATTTTGTTGAAAAAATTACCTATTTTTGTTTGTTGTTTGGAATTTGTGGATGGAGTATTGAGAATACTTACGAGTTACGAGGCTTGTATAATTAATTGGATCAGAATTTCGTTTGTAGCGTAATTTTTGTTTTTTTGACTGGGTTTCTAGTGTATGTTTCGGTAAGCTAAATATTGAAAACTTGGTGAAAACCCTTTGGATACAGAGGAAAAATTGTGAAGAAATTACTTAATTAAGAAAAATATGAATTCAAGGCAAATCAAGAGTTTTGAAATTATACCTTATTCTCATTTCCATTGATTCACAAACATAAACTTTTCAAAGTATTCAACAGAAACTATGGAAATTTTGACCCATGAGTGAAATATTTTGGTGAGTATATGGAGTTGCCATCTGAGTGTAATTGAGTTATTTTATTTGTGTTCTGCAAAATTTCGGGCTCATCGTTTAAGCATTGGTTCTTGCGTGCATTGTAAGTTTTCTGCCTATTGAGTTCCATATGCCTTTACAGTAAATTAGTGAGTATAAGACAGAACATGTGTCTTGTTTCAATGTTTGTTTAAAGTTATTTTGGAATTTCTTTTCTATTCTTTCAGTTCCTTTGTGTTGTTTAGTTTGTGGCTCTGGACTAATCGTTTGTGGATGTATTCTATTTTTTTATAATTTTCAACATTTTTAGTGAATCCTTGATTGTTTGTGATTTATTTTAATTCGAGTGTGCAATGGTTGGAATTGTACTTGAGCTGAGAAGCTTACTAGCTCCCTTTTCATAATGGTACGAACTATGATACAAATTATTTTTCCCTGTATTCTTGATGATTGTTTAGTCCGAGCATTATGATGTTTATAGCATGCTTTTGTGGTTTTATTTAGGTATGCTCGGATTTGCTCCATAAATATCTCTAAACCTTTCAGATTTATAGTTATACATAGTAAAAGCTTCGTATAGATTTTTGTTTGTAGAATACTTTTAGAAAATGTTATCTAAATAAGAGTGGTTTATGTAATAGAAACATTTTATACAAAATTACACTATTTCAGAATGTATGCTGAGGTGAAGTTGTGATCACAATTAACTTAAAGGTCCTATAAAACTAGCTATAGCATTTTTTTAAGCTAGTCTAAGTAATTCCGTCAAGAAGTATTCTGTTTCCTTTTTCTTGGCTTTCTATATAATCATCATTCTGCACCACCTGCACCCATTCTTTTCATGGATTTTTAGTTTACGTAATAGTGGAAAAGGATAAATTATGGAGTTGGTGTCAAGATGGTAAATAGTTCTTGTGAATGGAAGTGAGTCTTATTGTCTGGATATGATAGTGTTGGTGGTATTTGAACATGATGTTAAGAAAACAATCTAGTTCTTGTGAATGCTAGGAGTACAAATTTGAGTTTATTGTTGGCCAATATATTAACCTCAACTTCTTAGATATTTTTTATTTTTTTTGAAAGGTAACTTCATCTTGGATATTTTTCCACCATTCTAGATAAAATAATTTACTAAATGAAAATTGCAATATTACTTATATTTTAACACTCTCTAAATTCTCCCCTATGACAAGACTTTCCTTTTTATAGTTCTAAGTATTCTTCCTGAATATAACTTCGAAATTTTAGAAATTCTCTATTGTCACACTTCTTTTTGCACCACAAGAATGTATATAGCCTAAATGATGAAATCTAAGTTGAAACTTGAATAAGTATCCATTTAAGTTTTTGTTTGCAGTTTGCTATTATAGTAATCAAGAGATAACTGTATACATTTTCAACAGGTTTCTTCACTACATCTTCTAAGATTGCTAGATGGATAACGAACTCTAGTGCTGGACATTATGTCTATCTCATAGTAACTAATAATATGGTGTGTACCATTCCTGCACTAGTCCCCAGATTTGAGCTCTCGTCCAAACATCTTACCGAAATAAGATTTTTCTAGTATATATTCGTATTACCACCAATTTTTACTCAACTATCTGAGCGAAATCTTTTTTGACTAGAGCATAAAAATATCCCTCAAAATTGGGTGGCTGTCAATTTTTCTTCCCTCGTTGAACTTAGCTGTTCTCTCACTTGCCATGTTTTTTATATTTTAATACTTGAGAAAGAAATTAAGCACTACGAGAGAAATAGCTTTTATTATGCTATGATTTATTTAACACCTAATGTGATATGATAGTTTCTCCAGGTCTATAAGTGGAGGTGGTCGAGGGAGATTGTTCTGAGTTGATTTGATCTCATCATTGGAATTCTTGATTAAGTGTTAATTCTATTTTCAAAAAAATGAACAATTATTCCTTGCTATTTTTAGGTTTTGTTAATGCAGAGCCATTATGAATTTGTTCAAGCAGCATAATAGTTTGGCCCGTAGCTATTCCTACAATGTTATTTCTTACTGGTTGCTTGTGTGAGGTCATAAATCCATACTGCTCTATTCGACTGATATTATAGGCATATTTGTTGATGAAAGGCTTTACTTCCCTTGCAGTCGACTTGATGACTCCAGGTAATACCGTGATACTTCGGAATGCAAAGATTGACATGTTCAAGTGCTCCATGAGGCTGGCTGTGGATAAATGGGGCCGCGTTGAGGTTACCGAACCTGCAGAATTTGTGGTCAAAGAGGACAACAATCTGTCCCTAGTAGAGTACGAGTTGGTTAATGTTGTTGAAGAATCTTGAATATGTCGCCGCCTGTATTGGAGTTCAATTTACTTTGTGACTATTGGATTTAGGTATACAGATTCCTCTGATTAGTAATCGACGTCTGATAGGATTAATTTAATTTTGGCTTTATTGGTTGGTGACTTGGTGTGTAAAAAATATTTTGCCTTGGTTCACTATGTAGTCTCTCAACTGTGAAAAAAGTAAATTTAAGGTTTATTAGTAGACTTGTGATCTCAAGTCCTGACATTATTAGTTCTCTATGCATCCTATTTATTATTGTCTTGTTAATTCTTATTAATTCTTGTGGGATGAAAGTTGTTATTGTGCTTGGGGTTTATATCCTATTCCCTTAGCTTTTGATTTATTTATGGATTAGTGAAAGTAATTTTGCTTGTTAGTGAATATTATTCATTAAGAATTAGTATATTTTGATAATCACACTGCTTGTATTTGTCCTCTAACCTCTTGATTAATGAGTCACGACTTGAACCATGATTTTGGGCTACAGCTGTGTCTTTAGCCCCTTTATGTTGAAGGAACTGTGTTGTTGGCAAAGCAATTTTTAGCTCGGTTTAAAAAAAAATTGTTAGGTTTTAGATGTTGGATTTTGTGGTTTTAAACTAACTGAAACTGACGTTGGGGTAATGGGAGAAAAGTCAAATTAAAATTTTATGGGCCTGTTTGTTTGGCGTTTCCCAGAATTTTTTCGCGTTTGGGAAATGCCAAACAAACATGTTTTCTATTTTTCGAAATAAATTTTTCATCCATTAATTTTCTCAAACTACTCTCTCAAAAGCCAAACAAACAACAATTTTCTTATCTCTAAACAAAACTTATACAAACTCTACTTTGATTTGACATAAAGTAACCTATCTCTTACACTATTTATCTCACATAACAAACATGATTTGACATAAAGTCTTACACATCTTACACCTACAACCCAACTCTTCCAAAAAAACCTACACCTACTTTATTTCTTAAACCACTCTCTCAAAACCCAAACAAACAACATTACGCAAATCGAGATTATTTCACAAACCTCCACTACTCTCCCAAACTACTTTCCCAAACGCCAAACAAACAGGCCCTATATGTTTCAAGAGTTTGTGTATATATTTCTGAATAGTTTTGTGGTAAATTTCATAAGTTTGACAAAAATTCATTTGAAAGAATTTTGATCCGATAGTTTCGCGAAATTGAGTCGAAATTCATCCACATGTGTGCCCTTGATTATTGCATTGACTCCATTAGCCAAATAGTACAAGCACATGGTTGTAGTTGGGGACTTGGAAGAAATGTATTGTATGGCTGTTTCCAGTGTCGAGACTTTTTGAAAATATAAATGGTGAATACTGATTTTAGATACGCAATGAGTTAATCTGAAATATTCGTGGCTACCCTCTGGCTATCCACCATCTGTCATGTTAGGTCCCTTTTAGGAACACTTTTACATTAAAAGTGTCCCTAAAACTCCCCTAACAGGGCGAATGGTGGCTACCTCAAAGGATAGCCACGAAAAATTCAGTTAATCTTGATTGATTGTACTTTTGACCAATGTTAACGTAATTTACACGGTGTGTTATCTATACTATTATTATAAGGAGAGGACTCATATCATCCTGTAACATTTTTTTAATATTTCTATTCTATCTTTAATGCTTTAATTAATTTAACTATTTAACTTTTTAATTTCTTACTCTCATTTAAAATAAAATTTACATTTTTTCATAAAAATATCCTTATTTTTTGTGCTTAAAAAATTTAATTAACGCGAAAACGCATACCGAGAAATTAAAGCACGCGGGGATATACTAGTGAAATATGTAAAGGGAAGCTCAACTCTTGGCATCATCAGCTTACTTGATTAAAACAAATTCGGTCCTACCGTATCAGATTTTTTTTTTTCCTTTTTTTCTTCAAGATAGTATTCTTTGAAGATAAAAATGATTGAACCATAAATTTACATTCATTTTAATATCCAGCTTTTATCCGATGTAATAAGAGAACTGCAGCACGTACTAGTAAAGTAGTGAAGCAGAATCTGGCCAGTAGTAATTTCATGAGCACGAACATCCCATGGAATAATCGCATCTCGACACATTCTAAAAAGTCATCCATCTACACAACAAAGGAGAAAAGGAAACTTCTCATCGAATGTAGTAGAATATAACAAACTATTTTAGTAAGATGCAAGGCAATAGTCGAGCAATAAGCAGACAGATCATGACTGTGACTTGAAAGTGCAAATTCGTATAATGAAGACTCAAGCTTCAGCTAAAACAAAAATGAGACAATTTAATTTATCTAAAAGGAAAAAAACGGAGACAATTAGGAAAATCTTCAATTCCAAAGTCAGCCATTGAGCAGTAATCACAACCCTAGAAAGAAAAATGGTCCATGTCAAAAGACTCACTTCAATTTCTGAACTATTTTGACACAAATGGCAGTCTCAGATAAAATTTTAAAAAAACGCGCAATTGTTTAGATTGTACAGAGAGGATTTCACATCTTAATTTACTAACTTATTTTGCAGCTTCACGCATCTAGATTAACATATTAACCAATACATAGGTTTCCCTTCTGAGGAGTTCATAAATGCCAGTAACCAAGATTCTACAAACATCAAATAGCCATGTTCACTCTAAAATTTGATAGTAACTGCATAAAGAAATTCAATTTCTTGCATAAATCTCATTTATGACTCTAGTTATCAGGCATTCTTCTAGTGTGTGTAAATAATACTTCACTCGAACCGTCCATGAGTCATCATACATCATCGTTGCAATCTGGTGAATACCACATATCAGAATGATCTATATACCATCAAATTATCAAATAATTGTTGCTAAGGAGATGATATTTGATTTTCTACCTTAGATTTGATATACTCATGTGTAAAAAGGAATTTCAATTATCAAGAAGCAAGAAAAGCCACATGATTCAAGATTAAGCAATAGTTTCTTATTACAGAGACTGATATCATAGAGTTATGCCCTCAACAATGAGTAACAGCTACTTGATTCACGGATACGTTATATTTCACTTGCCTAAACATTCTACTTACACTTGGAACATTATAAAAGTTTCTAAAAGCCTAAAGTAGATACCTCAAGTAGAATGTCAACGAGAAGCAATCTGAGTGAGGACAAGAGTGGTATAAGTAAAAATAGCTTATCACTAAGAACATTGAGTCGAGTAAAAATCCAACCTCTGCGATTAGATGATTAGTTGATTAGGTCCCCTTAAAGTTAATGATCGAAAGATTTGTGGCAGTCAAATCTCAAAGGTAAATTAGTCCAAGTATAGGGAATGCATCTCTAGGTTCTCAATTCTTAAATATATATTAAGTGCCTGACTACCAGACTTCCGCTTCCGCCCGTGATTGGGGAATATTTCCTACACCCCTTCTAATTTAGAGCAAATGATGATATATTGATTTGAACCTCACAAATTCACTTTAAAATTTCTCCTAGGAAGAATTCGAAACCTTGGAGGTGGTTCTTAGCAGAGAAGCAAACAAAAGAAAAATCATGAACCAGCAACAATGCTTTGGGGAGCGGAGGTGAAATTTTTCCAATAACTTACAAAGCAGATATTTTAGGAAGTTAAATGAATCCTTTCTAATTTAAAATAAGTAGTCTTCTCCTTAGCATAATTGCCTCTACCTGAAGTATCCAACTCGAATACTAACCAGCTAATTCATGGATTAATAGTCACGAACCATATCTTATGCTTTGTGCCCAATATGTTCCAGAGGTATTGAAGAGCTTACATCCTCTTACTTCTCTTATGTGGTGTAGTTACTACCAACCATTACTCCACATGACTTACCAGTTACTTTCATAGATTTCAGCCTTACCCACAAAACTTGAGCCTGAGTCACTAATTTCTTTTGACCTTAATCACAAAAATGTTGAAAAAATATTGCTCAAGTGATGTATGAAACTTCAGATAGTATTCAACTGATCATTTTGTCACTCAGTAAAAGATTTGGCACACCACTAGAGACTAGTTTCTACATCTTTACCTATAAGTCACAGATCTTAATCATGAATATAGACACCTTGCTTACCAGTTTAGATTAATTAAATCTTCAGTGTCAGGAGTCCCGTTCACTCCTATTTAAAAGAAACTTATGAGTGGATATTTTTTTTTTCCAGACTGAAGTTTGCCTCCTAAACTATGAAGGACTTCACCTCCTTTTCTTGACCTTCATCTACTAGTCCTTTCTTGCCCTACAAGATAAAAAATAATACACCTCTTCTATTTTGAGAGCTTGATGCTTTACCTCAATCAGACTAAGCAAATAAGAGGTTGAAGGGATGGACAAATGCCCAATCTTAATATTGAAATCAACAGGCTAATAGCCGACACGGAAGGTCTATATAGAACCTATTGTAAGGATCATTTCAAATATCGAGTAACACATTTATAACCCTAAAAAATAAGCACAAATATATGCTTATGTCCTCTCTTCTATTTTTTCCCAACTCTATATTTACTGAACCAGTGAACTCTCAAAGACATCGCGAATAATTTTATATATTTTTAAGGTTGCATACCAAATTCGAAGTGACTAAGCCTCATCATCACTCTAAACATTCAAGATCAAAGATAAATATTGCAAGTCAAAATATTCCAAAACCAAACATTATAATCGTCCATTTACCAAAACAAACTTCGAATTCACTGATCTTGCCAATTCCTAATTCAGAGAATCACAAGCATAAAATGCACAAATAAATACAATTTCTGAATTGACAAATACGAAAATGTACCATGTATACAGCGACGCATGCTAATTGCTCAAACATAAGGAGATGCAGATCATGTAATTCAACAAAAGAATAAAAATGCAAACTTTAAGGTTAGAACTCTAGCAATAGGTATACTAAAATTCAAATACTTCTAATTCAATAGCTGTACGTGTTTGTACTTCAGAAACCTAAAATTACCTTCAAGCGTCCAGCCGTGTCTACAAGGAGCAACAGAAAGCATGGAAGTGAGAAGCGCAGAGGCAGTGGCATTATGGTACGGCAACATCGACACGACGCTAACACTGCTCATCTCCACCGGTGACCTAAAAAAAAAATATTTTCTATGACCTTTAATGTAGTAGGATGCATCAGCGATCAAATGAAATATGATTCGGAATAATTACCGAAAAATGCGAGCGGAGAGAGGTTTTTGAGATGAGATCCGAAATGGAGAGGGAGCTGCCTTATGATTGACCCCGGTGGGTATTCTGGAGGTAGCATTTCGAGCTGAGCGGAGGACTGATCTTGCGGCGGTGGCCATGGCGGATGTGATGCAAATTGTATTCGCCGATAATGGAGGCAAGGGTTTTTCTTCAAAAGGAGAAAATTAAAGGTAAGGGCTTTATTCGGGTTTTGGCTCCGCCTTATTTGTTTCTTGCATATAATTAAAATTATTTGCCCTTAATGTAAATGTAAAGCGCCTGTAGCTCAGTGGATAGAGCGTCTGTTTCCTAAGCAGAAAGTCGTAGGTTCGACCCCTACCTGGCGCGTTTTGCGTTTTACCATTTTTTTTTTTTTTTTCTAGTGGTCTTAAAAAAAGGACTAGAAATTAAGTGACATAACATGTTTGTTTGGCTTCTCCCAAAATTATTTTATGTTTGGAAAAAGCGAAACAAATATATTTTCTATTTTCTTAAATAAATTTATCATCTCACATTTTTTCCAAACTACTTTCCCAAAAGTCAAATAAACAACAATTTTCTTATCTCTGAAAAAATTTATACAAACTCTACGTTAATTTAACATAAAGTAGTAATCTCTTACACAACTTATCTCACAAAACAAACATGATTTGACATAAAGTCTTATACATCTTACACCTATAATTTAACTCGTCCAAAAAAACCTACACCTACTTTATTTCTCAAATCACTTTTTCAAAATCCAAACAAACAACATTACGCAAATCGAGATTATTTCACAAACCTCCACTACTCTCTCCAAGATCAAACAATCGGACCCTATTCAGACCCTATAGTATTTTACTTATAAAAAAATATAAAAATTTAAGTGACCAAAAGTATTTTTTTACTAAATACTATACCCCTGCTAATGATATTATTTCATAAACTTTTACCAAATATGACTCCTTTGAAGAAGTAATTAATTAATTAATTCATTTCCATATTATTATTTCTAAGGTGTTGGAGTTCCTGCCTTTTTTGTATCACAAACCTTTTCTATTCCCTAGATATTTATCTAACTAGTTCCAACCCTTTGATAGGGAATGTATTTCATGTCCTAGCTTTCTTCAGGGCAATTTCCTCCGTTTGTTAGTGTTAAACTCTTCTCTCTATTCTTGGCAATTTAAATTTGATGCTTAAACATATCATGCTAATATAAGACAAAATTTAACTATTTAAGGCTCTATTTGTTGGGGAAATTATTACTCACACCGGATTTGACCGAACCCAAAGTAACTATAAGGCAAGTGCAATACACTTGTTTTGGGATTGGATGTAACTCCCAGGAAAGTGATCAATCACAAAGCAAGTGCAATACACTTGCTTGGTGGTTGGATGAGTTTGGCCAAGCCAGACTTGGACAAAAATTTTCCTGTTTGTTGACTTCAGATTGATTTTGATTTGGTAAAATTGATTTGACTGTTTTCAACAAAATCTTTGCATTTTGAACTAAATTGGTTTGACCGTTAGGTTTTTTTGGGTTTGAACATTTGAAATATCATTTTGCTTGAATTTTGGATATTAGGGTGAATAAGTGTCAAGTTACTTTTGTAGAGACAAAATATGGGCAAAATTTCATTTGTGGCCCTCTAAAGTGGCTGCGTTTCAAATGGCACTTATTGTGATATCTCGACAGTATATATCATTTATTGTGTCATCATCATCAATTTAAGTCTTTATTGCCAGAAAATTTTAGTTATCGCCAGAAATCATCAATTTATGTCTTAATTGGCTAGAAAATTAATTTTTTTGGCAAAAAATCACCAATTTATTTCTAATCTGACCGAAAAAATTAATTTTAGCAAAAAATATCATTTGTCGAGTGACACTTAAAAATTAAGAATTTTGTATTCTGACTTCACAATTCGCAAGTCCAAGTCATGTGATAGATCAAATATGACATAAATTGATGATTTTTTGCGATAATTAAAAAAATCGGTGATAAAGACTGAAACTGATAATGACACAATAAATGACGTATATTGTCGAGGTACCACAATAAATGGCCAAATTTGAAATGCAGCAACTTTAGAGTGCCAAAAATAAAATTTTGCCCAAAATATGTATAGATATTAAATCAAGAGTAAATCGCAATTTTGGTCCTCCTTATGGATTAACTTTTGCACTCTCGTCCCTCTTATATTTTTTGTAGCAGATTCGTCCATCTTATCAATGTAGTGTAACACATTCGTCCCTCTTAATTTTTTCGTAGCAGATTCATCCCTCTTATCAATGTAGTGTAACACATTCATCCCTCTTAAATCCAAAATACATCACTTAAAGTTCAAAATATATCCTAAAATGGACTAAAATTGATGTATTTTGAATTTAAGAGAGACGAATGTGTTACACTACTTTGATAAGAGGGATGAATCTTCTACAAAAAATTTAAGAGAGACGAATGTGTTACACTACGTTGAAAAGAGGGATGAATCTGTTATAAAAAATTTAAGAGGGACAAAATTGTAAAATTTGGCCCATAAGTAGGACCAAAAATGCTATTCACTCTTAAATCAATTACTTTTACTTTTATAAGTTTAGGATTTCTTAACTCAAGGGAGATGGGCCTGGACGAGATTTGGATTTTTGACATGAGACGAGATTTTTGGATTTTTGACATGAGACGAGATTAAATACAAATAAATTTTAGCACTATCTCAGTGGAATGAGACCCGAGACGAGACAGCTCCAATCGATACGACCCTAAAATATCTTACTTACATCCAAAGACCCAATGAAACTTTATGAAATCACTCAATTGGTCACCACTACAAATTATTGTGTTACAAATATGCAAATCTGCACTAAAATCACAATAAAATGGAGCTTTCATTCAAATAAATCAGCAAAAATTTCCTTTACACAATTATTACATGAAAGTATAAATCTTCCACAATGTATTATTATTAGTCAATCTAATTCAGAGTAATTTAATATCTTGAGCTATTTCTTCGTCCCATTTTCTCAATCACTTGATGTAACAAGGGAACACAAAGACCCTGAGAATTTTGTCTAGGCCCTTTAGATATTCCAAGACAAGACCTTTCATCTGCAGACATTGTAATCCTTTCTTGTTCACAATACAAGATTCCTTTCGTTATCGGCCTAATCCCGATTAGCCGGCCTAATGACACACTTTGGTCCGGAAAGAAAGATGCTGTGGACTAGAATATGTATTAAATGATCAACACACATACAAAATGGTTCACAAAATTAATACACAATGAAATTAACGAGTTAAAATGTATAATGTTCAATTTACCCCCTGTAATTTGAAAAAGAGCACTTACCCCCTCTGAAAATTTTAAAGAAGCAATTTATCTCCTTCAACCGGAGAGTGTAACTCACTTGTCAAATTTGAAAGTGGGCATGAAATTTTTTTTGTAACATAGGGGGGTAAATTGCCATATTTATCATAACACAGGGGGTAAATTGCCACATTATCATAACACAGGGGAGTAAAGTGCCACATATAAAAATATCAGGAGATAGTGTAAAACTTTTATAAGATTACAGGGGGTAAAGTGCTATTTTTTAAATCAAAGGGGTTAAACTACCATTAACTCTGAAATTAACCATCTTGTCAAAATTATGTATACGACTCAACACAAATTAAATCGTTGCACCTAAGTACCTAACCAATCACGCAACAATTACAGATTCTAATCGCTCTCGTGATTGGTTGGATCTAACTCGGCCTAAACACAAAAAGAAGTGACAAATTGTTAGACCATGTCTTGAAAATGCTAGTCAAGTCTCAGGTCTGAATACCTATTCGCACAAAAAATTAAAATAAATCGACCAAAAAAGTGGATAGAGTATAGATTACAAGTTTTTACCTCGGTATCTAGATTCGAGGATGACGCAAACGAAGAGAAACTCGAGGAACGTAAGACTCCTACACGAGACGTACGAGGTTGTGATGGTGTAGGCGTCTGAGAAGATTCTGATACTCTAATTCTTGAATTCATGTTTCCAAGCCCAAGAGGCCATCCATTTGGTATCTCATTGTTCTTTATCAAATCCAAACACAAACAAAAGGCATGAAAATTAAGTTAATCATCTTTTTGGATCTGCAACTATACTTCTTGATCAAGTAATTTGAATTAAATTCAATGAAATTTATCCATGATAAAATAACATATTGTAATTTGATTATTCATCAAGAATGCAGTTTTGTATCAGCAAAAGTTCTAAAGAATAGGCCATCTAAGTATATTCCAAACAATATTATTTAATGAAATCCATAATTCTGAAAGCCAATTAGCACAATATATAAAAATAAATAGCAATAAAAACAAGAAAACAGGGGATATACATACCTCTCTGACCATATTATTACAGAGAAAAGATTGAAGAAAAGATGAAATTTTGATGAAGGGTAATGATCACAGGATCATTAACTGAAAAGGGACTCAAAAATATTTTGGAAAAATGTAGGACTCGGGGCCCCACAAAGGAGGTCACCCTCTTAATTAAGTTGTCGGCATTTGGGTTTTTTCTCTTACATTCTCATAAATGTAGGTCATTTTGATGGTGGTCAAAAATGCCATTTTTCAACAAGTGTTTTTATTGCCTTCTTTACTAGGTAGGTTCTTTACTTGAATTTCAGAGTAATTTAGCAGTTCTATTAATCTGTGATCTGCTAGTAAGTCTATTCAGGAATTATTTACAACTAACTTTATATGATTGAGAATGGGACTAGACCCTATTGAATGATCTATTTAAAAGCATTTAATACTCTCTTCGTTTTTTTATTTGTTGTCTTGACAAAAAAAATTGTTCAGTTTTATTTGTTTTTTTTAAAATATAATGTAAAATTATTTTTTTTCTACCAATTTTATCCTTCTTGTTAATGCTTATAATTAATGATAATTAATGCTGTGATTATTTGATTAAAATGATATTTTAAGACATTTTTAATATGTCTCTGCAATTCTCCCAAATGCCAAAACGAGCTTAAAAAAAAAGAAGGTAGTACATAGGTCGCTTCTTTCTATTTTTTTTGTGTGTGTGTGTGATAGGTCATCAACTATTACGTGTCAATTATGTTAGTAATTAAATTCTGGTTGTTGGTTCACGTTAGCATGGCATTATTATAGGTTGTTGGGATTATTTAAAAGATTTTTTTTCAGGTTATTTGAAGTAAATATCTTATGTGTGTATGTTTTGGTGAAAAATATGGGATCAATTGCGTTTTGTACTCCAAAAATAATTCTATTTGACGACTTGCACACTCATAGAATTTAACAGTGTTAATGTAAATTTATCCCTTATGAAATTTATAATGTTCAATTTATTCATGGTAATTGATAAAACATACTTTACCCCCTTGTAATTTTTTTAAAGAAACAAAGTATCTTTTTCAATTGGAGAGTGTAACTCACTTGTCGAAATTAAGAGTGGGCATAAAAAGTATTTGTAACATAGGGGGTAAATTGTCACATTCATCATATACAAGGGGGTAAATTGTCACATTTATCATAACACGGGGGAGGAGGTGGGTTAAACGACCACATTATCATAACACAGGGAGGTAAGTATCACGTATAAAAATGACAGGGAGACGGTGTGAAAGTTTATTAAGATTACAGGGGGATAAAGTGCTATTTTCAAATCATAAAGAGGTAAATTGAACTTTATGAATATCATAGTGGGGTAAATTGCCATTAACTCAAATTTAAATTGGCAAAACATACAACATTAGGACTAGCCGAGGGTGATTCCATCAAGCTCCTCTAATGCTTAAGATATACTATTAGATTGTTAAAAAAAAAAAAATTGGGAGCAAATGTAGGGTAATGAATTTTTTTTTTTTTTTATAATTGGTTTGTTTTTTATGAATATGAAGTATCTATCGCATAAATTTTAGTGGGAATTATAATTCAAAATGATTATTCAATCTTGGCCCTTTTTCGGATTTTATACTGATTCAATTAGGGTTTTCTATGAGAGAGAGTTTCAGACTGAATATTAAGATCGTGAATTGAAACAACTTTTTCTTGTCAAGGTTACAAGTACCTTCATGTTGTATTGTCGGTCACCCGCATGACTGAATGTGATTGCCCGAGTTACGCAAATCGTTCTTGAGTTCAGTCTTGTGTTATCCATCAATTATCCAAGTAAAAATCTCACGAGACGAGTGCAAAATTTCATGAGAAATATATCTAAGTGCATATTGCCTTTTTTTTATAATTTTGGGGTGCAACTAGCCAAATGAATTATTTTTGGGGGTGCAAAATGTAAATGAGCCAAAGATATGTTGTGATCGATTCAGTAGTGAAATGTCGGCTGAAAGGTCATGGGTCCCATTCGGCAGAAGGCATTTTAGCGGGATCTACCTTTTACATAAATTATTGACACTTGGTTTATAATTAAAATTGCAATTATGTCATTAATGTGGACAGGATAAAATAATTAACGTTTGGTAGAGGAATCTAAAATATAGATTAGTGATAAATTAGCAAAGTGAGACAATATTGACCGACAAAAGTTTGGTGTTGAAACATATAGATTACATTATCGAATGGTTAGGTGTTTGATAGTTTTATTTGTTTTTAAGTGTCTAAAAGTAAAGAGTTATTATAACTCGTGTTAGTGCGTAAAAGTGAAGAAATATAATTAATTATTTACGGGACAATCCGTTTTATTTAATGAACGCCATCAAATGAAGATAAATGTTGATAGAATATCTATCTTGCTTTACCTATGCTGCACAAATTTTCTTTTTATTTTAGAGGGAAAAACGTTTTTGATATCAAACTTTAGTCCAAAAAAAATATTTGGTACCAAACTTTTCGAAAAAGCACATTTCATACCATGATTCACACCCTCTTGACACATTTAGTTTTGCCGTCAATTTTCGAACGGAATTTAGCACGTGCCGCTCACGTGCACATTAAGTTGACAATGGGAGGGAAAACATACACGGATTTTAAAGACCTACCATTATTAACTTACTGGGCACGTGCTGAATTTTGTCCGAAAATCGATTAGAATCTACATACAATTCAATCTTTTGTGGGTTTTAATTTTGAATTTAATCCAATTGTTTACGATATTCATCCAATTAAATCTTTTATAGATCATATTCGATAAAAAAAGTTTTGTAATCTAAAATATAAGACATGAATATGAATTCAAATCGTTTCAATCCGTGAAAGATTTGAGCCCAATTATATAATATATAACATCTAACACATAAAAAATTAACAGTAACATCATTTTATTGTTAGTCTAATAAGATGCGAGTTAATATTTTCATTCATAATCACATTCTTTATGCATATTCTCACATAATAAAATGATTTAACTTGATATGTTCTTTAATATTAATACCATTAATACCGATATTTCATACGTGATATGACAAATAAGTTGAAGCATGTAGTTAAATGTGTTGGTATTTTTTTTCTAAGTATTGGAGTTTTGGGTAATGCAAATATTTGAACCATGTGATAAATTGTAGAAATTATATAGTATAACCGTTGCACCACGTCATCAAATACAGGTGGTGTAACCGATTAATGTAATTATTATATGTGAAGTGAGATCTCACATCACCCCATGTTCTCCTAGAATATAAGATTTTAAAATTGTGTTCACATTGTCCAGAATATAGGTGATGTGAATTCTCACTCTACATGTAAGAATTTTATTGATCGACTTCAACATATATACTTGATGACGTATTGTAGCAATTATACTAAATAATTTTTCGATAACTTGAGTGATTATGTGGCCTTTATAAAGTAATAGACATAAGTGTTGATGAAAATTTTATTGGACTTGAATATTTATCCAAAATTCGATGCATTTGGACAACATAGAAGTCCAACAAGACATGGATCCCGGCCCAGTTCGAATAAAATAAATGGGTATGGATCTTGTCAGATCGGATGCGAATCTAGCTCAATGCGTATTTTGATTTGGAACCCTGCGTGAGACGGTGAGATGACCCACCAACCCGGCCCATACTTATTATTCTTATTGCTTCCATGATCGTATTCATTGGCTGATTCCCAAAACAACAAGCAACAATTTGGATGTGTTAGAATTTATATTGATAAAAATATGGATTGAATTTGATCAATTTCAATTTTTAGAGAAAAGTGTTAATAGAGCAATATGGATGTGTGATGCATCCTATAACTTAGTCTTAAAACAATCATTGATACTCTCGCTATCCCAAATTATTTGTCGTTTTACATGTTTTCACACATATTAAGGTACCGAATAAATAACCTCAATTTTAGGGAAAAAACAAATTATATATTTAAAATACTTTTATTCTCTATTTATCTCAGCATTAAAACGACAAATAATTTGGGACAAAAAAAATAAAACGACAAATAATTTGGGATAGAGAAAGTATTACATAAGGGTAAAACACATAAATCTCACTTGTTGTAGTGTTTTATAAAATATTGCACACTCTCTCTTGTACCATTAACTAATTAACTAACGCTGTTTAATAATATTTTAAAATTTCTCTTACAAATTACTCGGGCTGAAAAACAAAAAATCATGTGTTTTTGAAAAACCTGCTTGAAACCCCTCTATTTTAATTTTATTGTATAAAATTCCTTTGTGTTTTACAAAATGTTGGATATAATTCCTTTTTCATGAGACCAATTTTAATGTTAGTCGCACTATATATATGCATCTAAGAGACAAATCCATCAACTTTATCACGGTTTTGAACATTTTTTTTTTTTTCATACAACGTCTCATAAAAAACAAGGAAAATTTATAAAATATAATTAATATGTTAGAGTTTTGTGCATACTTCTCAACATGTTGGTGAATCTCAAGATTTTTACCCATTACGTAATGATTTTGATGTTTTATGAATTAGAGTGATACGTCGGTGGCTAAGGGCCTGTTTGTTTGGCGTTTGGGAAAGTAGTTTGGGAGAGTAGTGGAGGTTTGTGAAATAATCTCGATTTGCATAATGTTGTTTGTTTGGGTTTTGAGAGAGTGGTTTGAGAAATAAAGTAGGTGTAGGTTTTTTTGGAAGAGTTGGGTTGTAGGTGTAAGATGTGTAAGACTTTATGTCAAATCATGTTTGTTATGTGAGATAAATTGTGTAAGAGGTAGGTTACTTTATGTCAAATCAAAGTAGATTTTGTTTAGAGATAAGAAAATTGTTGTTTGTTTGGCTTTTGAGAGAGTAGTTTGAGAAAATTAATGGATGAAAAATTTATTTCGGAAAATAGAAAACATGTTTGTTTAGCATTTCCCAAACACGAAAAAATTCTGGGAAACGCCAAACAAACAGGGCCTAAGTTATTTCTTGTGACTAGTCCATGTTGAGTACAATACTTAGCAACAATTAATTTATAGTCCATGTCTATTATTTTACTTCTATTTTTTTTTTTATAAGTATAAGTAGACTATTTCAAGTGAGTATATAATTCTCTCTAAAAAAAAAAAGGTGAGTATATAAATACACATTCGGGCTAGATCTTTTATATGAGCCCAATTGGGGCGTAATAAAACTCCTGTTAATAAAATTAATAGCCATAATTTAATGTTTGGAAATCAAAATGTACTCAAAACAATTTTGTCAAGTTTTAAAAAACAAGGTTGGTTTTTAACTTTTAAATAATCCAAATCCAGACCACCCAAAATTGCTTATATACTTTAATTCACGGAACAGACCTAGGATTCTTTTTCATCGATCATTATATACACTAATTAATTAAGTAAATTGCGCTTTTGGTCCTTCTTATGGGTTAACTTTTGCACTTTCGTCTCTCTTAAATTTTTTATATCAGATTCGTCCCTTTTATCAATATAGTGTAACATATTCGTCCCTCTTAAATTGCATTGATAAGAGGGACGAAACTGCTACAAAAAATTTAAAAGGAACGAAAGTGCAAAATTTAACCTATAAGGAGGACAAAAAATGCTATTCACTCGATACAAATAAATGGATGATGTGGTTTGCTCATAATTTAGATTTTCTTATAGTGTACATTTGTTATAAATTATAAATTCTTCAGAGTGATTAAATTGATAATTTCAACAGTAAAGTTGGGCAAAAGATTAACTGACAAAGTGACGTGCAAAATGACAATTTAACATTTAATTTGGGCAAAATAAATTAACGGATGAAAGTGATCTTAAAGGTTGGAAAAATCTATATTAAGATGGAAACATCATTATATTAGTAAAACTCTATTGACTTTCTACCTGTCTTTCCACGTGTTAATCATCATATCCCCAACATCATAAGTACCTTGCAATTAATATAGTGGGTCTGTTTGTTCGCTACTTTTAGAGTGGTTTGAGAAAATGGGATGATCCCATTTTTATTTTTTTATTTTTTATTTTTTTAATATTATTTATTTAAGTTTTAGGAAAGTAGTTTAAGAAATAAGGTAGATGTAGGTTTTATGGAAATGGTTTAGGTTATATGTATAAGAAGTGTAAGATCTTACGTAAAATTATGTTTGTTATATAAAATAAGTTGTGTAAAAAATAAAATACTTTATGTTAAATTAGTGTAGAGTTTGTGTACGGATTTTCAGAGATAAGAAAATTATTGATTTTTGACTTTTGGGAAAGTAGTTTGAGAAAATTAAAAGAGGATAATATTATATAAGAAAGTAGAAAACATTTTTGTCTTGCTTTTTTAAATACGAAATTATTATGGAAAAAATGAGACAAACAACCCAATATCTCCCCATTTCAAACTTGTAATATTGTGAAGCTCTGTAACAAAATGGGGCTCCATAACTTTAACGTGTATGTTGATTGATTTTGATTTGATCTTAATGTGTTTTGGTTTGCATTAAGTTTGAATGTTGAATTTCGAGGGTTTTGAAAAGTAGAGAAGTGATTTGAATTGAAATTAGATGCTGAGAATTCAAAGAAAAAATAGATGATAGATATCAAATCAATAACTTTTGTAGAGTTTAAAATAATTAAATGTAAGTGATGAATTTTAATAGTTTTTGTTTAATTTTGAGTTAGGTTTCAACTGAGCCTCGTCTAAATTCAAGTTGGATTGATTATGTCCTAAGTTCTCGGTTTGACTCATAACTTTGTTTTTCCTTTTTCCATCCTCTTACACCTCGAGAAATCATTTTACATCACCAAATACATGGTGATATATTGAGTAATAATCCACATTTGTGGAAATAATTTTTCAAATATGGAGAACATGAGTTAGAATATAATGTGATAAATATTGAATTTTATCTAATATGTCACCATGTAACTGACATGCTATATCATATATTAAATATTTTTTTTTTATTTCACATGTCATCATGTAATTGATATGTTATCCAACAATATAGCACAATGTATTTTATAACCTGTGGTTGCATATAGAAGTTCTCCCCTTTCTATCTCATATCTTATCTAGATTTCATTCAACCGTCCAAGACTTTTGAAATTTTTTATTACGTGTCATGTAAAATTGAAAGTAAACCACTGTTCAATTTGATTACTTTCTAACCTCAATCTTAAATAAATTATTAATTCAATTAGAATATATTTTGTTTTCCAAATAAAAACAAAAGAAATCTGAAAATTTTGAAAAATCAAATTATAGGAAATCAATCTAATGAGTTACTATAAGGGTGATCAACAAGTAAAAATTAAATAATTTATCATCTACACTATTAGAAGTTTGATCAATTCTGACCATAACAAACATATATATAGTATATAGTTGTTTGCTATAAATTTGACACCGAATGCCTCGATGTGCAAATGGCTCGATATGATGTGTAATGAGTGCGGGCGTGCCAATGTTTGTGCGTGCAAACATAACGATATAAAATTGGACATGTCGATATCAATGTAAACTATAATGTAATGTCCTGATAAGGACATATTGATATCACTGTAAAATGCCCTGATAAGGCTGACTTCTAATCAATTGATTGCGGCAGAGTAGGCAAACACTACCCCTAGTTCTTTTCCATGCCTGCCTGGCCGCAGGACTTAAATAATTTATGATAACCTTTCTGATGTGCCAAAGTTTCACAGCCAATCGATGGCTTACTCAGTGTATCGATGAATCAGTAAATGAGTTGACAGTCAATCAGTTTAATATGTAACTTGACTTTAAAGACATAAACTAATGCATTAATGAAAATCCGTTGACGTGAAGCATACTTTAACAAAATCAAGAGATATGGGCCAAATACTTCTATTAGTTGAATTGTAAAATAAACATATGAGTCTTAGCCTACAATGAGTCCCCCGATTTACAAATATTACAAAGCATGCAAAACGATAGATTAGTCTCCTGTATTGGCATGCATCTGCCAAATGAGTTGATGATTTAAGTTCTGAAAAATACTCCTTGATTGGCAGGCAGACCCGCCAAATGAGCTGATGACATATGATAGTGCAGCTTGTTGACAGAAAGTAACATTGATGACAGAGAACCATCATCAATGGGTCGCCCAACCTTGGCAGATGGCTACCAATCGGGCTCCTGACCAACGGGTGGCCGCTGGAAAGGGCATCAATTGAGCAGATGGCTACTCAACCGATTGCTGTCAAGCAGATGGCTACTTGACAGCGGACTCATCAAGCAGATGGCTACTTGACGAGGTTGCCATGTAATTACGTGGGCACTTACATGACGTTGCAGCGTGCTATTTTGCTTGATATCTAATGGTTTCGCTCGAGACAGCTTTGCTGACGGCGGAATCAGCTTTGCGGCTTACTTTGAGCGGCGGTGCTAGACTTCAGGCGGCCATGTCCTGCTGGTTGCTGAGGATTGACGATTGATGTCAAGGAATTGGCAGTGCTGACTGACTGACAGAAGCAGCGGACGCTGGACTTCCGAGGAGGCGTTGAGCCGATTCAGTGAAGACTGAAATTTGTTGATTGATTGTGTTGTGTGTTCTCTTGTATGCGGCAGCCCTTCTGATATTTATAAGCTGATTATCAGTCTGATCGGTTGATGGCAGTTTTCTCCACAACCTCCACTACTTCCACAACCTCCACTACTTCCACAACCTTGGCGGTTGCTTCTTCCTTCCTCTTCCTTGTTCTATTCTTCGTGCATATGGCAGTTGTGAGAGAAACGTGTGCTGCCAATGTGATTTGAATTACACTCCTTAGTCACATAACTAACTTTGAGATAAATGAGGAAGTGGTTGAATTCTAGTCTATCTCTTTTGGTTAGGAGATTTACGTGGCCATTATTTACTCAAGTGGCCATATGGGCCATTTATTATTTATTCAATAGCAGGACTCCCGCTAATGGGCCATTCTTAGTCCGCACAGATCGGTCAGGCCTTATCCGTAAATGTAATTGGGCCATTTATTAATCCTTGGCCCAATCAATTAATTAATTAACTTAACTTCTTAATTTAATTAATTCGTCATTAGTTGAGATGGCCTTATAGACTAACTGGGCCTGTTCATATTTAACCATTGTTTGGCTCTATTAATCACTTATGGCCTTTTTAATTAACTAATTCATTTATTAATTAATCCGTACTAGGCCACAATTAAATCTCAATATTATTGGGTTTGATTCAAATTGGGCCTGTGGCCCGTTCGTCATTTCTACTTTGATTGGGTCGGCCTTTGGCCCACTATCGCTTATCATCCCATCATCGAGCCAATATTCCTCGACAATTCGAGGGTGATTTTTTGGGTACAAACAATGCCCCCCGTAAGTCGTATCTGATAAAATTGATCTGATAAATTTGATCAGATTAGACTTAGCTCTTCAACTTCCCTCATATTTTCCGATTTGGCATGGCTTTAGCATGTTTGCATGCCTTTAATTCTAGCAATAATTAGCTAGCCATAGCTAGCCATAACTAGCTAGTTATTTACTTTTCTAGGGACTCCCAAGAGTCCCTCATTAATCATTCTCCTTTTCCCGCCAAGTGTCATTACCCGAGCCAATTCTCTCTCTCAATCTCGGCCATATCTCCTATTTTGTCTTTATCCTCTTTTCAATTGATTGGCCATCAACTCATTACTTTCCCTACTTCCAAGACTCCTTTCTCTACAAAAACCCTCATTACTCCTTCTTCTTCTTCACTTCTTCTTCTTCGCGACCTCTTCCCCACAAAAACCCTAATATTTTCTTCCTCAAAATTCCAAGATTTCATACCGTTTCTCTGCCGCGCCATGTCTGCTCGTTCTGGTACCCATTCCGACAAGGTCGACGTTTGCATCCTCACTCAAGCTCTTGAGGAGACCCCTTATGGCACCACCATTGGCCCCTTTCACTCCTCGGTGGACACTCCCCCAATTTCCAAACATCCCCTCGTCCTTCCTGATGAGTCTTTGCCTTTCTCTCACGGCCCTGTTGTTTTCAAGTCCACTACCCGCTGTTGGCCGTGGGCAGGTTCCCCTATGCATTCCGACTGGCTCGTTTGGTGCGCTCGCGTTGAGAAACACTTTGCCGATGTGTGGAAAAGGGCTGAAATCTATTCAGCCATGGAATTTTGCAAGAAAGGCCTATTTCTCAACCTTCCTCTGATTAGGGCCGCTGCACAATTTTGGAGTAGGGTTGATAATACTTTTCATTTTGCCCACGGTCCTATGACTCTCACTCTTCTTGACATCATGGCCATTAGTGGCTTTAGTCCGACTGGCGGCTACATCGACCCACAACCGTCTGCTGGGGATGAGGCTTATCATTTCCCACCCGTCATCGGAGAAGGGGGCCAGACTCTTTATGGCTATGGCCCGATTATAGGGAAATACAAGAATCTCCCTGATACTGTCGCCGTCACTCATCAGGAGCATATCCACTTTCTCATTTTGTGGCTGTCGAGGTACATTTTCTGCTCTCCTGCCATCTCTGTCACCAAAGAGTTTACTGCTGTTGCATTGAGCATTGCTCGAGGAACCAAAGTTGCTCTGGCCCCCATTGTCTTTTCGAGTTTTTGTATGGGCATGGACGGTTTCTTGTCTACGGCCTGCTGCTCTCTACAAGGCCCGATATGGATGCTGCAGGTTTGGCTGTTTGCTTATTTTCCGGACTTCTGCTCATTCACCGATACTCCTCTGGATGGTGAAATTTATGCTTCATTTGTGGCCCGGCAAACTCTCCCCCCTTTAAATTTTTATTATTTCTTTTCTCGATTATACAACAAATCAAAGGGCCCCGAGCCCAATTTCTCTGTTTTTTGTTCCAAGGCTTTATCACTTCTTTCACCTTCTGTGTCGGGGCATTCCTTGAGCCATTCCCAGAAGCTGTGGGCTTGCTTTTTGACTTCTCGGGACATTCCTGCTGGCCTCAAAGTCACAAACGCTGGGGACGCCTCTGATCGGAAGCCTTTGAAGTGTACCGTCCGTTTCTATCCAGCCCACTATGTAGCCCGACAGTTTGGCCTTGCTCAAATGATTCCCCGATTTGGGGTCTCACTCAGCGGCCGTAGTGATAATTTCGTCGAGCTGACTGATATGGAAAGCTTCGATGAGCTGCATCAGGCCTGGCGAGCAGCTCGAGATGCTTTTGTCCTCAAGCCTTATCCCCTCAACCCTACAAGCTCACCTGACTTCACCAAGTGGTGGGACGGTTACTTGGCTTACACCCGTCAGGCTGCTTTCCAGGTTGCCGCTGCCAATTTCACAGTCCCCAATCACCCCGACGTGATATCATGCGATGGCCCTTTCCTCGATCCCACTGCTGCATCTTTCAAAACGTCCAAGAAAGGTATGTCTGCCATCATTACTCGTTTTCAGAATTTTTATAATGTGGTTTGGGATCCGACCCGCAAAACCCAGGTCCTTGAACAGGCTGCTGCCAACTTTGAGTTACTAAAAAATGATAGGATAGCCAAAGCCAAGCTGGCTCACTCTAAATTGGCCAAAAAACGTGGGGGGCCAGGTGAAATACCTCCCTGGTACTCCTTCTATAAACCTCTTGGCCCATCGCTGCCTCTCATACCCGATTTTGCCACATCCTCTATATCTTTCCCCGATACTTCCTCCACCTTAACCCCTGCAGCTCGATCCTTTCCCGGGTCAAGGCCTCAAGTATCCTTCACAGGGTACAATGCTGACGACCCTCACACTATGGCCATAATTTATCTCCTTTGTGACTATCGGGACGACGCCACATATATCCTTGATGACCCAGGTAGTCCATGTTCTTGTGCTTACTTTCTGTGTTACTCGATTTCTCATCTGCTTTTTATTTGGCCTTGCAGGGAAGAAGCCATCAGTTTCTCAAGCTGCCAAGAAGAAGGCTGTCAAGGAGACCTCGATACCTGAAGGGGTTCTTATCAAGTCTGTTGATCCTCCACCATCGATATCGTCCCTTGATCTCTCTGCTTCTTTGCAAGAATCCGAACCCCCTGTTTCTCAAGAGAAGGTAATTGACCTTCCAGTTCTTTATGTCAGACGTTCCCGTCGGCTCTTCACACGTCGAGGTGGCACTAGTGCCATAGTCTTGAGCAGTTCCGAGGAGGTATTCTCTCCTTGATTTGTTTCCCTTAATCTTTATATATTGACAAGGTTTTATTCTCTCTGTCAGGAAGTGAGTTCTGCCCCTCTCAAACGGCGTCCTTCTCGACGGCCTGCTCCCGCTGATGTTCCCCCTGCTAAGAAAAGAAAACCCAGGATTTTACTTTCTAGCTCCGATGAAGAACACCTCGACGAGAACACTGGCCCGATGGCTACTACCTCGCCATCTCAATCCCTCGCCATTAAGCAAGAAGCGGCGGATAAGGCCAAGACTGGAGAAGGGTCTGGGGAGTCCCAGTTGGTACGGCCTATGCCTGTTCCCCCGGTTAAGGTTCCTGAACCTTATGTTGCACCCCCTCCTTTCGTGACTCCGATCCCACCATCTCAGGTTATTTCTCATCCTTCATCTTCCGAGCAGGAGTTTCTTTCTTTTCTGACTTTCCTTAATTCATCTTTTCAGACTTCCTCCATCGGCCAGACTTTGGCTGGTTCAAATAAGCTTGCCCAGATTTTAGCTCGATTTGCCGGGGGGCGGGCCCTGTCTTTACCAAGCTCATCTTCTGCTTCTCAGTCCACGGCCTCTGAGCCGACGGGCCAGTCTTTGTTTTCCCCGACTGAACTTGCTACTTTAAAAAGGGAGCTCTCTGGCTATCAAGCACAGCCACTGGATGTCTTGATGGTCAACATGGGACCATCCCTCGACAATCTGATGAGGAGACTAGCTTCTGCCAATCTGCCCACTGATGATGGAGCTTTCTTAACCAACTTCGCCCACCAGTTCCATCAAATAAGAAATGAGTTTAAGGACAACGATCGGGCTGTGCGGGCTAGGACTTCTTACGAATCGCCCCTTGGTGCTCTACATCAACAATTCAGTGACCTCTACGCTCAAGGGACAGCTCTCAGCGGAACTACCGATCGCCTGACTGCTACCGAGGTCGAGCTGATTGCTGCCATTGACGAACTCCAAAGGCAGTTGGCTGATGTGCGGGCCAAACTCCAGATTAATTCTGCCGAAGCAGACTCCCTTGCAGAACAGCTTGGCACTACAAATGCCCTGATTGATGAAGCCAAAGCTGTCGAGGAGCATGTGATTTCTCAGGCGGAAGCTGCTGCAGCAGACCAGGCACGCATTGAGGCTTCTCTGAAAGAGTTCTTAGGCCGATTCACCCAACATTTCCTTAACTAGATCATTACCTTACCTTTTTCTGGCCTGTGAGCCATTTGGCATATGTGCCCAGTATTTTTAGGATTTGTTTCAAGGACTTAGTTTATTTTGCTACTTTTGTAATGATGGCCTGACGACCACGAACCAATTTTCTTTTAGAATTTATTTTTGACTTTGGCTTATCTCACTGTTTTTATTTAAACAGACATCCAATCCGACTAAGTACCTAAAGGTCAAGGCCATTAATCTTGCAACTCATCAGACTTCTTTGCAAGAAAAACACAACTTCCATGTCAACAAGGTTTAATTAAGTCAACCCAAGTTACTTAACAAAACGGATTCTTGTAAAAGTTTGAAAATCGGGGACAGAACAAACTTAATTTAAAAGCAAAGTACTTGGTTAAATTTAGAAATAAGTGCAACTACTAGTACTATTTTAAAAACTTGGGCTAAATAAAAAAGAAAACAAGACTAGATATAAACCTAACTTATTTTTACAACGGCAGCGGCGCACTAAAGTACTCTTGGCGCCGTTCAATTTCCAACTCTAAGGCTCGTTGATGCTCCATACACATTGTTTCCCAGAGGGTTGGTCTGAACTTTTTCAAGTATCTTCCATTGATAGGGTCTCTGCAAAGATCCCCGTTTGGCTTTTTCAATATGTATCCCCCTCCTCGAGTTATCGAGAAGACCTCATATGGCCCTTGCCATGTTGCACTCCATTTGCCATACTTTTTCTCACGTTGATGAAGTGGCAGAACGGTTCTCCAGACCAAGTCCCCGACGTCAAAATGTTTCCTGCGTATCTTTTTATCGTAGCATCGGGCAACTAGCTTCTTTTGTGCCTCGATTTTATCCAACGCGGCAACTCTGACTTCGTCCAACTCATCAAGCTCCTGGAGCATACTCTCAGTGTATTCTTCGGGTGTCAACTCATTCTGTTGCATCACCCTGAGAGATCGGACGTTTATTTCCATCGGTAGCACGGCGTCTTGTCCATAAGTCAATTTATATGGAGTGGTGCCTGTACTTGTTCGCTTGCTGGTCCGATAAGCCCACAATGCCTCTGACAGCATCAGGTGCCATGCTCTTGGATTTTCCTCGATCATCTTTGAAATGATGTCCTTGAGGACTCGATTTGAGGCTTCAGCTTGGCCATTCCCTTGCGCATAATAAGGTGTTGAATGGACCAATTCAAAACCCATTGATCTGGCAAATTCCTTGATCTCCTGACCAACAAACATTAGCCCCCTGTCAGTGACAATGGTTTGTGGCAGGCCAAACCTGTGTATGATTAAGTCCTTGATGAACTTCATCACTTCGGCCTGATTGGCCTGTTTAAGTGGTTTGGCCTCTACCCACTTGGTGAAATAATCTGTGGCCACAATGATGTATCGATGGTGTTTGGATGACGATGGATGTATCTCTCCGATTATATCGATGGCCCAACATCTGAAAGGCCATGGCTTGATTATCACGTTCATCTCCTCGATGGGGATTCTCTGAATTACCCCAAAGCGTTGGCATTTTTCACATCCCTTTGCCAATTGAACGCAGTCTCCCACCATCTTTGGCCAGTAATAGCCATATCGGCGTAATAGCCATGCTAGCTTATGTCCGTTTTGATGGGCGCCACAAATTCCTTCATGTGCTTCCATCATAATTCTCATGGCTTCCTGTTGATCGACGCATAACAGTAATACACCGTCATGGCCTTTTCTGAACAATTGATCTCCCATCAGGACATAATTGACGGCCCTGAGCCTTGTCTGTCGAGATGTTTTATCAGACGGATTAGCCAGATATTTTCTGATCGGCTCTCTCCAGTCATCGGGATCCTGAAACACACTTAGGACAGTTAGAATATTATCCCGATACATAAACGATGGACAGTGTCGTCTCCTGACGACATAATGAGATTCATCGATGTCATCAGGAAGATCGACACCAGTCGCCAATTGGGCCAAACTGTTGGCCTCACTGTTATGTCCCCTTGTAATATGATAACAAGTGACATCAGCAAATTCTGAAAGTAAAGACATTGCCGTCAAGTAATATTTGTCAAGAGTAGGATTTCGGCATTTATATGTACCTTGAATTTGCCTGATAACTAACTGTGAATCTCCGACGATGGTAACAGATTTGACATGTAGTTCCCTTAGCATTTCTAGTCCAATAATTAAGGCTTCGTATTCGGCCTGATTATTGGTACATTCAAAATCAAATTGTATCGATAGCTTAGTTTTTACATTAGATGGTGAAATTAAAACAATACCTGCCCCACACAGTCTATCGGTTCTTGAACCATCGAAAGCCAGTGTCCACGGCTTGATCTCTACTGTCATCAAGTCCAGTTCCTTTAGAACGGTCTGATCTATGTCAATGCATGGATGGTCAACCAAGAAATCAGCCAATACTTGACCTTTGACTGCTTTTTGCGGCACATACTGCAACTGATACTCCATCAGTTGGATAGCCCATCGGCCGATCCTTCCTCTCATTACAGGTTTAGCTATCATATACTTAATAACATCAATACTAGAAATTACTAATACTTTAACAGGCAGCATATAATGACGTAACTTCTTACAAGAGAAAAACAGTGCAAGGCATACCTTTTCTATCGGGGTATACCTCTGTTCTGTTTCTGACAAATGCCTGCTCAAGTAGTATATAGCTCGCTCAAATCCACTCTCATCGTCTTGTGCTAGAAATCCACCGACAGTGTCCTCTGTGGCAGATATATACAATTTCAAAGGTTTCCCTTTGACTGGCGGCATCATTACAGGCGGCGTGGTCAGTTTGTCTTTTATCTCTTGAAACGCCTGCTCATGCTCCGTTTGCCAGCAAAATTCCTCTTTGTCCTTCAGTTTTAACAAAGGTGAGAAGACCTTTGTTTTTCCAGCCAAGTTTGATATGAACCTCCTTAGAAAGTTGACCTTGCCAAGGAATTGTTGTAGTTCCTTCTTCGTTGATGGAGGTTTGGCTGTCAGGATAGCCTTGGATTTGTTCTTGTCGATCTCAATCCCCTTGCGATGTACTAAGAAGCCAAGAAAATTGGCTGATGCAACTGCAAAAACACATTTCAAGGGATTAAGTTTCAGTTTATGTTTTCTCATTTTGGCAAATGACTTTGCCAAATGTGTCAAGTGTTCCTCGTAACTAGCTGACTTGATCACAATATCATCGATGTAAATTTTGACAAAGTCATCGATGTACTCACTGAAAATGCAGTTCATGGCCCGTTGATAAGTGGCTCCAGCGTTTTTAAGTCCGAATGGCATTACTTTCCATTGGAAGGTGCCTATTCCCCCTGGACATTGAAAAGCCAACTTTGGCACGTCGTCTACGGCCACAAATATCTGGTTATAGCCTGCACTTCCGTCGACGGCGGTCAAAAACATATTGCCAGCGGCAGCATCGATCAACATGTCTGCCATTGGCATTGGATACTCATCCTTAGGAGATGCAAGATTCAGGTCTCTGAAATCGATGCATATCCTGATCTTACCGTTCTTCTTCATTACGGGCACCACGTTGGCAACCCACTCTGGATATCGGGCTACTTCGATGAAACTGGCCTTCAACAACTTCTCGATTTCCTCCCTGATCAGTTGACAGACTTCCACTGACATCCGTCTCAAAGGCTGTTTTCGAGGTAGGTACCCTTCAAGTATTGGAATTCGATGCTCAACTAATTCCCTGCTTAGTCCTGGCATCTCATCGTAATTCCAGGCAAAGCAATCCTTGTATTCTTTCAATACTTGACTCAATCGTTCCCTCTGGCCATCATCCAACAATGCGCTGATGTATGTTGGCCTGCGATCCTCTTCGGTGCCCAACTCAATCTCGATGACAGGATCTTGCACTTGGATTTTAATGTCATCAAGCTTGGCTGGCGCCGTTCCTAATTCTTCTAACTGAATTTCGTCGCCATCTGATATTGGCGTTTCTTCCTCGAAGATAAGATCGCCTGTGTAACATTCGGCCACGTAGGCCCGAAACTTTCGAATCAGATCGGCACATGCTTCCTGTTCTGGACCGATGACAACGATCTCATCAATTTCTAACTGTTCTGCCTTATCGGTCGATGGTTCCTTATCATCAACAGTATAATTCATAAGGACTGATTGTTCTGTTCTTGCGGCCCCTCTTCCTTGACATTGCAGGGCCGACTTAACTCCTTAGTGAGACAAGTCATTTCGAGCTGAGTTAGTTTTTTGCTCGATGTGACTTCCATGGGTCGTCCATATTTGTCCTGTCCAACAAATCGATACGGTCCCACATCTTCCCGATAGTATGCTGCCTCGACGGCATTGATTTTTGCCGTAAATGGCCTGTTATCGGCCATTATGATCTCTGGTTCAACGGCGTCCCCCCAAATCAGTAAACATTGATGAAGAGAAGACGGCACACATAAAGCGGAGTGAATCCAGTCTCTCCCCAACAACGCATTGTAAGATGTGGCAGCATCTACCACAAAGAAAGCAATCTTTAGGCTAGTCTTTCCAATCTTTACCTCGACAGGTAGGATTCCTAATGTATCCGCCTTTCCTCCAGTAAAGTTGCTAACGATCACCCTTGTTTCCATCAAGTCTTCACTGACCTTGCCTAGCTTGTACATAGTAGATGCTGGCATCACATTGACAGCTGCTCCGTTATCGACCAGCATTCTGTCGATGGGCTTTCCATCGATATGTCCTGATATATACAATGGCCTGATGTGTCTGGCCATAAAAGAAGGTGGCTTCTGGAATATATTTTCTACCTTCTTGTCCCAATCGGTCTCCCTCCTGTCATCGACCGATATCGTTTCCAAGTCCTCTGCCATTTGAACCACTGGCATTCCTTCGTCCCAGACTCCATCAGTGGAGTATCCCAACTCTTCATCGATGACATCGACGAGTTCAGAACTTACTGCATTACATTGCATTACTGCCGAACCGGTTGACGGCTGGCTGGTCCCACTCTCTTCGTCCTCTTTTGCTTTCTCGTCGATTACTTTTTCCTCGATTGCTTGGCCAGATTCGGCCTCACCTTGCTTACCATCGTTCCGGGCAAAGATTTTATCAAATTTCACCCTAAGCTCATTTTCATCTTCTTCTAATTCCTTCTCTAAATCAATTGTGCCATATTTGGCTTTCCCTGGTGACCGCCATGGGGAAACAGCTCCCTGTTCGGCCTCCTCGGCCTCTTTGGCCTCTTGTCCATGCTTCATTTCTATATCACGTGGCTTTGTCGTTCGCTGTTTCATCGGGGCTTTCCCTTTGGCTATCTCGATTTCTTTCCTCTGGCGCAAGTAACGCCGATACTGTGTTCTGGTCATCAGATCGACCCTTTGATTCCCAGGAAATTTCGGATGCCTCACGGGTACCCATCTCCCTACTCGAGTATTTGCAGGGGTATGGACAGTTCGCGGTCTATATTGACCAGGCGATGTTGTTTTGATCGATGGCCCATAGGTCCTGTCTCTGTGATAGGCGGTCGATCTGACCTGCCTAACTGGTGATCTGTCAGGTGATCTTTCCCTGATCCTGTTACTACGACTCGTACCCTCCTGCGGCTGTCGAGGCATTTTAGGTATGGCCTGATCTCTACGAGGCTCCCCTGTTGGTGGAACTGTCTGTACTGGCAAAGGTGTGGATGCTGGAGATGGTACCATTACTTGATACTGTGGCATCACCTGATGTTGTGGCTGTGGCATCACCTGATAAGGATATGCTCCTTGTGCAGTGTTTGGCCAAGGCATGTACTGGCCATATATGTTTGGATTCACAAACAATGGTACTGTTGCCAAGTCAGCATGGCATCTAGCACATAATCCCATTTGCATATTCGTCGAAGAGGGTAAGTGATGTGGGTCTCCCTCTGCATACTGCTCTCCTGTCCCATTTGTCACCCCTACCATGTTTATCCCTACCTCGTTCTGTTGGAAAGGATTAGTGTCAACCGTCATCGGTTTAGTAATTTTCCAATCTGGGGCGAATCTTAAAATGCCCTTATCAAGGTGATCTTGCACCATCCACCTGAAAACGAGACATTCATTCGTAGAGTGAGTCCATACGTCGTGATACTTGCAATAAGTCTTACCTGCAATTTTCATTGGAGATGGTATCACATGATCCCCTTTCAACCTGAGGATCTTGTCGGCCAACAGTTGATCAAAAATGGCCTCGGTCTTGGAGACATCAAACGAGTAGCGTCTCTCGCGATCTGTTTTGTATTCAGCATCTCTTCTTACCAAATTATTTGGTACCTTGATGGCTGGTTGAGGCTCTTTTGGTTTCGCAAGTGCTTGACAGACAGTGTTCTTTGGACAGACCACTTCAGCTAACCCGATTTCGATACTTGTCTGCTCCATCGACCTATTCAATGGCTCCTCGCTAGAGTCAGCCATTCCTATTTGGTGGTAGTTTCCTCTGGGTTGCCGCCTGTTTTCATCCCTTAGGACCCTTTCATATCGGACCGCATGATCGGTCAGTTCAAACAAGTCTTCATGATATTGGGCCATCATAATTTTCCTCAATTCAAAATGCATGCCATGGATGGCAATTTTGATACACTCTTTTTCTGGCAGAGGAATGGCACAGAAGCCTCTGGCCCTGATGAATGCTTTCATGTATTCGTCTACTGTCTGCCCTGTCAGCTGCTTCATGTTGGATAGCTCGATGACAGAGACTTCAAGCGGGGCTTGATAGTGGTTCATCACAAATGTCTTTTCCATGGATGGCCAGTCGGGGACCGATCCTGGTTTCAAGTTGGCGTACCAGTGGAACGCCATGCCGGTGAGTGAGTTAGGAAACAATTTTAACTTCAGCTCGTTGCTTAAGTTGCCACATTCCAGAGAAAATCGAGCTAGATGCTCGGTGGCAGATTGAGACCCTTCTCCTGAGAACAGAGTGAAGTTGGGTGCCCTGTAGTTCATCGGGAACGGCACCTGATCAATGTATTCTGGATGGGGCTTGTTATACCTTGATGCCCTATTCCCTTGTCTCCTTACAAACATCTCTTGAGCCTGATTCATCGTCAACAGGTCGTCATGACCTTCCATGGCTCGATTTGTCCTTTCATAGGCCGATGAGATGGCCTGATGACCCTCTGGGCCATATCCCATAGCCTCTGATCGTTCCTCTTCCGACCTGCCCCCCGAGTCTGGGCGTTGGTACCTGGCCTTGGAGGTACTTCCTTTCTTGTCAAGGACATTAGTTTGTCCGTTGCCCTGTTTGTAGGGCGTTTCATCCCTTGATCCACTTCCCCCGATATGTATCGCTGGTCCCTTGCCTTTGTCAACGGAGTTTTTGGGCGGCCCTGTCCAGGCCTGCGATTGTATCCCGTTAGCAAGGGTGTTGATGCTTTCAGCAAGCATAGACATCTTTGATTCCAGATGCATCAGGGAAGAATTCACAATGTTGCTGGCTTCAGTATTGGCCTGACTGGCTGCAGTGGCCGAGCCTAGCATGTTCTCGAACTTACTGACAACATTTGACCACTCTACTTGTTTGGCCTCAAGGTCCTTAGTGAAGTTGCGGACCTCCGTTGTCAGTTCTTCTATCTTGTCAGTCCCTTCCATAGTTAGCGGGACAGTGGACAGATTTTCCAGAGAGTGCGTTAGAGAGCGTGTCCTCGTCAAGCTAGATCGAGTCTTTCGCGTTATCTGTGGTATCATCTGACAACAGCAAAAGATTACACATTTAGTATCAACTGATTGATTTTCTGGCAAAAAGATTATCAAGTCCCACTGGGCGTGCCAAAATATTGTTTGCTATAAATTTGACACCGAATGCCTCGATGTGCAAATGGCTCGATATGATGTGTAATGAGTGCGGGCGTGCCAATGTTTGTGCGTGCAAACATAACGATATAAAATTGGACATGTCGATATCAATGTAAACTATAATGTAATGTCCTGATAAGGACATATTGATATCACTGTAAAATGCCCTGATAAGGCTGACTTCTAATCAATTGATTGCGGCAGAGTAGGCAAACACTACCCCTAGTTCTTTTCCATGCCTGCCTGGCCGCAGGACTTAAATAATTTATGATAACCTTTCTGATGTGCCAAAGTTTCACAGCCAATCGATGGCTTACTCAGTGTATCGATGAATCAGTAAATGAGTTGACAGTCAATCAGTTTAATATGTAACTTGACTTTAAAGACATAAACTAATGCATTAATGAAAATCCGTTGACGTGAAGCATACTTTAACAAAATCAAGAGATATGGGCCAAATACTTCTATTAGTTGAATTGTAAAATAAACATATGAGTCTTAGCCTACAATGAGTCCCCCGATTTACAAATATTACAAAGCATGCAAAACGATAGATTAGTCTCCTGTATTGGCATGCATCTGCCAAATGAGTTGATGATTTAAGTTCTGAAAAATACTCCTTGATTGGCAGGCAGACCCGCCAAATGAGCTGATGACATATGATAGTGCAGCTTGTTGACAGAAAGTAACATTGATGACAGAGAACCATCATCAATGGGTCGCCCAACCTTGGCAGATGGCTACCAATCGGGCTCCTGACCAACGGGTGGCCGCTGGAAAGGGCATCAATTGAGCAGATGGCTACTCAACCGATTGCTGTCAAGCAGATGGCTACTTGACAGCGGACTCATCAAGCAGATGGCTACTTGACGAGGTTGCCATGTAATTACGTGGGCACTTACATGACGTTGCAGCGTGCTATTTTGCTTGATATCTAATGGTTTCGCTCGAGACAGCTTTGCTGACGGCGGAATCAGCTTTGCGGCTTACTTTGAGCGGCGGTGCTAGACTTCAGGCGGCCATGTCCTGCTGGTTGCTGAGGATTGACGATTGATGTCAAGGAATTGGCAGTGCTGACTGACTGACAGAAGCAGCGGACGCTGGACTTCCGAGGAGGCGTTGAGCCGATTCAGTGAAGACTGAAATTTGTTGATTGATTGTGTTGTGTGTTCTCTTGTATGCGGCAGCCCTTCTGATATTTATAAGCTGATTATCAGTCTGATCGGTTGATGGCAGTTTTCTCCACAACCTCCACTACTTCCACAACCTCCACTACTTCCACAACCTTGGCGGTTGCTTCTTCCTTCCTCTTCCTTGTTCTATTCTTCGTGCATATGGCAGTTGTGAGAGAAACGTGTGCTGCCAATGTGATTTGAATTACACTCCTTAGTCACATAACTAACTTTGAGATAAATGAGGAAGTGGTTGAATTCTAGTCTATCTCTTTTGGTTAGGAGATTTACGTGGCCATTATTTACTCAAGTGGCCATATGGGCCATTTATTATTTATTCAATAGCAGGACTCCCGCTAATGGGCCATTCTTAGTCCGCACAGATCGGTCAGGCCTTATCCGTAAATGTAATTGGGCCATTTATTAATCCTTGGCCCAATCAATTAATTAATTAACTTAACTTCTTAATTTAATTAATTCGTCATTAGTTGAGATGGCCTTATAGACTAACTGGGCCTGTTCATATTTAACCATTGTTTGGCTCTATTAATCACTTATGGCCTTTTTAATTAACTAATTCATTTATTAATTAATCCGTACTAGGCCACAATTAAATCTCAATATTATTGGGTTTGATTCAAATTGGGCCTGTGGCCCGTTCGTCATTTCTACTTTGATTGGGTCGGCCTTTGGCCCACTATCGCTTATCATCCCATCATCGAGCCAATATTCCTCGACAATTCGAGGGTGATTTTTTGGGTACAAACAATAGTATTCAAAAGTCGATATAAAAATTAATTGTTGATCAATGTTCAACATTAGAGATTCGATTCGATTCAAAACTGTTGTATGTTCAGGTCGAAGAAGTTAATTATGTATACGTAGTTTTCTCCAAATTACTTATAAATAAGTGGTGTTAGTTGAAACTGAATTAATCAAGACCATAAACATATTATTCAAACCATAAAGAAAAAAAAAAAAAAAACTTGATTTATGGCGGGCAAATGACATAGTGTGATTTAAGTTGATCATCATAATAATAAAAAAATGCTGGGAAAATAAGCAAAACAGATGTCAGTCAAAATATGAAAGTCAAAAAAAGACTTCAATTAAAGGGAAACAAAAGAATGGTTAGTCCCGTCATCTGCGGAAGGAAAATCATACAGCTTCTTTTATTAAGTTGTTACTTTTCCAATATTTACAAAATAAAATGAAAACTTGTAACTCTAGCTTTTGAAATTTTTGGATTTAAGTCATTAATTTTTATTTAATTTTTGTTACATTTATATGGTATTGGTTCACTAGATAATAATACAAATTTTCATAAGTAATAGATAATGGGCACTATGTTCACAAGTGCTTTAGCTGCTCTAGATTGACCGACATGTATCCAAATGTGATGTTTAATGCTTTGTACGCGGAATCAAAAAGTTGTAGGAAAATCAAACCACGTATCATTTTTTTTCCTTATTTTTTTTTTTATCGAAAACATCAAATTTTTTTTTGTTTTTGAATAAATGAAAACGAAAATAAGATGTATTTTCGAAATTCATTATTTGTCAAGTAATTTTCTTTTTTTCTTAATTTAGTAATTTTCTTACAAATTTACAAAATGTTTCCAAAAATTTCTCGAAAAGTTTCAATATTTAATTGACTGAATAAATGAAAACGAAAATAAGATGTATTTTCGAAACTCATTATTTGTAAAGTGATTTTCTTTTTTTCTTAATTTAGTAATTTTCTTACAAATTTACAAAATATTTCCAAAAATTTCTCGAAAAGTTTTCAATATTTAATTGATTGAATCATACATATAAAACGAAACTCCAATCCATGTATCAATACACACCCCATTCTTCTAATGTATTTTATATATGTAGTATCATTCTCTTAAAATTATTACTTTTTTTTTTTGTTTTTTTGATAATTTCTTAAAATTATTACTCAATCACATAAATAATAAATTTAATTAGAAAAATATATAAATAATAAATTCATCAATACTTACCAATTGAGTAATTTGAGACTCTCGTTTGAGAGAGATCGATCTGAGTAAATTTATCCACTCTTTTTAAAAATGATCAGGTAATGCAAATATTTTCTTGCTCAGTTGTTTAAAACGTCCAACCGTAACTTGTTAAACATTTATAATGGCTATATATTATAATAAATATTTTGTCCGCTATAATTTTGATTTATAATTGCAAAAAGGCAAAATTGCAAAAAAAATCCCAAACTAATTAGTGATTTTGGATTTTCGTCCCAAGCTATATCACTTAGGCAAATTCATCCCGTAATTTTATATTCTTTTGAAATATCGTCCCACTTGCCACATGACTGCTTACGTGTCATGATGTAGCAAATTTTAGCATAAACAATATATAAGATTGCTGAATTCATCCCCAAACTAATTACACTGATTTTTCGTCCCAAACTATATCAACACGCGCACTTTCGGCTCATAATTGAAATGACATGGGAAAATAGAATTCGTTCCAAACTAAATATGAATATTTATTATTTATTAATATAAAAAAATGCACAAATTTTTCCTAATGAACTGAGATATGATTTTTTTCAAAAGCGCACGGGAATTTCGGAAATCCATACTATTTTTCTCTTAAAAAAAGTTAATGGCAATTTACTTCCATGTGATATTCACAATGTTCAATTTACCTCCCGATGTTATGATAATGTGACAGTTTACCCCCCTATGTTGTGATAAATGTGGCAATTTACCTCATGTACTATAATAAATGTAGTAATTTACTCCGCTGTTATAAAACACTTTGCATGCCCAATCTCAATTTATGTAATTGAGTTACACTCTCAGGTTCAAGGAGACAAAATATTTTTTTTAAATTTTCACAGGGGGTAAATTGCTCTTTTTCAAATTAGAGGGGGTAAATTGAACATGATTAATATTACAGGGGTAAATTGCCATTAGTCCCTTACAAAAGTAAAATATGAATCGTCATTTCCATTAAATTAAAAATTTAATAATGGACTAAATTCATGCAAAATGACAAATTGTGAGACGAAATTTGGCGAGTTAATATAGTTTGGGACGAAAAACCAACATTTATAATTAGTTTGAGATGAAGTCTGCAATCTTGTATAATTGTTTATGCTAAAATTTACCATGTCGTGACACCTAAGCAGCCATGTGACAAGTGGGACGATATTTCAAAAAAATATAAAATTACAGGATGAATTTGGCTAAGTAATATAGCTTGGGACGAAAATCCAAAATCACTGATTAGTTTAAGACGTTTTCTGCAATTTTGCCTTACAAAAATATGGTTGAAACATCAATCATATTTATTGTCATTGTAAAAACATCGACTTGGCTTTGAAGGTTTAATATACAAAAAATAATTTAATTAATATATTTCACTAATAAGTTGATAATATCATATGACACCATATATATTAATATTTAAAAAGTTTAATACACAAAAAATATGAATAATTTAATATGATGAGTAACTTAAAAGATTGAAAAGTTTGACCGTGTACTGTAGCAAATGGAGCAAAATAAATGAGACGGAGGGAGTATCAGATATCTAACTCATTACCTAGAAAAAGAGTTATTTGTAATTTACCTGATATGATATTCATAATGTTCAATTTATCTCATGTAATTTTATAAAAGTTTCACACCACCTCCCTGATATTTTTATGATAATGTGGCAGTTTACCCTATGTGTTATGATAAATGTGGCAATTTACCTCCCTATGTTACAACCACACTTTTCATGCCCACTCTCAATTTCGGCAAGTGAGTTACATTCTCCGACGGAATGAGGTAAATTGCTTCTTTAAAATTTTCACAGGGAATAAACTGCTCTTTTTCAAATCACAGGGATATAAATTGAATATTAATCTTTTCAAAGGGGATAAATTGACATTAGCTCCTTAAAAATATATCAATATAGATCTAACCCCTATTTAATCAACATTAGCTATGAACCATTTCCCACTTTTGGGTATGTCAGTAATGCTTTATGAAAGTTGAATTTGGGATCATAATTATATTAATTACCACACTAACCAACATACTTCAAACATTTAAAAATAATATGTCAGAAGCATATACTTATATTTACATGTAGTAATGTTAATATATAATATACTAGTGCTACTATTATATATAAAGCTGCATTTCTCATACTAATTATAAATAAATACACGGCCAGCTAATTTAATTAACTTAATATACAATATATTCAACATGTAGTTTCTTAATTCATCACAATTAAAAGTATTACAACATTGATCAATTCAAATCCCACATTTCAGATTTTCCATACATTCTTGAAATCCAACAATGGAAAACAAAAACAAGAAAAAACAGCACATAAATAAATCTATATTGCTAATTAACCATAATTAACTCAAAATAAAATTATAGTATCATCATCTAATTTTTCTTTTTTAAACTTCAAGGCATGTTGGTATCTTGTGTATGATACCCTCCATTAATGGAGTTATCATTGTTATTAAACTCATAACCATTAAAATTCATGTTTCTGTACTCATTTTTCTCAGTATTAACATCATAAAAGTACTTCCCATTTTCCATAAACCTTGTGTCACTCAATCCTTGCGGCTGAGCACGGCGGCTTGTGGTGGCAGCGCCGCCGCCCCTGAATCTTGTTTCACTCATCCCCTTGTAGTAGTTGTTGTTGTTATTGTTGTTTCTGTACAAATAAGATTCTTGATCTTCATCTTCTTCGTATTGTTCTTGTTGATTGTTGTATTGTGCATTATTGTTGTTATAATTTGTGGTTGTGTAACTTTTTTCTTGGGTGAATTTTTCGGAATCATTTATGTCTTCTTCTGGCTCTGTGACATAGGCCACAGGATTGTAGTTTTTGGGTAGGTGTTTGTTTGGGGGGAGTTTTGATTCGGTGTTGTGTGGAGTGGTGGACCTTGTGGTGGTGGTGGGTTCGTCGTTGGCGGTGGTGGAAGGTGGGAGTTGGCCGGATTCGTGGCCGTAGAGGCCGTATGCATTTTCGTTATCGGGGAGGAAATCGGGTTCTTGTCCTTGTTGTTCTTGTTGAGGTTGTTTAGTGTTGATTTTGGTAGTAGTAGTAGTAGTGCTAGGGATTTTGTTGAAAAATTGGCTATCTCTTGCATGAGTATGAAGTGAAGATAAGAGTGTGATTAGGAGGAAGAAGAGTGAAAATTGCTTGGTAGAAGAAGCCATTGGAGAAGGGATATTAAGATAGTGTGTGTAGTGTTGTGCACTTCTTGTTTTGGTTCCTATCTATATATAGAGGGTTCATTCTCACGGCGAAAAATCTTCTATCCCATTTTTTATGTCTTACTTTGGTATGACACGATGGATCCACCCTACAAGTGTAAGTGTGGACCCACACAAATTTTGAATTTGAACACTTGTCGACAGATCTATATATGTGACATTAAAATGTTACTTATATATGATTAATCCCGCTCTGTCACTCGTTGTATAGTACCAGAGATCTTTTATTTCATGCGTGTGTCATATTTTATTGTCACATGTATGTATCAATGGACAAATATACTATTTTGGTGTCATAAAATGTATTTTTGCGGGGTTGAGTTGGGTTGGGTTGCATTGGGGGGTGGGGTGGGGTGATTATGTCTTAAGATGTAAATGCTTATTGGTGCAAATGGGGATTGAAGTTGGGTAAAGATTGGGTCTCATCATTAGCAAAGAAGAATAATTAGAAAAGGTTGTATCAATTAATGATGCTAATTAATTGTTTAGGGAAGAGTATTAGATCTGAATTTGTCAGCATTATATGCCCTTCATCAAGAGATTCAACTTTATGTGATCATTAGCCTCACGTATGGTTGTGAATGATGTAGAGTGATAAGTAAAACTTCTTAATTATACTTTTTTTTTTTTTTGAGATTCTTAATTTTATACTATAAAGGTGATCATTTGGTTGAAGCATTATATGCTTTTCTAGAAAGAATAAACAAAATTTACCTAATAAGATTTTTATTTTTTGACCAAAAAGAAAAAGGATTTTGATGTTAAAATCTAAGGCTGAGAGTGCAGGTTAGTAAAGTGCAGAAGTTGGGAAACTTCCATTTTTTTCTATAATCTGACTCATTTTGAAATTCGTCTTATAATGTGACATTTCTTCATTTTGCATCCTTTATGTTTACATCATTAACAATTTTAGTTCTTTTTTATCGGAAATTATTAGTTTGGCCGGAAAATGTCACTTGCTGGGCATGTGACACTCAAAATTGGGGATTTTTTTTATTTTAGAGTCAAAATTGACTCAAAATTTGGGAATTTTCATATTTTAGGCAAAATTGGTATGTGAGATATACGTGACCAATGAAAATACATTAGAATTTCTCTCCAACACTAATTTCCCTCCAAAACATGTTATCTATTTAATTTTTTTTCTAATTTGCAAATTCACATTTTATTTCACATCCTGAAATTTTATTTATTGCAATAAAACCCCCAAAAGTTTCAATTGTTGCACTAGACACCCAAATAGTTTCAATTGTTGCAATATAACTTCTAAATTTTATTTATTGCAATAAAATCCCCAAAAAGTTTCAATTATTGCAATAAAACCCCTAAAAATTGGCATGTGAGATGCACGTGACCAATGAAAAATCATTAGAGTTCTCTCTAAAACTAATTTTCCTCCAAAACATGTCATCTATATACAATTTTTTTATTTTGTAAATTCACATTTCTTTTCACATTCTGAAATTTTATTTATTGCAATAAAACCCCCAAAAAATAAAGTTTTGTATATAAATAAAATTACAATCTAGTTTTGTAAGTTGCACCGTTTAATTAGAAGTAGAGATGTGCAATAAATAAAGTCACACTTTAGTTGGAGCTTTAAATAATGACTAAAGGAAAAAATAAAAGTAAAAAAAATCAAAAAGAGAATAAGAAAACCCGGTTAATTATGCGTGGATTGTGGAGTGGGTGGGACATGGAAAATTGTAGTTGCATTGAGTGCCTAAAGCATGTGCCCTCAAAATATTGTCTAATATTAAGGGGTACACCTAACTTGTTACACTTCTTATGGTATGGTTGGGGACCCTCACACTCAATCACGAAAGACATGCTTATTGAGACGGGTCCCCACACACTCTCCCTAAGTATTATAATGAGGTCCATTGCACAATTCAACCTAAAACGTATGAATGGAAAATGAAATTAACTCAATATCTTTCAAATAAAATTGAATCGATCTACTCAATTACTAACTTGTTCATTGTGTACTTACCTAAGGTGTTTTGGGAAAATTCCATGATTTTAAAGTAGATGCATGAATAAAAGTTTTCGTTTTTTATGTATATTTCAGTCAGCTGAATATAGGAAACATTTTGACAAGTTTAGGAAACGTTCTGAAAAATTATGAAAAAAGTTACTAAATTAAGAAAAAAAGAAAGTTTCAAGGAAAATATAGAGTTTCGAAAATACACCTTATTTTCGTTTCGATTGATTCAAAAACAGATTTTTTTTTTATATTTTCGACGAAAAAGATGGAAATTTTGATCCATGTGTTCAATGGAGATTGTGAAACTGTCCAACTAGATTAGCCAATCCAATCGAGTGGAATTCACGGATTGAATTTCGGATAGATTGTCTTGAGATTTTTATAAAGAAAACCGCAATTTCACAACTAGGTTTTTATTACAGCTTGAGTTATTCATGTCATGGGACTAATTTTTGAAATTTCTTATGAGTTTTTTTCTAGTTTTAATACTAGTTGTTTGATAGTTTTTCCCGTTGTAATTTGGTTGTATATGAATAAACTCTAATTCGATGATATATATGTAATATGATGTAATTTGTATAATGTTTAGCATAATTTATTTTGTATGAAGATTTTTCCCCGAACAAACCGAAAAATATCACCACATTAAAATAAGGGTAAATTACGAATACCCCCCTCAGGTAAGGTCTAATTACAAAAATCCCCCTCACGTATTGGGTATTACAAAAATCCCCCTCAGGTTTGTCACATTCTTACAATTAACCCCTTGTCCCTAAAATGTTCCAATTTTGCCCTTGGAAGTTATTTGTAATGTTTATAATATGTTATAAATTTTAAAAATTGGGTGTTAATTGTTTTATCTTGTAAATATAAAAATAATAATCATATATTTACCACCAAAATAATTGATATAATTTATAATTTCGCATAAATTTCAATAAATATTTCAATTTATAATACAATATAAACTTTAATAAATTAAAATATCTTGTTTATAATACAATATAATTTATTAAATTTACTAATTTAAAAAATAAATTCATTTAACTAATGTGTAAACAATTCATATTTATAAAACATATTATTAAAATTCTATTTAAATTAATATTTTACAATTTAAATTGCTAAGAAATATATAAATACCTTTTCTTTTGCAATATTTATTAAAACTTATGGACAATTATAAATTTTATCAATTATTCTAGTAGTAAATATATAATTATCTCTTTTCTAATTAATAAGATATAATAATTAGATCCCAAGTTTTAACATTTATAAGACATTACAAACAATACAAATAACACCCAAGGGCAAAATTGAAATATTTTATGGACAAGGGGTTAATTGTAAGAAGGTGACAAACCTGAGGGGGATTTTTGTAATATCCAATACGTGAGGGTGATTTTTGTAATTAGGGCTTACCTGAGGGGGGTATTCGTAATTTACCCTTAAAATAATAACGAGGTGAGAAGGTCCGACCTCTACGCAAGAAATACCAGCCAAAAATTTAGAACAAGAATCCGATTAATTAAACTAACTCAGAATAAAGGAGCAAACTCTAACCTGTTTGTTTGGCGTTTGAGAAAGTAGTTTAGGAGAGTAGTGGAGGTTTGTAAAATAATCTCGATTTGCGTAATGTTGTTTGTTTGGGTTTTGAGAGAGTGGTTTTTAGAAACAAAGTAGGTGTACGTTTTTTTGGAAGAGTTAGGTTGTAGGTGTAAGATGTGTAAGACTTTATGTCAAATCATGTTTGTTATGTGAGATAAATTGTATAAGAGATATGTTACTTTATGTCAAATCAAAGTAGAGTTTGTATATGTTTTGTTTAGAGATAAGAAAATTGTTGTTTGTTTGGCTTTTGAGAGAGTAGTTTGAGAAAATTAATGGATAATTTATTTCAGAAAGTAGAAAACATGTTTGTTTGACATTTCCGAAACACGAAAAAAATTTGAGAAACCGCCAAACAAACAGGCCCTTAAGTATCAAGTAATAAAAAGAAAAATTATCAATTTTTTTTTTTTTTTTATAGAAAATTGAGGTAAGTCTTTGACAATGTAAATGGCCGCAAAGAAACGAGTCACCAAAGATTTACCCCTAACTAAAAAAGAAAATCACCAAATAAAACACGATCATGAGCACCAAGTCAACAAATTGGTATTGTTAATTTGAGATCTTTTAACTTACAAATCCTTTAATTCAATCACATAACGAGACTTATTGAGTGTATTTGTATCTAGTATATAAATATTGTTTTAGCCAATTTTGAATTGTTGTGATAAATACAGATAACAATTCGGTTGTCATGCATCAAAAGTAGCTCTTAGCATAATTTTCCCTATTACTGAGCTTTCGACTTTTATCGTAGATTTTGTACTTGATCATGACGTTGAATATCAATAAATTTGCCTACTGGTTCCTTAAAAATAAAAAAACTTTAACTTAAAATAATTAAAAATAACAATCTAACAAAGGTAAATCCATTTCAACTCGATCCACTCTCATCTCATGCTTCAATATTTCACTTCTATTTATTTGAAACAAATTTAGTAGAAAAAAATTGGCAACTTGGAACAAATTTGACAAAGACTTCCGGAAATGACTAAATCACTTGAGCAAGGTTCGAGAAATTAAGCAGATGATAATAAATTAATAAAATCACCAAATCACGATTAGTTAATTTTGTGTTTGACCAATCAAACAACTAACCTTTTACTTTGTCAACACCTTTACTTTTGTTTTTTGTTGGGCTAAGTGAAATTCTTGCGCGATTAGCGGAATCAACTTTGTTTCCAAAAGTTTTAGTTAAATTGTAAATCGGACCCATTATACAACAATATTTCAGCTAATACAAAGTCATAGTTTTTTTTTTTTTTTTTCTCCTTTTATGACTTTTTATATGACAATCGAGAAAATTATAACCAACCAACGAGACACAGTTCACTTGGTAACTACTAACTTTGACTTTTACTATTGTAATATTGTTTGCAGATTTTGATATAAATGATTTTTTATGATTAAATATATTATTTTTTATTATTGACATTACAATGTAGAATATAATATCACAGTTTAATTGTAAAAAATAGATAGACGAATAGGGTCTATTTGAAAGAGTTTTGACTCTGTTTCACGGATTTTGATTTCTGAAAAATAATTCGGATGGTTTCGATGAAATCTTTGAACCATATTTGGATTAAGTTCGAATTGTGATTTCGGCAAAGTTGAAGCCCATTTGTATTGGGTTTGAATATTGGGATTTTGGGGAAAAAAGTAAGTAATATGTGTCTAGTCAATATTTTTAATAGAGTTAAGGGAGAAAAAATAAGTAGTAGATGTCAAATTAATGTTTTATATGATTTCAAGAGGGGGTAAATGCAAAATACTCCCCTGTGTTATGTTAAACCTGCAAGAAACTACCCTGTGAAATTTTTATTGCGCCAAGCTTCCTTGTGTTTCCAAAAACCCTGCAAAAAACACCCAATTTGTAAAAAATAGGCCGTTTTGGATCGACATATTTCAAGAAATTATTTTTAAAATACTTCAAGTTGGTCCCTACAACTTCACGTGATATATTTTAAAAATGAATTCTTGAAATATGTCGATCCAAAACGACCTATTTTTTTACAAATTGGGTGTTTTTTGCAGGGTTTTTGAAAACACAAGGAAGTTTAGCGCAATATAAATTTTACAGGGTAGTTTCTTGCAGGTTTAGCATAACACAGGGGAGTATCTTGCATTTTCCCCTTTCAAGAGTTTGGGTATAAGTTTGTGAATATGTTTAAGTTGAGTTCCATGAGTTTTGCCAAACTTCATTTTTGAAAGAGTTTTAGCTCAGTTTCGCAAAATCCACGAAACCAGACCATAACTCTTCCGAATATGTTATAGTTTCTTTCTTTAATCAAACTGAAAATTATTTTCATACCAATCAGAAGAGATAGGTAGTCTTAGTTAATTCTTCTTAAACTTTTTCTTTCCATTATACAGAATATTCTTTGATTATTTTGCAAAATTCTTGATTAGACCAGATTTAAGAAAGAATTCCTAGACATTGTGACTAGAAATGTACCAAAACATTGATTGTGGTGATGTCATACTCTCACAATGTATGTTGTGAGCGTATTTCTAGCCACAAGGTCTAGGAAATTCTCTTAGATCCGGTCTAGTCAAGAATGTCCTGATTATTTTTAACGCATATAAGAGAAAAATCTTCAAATTATTTTCTTTTCCTTTTTTAAAATTTTCAGTGTGCTCGACTTGCTTAATTTTTCACATGGGCTTGCTTACAACCGGGATGGAAAACATTAGGGTATTCATCGAAGACTTGAAGAGATTTCTATCTCGCTTTACTTTCTTTCTCATGTTCGTCATCAGGGCAATGAAGCCGCTCACTCTTTCGCTCTCGATTAGCTTTGTCAACGTCTTTGAATACTTCTCGAAGGTACTTTGAACATTGTACTTTCGGATTTGTCTCCTTAATAGAACTCCATTTTGATCTAAAGAAAGCCCATTTCTTTTGTTACTAAGAACGGGTTGGCTAATAACAGTTCAACATTGGCTAAACTGTCAATAGTTCTCCACTCATTAAATGACATGTGGACTGACTTTTACCTTGTACCTGCTATGTAGGTTGTGAAATAAGGTCCGAATTTCCCCTTTTGCCCTTCTTCATTTTCATGTACCCCATTTGTTTTCTCCCCAAAATTTCTCAACCACAGATCCTAATTTCTTCCCTAAATCATTGCCCCTTCAGTCAGCTTTGCAGCTGGAAATATCCGAGAAACAACACTCTCTCCGCAAGACCAAAGTGCAAGTAGAGAAACATTTTGCGTTTTACTGCCATATAAAAACACTTTGCCTTTTCACTTTTCTTCGTCTGAGTTAAATCAATTCACTTGTTTCTTTAATTTGTTTAGTTCTTATTGGATTTAGTTACTTTAATTTCCACGATGTTTTTAAATCAATTCACTGATGATTTGATTTGGATTTTTTGTGAATGATTTTCATGTCACGGTCTTCCCACAAGGTCGTAACCGGCGGCGGGTGGGGTGGGGGAGGGTGGTTGGAGTTGGGTGAGGGGATGAAGAAGAGGGTCCTTTTGCAATTAAATCATAGGGTCATTTAGCAAATAAGTTAAAACATAATTTTTTTTTAAATTATACATTGGTCCAAGTTTTATTTAGATTTATCTTAAATATATAAATTGGGTTCAATTTAATAAATTGTTGAGAACTTGAGATTAATTTATAATTTTATAAATTCATATTTTATGTGTTTATGAAATTATAATATTGAAATAGTGAATATATTATTTTTTGATAAATGATAATTACATCATTACATTAATATTGTTAATTTAAATTTTATTTAATTAAAAACAAATAACTACCTAACAAACATTGTTATTAAACTAGAAAAAAAATCCACAGTAATGAATATATTGTTACTAAACATACGATGTGTATAAAAGTACAAAACATAAAAATTTTAGTATTTTTTAAATCATAATGAAGTAAATTTCTATAGTTTTCAATTAATTATTATCTAAATTTTACTTTTATTACTTAAATTGAATGAAAATCAAATTTGTTTACATAACTTTTTCTTTGTTGATATATAAATATTTTGTTAGATTAAATTTTTAAAAACTGTTTGAAGTACATAATTTTACAAATTTTAGTTTATTAATTCACTGTTTAATTTATTTCAAATCATATATGAGATTTCATAAAAAAAAAATTATATATGAGATTAGGTCACTAATCTATTTGAATAAAGTAAATATCAACAACTTTTCCTTCCTTTGCCTAAATATATTATGATTAATTATATTTTCTTTACATATTTACCAATGAATATATTATGATTAATTATATTTTCTTTACATATTTACCAAAGTCAACATTGTCGACCTTAAGGTAATGTATAATTATGTTAATCGTATTCTAAATCGATAGTTTTCTCGATTAATTGACCAAAATCAACATTGTCGACCTTAGGGTAATCTTTAACCAGGTTAATCGTAATTCAGATTGACAAATGTCTCGATTAATTGACCAAAGTCAACGTTGATGACCTTAGAGTAATGTATAATTATATTAATCGTAATTCAAATCGATAGTTGTCCTGATTAATTGATCAAATTCAACATTGTCGACCTTAAGGTAATGTATAACTATGTTAATCGCAATCTAAATCGATGGTTTTCTCAATTAATTGACCAAAATCAACATTATCAACTTTAGGGTAACATTGCTAGTTGTATGTATAACTAGGTTAATTTAACAACCTAATTATAAATTACCCTAATGTCAACAATGTTGACTTTGGTCAATTAATCTAGTCATTTATCAATTTGGATTACGATTAACCTAGTTATACATTACCCTAAGTTCAGCAATGTTGACTTTGATCAATTAATCGAGCTATTTGTCGATCTGGATTACAATTAACCTAATTATAAATTACCCTAAGGTCAACAATGTTGACTTTGGTCAATTAATCGAGTCATTTATCGATTGGATTATGATGAACCTAGTTATAAATTACCCCAAGGTCAATAATATTGACTTTGGTCAATTGATCGAGTCATTTGTTGATTTGAATTACGATTAACCTAGTTATATATTACCCTAAAGTCAATAATATTAACTTTGATCAATTAATCGAGCCATTTGTCGATTTCGATTACGATTAACCTAATTGTACATATAACCAAGGTCAACAATGTTGATTTTAATCAATTAATTGAGCCATTTGTCGATTCAGATTACAATTAACCTAGTTTTTCATTACCCTAAGGTCAACAATGTTGACTTTGTTAAATTAATCGAGTCGTTCGTCGATTTGAATTACAATTAATCTAGTTATAAAATACCCAAAGTTGACTTTTGTATTTTAATCGCATAAATTAAAATAATTAAAATGTGAATTTATAAAATTATAAATCAATCTTAAGTTTCCATATATTATCGAATTAGATAAAATTTATATTTAAGTTAAAACTAATAAAATGAATATATTGAAATTTGAAAGTAAAAATAAAATAAAAATATATATATTAAAATTTGGACCAGTTCCCATATATTATCGAATTAGATAAAATTTATATTTAAGTTAAAACTAATAAGTAATATATTGAAATTTGAAAGTAAAAATAAAATAAAAATATATATATTAAAATTTGGACCAATGTGTAATTTCCTAAACATTTATTTTACCTTATTTGCAAAAAAAACCCTTCTTCTTCCTCACCTCACCCAACCTCCCAAGTCCCACCACCCACTCCCTCCCCACCCAACGCCACCTCTTTCCTCCCACCTCACCTGTCACCAGTCTTACACATACAAAAAATACGATTCATTCAAAAATTGATTTCAGATTTAGAGGATTAATGAAATTTTCGGATCTAAGATTTTTTTTTTATAACCCATTTCAGAAAATTAGAACAAGAAACTCTATTAATATCAAGAAATTCATGCATCTGCTCCTGTATGCCTAATCTTGAAATCTATTACGTGGACGAGATTAGAGGGGGGGAAAGATGATGAGCATCTATTTTATTAATGCTTTGGTACAAACCCAAAAGAGGCAAAATCACTAATGCTTTCAAGTATTTAAATTTGCAGAGGTGGTTTAATTTTTCTTCTTGTCTCCAGTGGTGGTGTCGACTTCGGAAAATTTTTTCTGGCCTTCGGCTTCTTCTCCGACTTAGATTTCTCCGCCTCATGGCTTTTTCGGCGGCGGGTACCTTCTTGGCTGGTTTCTTATCTGCTTTTGATGCCATTTGTAGAGAGATGAATTTTTAGGGAAGAAAAATGGTGGATTGGGGAAGATGACCTTTTATTTTATTTGCAAATTTAAAAAGGGCTAAACTGTAATTTCAGGTCAATTCAACAAAAACCAACCGGCTAATTATCACTTGTACAGTCGGTCATAATTATATTAATAAAAAATGTTTTTAGTGTCTTTTTTATCAAAACTACCGACAGTTTTTCACAAGGTGAACTGTTATTAGCATTGCCCTACTAAGAAGCAACCAAAAACAAAAACATGAAAAGATTATAAAATTTATTTTTCAATATACCTTGTATATAATTATTATGTTATTTTTCTATTTTTGAAAAATGGTGATAGTGCATACTAAATGGCATTATAACAAAAACAAAAAGCAAAATTCAAGACGCCTGGAGTACTTGAATGAATTAATTTTTTTTATAAGAAAAGTAAGTCTTGAATTTAAAGTACTTCAGTTAAATATCATAGAAGTTCTGCAGTAAATTAAATATAAATTAAATTTGAATGATGAGAGACACATGTTAGTTTAAATGTTGGTGCCATATTGTATTCTACTAGAAAGAAAGTCACTACTCAAAGGAAGGCGCCTGCATTTTGCTTTTTGAAAATTGGAAGGCATAAAAGAACAGGAAATACTCGAAATAAAGTAAGGACCATCAACTCCTTTCTGTTTCCTTTACTTTCTCTTTCTCTTTTTCTTTTTCTTTTTCTTTTCTAAGAGGAATTTAAGCTTTATAATTGAAAGTAATCGAATTACTCCTATTAATATTTCGAGTTTTGATTTGGGTAAAATCGTGTGAAGAGGTTGAGGTTGAGGTTGAGGTTGAGGTTGAGGTAGAGGTCAAATCAGTATGAAATTCTTAGAAATGATATCAAAATTCAAGGAATGAGTGGGAACTGATTAATCGCTTTAGGTAGATCTACTAGGTAAGGTCGAGTTCGAAATATACAAGATGATGACCGAGCTAGGGTGGGATACGGGACGAGTTTGGACAAAAGAAACGGGTATAGTAAATTTTGTGACTAGAACTTTCAGTCACAAACCCATCCCTCGGGACGGGATTACCCGTAAAAATTAATTGTTTGTCAATTGTTGTAATATTTGAAAATCATGAATACAGTTAGCAACTAATTGTTTCTAGAATAATATTTGCAAAAAACAATGAGAGAATTGTACTTTTGGTACCGCGCTTTAGGTTAATTCTCATTTTTGGTACACCGCTTTTTGTGTCCAACACATCTGGTACACCGTTTTAACAAATTGTGACACATTTGGTACTGGTGTTAAAAATCATCGTTAAGTGGTGACGTGACATTTAAGTTTTATTGCAAAGTTGACGACATTACTTATATTGATTGACCATTTTACTCCATAATATTTTAGGCTACCAAAATAGCCCCACATCTCCAAATTTAGTGATGATTTTAGTCCATATAGTTGCCAAATTTCAAAATTGACTCGAATAAGACCACGTCCGGACCAATTTTGAGACTTTACTTATAATATTTACATAATTAATTTAATTTTATAAACAATATTTATAAATTAATATAAATCTGGAAAAAATATATTCTTTTCGAATCTAAAATTTATATAATAGTATTAATAAAAAAATATTATTTTCGAATCTTATATTTATATAATAGTATTAATTTATTTAATATCTTATTAAAATAATAAATTATATAATTAAAAATTACTAAAATAATAAATAATAAATAATTATAATTAAAAAAAACTATATTATTTTAATAAATATTAATAATTTTAATTATATAATTTATTATTTTAATATATATTAAATAGATTAATACTATATATAAATCTTAGATTTGAAAAGAATATGTTTTCTTAATTTTTTTTGAGATTTATGTTAACATATTATTTATAAATCAAATCAGTTATTTAAAAATAATAAGTAAAATCTCCAAATTGGTCCGGACGTGGTCTTATTCGAGTAAATTTTAAATTTTGGCAACCATGTGGACTAAAATCGTCACTAAATTTGAAGATGTGGGGCTATTTTGGTAGCCTGTAATGTTATGGGGTAAAAATGTCAGTCAATATAATTAAGTAATGGCATCAACTTTACAATAAAACTTAACTGCCACGTCACCACTTAACGGTGATTTTAACGGAGGTACCAAATGTATCACAATTTGTTAAAACGGTGTACCAAATGTGTTGGACACAAAAAGCGGTGTACCAAAAGTGGAAATTGACCTAAAGCACGGTATCAAAAATGCAATTCTCTCAAAAATTATATTTAGTATATACAAAATTGATACAGCTGCATCGAAATGGTAAATTAAGAATTGGAATGTCTATTAATTAGTTACTAACTGACTACTTCCTATCCATTTTTTGCACATAATGTGGGCAAATATTCAATAATTTATGACAACATAAACTATACCATGTATGATTTATATCAGATGGGTTGGACTGACTGATGGGACTTGGGGTCAAGATGCCCTGCATCGTGAGAAAGAGACGTATGTTCAAATTCCAGTTGATTTTTGATAAATAATACCGTGAATTTGAAGAAATTTAATAACTCGTTGATTCTATAAAGAATACCGAAAATTGAAGAAATTGAGAAAATTCAATTCTGATATAAGCAACAAATTAAATTGAATTGTCTTCCAAGTTTTACAATCACTATATAAATAACAAAAAAACCCTAGAAGTAGAAAATAATAAAAATGACCAAAAGATCCCTAAAACATCAAAACTTATAAAAGACCTAATAAACTCTGAAATTTGGTTTTTTACGGCTTCTTTGTCAATCTCGAATAGCACTACACCATTCTCCTCAGGATAGAAAAGATTCGCCCCCGCATCTTGGTAGGAGTAAACCCTCCCTCGAATCTTGATTAGCTTTTTCATTGATGAAAATTAATACTTCACTAAATTAATAAGGGAATCAAGACTTGAGCATGACATTAATGTTGAAGACCTGACGTACTCCACCAAAGTAGCATGATAACATCCTGTATTAAATTGAGCTTCATCAAAATTAAATGTATCAATGACAAAATCGATGTCGTGTTGATTTCCCATTGAAGAGATGTCAAAAAGAGTTTCTTTATCCAAAGAATCTTGAAGTTCAAGGAGACTTTGAGAATTTTGCTCAACTGATAATGCCGTGAAAACGTCATTATTACCGGCACTTTCAAGCTCAAAAGTATTGATTGTCCTCAAGCTTTCGTGTGTTCTTGGGTGTTTTTCCTTCTTTTGTGTTTCTTTGTGTCGTTTGTTTGTTGTTTTGTGTTTTCGTTGTTGTGTCGTTGATTTTTCGTGTTTTTCGTAGGTGCTTATGAATAAGAGCTTAAGGAAAGAAAAATCCAGAGCAAATAGTACAAAGACGTAGATGGCTGCTCACTCCAACAAGTATAACTCTTTGATGGATTATCCAATGAAGCTTAATTTTTAGTATAATGTAGAGGAGGAAGTTAGCTACGCTGTGGATTTTACGGATCTACATTTGAAGGTCGGACGAGGGAGAAACATCTATTTGAAGCTGCCTTGCCAGAATAGCCGAGAGTCAGAGTCGCGACCCTATAATCCAGAGTTGCGACCCGGTAGAAGAGAAGAAAAAAAACTGCAATTCAGAGTCGCGACTTCAGAATCCAGAGTCGCGACTCCGGCTAGCAGAAAAATAAAAAAACCTGCACGTTTTAAAGGAAAAAATTGGAATTTCAGCAAGATAAGTGGAGGGCTTTTCCGGCATTTCGCAAGACTTATTTGGGGTTGATATAAAAGCTTAATCAAAACCCTAATTCCATACCCTTTGACACTACACTTTACATTTCACTTGAATTTTAGAGATTTGGAGGAGACAATTGGGGGAATTTGTGAAGATCTTCATGAGACTAAGCATTTCCTATCTCTAATTTCATCTTTTTATCATTGGAATATGTATATGATTATGAGAATGATATTTGATGATTTTATTAATATCATGAATAGCTAGATCCCCAATTCCTAGGGTTTTATGAATCCTATGTTTGATCGATGATTGAATGATGAATTAATTATTGATTACATGCTTGTATGTGATTGCTTATCTAATTTTGGGCTTATTGTCATCTAATTGCTTGATCATCAATTAGGTGTTATCTATTGGTCTTTGAAGTGCTTGACAAAGTAAATTGGAGATTAGAATTGAAAATTAGATTGTGATTTGACTCTAGGATAGAAATATACCTAGCTCATTTAATATCCTAATAGGTTCAAGCTTAATGCATCAACTAGATTAATCCTTTTAGACATAAATTGGGTTAGTTTATCTTGATAGGTTTACATGCAACTCGAAAGATACATGTGGATATATTTGAATCCTAGGATAGTAATCATTAGCATGGGTCATCAATTGATTTAGCTAATTGGTCATAGATTAGACTAGGTGACATAGAACTCTAGGAGCTTTTTATCATTATACCCACCAAGTGTTTGATGATTTGTCTGAGTCACTTTCATTTACTTTTCCTTAGTGTTAATTGCTAAAACAACCATCCAAACATATTTGAACCGTGAATTTAAGTAAAGTAGCTTTAATCATAGTTGGTAGATAGTTGTTCAAATCTTCGTGGGTTCGACACTCGACTTACCTCTTTATTACTTGGAACGATACGTACTTGCGTGCTTTGCGTGTTAGTTTTTATCGCGAACATCAACCACCTCGAACGCCATCGGCATATAAGTCTCATGATTATTTTCAACTATAGGAAGAGCAGACCTCAAAAATAAACCCTTCTCTTGTGAGGGCTTTTTTGAATTGCTATCGTCAAAATGAAACCCATCATCATCTTCGTCAGACTCATCATATATAGGGGACCCTTCATAAATTTCTTCACCGGACTCATCATATATAGGGGATCTTCCATAAATTTCTTCGTCAAAAGATGGAGCATCTTCTGATTCATGATCCGAATCGTACGGTGGTTGCGGTTGATAAAGGGCAGCCAATTGTTGTGCCAATTGGTCTACCTGTTGACTTAACAAAATAATTTCGTCCCTACGGAGCGCATCGATGCATTTTCTTGGCGGCATGATAACATGATCATTCTGATTACTGATACCACTATGATGCAGCGTACTTAGTGAGAACGACAAGTATGTTAAAAAACCTGTTGATTCTTGATAAAGAATACCGTGATTTGAAGGAATCCAATAACTCGTTGATTCTATAAAGAATACCGTGAAATTGAAGGAATTGAGAAAACTCAAATTCTTATATAAACAACAAACTAAATTGAACAGTCTCCCAAGTTTTACAATCACTATATAAATAAAAAAAAACCCCTAGAAGTAGAAAATAATAAAAACCAAAAGGTCCCCAAAATATCAAAACTTATAAAAGACCTAATAAACTATTAAATTTGGCTTTTTACGGCTTCTTTGTCAATCTTGAATCGCACTACACCAGGCTGGGCTAGAGAAAAGCTTGACGATTTCGGGTATTCGGCATTGGAGAGTTCAATCCCAAACCCGTCCCGTATATTTGTAATAAAATTCGAGTTTTTAAAATTGTGTACCCAAACCCAAAATACCCATCCCGTATGGGTTTTTTAATAAACGGGACGAAACGTGTTCGGATTTCCAGAACCCTATGCCCACCCCTAGCTCAGAGCTACCATTTATGGATGAAAAAGTTTCACAAGTTGAACCGTTTATTCCAATGTTATTCGGGGTGATTCGGACCTGGTTGAGCTCGAGCAAAATTTTGGTCTTTTATGACCTAGTCGAGCTTGGACAAAGTCTAGGTTCATGCTCTGGTTAATCAAACTCTTTTGGATGTACACGTAGGTGACACGTATGTGATACACGAAGTAATGTACATCAAGTTTTCTTCTTCTTTATTTTTACTATGGATGTTTAATTTATGCAATCATCTTTCAATGAAACCAATCAACAATGATCATCGATTCTCCTTTACAAAAATGTATTTAAGCCAAACATAGATAGAGATTTTGACCCAAAACATACCCATTGGATTTGGACTCCGATATAGGCCCAAGCCCAATGCTAAAAAGAACTTGGACTCCGATGTGGTCCAATATCTTCACTTGTGTTCCAAAATCCTAGACTCCAAGTAATTTGTAGCGAAGTTCTTATAGAAATCAGATTTAGCTTAACAGGTTAATCTCGAATTGAATTCTTAATGCTATTTAAGTTCAAACTTAATTTGATATATGTAGCGAATTAAGTCCAAAACAACTTTGTAGATCAAAGTTGAATCATATATCAAATAGTTCGTTTCGATTGTCATTCTAAATAAAATGGTTTCTCCATTTTGACAATCTTGCGAATCCCCTTTTGTATCTTAGTTAAATTTATTCTTATTATTTTAAATATTAATTGATTTTGATAAGTAAAAAGACACACTCTACTAGTACGCACTTGTTATAATTATATTCATTATACACTTATAAATTATAATACCTGCTTTCGTTGGGATGAGGTTTTGAAACTTAAAAATTAGTAAAAAAATCACAACTAAATATCCAAAAAAAATTACGTGGATTTTTTATTTTGTCTATGCTAGACCTGGAAAAATAGAACGTGAAGATTTAACTACTTCCATATTTGTAAAAAATACTAGCAACTGTCGCACATGATACTCACATGCATAAATTTATTTGAGTGTAATGTCGTTTTAATATTATTATTAGCCTTCAACTAAACTAAATATTTTTTAAAGTACCCAATCCTAGTAAATGTTATTCTTGCAATACTTTTACCTTTCAAGTGCAATGAGAATTTTGTTTATGTACTGAATCTTGAGTTAAGAATCGATTAGTGTTGATACTAACATTAAATATATATATATCACTACAACAATGATGATATTTAGTGGCATTCAAATATTGACATTTTCTTCAAAATGAAACAATAATTTGATAAAACAACATTCTATGTTGATGTCACAATAGTTAATTCAATGGTGACATTTCAATCTTAAAATTGGTGTCATTTGATCTTATAATGCTATAACATTTTAATAAGATGATATTTAAAGAAAATGTCACATAACTTTCTCATTTAGTGGCATTTTCTATAAAAGGTCGCAATTTTATGCAACTATGGATGACATTTACTCTTAAAATGTCACTGCTATATCATTCTACAAAAATGCCACTTTAGTTGGTAAGTTTGTGGCATTAACTTAAATTTTTTCATACATTTTCTGCAAAATGTCACAATTTAAAAAAAAAATATTAATGGCCTTTAATCATAAAATGCCACAAGTAAATATTTTTGAAAAAAATATCGTTTTAACTGGTTATTTAGTGACATTAACTTGAAAATTGTAGGCTTAAAATGCTAAAATAATTACACAAAAATTTCATTAGCATAGTACCACTTTTAAAAGAACTTTTGTATTTTTTGCGAATTTATCATTAATGGGATAACCTTTTTAGCTAAAACTACAAAATATTAGAAATTCATTAAGAAAAAAAGGAAACAAATTAAAAAGGCCAAACCAAATGACCAACGGTCATATATTCTGTCTTGGGCAAGTTCAAAGGTTTGAAAGAACACAATTACCTTTAATTAAAAGAATAGTTAAAAGAATAGTTATAATATTTCCCTCTCAATTTGTTTACTCAACAAAATCCTTATTTTACTTTTCTCAAGTCTTGAAAGCCTGAAAAGCAATACAGTGATATATGATTATCATCCGTCTACATCAATTGTTGTTAAGAATACATCAAATTATAAGAATGTTAATATTAATGTATATTTAGCTTGTTTGTTTTTACTTTATTTCCATGAAAATGGGAGAAAGAAACTGCATCGTTTTGTTTGCCTGCTATATGCTCGACAAAATATTTCAAAGAATACTTTTTTTGAATTTAGAGGAGTTTGTGAGCTGGTTGTCCCGTTCTGGAATTATTTTCAAGTTCTGGTATTAAAACTCCCAATTATGTTTATTTTATTTTCTTAATTTGCAACTGGAATAACATTCTATTTTCTCACCGAGTTCAGATCTAGTCCCAACGCCTAAACATATATGATTGTGATGTGGTTCAATGGTTTGCCTATCAATTGCTGTAATATAATAGGGATATTCTTAATCATCATAGAATCTACTATGTGGTTTGCCTAAATATATGATCCTCGTAGTGGATATTTATGGTGTGGTTTGCCTAAATATATATGATTGTGATGTGGTTTCTTGGTTTGCCTATCAATTGCTCTTCAAACTTGTTTGCAACTAATTAGGAATGACTGGCCAAACAAGTAAAAAATTGTAAGTATAGTTTAAGATGAAGAGTAAAATCTCAACATTAGTCATTACAAACTGCCAAATATTTAAGGTGATGTAATGCAAATGAAGTCCCAAAATCTAGTTATGCAGATAAGGTGACTTTAAACGCAAAACTGCTTTTATTGGCAAGTAACTAGAAGGTCTACCATATATAGTTAGAAAGCTATGAAAGTCTAGTTTTCAACAAAAAAAAAAAAAAGGGTTTACAAAAATATGATATTATATTATATTCAAGAATTTACATTCAAGATTGGTTATTACACTGATTTGAGATACATTCGAACGGAAAATAAAAATATGTACTCAAAGTCAAAGTGGTTGTGCCCGGTGAGTCACCTAAAATAACAAAAGGAAAATTTATTTATTTGGTACCACATGATAGGTCATCTTGCAATTTTAGTACAATTGAACACGAAAATGCAAATTTGATACCACAATTTAAGTTTTCGTTGTAACTTTGATACCAATCCCAATTTTTCTCTGGAGTTAATGACAATTTACCCCCCCTGTGAAATGCATAATGTTCAATTTAACGCTCTGTGATTTGAAAAGGAGCAAATTACCCCCTGTGAAAATTTTAAAGAAACAATTTACCCATTTCAGCCGAAAAGTGTAACTCACATGCCGAAATTGATAGAGTGGGCATGAAAAGTGTTCACAGGGATGTATATTGAACATTATTAATATCATATGGGGGTAAATTGCCAATAACTCCGGAGAAAACTTGGGCTTGTTATGAAAGCTGCAATGAAACTTAAATTGTATTATCAAATTTACATTTTCGTGTCCAATTGTACCAAAAATGCTAGGTGACGTGGTACCCAAAAATAAATTTCCCAGTAACAAAATATTATGTATCTGAATACACAAACTCCAAATATTTCAGTCAGTCCAAAAAATTTGGATAGCCGAAAACACATAAGTCTAAACTCTGCCACAAAAAGTAGTAAACTTACAATTCATATTGCTCTATTGAAGGATAACAAATGTAAAACAATTTTATCTCTCTACCAATACTTGATGTTTGAATAAAAACATAGGTCAAATTGAAATTGATGCAAGGGTGAGGTTGATTTGAAAAGAAAAAAAATTCACATTTATGGCTATCAAGAAAATACAAATTTTTTGTTTCTGAAGCTCCAAAGCTCGGTAAAAATATTGTAACAAAGTTGTTCAGATATAATTTCAGTATCATTAATATTACATTATACTAATACCACCTTCAGCAGAATTTTCTATCTAATTTGAGTGGCACTTCATCAAACATTTTATTACCGCGACAACCTTCTAGTTGTTGATGGTTAACGCCTCTTGATTGCTTTATAAAATCCCGACCACATTTCGGTCTACCTGGTAGGACCCACATAGAGATAGGTGGGGTCTACAGCCCCTACTCAAATATTTATAATATAAATATCAGTTCCCTAGACAAAATAAATCATTTGGTGCACTGGTTAGGGACTTTGGTTGATATGTTGATATTAGATTATCAAGAGAGAAGTTAGATTACTACATTTTTCCTTTAATTCTTTGTATTGTTTTTGTAATTTCTTTTATTTTTTTCCTAACAACTGTCATTTCAATTTCTTTTATTTTTTCTTAATAAGTGTTCATTGATTTTTGTTCTTTCTTAACAATATTTTAAGTTTTATTTTTTTTCCTAATAACTATTCAGAGAATTCATTTTTTCTATAATACGGTTTCTTTTTATTATTCTTTTATTTAATTATACTACACAAATTCTTCTTCCCCCCTCCCAAAAAAAAAAGTATATTGATCTAACTCCGGCCTTGGCTATGATGGACCGATTTCAAAAAATTAAAAATCGTTGATCGTTGCGGTTAATTGTGAATGTAATTGGTGTAAGTTGAAATTGTAATTAAAATATGTAGATGTTTTGGGTTCTTTTGGATCATGTCGGGGTATCATACGTAATTAAAGTAACTTATGAGATTATTTTTGTCAAACTTTACCTTTTCTTATTTGTATCTCCTCATATATTTTATTGTGAATGAAATATGATTTTTAAGTTTGACTATTTGATTGATTTTTTATTATTATTAAACTTATAGTATGATTTCAGCCCCCACTAAACCAAATGTAAATCCTCCAGATCCACACAAAGCAATATCGACAACCAATCTCGAAGTATAAACAAACACCGAACAGCATGGTGATAAACAATAGGTAAAGCTATCGATCCAAATAAAAAAGTGTATTCACAAAACCGCCGATCACGCTTCACCAAAAGACAACAGAGAGATAACACGATAAGTCAACAAAATAGTACACCACAACATAGCTACTGCAAATTTCACAAGATGACAACCAACTACAACAATGTCGATCAACAGTTCAAAAATCATAAACACTAACAACTCAAAAAAATCACAAAAGAAATGAATCCAACGCCCATCCATCAAAGAACCGTTAAAAGATCTACCCAAAACCAGTAAACAAATTTCACAAACACTAATGGCTCAAAACAGCAACGAAGATATCTAGATTGAACAAACTGAGAATTGTAAAACCCATCAATGAATGGTCGTGGAAGATAGCAGCGGAAGATAGAGACATACATGAACTTCAAGGTTAGCGTCACATGGGGTGCGTCTGGTTTCGAGCAGATGGCGGTGGAAAGGGTGGATCTCAAAAGTGGCAGCGATGAATCGAAGAATTGAACAAATAAATATTGATGACGCCATGTCCCGACTGGCGGAAAACAAGAAAAAATGAAGTCAACAAGAAAGAATGACACGACAAAAATAATACTAAACTTTCAATGTACTTTGGGGGTGGACGCGACGACATTGACGAAGGCAATGCCGCCACGGCCTAGTGTTGCACTCACTCTCAAACTCTTGATTGGTACCTACTCTGATACCATGTAAATAAAGAAAATGTTGGGGGAATGAATATCATTAATAATGAATTGTGTTGTGTTACAAAGACAACCTAGGAGTATTGTAAAACACAACTAATTCAAATAGAACTCTAACACTCTCTCTCAAGCTATAACTCTAACATGTTCCAATGCACAACTACATATATATCATTTTACCGCACACAAGACTTAAGCATCAGATGATGCTCCTCCTAAATAAACCCGACGTGTCTTTCCCTGTTTTGTAGGAAACATACGAGCGTGAATCTAAATTCAAAAGCTCAATCGATTGGATATTTGACTTAATGGATTCTAAGATTAATACTAGTAGCACCCACGATGATTAGGGTCGCCCCTACCCACAACTTCAACAAAATTATAAAAGAGAGTGATAGACTTAAAGTCTTGCAAGATTGGAGAGAAGAAAAGAAAACAAAACCATATTTTATATACTTCTTAATTGTATATACAAAGTACAAAGCAGGGAGCCTTATATAGGCAAAATAATACAACGGTACAAAAGAATAAAATAAGAAGGGGAAAAAATTACTGCTGACTATAAGCAACTACTAGAAAAAGAAAGATAAAGAAAGAAACTAAATCAGTAATTTCAATATCCCCCCTCAAGATGGACCATATATGTCTTGGACGGCCATCTTGGACATGATGAGCTTGAAAGGAGCTATAGGAAGGGGCTTTGTGAAGATATCCGCCAATTGATTAGAAGATCTAATTGGCATTAGACGAATGTGGCCTTTGGAATCATGATCACGCACAAAGTGAAGATCAATCTCAACATGTTTGGTGCGTTCATGGAATGTAGGATTGTTAGCAATGTGTAATGCAACATCATTGTCACAAAATATTAATGGTGAGGGACTGTTTTTGCTTTGGTTCACTTGGAGATCAGCCAAAAGTTGTTGTATCCAAAGTAACTCACAAGTAACTGATGCTAAAGCTCTATATTCAGCCTCCGCCGAAGATCGTGATAGTGTTGGTTGTCTTTTAGCTTTCCAGGACACTAGAGAATCACCCAAAAAAATGCAAAAACCAGTGGTAGATTTCCTTGTGTCAAGACAAGATCCCCAATCCGCATCTGAGAAGGCACTTAAGGAATTTGAGGAAGAGGCAGAGTAAAACAAGCCTTGGCCAGGTTTGCCTTTTAAGTACCTAAGTAAATGATGAGCAGCCTGCATATGTTGTATAGAAGGCCTGGAAATAAATTGACTAAGTTTCTGCACGGCAAAACAAATGTCAGGCCTAGTAATGGTTAAGTATAAAAGTCTCCCAATCAGTCTTCTATAAGAAGAAGGATCATCTAGTAGATTGTCATCATTGAGTTTTAAATTGGCTTTTGGGTCCATGGGCAGAGAGACTGGTTTGGATGCCAAATAACCAGTATCCTCAAGTAGTTTTAATGTGTATTGCCTTTGAAATAGATTAATTCCCTTGGGAAATTGTGCTACTTCAATACCTAAAAAATATTTCAATTTGCCAAGGTCCCTGAGCTTGAATTTCTGACTTAAAGTAATTTTGTGTCAGTTATCATTTGAAGAGAGGGTCCAACTAAAATTATATCATCAACATAAATGAGAAGAGCAATAAAAGAAGTACCTGAACCTTTTGTGAATAAGGTGTAATCTGCTTTAGATTGATGTAATCCCATATGTAAAAGTGCCATTGTAAGTTTGGAATTCCATTGTCTAGAGGCCTGTTTAAGACCATAAATAGATTTATGTAATTTACAAACCAATTTACCTGAAAATTGAGGTGAATCTGCAATGTAGCCTTTTGGAAGATCCATGTAAACTTCTTCTTTGAGATCTCCATTGAGAAATGCATTGTTTATGTCTAGCTGATGCAAATGCCATTGTTTTGAAGATGCAAGAGCTAAAATGAGCCTAACAGTGACCAACTTTGCCACCGGAGAAAAAGTAGCAATAAAATCAACACCCTCTTGTTGTGTGAACCCCTTAGCAACTAGCCTAGCTTTGTATCTATCTATAGTACCATCAGATTTTCTCTTAGCTTTAAAAACCCATTTACAACCTATAGAATCCTTACCAAGAGGAAGAGGAACTATAGATCAGGTAGCATTGTCCTCCATTGCTTTAAGTTCCTCTTTAATGGCGTTGGTCCATTCAGGACTTTTAATTGCTTGTGTATAAGTGTGAGGCTCATTGTGTAAAGAAACATTAACAGTAAAAGTTTTAAAATTTTGAGATAATGAACTGTAGTCCAAAACATTATTTAAAGGATATCGAATAGTATGTTCAATAGAAGTATTATTGCAATGGTAAGCCTCTAAATATGAAGGAAGTTTGGATGGCCTTGTGGATCTTCTTAGAACAGTGGGAGGATTGACAATAGTGTTATCCTCAATGGTAGAAGTGGCATAATCAATATCAAAGTTAGAGATATCATCAATATAAGAAGTATTAGGAATACTAGGGGTAACAATATCAGGAAATGGATTTTTATTTTCTTGATTTTGAGTATTCTTATGAAAAGGAAAATTTTCCTCATGAAAGATAACATCTCTTGAGATAAAAAATTCTTTGGATTCAAGATCAAATAATTTATACCCTTTGACACCGGGAACCAATGAAGACACAAGGTCGGGCTCTAGGTTCAAATTTAGTCTTACGAGCTTTAAGGGTGCTAGCAAAAACTAAGCAACCAAAAACTTTTAGATGAGAATAATCAAAATATTTATTAAACAATTTTGTGTAGGGAGAAATGTTGTGGGTGACAGGAGAAGGTAGTCTATTAATAAGATACACAGCAGTAAGCACACACTCATTCCAAAAATCAGGTGGTACTTTAGATTGAAAAAATAATGATCTAGAAACATTTAATATATGCTGGTGTTTTCTTTCAACCACGGAATTTTGTTGTGGTGTTTCCACACAGGAAAATTGGTGTATTATGCCAAGTTTTGCAAATAAATTTGTAAACAAAAGCTCTTTGGCGTTATCTGATCTAAAAACCTTAATAGTTTTATTAAATTGAGTTTGAATCATTTTTATGAAATTGGGACAATAAAACATGCATCAGACTTATGTTTAAGCAAGAAAATCCATGTAAATCTACTATAGTCATCAACAAGAGTCATAAAGAATCTAAAACCATTATGAGAAGGAATATGGTAAGGCTCCCATAAGTCACAATGTATAAGATCAAAAGTAGAATTGGGTGTGAGAAATAGGAAAAGAAAGCCGTTTTTGTTTTGCCAATGGGCAAATATAGCATGGATTTTTATTCAACAAAGCTACATTATCAAAATTCAAAGTATGTTTCAAACTCCACAATTTATTTGTAGACGGATGACCTAGTCTATTGTGCCAAGTAATGGCAGAAACTTTATTGCATAAACTGTGGTTGGTTGTCTTGGCAGCCTCATCATCTAAAAGATATAATCCCCCATAGTATCTACCCTTGCCAATCACCTTCAAAGAACTGATTTCCTGAATTTGAAACGAATCATTTGAAAAAGCTAAACTTAAGTTTTTATGCTTAAGAAGTGCTCCAACAGAAAGTAAATTAAAACAAAATTGGGGAACAAACAAGACATCTGTTAGAATCAAACATGAATTTATGTGAATATCTCCTATTTGATGCACAGAGATATGAGTATTATTGGGTAAAATAACAGTGGCATTGCTAATAGGTCTTATGCATGTGAAAAGTGAAATGTCTCTGCATATGTGTTGTGATGCACCAGAATCAATAATCCAAGATTGAGGTCGAACTAATTTATTAATTGACAATGCAGAATTACAAATAGTAAATGTGCAAATACCTGATGTAGATGGCATAGAGGATGGTGCAGAAGCCTGATTATTTTGTGGAGCAGTAGTAGTGCACTGACTTGTGAAAAGATGCGCCAATTGTTGGCATTGGGAAGGAGTCAATGTCTGTAAAATGTTGTTGATATTGGAGTGGGGTTCAGATGGTTCGGGATTGGTCATAACTTGATTGATCCTGTTGTGTTGAGAAGAGTAATTTTGTCTAGGCTTAGATCTATATCCAGGAGGAAATCCATGGATTTTGTAACAAATTTCTATTGTGTGACCAGCCATATTGCAGTGGGTACAGTAGGGCCTATCCCTTCTCTTAGAATTTTGAACATAAGGTTGAGTATAGGCAGGGCCTTGATTCCTTGAGTTCTGGTTGGAGGATTGAAAATTTGGAACATTGGTAGTGGTATTGGAAAAGGTTTGACTGTTAATAGGGAGATTTTGATTGTAGTTTTTCTTTAAAATATCTCTCTTGGCAGCAAAGGCTAAGGAATTTGTGGACTCAAGATCTTTTTCATGAATACTCAAAGCTTTGTGTTTCTCTTCTTGGGAAACAAATGAAAAAACTTTGTTAATGGGGGGCAAAGGGTCCATAAGCAAGACTTGTCCCCTGACTTGTGAAAATGATTCCTGCAGTCCCATTAAAAAGAAAAGTACATGTTCCTCTTGAAAGTAGGTTTCTAATTTGTTAATCCCCCCACACTCACATTTACCACATGTGCAACTTGGACGGTAATTATGCAACTCATCCCCAAGAACTTTTAATTTTGTAAAATAAATACTTACAGAGTTAGAATCTTGTGCAAGTTTCATCAAATCCCTTTTAAGTTGGAATATGCGAGGTCCGTTGCTTTGTTGAAATCTCTCTTTTAGATCATTCCATATGCCATGTGCAGATGTATTGTATATAATACTAGGGATTATCTCCTTGGAAACAGAATTAAGGAGCCATGAAATCACAATACTGTTATTCCTCTCCCAAGAATTGATCAAGTTTTGATCAGTGGTAGGTTTAGTGAGTGAACCGTCGATGAATCCGACTTTGTTTTTGACTGTAAGAGACAAAATCATAGATCTGCTCCATGAAACATAGTTATCCTCAGAAAGCAATTGAGACACCAATGTGAGAAAGGGGCCATCAGAAGGGTGTAGATAGTATACACTTGAAAGATCATCCATTGGGGATTTTGATCGAACACTTTGAGTGCTTTCAGAAGTCATTTTATATTAGTTAGTGTGAGAACATGAGAGAAGAAAAAAAAATCTCAGATTTCAATGAAACTGGATGGAAGGGAAAAAAAAATCGCTTCTAATCAAGAAGAAAAAAAATGGAAGAGCACAGCTGAAAATTTAAAGATTTACTGATACCATGATAGACTTAAAGTCTTGCAAGATTGGAGAGAAGAAAAGAAAACAGAACCATATTTTATATACTTCTTAATTGTATATACAAAGTACAAAGCAGGGAGCCTTATATAGGCAAAATAATACAACGGTACAAAAGAATAAAATAAGAAGGGGAAAAAATTACTGCTGACTATAAGCAACTACTAGAAAAAGAAAGATAAAGAAAGAAACTAAATCAGTAACTTCAATAGAGAGAGAGAGAGAGAGAGAGAGAAGAGTATTTTCGTTTAATTACTAGAAAATGTGATGCATAATTTTCGTTTTACAAAGTACTCTTCTAAAGTACTTAACATAATTCATTGAAATTGAACAATTTAATATTTTGTCCAAGTTTAATAAAGAGAAAAATCGTTTGAGTTTAGTTCAGTATACACATTAGTTAGACACAATAATATTTATCATTTGGAAGCTTTTGAAGTTTAATGTAACATGATAAAAAAAAATGATGTAATACAACTAAGAGCTCATTTCATGTTGGGGTAATTTTTATGAAAGGTACGTGGAACATCAAGAATTAAATTACATTCATCCTATACCAATGAATTATATTCATAGGAGTTGGATGATAAACACATGTGCATAAAAGGACAAAAAAATTATCCTCTGCATTTGTTGCCCTTTTTTTATTTTTTAATTATTACTCCCTCCGTTTTTTCTTATTTATGGTTTTGGAGAATTGTACACAATTTAAATTTTTTAATAAATACCATTCACTTTACGGAAAAATTTCAAAATACCTTTTATAACCAAATATTCATAACATTAATTACTGCCATTAATAAAAAGAGTAAAATTGGTTGAAAAGAATTAATTTTACGTTAAACTCTCTTAAAACAACAAATAAAAGTAAACACTTTTTTGCAAAAGCGATAAATAAAAAAAGTGAAAGTATCAGTTTCTTGCAGAGCATGAGTTTAAGACCAGTGTTTTCAAAACTGGACCGGACCGACAGGTTCGCCCGATTTAACCGCCAACCGGACCATAGTCCTGTCCGACTGAACCCTCAAAACCACCCTAGAAATTAACCAGTTCGAACCGGTCCGAAACCAGTAAAACCAGTGAACCGCCGGTTCTAGTGAACCAACGGTTCACTTAAAAAGTCCAAAATATATATCTTTTTTTTTTTGCAGAAATAGGGTATTGTACATGGCTTCTCAATTTCTCCAATTCCTTTCTTCTATCCATGGCACCGCTTCTTCCTTCACAACAAAGATAAAAAAATTAACTTGCTTATATTTAGATTTGAGACTTGATAGAGTAATATCCAACAAAGGTTTGGCCTTCTCTAATTTTCCCCAAGTTGATTTTTACTCATTCATTTTCAGGTGACTTATGATTTTTTAAAATTGCTAATCTACAATTAATGAAGCAACCATTGAAGAGAAGTTAGGAAAACGAAGATAAATTGGGGATGAAGGAAAAATATTCAAGACATTATTGAATGTGAAAAATAGATCTTCTATTGATTTGAAAGAGAATGGAGCTGTTTAAATCTAATCATATCCTAACAGAAGAAGTGCTAATACAAATAAGAAAAACGCGTTTATCAACAAAATAAATGAATACAAAATAAACCGAATAAAATAGCCCCAATTACAAATCTAATTAGACCAAATTAACGTCAAACTCTTCACTAGATATTTGAATATCACCCCTAGTTAATAAAAAATTAGAATTTTTTTGCCATTAATTATTTCTTTAAACTCTTATTTGACATTTAATATGATTAAATTTACCTACTTGAAACAATTTGATTTTTTGCATGAATCATATTAATTTTTTTTAACAAAGAATGAATTTTTTTTTTATAATTATAATTGTATTTTAAATAGTCTAGAAAATTTATATATTAAATTACATAATAATGACATCACACCGGTTATTTCGATCAAACCATCAATTAAACCGATTTAACCGATCGAACCAGTAACCAGTAGGACGTCCGATTTTATAACCGGTCCGCTTTTGAAAATACTGATTAAGACATTTACATAATAAAAATCATAATAGACGTATTAATGAGTACTAAAATGCAAGTTAGTACAATTATTGCCCTATGTTTTCGTAATAGAGTCCAATATTTAAGCGGGTCGGATTGATTAACAATTAACATGAATTGAATCTAACAAATTAAACTTTGACACGGTTAGCCACTGTTAGGCCCACCAAACAACTCCTGATAGTGTAAATGATATACTTCCTCCATCTCTAAATTTTGATTATTATTTTCTTTTAGGGATGTTCTTAAACAACACTCTATTTTTATAAATAAAATTATTCTTTTCAATAATATCATTTCACATAAAATAGTGATTTAACATCATTAACTCTCGATCACTAATTTTAAGAACATATATTTAAAAATACCTAAAAGTTTTATATTTCTAACTTTTACCTTAAATTCCATGTAAAAAGTGAAAGGATTAAAACAAAAGAAACGGAGGAAGTATCTAAATATCTAAATAGTCAATGTAAAAAGTACATTGACTATACACAATCACCTACTAGACTTTTAAAAAAAATCATAACGAAGGGAATTATTTTTACTTAAATCTAATCTAGAAAAATTTAATAGACTTTTTGACTAGAAATCAATCACATCTTTGTCAAAAACGAAGGGGATAGGTGGTAGGGGGCGGGGTGCGGATGGCCCAACTCACCTCCAGACCCAAAATGAAAATTAATTCCCAGTGTTTATTAATTTTATTCAAATTTAATCATTGGAAATTTATTTACGTTTCCTAGTCCTAGGCTCCTAGCCCAATTATCCAAGCCTTCAAAATCATAAATATTTATCCACATTCAATCCATTGGAAACAAAGTCCTACAATAGTAGTATTTTGCTTATTATTTTTTCTTGAGAGAAAATTTATTTACTTATTCATGTTAAAATTGATTAAGGAAATTTGTTCCTACAAAAAACAAGGAATTGTTTTACACATACGAATTAATTTCTATTTAAATTTATTTAATGACTTTTATTTAATTTTTCTTCACAAAATAGATTGATTAATCAACAACATAATATAAAAGATGTACCTTAGTCAAGTGATCATGGATTCCATTTTCACTAATGTGGATATTTTCTCAAGTTTAATACTAGCATTTGTAGTTAGTTTACTTTGATACCGATATAATAGATTCAATTCTATATAGTGTTAATATAACGATGTATTCACCATCTCAAATAAATAAATAAAAAAATTAAATCATGAATAAATATTTTTATTCTTAATTTTATTGTTTAGATTATATTAGTCTTATTTCCATAATTTTGTATTATGTTTGATGGATTACTTGCTTCTTGTTTCGTTTAGTTTTATTTTTATTTTCTTGACTCTACATAGATTAGATTGTTTTAGAAATAAATACAAACATATGGTTTTTGGTCTTATTAATATAGAGAGAATTGTACTTTTGGTACACCGCTTTTTATGTGTCCAACATATTTGGTACAACGTTTTAACAAATTGTGACACATTTGATACCGCTGTTAAAAATCACCATTAAGTGGTGACGTGACATTTAAGTCTTATTACAAAGTTAATGACATAACTTATGTTGACTGATAATTTTACTCCATAATATTTCAGGCTACTAAAATAGCCCCAAATCTTCAAATTTAGTGATAGATTTAGTTGAAAAACTCGAACACGAGCCGAGCCTGATCACATGTGCCTAATATCGAGCCCAAATCCGAACACTTATTTGTTGGGTTCGTTTTCAGACCTACATCAAATAATGACTATTTTTAATAGATTTTTTAATATTTATGTCACTGCAAAATATAACAAATAATATGAAACGAATGAAGTATCATTCGTAGCAACTACCTACTGAATAAGGTGTGATTCATCAAACTAAGTCAAATTTGAATTTTTAAATGCAAGTGAGTGCAATTATTGATTTTGGGGCATGGGATGAAGACATTTACATATTAAAAATCATGTTTAATGGTTTAAATGTAGGTTTCTTGCCTATTTCCCACCTAACTCAACTATAGATTTATTGGTTAACTTTTATTTTAATCTTAAAGCCCATCAAATAAGTACTATATGCAAGGTTCGTTCTTCTTTCTCATAGGAAAATATTACTTGCCTTCAAATTCTCACTTATTTACAATTTTATTCAGTTTTCAGGCTTCCTTTGAGTTCAGCTATTTAGATTTCAAGTAAGTCAATTTCATTATCTTCTGCTATTGTATGTTTTTCATTTTTGAGCTTTCTAATTAAAATTGGCATACTTCTTATTCCAACACACACATCAATTTCTTGTATCATACAACTATAATTTTGTTTTTCCGACTTCTAGTGTTATTATATCTATTGGATTGCATGTTTTATTTTTAGGTACAAATATCTATATTTTTCTTTCATTGTCTAAGAGTTTCTAAATTTTGCACGTACGAGGAAAATATGAAGGGGTTGTTTGACCCCACGAATTAGGAGCTCAAAACCACGTTCGGGCACTACAAGAAAAACGAGAATTTCCGACGGATTTTTCCAAAATTCCATCGGAAATCATCATTTTCCCGATCGAAAATGCCCGTCGGAATCTCCGTCGGAAATATGCTCGTCGGAGATTTTCAGACGGATTTTCCGACGGGATATTTCCGGCGGCCCAAGTTCGTTGGAAAGTCTGTCGGAAATTTTCCGACGGACAACTTCCGACGATATTTTCGACGGATAATTCCGTCGAAAAATATTGCGGGTCAACTGTTTGACCTTAATTTCCGACGGGATGTTCCGTCGGAAATTAATTATTATTATTTACAAAATAATTTTATTTATTAATTTCCGACGGAATGTTCCGTCGAAAATTAATTACTATTATTACAAAAATAATTTAATTTATTAATTTCCGACGGAATATTCCGTCGGAAATTAATTATTATTATTTAAAAAATAATTTTATTTATAATTTCCGACGGAATATTCCGTCGGAAATTAATTATTTTTATTAATTTTTTTTAATTTATTAAAATTATTTAATTAATTAAATTTTTTTATCCCGTGTATATATTTAGTACACCTCAACAAATTTAAATTGAAAAATAATAGTCATAAATTAATCTCAATCATAGTCATAATAATCTCAATAATCTTCGTAATACAATATATATACTAAAATAATCTAGATAAATACCTTAAAGATATTAAACAACTTAGTCTTAATTTTATCAAGAAGTTCCTTATACGTGTGATAAGAAGCTTCCCAACCTCTTCTTACAGCTTTTCCCACACCACGAACGACTTTCGTATGATTTGTAAACCTATGTCGAATCACAAAAACATTAAAAGTATATATACTCAATTAATAACATTAATACAACATTTTAAAAGCCACGAAAATAAATACATATTTCATTAAGAAATTCCGTAGGAGCAATTAGCTCCTTCCCATTAACAAACCTCATACTAGGACTAGCAGTTGAACTACCACCAACCGAAGAGCTCCCATGTAAATGGCTAGGACCCGATAAGAAAGTATTTAATCCGGCAGCGCTGTTACGAGGGCTGGGAGTGAGGCTAGGAGTCGGATTAGGCGAATGCATGAAAGACTCATGGTCAGCTGAGTCGGTGGGTAAGGCAGCCATCTGCAAAAATAAGAGAATAAACTACAATAACATATTACAATAATCAATTTAAATTCAGTAGCACATTTTTCAACTAATCTACTCTACTCTTTTTTCCTTTATCTTTTCTTTTTGATAACAATTCTACTTCTACTCTACTCTACTCTTTTCTTTCTAAAAATACCATGTTATTACAGTAAATTCCATTAAAAAAATACTATTATTAACCTAAGTTTCATAACTTTGTCCTTTTAAGTCAAAAAAAATATTATTTTGCCCTTAAATCAAAATGATTTCACACATTTCCCTGCCATCCAATTTAGGTCATAATTCAATCCGCAAACTTGAATCTCAAATCACATTTCAAAATTAATTTTTCATGAAAAAAAAACTTCCAATGATCGAAGTCCAAAACCAATGTTTCTTTTTAATTGATAAATAACACTTACTATTGATTAACAGATAAAAAGATAATGACTATTGAGCAGGGCTATGAACCCCACAAAATCACATTTTCAATCTTTGTACCTAATCTTTCATTAAAGACTTTTGTCAAACATCTTAGCAACACTCACTAGTATCATACATTCACACACTACCAGCACACAATACATCTATCAAACATCACAAATACAAATTCAGTCTCGTATGTAGACACATTCATCAGTAAACAACCCGTGTCTTCAGAAACTAATTAACAAGAGGAATTATCACAAACCAACTGGTAAACCATAAAATTCAGGCACACATTATAATGTTTCAGAAAATAAATTAAACGGATCTCACCTTATATTGTAGAGAGGCGTCGGTGGGGAGTGGAGGAGATGGCCGGAGGGAAGCGGAGAAGTGGCGGACGATAGGAGAGAGTGGAGCTGGGGAGAGTATAAATTTGTTTGATTGTTGAAATGTGGAACTCACATTAGACGACGGAGCAGGGCAGGGCCTGTGGAGGTCCGACGACGACGGAGTAGGGGCGGGCTGCGGTTTACGGGCTCGGAACCGGTTGGGTTGTGGTGGCAGGCTTCGCGGTGGGTGGGTGGGAGAGAGAGAGAGAGAGAGAGAGAGAGAGAGAGAGAGAGAGAGAGAGGGGAAGTGGGAGGATGGGTTGTGGCGGTAATGGCTGTGGTGGCAGTGGGCTTTGCAGCCACGGCGGAGGAGAGAAGAGAAGGAGAATTGAAGGTCTAATTGACCAAAGTCAACAATATTGATATCGGGGTTATGTACATTGAGGTTATTCGTAATTAGATCGACCGATTCTCGAATTGAAGGTCAAATTGACCAAAGTCAACACTATTGATCTCAGGGTTATGAACATTGAGGTTATTCGCAATTAGATCGACCGATTCTCGAATTGAAGGTCTAATTGACCAAAGTCAACACTATTGACCTCGGGGTTATGTACATCGAGGTTATTCGTAATTAGATCGATCGATTCTCGAATTGAAGGTCTAATTGAACAAAGTCAACACTATTGACCTCGAGATTACGTACATTGAGGTTATTCGTAATTAGATCGACCGATTCACGAATTGAAGGTCAAATTGACCAAAGTCAACACTATTGACCTCGGGGTTATGTACATTGAGGTTATTCGTAATTAGATCGACCGATTCTCGAATTGAAGGTCTAATTGACCAAAGTCAACATTATTGACCTCAGGGTTATGTACATTGAGGTTATTCGTAATTAGATCGATCGATTCTCGAATTGGAGGTTAATTGACCAAAATCAACACTGTTGACCTCGGGGTTATGTACATTGAGGTTATTCGTAATCAGATCGATCGATTATCGATTTGAAGGTCTAATTGATCAAAGTCAATACTATTGACCTCGGGGTTATGTACATTGAGGTTATTCGTAATTAGATCGATTCTCGAATTGAAGGTGTAATTGACCAAAGTCAACACTTTTTTCTTTTAAGTAAAATTTCCGATAGATTAGTCCCGTCGGAATATTTTAATTTAGACGATCTTTTTTCATAATATTTTCCGACGGATTATGGCCAGCGGAAATTATAAATATATTTGTTCTTTTTTTATATATTTTTCGACGAACATAACCCGTCAAAAAATTTCAATTTATTTTTTCTTTATTTTTTCTTTATTTTTTTAATATTTTCCGACGGATTATTGCCGTCGAAAAATATTAATATATATTTTTTATATATTTTCCGACTGCATAATCCGTTGGAAAATATTATTTATTTTTTTCTTTTTTGTTTCTAAATGTTTTTCGACGGATTATTTCCGTCGGAAAAATATTAAATATATTTTTATATATTTTCCGACGGCCATAATCTGTCGGAAAATCTTTATGTATTTTTTCTTTTTTTATTTTATATTTTTCGACGGATTAATGACATCGGAAAATATTAATACATATATATATATATATTTTCCGACGGCCATAATCTGTCGAATTTTTTTTATATCTTTTTCCATTTTTAAAATATATTCCGACGGATATGTTCCGTTGGAAATTATATAATTTAATTTCGGATATTTTAAATGCCATTTTCGACTGATTTCAGCCGTCGAAAATTATATAATATATTTTTTTAATTATTTTTAATAGTATTTCCGACGGAATATACCCGTCGGAAATGATTTTCTAATTATTTTTTACAAAAAAATGCTTTTTCCGACGGATTTGGTTGTCCGTCGGAAATTCCACTTAATTTCCGACGGAATTTTTCTCCGTCGGGAAAAGCCGTTTTTTGTTGTTGTGGGAGATCCTACACCAAGGGCTGGATTGATTTTGTTTGTGTTTCATGGTTTCGTGAAACTCGATTAGACCCATTTAAATTGAATTTGGTCTCGCAAAACTAGGATTTTAAATTATAAATTCTAATTTAATAAATTTCAAACATTTAAAAGACATTGATTTGACACTATTATCTTTTTGTTCAAAAAATATTGATTTAACACTCACCACATACTTCCACCCTCAAACTCAAATATTTAAAGAGAGAATTGCATTTTGCTATCGAGCATTATGTCATTTTTGGTACATATTTATTAAACTAATTTGAATTTATACACAATACTCATAAATTAATTAATATTTTAATATAAATTCTAAAATATAAAAAAAATTTGAATCATAAAAAATCTAATTGTAATTTTTCAGAAGAAAAAAAGACCCTACCCCAACCCAACCTACGTTGCCTACCCCGTAAGCCAGCCTTCACCTTCCCCACAACCCCGATCCCAGGCCGCCTTCGGCTGGGATCGTTGTCCGACGGCGGCGACCTAGGATCGGGGTTGTTGGGAGGTGGGTTGGGTTGGGATGGGGTTTTTATTCTAAAATCAAAATTATAATAATTTTATTAATAATAAATAAATTTTAAATATGTTTATTAATATATTGATTCTAGATAAATATGTTTATTAATATATTGATTCTAGATAATTCAATTTTGTTTTATTTTTATTATGTATTAATAGTGTATATAAGCAATTCTCTCAATATTTAAACTCAATCAAAATAAAGTTTCAATTTCTAAAAACTTCAAAATCTTGTATTCAAAATCAATCCATAAAGATCTCACCGTGACTTTTATTGAGTCATAATTAGAAATCCTAACAAAAGTAGATGTATGCTTATTCCCAACGCAATCATTCGTTAGTACTAAAAGTATATTATACTATCAATATATAAATTTATATCCCCAAATACATTTTTCCTTGCTGAATCTAAATATTGGCTCCACAATTGCTGCCGCTAGTGCTGTCAATGGATCGAATACGGAGCTGATTAGTGTCGCTTCGATCCGAATCCGGATTTCAATTCCTCAGACTGAATCCGCTTCGAATCCGATTGGATTCTTAAGATCGTTTACCGAATTCGATTCTGATATAATTTGATATTCGAATAAAATATCCGGATCCGATAATATCTCCGTCCTTCACTTCAACAGGATAATTCACTTACGATTTAATTTCGCCAAATGTCATCGAAAATCATAGAGGTTAACTGTGATAATGACAAATATAAATGATAGGTATTATTCAACAAAACATGCTTATTCAAGAGAGCAAATCTAAATATTAAGAGAAGATGAAGAATAAGAGAAAATGAAACAAAATAGAAAAACAAACCAGATGAAATGGGGAGAGAGAGTAGAAAAGGAGGCGATGTTAGCTAGGGTTTGCCTGGTTTTCGCAGGCTGAGTTAAATGAGAGAATTTCACTTTGTTTTTTGCCATAACTGACCGTACTTTAAGGTTACGATATCATAAGTTAAAAAACATACACATTTGATATAAAAAATTAATGGTCCCGTACACATTTGGTATTTTCGTCAAATTTTGGATGGGAATTTGATGAAAAATTTGAAGAAAGGGTCCTATAATTATAGATTGATGTCAAAGTTTGCCCCACATATTTTTTGGTCGATAAATTTACCCTACAATCCACATGTTTGAAATATTTCAGCCCTAATTGCAAAAATATAGTTAAATTATAAATCCTATTCAATAAATTTTTTATATTATTATTATTAAATCTCTTAAACTAATTAGATTTTATATATAATATACAAATATTAAATAAAATTTTATATAAAATATGAAAAAATAAATATCAATTAAACTTATTAGATTTTTAAAATTTTGAAAATAAATCTTTTAAAATAATTAGATTTTATATATAATATATATAAATTAAATAATATTTTACATAAAATCTGAAAAAATAAATATCAATTAAACTTATTAATTTTTTTAATTTTTGAAAAATAAATCTTTTAAACTAATTAGATTTTACATATAATATATATAAATTAAATAATATTTTATATAAAATCTTAAAAAATAAATATCATCTAACCTTATAAGATTTTTTAACTTTCGAAAAAAATCTTTTGAACTAATTAGATTTTATATATAATATATAAATTAAATTATATTTTACATAAAATCTGAAAAAATAAATATCAATTAAAATTATTAAATTTTTTAAATTTTGAAAAAAAAAAACTTTTAAACTAATTAAAATCTGAAAAAATAAATATCAACTAAACTTACTAGATTTTTAAATTTCGAATAAGAATCTTTTAAACTAATAAGATTTTACATATAATATATATAAATTAAATGATATCTTAATAAAATCAGAAAAAAAATATAATTAAACTTATTAAATTTTTTAAATTTTAAAACAATCTTTTAAACTAATTAGATTATTAATATATATGTAGTTGAAATTATTTTTTTCAAATTTTATATAAAATATTATTTAATTTATATAATATTATATGTAAAATCTAATTAGTTTAGAAATTTAAAAAATCTAATAAATTTAATTTATATGTATTATATGTAAAATTTCATTAGTTTAAAAGATTTTTTTTCGAAATTTAAAAAAACTAATAAATTTAGTTGATATTTATTTTTTAGATTTTATATGAAATATTATTTAGTTTACATATTATATACAAAATCTAATTAGTTTATGAGATTTAATAATAATAATATATAAAATTTATCAAATAGGATTTATAATTTAACTATATTTATAATTGAGACTGAAGTGCTTCATACTTGTGAATTGTGGGGTATATTTGTCAATCAAAAAATATGTGGGACAAACTTTGACAGAAATCTATAACTATAGGACCAATTATGTAAATTTTATTGAGACTAAATGTCCCACATTGGTTGAAAATCATAGTTAAGTCCACTTTATAAGGTCTTGGGCAATCCTTACCTTACAAGCTAGCTTTTGAGGTTGAGTTAGGCCCAAACCAAGTAAGTGGACTTAGCACAATCCATGTGGTGAATTCTAATATGGTATCAGAGCCCCAGGTTAAACTGGGTCACCTCCTTCCGTGACGTGCTCCTCCTTGTACGCATGATGGACTTCAATATCTATCCACACACTTCACCCAGATAACAAAGGCGTGGGTCCTCCAGTTATTCAAGGCATGGAGATTCATTATTCCTCCGGTTAACAAAGGCCCAGAGTGTCTTTATTCGCGTGTTGGGACTTCACCCACATGTCGCAAATTCACAAGGTTGGACTTTCATATGTCACGTGTTGGGCTTGTTTCTCCCACACATTCAGTCCGCCCACACGTGAAGGGGGAGTATTGAGACTAAATGTCACATATTGGTTGAAAATCATAGTTAAGTCCACTTTATAAGGTTTTGGACAATCCTCACCTTACAAGATAGCTTTTGAGGTTGAGTTAGGCCCAAACCAAGTAAGTGGACTTAGCCCAATCCATGTGTTGAATTCTAATAAATTTTCTATGAACTTTCAGTCCAAAATTTGATTTTCCGTCCAAAAATTGACGGAAGTACCAAATGTGTAGAGGGCCGTTAACTTTTGGTACCAAATGTTATGTTTTTTAACTTATGATACCATAACCTTAAATTAAAGTAACTTATGGTTCCAAAAATGAAATTCTCTGTTATAAATAACTACAATCCAGTCCAATGTTGTTTGATAGAATAGAAAATATATATGGCTACGTCAATAAAAAATAGGCTTATATTCATACAAAAAAAATTAGATGTAACAATTAATTTTATTTGATCCAATTATTCTTAAAAGGATAAATACGAGTTTTGTACTATATTTTAATAAAATGAAATTTCTAAATAATATTTATAATTTTTATGCTTATATTTTTATATTCTATTGGTATTAATTAAATAAAAAAGAAATTATATGTTGTTGGATTTAATGTATATCTACAAATTATATTAAAATCGTTGTTCCCTAATCATTATGAATAAATATTAGTTAACACAATATTTTAAACAATCAAATAAAATATTTTAGTGGCTATATCGATTAAGATTCAAGAGTTTTAAATTTTTTTTGAAATCAAAATACTCTACAAAAGAGAAAATTTTACTTTTGGTATCTTACCCTACTTTAAGGGTATTGTTCCATAAGTTTTTCACCCGACACATTTCATACCATTACCTAACGGTCAGTTACACATTTGTTACTTCTGTTCAATAATTGACGAAATTGTCGTTAACTTTTGATTTTGGAGGGAAAATTAATGGAAAGTTTGGAGAGGACCCATAATTAAAGATTGCTGGCAAAGTTTGCCCCACATATTTTCTGACCGGTAAAGTTACCCCAAAATTCACAAGTTTGAAGCATTTTCATCCCAATTGCAAAAATAGTTAAATTATTAATCATATTTAATAAATTTTATATATTATTATTAAATCTCTTAAAATAGTTAGATTTTATATATGCTATATACAAATTAAATAAAATTTTATATAAAATTTGGAAAAGATATTTTTAAAATAACATAAATATTATTAATCCTCCTTATTAAATTTTACATATCATTATAATAGCTAAAAAAATAAAAATAAAAAGAAAGAAAATAAAAAAACCCTAGCCCCCTCATCAACCCCCAAGATGGAACCAAGGTCGTCGGTGGTCTGGGTTAGTCGGTCCCAGGCCATCGGCGGCCTGTATTCGCTGGTCCCAGGCCGCCGGCGGCGGCTTGGGTTCCATTCCTTTTTTAGATTTTATATTAAATATTATTTAATTCAGATATATTATATGTAAAATCTAATTTAAAATGATTTTTTTAAATTTAAAAAATCTAATAAGTTTAAGAGAAATTTACTTTTTCAGAGTTTATATAAAATTTTATTTAATTTATATATAATATATATTTAAATAGTTAAAAAAAATTAAGAATAATATATAAAATTTATTAAATAAGATCAATAATCTAACTAATTTTACAATTTTTGCAATTGGGACGGAAATGCTTCAAACTTGTAAATCGTGGAGTAAATTTATCGGTCAAAAAATATGTGGGGAAAACTTTAATATGGGACTAATTCTGCAATTTTCTCCAAAATTGGAAGTTAACGGCGATTTCATCAATTATTGGAAGAAAGTACCAAATGTGTAACTGAACGTTAATTAATGATATGAAATGTGTCAGATGAAAAACTTATGGTACCATATCCTTAAAGTAGAGTTAGTTATGATATCAAAAATAAAATTCTAATACATGCCCACAAAATACTGAAGAGTTATTGTGTACATTTTACTATTTCATGTATTTAAGGAAAATTATGAATGGACACGTGTTGCACCTTAAAGCATTCTCGCATGGACGGGCAAGGTAACTTGCCTGCTCCTAGGAGCCCCAATATGTTTTTTGGTCCATATCTTGAAAACAAGATAAAAGGGAAAAATTGGTCATATAACATTTGTCGCTGTCAAAGTTTACCTTACACGGAGTAAATTTTTGGGTTGAGAATTTTACCCATAAGTGATAAAACTAAAGCAAATTTTATCATGAAATTGCCTAACTTCAATGATTTGTCATAAAAATAGGAGACAAAATGGGTTAATAGCAATATATCCCTTATAATTATTTTAATATTTAATTTATTCCCTTGTGATTTGAAAAAAAGTATTTTACCCCCTTGTAATTTTAAAAATGATTCACACGGCCTTCCTAGAAATTTTAAGCCTTTAGAAAAAAAATTGAATTGACAATAATACCCTCTTTTATGTGGACCATTTTACACCCCTAAAGGGTAATTTTATCTTTTCACTCAATATATTTAAAGTCCACTTTCATATTTGAGCGAGTGAGATACACTCTCCAACTCAGAGAAGTAAATTGCTCCTTTAAAAAAATTACAGGGGGGTAAATTGCTCTTTTTTAAATTACAGGGAGTTAAATTGAACATTATGATAATTACAGGGGGTAAATTACCATTAACCCAAGACAAAACCATATTCCTTGGTGTAATTGTGTTTACCCATGAACTCAAAACCGGTTGTTTGAAACTCTATTTTTGACTTTTTTTTCTTTCTCTTAATTTGTATTTAACCATAACATTCTTGTATTATGTTTCTTATTATATATGTGCAGTGTTTGATTTGCTAAAGAAGGCATCTGAAATCGTTTTCTCCAAGTTAGCGGAGAAGGGGGTGGATTATGGAGTAGAAATAGTGATGGGTGGGGACTCCAAGTTTACTATAGAAACTCTGGAAATAAACTTTAAGTCATTGATTGCTCACGTCTCTGATATTGAGGAGCAAATAAAGAACGGGGAGCTATCAGGTAAAAAGAAAAGAAAAAGAGAAGTAGAGAATTGGTTGAAAGAGGTAAAAATAATTGAAAGTAAATTTCTTGAACTGGAAAAGGAAGTTCAAGAAGAAAACTTTATTCACCGATTTTTCAGAGATCAGGCCACAAAACTGAACGCAAGGCTAGATAAACTTGTTGAGCAGAGTCGACATTTTGGTGAACTTCTACTTGATGTTTATGAAACCAGGGGGCCGCCGTTATTGACGTCTAAATTGTTTGGAGATGCCTTTGGGGAGAATGTAGAAAAGATTTTGCAATGGGTGGTGAATGAAAAAATCTCAATGGTCGGGATTTATGGTATGGGAGGGGTCGGCAAGACGACCTTGGCCAAGCATATCCACAACCTACTTCTAGAAAGAACTGAATATCATGTCTACTGGGTGACAGTTTCTCGAGAGTTTAACATTAACAAGTTGCAAGATGACATAGCCAAAGTCATCGGCTTAAATATTTCAGATGAGAATGATGTGGATCAAAGAGCTGCATTGCTGAATCAAGCACTATCTCAAAAGAAAGACGTTGTTCTCGTATTAGATGATGTATGGCATAACATTGATTTGGAAAAGGTGGGAAATCCACATCATTTGACAGGTTGTAGATTGATTATAACAACTCGCTCGTTGGAAGTATGCCGACGAATCGACTGCCATAAAAAAATTCCGGTTCAAACACTACTTGCAGAAGAGGCGTGGAACTTATTCAAAGAAATACTTGGACAACGGACAACACTTACTCGACAAGTAGAAGAAATTGCAAAGGATGTGGTAAAAGTGTGTGTTGGTTTGCCCCTGGGGATCGTCACCATGGCTGCAAGCATGAGGGGTGAAACCGACATTCATGCGTGGAATAACACATTAACAGAATTAAAGTCATTGAGTCAAGGTGACTGGGAAGATAGTGTGTTTGTAGTACTCAAATATAGTTTTGACAGACTAGATCCAAAATACAATAGAGAAGACAACATCAGGAATGGGTACACAGATTTACAACTTTGTTTCTTGTATTGCTCTTTGTATCCTGAAGATTATATAATAGCAAGAGGTGAACTAATTAGCAGATTCATTTCAGAAAAATTAATGGATCAAAGGAGGAGGAGAGGCGAAGAATATGACCTTGGTCATGCCATGTTAAATAAATTAGTGAATTTGTGTTTACTAGAAAGTACTCAGATAAACAGTGGAAGGGACGCTGTGAAAATGCATGATTTGCTGAGAGACATGGCACATAAGATCAACCCAAAGTTAAAGGTATTAAATGGACTTTCATTTGAGGAATTTCCACGTGAAGGAAACTATTGGACAGTGGATCTTGAGAAAGTGTCCTTGATGGAAAATGATATAAGTGAAATTCCCGTGGGAATGTCTCCAAATTGTCCAAAACTAACAACACTGCTTTGGATGTGGAATACGAGACTGACAGTCATACCAGATTCATTTTTTTCCTTAATGTCTAGCTTATGCGTGCTCGATTTATCTTGGGCTTCGATCACTTCATTGCCAAATTCTTTATCTGGCTTGAAGAGCCTCAATTCGTTGATTCTTTATAATTGTACTGAACTGGAATTTGTCCCGTGTTTGGGAGAGCTTAAGGAACTGAGGGAGCTTGACCTCACAGATACCTATATCAAGAAAGTGCCCGACGGTATGGAAAATTTGGTGAACCTCAAATACCTCTCATTGTATGGCGCGAGTTACTTAGAGTTAGCACCAATGTTATCCATATTTCAAAAACTTCAGTATCTCTGTCTTCCACCTCATGTACAAGTGGCATTTGAAGAAGTTGAGAGTTTGAAACACCTTGAGATGCTTTCATGTCGAGTGGAAGATGTGTATGATACCTATCGCATTATTAGACGAATTGGTCAGAGGAACATTACTTCCTTTGATATCACAATAGGTCATAAAAATGAAGAGAGTGCTCAATTTCCTCCAGAGTTACTGAATGACTCTAAGCGCATCACTATGAGTAGATGCAACCTTAAGAAAAGAGAAGGGAACGAAGAAAGTTTGGTGGCCCTGGAAATCCAGGAACTAAATATCCATAGATGTGTAGGTCTAAGCAGCAGCTTTCCAGATGATTTGCAACGATTGGGCATTGCTCCAAGATCCATTAAATCACTCTGTATTACTAGTTGTGAAGGAATAGAGTGCATTGTGAATTATGAGTTCAGTTCTCTTGAAGTGATTTATTTGAAGTACTTGCCAAATTTGATGAGTGTTGTCAACGACGTTGCAGTGGGGTTAGCACCTCCTACAATTAAATTATTCTCTTCCCTGAGACACCTGTACATTTTTCAGTGTCACAAGATGAAGAAATTAGGTTTGGGATTACTACTCGACAACCTTCAAAACCTTAGATATATAGAAATTGGATTTTGTGATGAAATCGAAGAAATAATACAAGTAGCAGACGAATGGAGAGGAGGTGTGGTGTCGCTGCCCAAGTTAGACTATTTGTATTTATCTCATCTGCCAAAACTGAAGAGCATATGTCCCGAGGAGGCAAAGATGTGTTGCGATTCCATCAGGAATATTACTTTATTACGCTGTCCAAATGTAAAGAAGCTGCCTTTGTTATTTCACCCAAGCGTGGATGGCCAATCTTATTCCCCTCCTCCAAATCTTAAGGAAATTGAAATAGAGGAAGAAAGGTGGGAATCTTTGAAGTGGGATGATCCCACCCATAAGGATATCCTTCAACCCTTTGTTTCGTTCCACTCATGGTGATGATGATGATAATATGTGATCCTGTGAGTGTTTGGTTTGTTTCTTCTTCTAGACTAAAAATAGTGGTATTCTTTTACGTTCAAATTTTCTTTGTTTGACTAGTCCAGAGTAACTAATTTAGTTTGTGAAATGGGAATAAAGAACATGGCATGGGGCTGCTGCTTCTTTTGAGTTTCGTGCTGTTTAATTTATTATAGATCATGCAATTTTTGGAAAAATTGTATTATATATGCTTGTGCACCATACCTTGTTTTTATTTTTTAGTATACTAGAAAAGTGCACGTATTTAATGGGTATTTTGTTATAAATTAGTGTATAATTAACTTCATTATGTCATAAAATAGCACATATTAATGACTCATATTTAATTTATTTTCTATGATTTTTTTAATTAAAATTATTAATTTATATTAAAATGATGTCCTTCAAATTGTAATCAAATATAAAAAGATAAATGATTTAGTCACGAAATCTTGTAAAATTTATTCTAAAATAATATCATAAGAAATTATTTAGCTCATTCCATATTTTATTTTAAAGAATATATATCATCGAAAGACTTTAGTTTTTTATTTTTTTATTTTAGCAATATAAAATTAATATCATTTGTCTTCTTATTTGTCAAACATGAGAAGTTTTTATCATCACAAATTGTAATGTGAATGTGACATTAAGTATGTTACAGTAAAAATAATTTTATTGATTTATATACTAAGAACACATCCAAATCATTTGTACTTGTTTGACTACAAAAATAGTGAAATCCTACTTCTTTTTTTTGTTGACAAGGGAACCCGCAGCCACCGAAATGCACAAGGTAAACACCGCCCTCATGCAATAGCTCGCAAACCACATGAGAGATGTAAACCACACTAGGCAAACTAGGTGTGCCGAGCTCGACCTAGAAAGTATTGACAAGGGGATTCGAAGTCGGGTCAAAGACAATGCGCTCACAAAGTATAGGCCACCCTCGCGGGTTGAAATCCTATTTTTTGATCGAATGAAATTGGGTGCATTTTTAAGTGGATCTCGATTATTTCTCTTACCCCATCATTTGCAATGCATCTATTTACCGACCTAAGCCACTTTCACTTATTTAATTCGTTAGTTTAATTTTTTCACCGGTGTAATCCATTTTTTTTTCAATTTCCTTCATTTTTACTGGTTTAATATTCTTTTTGCATCTTTTACCTTTTTTTTTATTGATTACAACCTATTTTCATTGTTTTTCATATTTTTCATTGATTTCTGTAGTTTTTTTGGGTTTAAAACATTTTTCTAATGGTTTGACCTTGTTTTTTTTTTGTTGAACTTTTTTCTTTTTATTGATTTCACTCATTTTTACCACTTGAACCAATTTTCACACGTTCTCCACTTATTTCACATGTTTTTTCACCAATTTCACATGAACTTTCATTACTTTTACATGTTTTCACCAACTTTAGCCCTTTTCACTTATTTTCCCATTTTTCACATATTTCATCATTTTTTCTTTGATTTCACCGTTTCACCGATATCATCCATTTTTTACGAATTTCATTCAAATTTTCATCGATTTCATATGTATTTACTAAATTTTCAACTCAAATAAATATACATCTTCAATTACTTTTAAGTAGATCTCAAATTATTTCTCTTATCCTGTCATTTGAAAAATATTTCTTTACCAACCTAAGCTATTTTCACTTATTATATTCATTAGTTTAATTATGTTCTTATTGATTTTTACTGTTTAATATTTTTTACGGGTTTATTCATCAATTATAACCTATTCTCCGTTGTTTTTTTCATTTTTCATCGGTTTCTTTTGTTTTCTTCCGTTCAAAAGATAAAAAAAAACTATTTCTCTTCCTATTTCACCAAGTTTTTTTTTTTTTTTTTTTTTTTTTTTTTACTAATAATACCTTTTTTTACCATTTTAACTTATTTTTCACTGGTTTCATATATTTTTTTTGACCAATTTCACCCGAATTTTCATTGATTTCACATTTTTCACAAATTTTAGGTTTTATTGTTCATCCATTTAACCCCTTTTTCATAGATTTAACCCATTTTTAACCGATTTCATCGATTTGATTCCATTTTTCACGAATGTCACCGGGATTTTCATCGATTTATGTATGTATCAATTACCGGCACTTTTTATTACCAGTTTCACCCATTATTTTACTTACTTCATAAGTGTTCATGAATTTCATCTGGATCGATTTCACATCTTCTCACTAATTACATAGAATTTATATTTGTTTCACCAATTTTCATTGATTTTCACCCGTTTTTTGCGAAAAAAGTTCCATGAAAATTTGAGGTAATACATGCTCTTGGAAATTCTTTATATTTTATTTAGGCCAAAAAAATATTACTTAGTTCGCTAAGTCATAAGCATTTTTTGTTCATTCACAGGTAAGATGTGATTCTACTTTAATTTTTATTTTTTTAGCCTTTATGATATTTAAGAGAATTTGATTTTTTTAGGAATTTTATATTGTACTAAATCTTTAAATGATACAAATAATATTTTCTTACTTAAAAACATATTGATGATACATTATAATAATTTGGGTTAATTACATCGACCTCCCCTGAGGTTTGGGCTAATTATTGCCCAATCCCCTCGCAATTTCATAATTACATCCACCTCCCCCCACATTTGAAAAACCTTACAAAATGATGTGAAATGACCATATTGTCCTCGTGAGTTTTAATTAAAATAAAAAAAATCAGATTAAAAAAATGTCCTATTTACCCTTACAAGGAATAATTACATCGGCCTCCCCTGAGGTTTAGGCTAATTATTGCCCAATCCCTGTGCAATTTGATAATTACATCCACCTCCCCCAACATTTGAAAAATCTTACAAAATGATGTGAAATGATATACAAAATTACAATATTACCCATGCAATGATACACAAAATTACAATACTACCCTTACAAAAATTAATTTTATACATAAAAAAAAAGACTCTAAATCTAACCCCCCACCCCACCCCACCCCACCCCACCTCCACCGTCCCAACCCCGCAAATATCCTCCCAGACCGTGTCGTCGGCCTGGTTCGAACCCTAGGCCTTCCAGGCCTGCGACGCGGCCTGGGAAGAGATTTGCGGGGTTGGGGACGACGGGTTCGGGGTTGGGGACCGGCGGGTTCGGGATTGGGGTGGTTGGGGTGGGAGGCTAGGGATGATGAGGGTTTTTTAAAAAAAAATTATATTAAAATAGTTTATTGATTTATTAATATTAATATTTTTATATAAATAAGATATGATTTTAATATTATTGTATTTAAGTAAAAAATACTAAAAAAATATTTATGATTTTATAATAACTATTTTATTAAATCGAGTATTTTTAATTTTTATAAAAAAATTATTGATTTTATAATAAATATTTTGGTTAAAAGTTTAAGAAAAAATTTAGTAAACACGTGAGCATTTTTATAATGTCTAATAATTACTGTTCAAGTTTTTTTTCTTCTCATGAGTAAACGTAATTCATTAATTTATCCTTGTACTTTAATTATGAAAAAAATTGAAATTATTAAAATTACAGGTTAAATGTTAAGTTGAATGTATTTACATTTTTTTATTTATGTTCTACAATATTTTTTTCATATAATTAACATAATTTATTTACTTTTCCTTGTACTTTAATTGTAAAAGCATTATGAAAAAAATTTGGAAAAAATCATTGATGTGTTATTATATTTTTATTTTAAGAATACATATACACTACTATTAAAATTCATTTATTCTTTTAAACCTAATTCATTCATTTATTCTCTTACTTTAATCAAGAAAAAAATTTAAATTATTAAAACTACGGGTTAAATGTAGAGTTGAATGTATTTACATTTTTATTTATGTCTACAATGTTTTTTTCTTATAATTATCCATAATTTATTTATTTTTCCTTGTACTTTAATTGTAAAAGCATTATGAAAAAAATTGGAAAAAAACGTTCATGTGTTATTATATTTTTATTTTAAGAATACATATACACTAGTAAACTAATTATAAGTTTCATGTAAATTTATAACATTTGAACCCATACTTATACATATACATTGCAAAGAAACCCCTCCTATGTACCAAACATAACAAGGGTATAATTGTCCAACAAAATAGCTATAGTAACCTCAAGGGTAAAATAGGAAGTTCAATAAAAATTTCACGATGACGTCATCAAAATGTAAGGTTTTCGAAACGTCGAGGGAGGTGGATGTAATTATGAAATTGCAAGGGGATTGAGCAATAATTATCCCAAACCTCAGGGGAGGTCCCTGTAATTATCCCTAATAATTTTACATATATATTTTAGCAACTATTAAAAAAATTGTGTCTTTTTATATATATATATGTGTGTTATAGCCTTATAGGAGAAGAAGATTGAAATTGTAAAAGTGAGTTAATTCCTAAATTTTTGGAGTGAACGTAGGAAATAACTATAATAAGACTCTATGTTTAATTATACCTCTTATTGACATGTTGAATATACTTTTGTTTTTCTTCCATATTCAATTTTTGGAAATGTAATTTTTATTTTCCCGTATGGTATTTGATTAGCAGGAAAGGGAGTTACAAATTTTTAAAATATTTTCCTACCAAATTTTGATGAGAAATTTAAGGAAAATTCTTGTCTAATTATATTTTATCAGTATTACTTTACAAATTGAATAAGGGCATATTTTTGTTTTCACCAAAAAAGAAAAAAAAACTTAAATTCACACTTTCAGTATTAGTATAAAATAAATATAGATAGATAGATTGAAAGGATTGTTCTTTTCATATTAAATTTTCACCTACTTTATATATTTGGTACCATACTTTCTGAAAATACACATTTAACACCAAGATTCATCCCGCACGCACGTGTTGCTCAATCGTTTACATGAAGAAAACACATTTAACACCAATTTATTGATCACGTCACTAGTTTTTGGACTTGGACTCGACTTTGCACTTATCTGTAACCTGACTTGCCTATCAACGTGCTGAAGTTGGTAAACTCGTATCTCTAAGGTTCTTGATGTCTTCCCGGCGCTGCAAAACATTTATATTAAAAACTTTTTTAATTTTAGGCGTAAGGAATTTTTAAAAATATGGACTAACGAATAAACACTAATTAGTTAGCTTACTGCTTGAAGTAGCTTAACTTACAATGAAGACTTGATATCGACATCACTACAAGAAAAGGGGTTTTCAGTAACGAAAATTTCCGTTGGTGAAGCCTCGATTTCCGTTGGTAGTCAAGTGTAGCAACGGATTTTTTCCGTTGGATATTCCGTGTGTGAAGGCCCCATAGGTAAATGGAGTGACGGAATAATTTTCCGTTAGTAAATATAGCGACAATATATTTTTTGTTGGTAACTCTGTTGGAAAATGTTATACATTTTTTTTTTTTGGTAATTTTGTTGGTATATTACTAACAGAATTCCGTCGCCTTAAATTTGTTGTTATCATGTCTCCAAATGGTTGGAAACATTGCAACGGATTTTGTATCAGAAGTATATTTATGTCGGCAAATCCATTGGAAATATTATGTCGGCATAAATATGTTGGTAGCGGTGTGGTTATCGCCCGGGTGCTTAGGCAATGCCTAGGCGAGCAATTAACCCCCGCTCGTGCGCCTGAGCTACTCCTAGGAGGTTAACCATCGCCCGGGCTCTTAGGCAATGCCTAGGCGAGCAGTTAACCCCCGCCGCTCGTACGCCTAGGCGGTTCACCATCGCCCGGGCACCTGGGCTGCGCCTAGGCGATGAGGCGGTAGGCATGGGCTGGGCTCCTAGGCAACGCCTAGCAAATCCGTTGGAAATATTATGTCGGCATAAATAAGTTGGTAGCGGTGTGGTTATCGCCCGGGCGCTTAAGCAAGGCCTAGGCGAGCAATTATCGCCTGGGCTACGCCTAGGCAGTTGACCATCGCATGAGCGCCTAGGCTATGGGACGACGCCTAGGCGAGCGCCTAGGCGGTATGTTTTAATTAGATTGTAGGAGGTGGGATTTGAACCCTTGACCTCATGCTTTGCTTGTATAGATAAGATGTTGCAACCAGTTGAGCTGGACAACTTTATTGATTTATAATTGACAATATATATATATATATATATATATATATATATATATATATATATATATATATATATATATATATATATATATATATATAATTGCATGCTTATCCCTTATGTTCAGTAAAATTATAAAAATATCCTTGAGGTTTCAATAATTACCAAGACATCTCATATGTTAATTGTTGTTTAAAAGATTCATAAATAAAAAAAGAATTTTATCCTTTGTTCTTCTTTAAAATTATATTTTATATAAATTATAATAATTTTGTATTTTCTCCATGTTTTAAATTATATTTTATAAAAATAAAATGCTAAAAGACCATAATACCCTAAGAGTAGTCAAACTCAAATTTAATGGGTTAAGTAGTTGAACTAATCATAACTTTTACATATAACTATAGTTAAAATCTAACAATTATTTGATAGAATAAATAACTCAACATCTAAGCGCGATCATTGATGGTACTAGTTGAGCAAATGGCGAGTCTGATACTGATTAATCGTAAAATATATTGTTTTAACACGGGAAGAGGGAGGGTAAGGTATATATAAAAAAATTAATATTTTTAGTTTTAAAATTTAATTAAATGTATAAATAAAGATTAAATTGAATATTGTTAAATACTTATACTTTTTCTCAAAAGAGTTTTAAAATAAATTTATTTTTAATAATCTGAAAATTAATTAGTTCCGTTTGCAGATAATTGTGAATTTTAATAAACCACATTAGTTTTATAGGAATTCTGTTGTTGATGACGGTTCTTTTTAGTTAAAGGTCAACAACAGAATTGCTATGCACAATATATTTGCTTATATCCATTGGTAATTTGTCGTTATTCTTTACGACGATAATTTGTTTTATCGTCGTTCAGTGGCATGTTTGTCACGAACACCAAAATAGTGAGGAAATTTAATACTTTAATAAAATTTCTACGAAACTTTTTTATGATATTCCATCGGTGATTTGTCGCTATTATTTTTATTTGTAATTTATTATTATTCAGTTATAAATTCGTTACTAATAAAGATTTCGTCGTATGGAACATTTTTTCTTACAACTTAATAATCAAATTCCTACAACAACAAAAAAAAAAAATATCATGATGTTCCGTTAGTAATTTGTCGCTACCAAATGAAGACAATTTATATTTAATTATGTTAGTATTCATTATAAATTTTTTTACTAAGAGTGACAATTTTTTCTGTTAGAGTTATGACATTGCTGTAAGTTTATAGTTGTGACAGTTTAACAACATAATTTCTAGACATATTCTTTTCATTTTATATGCTTTGGTAATTTGTCGTTATTTTTGTAAGAACATAATTTTCTTTTATTTCCACCGTTGTTCAGTTGCAAATCTGTAACTGACTTAAAAATAGCCACAGATTATTTTCCTTTGGAATGATTTCGTTGCTATGGATCGGAATAACCACGAAAAATATTTTGTTTAGATATTTAGTTGGTAATTTGTCGCTATCTGTAAGTGACTAAAAAAATAGTGACGAATAGTTAACGGAATACCTACGAAAAATATTTTGTTTAGATATTTAGTTGGTAATTTGTCGCTATTATTGATGGAACATCGTTTCCTTCGTTGTTTAGTTACAAATCTGTAAGTGACTAAAAAAATAGTGACGAATTATATTCCAATGGAATGATTCCGTCGCTATGGATCAATTTTTCCTACAACTTAACAACAGAATAACTACGAAAAATATTTTTTTAGATATTTTATTGGTAATTTGTCGCTACTATTGATGGAAAATTGTTTCTGTTTGTATTTTGTTATAAGTTCGTTACTAATAGTAACAGTTTTTATTTCCGTTGGAATCATGGCGTTGCTGAAGACCCCTTTTTTTGTAGTGCATTCATGTAACAAGTCGCTCTATGGAAGTTTGTCGTTGGATTGTTTGCCAAGAAACACTGGAGGCCCAAATATGAAGTGTGGAGCTTATTCAAAGAAATACATTAACCCCACAAGTAGAAGAAATTGCAAAGGCTGAGGCAAAAGAATGTGATTGTTTGTCCCTGGGGATCGTCTTCCTAGCTCGAAGCATGAGGGGTGTGACTAATATTCATGTGTGGAAGAACACATTAACAGAATTAAATGAACTCTATTGGGGAAAGGTATAGTTTTGACGAACTCGATATCCAAACTTACAACTTTGTTTCTTGTATTACTCGTATTCTGAAGATTATAGAATAGATAAAGATGAACTAGTTAATCAGCATATTCATTCCAGAAAAAATTACTGGATCAAAGAAAGAGGAGAGACAAAAAATTTGACCTTGGTCATGCAATACTACATAAATAATTAGTGAATGTGTGCTTATTAGAAAGTACCCGGTTAAACGATGGAAGTTATGGTGTGAAAATGTATGATTTGGTGAGAGACATGGCACTTAAGATCACCACAAATAACCAAAAGTTCAAGGTATTAAGTGGACTTTCATTAAAGGAATTTCCAAGTGAAGAATATTACTGGACAGAAGATGATCTTGAGAAGAGGCGGACCACATGAAGGTAAAGGGGGTCTATAGCCCCCACTCAAATTTTTTTTTTTAAAAATTAAATTAGTTTTCCTAAGATTAATTATTTTGGCACAGTGGTTTGTTAGATGAGAGATAAAGCATAGGTTGAACTTGTAGCATGAGTTCGACTTGGGAGGAGCGGCTATCGTCTATTTGCTCTTCTTTTTGTTCTTAATAATTTTTTAATTTTGTTTCATTTTTAATAACTATCAAGAAAATTCAAACTTTTTTTATAAATACGGTTTCTTCTTATTTTTTTTATTTAATATATTACTACACAAATTTCCGCCCCCTCCTCCCAAAATATTGAACTATCTCTGATTTCAAAAATAAAAAATTGACGTGGTCAATTATTAATGTAATTGGTGTCATTTGGATTTGTAATTAAGTTAACTAGATGTTTTAAGTTCTTTTGGTGTCATAGCGGGATATCGTATATAATTAAAGTAACTTGTGCATGTTATTTTTATCAAACTTCAACGCCAATTAATTTAATACTATTAGTAATTTAGTACTATATATCATTAGTTCTTCACTACAAAATAAATAAATTCTTACATTTTTTTAATGATGATCATCATACTATTAGAGAAATTCAACCAAAAAACTTTAAATTATTGTCACTGAAATAGATTCTAAATGAAACTAGGAATTAGTTTTTACTTTTGACTCAATTAAAATTCAGGAAATCGGATATATATAAAAAAAAAATTCGGTATACCAGTTCGGTTCGGTAAACCGACCGGTATTACCAAACACCGAAAGCAATGATGGATCGGTAATTGGTTCTGTACCGAATACCGAACCGAAATTTTGGTTCGGTATTCGGTACGTACCGAATTTTCGGTACCGGTTCGGTTCGACCGGTTTACCGAAAATTGCACAGCCCTACTTGTAACTAGGCAGCTACCCCAATCTGAATCACAAAAGGCAGATAAGGATATGTTAGGTGACCTAGGATAAAAGATGCCCTGACCAGAACTGCCCTTTAAGTATTTCAATAAATGGTGAGCTGCTGAGAGATGATTAAGTGATGGCTTTGCTAGGAATTGGCTAAGTTTATGAATAGTAAAGCAAATGTCTGATCTAGTGATGGTAAGGTATAGTAATCTTCCTATTAGTCTTCTGTAAGAAGAAGGATTAGGTAAGAGGTCATGAGTATCTTGATGGAGTTTGATGTTTGGATCCATGGGTAGAGGCATTGGTTTGCTAGCTAAATAACCCATGTCTTGTAACAATTGTAAAGTATAGTTCCTTTGGGAAATGACCAGGCCTGTTTTAGAATAAGCCAACTCAATCCCTAGAAAATATTTTAGAATGCCCATGTCTCTAAGTTTGAACCTGTTACTAAGTAAAGACTTAGTTTCTGAAATTAGGTCCAGATTAGGACTAGCAAGTATAATATCATCTACATAGACAAGAAGAGCAATAAATGAATGAGAGGTACCTTTTGTGAATAAAGAGTAATCAGAGAGGGATTTCTGAAAACCCAAACTAATAAGAACATCAGTCAATTTATGATTCCATTGCCTACTTGCTTGTTTCAAACCATATATTGATTTGTTCAATTTACATACCTGTCTTAAAGAAGTTGAACTGGAAGAAATGGAAGGAGTATAACCTTTAGGTAGTTCCATATAAACATCCTCATTTAAGTCCCCATTTAAAAAGGCATTATTGATGTCTAGTTGGTGTAGAAACCAATTGTTGGCCATGGATAAAGCAAGGAGTACCCTGACTGTGACTAACTTGGCAACTAGGGAAAAGGTGTCAATGTAGTCCACCCCTTCTTGCTGACTAAAACCCTTAGCTACTAATCTAGCTTTGTATCTCTCAATTGAACCATTAGGATTGCGTTTAGCTTTGAAAACCCATTTACAACCAATGGGTTGTTTTTTGTTTGGTAGAGAGGTAACTGTCCAGGTAGAATTTGATTCCATGGCAGTGAGTTCTTCTTGAATAGCTTTAGCCCATTCAGGGGACTTGATGGCTTGCTTATAGGAGTGGGGTTCTGAAACTTGAGATATATTAGATATGAATGCAGTGTATGAATGAGAAAGGTTTGAGTAATCCAGAACAGAAGATAGGGGATAGGCAGGGGCTGAAAGGGTGGAATCAGTCACAGAATTGCAGTGGTAATCATGCAAATATGAAGGAAGTTTAGTAGGTCTATTAGATCTTCTAACAGAAGGTTTGGAGGTAGGATTGATAGGTGAAATGGGGTAAGATGGTGGTGTAATAACATCTGTAGAAGGAGGAACAGAAGGTGTGGGGGGGGATAGGTGGAGTATGAGTAGGAAACTGGTAATATATGGGAGTGTCTTCAGTAGGGGAAAAATGGAAGCTGGGGTAGGTGAGGAAGGGGAAAGAAGGTCAAGTTTGAAAGGAAAAACAGTTTCATGAAAGATAACATCCCTATAAAGAAAAAATTCATTAGAAGTTCTATCATAACATTTGTATCCTTTCAAACCTGGGGCATAGACCATAAAAACACACTTTCTAGCTCTAGGTTGAAATTTAGTTCTATGGTCATGAAGAGTGGATGCAAAAGCAAGACAGCCAAAAGTTGTTAGGAAATTATAGTTAATAGGTCTACCATAGAGTAAGAAATAAGGACTGTTATTATCTAAAAGAGGGGAGGGAATTCTATTCATTAAGTAAACAGAAGTCATAATTCCCTCACACCAAAATTCAATAGGAAGTTGAGACTGAAACATCACGGATCTTGCAATATTCAGCAAGTGTTGATGTTTCCTCTCAAGCACTGAATTTTGTTGAGGGGTTTGAACACAGGAATATTGATGTAATATACCAAGTTTAGAGAATAAATCAGTGAAAGCAAGTTCTGGTGCATTATCAGATCTGAATTGTTTAATTGTTTTGTGAAATTGAGTTTGTATCATAGTGATGAACTTAGGAATGATAGTGGTAGCTTCTGATTTTCTTTGCATTAGATAAATCCATGTAAAACGTGTATGATCATCTACTAGAAAGTACCTATAACCAGAATGAGAGGGGATGTGATGGGGTCCCCATGTGTCACAATGTATAAGATCAAATGCAGAGGAAGTAAAGTGATTATCAGAGGGAAAATGAAGTCTTTTATGTTTAGCTAGGTGACAAATGTTACAATGTGTATGATTATGTGAATTTACATCAGAAATTTTAAGGGAATCTTTAATTGCATACAACCTCTTAAAATAGGGATGGCGTAATCTAGTGTGCCATAAACTAACAGAAATGGTGTTGCAGGAAGCAGGAACTAGGGGATCTGGAGAAGAATCTGAATGAATGATGTAAAGACCAGCAACTAAGCTACCCTGACCAATCATCTTGTTGGTGTGGATGTCCTGTATATAAAGGTTAGTATTCTGAAAATTGACATTGTAGTTCATGTCATGTAAAAGAGAGCTAACAGAAAGCAAATTAAATGTAAATGAAGGTATATAGAGAACATTTTTCAAAGTGATATTAGAACTGAGATGAATGTTACCCATAAAGTAAACTGGAATGATTGTATTATTTGGTAGTGAAACAGTAGTGTGTAGTGTAGGAATGATTGTATGAAACAATTTAATATCAGTACAAATGTGGTTTGATGCTCCAGAATCTATAACCCAACTGTGTGCATGTAGAGAATTAGAATGTAGGATGTTGGAAAAAATAGTACCTGAATGAGTGGTAACATTGAATGTATTAGAAGTGGAATCACCTGTCTGAGGGAGTGGAGGATGAGTTTGTTGTTGGGAAGAAAACAGGTTGGATAAGTAGGCAAATTGATCTGGTTTGAGGTTCTTGACAAAGTCATGAACACCTGTGTGAGAGGTAGAATCAGGGATAGTGGATTGAAACTGGTTAGCTATAGGGATGGATTGTCTAGGATAGGGTGGCCTATAACCAGGGGGAAAACCAGGAATCTTGAAGCATGTATCAATTATGTGTCCTGCCATATTACAGTGGGTGCAAAAGGGTCTGTCCTTCCTTTTGAACTGATTATTTAATTGAGGTCTAAAGGAAGTAGGGTTAAGTGAAGGAGAAGGGAAGTTAGGGCGTGGATTGGGATAGGAAGTATTATGTCTAGCAGACTGGGGATTGGGTGGTCTTGGAAAAGAGTTGGAGTATGGTCTGGTTGGTTGGAAAGTGGGAGAATTTTTGACTGAAAAAGCCAAAGAGGTGTGTAGAGAAGAGTCTTTGTTATAAGATCTTAAGGAGAGTTTATGTTCCTCTTGAACAACTAGGGATAAAGCTTTGTTTAAAGGTGGGAGGGGATCCATAATCAAGATTTGGGAACTAATGTTAGAGAATGAGTCTTGTAGTCCCATGAGGAATGCCATTAATTGTTCATGTTGAAAATATAGGTCCAATTTTCCACAGGTGCATTCAGGCCTGCAATTTTGAATCTCATCCCATAAAGTCTTCAGTTTAGTGAAGTATGTATTGACGGAATCAGTACCTTGTGTTAACTGGGCTACATCCCTTCTAGTTCTTTCCATAAATCAGAAGCAATGATGTTAGAATTGATTTCTTTAGATATTGCATTAAAAATTCATGCTACTACAATGGTGTTATTTCTTTCCCAAATGTTAATCATGATTGGATCTTCAGTGGGTTTGGGAAGGGAACAATCAATGAAGCCAATCTTATTTTTGACTTTAAGACCAAGAATCATGGAATGACTCCAGGATTGATAATTGGTTTCTGTAAACTAATTTCAATCCTGATCCATCCGCAGGGTGAAGGAAGTAGGGACTTGTGGGATCTTCTACTTGGTTTCTGGTGGGGGTAGAAGTAATGTGAGTAGTGGTTTCTGGTGGTGTAGTCATGATAGGGAAGAAAGAGTAGTGAATAAAAGGAATAAACAGATATGAGGAAAGAAAGAGGAAACTGATCTGTAGTTTGTGTAGGTTTGAAGTGTAAAGGAAATAAGTTATGAATCTTGATGAACTATGTATAGAAGAATACTGATATCTGATGATCTTGATTGTGAATTCTTGATAAATTGTATTGAAAAGTCCTCTGAATACTTGATGTTGATTGTTCTTGAATGTTGGAGAACAGGATTCTGGTGAGCTGAATGGATCTTGTTGTGGCTGAAGGATGAAGATGGCCACGAAAAAAAACAGAACAATGGAGAAGAAGAGAGATTGCAGCGGATTGATTTGAAAATTAGAATAGAATTACTGCTGATACCATGTTAGATCATATATTGATCATTTGTAAAGAAAAATATGAACTTTGAATATTAATATTAGAGAGAGTAATGAATTGTATAGAAGTAGTGCTAATTACACCTATATATACATATTGAACCTCTAACGGCTATTAACTAACTTAATAGATATATAAGGCGGTGACTTAATTTAATAAAGTATGATATATTTGAAATGACTCTTCTGCCCTTTAACTCTTCTTCGTTTCTTTGCTGCTGATTTTCAATTTGGGAATTTCTTCCAAATCCTTATTTTCTTCAATTTCTTCTGCTGGTGATTTATTTGATTTCTTTGTATCTAATATTTGCACTTATCTATAACCTGACTTGTCAAACAACGAGCTGAAGTTGGTAAACTATATCTCTAAGGTTCTTGATGTCTTCCCTGCTGCAAAACATTTATATGAAAAACTTTTTTAAATTAAGACAAGGGAATTTTTAAAAATATGGAGCAACGAATAAACGCTAATTAGTTAGCTTACTGCTTGAAGTAGCTTAACTTGCAATGAACACTTGATATCAACATTGAGCAACGAATAAACGCTAATTAGAACGCCTTGAACTTGACGAAGGACACCTTGGATTTGATGAAGAACTTTGTAGAGAGGATTTTGTCTTTCTACAATCTTGTGTATTGGAATTGATTTTTAAGTTTTTTTTTTATTGTGATTTTTATCTTGAAGAAGATGACCCCTGTTTACTGGTGAAGTTTGAAGATCTTGTCATATTCACTAGATGACGTGGCGTGATTTGATTGGCTCTTAATATCTTTAATGACAAGAAATATATTTGAATATATATTCTTGTCTTGAACAAGATATTCAAGAAAAACTTTGTTCAAGAAAATATAACTTCCTTCTACAGGTTAATTTCATAAAGAAACAAATTCAAGGGAAATAACAATTAGTTAACTCAGAGGCCGTAACTAAATTTTCATGGTATTACTATTGTTTTTCAATAACCAAAATAATGGAATATCTTTCATGTTAGTAACTTCAAACATTATCATGAACTAACAGTATTAAACCATTAAAACTTCAATAAATTACTTCAAAAGGTCTTTTATATTTTCCTTCCAACTTTTTCAGTAAGTTTGAATCACAGGAAAGCGGGATAAATGCAAAATACTCCCCTATGTTATGCTAAATCTGCAAGAAACTACCCTGTGAAATTTTTATTGCGCTAAACTTCTTTGTGTTTTCAAAAACCCTGCAAAAAACACCAAATTTGTAAAAAAATAGGTCGTTTTGGATCGACATATTTCAAGAAACCATTTTTAAAATACTTTAAGTTGATCCCTACAACTTCATGTAGTATATTTTTAAAATTATTTTTTGTAATATGTCGATCCAAAACAACCTATTTCTTACAAATTGGGTGTTTTTTGCAGGGTTATTAAAAACACAAGGAAGTTTGACGCAATAAAAATTTCACATGATAGTTTCTTACAGGTTTAACATAACACAGGGGAGTATCTTGCATTTTCCCTCAAAAAGCTTAAAATTAGTCCTTAGCTTCCACCGGTGCCCTCAAGATTGTGATGCATTTTTCTAATAAATTATGAGGGAATTGCACTTTTTCATACCAAATCTTTGATACTTTTATACATTTTATACTATACCTTTCAAAATAACACATTTGATACCAAAATTGACCAATCTTTTTCACATTTGGTTTGGCCGTTAATTTATGGACGGAAAAGGTCACGTGCGTGGCACATACCCGTTAAGTGAAAAAAGAGCGGAGAAATGCAATTATTAAAAATTGGGCAGGGGTTTTTTGCAATTTCGCCTTCTTCTTCCTCCTCCCATACAATCGCCGGCTTCCGGTGGCTGTTGGTCCGAATTGGTTGAGGGCTTTTGTTCCTCTTGTCGTGGAGAAATCGCACATATAAAGATATTTTCAATACATTGAGTAATCTATTCGAATTTTGGGTTCTAATTTTCGAATTCCGTAAGTCAAAATTTTCGAAATTTCAAATCTTGATTTCTCCTTCGATTCTTAACTAAAATTCGTGATTCTTGTTGATATATTTTTCCCTGACCATGGGCATCATTTTCCATGGGGTGATTGTAGCTACCGTCGACGGTTGAGCTCCGCCCAAGGTTATCGGCCTAAACCCTAATTTTGGCGAAAAAATGCGCCTCCCCGGAGCTCCACCGTCGACGGCCGCTGCAATTGACCCATGGGAAATGTTTCCCACGACAAGAGGAACAAAAACCCTCAACCAATTTCGACCAACGGCCACCGGAAGCCGGCGATTCTACATAGGAGGAAGGAGATAATTGCAAAAACACTCTGCCAAATTATTAGATAATTGCATTTCCCCCCCTTTGTAAGACTTAACGGACATGTTCCACGCACGTGACCTTTTCCGTCCATAAATTAACGGTCAAACCAAACGTGAAAAAGGTTGATCAATTTTGGTATCAAATGTGTCATTTTGAAAGGTATGGTATGAAATGTATAAAGGTACCAAAAGTTTGGTATTAAAAGTGCAATTCCCTCAATAAATTATTGCATTTTTTCTTCATTTGGTAGTAATACTTCATTGTCTTCATTACAGGAAGATGTACTAATCTTCAATCCTGTAACAAGTCAGAAGAATTCTAGTGATATCAGAAATTCAATGCAGAATATAAGATAATTAATAATATTAGCCATACAGAAATCAATTTTACTCTTATTTGGTATTTTACATTATTTTAAATATGTTAATGTTCATTTATTATATCTTTCTTCTAACCCATGAATTTAGTTGTTACTTTCATCTACTATAAGATAATTTTGGTGCTTTTTATGACAAATTATATTTTCACAATATTAATCAATTTTTTATGCTTTATGTGAATAGATGGGTTACTACTAACTTTTCGAGTGAATATTGATGTTTTTGTATTTTTTATGGGATATAACTGATAGTTTTTTAGGTTAAAATTGATGTTTTTGTATCCTTTAGTGGGGGTATAATTGTCATTTCGGTTTGAAAGGTTCTTTTTGGATATTTGAGAAAAGCACAAATGATTTTTTATTTCATTGACTTGATTGACAGTGTTAATAGAGTTACAAATTGTAAGCCAGAATGTATATGGTATGAATTTCTTGATTGTATTTATGGCGAACAATAATTGAAGCACTGGTTTTACCCAACATAATTGACATCATATAAGGAAAATATGTATACATTTTGAGGTCCTCATTTTTTATATATTATTATAGGGTAAGGCATAATTATAAAAATCTCCTTCACCTATTGGTATTACAAAAATCCCTCTCAGGTTTATCACCTTCTTACAATTAACCCTTGTCTCTAAAATATTCCAATTTTGCCATTTGGTGTTATTTGTAATGTTTGTAATGTGTTATAAATGTTAAAACTTTGGTGCTAATTGTTATATCTTATAAATTAAATTAAAAAAGAGATAATTATATATTTACTACCAAAATAATTGATAAAATTTATAATTGCCCATAAGTTTTAATAAATATTGCAAAAGAAAAAAAAAGTTATATATTTATTAGCAATTAAATTTGTATAATTCTAAATTAAATAGAAATTTAATAATAATATTTTATAAATATGAACAAATTGTTTTCACATTTAGTTAAATGAATTTATTTTCTAAATTGGTAAATTTAATAAAATTATATTGTTTTATAAATAAGATATTTTAATTTAATAAAGTTTATTTTATATTATAAATTGCGTTATTTATTAAAATTTATGGGCAATTATATATTATATCAATTATTTTGATAGTAAATATATGATTATCATTTTTATAATTTATAAGATATAACAATGTAAACATTACAAATAACCTTTGCAAAATTGGAACATTTTAGGGGCAAGGGATTTATTGTAAGAAGGTAATAAATTCGAGGAAGATTTATGTAATACCCAATATTTGAGGGGAATTTTTGTAATTAGATCATACATCTGGTTATTAGTAAGTTACCCTATATTATATACCTAAAAGAGAATTAAAAAATGTGTTCCTCCTACTGTCATTTAGTTGACAATGCTCAAATTCATGTCATGACTTCTGGAAATTATTCTTTATAAATGTTATAGTCATGCTTTATACTGGCTTGGAGGTGAGCTAAGGGCAAACCCAATGCTGGGCCAGGGACAGGGACAGTTGGGGTTCCCACCTCCTGTCTATTCAAATCTAATCATGGAGCTTTCTAACCTATTTAATATTAATTTAATTATTTTCCACTATCATTATTATAATAATTCTATAATAATAATAATAATAATAATAATAACAAATAAAATAATAAAAATAATATAATTAAATTAATAATAATATTAAAATCTTTAAATTAAAAAAAAAATCGTTAAATTGCCAGAATACAACAAGAAATACATCATTGAATTAAAAAAAGTCCTGACACGCAATCGGCAATTGGATATGACAACATTCTAATTAGTTAAGATCAAAACCACCTCTTCATTCACTTGACAAATTAAATCGTATTGTTCCAATTATTTTTAATTGCAAGTTATTAAAATTCATGTTGGTGATTTAATGTGATAAATATATTAACAAAAATTTCAACACAAAAATATGTTTACAAAAATATTATAAATAAAGTGTGAATTTGAAGTTTTTTGTCTAAGTGTTTAAATTATATTTTCAATTAAATTGAAAAAATATATTGTTCAAATATATAACCACCTATATTCTAATTAAATGATTTAGTTTTAATTGTCAGTTTTTAAAAAGAAATTAAAATATCAAACAAACTGTGAACAATAAAAATTAAACAAAAAAATTTGAACAAAAAACGATCCAAACGGACGCGGCCACCTAAACCGCCCCTTAACCACCATCTCCCTCAAAGCCACTGATATTTCAGTGGCCTTTTACTTAATCTAAACGATTCATTTAAAACAATAAACCACCATCATTTCCTGGAAATAGTTAATAATATTCATTTTCAAACTGAAATTCAACTGTCATCATCTTCAGTCTCTTAATAACTACAAGAAATTAATCTCAAGATAAAGCTTTGCATTAAGAAGGCCAACAAAAATTAACTGTCATTAATTTCTTATCTACATTAATTAATCTAATAGTAATACTAATACTAAAAGTGTACAGTTTTCTTCTTCGTTTCTTTCAGGAATTTTATCAAACATCTGTAGACGAACAAGAAACGTCTACATTTTTCTCAATAACAACAATCCCCTCTTCATTTTCCAACGAATTAGATAAACATGGACTTGTTGACGAATCAGTAGAAGAAGAAAACGACATTGGAGAAGTGAAAGAAAACTGAGTCGTCGTTGTTGATGAAGAAGCAGAGCAATGTTCATCAATGGCGGAAATCACAAAATCCACAAAAGCAAGATGAAGAAGCAAATCAACAAAAGCTTCAACAATATACCCGTGATTCTTTTTCCCATTAACTTCTAGATAACACGTAAGCAGCTCTTCCAGAGCCATTATTGCTGCACTTACTTTATATGAGAAAAAGGTGGTGATGGAAGTAATTTCAGTGGCTTTGAGGGAGATGGTGGTTAAGGGGAGGTTCAGGTGGCGGCGTCCGGTGGTGAAAGAGGGGTTGAAGGTAATTGCAAATATTACGTCCGATTTTTAGATAATTTCGTTTTTCCCCCTTTTTTTGACTTAACCGGCGCATGATTTTTTTCATCCAAAAACAAACGGTCAAATTAAATGTGAAAAATGTTGGTAATTTTAGCATGAATTGAAAAGTGCACATACGTATCTAGTTAATTTCATGAATAAATTTTGTAAATTATAATAAAAGTAACTTTATCATTTCACAAAATAGTACAAATTAATGACTAATACCAATTTAATTATTATTTCGTAAAAAATGATAATTTTAAATTTTTGTAATCAAATATATATTGATGATTGATTTGTTCATAAGATCTTGTAATTTTTTTTCCTAAAATAAGATCATAACAAAATTATTTAGTTAATTCATTATAGTAGTTTTCATTTAAAAAGCACTATTTATTTATTTTAATTTGAAATAATACCATGTCATTTGAAATGCATTTGTTTACACACCTAATCCCTTTTTCACCTATTAAATTCATTAGCTTAATCCATTTTTTCACCAGTTTAACCCGTCTTTTTTACCGATTTCATTCATTTTGCATCAATATGATATAATGTTTCTCCGATTTACCCGTTATTTTATCGGTTTAACCTACTTTCATTATTTGTCCCATTTTTCGTTGATTTTGTTTATTTTTTCGGTTTCACCATGTTTTTGCCAGTTAAACTATTTTTATTTTACAGATTTCATTCGTTTTCATCAATTTCACATGTTTTCACCGATTTTACCTTTATTTTCCAATTCACTGATTTCACCCATTTTAAACGATATCATCCGTTTTTCACTTATTTCACCGATCTTATCCGGTTTTCACGAATTTCATATGTATTTATTGATTTCAACGGCGCTATTCTACCGCTTTCACTCGTATTTCATCAACTTTAACAGTATTCACTAATTTCACCAATTTTTTGTCATTTTCACATGTTTTATCCTACTTTTATTGATTTTACCAATTTTCATTAACCGATTTCACTCGTTTTCCATGAAAATTCGAGTAGTACTGAAAAGATTTAATTTTACATTAAACTCTTAAAACAACAAATAAAAAGTGACAGATAAAATAAAGCGGAAGAAGTATCAATTACTTGCTGAGCATGAGATTAAGACATTCACATAATAAAAATCATAATAGACGTATTAATGAGTACTTAAATGCAAGTTAGTACAATTATTGCCCTATGTTTTCGTATTAGAGTACAATATTTAAGCGGGTCGGCTTGATTAACAATTAACATGAGTTGAAATCTAACAAATCAAACTTTGACGATGAATCAATCTTACCCAGTCAGTCACTGTTCCTCGATCCCTAAATTTTGACTAATTTTTTTGGATGTTCCTAAATAACTCTCTTTTTCCAGGGCCGGCCCTGAGTTTTTAGTGGCCCTAAGCAAACTTTAAAATTGTGGTCCTTAAATTTTCATGTACAATTAATTATGTTAATAAGTAATACATTTTTTCTAAATTAACATATTAAACTAAAACAAAACTATTAATTAGAAAAATAAGAAACAATAATGAATAATGAATCAAATATAATCTCGCTCTGTAAGAAATATTGGTAATACGAGACACAATTTTATTTAATAAGAAAATGATTGCATTCGTGAATTTAACATAAACACATAAACTCTTAGTAAAATATTTACTCTCCTAGCATTTTTAAAGCAAAATCACTAATTACACTTGCATAATCAACCTTCTTTAGCATATATTTTTCAATCGACTATATGGCTAACTGATTCAATATCTCTTGTGACAATGGTTGATCAGAGGTAAGATTCAATCAACTTTAACTTCGAAAATGTTCTCTCTGCAGCTGCAACTGTAATGGAAATAGTTAACAATATTCTATAAGTAATCCATCTATTTGAGAAATGCAATTCAAGTCTTTTAGTTCTTTTGGTAAATTACATCTCAAGACTCTCAACTCGGAAGATAAGTCCATCTCATCTATATTATAAGTGTCATTCTTCAAATACTATCTTACCTCACATAGTCTAGAAAATATGAGGTTCCGTTGAATTAATTGTGAATATATTGGGCCTAATTTCTTTAATAAGGCCTTTGGATTATACTAAAATCTTAGCTCCACAAACACAAATAACAAAAAAAAAAAAAAAAAATTAAATAGTACATGGAGATGCAAAGAATCGAACCACTTACATCACACTAACTGCACGAGAGCTTTACCATCTGTGCCACATGCTCTATTGATACAATTCACACACATATATATAAATATATATCTACGTAATTTTTTTTTCGGAGACCCTCGTACATTGGTGGCCCTAAGCGGCCGCATGTGCGGCTTACGCTCAGGGCCGGCCTTGTCTTTTTCTATAAATGAAATTACTTTTTCCAACAATACTCTTTCACATAAAGTAGTGACTTGACACCATTTCAAGGACATATATGTAAAAATGCCTAAAAAATTTACTTTTTTAATTTTTACCTTAAACTCTATGTAAAAAGTGAAGGGATTAAAAAAATAAGGAAGTATCTAAATAGTATTTTTCTAGGAGGGTGATCTTAATTACAACCCCTTGGTTCCGCCACCGAATGCTTATTATTTGTATTTTTCTAGAAAGGAAAAGTACATTAACTGGATTATACACAATCACCTACTAGACTTTAAAAAAAAAATCATAACAAAGGGAATTACTTTTACTTAAATCTAATCTAAAAAATTAATATACTTTTTGACTAGAAAAATTTAATCACATCATTGTAAAAAACGAAGGGGATATGTGGTAGGGGGAAGGGGTGCTTTGATGCCCCACCTCACCTCAAGACCCAAAATGAAAAAATTAGTATCAGTTTTTATTACTTTTATTCCAATTTAATCATCCAATCATTTTGGAATTTTATTTACGTTTCCTAGTCCAATTATGCAGGCCTTCAAATCCTAAATATTTATCAACATTCAATCCATTGGAAAGAAAGTTCTACAAGAGTGGTATTTGCTTATTCTTTTTTCTTGAGAGAAAATTTATTTACTTATTCATGTTAAAATTGATTTAAGGAAATTTGTTCCTAAATAAAACAAGGATTTTTTTACACATACAAAGTAATTTCTATTTAAATTTATTTAAAGAATTTTATTTAATTTTTCTTCACAAAATATATTGATTAATCAACAACATAATATCAAAGATACACCTTACTGAAGTGATCATGGGTTTAACTTCCATTAATATGAGTATTTTCTCAAGTTTAATACTACCATTTGTGTAATAGATTCGATTTTAGAGTGAATAGCAAATTAACTCCCTGTATTATTCTAAATAGGCAATTTAACTCGCTGTGATAAATAAAAGGGCAAAATACCTTCTTGTGATATCCTAAATAGGCAATTTAACTCCTTGTGATAAGAAAAATGGCACATTGCCTCCCTCTAAATTGCTTATTAATTCATATCACATGGAGTTAAATTGCTTATTATTTCATTTCACAGGGAGGTAAATTGCCTGTTTTTATATCACAAGGAGGTAAATTGCTCATTATTTCATTTAATTGGGAGTTAAATTGCCTATTTTTATTTCACAGGGAGGTAAACTCCCATTAGACATATCACATGGAGTTAACTTGCAAAAAATCCTTTGGTTTTATATAGTGTTTGATGTAACGAGGTAATCTGGAAAAAAAAAAAAAAGAAAGAAAACTTAAATCATGAATAAATATTTTTAGTCTTAATTTTACTGTTCAAATTATATTAGTTTTATTTCCATAATTTTTTATTATGTTTGATGGATTACTTGCTTGTTCCGTTTAGTTTTATTTTTATTTTTTGACTGTACATCTATTAGATTGTTTTAGAAATATAAATACAAACATATGGTTTTTGGTCTTATTAATATAGAGAGAATTGCACTTTTGGTACCGTTTTTTAGGTCAATTCTCACTTTTGGTACACTGTCTTATGTGTCCAACATATTTGGTACGTACCATATTTTAACAAATTATGACATATTTGGTACCGCCGTTAAAAATTACCGTTAAGTGGTAACGTGATATTTAAGTCTTATTGCAAAGTTGACGCAATTACTTATGTTGACTAACAATTTTACCCCATATTATTTCAGGCTTCCAATATAGCCCCACATCTCCAAATTTAGTGACAAATTTAGTCCACATTGTTGCTAAATTTCAAAATTGACTCGAACAAGACCATGTGTGGACCAATTTGGAGATTTTACTTATTATATTCAAAAACTAATTTTTTTTATAAATAATATTGATAAATTATATAATACTTTACATAAATCTAAAAAAAGTAAAATTTTTAAATCTAAGATTTATATAAATTAATCAATTTAATATTTATTAAATAATAAATTATATGATTACAACTATTTAATATTTATTAAAATTATAAATTATAAATTATAAATAATTATAATTAAAAAAAGAAACTAAAAACCCACGCCTGGGAATTGGGGGAAGGGGTGGTTACGAGGTTAGGGTTGCGGTGGGTGGGTTTTTAGTTTTTTTATTAAGGTTAAATTACAAACACTATCTCTAAGGTAAGGCCTAATTATGAAAATCTCCCTCACGTATTGAAATTACGGAAATCCCCTTGTGATTTGTCATTATCTTACAATTAACCCCTTACCCCTGAAAATTTCCAACTTTGTCGCTAGGGGGGTTATTTGTAATGTTTGTAATATCTTAAGAAAAAAAATCTTGGATGCTAATTGTAATATCTCATAAATTATAAAATTTGATAATCATATATTTAACACAAAAAATTGATAAAATTGTATAATTGCCCGTAAATTTCAGATTTTTTTTTTTTACATATTTATTAACAATTTAATTTTCATAATAAAAAATTAAACAAAATTTTATTAATTATATTTAATGAATATAGGAAATTTTTTTATACTTTTAACTGAATTTTTTTTTATATTTATAATAATAATTTAATAAATTTTATTATTATAAACATAAGAATAAACTAAAAAAATTATATTGTATTTTAAAATTTTCATATTATTTTTTAAAATTATAAATTTATTTATACAGTATAAAAATAATTAATTTAATTAAATGTGTAATAAATTTTATTTTACTGATAAAATACTATTTATGAATTTTTGTTTAATTTATTATTATAAAAATTAAATTGTTAATAAATATGTAAAAATAAGGTTTTTTTTTAGTAATTTTGGAAACTTATGTGCAATTATACAATTTTTGGTGGTGAATATATAACTATCAATTTTATAATTTATGAGATATTCCAATTATCACCCAAGCTTTAATTTTTTAAAGATATTAAAAACATTACAAATAACACCTTAGGGGTAAAGTTGGAACTTTTTAGTGGTAAGGGGTTAATTGTAAGATGGTGACAAACCTTAGGGGAATTATCATAATACCCAATATGTCAAGGGGATTTTTGTAATTAGGCCTTACCTCAGGTGGTATTCGTAATTGACCTTTTTTTTAAAATTATAATTATTTATATTTATTATTTTAATAAATATTAAATAGTGTTTAATTATATAATTTATTATTTTAATAAATATTAAATAGATTAATACTATTATATAATTCTTAGAATTGAAAAGTATTTTTTTTCCAGATTTATATTAATTTATTAATACTTCAAAATTGGTTCGCATGTGGTCTTATTCCAGTCAATTTTGAAATTTGGCAACAATGCGGACTAAAATCGTCAGTAAATTTGAAGATGTGGTGCTATTTTGGTAGCCTGAAATGTTATGGGGTAAAATTGTCAGTCAACATAAGTATTGATATCAATTTTTCATTAAGTCTTAGCTGCACGTAACCACTTAACAGTGATTCTTAACGACGGTACCAAATGGGTCATAATTTTCTAAAACATTGTACCAAATGTGTTGGACATATAAAGCGGTGTACAAAAGTGAGAATTGAACTAAAGCGCAATAAAAAAAATGTAATTTTGATATTAATTGAATCATAGATAAAACAAATTTTGATCGAATCATAGATAAATTTGGTGTCATTAAAAAGCGCATACCAGAATTTAGAATACCTAAGTAAAATTTTTATTTCCGTGATCTAATTCACTTGTTTAACCAATTCTTTTTTCAGATTACTTCATACTTTTATTATGTGTAATAAATTGTTTATCACATAGTGTAAATTCAGTTTTATATTTTGCATTAGACTTGTTATTATATTACTTTATTATATGCTAAAATTTAATATATTAGAAAAAACTGAATTTATTAATATATTAGAAAAACTGAATTCTGATAATAATTATTTAATTTAAAAAAATATTATAAATATAAATAAGTGTCATTTTTGGCTCCACCCCTATTCTTAGCCTAAAACTCAAAGTTTGTTGGATGAAGATGAAGACTTTGAAGTGAAGGGAGGTTTTGATGATTTCCAAAAGTCATCAGCTAAGTATGGAAGCTTAGTACAAACCTTAGAAGATATTTGACCAAGGAAGATTTATTTCAGACTAGTCAAATATGGTCCAGAAGACTACTGATCTGTTGCTGAAGAAGGAATCAGACTGGTGGACTATCAGCCGACTCAAATCAGATTAGTTCAAGTTTGGGATCAGCCGAGTATACATCAGACGAGTGACTTCGATCAGCAGAGTGGAAGTGGATCAGAAGTTATTGCAACGGTAATAAATGCACTTGGTGTAATAAATGCTGAAGATGAAGGGTATTTATGAAAAATGATTGAAGAGAAACCTCGTATCAGCTTGGTGCATTTAATGCGAAGCGACAGAAAGTACAGCAGAGTGTACAGTGTTCAGTCGCAACAGCCGTTTCTGCAGAAAGGACCAGTACTCGATGATTTGGAATCCTGTCGATCTCTCAACGGGCAGATTTTCAAATCTCAAGTATAAATAGTTCAGTTCGTGAGTTGAAGAAGAAGAGACAACACATTTTGAGAGCAAAAATCTGAAGCAGAATTCTTCTAAGTCTCAAACTCAAGAACAGAACACTCATCAGCCGAGTCATTTGTTGACGAAGCAGAATAGAGAGGAAACAAAAAATACTTATAAATCTGAGTGATTTTTTTGAAACCGTGTTGTGAGAAGTAGATATCCATCTTAGTGAGTGATATTACTTCAGAGGATAGGAGTTTCTTTGTGATTTCCTATTACGCACTTGTGGCTGTTTCATTTGTTGATAGGCGCAAGCATTGTATACTGTAATCTGTGTGATTTAGTATAACCCAAGATCTGAGTGACTTGGAAGAGTGGACTAAATGATTTCTATCCATATAACCACTATAAAAATCCTTTGTGTTTATACTTGCATTATTTCTTGCATATTTTGAAGAGCACACTTTAAACACGTAAAAAGGTTTTTGAAAAGGTTTTAAAAAGGAGTTTATTAAACTGGGGATAAAACTTTTTCTAAGTTAAGAAAACTACTTGTGAAAAACACTTGACAAATCCGCTGCAAGTTAGTTATTTTAAAACTCTGATTTTGATAAAATCAGCTGAGTGAAATCAGAAGAGTGGTCAACTCTGCTGTTCAAAGCTTTGTGCGAGATCAGCATAGTCAACTTACGATTACTGATCAGCTTAGTCTGCTGACAGAAAAGTTAGAAGATTTTAAAACGTAAATTTTGAAGAGGTCTATTCACACCCCCCCCCCCCCTCTAGACCTCATCTGACCACTTGAGTACTGAAAAATATGCATGGAAATTTTCCTTGCTGCTTACAATGATAATATGTACAGGTGCATAACAAAAGGTCCAATAAGAGTCACCAAAACAATCAAAGTTGATGGCCAAGATACGGTCGTTGACAAAGATGAAGACGAGATGACAGCTGAAGAAATCAAGCTGAAAAATCTTGACAAAGTTGGAATCTTCATCATGACTAAAGCCCTGGACAATGAAAGGTTTGACAAGGTCAAACACTGTAAAACATCAAAAGAGATGTGGGATAAAGTCCGTGATATGAGTAAAGGAAATGATGCCATCAAAGAACACAATCTGAGCATAGCCCTGGAGAATTTTGAAAACTTCAAGATGAAATCTGGAGAAACCATTGACCAGATGGATTCAAGGTTCACTAAAGTGTTGAACAACGTGTTAAAGCTGGGTAAGACGTTCACAGACAAAGAGATTACTCTCAAAGTCCTGAAGGCGCTACCACCCAAGTTCAACATGAAGATCACAGCAATGGAAGAATCAAGGGATCTGGGGAAGATCTCTCTGACGGAGCTGTTTTCTGTACTCAAGGCGTACGAGTATAAAATGCCAAGAATGGGTATAGAAGAGACTTCAACTTCTAGTCCCACTGCTGCCCTGGTTGCTGCAGAAAAATCCAGAAGATCAGCCGGGAAAATCATAGAAGTGGACTCATCTGATGAGACCACAGTACTAAACAAGAAATAGTACACTGCTGGCGATGTTGCTTTGTTATTGAACGGGTTCAAAAAGTTCTACAAAAGAAAAATGAAGAACAAATATAACAATGCTTCTACTTCTAAACATACCTCTCATTCTCATGATATTAAGGATGATTATAAATCCAAAATGATGTGCTATAATTGCAGGAAATTGGGACATTTCATCAAGGACTGCCCATATCCTAAAGCGGAGAAGTATATAGAGGAAGAAAAGAAACAAAGGAAAGAGAGAAGAGAGAAGAGATATCAGAAGAGCAAAGTGCTGTTGGCTGAAGCTGAAAAGATGGCAGCCATCTACTCATCAAATTCAGAATCAGGCACGTCAAGTGATGACTCTATTTTTGAAGAGACACCTGCACTGCTCTGTCTCATGGCAAAGGAATCTGATGATTCTGACAATGAGGTAATACTCTCTGAAAGTGAACTTAAGCTATTTAGTTCATTTGAGAAAATGATGAACAATAAAGCCGATGTTGTTAATGAATTTGCTAAGCTTAAGGACGAGATGATTCTGCTGAAAAAGCAAAATGCAAAACTGAAACGCAGTGTTGAAAAACCTGAAGAATCAGCCATGTATAAAAAGCTTTCGCATGAATGTGAATCTCTGAGAGCAGAATGTGAAGTTTACAAGGGACAAATCATGGAACTTGAAGCTACAATATCTTCACTCAATAAGTCGTCTGTTCCTAAGTCGTCTGTTGTGTCAATAGATAAATCAACTGAACAGAGTCCACCCTTAGTAAAAGAAAATTTAGAACTGAACAGAGCTGAGAAGTTTATATCTGCTGATAATAGTAATGTTATCTTGTATGTTCAGACTGCTAAATCTACTTCACTGGAAACTGAGAAAAAGGAGAAGAAATCTCCCAAGGCTAAAAAGGGTAAAAAGCCTGAAAATGAAAAACAGACTGGTAAAACCAAACAGCAGATTAGTCCTAAGAAGTCTGCTGATAAGAGTAAAACCAATCAGTCTAGTAAACCTAAGTCGTCTGTTAAAGAGCAAGTAAAGAGCAGACCAAAGAAGCAAATAAATTATAACAATAATGCTTGGTATGGAAATGAGTCTTATTATGTGCAACCTGCTTACTCGCCTTATTATGCTGCACCTCATTATCCACCTTATTATGCTGCATATCCTGCTCATCAACCAATGCATGGTTACCCTGCTTATCATGCATCTTATCCTGCTTATGAGCCTTATCCTCATCATAATAATTATCAACATAACATGCCTGCTGATTATGATGAAAATGAAGTTGCTCATGCTCCTGTTAAAACTCAAAAGCCTAAGAAGCCTAAGACTTCAACATCTTGGGTTGTCAAAGGTGACACTAATCCACCAGGACCCTCTCAATAAAGGGTACCTAAAACAATTTTATTTTGTTTTGTAGGTTAGGATTAGGAGTAGGAGTAAAGTAGTGAAGAAATGATACTTGGACAGTGGATGTTCAAGGCACATGTGTGGAGACATACATGAACTGGCAGATGCTGTTGCTGTGAATGGTCCAAGAGTTACTTTTGGAGACAACAAAGAAGGCAAGGTTGTTGCTGTTGGAAAGCTTATCAAAGGAAACATAGAGATATCTGACGTCTCTTATGTTAGTGGCCTGAAGTACAATCTGCTGAGCATAAGTCAATTTTGTGACAAGGGATTTTCCGTAGTGTTTTCATCAGATAAGTGCTATGTTGAACAAATTGGAACAAAGAAGGTTATTTTATCTGGAAGAAGACAGGGAAATATCTATGTAGTCGACTGGAATTCTGTGGACAAGAATTCTAATGTTTGTTTGGTGGCTTCTACACCAAGTGAAATCAGTTGGCTGCGGCACAAAAGAATGAATCATTTGAATTTCAAGACCATAAACAGATTAATAAAGAATGATCTGGTAGAAGGAATTCCAAAAACAGTCATGAGCAAAGACAAGCTTTGTGACGCATGTCAGAAGGGTAAACAAGTGAAATCATCTTTCAAAAGCAAGAAGCACCAATCTTCAACCAGAATTTTGGAGCTGTTACATATGGATTTGTTTGGCTCTATTGATCCTATCAGCAATGGTGGAAAGAAATACTGCCTAGCTGTTGTGGATGATTTTTCAAGATTTACTTGGGTGATTTTCATGAAGAAGAAAAGTGAAACCAATGAACATCTTACTAATCTGATGGAACTGATCCAGAATGAGAAGAGTCAAAGAATATTGAAGATCAGATCAGATAGAGGGACTGAATCTACAAACTCTATTGTTGAAGAGTATTGTAACACCAGAGGAATCAATCATGAGTACTCTGCTGCCAGAACCCCTCAATAAAATGGAGTTGCTGAAAGGAGAAACATAACTCTAAAAGAAGCTACCAGGACAATGATAGCTGAAGCAAAGCTGCCCCAAAGATTCTGGGCAGAAGCCACAAATACAGCATGTTATACACAGAACAGATGTATGATCAACAAAAGTCAAAACAAGACACCTTATGAGCTATGGAACAACAAAAAGCTTAATTTACATTATCTTAGAATTTTTGGTTGTAAATGTTATGTTTTGAACAATGGGAAAAATCACCTTACTGCATTTGCAGAAAAGGCTGATGAAGTTGTTTTTGTAGGTTACTCTACTGTTAGTAAAGCTTACAGAGTGTTTAACAAAAGAACTTTACTTGTAGAAGAATCTATTCATGTAGTATTTGATGAACCAAGTCAATTATCTGAAAAGAATCAAAGTGCAAACCCAGAGGTATCTGCTGACTTTCAGAAATTGAGTGTGGAAAGAAAGGAAGAATATGTACCCATCATACTACCTGATCTAACTCAAGCTGTTAACTCAAGTGCTGTTCAAAATCAGTCTGCTGATTGTCTAACAGAGGAGTTGCGAACAGCTGACAGACCAGAGACTGTTCAACAGACTACAACTGTTCAACAGACTACTACTGAGACTCCAACAGTAGTGTTGCAAGATAAATCAAGAGGACAACATCCAGATTTGCAACCTGATCTCAGATGGCTCAAAGATCATCCACCTGACTTGGTGATTGGTGATCCTTTGGATAGAGTAAGAACTAGAAGGTCAACTGCAAATGAAACTATGTTTGTAAGTTATCTTTCACAAATTGAGCCTAAGTTGATTGATGAAGCTCTTGGTGATTCTCACTGGATTGAAGCAATGCAAGAAGAGTTGAATCAATTTGAAAGGAATGAAGTCTGGTACTTAGTTCCCAGACCTACTCATCAAAGAGTAATTGGCACTAAGTGGGTATTCAGAAATAAAATGAATGAAGATGGTATTGTTACCAGAAACAAAGCAAGACTAGTTGCCAAAGGTTATTGCCAAGAAGAAGGCATTGATTTTGATGAGACATTCGCACCAGTTGCAAGGCTTGAAGCAATCAAATTATTCTTAGCCTATGCTGCTTACAAGAACTTCACTGTCTATCAGATGGATGTGAAGTCTGCTTTTCTCAATGGAGAATTGCAAAAGGAAGTATATGTTGAACAACCTCCTGGTTTTGAAGCTTATCAAGAAGGAGACAAAGTGTATCGTCTGAAGAAAGCTCTCTATGGACTGAAACAGGCTCCAAGAGCATGGTATGATACTTTATCTGATTTTCTTTTAGTTAAAGGATTTCGTAAAGGTAAAGTAGATAAGACTTTGTTCACTATTGAATGGGATAATCATATATTGTTGGTACAAATATATGTGGACGATATTATTTTTGGTTCAACTAACAAACAGATGTGTGAAAAGTTCTCTAAGCTGATGCAGAACAAGTTTGAAATGAGCATGATGGGAGAACTAAATTACTTTCTTGGATTACAAGTTAAACAGCTACCTGATGGTATTTTTATTAATCAAGCAAAGTACACAAAAGATCTGTTCAAGAAATTTGGTATGGAAACTAGCTCATCTGTTAACGTTCCTATGTCTACTGGACTTCGTCTGGACAAGGATGAAGGTGGCAAATCAGTTGACATCACCAAATACAGAGGCATAATTGGGTCACTGTTATACTTAACAGCTAGCAGACCAGATATTATGTATTCTGTTGGGGTTTGTGCGAGATTTCAATCAGATCCTAAGGAATCTCACTTCTTAGCTGCTAAAAGGATACTAAAGTATCTCAAAGGCACACAAGATTTGGGATTGTGGTACCCAAGGGAATTAGGATTTGAACTTATTGGATATTCAGATTCTGACCTTGCTAGCTGCAAAATTGATAGGAAGAGTACTACAGGTACTTGTCAATTTTTAGGCAGTCGTCTGATCTCATGGATGAGTAAGAAACAGACTTCAATATCCATATCTACTGCTGAAGCTGAATACATTGCTGCTGGAGCATGTTGTGCACAAATACTTTGGTTGAAGCATCAACTAGAAGACTATAATCTCAAGATCAGTGGAATCCCTATCTACTGTGACAATACAGATGCAATCTCACTTACTCAGAATACTACTAGTCATTCCAGGACTAAGCATATTGAGATCAAACATCACTTCATCAGAGACCATGTTGAAAAAGGAAATGTTATTATTGAGTATGTTCATACAGACAATCAGATTGCTGACATTTTCATAAAACCATTAAGTGATGCAAGATTTTCTACTCTAAGAGTGGAACTTGGCTTGTTAAATTTGGATTCATAAGCTGAGGGGGAACCTATCAGAAGACTGGGTTCAACAGCTTACTAATCTGATATCATCAAGTGTCACACTTCAAGAAGACTGACTCTCAACAGACTAGTTGACTGATGAATTCTTGAATTCAGGGGGAACGTGTAAGACTAGCGGTACTCCTGTCTTAAAGATGAAATCTTCAATGACAGTTAGTTGAAGTTGTTTTAATCAGAAGATTTGTTCTTAATTCTTGAAGATTTGAAGACTATTTATCTTGCTGGATTGACAAACAGCAAAGGAAGATCACTAGATATTGGCTTTCACTAGTGATATATTGTATCAGACAAGTCGTCTATCAGATAAGTATTTTACTCATCTGTTGTTATTTATGTAAGCTTATATTTAAGTGTTGTACTAAAAATGCATTTTCTGAAACACGCTTTTATAAGTAACAGACAAGTGGCGTTTCAAATTCCCGCCTGTCTGACATATTTAATGATATTTTGAAATCCGCGTATCACGATCACACGATCTGCTTTTCAAGTAACTGATCCAATGGTTACCACTTTTCACGGAAACCGACAAGAACTAACATCTATAAATCCAGATCTGATCAGCTTACTAAGCTTTTACGCACCCTCAAAATTTCAAAAGCAATCAGAGCAATTCTGCAACCATATACTGCAAATTTCTCTTCGTTTTTCCATTAATCTTTTTCAGAATGTCTGCCAAAGAAGCTGCTGCTGAAGGTATGTTCTTGAACTACCTGACCTACCATACGACCGGCACACCATTGATGAAAGAAATTTTGGAGAAGTTCAAAGCGGCTACATTGGTTAACTTCATGGAGGCCCATGAAGATATGATTTTCAAAGACCAAGTAATGGAATTTTATGGTTCAAAAGAGGAGGTCAATTTTGAAAAGCTGGAGATTAATGCCAAAATTGGGGATAAAGTTATCTGTGTGATCCCCAAACTGCTGAATGAGAAGTACGGACTCTCTCTTGAAGGGTCTACTGAGATTTCCACCTTAGCTGAACCTCTTGAAGCAGATTTCTAGAATTTGGCTTCAAAGAAAAATCAAGTGCTGTCTGGAAGCATTAAGAAGAATCAGCTGAAGGATGAATTTCAGCGGATGGCTGATTGGTTGCTAAAGTCCTTGAGAATTGCACATTCTCGTTGGACAGTGTACCAATGAAGAGATTTCACACAATGATAGCCATCTTCTACGGTTTGAAGGTGAACTGGGCAAACTTCATCTGGTATGTACTTGTCGATCACAAAGTGCGTGGTCTGACTCTGCACAGGATTTTCCTTAGTCATCTGCTGGTGAATTTGGGATGTAGTGTGACTAATGGCAAGGATATTCACAAGGCGAAGGAGCTGAAAATTTATGACCCAGTGAAAACTGGAAAATCAAAGGAGCCTGCTGTTATGCCAGAGAAAAAGCAACAGAAAAGAAAGGCTTCTGAGCCAGAAAAGCCTGATGATAAAGGCAAGAAGAGCAAGACAGCTGTTCAAACAGCTAAGCCAGCTGTTAAAGCCAGAACAGCCGTGTCTAAAAAGAAGGATGCTGTGGATTCTATTATTGATGAAACGGTCAAGGAGATTGATGAGATGACAGTTGATTCATCTCCTGAAAGAACAGTTTCAGCTGAGCTACCAGCTGAAAATGTGGCAAAAAGGACAAGGAGTGCCATGAAGGACACTGCCACCTCTACTGCTGCTGCTGTTCCATTCACAAAGAAGACTGCTAGAAAGAAAATGACCTTCATAGAAGAAGACACTGAACTTTCTGAGCTGGTTAGAGAAAGTCCTCCGTCTGCTGAGAGGCCTGTTGAAATAGTGAAGAAGTCTGCTGAAGTAAAGTCAGCTGATGAACAAGTGAAACAAACTTCCACACCAACAGCTGAGGTTGTTGAACCTCAAAAGGATCCTGAAGTGCAGATCCTTGAACCTATTGCTGCTGCACCAGTAGAAATTGCACCACCAGAATCAACAGCTGAGGCACCAGTTGTTGAGTCAAGAGCTGCCAGAAAGAAAAGAACTGGCAAAACAAAAGTATCAGCTTATCACAAGAAAAAGCGTGAGGAAGCTGAGCAGAGAAAACGTGATGAAGCTGAGCTTAAGAGAACTCTTGAAGCGAGCAAAAGGGATGCTGATGTCAAAAAGATGACTGAAGCAGAGTTAGCTGCCAAGGAAGCAGAAGACTTGGCAAAAGCTCTTGAAGACAGTAAAAAGGATGCATATGGACCACGGAGGTCTGAAGGCATCGTGATTGGAGAAAGACCCAAGGAAGGACAATATATCTTACCAAGGGCTGAACCAATCAAGAAGAAAAAGTTTGAAGTCAGAAGAGCCATTGAGATAGTTCAAAGTGACTCTACTGCCTTCAAAAGATTTGAAGCTGAGCTAGAGAGGATGAATCAGCTGCTTCAATCTAGGACCACCTTTCTCCCAGAAAAGATAAGGTACAATCCTTGGAGGGAGTATAGGTTGAACAAATCTGAGGAAGAGATCCAAGCATGGAAGGAATTTGCTGCTGAAGGCCGTTGGGTTCTAAGTTGGCTGCATACAAATTCTGTTGCGAAGGCATTGGACTCAGATTTTGTAAGAGACAGATTGCATGATTTTGCAAGAATCATTGCAACTCAGGAGGCAACTGCTATCAAGAATTCAATGCCAAAGAAACTTGGTCCTGCTGATGACCGGATTGATAGAGCAATTAAAGTTGCTGTTTACACGACATTGGAGAAATGGGCTGAGAGATCAAGATTTGAACCAGGGACATCAAGTTCAACGCCCAATTTACCAAGTTTACAGCAAATTGCCTATGGCTCTGAGATCAGTACTTATCAAGAAAAGCTGAGTATTAAACAGACTACTTCACCTTTCGTGTCAGCTGACTTGATTCGTCAGAAGACTATTGTGTCTACTGATGGTACTGAGATCATTCACATAGCTGATGAGCCAGCTAGTGAAGAACAAAAGAAAGACCAGCAAGCTACGGAGATCAACTTGGATACATCAACTAAGCTGCCTGCTAAGGTCAAGGACTTGGTCCCTTTAGCTTTGGAATGGAAAGCTGAAGACAGTCCTGTTCTTCATGAAGCCCCTGTTCAACAGGATGAACCTGCTGAATCATCACCCCCTGCTCCCACTGCTGACTTGCATTCCTCATTGATGGAATCCATGCAGCTGCTAATTGAAACTGCCATAAAGGAGATGGAGTCAAGGAATTAGCTGATGATAAAGCAAATGCAGGAAGAGACTGCAAAAATGGTTAAGGACGCCATTGATAACTTTCCTCTACCAATAGACAACTCCCTGATGCTGACTCAGAGTATATTGAGCATGAACAAAAACATTGAAGATGTGAAGGCTGATGTTAGTCATCTGCATTCTGCACTTCAAAGGCATGAGTCTGACATTGTTGGGATTGGAAGAGTCATGAAGCAAGTTGGAGAAGCAGAAATTGAGAAGAATGTTGCATTAATGCAAGAGTTTACTGCTGTCACTACTAAAGCTCAAAGTGAAATATCAACACTTCAACTGAATGTTGATTGTTTGAATGATCAATCTGGTGAGTTAAAATCAAATCAACTTCGCATGGAAGCTAATCAACTTCGCATGGAGACTACTCTGAATCATCACTGTGCTGAAAATCACATCATGGATCAAAACATCAAGAAGCTTTGTGCTGCTGTCAACATAACTCCTGATCAACTCAACCCTGCTGCTGATGACAAAAAGGGGGAAGAGGAATCAGCTAAGAGAACTGTTGATGATGCAACTATTCAAGTACGAGACCAACGGGCTGCTGCTGGAAAGCCAAGTGAAGAAGAAGTACTTGAAGAAGAAGCTGATTATAAAGTAGAGCCCAAGGATGTAGCTAAGACTGACAAGGAGTTGGCTGCCTCTAAGTACTCTGCTGAAGAACATCTTAATCCAGATGTTAAGTATAAGAGGATTGAGGACATCAGAGCAAAGTTTGAAGCTGATGAAAGAAGAAAAAAATTAAAGAGCCTTGCTGATGTTTTCTCAAGTGGTGAAGATGAAAGTAGTGATGAAGTTGAAGAAAAGGAAGAAGAAGAAGAAGAAGATGAAGAAGCTGAGGACTAGACTAGGATTACTAGGCTAGGTCATCTGTTGAATTTATGTAACCAGCTTACTTCACTTGTAATTTTTTCACTCAAGTCTATTTTTGCTTGTAACTTGTACTGTAATTTTCAAAATCATTTATAAAAGTTCAAGCTTCCAATACATAATTTCTATCTCAGAAATTTTTGAGGACTCAACTTTAGTTTTAGATACAGGTACTTAGCTGAAGTTTTGTCATCATCAAAAAGGGGGAAATTGTTGGATGAAGATGAAGACTTTGAAGTGAAGGGAGGTTTTGATGATTTCCAAAAGTCATCAGCTAAGTATGGAAGCTTAGTACAAACCTTAGAAGATATTTGACCAAGGAAGATTTAGAAGACTACTGATCTGTTGCTGAAGAAGGAATCAGACTGGTGGACTATCAGCCGACTCAAATCAGATTAGTTCAAGTTTGGGATCAGCCGAGTATACATCAGACGAGTGACTTCGATCAGCAGAGTGGAAGTGGATCAGAAGTTATTGCAACGGTAATAAATGCACTTGGTGTAATAAATGCTGAAGAGGAAGGGTATTTATGAAAAATGATTGAAGAGAAACCTCGTATCAGCTTGGTGCATTTAATGCGAAGCGACAGAAAGTACAGCAGAGTGTACAGTGTTCAGTCGCAACAGCCGTTTCTGCAGAAAGGACCAGTACTCGATGATTTGGACACCTGTCGATCTCTCAACGGGCAGATTTTCAAATCTCAAGTTTTAATAGTTCAGTTCGTGAGTTGAAGAAGAAGAGACAACACATTTTGAGAGCAAAAATCTGAAGCAGAATTTTTCTAAGTCTCAAACTCAAGAACAGAACACTCATCAGCCGAGTCATTTGTTGACGAAGCAGAATAGAGAGAAAACAGAAAATACTTATAAATCTGAGTGATTTTGTTGAAACCGTGTTGTGAGAAGTAGATATCCATCTTAGTGAGTGATATTACTTCAGAGGATAGGAGTTTCTTTGTGATTTCCTATTACGCACTTGTGGCTGTTTCATTTGTTGATAGGCGCAAGCATTGTATACTGTAATCTGTGTGATTTAGTATAACCCAAGATCTGAGTGACTTGGAAGAGTGGACTAAAGGATTTCTATCCATATAACCACTATAAAAATCCTTTGTGTTTATACTTGCATTATTTCTTGCATATTTTGAAGAGCACACTTTAAACACGTAAAAAGGTTTAACTGATTGAAAAGGTTTTAAAAAGGAGTTTATTAAACTGGGGATAAAACTTTTTCTAAGTTAAGAAAACTACTTGTGAAAAACACTTGACAAATCCGCTGCAAGTTAGTTATTTTAAAACTCTGATTTTGATAAAATCAGCTGAGTGAAATCAGAAGAGTGGTCAACTCTGCTGTTCAAAGTTTTGTGCGAGATCAGCATAGTCAACTTACGATTACTGATCAGCTTAGTCTGCTGACAGAAAAGTTAGAAGATTTTAAAAGGTAAATTTTGAAAAGGTCTATTCACCCCCCCCCCCCCCCCCCCCCCCCTCTAGACCTCATCTGACCACTTGGGACCAACAAGTGGTATCAGAGCAGGTGGTTCATCTGAATCATTTGCCTGATCAACGAGCTTGATCCTAGAGTGTTTTTCAAAGGTTTTCGAAAGTTTTCAAAAGAGCATCTTTTTGAAAAATAAAAACTTTTTGAAAAATGGATTGTATCAGCCTTGTTCCCCACATAGGCGGTATAAGCTTTGAGTACTGAAAAATACGCATGGAAATTTTCCTTGCTGCTTACAATGATAATATGTACAGGTGCATAACAAAAGGTCCAATAAGAGTCACCAAAACAATCAAAGTTGATGGCCAAGATACGGTCGTTGACAAAGATGAAGACGAGATGACAGCTGAAGAAATCAAGCTGAAAAATCTTGACAAAGTTGGAATCTTCATCATGACTAAAGCCCTGGACAATGAAAGGTTTGACAAGGTCAAACACTGTAAAACATCAAAAGAGATGTGGGATAAAGTCCGTGATATGAGTGAAGGAAATGATGCCATCAAAGAACACAATCTGAGCATAGCCCTGGAGAAGTTTGAAAACTTCAAGATGAAATCTGGAGAAACCATTGACCAGATGGATTCAAGGTTCACTAAAGTGCTGAACAGCTAGGTAAGACGTTCACAGACAAAGAGATTACTCTCAAAGTCCTGAAGGCGCTACCACCCAAGTTCAACATGAAGATCACAGCAATGGAAAAATCAAGGGATCTGGGGAAGATCTCTCTGACGGAGCTGTTTTCTGTACTGAAGGCGTACGAGTATAAAATGCCAAGAATGGGTATAGAAGAGACCTCAACTTCTAGTCCCACTGCTGCCCTGGTTGCTGCAGAAAAATCCAGAAGATCAGCCGGGAAAATCATAGAAGTGGACTCATCTGATGACACCACAGTACTAAACAAGAAATAGTACACTGCTGGCGATGTTGCTTTGTTATTGAACGGGTTCAAAAAGTTCTACAAAAGAAAAATGAAGAACAAATATAACAATGCTTCTACTTCTAAACATACCTCTCATTCTCATGATATTAAGGATGATTATAAATCCAAAATGATGTGCTATAATTGCAGGAAATTGGGACATTTCATCAAGGACTGCCCATATCCTAAAGCGGAGAAGTATACAGAGGAGGAAAAGAAACAAAGGAAAGAGAGAAGAGATATCAGAAGAGCAAAGTGCTGTTGGCTGAAGCTGAAAAGATGGCAGCCATCTACTCATCAAATTCAGAATCAGGCACGTCAAGTGATGACTCTATTTTTGAAGAGACACCTGCACTGCTCTGTCTCATGGCAAAGGAATCTGATGATTCTGACAATGAGGTAATACTCTCTGAAAGTGAACTTAAGCTATTTAGTTCATTTGAGCAAATGATGAACAATAAAGCCGATGTTGTTAATGAATTTTCTAAGCTTAAGGACGAGATGATTCTGCTGAAAAAGCAAAATGCAAAACTGAAACGCAGTGTTGAAAAACCTGAAGAATCAGCCATGTATAAAAAGCTTTCGCATGAATGTGAATCTCTGAGAGCAGAATGTGAAGTTTACAAGGGACAAATCATGGAACTTGAAGCTACAATATCTTCACTCAATAAGTCGTCTGTTCCTAAGTCGTCTGTTGTGTCAATAGATAAATCAACTGAACAGAGTCCACCCTTAGTAAAAGAAAATTTAGAACTGAACAGAGCTGAGAAGTTTATATCTGCTGATAATAGTAATGTTATCTTGTATGTTCAGACTGCTAAATCTACTTCACTGGAAACTGAGAAAAAGGAGAAGAAATCTCCCAAGGCTAAAAAGGGTAAAAAGCCTGAAAATGAAAAACAGACTGGTAAAACCAAACAGCAGATTAGTCCTAAGAAGTCTGCTGATAAGAGTAAAACCAATCAGACTAGTAAACCTAAGTCGTCTGTTAAAGAGCAAGTAAAGAGCAGACCAAAGAAGCAAATAAATTATAACAATAATGCTTGGTATGGAAATGAGTCTTATTATGTGCAACCTGCTTACTCGCCTTATTATGCTGCACCTCATTATCCACCTTATTATGCTGCATATCCTGCTCATCAACCAATGCATGGTTACCCTGCTTATCATGCATCTTATCCTGCTTATGAGCCTTATCCTCATCATAATAATTATCAACATAACATGCCTGCTGATTATGATGAAAATGAAGTTGCTCATGCTCCTGTTAAAACTCAAAAGCCTAAGAAGCCTAAGACTTCAACATCTTGGGTTGTCAAAGGTGACACTAATCCACCAGGACCCTCTCAATAAAGGGTACCTAAAACAATTTTATTTTGTTTTGTAGGTTAGGATTAGGAGTAGGAGTAAAGTAGTGAAGAAATGATACTTGGACAGTGGATGTTCAAGGCACATGTGTGGAGACATACATGAACTGGCAGATGCTGTTGCTGTGAATGGTCCAAGAGTTACTTTTGGAGACAACAAAGAAGGCAAGGTTGTTGCTGTTGGAAAGCTTATCAAAGGAAACATAGAGATATCTGACGTCTCTTATGTTAGTGGCCTGAAGTACAATCTGCTGAGCATAAGTCAATTTTGTGACAAGGGATTTTCCGTAGTGTTTTCATCAGATAAGTGCTATGTTGAACAAATTGGAACAAAGAAGGTTATTTTATCTGGAAGAAGACAGGGAAATATCTATGTAGTCGACTGGAATTCTGTGGACAAGAATTCTAATGTTTGTTTGGTGGCTTCTACACCAAGTGAAATCAGTTGGCTGCGGCACAAAAGAATGAATCATTTGAATTTCAAGACCATAAACAGATTAATAAAGAATGATCTGGTAGAAGGAATTCCAAAAACAGTCATGAGCAAAGACAAGCTTTGTGACGCATGTCAGAAGGGTAAACAAGTGAAATCATCTTTCAAAAGCAAGAAGCACCAATCTTCAACCAGAATTTTGGAGCTGTTACATATGGATTTGTTTGGCTCTATTGATCCTATCAGCAATGGTGGAAAGAAATACTGCCTAGCTGTTGTGGATGATTTTTCAAGATTTACTTGGGTGATTTTCATGAAGAAGAAAAGTGAAACCAATGAACATCTTACTAATCTGATGGAACTGATCCAGAATGAGAAGAGTCAAAGAATATTGAAGATCAGATCAGATAGAGGGACTGAATCTACAAACTCAAGAACAGAACACTCATCAGCCGAGTCATTTGTTGACGAAGCAGAATAGAGAGAAAACAGAAAATACTTATAAATCTGAGTGATTTTGTTGAAACCGTGTTGTGAGAAGTAGATATCCATCTTAGTGAGTGATATTACTTCAGAGGATAGGAGTTTCTTTGTGATTTCCTATTACGCACTTGTGGCCGTTTCATTTGTTGATAGGCGCAAGCATTGTATACTGTAATATGTGTGATTTAGTATAACCCAAGATCTGAGTGACTTGGAAGAGTGGACTAAAAGATTTCTATCCATATAACCACTATAAAAATCCTTTGTGTTTATACTTGCATTATTTCTTGCATATTTTGAAGAGCACACTTTAAACACGTAAAAAGGTTTAACTGATTGAAAAGGTTTTAAAAAGGAGTTTATTAAACTGGGGATAAAACTTTTTCTAAGTTAAGAAAACTACTTGTGAAAAACACTTGACAAATCCGCTGCAAGTTAGTTATTTTAAAACTCTGATTTTGATAAAATCAGCTGAGTGAAATCAGAAGAGTGGTCAACTCTGCTGTTCAAAGCTTTGTGCGAGATCAGTATAGTCAACTTACGATTACTGATCAGCTTAGTCTGCTGACAGAAAAGTTAGAAGATTTTAAAAGATAAATTTTGAAGAGGTCTATTCACCCACCCCCCTCTAGACCTCATCTGACCACTTGGGACCAACAAAGTTCAAAGCCAGAAATTCTTGGCCCCACCCCTATTCATAGCCTAATATGAGTTTAATACCAAACTTTGATATGGACAAAATTTACAAGTTTGGATTTTGTGTCGAGGCAAAGTTTGCAAAAAAACTTTTTGATTTAGTCTAAACGAGCTCACAACTCCTATAGCTAATTCACACTGATTTGTGTAATCTAAAATTAACAACTACTCGTGAAGGTAAAAAGTATTTTATCACATTTATTGATGACTGTAAGTGTTATTGCTATGTGTACTTACTAAAAAAGAAAAAGAAAAAGAAAAAATACATGATGTGTAAAATAAGTTTGAAGTGGAGATCGGTTTAATACGAAAATCAAAATTTCTAAATCTGATAGATGAGATGAATTTGAATACTACATCCATTTCATATTATTTGTCTTTGTGACAAATAAAACTCTTGTTTCATAAAAGTATTATTTATCGTTTTAGAAGTTCAACGCAATTTTTTTTTTATCAAATTACTTACACTTTCATATTAATTATTCTACCTCCTAAGTAAGAGTAATTAAAAGAGGAGAGAGAAAAAATAATTTTTATTCCTGAGAGAGTAATTTTGAATTTTAACTTCAAATTAGGGTTAGGGGTGAAAGCCAACCGAGTAAATCGGTAATCAGCTCGTACTCGGCTTGGCACGAACTCGTTCGAGTTCTGACCTAGCCGAACTTGAATAAAATTTAGGTTTGGATGAAATTTCGAGCCAAGTTTGATCTCATTGTTGTTCGACTCGTCAAGCTCGTGAACAGAGGATAGTGGAGAACAGGCGCAAAAATACTTTACACACACTAACACCATCAATCCTTCATTTATCACTTCGCTGTATTCTTTTTTGGAAACAAATCTTCATAATTATTTAATTTTTCATTTTCTCCATAAATTTGGGTCCTCACCGAACTTTTGGCTAAAAAGGTGAAACATGAAATCCACATTCCAAACATAAATTTAGGGGAAAATAGAAAGTAGAGTTTATTATAGCTGCAGAAGTGATGCTAACCATAAATCATTACAGAAAAAATGTTTCTCGAAAATAGAAAGGACAGGGAAGAGGAAATAGAGAGGAAAGAGGGGAGAAAAAAAATGCAAAAAATTACTTTTTATTGACACCAACTACTACTTTTTAGGGGTTGTCTAAAATGAGATTTCGTCAAATGAGGAGCACGTAAGATACCTCTTCTTCTAGCGACATGTGTCCAAATTTATTTTATATTTAAATCATCCATTTTTATAAAGACAAATATACCCTTTTACTTACTTTATAATACATACATTCCAGTTAGCCCAAATTCACCATTAAACCACCCTATCCCACCACCGACCACTCCCACCCACCCCAACCCACCCAGCGTCGCCGGCTGTTTGTGCATATAACCATTTCTACATACTACTTTTTCCCTTCCTCTCTTTGTTGCGTACCCCTCAAAGAATATTAATCTTAATAATATTATAATACTTGTAATTGTTTTATTCTTTGTAATGATTTATTGTACTTTATGAGTTTCTATACAATAATTTTGGGGCTAATGGAGTGAAAAGTGCCTTGATTGCTTTTCGTAACTTCCGTGAAGAACAAAATGTTGCAGGGTAGAACTTCAAAATTCACCTAGATGGAATTTTAAAATTCATCCTCCTTTTTTCTTTCAAAATCAAGAATCCGAAGCAAACCGTGAATAATGATGTGAATAATTATTTCTATGAGATTGAAATCCCTAAGAGACGATTGTGAAACTATTTATAGTTTTACCACATTCGCATTATTGCTTACTTGCAATAGTCGGCTGAAGGAACGGAAAACTAATTCAAATTGACATATATCAAAAATTTTGAAAAGAATAGAAAAAGAAGTACCATAAATAAAAATCTTCGGTGCTGGACTTGGTTCAGGGAGGGTTGTCGTGTGGAGTGGCATTGAAAGGAGAATGGTGGAGGTTGGAGATCTCAAGTTAGGAAAAAATTTATAGAGAGAAAGTTTCAATAATATGAACAAGATTTTAGACATAGTTAATTAAGGGTTGTTTCCGTAATTTAATAAATATTTGATATTTCTTAAATGTCCGATGCCATGTCATCATCAGACATTTAAAAAACAATTACGGCCCAGATTTTTTGTTTACTTTTTTTAATGGTTAAGATGGAATATCTCATTTACATCCAAGCCCAATGAAATCACATTTTAGAAAGACCCTACTTTTTATGCAAACAATTACTTTTTATTGACACCAACTACTACTTTTTATGCAAACAATTAGGCCATCTCCAGTGGGTATGGACTCCCCTTTCCCTCTGAATCCCCTTCCCCTCAGACTCCTCTTTTTATAGTCATCTTCAGTGATTCAATCTTCCCATTCTATTTAATTCCAATTCTCATACTTCCCCACTCTCACTTAATCTTCCCACTCTTTTTATATTGCTCATAATTGGTTTCATGGTAATAATAATAATAATAATAATAATAATAAAATAATAATAATAATAATAATAATTAATAATTAATAATTAAGTCAATAGTAAATTAAACATTGGCATTAATAATAAGTAAACATTGGCATTAATAATCACTAATTTAGCATTGACATTAATAATAAAAAACATTTAATAATAATCCAAGAACAAGTCCTATATCCCTAGAATATATATGTTCCGTCATCACCAGATACGATCAGTATAAATCACTCGCCAACTTCAAGCCGACTTAGTCGAACATGCGTGGTCAACACACGGTCCAAATGGTGGTCATGTGTAATAATCCCAATATATATTTGATAGGGTTATGTCGTTTCTAATTTAATTTATCGTATTTAAATTATGTAACCAGTATTCTATTTTTAATCCACTAGTCGTATTTAATTTCAATAAAAAAAATTCTTTAACAATGTGTTTAAATTTCAAACGAAAAATAAATTAATGTTGGGTTTATTACATAAAAGTTATGATAATACAAGTAATAAAATATCTTTATTAATGTTAACTTTATTACCAATTATTCCACAAAATTCTAATTCTCATATTTTTCCATTTTCACTTAATAAAATTAATAATAATAGAGCTAAATAATAATAACAATTAATAAACATTGTACATATAATTACAATATTACAACAAAATGCACAAGTAATAAAAGTGAGAGTGGAAAAATAATTAATGTTACTATTTAAATAAAAAAAAAAAAAAAGAATTGGGGCTGGGCAACGTGCCCAGCCCATTAAAATAAGAAAAAAAAAAAAAAGATATGTTGCCCAGCCCATTTAAATTAAAAAAAAAAAACAAAAAAAAAACGCGCCTAGCCCCAAATTGTGGTGTGTGGGGCGCCCCACACATCTGGGCGGTGGGCCACCCACCGCCCACCACCCCTCCATTTTCATCCCCCTCTCCATAAAAGTCCACTTCTTCGCCCCCCTCTCCTTGGATTCCCCCTCCCCCACCTCAATGGAGATGGCCTTACTTTTTATTGACACCATCTACTACTTTTTACTAAAATTGCATTATTTTATTTTAGATTGTGGACCTCTAATAATTTTTATTTTTCGTCGGTGGACGCATTTATGTTTGATCGCAGAGTACAGAGAAAAAGTGGATTCTAAAATATGTGGAAAAAAATGCAAACAATTACTTTTTATTGACACCAACTACTATTTTTTACTAAAATTGCATAATTTTGTTTTAGATTGTGGACCTGTAATAACTATTACTTTTCGTTGGTGGACACATTTATGTTTGGTCGCAAAGTACAGAAGTACTAGATGCAAACTCTTTCTTCTTTCTTCTTTCTCATAGGAAAATATTACTTGCCTTCAAATTCCCTCTTATTTACAATTTTATTCAGCTTTCAGGCTTCGTTTGAGTTCAGCTATTTAGATTTCAAGTAAGTCAATTTCATTATCTTCTGCTATTGTATGTTTTTCATTTTTGAGTTTTCTAGTTAAAATTGGCATACTTCTAATTCGGCAAAAAATTATTTTTGACCCTCTAAAGTGGTTGCGTTTCTAAATTGGTCATTTGTTATTGATTTTGGTTGGGTTTCATGGCTCGATTAAATCCATTTAAATTAAATTAAAGTTTCAATTTAACTACAAAATCTTATATTCAAAATCAATCCATGAGGGCCTATTTGGAAGGGTTTGATTCGATATCGCGGGTCTTGATTTCAAAAAAATGGTTTGGATGGTTTCGGTAAAACCTTTGAAACATCATTTGGTAAAGTTTTGGATGTTGAATTTTGTGGTTTTGAAAAGGCTGAAGCCTCACTTGGATTAAATTTGGATGTTGGGGTTTGGAAAAAAATGTTAGTGGTAGGTGTCAAATCAATATCTTTTTTATGGAGTTTGAGGGAAAAAATATGTGGAATGTGCCAAATCAATATTTTATACGTTTAAATATGAGTTTCTGAATAGGTTTGTTATGAATTTCATGGGTTTCGCTAAACTCCATTTGAAAAAATTCTGACTCAATTTCGCGAGACCAACAATATCGGGTCAAAACCCAGCCAAATAAACCCTAAAGATCTCAAAAATCCGGTCTTTTGACTGGACAAAAATACCGTGACTTTTATTGGGTTATAATTAGAAATCCTAACAAAGGTAGCAGTACGCGTATTCCCAACGGAATCATTGGTTATTATTAAAAGTATATTGCAAAATTGCAAAAAAGGTCCCAAACTATATCACTTAATCAAATTCATCTCATAATTTTATATTCTTTTGGAATATCGTCCCACTTGCCACATGGATACTTACGTGTCATGACGTGGTAAATTTTAGTATAAACAATTATATAAGATTGCAGAATTCATCCCACACTAATTATAAATTTTGATTTTTCGTCCCAAACTATATCAACAAGCCGACTTCTGTCCCATAATTGAAATGACATGGGAAAAAAGAATTCGTTCTAAACTAACTATAAATATTTATTATTTATTAATACAAAAAAATGCATAATTTTTTCCTAATGAACTGAGATGGGATTTTTTTCTAAAAAGCGCACGAAAATTTCAAAAATCCATACTATTTTTCTCTTAAAAAAATATTTAATGGCAATTTACTTCCATGTGATATTCATAATGTTCAATTTACCTCCCTATGTTATGATAATGTGGCAGCTTACCCCCTAGTTGTAATAAATGTGACAATTTACCTCATGTATTATAATAAATGTAGCAATTTACCCCTTATGTTATAAAACACTTTGCATTCCCACTTTCAATTTATGCAATTGAGTTACATTCTCCGGTTCAAGGGGATAAAATACTTTTTTTAAATTTTCACAGGGGGGTAAATTGCTCCTTTATAAATTACAGGTTATAAATTACCATTAGTCCTTTAAAATGGTAAAAGATGTATCGTCATTTCCATTAAATTAGAAATTTAATAATGGACTAAATTCATGTAAAATGACAAATTGTGAGACGAAATTCGACAAATTAATATAGTTTGAGATTAAAAACTAAAATTTGTAAATATTGGGATGAATTCTGCAATCTTGTATAATTGTTCATGCTAAAATTTGTCACGTCTTGACATGTAAGCATCCATGTGGCAAGTGGGATGATATTCCAAAAAAAATATAAAATTACGGGATGAATTTGGCTAAGTGATATGGCTTGGGACGAAAATTCAAAATCACTAATTAATTTGGGACATTTTCTACAATTTTACCAAAGTATATTATATCTATATAAAAATTTATGTCCCCATCACATTTTTCCTTGCTGAATCTAAATATTGGCTCCACAACTGCTGCTGCTAGTGCTGTCAATGGATCGAATACGGAGCGGATCAGAGTCACTTCGAATCCAAGTCCGGATTTCAATTAATCAGATTGAATTCGCTCCGAATCCGATAGGATTCTTAAAATCGTTTACCGAATTCGATTCCGATATAATCCGAGATTCGAATAAAACATCTGGATCCGATAATATCCCCGTCTTTCACTTCAACAGAATAATTCACTTACGGTTTAATTTCGCCAAATGTCATCGGAAATCATAGAGGTTAACTGTGAAACAAAATATTAAGAGAAGATTAAGAATAAGAGAAAATGAAAAAAAATAGAAAAACAACCAGATTAAATGGGGAGAGAAAGTAGAAAAGGAGGCGGTGTTAGCTAGGGTTTGCCTAGGTTTTCACATGTTGAGTTAAATACACTAATAGGTAAATGAGAGAATTTCCTTTTTGTTCCATATCAGATCTTACTTTAAATTTCGAAAAAAAACTTATTAGATTTTTTAAATTTCGAAAAAAAAAATTTAAACTAATTAGATTATATATATGATATATATAAATTAAATAATATTTTACATAAAATCTGAAAATATATATATCAATTGAAATTATTAAATTTTTTAAATTTTGAAAAAAAATCTTTTAAACTAATTAGATTTTACATATAATATATATAGATTAAATAATATTTTATGTAAAATCTTAAAAAATAAAAATCAACTAAACTTACTAGATTTTTAAATTTCGAAAAAGAATATTTTAAACTAAATAAGATTTTACATATAATATATATAAATTAAATAATATTTTATAAAAAATCAGAAAAAATATTATTTAAACTTATTACATTTTTTAAATTTAAAAAATAATCTTTTCAACTAATTAGATTTTACATATAATATGTATAAATTAAATAACATTTATAATAAAATCTGAAGAATTATTTTTTAAAGTTAAATAATATTATATTTAATAAATGTATTATAATTACAAAAATTTAAAAAGAAAACCTAGCCCTCACTCACCCACCCCAAAACCCCCATCCCCTTCCAATCGCCGGCTAGGTTGTTGATGGCTTGGGATGGCTGGTCCCAAGCTGCAAGTGGCCTAGGTTAAGATGGGGGGGGGGGGGGGGGGGGGGGGGGGCGTGGGTTTTTTTTTTATTTTTTTATTATAAATTGATTAAATTGAAATATTAATATTTCTGTAAATTAAATTATTTTTTTATATTTTATATAAATTAAATTATTTTTTAACATTTTATATAAAATATTTTTTAATTTATAATATTTTATGTAAAATCTAATTAGTTTCGAAATTTAAAAACATCTATTAAATTGAAATTATATGTATTATATGTAAAATTAATTTATTTAAAAGATTTTTTTTGAAATTTAAAAAATATAATAAATTTAATTGATATTTATTTTTTAGAATTTATATGAAATATTATTTAGTTTATATAATATATAATATATATAAAATTTAATTGGTTTAAGACTTAAAAATATTAAATTTATTAAATAGGATTTATAATTTAACTATATTTTTAATTGGACTGAAATGCTTCAAACTTGTGAATTGTTGGGTACATTTGTCAACCAAAAAATATGTGGGGTAAATTTTAACAGAAATCTTTAACTATAAGACCAATTCTGTAAATTTTCTATCAACTTCCCATCCAAAATTTGATTTTCCGTCCAAAAATTGACGAAAGTACAAAATGTGTCGAGGGCCGTTAACTTTTGTTACAAAATGTTATGTTTTTTAACTTATGATACCATATCCTTAAAGTAAGGTCACTTATGGTATCAAACATGAAATTATCTCTTATAAATAAATACAATCCAATCCAATGTTGTTTGATAGAATAGAAAATATATATGGCTACGTCAGTAAAAATAGGCTTATATTCATACAAAAAAAATTAGATGTAACAATTAATTTTATTTGATCCAATTATTCTTAAAAGCTTTATAAATACGAGTTTTGGATTATATTTTAATAAAATGAAATTTTTAAATAGTGTTTATAATTTTTATGCTTACATTTTTATACTCTATTGGTATTAATTAAATAAAAAAGAAAGTATAAGCTATTGGATTTAATGTATATCTACAAATTATATGAAAACGTTGTTCCCTAATCATGAAGAATAAATATTAGTTAACACAATATTTTAAACAATCAAATAAATTATTTTAGTGGCTATCGATTAAGATTCAAGAGTTTTAAAAATTTGTTGCAATCAAAATACTCTACAAAAGAGAGAATTTCACTTTTGGTATCTCACTATACTTTAAGGGTATTATTCCATAAGTTTTTCATCGGACACATTTCATATCATTACTTAACGATTAGTTACACATTTGGTACTTTCGTTCAATAACTGACGGAATTGCCACAATTAACTTCCGATTTTGGAGAGAAAATTAATGGAAAATTTGCAGAAGACCCATAATTAAAGATTGTTGGCAAAGTTTGCCCCCACATGTTTTCAAGCCGACAAATTTACCCCAGAATTCAAAAGTTTGAAGCATTTTCGTCTCAATTGCAAATATAGTTAAATTATTAATCATATTTAATAAATACTATATATTATTATTAAATCTCTTAAACTAATTAGATTTTATATATACTATATTTAAATTAAATAAAATTTTATATAAAATCTGGAAAAAAATATTTTTAAAATAACATAAATATTATTAATCCTCTTTATTAAATTTTATCATTATTATAACTAAAAAAATAAAACATAAAAAGAAAGAAAATACAAAAATCCTAGTCCCCTCATCCACCCCCAAGATGGAACCAAGGTCGTCGGTCCCACGCCATCGGCGACCTGGATTGGCTGGTCCCAGGCCGGCGACGGCTTGGGTTCCATCCCTTTTTCAGATTTTATATTAAATATTATTTAATTAAGATATATTATATTTAAAATCTAATTTAAATTAATTTTTTTCGAAATATAAAAAATCTAATAAGTTTAATAGATATTTATTTTTTCAGAGTTTATATAAAATATTATTTAATTTATATATAATATATATAATATAAATAGTTTAAAAGATTTAAGATTAATATATAAATTTATTAAACATGATTAATAATCTATCTATTTTTGCAATTGGGACGAAAATGCTTCAGACTTGTAAATTGTGGAGTAAATTTATCGGTCAAAAAATATGTGGGAAAAACTCTAATTATGGGACCAATTCTGCAATTTTCCTCCAAAATTGGAAGTTAACGGCGATTTCGTCAATTATTGGACGGAAGTACGAAATGTGTAACTGAATGTTAAGTAATGATATGACATGTGTCAGATGAAAAACTTATGGTACCATATCCTTAAAGTAGAGTAACTTATGATACCAAAAATGAAATTCTCTGTTATACATGCCCATAAAAGACTGAAGAGTTATTGTGGACATTTTACTATTTCATGTATTTAAGGAAAACTATGAATTGACATGTGTCTCACCTTAAAGCAATCCCGCATGGACGGACAAGGTAACAATTGCATGCTCCTAGGAGCCCCAATATGTTTTTTGGTCCATATCTTGGAACAAGATTAAAGGGGAAGATTGGTCATATAACATTGGTCGCTGGCAAGTTTACCTTATAAATTATTGGGTTGAGAATTTAATCCCATAAGTGATAAAACTAAAGCAAATTTTACCCCATAAGTGATAAAATTAAAGTAAATTTCATCATGATATTGCCAAACTTCAATGATTTGTCATAGAAGTAGGAGACAAATGGGTTAATAGCAATTTATCACCTATAATTATTATAATATTCAATTTGTCCCCCTATGATTTGAAAAATAACAATTTACCCCCCTGTAATTTTAAAAATGGTTCACACGGCCTCCTTAGAAATTTTAAGCCTTAAGGAAAAAAATTGAATTGACAATAATACCCCTTTTATGTGTACCATTTTAACCCCCCCCTCCCAAAGGGCAATTTTGTCTTTTCACACAATATATTTCAAAACCATATTTGAGCGAGTGAGATACACTCTCCAACTTAGGGAGGTAAATGATAATCATAGGGGGGTAAATTGCCATTAGCCCGAGACAAAACCATATTCCTTGGTGTAATTGTGTTTACTAATGAACTCAAGACCGGTTGTTTGAAACTCTATTTTTGACTTTTTTTTCTTTCGCTTAATTTGTATTCGATCATAACATTCTTGTATTCAATTTCTTATTATATATGTGCAGTGTTTGATTTGCTAAAGAAGGCATCTGAAATCGTTTTCTCCATGTTAGCGGAGAAGGGGGTGGATTATGGAGTAGAAGCAGTGATGGGTCGGGACTCCAAGTTTACTTTAGAAACTCTGGAAATAAACTTAAAGTCATTGATTGCTAACGTCTCTGATATTGAGGAGCAAATAAAGAACGGGGAGCTATCAGGTAAAAAGAAAAGAAAAAGAGAAGTAGAGAATTGGTTGAAAGAGGTAAAAATAACTGAAAGTAAATTTCTTGAACTGGAAAAGGAAGTTCAAGAAGAAAACTTCATTCACCGATTTCTCAGAGATCAGGCCACAAAACTGAACGCAAGGCTAGATAAACTTGTTGAGCAGAGTCGACATTTTGGTGAACTTCTACTTGATGTACATGAAAACAGGGGGCCGCCGTTATTGACATCTAAATTGTTTGGTGATGCCTTTGGGGAAAATGTAGAAAAGATTTTGCAGTGGGTGGTGAATGAAAAAATCTCAGTGGTCGGGATTTATGGTATGGGAGGGGTCGGCAAGACGACCTTGGCCAAGCACATCCACAACCTACTTCTAGAAAGAACTGAATATCGTGTCTACTGGGTGATAGTTTCTCGAGATTTTAACATTAACAAGTTGCAAGATGACATAGCCAAAGTCATCGACTTAAATATTTCAGATGAGAACGGTGTGGATCAAAGAGCTGCATTGCTGAATCAAGCACTATCTCGACAGAATGACTTTGTTCTCATATTAGATGATGTATGGCACAACATTGATTTGGAAAAGGTGGGAAATCCACATCATTTGAAAGGGTGTAGATTGATTATAACAACTCGCTCGTTGGAAGTATGCCGCCGAATCGACTGCCATAAAAAAATTCTGGTTCAAACACTACTTGCAGAAGAGGCGTGGAACTTATTCAAAGAAATACTTGGACAGCGGACAACACTTACTCGACAAGTAGAAGAAATTGCAAAGGATGTGGTAAAAGTGTGTGGTGGTTTGCCCCTGGGCATCGTCACCATGGCTGCAAGCATGAGGGGTGTGACCAACATTCATGTGTGGAATAACACATTAACAGAATTAAAGTCATTGAGTCAAGGTGACTGGGAAGATAAAGTGTTTGTAGTACTCAAATATAGTTTTGACAGACTAGATCCAAAATACAATAGAGAAGACAACATCAGGAATGGGTATACAAATCTACAACTTTGTTTCTTGTATTGCTCTTTGTACCCTGAAGATTATAAAATAGATAAAGGTGAACTAATCAACAGATTCATTTCAGAAAAATACATAGATCAAAGAAAGAGGAGAGGCGAAGAGTATGACCTTGGTCATGCCATGTTGGATAAATTAGTGAATTTGTGTTTACTAGAAAGTATTCAGTTAGCCAATGGAAGTGATGGTGTGAAAATGCATGATTTGCTAAGAGACATGGCACATAAGATCACTAGAGATAACCCAAAGTTCAAGGTATTAGCGGAACTTTCATTGGAGGAATTTCCACGTGAAGGAGAATATTGGACAAAGGATCTTGAGAAGATGTCCTTGATCTTCAACGATATATGTGAAATTCCCGAAGGAATGTCGCCAAATTGTCCAAAACTATCAACACTGTTTTTGAAGGGGAATGCAAAACTACCAGATTCATTTTTTTCCTTAATGTCTAGCTTATGCGTGCTCGATTTATCTTGGACTTCGATCAATTCATTGCCGAATTCTCTATCTGGCTTGAAGAACCTTAATTCGCTTATTCTCTATCATTGTAGTTATCTGAAATTTGTGCCGTGTTTGGGAGAGCTGAAGGAACTGAGGGAGATTGACCTCACACTTACCATTATCAAGAAAGTGCCCGAGGGTATGGAAAATTTGGTGAACCTCAAATACCTCTCATTGTATGGAGCGAGGCACTTAAAAGAGTTACCACCAATGTTGTTACCCACATTTCAATATCTTCAGTATCTCTATCTTCCACGTCATGTACAAGTGGCCGTAGAAGAATTTGAGAGTTTGAAACACCTTGAGATGCTTTCATGTCGAGTGGAAGATGTGTATGATACATATCGCATTATTAGACGAATTGGTCAGACAAACTTTACTTCCTTTGATATCACAATAGGTCATAAAAATGAAGAGATTGACCATTTTCCTTCAAAGTTACTGAATGACTCTAAGCGCATCACTATGAGTAGATGCAACCTTAAGAAAAGAGAAGGGAACGAAGAAAGTTTGGTGGCCCTGGAAATCCAGGAACTAAATATCCGCGGATGTGTAGGTCTAAGCAGTAGCTTTCCAGATGATTTGCAACGATTGGGCATTGCTCCAAGATCCATTGAATCACTCGAAATTACTAATTGTGAAGGAATAGAGTGCATTGTGAATTATGAGTTCAATTCTCTTGAACTGATTAATTTGAATGACTTGCCAAATTTGATGAGTGTCGTCAACGATGTTGCAGTGGGGTTAGCACCTCCTTCAATTAAAATATTCTCTTCCCTGAGAGGCCTGTACATTTATAAGTGTCACAAGATGAAGAAATTAGGTTTGGGATTACTACTTGACAACCTTCAAAACCTTGGAACTATATCAATTCAATCGTGTGATGAAATTGAAGAAATAATACAAGTAGCAGACGAAAGGAGAGGAGGTGTGGTTTCGCTGCCCAAGTTAGAACGTTTGTATTTATCTCATCTGCCAAAACTGAAGAGCATATGTCCTGAGGAGGCAAAGATGTGTTGCGATTCCATCAGGAAAATTACTTTATTACACTGTCCAAATGTAAAGAAGCTGCCTTTGTTATTTCTCCAAAGCGTGGATGGCCAATCTTATTCTTCTACTCCAAATCTTAAGGAAATTGAAATAGAGGAAGAAAAGTGGGAATCTTTGAATTGGGATGATCCCACCCATAAGGAAATCCTTCAACCATTTGTTTCGTCCCTCAATCCTGAGAGTGTTTTGTTTCTTTTACGTTCATATTTTTCGTCCCTCAATCCAGAGTAACATTATGGGGCTGCTGCTTCTTTTGAGTTTGGTGCTGTTTAATTTAATTATAGTTCTCTATTCGGAAAAATTGTATTATATATGCTTTGTGCACCACACCTTTTTTTTATTTTTTTTTATACTAGACAAGTGCACGTATTTCATGGGTATTTTGTTATAAATTAGAGTAAAATTAACTTCAATATGTCATAAAATAGCGCATATTAATGACTCATATTTAATTTATTTTCTATGACTTTTTTAATTAAAATTATTAATTTATATTAAAATGATGGCCTTCAAATTGTAATCAAATATAAAACAATTAATGATTTAATCACGAAACTTGTAAAATTTATTCTAAAATAATATCATAAGAAATTATTTAGCTCATTCCATATTTTGTTTTAAGGAATATATATCATCAAAGAATTTGGTTTTTTTTTTTTAGCAATATAAAATTAATATCATTTGTCTTCTTATTTGTCAAACACGAGAAGTTTTTATCATCACAAATTGTAATGTGAATGTGACATCAAGTATGTTACAGTAAACATAATTTTGTTGATTTATATACTAAGAACACATCCAAATCTTTTGTATTGTTTGACAACAAAAATAGTGAAATCCTACTTTTTTTTTGTGTTGACAAGGGAACCCGCAGCCACCGAAATGCAAAAGGTAAATGTTGGAATTTCATGGGGTATGATTGTTATACAACAGTGCGGAATTTAAAATTTTCATAACACCCAAAATCATAGGATTATTCACTAGCTCATACGAATAGGTTGAATTAAATTTTGCAACAATTTACAAAATAAAAAGGGTGTCATTCGAAATTACCTCACCACAGGCAAGGTGGTGGTTTTTCTCCGGTCTTCTTTCAGATCTGATGGATTTGGTTCGAGAGGAGCACCCCAAGTGTTGTGCCTCTAGCGGTATCCACACCAATTGGATTAAAGCAACCCCTTTGAATCCACAGGCTCAGAAATAGGATTCAAGGGTAATCAGACATGGGTGGGGTGGGGAATTTTTTTTTAAATTATAATTATTTATTATTTATTACTTTAATAAATATTAAAATGTTCTTAATTATATAATTTATTATTTTAATAAATATTAAATAGATGAATGCTAATATATAAATTTTATATTTAAAAAGAATATGTTTTCTTAATTTTGGTGATATTTATGTTAAAGTATTATTTAATTTATTAATATTATTTATAAATTAAATTAGTTATTTAAATAAAATAAGTAAAATTTTCAAATTGGTCCGCACGTGGTCTTATTCGAGTCAATTTTAAAATTTGGCAACAATGTGGACTAAAATCGTTACTAAATTTGGAGATGTGGGGCTTTTTTGGTAACCTGAAATGTTATGGGGTAAAATTATCAGTCAACATAAGTAATGGCATCAACTTTGCAATTAGACTTAACTGCCATGTCACCCCTTAACGGCAATTTTTAACGGTTGTACCAAATGTGTTGGACACATAAAGCTATGTACCAAAAGTGGGAATTGACCTATAGCTCTGTACCAAAAATGCTATTCTCTCATATATATATATATATCATTCTTTTTATTTTTTGTCGAATACGGATCCATAACTGATCGGTTCGACCTAAATCCATATTTGCTCCATGTGTTTCGGATTACGGATCTTTATAATCGAATCAAGTCCATATATATCTCTAATCGGACAATTATCCTAATAAATCGGACCGGATTCGGACGAATCCGGATTGAAATTCACCCTATTGACAGTCCTAGATGTGACCAAGGCTTAAAAATTGATCGGGTAATTTGGGACATGATCGGGTATTTCCCGTTTGAGACGAAAAAATTGATTTTTTGACATTTCGGGTTGAGTTTTGGGTATTACATTTACACACGAACGGGTATTTCGGGACCTGTTCGGGTATTAAATTTTTTTTTGCCCAATTTGAAGTCTTGAGACGTTTGTGTTGTGTTTGTTTTGAAGTTATTGAGTACAATTTAATGTTTAAATTCATTTATTTTATAATTTTACATACATATCTGTTAAAAAATAAGATTTCTTTTACATTTATATATATTTAAAAAAAATTGAAATTTCCGATACCCAAAAATTTTGGGTACCCTAACTTAAACGGTTTGGATTTTGGGTGTCAAAATTCAATACCCGCCAGGTCGGGTAACCGTCCCGAAATACCTGGCAGGCGCCCAGTCTTGGGGGGGGGGGGGGGGGGGGTGGGAGGGGGAGGGGGAGGTATTTCAATAATAGAAAATTTTAAGATGTGAAATGAAATGTGAATTTGCAAAAAATAAAATTTAATATTTAGAAGTTTAGTGCAATAATCGAAACTTTTTGGGAGTTTTATTGCAACAAATAGAAAATTTGAGGATTTGTAATGAAATGTGAATTTGCAATATACTAAAATTTAATCTAATAATCGAACATTTTTTTTGCTATGTGGTGTGAAAAAAATTGTATATAGATACTTATTCTGGAGGGAATTCCTAGGTCACATGCATCTCAAATGCAAATATTGTCCAAAATCTAAAAATTCTCTATTTTAAGTCTACCGTGTTAATTGTGATGGGCACGTGACATTTTCCAGAGAAATTAAAAAAAATCGATCAAAAAGGACTAAAATTAGCAATAGTGTAAATATAAATGATGTAAAATGGAGGTATGCATTAAAGAACAAATTTAAAATGAGACCATATTAGATGATCAAAAATGGAACTTTGTTTCTTATCACATTAGGAAGTTATTTTCTTGATTAGTCTTTAATAAATCATGCAAAGAAAGTACGTACGCGTATCCTAAATAATTTTGGGAGAATTTTTTTATTGCTATTAACAGTTTTTGTGTCTGTGATTTCCATGACCCTTGCGTTTATGGAAGCTGAGACACAGTAAAAGCAAGTTATAGTATATATAACGAAGAAAAAAACAATATTCTACCAAAAAAAAAGGAAAAGAAAAAGGGAGGGGGCGGGGGGAGAGAGATACACTCTTGTGGTTGTGGATGCTACTCCAGATACACCTGGGTAATTTTTATGAAAGGTACGGGGTTTTTTGCACTTTGCACCCCCGAAACATGAGAAATAGGCACTTTGCACCCCCGAAACTTAGATTTAGCACTTTGCACCCTCGAAATATGAAAAATGCAGCACTTTGCACCCTCTTTTATTTTTAGGCAAAAACTCAAGGGCAAAATAGGTAATTCAATTATAAATCTTTGGCACTTTGCACCCCCAAAACTTGAGAAATTGGCACTTTGCACCCCCGAAATAAAATTAACAATTAACACCCCCAAATTAAAAATAAATTAGCAACTTGCACCCCCGAAACACAATAAATGGGCATTTTACACCCCGAAACACAAAATTAACACTTAACACCCTCAAATTAAAAAAAAACTCAAACCCCTCGTTTTTTCCGAAAAAGTTGACCATCAGGGTGAAAAAAATCTGAACAACCTAGAAAATTGAATGTTTTTTTTTTTTCAAAAAAAAATTAGCAAATTGATTGTTGGATGGAACTTTGTCGTCTAACTGAAAAACACATCCATGGATTTGGTAATAGTGTCCCAGAATCCGACGAGATTTGAGAAATTAATTAGAAAATTAAGATATGTGAAGAAAACAAAAACAAAAATTGATGGAAAATTCATAATCACTGTCATAGAAATTTGGTGAAAGACTTCTCTCTATTAATTAAGAAAAAAATGTTGACTTTTAATTTCTTTCAGTATCGAAAGAACTTATTTAAAAGATTTTAATCTCTTGAAGTATAAAATCGTGAGGACAAAAGAACAAATTACATAATTAAAATATGAGGTTTGAAATTCGAATAGTATAATTCTTTTTTTTTAAATATAATGTGATTATAATTGAAAGAATTGAAATCATAATAACGTGATATATTTGATCGTTTCAATAATAGCAATTATTGTGACATGTATTTTGCAAAATTTAAGGAAAAAAAAATGAATTACCTATTTTGCCTAAGATTTTTTTCACCCTGATGGTCAACTTTGTCGGAAAAAACGAGGGGTTTGAGTTTTTTTTTAATTTGAGGGTGTTAAGTGTTAATTTTGTGTTTCGGGGTGCAAAATGACCATTTATTGTGTTTCGGGGGTGCAAGTTGCTGATTTATTTTTAATTCGAGGGTGTTAATTGTTAATTTTATTTCGGGGGTGGAAAGTGCCAATTTTTCAAGTTTTGGGGGTGCAAAGTGCCAAAGATTTATAATTGAATTACCTATTTTGCCCTTGAGTTTTTGCCTAAAAATAAAAGAGGGTGCAAAGTGCTGCATTTTTCATATTTCGAGGGTGCAAAGTGCTAAATCTAAGTTTCGGGGGTGCAAAGTGCCTATTTCCCATGTTTCGGGGGTGCAAAGTGCAAAAAACCCGAAAGGTACGTGGAACATTCATTCTACACCAGTGGATTATGTTCATAGGAGTTGGATGATAAACACATGTGCATAAGAGGATAAAAAGTTATCCTCAGCATTTGTTGCCCTTTTTTTTATTTTTTAATTATTACTCCCTCCGTTTTTTTATTTATGGTTTTAGAGAATTGTACACAATTTAAAATTTTTAATAAATACCATTCTCTTTACGGAAAAATTCCAAAATACCTTTTTTAACCAAATATTCATAACATTAATTATTGCCATTAACAAAAATAGTAAAATTGGTTGAAAAGAATTAATTTTACATTAAACTCTTAAAACAACAAATAAAAGTAAAGCGAAAGAAGTATCAGCTTATTGTAGAGCATGAGATTAAGACATTTACAAAATAAAAATCATAATAGACGTATTAATGAGTACTTAAATGCAAGTTAGTACAATTATTGCCCTATGTTTTCGTACAAGAGTCCAATATTTAAGCGGGTCAGATTGGTTAGCCACTGTTAGGCCCACCAAACAATTCCTGATAGTGTAAATGATATACTTCCTCCATCTCTAAATTTTTATTATTATTTTCTTTTTGGGATATTCTTAAATAACAATCTATTTTTATAAATGAAATTATTTTTTTCAATAATACCCTTTCACATAAAATAGTGATTTAATACCACTAATTCTCAACCACTAATTTTAATGACATATATGTAAAAATACCTAAAAGTTTTATATTTCTAACTTTTACCTTAAACTCCATGTAAAAAGTGAAAGGATTAAAACAAATGGAACGAGGAAGTATCTAAATATTCTTCTAGGAGGGTGATCTTAATTACAACCCCTTGGTTCCGCCACCCAATGCTTATTATTTCTATTTTCTAGAAAGGAAAAGTACATTGAGTAACTGGATTATACACAATCACCTACTAGACTTTTATAAAAAAAATTATAACGAAGGGAATTATTTTTACTTAAATCGGCAAATTTCATTTTTGGCCCTTTAAAGTGGCTATATTTCAAAATTAACCATTTATTGTGGTACCTCGACAATAATCCTCCTTTATTTTGTCATCATCATCAATTTCAGTTCTTATTGTCAGAAATTTTTATTTATCCTCGTACCTCGACAATAATCATCCTTTATTTTGTCATCATCATCAATTTCAGTTCTTATTGTCAGAAATTTTTATTTATCGCCGAAAATCATCAATTTATGTCTTAATTGACCGGAAAGTTAAATTTTTTTTTTGTCAGAAATCACCAATTTATGTCTAATCTGACAAAAAAAATTAATTTTAGTCAAAAATATCATTTGTCGAGTGACACTTAATATTAAGAATTTCATATTCTGACTCCACAATTTGCAAGACCAAACCATGTGATAGGTCAAATATGACATAAATTGATGTTTTTTGGCGATAATTAAAAAAAAATTGATGATAAGGACTAAAATTAATGATATTGACATAATAAAGAACGTATATTGTCGAGGTACCACAATAAATGACAAATTTTAAAATACGGTCACTTTATAGGGTAAATAAAATTTTGACACTTGAATCTAATCTAGAAAAATTTAATAGACTTTTTGACTAGAAATCAATCACATCTTTGTCAAAAACGAAGGGGATAGGTGGTAGGGGGAGGGGTGCGGATGGCCCACCTCACCTCCAGACCCAAAATGAAAATTATTCCCCTGTTCCAAATTATTTGTCTTTTTACATATTTTCACACATATTAAGGTACATACTAAATAATCTCAATTTTAGAGAAAAAATAAATGATATACCTTAAATACCCTTATTCTTTATTTATCTCACCACTAGCTATTTACACGTTATTCAAGTTTTACACTCTCTCACTTGCTTTTTCTCTTACATATCTAAAATATGTAATTAATAGTGTATTGAAATCCTAAAGTAACAAATAATTTGGGACAAATTTTTTTCTCTAAAACGACAGATAATTTGGGACAGAGGAAGTAATTTCTAGTGTTTATTACTTTTATTCCAATTTAATCATTGGAAATTTATTTACGTTTCCTAGTCCTAGCTAGGCTCCTAGCCCAATTATCCAAGCCTTCAAAATCATAAATATTTATCCACATTCAATCCATTGGAAACAAAGTCCTACAATAGTAGTATTTTGCTTATTATTTTTTCTTGAGAGAAAATTTATGTACTTATTCATTTTATAATTGATTAACGAAATTTGTTCCTACATAAAACAAGGAATTTGTTTACACATACAAAGTAATTTCTATTTAAATTTATGTAATGACTTTTATTTAATTTTTCTTCACAAAATAGATTGATTAATCAACAACATAATATAAAAGATTTACCTTAGTCAAGTTTAATACTAGCATTTGTAATTAGTTTACTTTAATACCGATATAATAGATTCAATTCTATATAGTGTTAATGTAACGATGCATTCACCATCTCAAATAAATAAATAAAAACCTTAAATCATGAATAAATATTTGTATTCTTAATTTTATTGTTTAGATTATATTAGTCTTATTTCCATAATTTTGTATTATGTTTGATGGACTACTTGCTTCTTGCTTCTTGTTTCGTTTAGTTTTATTTTTATTTTTATTTTTATTTTTTTTGATAACCCAGGTGTCCAAGCTTACACCAGACTAATCCTGGACCCTCAGAACCCTTGCCCTAGAACCCTGAAGGATGTAAATCGCGGGATGTGCCTCCACCAAGCCTCGGGATCCCACCATACTGCTTAGATTGTTTTAGAAATAAATACAAACTTATGGTTTTTGCCTTTTTGGTCTTATTAATATAGAGAGAATTGTACTTTTGGTACCACATTTTAGGTCAATTCTCACTTTTGATACACCGCTTTATGTGTCCAACATATTTGGTACAATGTTTTAACAAATTGTGACACATTTGATACCGCTGTTAAAATCACCGTTAAGTGGTGACGTGACAGTTGCAAAGTTAATGACATTACTTATGTTAACTGACAATTTAACCCCATAATATTTCAGGCTACCAAAATAGTCCCAAATCTTCAAATATAGTGATAGATTTAGTTGAAAAACTTGAACACGAGCCGAACCTGATCACATGGGCCTAATATTGAGCCCAAATTCAAACACTTATTTGTTGGGTTCGTTTTCAAGCCTACATCAAATGATTACTATTTAATAGATTTTTTAATATTTATGTCACAGCCAAAAATAACAAATAATATGAAACGAATAAAGTATCATTAGTAGCAACTACCTACTGAATAAGGTGTAGTTCATCAAAACTAAACTAAGTCAAATTTGAATTTTTAAATGCAAGTGAGCGCAATTATTGATTTTGGGGCATGGGATGAAGAAATTTACATATTAAAAATCATGTTTAATGTAGATGTAGGTTTATTGGCTATTTCCCACCTCACTCAACTATAGGTTTATTGGTTGACTTTTTACAGGTTAACTTTTATGTTAATCATAAAGCCCATCAAATAAGTACTATATGCAAACTTCTTTCTTCTTTCTCATAGGAAAATATTACTTGCCTTCAAATTCTCACTTATTTACAATTTTATTCAGCTTTCAGGCTTCGTCTGAGTTCAGCTATTTAGATTTCAAGTAAGTCAATTTCATTATCTTCTGCTATTGTACTTCTTATTCCAACACACACATCAATTTCTTGTACCATACAACTATATTTTGTTTTTCCGACTTCTAGTGTTATTATACCTATTGGATTGCATGTTTTATTTTTAGGTACAAATATCTATATTTTTCTTTTCATTGTCTAAGAGTTTCTAAATTTTGCACGTATGAGGGAAATATGAAAAGGCTGTTTGACCCCACGAATTAGGAGCTCAGAACCATGTTTGGAGATCCTACACCAAGGGTTGGATTAATTTTGGTTGGGTTTCATGGTTTCGTCATAAAACTCGATTAAACCCATTTAAATTAAATTTTAACCAACTTAACACATTTTCACCGATTTAACCTACTTTTAACCGATTTAACAAGTGTTTTCATTGATGAAATCGGTGCAATTTTTCCATCTATTTTTCCTCCAAAATTGAAAACACTTGTTAATTTACTTGAACAATCTTTAACTTCCAATTTTGGAGGAAAAATTGAATAATTGGTCCCATAATTTAAGTTTTCCAAAATATTTTTTGTCCTATAAATTTACTCCACAATTTACAAGTTTGAAGCATTTCTGTCCCAATTGCAAAAATTGCAAAATTGTTAAATTATTAATCCTATTTAATAAATTTTATATAATATTATTAAATCTTTTAAACTATTTAGATTTTATATATAATATATATAAATTAAATAATATTTTATATAAAATCTGAAAAATAAATATCGATTAAACTTACTCGATTTTTTAAATTTAAAAAAAATCATTTTAAATTAGATTTTACATATAATATATTTAAATTAAATAATATTTAATATAAAATTTGAAAAGGGGTTTTTATATTTTCTTTTTCTTTTTAATTTGTATATATCATATATAAAATCTAATTAGTTTAAGAGATTTAATAATAATATATAAAATTTATTAAATAGGATTAATAATTTAACTATTTTTGTAATTTTTGCAATTGGGACGTCATTGCTTCAAACTTGTGAATTCTGGAGTAAATTTGCCGGCCAGAAAATATGCGGGGCAAACTTTGCCAACAATCTTTAATTATGGGTATTCTGCAAATTTTCCATTTAGTTTCCCTCCAAAATTGGAAGTTAACAGCAATTTCGTCAATTATTGAACGGAAGTACCAAATGTGTAGCTGACCATTAAGGTATGAAATGTGTCGGATGAAAAACTTATGACACCATACCCTTAAAGTAAGGTAACTTATGATACCAAAAGTGAAATTCTCTATTTTGTAGACTATTTGATTGCAACAAATTTTTAAATCACTCTTGAATCTTAATAGATAGCCACTAAAATAATTTATTTGATTGTTTAAAATATTGTGTTAACTAATATTTATTCATAATGATTAGGGAACAACGATTTTAAAATATTCTGTAGATATACATTAAATCCAACAACATATAATTTCTTTTTTATTTAATTAATACCAATTGAGTACAAAAATATAAGCATAAGAAATATAAACACTATTTATAAATTTCATTTTATTAAAATATAGTACAAAACTCGTCTTTATAAAGCCTTTTAAGAATAATTGGATCAAATAAAATTTAATTGTTACATATAATTTTTTTTCGATGAATATAAGCCTATTTTTAGGGTTGTCAATGGGGCGAATTTCAATCCGGATCCGTCCGAATTCGGTGTGATTTATTAGGATAATTGTCCGATTAGAGATTCGATGGACCTGATCCGATTATAAAGATCCGAAATCCGAAACTCATGGAGCGAATATGAATTTAGGTCGATCCGATCCGTTAAAGATCCGTATGCGACAACAAATAAAAAGAAAGATATATATATATATATATATATATATATATATATATATATATATATATATATATATATATATATAATATTTTATAAAAGTAAGTATCATTAATAATATTTCACCGTCAATTTAAGAAGATATAGTAATTTATAACTAGTTTATAAATTTATTTAAACCAATATTTTCATTCTACAAATATGAATATAGTAAAGAAACTTTGAACATGTGAGCTAAAATTAAATAAAATTAAAAAGATAATAAACTTGTTTTAGAAAATAATATTAATTTAACTTTTTAAATATAAATTTATTGGATACAAAAAAGATCTGATATCAGGACAAATCCGACCAAGATCCGTTGGATTCAAAAAATCTAGATCCGAGCATAATCCGAGCAAGATCCGAATCCGACAGGATTTGATCCGATATAAATGGAGCCGGATCAAGATGAGCCTGATCAGACCAGAATCCGACCCATTGACAGCCCTACCTATTTTTACTGACGTAGCCATATATATTTTCTATTCTATCAAACAATATTGGATTGGATTGGATTGTATTTATTTATAATACATGAAGGGTTATTGTGGACATTTTACTATTTCATGTAATTAAGGAAAATTATGAATGGACACGTGTCGCACCTTAAAGCATTCCCGCATGGATGGGCAAGGTAAGGACATCTCCCCTACCCCGAGCCCTGCCTGGTCATCTCCAATGGCAAGGCTCCGAGATTGATTTAATTGCATTTTTTGTTCTTGCCCACTCTCACTTATAATTATAGTTTTAATTTTCTTTTTAATATTAATATTAATAATACTAAAACTATTTTAATAATATAATTAAATTATAAATAATATTTAAATATTAAAATTAAAGAGAGTAAATACTTAATAGCCCATGTGTATGCAAAATACGGTTAACAATGCATGTAATTGTTTGAATTTACTTTTCTTGTTAATTTTAGTATGTATTTAATTATTTCTTAATTTAAGTATTAATTTAAATTGTTTGTATAATTGTTTAATTATATTTTCAACTAACTCGATATTTTTAAAAATATATAGCCACCACCAATATTGTAATTAAATGATTAAATTTTTAATTACAATAAAAGAAATTAAAATAAAATGTTGAATTTAATTATTAATGATTTGTCCATAAAAAAATTAATTACAATTCTAATTAATTATTAAAAAATTTGATTTAAAAAAAAATTTAATTCAAGTCTACAAATTAAAGAAAAAACCCACGATTTATTAAATGCTAGTAAATATACAATAAATATACTAACAAATTTTATTAAATAATTCAAGTCTACAAATTTAATTTAATTTAGGAGGAAATTTTAATTTTATTAAATATTTAATAATTACTTTTAAATTATTAAAAACGTTTAAAAAATAAAATTATTAAATAAAAAAACAAGCAATCAGGTGGCGCCACCTAACTTAAAATAGAGGCGCGCCAACAAAACGAAGCGGCCCCCGGGCCGCGCGCAGAGCTCGCCCGAGCCCGAAGGCCGCCCCGTTCCCAGCCCTCAGCCCCACCCCGAGCCCCCACCGCTGGACTTGATTTTTCCGCCCAGCCCCACCCCGACCATCTCCATTGGAGATGGCCTAACTTACCTGCTCCTAGGAGCCCCAATATGTTTTTTTGGTACATATCTTGAAAACAAGATAAAAGGGAAAAATTGGTCTTATAATATTGGTCGCTAGCAAGTTTGCCTTACAAATTTTTGGGTTTAGAATTTTACCCCATAAGTGATAAAACTAAAGTAAATATTTTATATTTTCAGCCCGATTTAAATAGTGAAGCTCACTCTCTCAACTATACCAAAAATGTCCCAAATTTTCTTTAAATTTATGACTTATGGAATAAAAATATCACCTAAAAAATTTATGGGCAAACTTGTCAACGACTATAAGTTATGGTTTTTGCCTTTTTTCTCTTAAAACAGGACAATAGTTTATCATGATATTGAATAACTTCAATGATTTTTTTATTTTATTTTTAATTATAATTAACTTCAAATGATTTTATGCTTTAAGAATTCTCATTTTTTTTGTTTTTTTGGAGAACAAAAGAAATCTCATTTGAAAGCTTTAAGATCATTATGTAAGTTACTCTTTTGTGTTTTCTGAATTTACAATCCTGTTTATTTAGGTAAGTTTGTACTTCATTATAAATTGCTGGACAGTTCAAACTTTACCCCAAAAAATATCTAATTTTCATACGTATCCCCCCAAAAGTATATTTTTTGCGCTTACCTTTTGATTGTCTCGAGTCGTGCAAATATCTAAATCTTTATGACGAAAGACACAATTTCCAAAATGACCAAAAAACGAAACATATTTAGATCAACTGTACGGTTTTGATTCAAATTGATATAAATTATAATATGTGGTATTTTCATATTCGTATGCATAACAGATTCTCATGCCACCCCATCGAATGTTATGAAACTCATATGGGTATTTGTCATAGAAGTTGGAGACAAAACGGGTTAATGACAATTTACCCCTTATAATTATCATAATGTTCATTTTTTTTTATTATTTGAAAAATAGTAATTAATTGACAATAATACCCCCTTTTATATGGACCATTTTACCTCCCTAAAGGGCAATTTTGTCTTTTCACACAATATATTTCAAGTCCACTTTCATATTTGAGCGAGTGAGACACACTCATTTCTATTTTTCAAATTACAGGGACGTAAATTGAACATTATGATAATCACAGGGGGTAAATTACAATTAACCCGAGAGAAAATCATATTCCTTGGTGTAATTGTGTTTATGCATGAACTCAAAACCGGTTGTTTGAAACTCTATTTTTGACTTTTTTTTCTTTCTCTTAATTTGTATTTGATCATAACATTCTTGTATTCAATTTTTTATTATATATGTGCAGTGTTTGATTTGCCAAAGAAGGCATCTGAAATTGTTTTCTCCAAGTTAGCGAAGAAGGGGGTGGATTATGGAGTAGAAGCTGTGATGGGTGGGGACTCAAAGTTTATTTTAGAAACTCTGGAAATAAACTTAAAGTCATTGATTGCTCACGTCTCTGATATTGAGGAGCAAATAAAGAACGGGGAGCTATCAGGTAAAAAGAAAAGAAAAAGAGAAGTAGAGAATTGGTTGAAAGAGGTAAAAATAATTGAAAGTAAATTTCTTGAACTGGAACAGGAAGTTCAAGAAGAAAACTTCATTCGCCGATTTCTCAGAGATCAGGCCACAAAACTGAACGCAAGGCTAGATAAACTTGTCGAGCAGAGTCGACATTTTGGTGAACTTCTACTTGATGTACATGAAAACAGGGGGCCGCCGTTATTGACATCTAAATTGTTTGGTGATGCCTTTGGTGAAAATGTAGAAAAGATTTTGCAGTGGGTGGTGAGTGAAAAAATCTCAATGGTCGGTATTTATGGTATGGGAGGGGTCGGCAAGACGACCTTGGCCAAGCACGTCCACAACCTTCTTCTAGAAAGAACTGAATATCATGTCTACTGGGTGACAGTTTCTCGAGAGTTTAACATTAACAAGTTGCAAGATGACATAGCCAAAGTCATCGGCTTAAATATTTCAGATGAGAATGGTGTGGATCAAAGAGCTGCATTGCTGAATCAAGCACTATCTCAAAAGAAAGACGTTGTTCTCATATTAGATGATGTATGGCACAACATTGATTTGGAAAAGGTGGGAAATCCACATCATTTGACAGGTTGTAGATTGATTATAACAACTCGCTCGTTGGAAGTATGCCACCGAATCGACTGCCATAAAAAAATTCCGGTTCAAACACTACTTGCAGAAGAGGCGTGGAACTTACTCAAAGAAATACTTGGACAGCGGACAACACTTACTCGACAAGTAGAAGAAATTGCAAAGGATGTGGTAAAAGTGTGTGGTGGTTTGCCCCTGGGGATCGTCACCATGGCTGCAAGCATGAGGGGTGTGACCAACATTCATGTGTGGAATAACACATTAACTGAATTAAAGTCATTGAGTCAAGGTGACTGGGAAGATAAAGTGTTTGTAGTACTCAAATATAGTTTTGACAGACTAGATCCAAAATACAATAGAGAAGACAACATCAGGAATGGGTACACAAATCTACAACTTTGTTTCTTGTATTGCTCTTTGTACCCTGAAGATTATGAAATAGATAAAGATAAACTAATCAGCAGATTCATTTCAGAAAAATTCATAGATCAAAGAAAGAGGAGAGGCGAAGAGTATGACCTTGGTCATGCCATGTTGGATAAATTAGTGAATTTGTGTTTACTAGAAAGTACTCGGTTAATCAATGGAAGTGAAGCTGTGAAAATGCATGATTTGGTGAGAGACATGGCACATAAGATCACTAGAGATAACCCAAAGTTCAAGATATTAGCGGGACTTTCATTGGAGGAACTTCCACGTGAAGGAGAATATTGGACAGAGGATCTTGAGAAGATGTCCTTGATGGAAACTAATATAAGTGAAATTCCCGAAGGAATGTCTCCAAATTGTCCAAAACTATCAACACTGCTTTGGATGTGGAATACGAGATTGACAGTCATACCAGATTCATTTTTTTCCTTAATGTCTAGCTTATGCGTGCTCGATTTATCTTGGGCTTCGATCACTTCATTGCCGAATTCTTTATCTGGCTTGAAGAGCCTTAATTCGTTGATTCTCTATAATTGTATTAATCTGGAATTTGTGCCGTGTTTGGGAGAGCTCAAGGAACTGAGGGAGCTTGACCTCACATATACCAATATAAAGAAAGTGCCCGAGGGTATGGAAAATTTGGTGAACCTCAAATACCTCTCATTGCATGGCGTGAGGCACTTAAAAGAGTTACCACTAATGTTGTTACCCACATTTCAATATCTCCAGTATCTCTATCTTCCACCACATGTACAAGTGGCCGTAGAAGAAATTGAGAATTTGAAACAACTTGAGAAGCTTTCATGTCGAGTGGAAGATGTGTATGATTACAATCGCATTATTAGACGAAGTGGTCAGAGGAACATTACTTCCTTTGATATCATAATAGGTTATTATGAAAATGGAAAGATTTTTCAAATTCCTCCAGAGTTACTGAATGACTCTAAGAATATCACTATGAGTAGCTGCAACCTTAAGAAAAGGGAAGGGAACGAAGAAAGTTTGGTGGCTCAGGAAATCCAGGAACTATATATCCTTAGATGTGTAGGTCTAAGCAGCAGCTTTCCAGATGATTTACAACGATTGGGATGTGCTCCAAGATCCATTAAATCACTCGTAGTTAATAATTGTGAAGGAATAGAGTGCATTGTGAATTATGAGTTCAGTTCTCTTGAATTGATTTATTTGGAGTACTTGCCAAATTTGATGAGTGTCGTCAACGATGTTGCAGTGGGGTTAGCACCTCTTTCAATTGGATTATTCTCTTCCCTGTGTAAACTGAGCATTTTTCAATGTCCCAAGATCAAGAAGTTAGGTTTGGGATTACTACTTGACAACCTTCAAAACCTTGAAACTATATTCATTAAATCGTGTGATGAAATTGAAGAAATAATACAAGTAGCAGACGAAAGGAGAGGAGGTGTGGTTTCGCTGCCCATGTTAATATATTTGAAATTATCTCATCTGCCAAAATTGAAGAGCATATGTCCTGAGGAGGCAAAGATGTGTTGCGATTCCATCAGCGAAATTACTTTATTTCGCTGTCCAAATGTAAAGAAGCTGCCTTTGTTATTTTTCCCAAGCGTGGATGGCCAATCTTATTCCCCTCCTCCAAATCTTCAGGTAATTGAAATAGAGGAAGAAAGGTGGGATTCTTTGAAGTGGGATGATCCCACCCATAAGGATATCCTTCAACCCTTTGTTTCGTCCTACTCCTCCTCCTATGATGATGACGACGACGACGATGTTGTTGATGATGATGATAATATGTAGGGGTGGACGTTGGGTTCGGGTAACCCAAACTCGACCCGTCCCGTTTTTAAAATACCCGAACGGGACGAGTATTTTTTGGGTTTGGGTACCCGAATTTGAAAACCCGTATTTTTTTACAGAAATACGGGACGGGTTTGGGATTAGCCTCTCCAACACCGAATACCCGAACCCGCCTATATCTTTTTTATTATTATTATTATTATTATTATTATATAATTATACACTTTATTTATGTATCAATTAAATTACTATCATCTAATAAAAAAAATTACTTTACCCTAATACATTTTTTAATCGTACACTAGTTATTAATACTTTTTTCATTAAGTTTGTCTCAGTTCTAATAACTCACATAGTCTCCACGACTCTACCACTTATTCTTCTTCTTCCCACCTATGACACGGCATACAATAATTATTTTTTTGATTTTTGTTTGCTCTACAAATTAAATTACTACTACTACTAGTCTAATACATACAAAATTTTATATGAAATATTGTAATTTAATGTTGTTAAGTGCGTGAATAATTAATGATTTAAAATAATATGGGACCTGTAATCCCGTCCAGTAATATTTCGGGTACCCGCTTCCGGGTACCCGAATTATTACGGGACGGATTTGGGATGAAATGTGTCAATCCCAAAATTTATTATACCCATATCTCTAACCCCAACCCCGCCCCAAACCCGCCCCGTGCCCACCCCTAATAATATGTGATCCTGTGAGTGTTTGGTTTCTTTTTCAAATTTTCTATGTTTGACTAGTCCAGAGTAATTAAAGAACATGCCATGGGGCTGCTGCTTCTTTTGAGTTTGGTACTATTTAATTTAATTATAGACCCCTATTCGAAAATTTGTATTATATATGCTTTGTGCACCACACCTTGTTTTTATTTTTTATTATACTAGAAAAGTGCACGTATTTCATGGGTATTTTTTTTATAAATTAGAGTAAAATTAACTTCAATATGTCATAAAATAGCACATATTAATGACTCATATTTAATTTATTTTCTATGAATTTTTTGATTAAAATTATTAATTTATACTAAAATGATGGCCTTCAAATTGTAATCAAATATAAAACAATGAATGATTTAATCACGAAATCTTGTAAAATTTATTCTAAATTAATATTATAAGAAATTATTTAGCTCATTCCATATTTTGTTTTAAGGAATATACATCATCGAACGATTTTAGTTTTATTTTATTTTATCTATATAAAAATAATATCATTTGTTTTCTTATTTGTCAAACATGAGAAATTTTTATCATCACAACTTGTAATGTAAATGTGACATCAAGTATGATTCAGTAAAAATAATTCACTAGATTTATATATTATGAATTTGTTTACACATACAAAGTAATTTCTATTTAAATTTATGTAATGACTTTTATTTAATTTTTCTTCACAAAATAGATTGATTAATCAACAACATAATATAAAAGATTTACCTTAGTCAAGTTTAATACTAGCATTTGTAATTAGTTTACTTTAATACCGATATAATAGATTCAATTCTATATAGTGTTAATGTAACGATGCATTCACCATCTCAAATAAATAAATAAAAACCTTAAATCATGAATAAATATTTGTATTCTTAATTTTATTGTTTAGATTAGTCTTATTTCCATAATTTTGTATTATGTTTGATGGACTACTTGCTTCTTGTTTCGTTTAGTTTTATTTTTATTTTTATTTTTATTTTTTTTGATAACCCAGGTGTCCAAGCTTACACCAGACTAATCCTGGACCCTCAGAACCCTTGCCCTAGAACCCTGAAGGATGTAAATCGCGGGATGTGCCTCCACCAAGCCTCGGGATCCCACCATACTGCTTAGATTGTTTTAGAAATAAATACAAACTTATGGTTTTTGCCTTTTTGGTCTTATTAATATAGAGAGAATTGTACTTTTGGTACCACATTTTAGGTCAATTCTCACTTTTGATACACCGCTTTATGTGTCCAACATATTTGGTACAATGTTTTAACAAATTGTGACACATTTGATACCGCTGTTAAAATCACCGTTAAGTGGTGACGTGACAGTTGCAAAGTTAATGACATTACTTATGTTAACTGACAATTTAACCCCATAATATTTCAGGCTACCAAAATAGTCCCAAATCTTCAAATATAGTGATAGATTTAGTTGAAAAACTTGAACACGAGCCGAACCTGATCACATGGGCCTAATATTGAGCCCAAATTCAAACACTTATTTGTTGGGTTCGTTTTCAAGCCTACATCAAATGATTACTATTTAATAGATTTTTTAATATTTATGTCACAGCCAAAAATAACAAATAATATGAAACGAATGAAGTATCATTCGTAGCAACTACCTACTGAATAAGGTGTAGTTCATCAAAACTAAACTAAGTCAAATTTGAATTTTTAAATGCAAGTGAGCGCAATTATTGATTTTGGGGCATGGGATGAAGAAATTTACATATTAAAAATCATGTTTAATGTAGATGTAGGTTTATTGGCTATTTCCCACCTCACTCAACTATAGGTTTATTGGTTGACTTTTTACAGGTTAACTTTTATGTTAATCATAAAGCCCATCAAATAAGTACTATATGCAAACTTCTTTCTTCTTTCTCATAGGAAAATATTACTTGCCTTCAAATTCTCACTTATTTACAATTTTATTCAGCTTTCAGGCTTCGTCTGAGTTCAGCTATTTAGATTTCAAGTAAGTCAATTTCATTATCTTCTGCTATTGTACTTCTTATTCCAACACACACATCAATTTCTTGTACCATACAACTATATTTTGTTTTTCCGACTTCTAGTGTTATTATACCTATTGGATTGCATGTTTTATTTTTAGGTACAAATATCTATATTTTTCTTTTCATTGTCTAAGAGTTTCTAAATTTTGCACGTATGAGGGAAATATGAAGAGGCTGTTTGACCCCACGAATTAGGAGCTCAGAACCATGTTTGGAGATCCTACACCAAGGGTTGGATTAATTTTGGTTGGGTTTCATGGTTTCGTCATAAAACTCGATTAAACCCATTTAAATTAAATTTTAACCAACTTAACACATTTTCACCGATTTAACCTACTTTTAACCGATTTAACAAGTGTTTTCATTGATGAAATCGGTGCAATTTTTCCATCTATTTTTCCTCCAAAATTGAAAACACTTGTTAATTTACTTGAACAATCTTTAACTTCCAATTTTGGAGGAAAAATTGAATAATTGGTCCCATAATTTAAGTTTTCCAAAATATTTTTTGTCCTATAAATTTACTCCACAATTTACAAGTTTGAAGCATTTCTGTCCCAATTGCAAAAATTGCAAAATTGTTAAATTATTAATCCTATTTAATAAATTTTATATAATATTATTAAATCTTTTAAACTATTTAGATTTTATATATAATATATATAAATTAAATAATATTTTATATAAAATCTGAAAAATAAATATCGATTAAACTTACTCGATTTTTTAAATTTAAAAAAAAATCATTTTAAATTAGATTTTACATATAATATATTTAAATTAAATAATATTTAATATAAAATTTGAAAAGGGGTTTTTATATTTTCTTTTTCTTTTTAATTTGTATATATCATATATAAAATCTAATTAGTTTAAGAGATTTAATAATAATATATAAAATTTATTAAATAGGATTAATAATTTAACTATTTTTGTAATTTTTGCAATTGGGACGTCATTGCTTCAAACTTGTGAATTCTGGAGTAAATTTGCCGGCCAGAAAATATGCGGGGCAAACTTTGCCAACAATCTTTAATTATGGGTATTCTGCAAATTTTCCATTTAGTTTCCCTCCAAAATTGGAAGTTAACAGCAATTTCGTCAATTATTGAACGGAAGTACCAAATGTGTAGCTGACCATTAAGGTATGAAATGTGTCGGATGAAAAACTTATGACACCATACCCTTAAAGTAAGGTAACTTATGATACCAAAAGTGAAATTCTCTATTTTGTAGACTATTTGATTGCAACAAATTTTTAAATCACTCTTGAATCTTAATAGATAGCCACTAAAATAATTTATTTGATTGTTTAAAATATTGTGTTAACTAATATTTATTCATAATGATTAGGGAACAACGATTTTAAAATATTCTGTAGATATACATTAAATCCAACAACATATAATTTCTTTTTTATTTAATTAATACCAATTGAGTACAAAAATATAAGCATAAGAAATATAAACACTATTTATAAATTTCATTTTATTAAAATATAGTACAAAACTCGTCTTTATAAAGCCTTTTAAGAATAATTGGATCAAATAAAATTTAATTGTTACATATAATTTTTTTTCGATGAATATAAGCCTATTTTTAGGGTTGTCAATGGGGCGAATTTCAATCCGGATCCGTCCGAATTCGGTGTGATTTATTAGGATAATTGTCCGATTAGAGATTCGATGGACCTGATCCGATTATAAAGATCCGAAATCCGAAACTCATGGAGCGAATATGAATTTAGGTCGATCCGATCCGTTAAAGATCCGTATGCGACAACAAATAAAAAGAAATATATATATATATATATATATATATATATATATATATATATATATATATAATATTTTATAAAAGTAAGTATCATTAATAATATTTCACCGTCAATTTAAGAAGATATAGTAATTTATAACTAGTTTATAAATTTATTTAAACCAATATTTTCATTCTACAAATATGAATATAGTAAAGAAACTTTGAACATGTGAGCTAAAATTAAATAAAATTAAAAAGATAATAAACTTGTTTTAGAAAATAATATTAATTTAACTTTTTAAATATAAATTTATTGGATACAAAAAAGATCTGATATCAGGACAAATCCGACCAAGATCCGTTGGATTAAAAAAATCTAGATCCGAGCATAATCCGAGCAAGATCCGAATCCGACAGGATTTGATCCGATATAAATGGAGCCGGATCAAGATGAGCCTGATCAGACCAGAATCCGACCCATTGACAGCCCTACCTATTTTTACTGACGTAGCCATATATATTTTCTATTCTATCAAACAATATTGGATTGGATTGGATTGTATTTATTTATAATACATGAAGGGTTATTGTGGACATTTTACTATTTCATGTAATTAAGGAAAATTATGAATGGACACGTGTCGCACCTTAAAGCATTCCCGCATGGATGGGCAAGGTAAGGACATCTCCCCTACCCCGAGCCCTGCCTGGTCATCTCCAATGGCAAGGCTCCGAGATTGATTTAATTGCATTTTTTGTTCTTGCCCACTCTCACTTATAATTATAGTTTTAATTTTCTTTTTAATATTAATATTAATAATACTTAAACTATTTTAATAATATAATTAAATTATAAATAATATTTAAATATTAAAATTAAAGAGAGTAAATACTTAATAGCCCATGTGTATGCAAAATACGGTTAACAATGCATGTAATTGTTTGAATTTACTTTTCTTGTTAATTTTAGTATGTATTTAATTATTTCTTAATTTAAGTATTAATTTAAATTGTTTGTATAATTGTTTAATTATATTTTCAACTAACTCGATATTTTTAAAAATATATAGCCACCACCAATATTGTAATTAAATGATTAAATTTTTAATTACAATAAAAGAAATTAAAATAAAATGTTGAATTTAATTATTAATGATTTGTCCATAAAAAAAATTAATTACAATTCTAATTAATTATTAAAAAATTTGATTTAAAAAAAATTTAATTCAAGTCTACAAATTAAAGAAAAAACCCACGATTTATTAAATGCTAGTAAATATACAATAAATATACTAACAAATTTTATTAAATAATTCAAGTCTACAAATTTAATTTAATTTAGGAGGAAATTTTAATTTTATTAAATATTTAATAATTACTTTTAAATTATTAAAAACGTTTAAAAAATAAAATTATTAAATAAAAAACAAGCAATCAGGTGGCGCCACCTAACTTAAAATAGAGGCGCGCCAACAAAACGAAGCGGCCCCCGGGCCGCGCGCAGAGCTCGCCCGAGCCCGAAGGCCGCCCCGTTCCCAGCCCTCAGCCCCACCCCGAGCCCCCACCGCTGGACTTGATTTTTCCGCCCAGCCCCACCCCGACCATCTCCATTGGAGATGGCCTAACTTACCTGCTCCTAGGAGCCCCAATATGTTTTTTTGGTACATATCTTGAAAACAAGATAAAAGGGAAAAATTGGTCTTATAATATTGGTCGCTAGCAAGTTTGCCTTACAAATTTTTGGGTTTAGAATTTTACCCCATAAGTGATAAAACTAAAGTAAATATTTTATATTTTCAGCCCGATTTAAATAGTGAAGCTCACTCTCTCAACTATACCAAAAATGTCCCAAATTTTCTTTAAATTTATGACTTATGGAATAAAAATATCACCTAAAAAATTTATGGGCAAACTTGTCAACGACTATAAGTTATGGTTTTTGCCTTTTTTCTCTTAAAACAGGACAATAGTTTATCATGATATTGAATAACTTCAATGATTTTTTTATTTTATTTTTAATTATAATTAACTTCAAATGATTTTATGCTTTAAGAATTCTCATTTTTTTTGTTTTTTTGGAGAACAAAAGAAATCTCATTTGAAAGCTTTAAGATCATTATGTAAGTTACTCTTTTGTGTTTTCTGAATTTACAATCCTGTTTATTTAGGTAAGTTTGTACTTCATTATAAATTGCTGGACAGTTCAAACTTTACCCCAAAAAATATCTAATTTTCATACGTATCCCCCCAAAAGTATATTTTTTGCGCTTACCTTTTGATTGTCTCGAGTCGTGCAAATATCTAAATCTTTATGACGAAAGACACAATTTCCAAAATGACCAAAAAACGAAACATATTTAGATCAACTGTACGGTTTTGATTCAAATTGATATAAATTATAATATGTGGTATTTTCATATTCGTATGCATAACAGATTCTCATGCCACCCCATCGAATGTTATGAGACTCATATGGGTATTTGTCATAGAAGTTGGAGACAAAACGGGTTAATGACAATTTACCCCTTATAATTATCATAATGTTCATTTTTTTTTATTATTTGAAAAATAGTAATTAATTGACAATAATACCCCCTTTTATATGGACCATTTTACCTCCCTAAAGGGCAATTTTGTCTTTTCACACAATATATTTCAAGTCCACTTTCATATTTGAGCGAGTGAGACACACTCATTTCTATTTTTCAAATTACAGGGACGTAAATTGAACATTATGATAATCACAGGGGGTAAATTACAATTAACCCGAGAGAAAATCATATTCCTTGGTGTAATTGTGTTTATGCATGAACTCAAAACCGGTTGTTTGAAACTCTATTTTTGACTTTTTTTTCTTTCTCTTAATTTGTATTTGATCATAACATTCTTGTATTCAATTTTTTATTATATATGTGCAGTGTTTGATTTGCCAAAGAAGGCATCTGAAATTGTTTTCTCCAAGTTAGCGAAGAAGGGGGTGGATTATGGAGTAGAAGCTGTGATGGGTGGGGACTCAAAGTTTATTTTAGAAACTCTGGAAATAAACTTAAAGTCATTGATTGCTCACGTCTCTGATATTGAGGAGCAAATAAAGAACGGGGAGCTATCAGGTAAAAAGAAAAGAAAAAGAGAAGTAGAGAATTGGTTGAAAGAGGTAAAAATAATTGAAAGTAAATTTCTTGAACTGGAACAGGAAGTTCAAGAAGAAAACTTCATTCGCCGATTTCTCAGAGATCAGGCCACAAAACTGAACGCAAGGCTAGATAAACTTGTCGAGCAGAGTCGACATTTTGGTGAACTTCTACTTGATGTACATGAAAACAGGGGGCCGCCGTTATTGACATCTAAATTGTTTGGTGATGCCTTTGGTGAAAATGTAGAAAAGATTTTGCAGTGGGTGGTGAATGAAAAAATCTCAATGGTCGGTATTTATGGTATGGGAGGGGTCGGCAAGAAGACCTTGGCCAAGCACGTCCACAACCTTCTTCTAGAAAGAACTGAATATCATGTCTACTGGGTGACAGTTTCTCGAGAGTTTAACATTAACAAGTTGCAAGATGACATAGCCAAAGTCATCGGCTTAAATATTTCAGATGAGAATGGTGTGGATCAAAGAGCTGCATTGCTGAATCAAGCACTATCTCAAAAGAAAGACGTTGTTCTCATATTAGATGATGTATGGCACAACATTGATTTGGAAAAGGTGGGAAATCCACATCATTTGACAGGTTGTAGATTGATTATAACAACTCGCTCGTTGGAAGTATGCCACCGAATCGACTGCCATAAAAAAATTCCGGTTCAAACACTACTTGCAGAAGAGGCGTGGAACTTACTCAAAGAAATACTTGGACAGCGGACAACACTTACTCGACAAGTAGAAGAAATTGCAAAGGATGTGGTAAAAGTGTGTGGTGGTTTGCCCCTGGGGATCGTCACCATGGCTGCAAGCATGAGGGGTGTGACCAACATTCATGTGTGGAATAACACATTAACTGAATTAAAGTCATTGAGTCAAGGTGACTGGGAAGATAAAGTGTTTGTAGTACTCAAATATAGTTTTGACAGACTAGATCCAAAATACAATAGAGAAGACAACATCAGGAATGGGTACACAAATCTACAACTTTGTTTCTTGTATTGCTCTTTGTACCCTGAAGATTATGAAATAGATAAAGATAAACTAATCAGCAGATTCATTTCAGAAAAATTCATAGATCAAAGAAAGAGGAGAGGCGAAGAGTATGACCTTGGTCATGCCATGTTGGATAAATTAGTGAATTTGTGTTTACTAGAAAGTACTCGGTTAATCAATGGAAGTGAAGCTGTGAAAATGCATGATTTGGTGAGAGACATGGCACATAAGATCACTAGAGATAACCCAAAGTTCAAGATATTAGCGGGACTTTCATTGGAGGAACTTCCACGTGAAGGAGAATATTGGACAGAGGATCTTGAGAAGATGTCCTTGATGGAAACTAATATAAGTGAAATTCCCGAAGGAATGTCTCCAAATTGTCCAAAACTATCAACACTGCTTTGGATGTGGAATACGAGATTGACAGTCATACCAGATTCATTTTTTTCCTTAATGTCTAGCTTATGCGTGCTCGATTTATCTTGGGCTTCGATCACTTCATTGCCGAATTCTTTATCTGGCTTGAAGAGCCTTAATTCGTTGATTCTCTATAATTGTATTAATCTGGAATTTGTGCCGTGTTTGGGAGAGCTCAAGGAACTGAGGGAGCTTGACCTCACATATACCAATATAAAGAAAGTGCCCGAGGGTATGGAAAATTTGGTGAACCTCAAATACCTCTCATTGCATGGCGTGAGGCACTTAAAAGAGTTACCACTAATGTTGTTACCCACATTTCAATATCTCCAGTATCTCTATCTTCCACCACATGTACAAGTGGTCGTAGAAGAAATTGAGAATTTGAAACAACTTGAGAAGCTTTCATGTCGAGTGGAAGATGTGTATGATTACAATCGCATTATTAGACGAAGTGGTCAGAGGAACATTACTTCCTTTGATATCATAATAGGTTATTATGAAAATGGAAAGATTTTTCAAATTCCTCCAGAGTTACTGAATGACTCTAAGAATATCACTATGAGTAGCTGCAACCTTAAGAAAAGGGAAGGGAACGAAGAAAGTTTGGTGGCTCAGGAAATCCAGGAACTATATATCCTTAGATGTGTAGGTCTAAGCAGCAGCTTTCCAGATGATTTGCAACGATTGGGATGTGCTCCAAGATCCATTAAATCACTCGTAGTTAATAATTGTGAAGGAATAGAGTGCATTGTGAATTATGAGTTCAGTTCTCTTGAATTGATTTATTTGGAGTACTTGCCAAATTTGATGAGTGTCGTCAACGATGTTGCAGTGGGGTTAGCACCTCTTTCAATTGGATTATTCTCTTCCCTGTGTAAACTGAGCATTTTTCAATGTCCCAAGATCAAGAAGTTAGGTTTGGGATTACTACTTGACAACCTTCAAAACCTTGAAACTATATTCATTAAATCGTGTGATGAAATTGAAGAAATAATACAAGTAGCAGACGAAAGGAGAGGAGGTGTGGTTTCGCTGCCCATGTTAATATATTTGAAATTATCTCATCTGCCAAAATTGAAGAGCATATGTCCTGAGGAGGCAAAGATGTGTTGCGATTCCATCAGCGAAATTACTTTATTTCGCTGTCCAAATGTAAAGAAGCTGCCTTTGTTATTTTTCCCAAGCGTGGATGGCCAATCTTATTCCCCTCCTCCAAATCTTCAGGTAATTGAAATAGAGGAAGAAAGGTGGGATTCTTTGAAGTGGGATGATCCCACCCATAAGGATATCCTTCAACCCTTTGTTTCGTCCTACTCCTCCTCCTATGATGATGACGACGACGACGATGTTGTTGATGATGATGATAATATGTAGGGGTGGACGTTGGGTTCGGGTAACCCAAACTCGACCCGTCCCGTTTTTAAAATACCCGAACGGGACGAGTATTTTTTGGGTTTGGGTACCCGAATTTGAAAACCCGTATTTTTTTACAGAAATACGGGACGGGTTTGGGATTAGCCTCTCCAACACCGAATACCCGAACCCGCCTATATCTTTTTTTTTATTATTATTATTATTATTATTATATAATTATACACTTTATTTATGTATCAATTAAATTACTATCATCTAATAAAAAAAATTACTTTACCCTAATACATTTTTTAATCGTACACTAGTTATTAATACTTTTTTCATTAAGTTTGTCTCAGTTCTAATAACTCACATAGTCTCCACGACTCTACCACTTATTCTTCTTCTTCCCACCTATGACACGGCATACAATAATTATTTTTTTGATTTTTGTTTGCTCTACAAATTAAATTACTACTACTACTAGTCTAATACATACAAAATTTTATATGAAATATTGTAATTTAATGTTGTTAAGTGCGTGAATAATTAATGATTTAAAATAATATGGGACCTGTAATCCCGTCCAGTAATATTTCGGGTACCCGCTTCCGGGTACCCGAATTATTACGGGACGGATTTGGGATGAAATGTGTCAATCCCAAAATTTATTATACCCATATCTCTAACCCCAACCCCGCCCCAAACCCGCCCCGTGCCCACCCCTAATAATATGTGATCCTGTGAGTGTTTGGTTTCTTTTTCAAATTTTCTATGTTTGACTAGTCCAGAGTAATTAAAGAACATGCCATGGGGCTGCTGCTTCTTTTGAGTTTGGTACTATTTAATTTAATTATAGACCCCTATTCGAAAATTTGTATTATATATGCTTTGTGCACCACACCTTGTTTTTATTTTTTATTATACTAGAAAAGTGCACGTATTTCATGGGTATTTTTTTTATAAATTAGAGTAAAATTAACTTCAATATGTCATAAAATAGCACATATTAATGACTCATATTTAATTTATTTTCTATGAATTTTTTGATTAAAATTATTAATTTATATTAAAATGATGGCCTTCAAATTGTAATCAAATATAAAACAATGAATGATTTAATCACGAAATCTTGTAAAATTTATTCTAAATTAATATTATAAGAAATTATTTAGCTCATTCCATATTTTGTTTTAAGGAATATACATCATCGAACGATTTTAGTTTTATTTTATTTTATCTATATAAAAATAATATCATTTGTTTTCTTATTTGTCAAACATGAGAAATTTTTATCATCACAACTTGTAATGTAAATGTGACATCAAGTATGATTCAGTAAAAATAATTCACTAGATTTATATATTATGAATTTGTTTACACATACAAAGTAATTTCTATTTAAATTTATGTAATGACTTTTATTTAATTTTTCTTCACAAAATAGATTGATTAATCAACAACATAATATAAAAGATTTACCTTAGTCAAGTTTAATACTAGCATTTGTAATTAGTTTACTTTAATACCGATATAATAGATTCAATTCTATATAGTGTTAATGTAACGATGCATTCACCATCTCAAATAAATAAATAAAAACCTTAAATCATGAATAAATATTTGTATTCTTAATTTTATTGTTTAGATTAGTCTTATTTCCATAATTTTGTATTATGTTTGATGGACTACTTGCTTCTTGTTTCGTTTAGTTTTATTTTTATTTTTATTTTTATTTTTTTTGATAACCCAGGTGTCCAAGCTTACACCAGACTAATCCTGGACCCTCAGAACCCTTGCCCTAGAACCCTGAAGGATGTAAATCGCGGGATGTGCCTCCACCAAGCCTCGGGATCCCACCATACTGCTTAGATTGTTTTAGAAATAAATACAAACTTATGGTTTTTGCCTTTTTGGTCTTATTAATATAGAGAGAATTGTACTTTTGGTACCACATTTTAGGTCAATTCTCACTTTTGATACACCGCTTTATGTGTCCAACATATTTGGTACAATGTTTTAACAAATTGTGACACATTTGATACCGCTGTTAAAATCACCGTTAAGTGGTGACGTGACAGTTGCAAAGTTAATGACATTACTTATGTTAACTGACAATTTAACCCCATAATATTTCAGGCTACCAAAATAGTCCCAAATCTTCAAATATAGTGATAGATTTAGTTGAAAAACTTGAACACGAGCCGAACCTGATCACATGGGCCTAATATTGAGCCCAAATTCAAACACTTATTTGTTGGGTTCGTTTTCAAGCCTACATCAAATGATTACTATTTAATAGATTTTTTAATATTTATGTCACAGCCAAAAATAACAAATAATATGAAACGAATGAAGTATCATTCGTAGCAACTACCTACTGAATAAGGTGTAGTTCATCAAAACTAAACTAAGTCAAATTTGAATTTTTAAATGCAAGTGAGCGCAATTATTGATTTTGGGGCATGGGATGAAGAAATTTACATATTAAAAATCATGTTTAATGTAGATGTAGGTTTATTGGCTATTTCCCACCTCACTCAACTATAGGTTTATTGGTTGACTTTTTACAGGTTAACTTTTATGTTAATCATAAAGCCCATCAAATAAGTACTATATGCAAACTTCTTTCTTCTTTCTCATAGGAAAATATTACTTGCCTTCAAATTCTCACTTATTTACAATTTTATTCAGCTTTCAGGCTTCGTCTGAGTTCAGCTATTTAGATTTCAAGTAAGTCAATTTCATTATCTTCTGCTATTGTACTTCTTATTCCAACACACACATCAATTTCTTGTACCATACAACTATATTTTGTTTTTCCGACTTCTAGTGTTATTATACCTATTGGATTGCATGTTTTATTTTTAGGTACAAATATCTATATTTTTCTTTTCATTGTCTAAGAGTTTCTAAATTTTGCACGTATGAGGGAAATATGAAGAGGCTGTTTGACCCCACGAATTAGGAGCTCAGAACCATGTTTGGAGATCCTACACCAAGGGTTGGATTAATTTTGGTTGGGTTTCATGGTTTCGTCATAAAACTCGATTAAACCCATTTAAATTAAATTTTAACCAACTTAACACATTTTCACCGATTTAACCTACTTTTAACCGATTTAACAAGTGTTTTCATTGATGAAATCGGTGCAATTTTTCCATCTATTTTTCCTCCAAAATTGAAAACACTTGTTAATTTACTTGAACAATCTTTAACTTCCAATTTTGGAGGAAAAATTGAATAATTGGTCCCATAATTTAAGTTTTCCAAAATATTTTTTGTCCTATAAATTTACTCCACAATTTACAAGTTTGAAGCATTTCTGTCCCAATTGCAAAAATTGCAAAATTGTTAAATTATTAATCCTATTTAATAAATTTTATATAATATTATTAAATCTTTTAAACTATTTAGATTTTATATATAATATATATAAATTAAATAATATTTTATATAAAATCTGAAAAATAAATATCGATTAAACTTACTCGATTTTTTAAATTTAAAAAAAAAATCATTTTAAATTAGATTTTACATATAATATATTTAAATTAAATAATATTTAATATAAAATTTGAAAAGGGGTTTTTATATTTTCTTTTTCTTTTTAATTTGTATATATCATATATAAAATCTAATTAGTTTAAGAGATTTAATAATAATATATAAAATTTATTAAATAGGATTAATAATTTAACTATTTTTGTAATTTTTGCAATTGGGACGTCATTGCTTCAAACTTGTGAATTCTGGAGTAAATTTGCCGGCCAGAAAATATGCGGGGCAAACTTTGCCAACAATCTTTAATTATGGGTATTCTGCAAATTTTCCATTTAGTTTCCCTCCAAAATTGGAAGTTAACAGCAATTTCGTCAATTATTGAACGGAAGTACCAAATGTGTAGCTGACCATTAAGGTATGAAATGTGTCGGATGAAAAACTTATGACACCATACCCTTAAAGTAAGGTAACTTATGATACCAAAAGTGAAATTCTCTATTTTGTAGACTATTTGATTGCAACAAATTTTTAAATCACTCTTGAATCTTAATAGATAGCCACTAAAATAATTTATTTGATTGTTTAAAATATTGTGTTAACTAATATTTATTCATAATGATTAGGGAACAACGATTTTAAAATATTCTGTAGATATACATTAAATCCAACAACATATAATTTCTTTTTTATTTAATTAATACCAATTGAGTACAAAAATATAAGCATAAGAAATATAAACACTATTTATAAATTTCATTTTATTAAAATATAGTACAAAACTCGTCTTTATAAAGCCTTTTAAGAATAATTGGATCAAATAAAATTTAATTGTTACATATAATTTTTTTTCGATGAATATAAGCCTATTTTTAGGGTTGTCAATGGGGCGAATTTCAATCCGGATCCGTCCGAATTCGGTGTGATTTATTAGGATAATTGTCCGATTAGAGATTCGATGGACCTGATCCGATTATAAAGATCCGAAATCCGAAACTCATGGAGCGAATATGAATTTAGGTCGATCCGATCCGTTAAAGATCCGTATGCGACAACAAATAAAAAGAAAGATATATATATATATATATATAATATTTTATAAAAGTAAGTATCATTAATAATATTTCACCGTCAATTTAAGAAGATATAGTAATTTATAACTAGTTTATAAATTTATTTAAACCAATATTTTCATTCTACAAATATGAATATAGTAAAGAAACTTTGAACATGTGAGCTAAAATTAAATAAAATTAAAAAGATAATAAACTTGTTTTAGAAAATAATATTAATTTAACTTTTTAAATATAAATTTATTGGATACAAAAAAGATCTGATATCAGGACAAATCCGACCAAGATCCGTTGGATTAAAAAAATCTAGATCCTAGCATAATCCGAGCAAGATTCGAATCCGACAGGATTTGATCCGATATAAATGGAGCCGGATCAAGATGAGCCTGATCAGACCAGAATCCGACCCATTGACAGCCCTACCTATTTTTACTGACGTAGCCATATATATTTTCTATTCTATCAAACAATATTGGATTGGATTGGATTGTATTTATTTATAATACATGGCTCATAACAGACTGAAGGGTTATTGTGGACATTTTACTATTTCATGTAATTAAGGAAAATTATGAATGGACACGTGTCGCACCTTAAAGCATTCCCGCATGGATGGGCAAGGTAAGGACATCTCCCCTACCCCGAGCCCTGCCTGGTCATCTCCAATGGCAAGGCTCCGAGATTGATTTAATTGCATTTTTTGTTCTTGCCCACTCTCACTTATAATTATAGTTTTAATTTTCTTTTTAATATTAATATTAATAATACTAAAACTATTTTAATAATATAATTAAATTATAAATAATATTTAAATATTAAAATTAAAGAGAGTAAATACTTAATAGCCCATGTGTATGCAAAATACGGTTAACAATGCATGTAATTGTTTGAATTTACTTTTCTTGTTAATTTTAGTATGTATTTAATTATTTCTTAATTTAAGTATTAATTTAAATTGTTTGTATAATTGTTTAATTATATTTTCAACTAACTCGATATTTTTAAAAATATATAGCCACCACCAATATTGTAATTAAATGATTAAATTTTTAATTACAATAAAAGAAATTAAAATAAAATGTTGAATTTAATTATTAATGATTTGTCCATAAAAAAAATTAATTACAATTCTAATTAATTATTAAAAAATTTGATTTAAAAAAAATTAATTCAAGTCTACAAATTAAAGAAAAAACCCACGATTTATTAAATGCTAGTAAATATACAATAAATATACTAACAAATTTTATTAAATAATTCAAGTCTACAAATTTAATTTAATTTAGGAGGAAATTTTAATTTTATTAAATATTTAATAATTACTTTTAAATTATTAAAAACGTTTAAAAAATAAAATTATTAAATAAAAAAACAAGCAATCAGGTGGCGCCACCTAACTTAAAATAGAGGCGCGCCAACAAAACGAAGCGGCCCCCGGGCCGCGCGCAGAGCTCGCCCGAGCCCGAAGGCCGCCCCGTTCCCAGCCCTCAGCCCCACCCCGAGCCCCCACCGCTGGACTTGATTTTTCCGCCCAGCCCCACCCCGACCATCTCCATTGGAGATGGCCTAACTTACCTGCTCCTAGGAGCCCCAATATGTTTTTTTGGTACATATCTTGAAAACAAGATAAAAGGGAAAAATTGGTCTTATAATATTGGTCGCTAGCAAGTTTGCCTTACAAATTTTTGGGTTTAGAATTTTACCCCATAAGTGATAAAACTAAAGTAAATATTTTATATTTTCAGCCCGATTTAAATAGTGAAGCTCACTCTCTCAACTATACCAAAAATGTCCCAAATTTTCTTTAAATTTATGACTTATGGAATAAAAATATCACCTAAAAAATTTATGGGCAAACTTGTCAACGACTATAAGTTATGGTTTTAGCCTTTTTTCTCTTAAAACAGGACAATAGTTTATCATGATATTGAATAACTTCAATGATTTTTTTATTTTATTTTTAATTATAATTAACTTCAAATGATTTTATGCTTTAAGAATTCTCATTTTTTTTGTTTTTTTGGAGAACAAAAGAAATCTCATTTGAAAGCTTTAAGATCATTATGTAAGTTACTCTTTTGTGTTTTCTGAATTTACAATCCTGTTTATTTAGGTAAGTTTGTACTTCATTATAAATTGCTGGACAGTTCAAACTTTACCCCAAAAAATATCTAATTTTCATACGTATCCCCCCAAAAGTATATTTTTTGCGCTTACCTTTTGATTGTCTCGAGTCGTGCAAATATCTAAATCTTTATGACGAAAGACACAATTTCCAAAATGACCAAAAAACGAAACATATTTAGATCAACTGTACGGTTTTGATTCAAATTGATATAAATTATAATATGTGGTATTTTCATATTCGTATGCATAACAGATTCTCATGCCACCCCATCGAATGTTATGAGACTCATATGGGTATTTGTCATAGAAGTTGGAGACAAAACGGGTTAATGACAATTTACCCCTTATAATTATCATAATGTTCACACAGTCTCCCTAGAAATTATAAGCCTTAAAAAAAATTGAATTGACAATAATACCCCCTTTTATATGGACCATTTTACCTCCCTAAAGGGCAATTTTGTCTTTTCACACAATATATTTCAAGTCCACTTTCATATTTGAGCGAGTGAGACACACTCATTTCTATTTTTCAAATTACAGGGACGTAAATTGAACATTGTGATAATCACAGGGGGTAAATTACAATTAACCCGAGAGAAAATCATATTCCTTGGTGTAATTGTGTTTATGCATGAACTCAAAACCGGTTGTTTGAAACTCTATTTTTGACTTTTTTTTTTTCTTTCTCTTAATTTGTATTTGATCATAACATTCTTGTATTCAATTTTTTATTATATATGTGCAGTGTTTGATTTGCTAAAGAAGGCATCTGAAATTGTTTTCTCCAAGTTAGCGAAGAAGGGGGTGGATTATGGAGTAGAAGCAGTGATGGGTGGGGACTCCAAGATTACTTTAGAAACTCTGGAAATAAACTTAAGGTAATTGATTGCTCGCGTCTCTGATATTGAGGAGCAAATAAAGAATGGGGAGCAATCAGGTAAAAAGAAAAGAAAAAGAGAAGTAGAGAATTGGTTGAATGAGGTAAAAATAATTGAAAGTAAATTTCTTGAGCTGGAAAAGGAAGTTCAAGAAGAAAACTTCATTCGCCGATTTCTCAGAGATAAGGCCACAAAACTGAACGCAAGGCTAGATTAACTTGTTGAGCAGAGTCGACATTTTGGTGAACTTCTACATGATGTATATGAAAACAGGGGGCCTTTATTATTGACATCTAAATTGTTTGGTGATGCCTTTGGGAAGAATGTTGAAAAGATTTTGCAGTGGGTGGTGGATGAAAAAATCTCAATGGTCGGGATTTATGGTATGGGAGGGGTCGGCAAGACGACCTTGGCCAAGCACGTCCACAACCTACTTCTAGAAAGAACTGAATATCGTGTCTACTGGGTGACAGTTTCTCGAGATTTTAACATTAACAAGTTGCAAGATGACATAGCCAAAGTCATCGGCTTAAATATTTCAGATGAGAATGGTGTGGATCAAAGAGCTGCATTGCTGAATCAAGCACTATCTCAAAAGAAAGACGTTGTTCTCATATTAGATGATGTATGGCACAACATTGATTTGGAAAAGGTGGGAAATCCACATCATTTGACAGGTTGTAGATTGATTATAACAACTCGCTCGTTGGAAGTATGCCGCCGAATCGACTGCCATAAAAAAATTCCGGTTCAAACACTACTTGCAGAAGAGGCGTGGAACTTATTCAAAGAAATACTTGGACAGCGGACAACACTTACTCGACAAGTAGAAGAAATTGCAAAGGATGTGGTAAAAGTGTGTGGTGGTTTGCCCCTGGGGATCGTCACCATGGCTGCAAGCATGAAGGGTGTAACCAACATTCATGTGTGGAATAACACATTAACAGAATTAAAGTCATTGAGTCAAGGTGACTGGGAAGATAAAGTGTTTGTAGTACTCAAATATAGTTTTGACAGACTAGATCCAAAATACATTAGAGAAGACAACATCAGGAATGGGTACACAAATTTACAACTTTGTTTCTTGTATTGCTCTTTGTACCCTGAAGATTATGGAATACGTAAAGATGAACTAATCAACATATTCATTTCAGAAAAATTCATAGATCAAAGAAAGAGGAGAGGAGAAGAATATGATCTTGGTCATGCCATGTTGGATAAATTAGTGAATTTGTGTTTACTAGAAAGTACTCGGTTAATCGATGAAAGTGACGCTGTGAAAATGCATGATTTGGTGAGAGACATGGCACATAAGATCATTAGAGATAACCCAAAGTTCAAGATATTAGCGGGACTTTCATTGGAGGAATTTCCATGTGAAGGAGAATATTGGACAGAGGATCTTGAGAAGATGTCCTTGATGGAAAATAATATAAGGGAAATTCCCGAAGGAATGTCTCCAAATTGTCCAAAACTATCAACACTACTTTTGACGCGGAATAGATTGACAGTCATACCAGATTCATTTTTTTCCTTAATGTCTAGCTTATGCGTGCTCGATTTATCTTGGACTTGGATCACTTCATTGCCGAATTCTTTATCTGGCTTGAAGAGCCTTAATTCGCTTATTCTCTATCATTGTAGTCATCTGGAATTTGTGCCGTGTTTGGGAGAGCTCAAGGAACTGAGGGAGCTTGACCTCACACATACCATAATCAAGAAAGTGCCCGAGGGTATGGAAAATTTGGTGAACCTCAAATACCTCTCATTGAATGGCGTGAGGCACTTAAAAGAGTTACCACCAATGTTGTTACCCACATTTCAAAAACTTCAGTATCTCTGTTTTCCACCACATGTACAAGCGGCATTAGAAGAAGTTGAGAGATTGAAACACCTTGAGATGCTTTCATGTCGAGTGGAAGATGTGTATGATACCTATCGCATTATTAGACGAATTGGTCAGAGGAACATTACTTCCTTTAGTATCACAATAGGTCATAAAAATGAAGAGACTGATCAATTTCCTCTAGAGTTACTGAATGACTCTAAGTGCATCACTATGAGTAGATATAACCTTAAGAAAAGAGAAGGGAACGAAGAAAGTTTGGTGGCTCTGGAAATCCAGGCACTAAATATCCGCAGATGTGTAGGTCTAAGCAGCAGCTTTCCAGATGATTTGCAACGATTGGGCATTCCAAGATCCATTAAATCACTCAGTATTAGTCATTGTGAAGGGATAGAGTGCATTGTGAATTATGAGTTCAATTCTCTTGAAATGATTAATTTGGAGTTCTTGCCAAATTTGATGAGTGTCGTCAACGACGTTGCAGTGGGGTTAGCACCTCCTTCAATTAAATTATTCTCTTCCCTAAGACGCCTGTACATTAGTCAGTGTCACAAGATGAAGAAATTAGGTTTGGGATTACTACTTGACAACCTTCAAAACCTTAAAACTATATATATTCAATCATGTGATGAAATCGAAGAAATAATACAAGTAGCTGAAGATGAAAGGAGAGGAGGTGTGGTGTTGCTGCCCAAGTTAGAACGTTTGTATTTATCTAATCTGCCAAAACTGAAGAGCATATGTCCTGAGGAGGCAAAGATGCGTTGCGATTCCATCAGGAAAATTACTTTATTTCGCTGTCCAAATGTAAAGAAGCTGCCATTGTTATTTCTCCAAAGCGTGGATGGCCAATCTTATTCCCCTCCTCCAAATCTTAAGGGAATTGAAATAGAGGAAGAAAGGTGGGAATTCTTGAAGTGGGATGATCCCACCCATAAGGATATCCTTCAACCCTTTATTTCGTCCCTCAATGGAGCAAGAAAGGAGAGTGTTTTGTTTCAGTTACTTTCAAAATTTTCTACGTTTGACTAGTCCAGAGTAACATTATGGGGCTGCTGCTTCTTTTGAGTTTGGTGCTGTTTTAATTTAATTATAGATCCATATTCGAAAAAATTGTATTATATATGCTTGTGCACCATACCTTGTTTTTATTTTTTATTATACTAGAAAAGTGCGTGTCTAGTTAGTTTCGTGGGTATTTTTTTTAAATTAGTGTAAAATTAACTTCATTATGTCATAAAATGGCACGTATTAATGACTCATATTCAATTTATTTTCTATTATTTTTTTAATTAAAATTATTAATTTATATTAAAATGATGACCTTCAAATTGTAATCAAATATAATACGACGAATGATTTAGTCACGAAATCTTATAAAATTTATTCTAAAATAATATCATAAGAAATTATTTAGCTCATTCCATATTTTATTTTAAGGAATATACATCATCGAACGATTTTAGTTTTTTTTTATTTTATCAGTATAAAAATAATATCATTTGTTTTCTTATTTGTCAAACATGAGAAATTTTTATCATCACAACTTGTAATGTAAATGTGACATTAAGTATGATACAGTAAAAATAATTCACTAGATTTATATATTATGAACCCATCCAAATCTTTTGCATTGTTTGACAACAAAAATAGTGAAATCCTACTTTTTTTTTTTTTTTTTTTGTTGACAAGGGAACCCGCAGCCACCGAAATGCACAAGGTAAACTCTGCCCTCATGCAATAGCTCGCAAACCACATGAGAGGTATAAACCACACTAGGCAAACCAAGTGTGCCGAGCTTGACCTAGAAAGTATTGACAAGGGGATTCAAACTCGGGTCAAAGACACCGCACTCACTTGCTCCACCAACTAGGCCACCCTTGCGGGTTGAAATCCTACTTTTTGATCGAATAAAATTGGGTGCATTTTTAAGTGGATCTCGATTATTTCTCTTACCCTATCATTTGCAATGCATCTATTTACCGACCTAAACCATTTTCACTTATTTAATTCATTAGTTTAATTTGTTTTTCACCGTTTAATCCATTTTTTGCCGATTTCGTTCATTTTTACTGGTTTAATATTCTTTTTACATCTTTTACCTTTTTTTTTATTGATTACAACATATTTTAATTGTTTTCAACATTTTTCATCGATTTATGTAGATTTTTTGGGTTTAAACCATTTTTCTAATGGTTTGACCTTGTTTTTTTTGTTGAACTTTTTTATTTTTATTGATTTCACTCGTTTTTACCTGTTGAACCAATTTTCGCACGTTGTCCACTAATTTTACATGTTTTTTCACTAATTTCACATGCTTTCACTAACTTTAGCCCTTTTCACCTATTTTCCTATTTTTCACATATTTCATCATTTTTTCTTTGATTTCACCGTTTCACCGATATCATCCATTTTTTTACGAATTTCATCCAAATTTTCATCGATTTCATATGTATTTACCGAATTTTTAACTCAAACAAATATATATTTTCAATTACTTTTAAGTAGATTTCAAATTATTTATCTTATTCTGTCATTTGAAAAACATTTATTTACCTACCTAAGCTATTTTCACTTATTATATTCATTAGTTTAATTATGTTTTTATTGATTTTTACTGGTTTAATATTTTTTACGGATTTACCCGTTTCTTCATCAATTATAACCTATTCTCCATTGTTTTTCTCATTTTTCATCGATTTCTTTTGTTTTCTTACATTCAAAAAAATAAACAAACTATTTCTCTACCTATTTCACCATGTTTTTAATTGCTAGTTAAACTTTTTTTTCTTTTCTAATAATACCTTCATTTACCATTTTAACTTATTTTTCACAGGTTTCACATATTTTTTGACCAATTTCACCTGAATTTTCATTGATTTCATATTTTTCCCAAATTTTAGCTTTTTATTGTTCATCAATATAACCCGTTTTTCATATATTTAACCATTTTTTAACAGATTCACCGATTTGATTCCATTTTTCAAGAATGTCACAGGGATTTTCATCTATTTCACATGTATGTATCAATTTTACCTGCACCTTTTTATTACCGGCTTCACCCATTATTTTACTTACTTCACAAGTGTTCATGAATTTCACTCGAATCGATTTCACATCTACTAATCAATTACATAGAATTTATATCTGTTTCACCAATTTTCATTGATTTTCACCTGTTTTTAATCACACGTTTTTCGCGAAAAAAGTTCCATGAAAATTTGAGGTAATACATGCTCTTGGATATTCTTTATATTTTATTTAAGCAAAAAAAAAATATTACTTAGTTCGCTAAGTCATAAGCATTTGTTGTTCATTTACAGGTAAGATGCGATTCTACTTTAACTTTTTTTTTGGGTAGCCTTTATGATATTTAAGAGAATTTGATTTTTTTTAGAAATCTTTTATTGTACTAAATCTTTAAATGATACAAATAATATTTTCTCACTTAAAAACATATTGATGATACATTATAATAATTTAGATATATATTTTAGCAACTATTAAAAAAAAAAAGAGTTTTTTTATATTTATGTGTTATAGGAGAAGAAGATTCAAATTGTTAAAGTGAGTTAATTTCTAAATTTTTGGAGTTAATGTAGGAAATAACTATAATAAGACTCCATGTTTAATTATACCATTTATTGACGTGTTGAATATACTTTTGTTTTTCTTCCATATTCAATTTTTGGAAATGTAATTTTTATATTTTGCCGTATGGTCTTTGGTTAGCAGGAAATGAAGTTACAAATTTTCTTAAAATATTTCCCTACCAAATTTTTGATGATAAAATTTAAGAAAAATCTATGTCTAATTATATTTTATCAATATTACTCCATCTGTTTCATATTAATTGACACGTTTCTTGTTTTCACACAAATTAAGAAATCTTATCATTATATACTTTTTATGGTAAAATGTCTTAAATACTCTTTATAATGATGACTACTTTTTAATTTTTTATTAGTGAGTGGTGACTATTGTGATAAAGGGGCAAAATTTTAAAAAAATGCTTTGAAAACCCAAACATGCCGACTAATTTGAAATAAAAAATTTGGCAAATATGCCAATTAATATGAAACGGAAGAAGTACTTTACAAATTGAATAAGGTCATTTTTGTTTTCATCAAAAAAAAAAAAAAAAAAAAAAAAAAACTCAAATTATTCATACTTTTAGTATTAGTATAAAAAAGATATAGATAGATAGATTGAAAGGACTGTACTTTTCATATCAAATTTTCACCTACTTTATATATTTGGTATTATGTTTTCTGAAACAACATATTTAACACCGCGATTCATCGTTTATATGAAAAAACACATTCAACTTCATGATTCACCCCGCACGCGCGTGTTGCTTAATCGTTTATATGAAAAAACACATTTAACACCATGATTCATCGCGCACGCACGTGTTGCTTAATCGTTTATATGAAAAAATGCATTTAACACCAATGTATAGATCACGTCAATAGTTTTTGGACTTGGACTCGACTTTGCACTTATCTATAACCTGACTTGTCAAGCAAAGAGCTGAAGTTGGTAAACTCTATCTCTAAGGTTCAAAACATTTATATGAAAAACTTTTGTAAGAACTTGAAGTAGCTTAACTTACAATGAAACACTGGACGCTCAAATATGAAGTGTGGGGCTTATTCAAAGAAATACTTAGACAAGGAGATAATTGTACTTGTGGTACCAGACTATATATCGATTCTCACTTGTGGTACCATAAAAATCCTTGATTTCTTAAATTGTGGTATCAAATGTGTCGGCCTCGATTTTTATGGTATCACAAGTGAGAATCGGTATATAGTTTGGTACCACAAGTGCAATTCTCTCCTTAGACAAGAGACAACATGCATTAACCCTACAAGTAGAATAACTTGGAAAGGTTGTGGCAAAAGAATGTGATGGTTTGTCCCTGGGGATCGTCTCCCTTGCTCGAAGCATGAGGGGTGTGACTAATATTCATGTGTGGGAGAACACATTAACATAATTAAATGAATCTCTATTGGGGAAAGGTATTTGGAGTACTCATATATAGTTTTGACGAACTAGATATTCAAACTTACAACTTTGTTTCTGGTATTACTCTTTGTATTCTGAAGATTATAGAACAGATAAAAATGAACTAATTAATCAGCATATTCATTTCAGAAAAATTACTGGATCAAAGAAAGAGGAGAGACGAAAATTTTGACCATGGTCATGCCATACTAGATAAATAATTAGTGAATGTGTGCTTATTAGAAAGTACTCGGTTAAACGATGGAAGTGATGGTGTGAAAATGCATGATTTGGTTAGAGACATGGCAATTAAGATCACTAGAGATAACCCAAAGGTCAAGGTACTACGGCCATCTCCAAAGGAGATGGCCGGGGTGGGGGGCGCTGCGGGGTGGGCATTTCGGCAGTCTCCAGTGGGCGGGGCTCGGGGGCGGGGTGGGAACGGGCAGTGGTCGGGGCTCGCGTGAGCGAGCTGGAGAAGAACACGCGCCCCTCTTTAAGTCAGGGGACGCCAAGTGGCGTCCTCTGAATGGTCCTTTTTTTTAATTTCTTTATAAATTAGTTTTTTTAATGTTTTTAAATAGGAAAAAATTAGTTATTTAAATAAATAATTAATAACATTAAATTTTCCTCCTAAATTAAATTAAATTTGTAGAATTGATGTTTTTAATAAAATTTGTTTGAATATTTATTGTATATTTACTAATATATAATATATATATATATATATATATATATATATATATATATATATATATATATAATATATATATATATATTTTTATGTAGTCACCAATTTATAATTGAATTATTTAATATAATAAAATTTAATTTTTTAAAATTAAAATCAATAATAATTTATTAGAATTGTAATTAAATTTATTTATGGACAAATAACTAATAAATAAATTCAACATTTTATTTTAATTTCTTTTATTGTAATTAAAAATTTAATCATTTAATTACAATATTGGTGGTGACTATATATAAGTAAAATGTTATATTTCCGTGTGTTTGTCATTTATTTAATTCTATTTCTTGTATTTCCTTTCTTGTTTGTTGTATTTCCTATTATGTATCAATTTTAATTTTATGATTATTTACTCTCTTTAATTTTAATATTTAAAAATTATTAATAATTTAATTATAGTAATAAAATAATTATTAGTATTATTAATATTAATATTAAAAAAAAATTAAAACCAGAATTATAGGTGAGAGTGGGCAAGGGAAGAAAATTGAATTAATTCCTTTCCGGAGCCCTGCCATTGGAGACGACCAGGCAGGGCTCGGGGTGGGGACAGGGGCAGCCCCACGGCTCCGGAGACCCGAGCGCGCCCCCCCCCCCCCCCCCCCCCCCACCACCACCATTGGAGATGGCCTAACTGGACTTTCATTAAGTGCCAATTTAGATGGGAGGATTTGAAATGTAGAGGGATTTGAAATCTCTTGTTTTGATAAAAAAAATTTACAAAGGATTTCAAATCCTTTCATTTGAAATCCATTGTTTGGCATATATCATTTGCGGTATTTGAAATTCTCAATCATACCTTATAATTTATTAACTAAAATTTAAATAATATTCTTCGTTTAGTAATTTTTAAATCTTGATTACAACTCTACATATAAACTTACTGAAAAATAAATTTTGTTTTAAACCGATTTAACTTATTTTTTTACGTTATCATCCGTTATTAAAATAATTTCATCAATTTCAATCATTTTATTCATATTAAACTAATTTTTCACCAATTTCATCTAAATGGATAAAATCGCATAAATAGATTTTGGCAAAAATTGTAATTTTCGAAAGTTGAGGGACCAAAAGTGCAAATTAAACTCTGGATTTTTCGAAAATTTGGTCTCAAATTGCAATTTCTGAAAATTAAGGGACCAATAGTGCAAATTTGGATTTCTGAAAATCAGAGGCCGAATTGAAAATTTTAATCTTCCGAAAATTCTGGGTTTTGCAAAATCTAGGGTCAAATTGTAATTTCTGAAAATTGAGGGACTAGAAGTGTAAATTCGGATTTCTTAAAATCTGGGGCCGAATTGAAAATTTTTAATTTTTTGAAAATTCTGAACTGAATCGCAATTATGGATTTTTCAAAAATATGGGGTCAAATTGTAATTTCAAAAATTGAGGGACCAAAAATGCAAATTCGAATTTATGAAATTCAGGTACCGAATTGAAAATTTTAATTTTAAGAAAATTCTGCACTAAATTGCTATTATGGGTTCTTCGAAAATCTGGGGTCAAAATTGCAATTTCCAAAAATTGAGGGACTGAAAGTTTAAATTTGAATTTATGAAAATAGGGGGCGAATTGAAATTTTTAATTTTTGAAGACTGAATTGCAATTCTAGGTTTTTCGGTCAAATTGCAATGACTAGGTTTTAAGATAGAAAAAATAGATAATGTAGACTTTGTATTTAAGTGGATTTTAAAATTAGGATGAAATCTATTGAATTTATATTTTGTATCAAAACAACCTGATGGATTTGACAAGGGGCCCTAAAGGAATTTCCAAGTGAAGAATACTATTGGACAGAAGATGATGTTGAGACGATGGAGGATGATATACTTGAAATACCAAAAGGAATGTCTTTAAATTGTCCAAAACTATCAACATTGCTTTTGAACAGTAATATGAAATTGACATTCATACCAGATTCATTTATCTCCTTATTATGCTTAAGAATGCTCAATTTTTCTTGGACTATGATCACTTTGTTGCCAAATTCTTATTTAATTTGTAATCGATGCAATAGGTGTCCGAAAAATTTATAGGAGTATTATGCTTGTGCACCATACCTTGTTTTTATTTTTTTATATTTGATAATGGAGGAAATTAACCGGATTATCATTATTAGAACAGTGGCTTAAGAAAGAAGATGACAAATTTAAAAAAAAAAATCAATTTCAATTAATAAAAAAACAGTGAGTTTTGATATAAAAATAAATTCTATTAGATGAAAAAACCATCTTAAAATAATTACATATAACCCCCGAGTCCAAAAGCTCCAAAATCGGCTTAAATGTCACACACCTTGACATCTTGTAAAACTTATGGCATTTAATCTCATAATCAATAAGTTTATCAAAAATTCCAACTTCAACAACTTTAATCTCAAGTGGTCCAATTGCCACGAAAAACCGATTTTGTCCATACACATGGTCTAACGACTCTTCAATTGAAAAGCAACAATCCTCGAAAATCGAAGGAGAAACTTGGATTTACCCATTTTGACTAAGCTCCCAATATAAAACATAATGGCCTAGAATTATGTTTGTATTTGCACAACTTGTGTTGTATTGAATGGGATTAAGTGGGGTATGGCATATTTTACTGCATTTTGAAGCTCAACTTCGTTTGTTTTATCAGTATCAATGCTTAGAACTACATTTTTCCGACAAATGAAATTGAATTGAGGAACATTGTTCTTGAAACCTGCTGTACCGGTATAGCCCTGCAATAAAATGAAACAAATAAAAAAATAGTTTGTGCGTGATTGATTACAAAAAAAATGGTCAAATATTATTAAAAATAGGAGTTAATGGTAATTTACCCCCTTCAAATTCATAATATTTAATTTACTTCCTTGTGATTTCAAAAAGAGCACTTTATCCCCTGTAATTTTATAAAAGTTTTACATTGCCTCCCTGATATATTTATATGTGGCACTTTACCTCCTTGTGTTATGATAATATAGTAGTTTACCCCATCTTTTTTATGATAAATGTGGCAATTTACCCCCCTATGTTACAAAACACTTTTCATATCCACTCTCAATTTCGGCAGGTGAGTTACACTCTCCGGCTCAAGGCAAAATTTTCACCTAAGGGTAAATTGTTCTTTTTCAAATAACAGAAGGATAAATTGAACCTTACGAATATCACAGGGATAAATTACCATTAACCCTGAAGAATGAAGTAACCATACTAATAATTGAGCCCCATTATTATTCTTCTGTTGTTTATTGCAGTTCCACATAGCATTTGAGCAGGGCCGGCCGCGTAAGCCGCACTTGCGGTCGCTTAGGGCCACCAATGAGCGAGAGCCTCCAATAACAAAATATTTTAATATATATATATATATATGTATGGAATAATTAATAAAGAGTGCATGTGACATAGATGTTAAAGCTCTTGATGAGCGTGCCTGAGGTTAGTGATCGAATCCTTGCATCTTCAAATTGTATTTAAATTTTTTTATTTTTGCTTCTGGAGCTAAGATTTTAGTATGGGAAGCCTAAATGCATAGCTAAAGAAATTAAGCCCAACATATTCATAATTAAATCAAGGGAACCCCATAAAATAAGATAGATATTGTCTAAATCAAAAAGTAAGAAAATGAATCTTTATATTGCAATTTTAAAATTTTGGAGTTGTGAGTCATGTGACCAAGAGATCCATATGAATATATCAAAAAAAAATTATTCGACTTGATGATGTTAAAATATATTGATGATGTGATTTTAAGTATTTGTTGTATCAAGCTTGAATATTATTTGAATGACACTTATGATATAGATGAGATGAACTTATTATCTGAGTTGAGAGTCTTGAGATGTATTTTACCAAAAGAACTAAAACCTTGAATTATTCGCAAACTATATAATGTTGGTTTCTCAAATAGATGGATTACTTATAGAATATTGTTAAGTATTCTCGTTACAGTTGCAGCTGTAGATATAACATTTTCGAAGCTATAGTTGATTATGTCTTACCTCTGATCAACCATTGTGACAAAATAAATCGAATCGGTTAGCCATATTGTTGATTGAAAAATATTTGTTATGCAAGTGTAATTAGTGATTTTGCTTCAAAAATGCTAGGAGAGTAATATTTTACTAAGATTTTATGTGTTTATGTCCCATTCACATAAGTAATCATTTTCTTATTAAATAGAAGTGTGTCTCGTATTGCCGATATTTTTTACAAAGCGAGATTATATTTTATTCATATTATTATTGTTTCTTATTTTTCTAATTAATAGTTTAATACGTTGTTTTACAAAAAAATTGTATTAGTTATTAACATAATTTAGTTGCACATAAAAACTAAAGGGCACAACTTTAGAGTTGGTTAGGGCCACCAAAATTTCAGGGCCGGCCCTGCATTTGAGAGTCCATGCTTTGGTAAGAATCTGGACAGAGAATGGTATCATTAGGGAAAGTGTAGTTTGTGTAAGGATCGAACGGACAGTCCTTGAAATGGGTACTCTCAGGGCGAGCTAGTAGACCCCAGGGGTTTTGGTTTCGGATTTTACGAACAAGAAATACATTCCTTTGCCTTTGTTTAGTTCTTGTACAAATTGGGACATTACAGGCATTAAGACACTGTAAAGCAACGACTTTCTACCTAACTCTTCTATAATTGTGGGCATCACTTTTCTTTCTCCGGCAGATATCCCAGAATTGTACAATTAACAAATTAACAAAGAAATTGAGTCCCACATCGAAAAATGGAGTTGATGACAATTTATCCCGTGTGATAATCATAATGTTCAGTTTACCTTCATATAATTTGAAAAAGAGCACTTTAACCCTTGTAATTTTATGAAAGTTTCACACTGCCTTCCTCATATTTTTATACGTGGCACTTTACCTCCCTGTTTTATGATAATGTGGCAGTTTATCCTTTTGTGTTATGATACATGTTGTAATTTGCCCCATGTGTTATGATAAATGTAGCAATTTACTCCCTATGTTACAAAACACTTTTACTGCCCACTCTCAATTTCGTCAAGTGAGTTACACTCTCCGGCTCAAGTAAGTTACTACCCCCTGGTTTGTTTTATTTTCTAGAATTTTAAAAAAAAAAACCCATGATTTATTTTATTTCGTAGTTATGGGTTAGCTCACATCAAGAGGCTTTGTGATTGGATTTTTGGCAAAAAAAACCTACGAGTTTGAACAAAAGCCACATAGTGAAATTGATAGATGGGATATGCAAAGAGAGCATTGCATTTGAAACGGCTCAAAGGGAAGGAGTTCCGGAAACATTAATTCAAGAGCAGAGGAGTTGTATCTTTCGGTTTATGTACAAGATTCGTTAAAAATTGATGAGTCGAAATTAGGTAACTTCAATTCTCATAAAGTAGTTCGTAAATCTAGTAAAGCTGCTGATAGACAAAGTCGAGGGAAACTTTGTACAATGTAGTGGAGAACGTCGTGATTAGTATATGCGAGAAAAGAATGTCTAACTATTACAAGAAGAACGATGACTTGGAGTCGAAAGCAATGCGATGTGTTCTTGTTGGTGCTATGAAACAACCGCCTCCATCAACTATCGGTGCTTCGTGTGTTTATGTCATGATTAGACCCAACATAAAACTTTATATTGGAGAGATTGATGACCTAGATGGTCGGATCCGCACCCACCGATCAAAGGAATGAATGCAAAATGCTTCTTTCCTCTACTTTGATGCACGAGAAGGGCATGGCTTGCCAAATTGAAAATCTTCTTATAAACCAGCTCCCAAGTCAAGGTTTTCACTTAACTAATTTAGTTGATGGAAAGCACATAAAGATAGCTACATTTGATCTCTTAGAAAAAGAAATGTTAGCTAGATAATTTTGATGATGTAAACTAGTTGTAAATCATTAGTAAAAGATGGTTTTGTGGTAGTTTTACATTGAAGAATGCAGTGGTTATTGCAATTTTTGTTCTATTTATAGCTGTTTCATTCAGGCAAACATTTTGTTACTATTGTCTTCAATGCCAAAAAATTATAATTTAGAATTCAATTATCAAATGTAAATATGTATAATTGGGCCAAAAGACTCTTGAAACGTTATATGTCAAAAATATTATTAAGGGTATAATAGTCAATTGATGTAATCGGGTGAACCGAACTACATATTAAGTAATTGGGTTAAAGTCCAATAACCATCTTGTTAACTATTGTATTACCTATAGAAAAGTTGGATCCAATGAAATAATTACACCAGATTAGAATTGTGGCAACCGAACACAGCCTTAATGCCTTAATGAAAAAGAAAACAACGAATGAATATTATGTTCATTCACGAGTATGTCATTTAATTTACTTAAGACATTTAGAAAAAAAAAACAACGAATGAATTAATTTATTAAAGTCAAATTATTAATTTCGTGGATCCCATTATTATGTTCATTAAAGAGTATGTCATTTAATTTACTTACTCAATTAAAATTTTCATTAAACTAATTATTTATTATTCATTGAATACTTGTGATCAATAGTTATTAATAATACTTTAATTATTCAATTAATTCAAATCTAATGGCCCATTAATTCTAAGTTCTAGTCCAACCTAATTAGATCAAATTACAACCCAAAATCCTAGCCCAACCTAATTTGACCCAACTACAACCAAGGCTCAAACAAAAACAAATCCATTGGTTTGATTTTTGTTTTCTATTATAGATGGCAAACATTATAGATTCTTCAGACAACTTGAAGATCACTATGGTGAATCTAACATTAATTCATCAACTTCAGTTTTGGAAACCCATCTTATTGGTAATAATTTCAATTTTAATTTTCAATATATATTAATAATAAGAAGATTGGGAAATAGAAATGGAGGAAGCAAATCGGGGAAGAAGAACTAGGAGCCGGAGATATATACTTTGTTATTTGATTTTATTAAATTTAATAAAGGGGATTATTAGTAAGGCATTTTGTAGAATGGGAAGAGAGGGTAATAAAGACAAAATAAATAGGGCCTGTTGGTTTGGCGTTTGGGAAAGTAGTTTGGGAGAGTAGTGGAGGTTTGTGAAACAATCTCGATTTGCGTAATATTGTTTGTTTGCGTAATGGTGTAGGTTTTTTTGGAAGAGTTGGTTTGTAGGTGTAAGATGTGTAAGACTTTATGTCAAATCATGTTTGTTATGTGAGATAAATTATGTAAGAGATAAGTTACTTTATGTCAAATCAAAGTAGAGTTTGTATAGATTTTGTTTAGAGATAAAAAAATTGTTGTTTATTTGGGTTTTGAGAAAGTAGTTTGAGAAAATTAATCGATGAAAAATTTATTTCGAAAAATAGAAAACATGTTTGTTTGGTATTTTCCAAACACGAAAAAAATTTGGAAAACGCCAAACAAACATGCCGATAATTTTTCACAACCAATGGGGCTGAACTCAAAGGAGTTGGGTCCCGAGCTCCTTTAAGAATTTTCCATGAAACTACTACTTAATGTGAGTGCAATTATTGCCCTGGCTTCATCTTTCCGATTGTGGGGCATACCTAACTCGATGATTGCTTTATTAGTTGACTGACTTTTCTTTTCTTTTTAATTCTTTTTATTTTCTTTTTTTATTTTTTTTATTTTTTTTGTTTAGTTTTATTTGGTTGACTGACTTTTATGTTAATCATAAAGCCCCATGAAATAAGTACTATATGCAAACTTGTTTCTTCTTTCTCATAGGAAAATATCACTTGCCTTCCAATTCTCACTTATTTACAATTTTATTCAGCTTTCAGACTTCGTTTGAGTTCAGCTATTTAGATTTCAAGTAAGTCAATTTCATTATCTTCTGCTATTGTATGTTTCTCATTTTTGAGTTTTCTAATTAAAATTGGCATACTTCTAATTCCAACACACACATCAATTTCTTGTATCATACAACTTCTAGCTAGCGTTATTATACCCCTATTGGATTGCATGTTTCATGTTCAGGTACAAATATCAACATTTTTCTTTTCATTGTTTAAGACTTTCTAAATTTTGCACATATGAGGGAAATATGAAGGGGTTGTTTGACCCCACGAATTAGGAGCTCAAAATCACGTTCCGAGATCCTACACCAATGGCTGGATTGATTTTGGCTGGGTTTCACGGTTTCGTGAAACTCGATTAAACCCATTTAAATTAAATTTGGTCAAAGGTTTCGTAAATCTCTCCCTCACGTATTAGGTATTACGAAAATCCACCTCAGGCTTTTTTACAATTGACCCTTGCACCATTATCTTTGAAATTTGAGGGAATATTTCATTGAATATTTCTTGAATTTCCAATTTTACCCCTAGGGGGTTATTTGTTAGATTTAGAAAAATAACATGAAATATTAACAAACAAAATTGCTAGGGGGTTGGTTGTAATTGTAAGATTTTATAACGGGGGTGAATGTAAGATTTCTGAAGTTGAAATGTTAATGGAAGAACTTTACTCATTTTAACCAACTTAACACATTTTCACCGATTTAACCTACTTTTAACCGATTTAACAAGTGTTTTCATTGATGAAATCGGTGCAATTTTTCCATCTATTTTTCCCCCAAAATTGAAAACACTTGTTAATTTACTTGAACAATCTATAACTTCCAATTTTGGAGGAAAAATTGCATAATTGGTCCCATAATTTAATTTTTCCCAAATATTTTTTGGCCTATAAATTTACTCCACAATTTACAAGTTTGAAGCATTTCTGTCCCAATTGCAAAAATTGAAAAATTGTTAAATTATTAATCCTATTTAATAAATTTTATATAATATTATTAAATCTTTCAAACTATTTAGATTTTATATATAATATATATAAATTAAATAATATTTTATATAAAATCTGAAAAATAAATATCTATTAAACTTATTAGATTTTTTAAATTTCGAAAAAAAATCATTGTAAATTAGATTTTACATATAATATATTTAAATTAAATAATATTTAATATGAAATTTGAAAAAGGGGTTTTGTATTTTCTTTTTCTTTTTAAATTTTTTTTAGTTATAATAATGATATGTAAAATTTAATGAATAGGATTAATAATATTTATGTTGTTTTTTTTCCAAATTTTATATAAAATATTATTTAATTTGTATATATCATATATAAAATCTAATTAGTTTAAGAGATTTAATAATAATATATAAAATTTATTAAATAGGATTAATAATTTAACTGTTTTTGCAATTGGGACGTCAATGCTTCAAACTTGTGAATTCTGGAGTAAATTTGCCGGCCAGAGAATATGTGGGGCAAACTTTGCCAGCAATCTTTAATTATGGGTATTCTGCAAATTTTTCATTTAGTTTCCCTCCAAAATTGGAAGTTAACGACGATTCCATCAATTATTGAACGGAAGTACCAAATGAGTAACTGCCCGTTAAGGTATCAAATGTGTTGGATGAAAAACTTATGACACCATACCCTTAAAGTAGGGTAACTTATGATACCAAAAGTTAAATTCTCTATTTTGTAGACTATTTTGATTGCAACAAATTTTTAAAACGCTCTTGAATATTAATCAATAGCCACTAAAATAATTTATTTGATTGTTTAAAATATTGTGTTAACTAATATTTATTCATAATGATTAGGGAACAGCGATTTTAAAATATTCTGTAGATATACATTAAATCCAACAGCATATAATTTCTTTTTTACTTAATTAATACCAATTGAGTACAAAAATATAAGCATAAGAAATATAAACACTATTTAGAAATTTCATTTTATTAAAATATAGTACAAAACTCGTCTTTATAAAGCCTTTTAAGAATAACTGGATCAAATAAAATTTAATTGTTACATATAATTTTTTTTGGATGAATATAGGCCTATTTTTACTGACGTAGCCATTTATATTTTCTATTATATCAAACAATATTGGATTGGATTGGATTGTATTTATTTATAATACATGGCCCTTAAAAGACTGAAGGGTTATTGTGGACATTTTACTATTTCATGTAATTAAGGAAAATTATGAATGGATACGTATCGCACCTTAAAGCATTCCCGCATAGACGGGCAAGGTAAGGCCATCTCCCCTGCCCCGAGCCCTGTCTGGTCGTCTCCAATGGCAAGGCTCCGAGATTGATTTAATTGCATTTTTTGTTCTTGCCCACTCTCACTTATAATTATAGTTTTAATTTTGTTTTTAATATTAATATTAATAATACTAATATCAATAATATAATTAAATTATTAATAATTTTTAAATATTAAAATTAAAGAGAGTAAATACTTAATAGCCCATGTGTATGCAAAATACGGTTAACAATGAATGTAATTGTTTGAATTTACTTTTCTTGTTAATTTTAGTATTTATTTAATTATTTCTTAATTTAAGTATTAATTTAAATTGTTTGTATAATTGTTTAATTATATTTTCAACTAATTCGATATTTTTAAAAATATATAGCCACCACCAATATTGTAATTAAATGATTAAATTTTTTAATTACAATAAAAGAAATTAAAATAAAATGTTGAATTTAATTATTGATTAATGATTTGTCCATAAAAAAATTTAATTACAATCTAATTAATTATTAATGATTTTAATTTAAAAAATTAAAGTCTACAAATTAAAGAAAAAACCCACGATTTATTAAATACTAGTAAATATACAATAAATATACTAACAAATTTTATTAAATAATTCAAATCTTCAAATTTAATTTAATTTAGGAGGAAATTTTAATTTTATTAAATATTTAATAATTACTTTTAAATTATTAAAAACATTTAAAAAACAAAATTATTAAATAAAAAAACAAACAATCAGGTGGCGCCACCTGACTTAAAATAGGGGCACGTCAACAAAACCACGCGGCCCCCGGGCCACGCGCAGGGCTCGCCCGAGCCCGGAGGCCGCCCCGTCACCGGCCCTCAGCCCCACCCCGATCCCCCACAGCTGGACTTGTTTTTCCGCCCAGCCCCACCCCGAGCCCCACCCCGGCCATCTCTATTGGAGATGGCCTAACTTACCCGCTCCTAGGAGCCCCAATATGTTTTTTTGGTCCATATCTTGAAAACAAGATAAAAGGGAGAAATTGGTCTTATATCATTGGTCGCTAGCAAGTTTGCCTTATAAATTTTTGGGTTGAGAATTTTACCCCATAAGTGATAAAACTAAAGTAAATATTTTATATTTTCAGCCCGATTTAAAGAGTGAAGCTCACTCTCTCAATTGTACCAAAAATGTCCCAAATTTTCTTTAAATTTATGACTTATGGAATAAAATTATCACCTAAAAAACTTATGGGCAAACTTGTCAGCGACTATAAGTTATGATTTTTGCCTTTTTTTCTCTTAAAACAGGACAATAGTTTATCATGATATTGAATAACTTCAATGATTTTTTTATTTTATTTTTAATTATAATTAACTTCAAATGATTTTATGCTTTAAGAATTCTCATTTTTTTTTTTTTTTAGAACTCATTTGAAAGCTTTAAGATCTTTATGTAAGTTACTCTTGTGTGTTTCCTGAATTTACAATCCTGTTTATTTAGGTAAATTTGTATTTCATTATGAATTGCTGGACAGTTCATACTTTACCCCCAAAAATATCTAATTTTCATACGTACCCCGCAAAAGTATAATTTTTGCACTTACCTTTTGATTGTCTCGAGTCGTGCAATATCTAAATCTTTATGACGAAAGACGAAACATATTTAGGATCACCTGTACGATTTTGATTCAAATTGATATAAATTATAATATGTGGTATTATTATAATATGTGGTATTTTCATATTCGAATGCATAACAGATTCTCATGCCACCCCATCGAATGTTATGAGACTCATATGGGTATTTGTCATAGAAGTTGGAGACAAAACGGGTTAATGACAATTTACCCGCTATAATTATCATAATGTTCAATTTTTTTTTATTATTTGAAAAATAGTAATTTATTCCCTGTAATTTTAAAGATGATTCACACGGTCTCCCTAGAAATTATAAGCCTTAAAAAAATTGAATTGACAATAATACCCCCTTTTATATGGACCATTTTACCTCCCTAAAGGGCAATTTTGTCTTTTCACACAATATATTTCAAGTCCACTTTCATATTTGAGCGAGTGAGACACTCATTTCTATTTTTCAAATTACAGGGACGTAAATTGAACATTATGATAATCACAAGGGGTAAATTGCAATTAACCCGAGAGAAAACCATATTCCTTGGTGTAATTGTGTTTATGCATGAACTCAAGACCGGTTGTTTGAAACTCTATTTTTGATTTTTTTTTTCTTTCGCTTAACATTCTTGTATTCAATTTCTTATTATATATGTGCAGTGTTTGATTTGCTAAAGAAGGCATCTGAAATCGTTTTCTCCAAGTTAGCGGAGAAGGGGGTGGATTATGGAGTAGAAGCAGTGATGGGTGGGGACTCCAAGTTTACTTTAGAAACTCTGGAAATAAACTTAAAGTCATTGATTGCTCACGTCTCTGATACTGAGGAGCAAATAAAGAATGGGGAGCTATCAGGTAAAAAGAAAAGAAAAAGAGAAGTAGAGAATTGGTTGAATGAGGTAAAAATAATTGAAAGTAAATTTCTTGAACTGGAAAAGGAAGTTCAAGAAGAAAACTTCATTCGCCGATTTCTCAGAGATCAGGCCACAAAACTGAACGCAAGGCTAGATAAACTTGTTGAGCAGAGTCGGCATTTTGGTGAACTTCTACTTGATGTATATGAAACCAGGGGGCCGCCGTTATTGACGTCTAAATTGTTTGGTGATGCCTTTGGGGAGAATGTAGAAAAGATTTTGCAGTGGGTGGTGAATGAAAAAATCTCAATGGTCGGGATTTATGGTATGGGAGGGGTCGGCAAGACGACCTTGGCCAAGCACATCCACAACCTACTTCTAGAAAGAATTGAATATCGTGTCTACTGGGTGACAGTTTCTCGAGATTTTAACATTAACAAGTTGCAAGATGACATAGCCAAAGTCATCGGCTTAAATATTTCAGATGAGAATGGTGTGGATAAAAGAGCTGCATTGCTGAATCAAGAACTATCTCGACATATTGACTTTGTTCTCATATTAGATGATGTATGGCACAACATTGATTTGGAAAAGGTGGGAAATCCACATCATTTGAAAGGGTGTAGATTAATTATAACAACTCGCTCTTTAGAAGTATGCCGCCGAATCGGCTGCCATGAAATAATTCCGGTTCAAACACTACTTGCAGAAGAGGCGTGGAACTTATTCAAAGAAATACTTGGACAGCGGACAACACTTACTCGACAAGTAGAAGAAATTGCAAAGGATGTGGTAAAAGTGTGTGGTGGTTTGCCCCTGGGGATCGCCACCATGGCTGCAAGCATGAGGGGTGTGACCAACATTCATGTGTGGAATAACACATTAACAGAATTAAAGTCATTGAGTCAAGGTGACTGGGAAGATAGAGTGTTTGTAGTACTCAAATATAGTTTTGACAGACTAGATCCAAAATACAATAGAGAAGACAACATCAGGAATGGGTACACAAATCTACAACTTTGTTTCTTGTATTGCTCTTTGTACCCTGAAGATTATCAAATAGGTAAAGGTGAACTAATCAACAGATTCATTTCAGAAAAATTCATAGATCAAAGAAAGAGGAGAGGCGAAGAATATGATCTTGGTTATGCCATGTTGGATAAATTAGTGAATTTGTGTTTACTAGAAAGTACTCAGTTAAGATATGGAGGTGATGTTGTGAAAATGCATGATTTGATGAGAGACATGGCACATAAGATCACTAGAGATAACCCAAAGTTCAAGGTATTTTCATTGGAGGAATTTCCACGTGAAGGAGAATATTGGACAAAGGATCTTGAGAAGATGTCCTTGATCTTCAACGATATATGTGAAATTCCCGAAGGAATGTCTCCAAATTGTCCAAAACTATCAACACTGTTTTTGAAGGGGAAAGCAAAACTACCAGATTCATTTTTTTCCTTAATGTCTAGCTTATGCGTGCTTGATTTATCTAGGACTTCGATCACTTCATTGCCGAATTCTTTATTTGGCTTGAAGAGCCTTAATTCGCTGATTCTCTATGGTTGTATTTATCTGAAATTTGTGCCGTGTTTGGGAGAGCTCAAGGAACTGAGGGAGCTTGACCTCACATTTACCAAAATCAAGAAAGTGCCCGAGGGTATGGAAAATTTGGTGAACCTGAAATACCTCTCATTGTATGGAGCGAGGCACTTAAAAGAGTTACCACCAATGTTGTTACCCACATTTCAATATCTTCAGTATCTCTATCTTCCACCACAAGTACAAGTGGCCGTAGAAGAAGTTGAGAGTTTGAAACACCTTGAGATGCTTTCATGTCGAGTGGAAGATGTGTATGATACCAATCGCATTATGAGACGAAGTGGTCAGAGGAACATTACTTCCTTTCATATCATAATATGTCCTGAAAGTTATCAATATGGTCCAGAGTTACTGAAAGGCTCTAAGCGCATCGATATGAGTAAATGCAACCTTAAGAAAAGAGAAGGGAACGAAGAAAGTTTGGTGTCTCAGGAAATCGAGGAACTAGATATCCATAGATGTGTGGGTCTAAGCAGCAACTTTCCAGATGATTTGCAACGATGGGGCATTGCTCCAAGATCCCTTAAAACACTCGATATTACTCGTTGTGAAGGAATGGAGTGCATTGTGAATTATGAGTTCAGTTCTCTTGAAATGATTTATTTGAAGTACTTGCCAAATTTGATGAGTGTCGTCAACGACGTTGCAGTGGGGTTAGAACCTCCTTCAATTAAATTATTCTCTTCCCTGAGACACCTGAGCATTTGTCATTGTCACAAGATGAAGAAATTAGGTTTGGGATTACTACTTGACAACCTTCAAAACCTTAAAACTATACGTATTCAATCGTGTGATGAAATTGAAGAAATAATACAAATAGCAGAAGACGAAAGGAGAGGATGTGTGGTGTCGCTGCCCAAGTTAGAACTTTTGAATTTATATGATCTGCCAAAACTGAAGAGCATATGTCCTGAGGAGGCAAAGATGCCTTGCGATTCCATCAGGAAAATTACTTTATTTCGCTGTCCAAATGTAAAAAAGCTACCTTTGTTATTTCTCCCAAGCGTGGATGGCCAATCTTATTCCCCTCCTCCAAATCTTCAGGAAATTGAAATAGAGGAAGAAAGGTGGGAATCTTTGAAGTGGGATGATCCCACCCATAAGGATATCCTTCAACCCTTTGTTTCGTTCCGCTCATGGTGATGATGATAATAATATGTGATCTTGTGAGTGTTTGGTTTGTTTCTTCTCCTAGACTAACAAAAAATAGTAGTATTCTTTTACGTTCCAAAATTTCTATGTTTGACTAGTCCAGAGTAATTAATTTAGTTTGTGAAATGAGAATAAAGAACATGGCATGGGACTGCTGCTTCTTTTGAGTTTGGTGTTGTTTAATTTAATTATAAATCCCTATTAGAAAAAATTGTATTATACTGGAGTATATGCTTGTGCACCATGCCTTGTATTTTTTTATATCTACTAGAAAAGTGCACGTATTTCATGGGTATTTTGTTATAAATTAGAGTAAAATTAACTTCAATATGTCATAAAATAGCACATATTAATGACTCATATTTAATTTATTTTCTATGATTTTTTTAATTAAAATTATCAATTTATATTAAAATGATAGCCTTCAAATTGTAATCAAATATAAAACAATGAATGATTTAATCACGAAATCTTGTAAACTTTATTCTAAAATAATATCATAAGAAATTATTTAGCTCATTCCATATTTTGTTTTAAGGAATATACATCATCGAACGACTTTAGTTTTTTTATTTTATCAATATAAAATTAATATCATTTTGCGGGTTGAAATCCTACTTTTGGATCAAATGAAATTGGGTCCATTTTTAAGTGGATCTCGATTATTTCTCTTACCCTATCATTTGCAATGCATCTATTTACCGACCTAAGCCATTTTTACTTATTTAATTTATTAGTTTAATTTGTTTTTCACTGGTTTAATCCGTCTTTTTGCCGATTTCATTCATTTTTACTGGTTTAATACTATTTTTTCATATTTTACTTTGTTTTATTGATTACAACCTATTTTCATTGTTTTCCACATTTTTCATCGATTTATGTAGTTTTTTTTGGTTCAAACCATTTTTCTAATGGGTTGACCTTTTTTTTTTTTTTTTTTTTTTTGAACTTTTTTCTTTGTATTGATTTCATTCGTTTTTACCAGTTGAACCAATTTTCACACGTTCTCCACTGATTTCACATGTTTTTTTACCAATTTCACATGAACTTTCATTATTTTCACTTGGTTTCACCAACGTTAGCCTTTTTCACCAATTTTCCCATTTTTCACCTATTTCATCATTTTTCTTTGATTTCACCGTTTAACCGATATCATCGATTTCTCATGTATTTATCGAATTTTTAACTCAAATAAATATATATCTTCAATTACTTTTAAGTAGATCTCAAATTATTTCTCTTATACTGTCATTTGAAAAATATTTATATACCGACCTAAGCTATTTTCAGTTATTATATTCATTAGTTTAATTATGTTTTTATTGATTTTTATTGGTTTAATATTTTTTACTGATTTACCCGTTTCTTTCATTAATTATAACCTATTATCCATTGTTTTTCTCATTTTTCGTCGATTTCTTTTGCTTTCTTCCGTTCAAACAAAAAATAAACTATTTCTCTACCTGCTTCACCATGTTTTTGCTAGTTAAAATCTTTTTTTTTTCACTAATAATACCTTCTTTTACCATTTTAACTTATTTTGCACTGGTTTCACATATTTTTTGACCAATTTCACCTGAATTTTCATTGATTTCACATTTTTCACAAATTTTAGCTTTTTGATTTCACCAATTTGATTTCCATTTTTCACAAATGTCACCGGGTTTTCATAGATCTCACATGTATGTATCAATTTTACCGGCACTTTTTATTACCGGTTTCACCCATTATTTTACTTACTTCACCAGTGTTCATGAATTTCACCCGGATCGATTTCACATGTTCTCATCAATTACATAGAATTTATATTTGTTTCGTCAATTTTCATTGACTTTCACACGTTTTTCGCGAAAAAAGTTCCATGAAAATTTGAGGTAATACATGCTCTTGGATATTCTTTATATTTTATTTAGGCCAAAAAATATTACTAAGCTCGCAAAGTCATAAGCATTTTTTGTTAATTCATAATTTCATATCTTTAAATGATACAAATAATATTTTCTTACTTAAAAACATATTGATGATACATTATAATAATTTTAAATATATATATTTTAGCAACTATTAAAAAAAATAGTGTATATATATATATATATGTGTGTGTGTGTGTTCTAGGAGGAGAAGATTGAAATTGTAAAAGAGAGTAATTTCTAAATTTTTGGAGTTAATGTAGGAAATAACTATAATAAGACTCTATGTTTAATTATACCTCTTATTGACGTGTTGAATATACTTTTGTTTTTCTTCCATATTCAATTTTTGGAAATGTAATTTTTATTTTCCCGTATTGTCTTTGGTTAGTAGGAAAGGAAGTTAGCAATTTTCTTAAAATATTTTCCAACCAATTTTCTAATTATATTATATCAATATTATTTTACAACTTGAATAAGGGCATTTTTATCTTCACAAAAAAAAGAAAAAAACTTAAACTATTCACACCTCAAGATATTCTTCATATTTTATTTCTTAGGCAAAAAATATATCAATTAGTTCGCTAAGTCATAAGCATTTTTTGTTCATTCATAGGTAAAATGCGATTCTACGTTAATTTTTTTTTGTTTTTGTTTTTGTGTAGCCTTTATGATATTTAAAAGAATTTGATCTTTTTAGGAATTTTATATTGTACTAAAATTTTAAATGATTAAATGATAAAAATAATATATTCTTACTTAAAAACATATTGACGATACATTATAATAATTTTACACATATATTTTGGGTTGGGGGGGGGGGGGGGGGTGTGGTTACGGGGGGATGGGGTTTTTTTTAAAATAAAAATTATAATTATTTTACTAATAATATATAATTTTATTTTTTTAATAAATATTAAATATATTAATATTATTATATAAATTTTAGATTTAATTAATATTTTATCGGATTTATGTTAAAGTATTATTTGGTCTGTTAATATTATTTATAAAATTAAATTAGTTAAATAAATATGTAAATATAATAAGTAAAATCTCTAAATTGGTCCTCACGTGTCTTATTCAAGCCAATTTTGAAATTGGACAACAATGTGGACTAAAATTGTCAGTAAATTTGAAGATGTGGGATTATTTTGACAACCTGAAATATTATGCGGTAGAATTATCATTCAACATAAGTAATGGCATCAATTTTGCAATAAAACTTAATTGTCATGTCATCGGTTAACGTCCATTTGTGGTACCAAAAAATAAGCATTTGAGGGTACATGCTTTGGTAAGAATCTAGACAGAGAATGGTTTCATTAGGGAAAGTGCCTTTTGTGTAAGAATCGAACGGACATTCCTTGAAATGGGTACTCTCTTGTAATAACTTCTTAAAACAGGGCGACCTAGTAGACCCCCAGAAGTTTTGGTTTCGGGTTTTACGAACAAGAAATACGAAATACATTCCTTTGCCTTTGTTTAGTTCTTGTACAAATTGGGACATTAGAGGCATTAAAACACTGTAAAGCAATGACTTTCTATTTAACTCTTCTTTGATTGTGGGCATCACTTTCCTTTCTCCGACAGATGTCCCAGAACTGCACAATTAACCGATTAATAAAGAAATTTTGTCCCACATTGAAAAATGGAGTTGATGGCAATTTATCCCCCTCTGATATTCATAATGTTCAATTTACATTCACGTAATTTGAAAAAGAGTATTTTACCCACCTGTAATTTTATAAATGTTTCGTGCTGCCTTCATGATATTTTTATATGTGACACTTTACCTCCCTGTTTTATGATAATGTGACACTTTACCACTTGTGTTATGATAAATGTTACAATTTACCCCATGTGTTATGATAAATGTGGCAATTTACCCCCTAATGTTACATAACACTTTTCAATGCCCACTCTCAATTTCGGCAAGTGAGTTACATTATCCGGCTCAACGGGGTAAATTGATTCTTTAAAATTTTCAAAGGAGGGTAAATTGCTCTTTTTCAAATCACAAGGTGTAAATTGAACATTATGAATATCACAAGGGGATAAATTATCATTAACTCGCGAAAAATGATGTAAATGAAGAAGAAAACCAACCTTGTTAAGAAATAGAGATGGGTTCAGATCAGAGAATAGGGTAAGTGTCGCCATTGGCGATGCTGTTGATGTCGGGAAGAATATCTTCGTAAGTGATGATAGGCAGAGGCGGAGGGAAATGGGGTGCGGGTGGGGGCACCCGCACCCCTCAGCCAATTCTACTTGCAATATATAATTATACTAATTACATCCTAATCACCTCAATTCAATACTTTTACTTTTTAATTATTAAGTCTTCTAGCCCAATTCCAACCCTCTGTACTCTTTGATACTTATGGAACAATCGGCTAATTGGAAATAAGACCCAATAATATTTACTTACCTGTTCAAGTAGACATTGAATAAAGAAATGATCATTTCTGCTAGGAAAAGTAATTTTCGATTTAAATTTTTGGTTAGCTAAATCATTAATGATGTATTTTATTTCGTAAAATCTTTTTTCAAGTGTTTTTAATGAATTTATTTTAATCATAAAATAAATTAAAAAGAAAATTGCTCAAAGTTGTGATTTTAATTCAAACGTGCATGAATTAGGATGTATAGGTAAAAGATTTGTGATTACTGTTATTCTCCATTATTTGTATGTCCAAATCTCTTTTGAAGATACTTCATTTTTTTTAGGATTATTGATTATTTATATCATAATATAGAATTGGTAATATATTTAGTGATATATACACAATTATCTCACTTGATTATAAATATCATTTATATTAATTGCCACGGAATTATCAACAAATTAAAAAAAAAAAAATTGGCGGTTATATTTAGACAATCTTTTTTTGGTCCATCAAATTATAGATCACATCCCATACAGGATAGTGCATTAAGGTACATGTCATCTTCGGTGTATGACTTCAGCAAGATTCGAACTTGGGGTTCGCGAGCCGCTACCACTTGGGCCAGATAAATATAAATAATTTTTCATGTTAATCCCGCACTCCTCGATTTAAATTTCTGGCTCCGCCCCTGATGACATGGATGATATTTTTGAAAGTTTCTTTGTCCTTTTGACCGTTGAGGAGGCAAGGAGCCTATGTCTTTTAAGGTATTCAACATTGGCATTTCTGGAAAGGATTTCGGATGGGACTCTGTTTTGAACCTCGTCGGAGTTTATGGTTACATTTTCGATGAATTCGAGGATTTTCTTGTTGTTCTCCGCAAGATTGTAATCATGAATGGATTGTTTTGGTGCTTCAGGCATGATTGTGAATAGTTTTTGTAGGGAGAATTACGTACTATATATAGAGTGTGAGAGAATGAGAGAGGAAGAGGGGAGAGGGTAGTTTATATTGTTAGAATTTATTATTAGTGTAACTTGTATATAGTTAGTAGAACAGTAGTTTAGTCTTTTAGCGTTTGCCCTAGCTATTTAGGGTTTTTATCTTCTCTTTCTTTTATTAATTATTTTGCCTCTTTTCTCTTGTATGCTAAAGAACCTAAAGCTTGTATTATCTTTTAATGTTTGAGGTTCGTTCTGCTCTATTTGTTTCGGTTCTTTAATTCAATTGTTTTCGGTTAGGGTTCTTTTGCTCGATTGGGTTACTTTTGTTGTTTGTTTATACTCGATTGTGGTTCGGCTGTGGCCGATTGTGATTGATTGTGTATTGGTTGAGTATGACTTCCAAAGTGGTGATTCGTTGCAATCTATTAGTGTTAGATTGAATGGGAAGAATTTTTCATACTGGAATTATGTTATGAAAAATTTCTTGAAAGGTAAAAAGATGTGGGGCTATGTTACTGGTATTGAGATTAAACCGGCAAAAGATTCTGGTGCTGATTATGCTAAATTATTGGATATCTAACGAACAACTCAAAGGTTATTACTTGGATCAACAACTCGGTGGAATGCTCAATTGTCATCAATTAGCAAAATATGAGTGTTCAAATGATGCTTGGGATCATTTAACAAAATTTTATACTCAGTCTAATTTTACTAAAAGGTATCAATTGGAGCATTATATACGTGCTTTTGAGCAGAATGACTTGGGTATTCAGGAGTTTTATACTTTAATGTCAAATCTTTGGGATCAATTAGCTCTCACTGAACCGACGGATTTAAGAGGAAATAGTACTTTTATCACCTATAGAGAAGAACAAATGTTGGTTCAGTTTTTAATAGCCTTGCGCAATGACTTTGAAGAAATTCGAGGATCAATTCTACATCGCAATCCTCTCCCCTCTGTTGATTATGTGGAGAGTGAACTATTGGCTGAAGAGACTCGTTTGAAGTCTCATTCGAGAAAAGGACTTCTACGATCTCCAAGTGCATCTGTATTGGCAATTCCTTCGAGACCACCTGCCAATAATAGAAACCATCCTTATGTTCTAACTGCACCTGATGAGTGTCGATTCTGCAAGAAAAAAGGTCGTTGGAAGTCTCATTGTCCAGTATTAATGAGACAGAAACCACTACAACAACACCAGTCACAACAACCACCATGGAGATATGGGAATCAACAATGGCTTAACATGAATTCACGACCTAACACTGCCGTTGTTGTGCCATCTTCAGATTCTGCTAGCTTTTGAGGTTCTCCTTCTTCGAGCTCCTCTATGCCCTAATTTTTTTAAAATCGTACACTAGTTATTTATACATTAAGTTTGCTTCAGTTCTATAAATGCTCATAGTATCTACGGCTCTACAACTTCTTCTTTCCTATGCCACGACATGCAGTAATTTCTTTTTGGTTTTTTTGGATCTAAAAATTAAATTACTATTACTAGTCTATTACATACAAAATTTTATACGAAATATTGTAATTTAAATTTGTTAGGTGCGTGAAGAATTGATGATTTAAAATAATATGGGATTTGTAATCCCGTCCCGCAATAATTCGGGTACTCGAATTATTACGGGATGAAATGTGTCAATCCTAAAATTTACTATAACCATATATCTAACACCAAACCTGCCGCAAACACGCCCCGTGCCCATCCCTATGTGTAGCGAATTGAGTCCAAAATAACATTGTAGATCAATCTTAAATCATATATCAAATAGTTTGTTTGGATTGTCATTCTAAATAAAATTATTTCGCCATTTTGAATTTCGTTAATAATTAATTGTGTTGTGTTACAAAACAACCTAGTGGTATTTATAGAAGAGTGTAAAGCACTACTAATTCAAATAGATTTACAACACTCCCCCTCAAGCTTGAACTTCTATTCTCTAAGCTTGCAACAAAAAAAATGAAACACAAAAAAACAATAAACAAAAATAACACTAATAAAGATAGCAAATCGACGACAGATGTAGCAATGGTTGACCATGAATGGCAAACCAAATATGGATCCTCCAAATCCACACAAAACAACACCGAAAATCAATCTCGAAATCGAAACAAACACCGAACACCACAATGATAAACAATTTATTTAACTACAAATTTGGCGTTAGCTAGCCACGCATCTTTCTCTCAAACGTATGAACCAACTTGGAGTATTTTCTTTTGGAAGTGAAGACAACAACCTTAGCGGTCATTTCTACAATCAGAGAAGGGGAGAAGGATATTGGGATTCCTTAAGCTTAGGAGGGACATAAGGGACGGAAAGAGCATAAGACACGTCAAATGAAATAGGCTCAGAATGAACAAAAGGCACGTAAAATAGAGTAAATTCATAAGAAATAAAAGATAAGTAAAATTGAGTAGGCACATAGTCGTGCACGTCGGGCATGATGTACGGCCTTTGATATACTATGTGGCTATGTTGATTGTGGACCACTTCACCAATCATGTTCTTCAACATAAAAAATCCATTGAACAAACAACTAAGGCCAATCTAAACCTCAAGAATAAATTTCTCATTTGCCCTACATCAATATAAAGATCTTCTTCTTCACCAAGCAAGTGACCTATCATCATCAACAAATTTGGATAGTAACCACCTCCCGCGTGATGCCCTATTACATCATTCATAACACCATCTATGAGCACAACAAGAGTCGGTGAAAACACTCGTCTTGTTATATCATACAAGGAAACACTGATTACAGATTAGGTCTACCATGTAACATAACATTATTTGTCAGATATGGATGCAACCTTATGGCACCTATCAACACAACATTCTGGAAAAAGATTCAATTATACATGAAATTAGAAGATTAGTTGGAATGGGTAACGTGGGTTTCATGTAGCTGAGAAGAAAAAATGTTGGCTTTTTAATTTTAATTATGATTGATGGAAAGAAATGGCCGAGAGTATATGCACAGAGAGAAATGATTTTACTGTTCATTGATTAAATGTGAGTGTGTACATAGAGTGTATATAAAGAGGAAAAATGAATAATTCTTTTGTTTTTGTATTCCGGATTAAAATCCACCCTCGTTTATTCGAATGTTTTTCAGGTTGATACAGACCTAATTGAGCTCCGACAAAGTTTATGTCGTTTATGACCTGGTTGATCTCGGACAAATTTTAAGTCATTTATGACCTGGTTGATCAAACTCCTTTGGATGTACACGTGGGGCCACGTATGTGACACGAAGTATGACACATCATTTTTTCTTCTTCTTGATATATACCATGGATGTTTAAATTAATACAATCATATCAACGCAATCTATCATCAATGATCATCGATTATCCAATACAAAAATGTATTTAAGCCAAACATGGAACATACCCATTGCATTTGGACTCCGGTGCAGGCCTATGCCCAATGCAAGAAAGGAATTTGGACTCCGATGTGATCTAATATCTTGACTTGTGTTCCAAAATCCTAGACACAATGTAATTTGTAGCGAAGTTGTTATACCAATCAGATTAGAGTTATATTATTTTTAGCCCAGCAAGTTAATCTGAAATTGAGTTCTTAAAGCTATCAAAGTTCAAACTTAATTGATGTGTGTAGCATAGGGATGGGTGTTGGGTTAGGGTAACCCAATCCCGACCCGTCTCATCTTTAAAATACCTTAACGGGACGAGTATTTTTTGGATTTGGGTACTCGAACTTGACAACTCATATTTTTTTATGGGAATAGAGAACGAGTTTGGGTTTAGCCTCTCCAACCTTGAATACCCGAACATGTCTATATATTTTTTATTATTATTATTATATAATTATACACTTTACTTATATATCAATTAATTATTTAACATAATCTAATGAAGAACTTTTTTACTTTACCCTAAAAAATTATAAATCGTACACTAGTTATTAATACATTAAGTTTTTCTCGGTTCTAGAAATGCTCATAGTATCTACGGCTCTACCATGTCTTCTTTTTTCCCACCTATGCCACGACATACATTAATTTTTTTTCATTTTTTTTTGCTCTACAAACGAAATTACTACTACTACTAGTCTATTACATACAAAATCGTGTACGAAATATTGTAACTTAATTTTGTTAGGTGCGTGAAGAATTGATGATTTAAAATAATATGGGATTTGTAATTCCGTCCAACAATAATTCGGGTACCCGAATTATTACGGGACGGGTTTGGGATGAAATATATGTGTCAATCTCAAAATTTACTATACACATATCTTTAACCCTAAACCTGCCCCAAATCCGCCTCGTGCCCACCCCTATGTGTAGCGAATTGAGTCCAAAATAACTTTGTAGATCAAAGTTGAATCATATATCAATTAGTTTGTTTTGATAGTCATTCTAAATAATATTGTTTCTCTATTTTGAATTTCATTAATAATGAATTGTGTTGTGTTACAAAACAACCTAGGCGTATTTATAGAAAAGTGTAAAACACTACCAATTCAAATAGAACTATAACACTCCCCCCTCAAGCTAGAACATTTATTATCTAAGCTTACAACGGAAAAACTGAAACACAAAAAAAGGGTAAATTACGAATACCCCCCTGAGGTAAGGCCTAATCACGAAATTTCCCCTCACGTATTAGGTATTACGAAAATCCCCCTGTGGTTTGTCACCATCATACAATTGACCCCTTACTCATGAAAAGTTCCAACATTGCCCAAGGGCGTTATTTGTAATGTTTGTAATGTCTTAAAAAATAAAACTTGGGTGCTAATTGTAATATCTCATAAATTATAAAATTGATAATTATATATTCACCACCAAAAAATTGTATAATTTCCCATAAGTTTCAAAATATATTAATTTTTTTTTTTACATATTTATTAACAATTTAATTTTTATAATAAAAAACAAAAATTTATCAATTATATTTAATAAATATAAGAAATATATATACACATTTAATTGAATAAATTATTTTTTATATTCATAATAATAATTTAATAAATTTTATTATTATATACATAAAAAGTAAATTAAAAATATTATATTGTATTTTAAATTTTCTTATTTTTTAATAAAATTTTGTTTAATTATTATTATAAGAACTAAATTAAAAATTAAATTTTATTAAGTTTTTTATATTCATAATAATAATTTAATAAATTTTATTATTATATACATGAAAAGAAAATTAAAAATATTATATTGTATTTTAAATTTTCTTGTTATTTTTTTTATTTTTTAATGAAATTTTGTTTAATTATTATTATAAGAACTAAATTGTTAATAAATATGTAAATATAAGGTTTTTTTTAACATTTTTGGAAACTTATGTGTAATTATACAATTTTTTGTGATAAATATATAACTATCAATTTTATAATTTATGAGATATTACAATTAGCACTCAAGTTTTAATTTTTTTAAGATTTTACAAACATTACAAATAACCCCCTAGGGGGCAAAGTTGGAACTTTTCCGTGGTAAGGGGTTAATTGTATGATGGTGACAAACCTCGGGAAGATTTTTGTAATACCTAATACGTAAAGGAGATTTTCGTAAATAGGTCTTACCTCAGGGGGTATTCGTAATATACCCAAGAAACAAAAATAATACGAATAAAGATAACAAATCGACGACAGATGTAGCAATGGTTGACCATCAATGGAAAACCAAATGTGAATCCTCCAAATCCAAACAAAACAATACCGACAATCACTCTTGAAGTCGAAACAAACACCGAACACCACACTTATAAACAATTTAGTTAACTGCATAATTGTGTTATCTAGCCACATATATTTTGGAAGTGAAAACAACCTTAACGGTCATTTCTACAATCAGAGAAGCGGAGAAGGGTATTGGGATTCCTTAGGCTTAGGTGGGACATAAGGGACGGAAAGATCATAAGACAAGTCAAATGAAATAGGCTCGGAATGTACAAAAAGCACATAAAATAGAGTAAATTCATAAGAAATAAAAGATAAGTAAAATTGAGTAGGCACATAGCCGTGCACACTAGGTTTGATGTACGGCCTTTGCTATACTATGTGGCTATTGATTGTAGACTACTTCACCAATCATGTCCTACAACATAAAAATGTCAATGAACAAACAACCAAGGCCTAAGGCAAAACCTCAAGAATAACCTTCTCATTCGACCTACATCAATATAAAGATGTTCTTCTTGGCCAAGCAAGTGACCTATCATCATCACCAACTTTTGATAGTGACCACCTTCCCGGTGAACCCCATTACATCATTCATAACACCATCTCTGAGTACATCAAGAGTCGTCGGTGAAAACACTCGTCTTGTTATATCATACAAGGAAACACTGATCGCATATTAGGTCTACCATGTAACATAACATTATTTGTCAGATTTGTATGGAACCTTATGGCACCTATGAACACAACATTCCGGAAAAAGATTCAATTAGACATGAAATCATAAGATTAGATGGAATTAGTAAAGTGGGTTTCACGTAGCTGAGAAGAAAAGTTGATGGCTTTTTAATTTTAATTATATTTGATAGAAAGAAATGGCCGAGAGTATATTTAAAGAGAGAAATTATTTTTAATGTTCATTGATTAAATGTGTGTGTAGATAGAGTGTATATAAAGAGGAAAAATAAATAATTATTTTGTTTTTATAGTCCAGATTAAAATCCACCCCGTTGACAGAAGCTCTGAGCTACCATCTTGTGGTGAGATCCCTCATTTAATAGTAGTAAGTGATGGAGTATTTATTGATGAGAAAGTTTCACGGGTTGAAGCGTTTGTTTCTTCGAAAATTATTCGGGTTGATCCGGACCTAGTTGAGCTCATGCAAAGTTTAGGTAGTTTAGGACCTAGTTGAGCTCGGACAAAGTTTAGGTCATTTATGACTTGGTTGATAAAACTTTTTTGAATGTACACATAGGTGCCACCTATGTGACACGAAGTATGGTACATCAAGTTTTTTCTTCTTGATCTATACCATGGATGTTTAATTATTGCAATCATATTTTAACGCAACCAATCATCAATGATAATCGATTATTTATTACAAAATGTATTTAAGCCAAACACGGATAGAGATTTAGATCCAAAACATAATCATTGGTTTTGGACTCCGGTATAGGCCCAAGCCCAATGCTAAAAAGAACTTGGACTCCGATGTGGTCCAATATCTTGACTTTTGTTCCAAAATCCTAGACTCCGTGTAATTTGTAGTGAAGTTCTTATAAAAATCAAATTTAGATTAACAAGTTATTCTCGAATTGAATTCTTAAAATCAAACTTAATTTGATATGTATAGCATATTGAGTCGAAAACAACTTTTTAGTTTAAAGTTTAATCAGATATCAAATGTTTGTTTTTATTGTCGTTCTAAATAAAACTGTATCTCCATTTCGAATCTCATTAATAATGAATTGTGGTGTGTTACAAAGACAACCTAGGCAATTTTATAGAATAGTGTAAAACACTACTAATTCAAGCAGAAATCTAACACTTCACCCTCAAGCTAGAACATCTATTCTTTAAGCTTGCAACAGAAAAACTGGAACATAAAAAAATAATAAACAAAAATAATATTAATAAAGATTACAAATCAACGACAGATGTAGCAATTGTTAACCATCAATGGCAAACCAAATGTGAATCCACTAAATCCACACAAAACAATACACTACTAGAAAAACTGAAATTTGCAAACGCATTTTTTCCGTTGGAAATTTGGGGGGAATTCCAACCGAAAATTATTCGGTTGGAATTTTTTTAGAATTGCGATCGAGTTAGCTTCGGTCGCAATTTGGGATTGGAATTGCAATTTCCTGACCTCAATATGCAACCGATTTAAAATTGGTTGCCACTTCTCTCCAAAATTGCAACTGATTTAAAATGGTTGCAATCTCGTCCAAGAATTACGACTGAAATCTAATTCGATTGCAATCCTTTGAATAATACAAAAGGAAAAATGGGTAGAGAGGTAAAATTGAGGAAAAAAACCTAAGTCTTAAAAAAAAAAATTGACGGCATTTCACCTTATACCACCACCACATCCACCGTGCAGCAACCTCTCCACTGGCCATCGCACATTAGCCATATAATTGTACAAGCATGAAACAAATCAGCAAGCTTATAATGTTATATATTTATTATATTCCTAATCATTTAGACTATACTTTTGTATAGATATATTCTTTAAATTTTATAAGCTCAAATAAATCACACGACCTATAGAATTAAATCTGAGTTGTGATTGAACTTTTCCAATAAAAATATAAGCAGAAAAATAAACGAGCAATAATTGAAGGAACTTTAAAATCAGTTAACTAAAATAAAAGACTTATGTTAATAATAAGTGGTTAATTACAGTGATGAACAATGATTTGATATTAAATAAAAGACTTTTCTAGGCATAGAAATGAAATTAAGTGGTTTACAACCTTGTAGAAATTAGCATCCGCTAATTGCGGCTATAGCATAAGAAGAAAATGCTACACCAAAAACTCAATCACGTTTAGGTGGGTCTACTTTTGGTCATTGTTCATCACAGCAACAAAGCGAATTGTCACGAGCAAATTTGCAGTGATTATTTTGCCTCATAACCGATGATATTCCCTATGAGGTATTGAATGAGGCACAAATTATTTCTTTGAATTTAGTCTACCATTGAAGCTCATGATCCCTACTTCGAGCCAAAAAAGAATGCCATCGGATCTCTCGATTTGTCATCCTTTCGAAAGACGACATCGACAATGTGGAAGCTTGCATATGGGAAGTGTGCCGACTCCACTAACGAATATGTGCGAATTGGGAAAAGCTATATCACTAAGTCACTTCGGAGATTTGTGAATGAAGTTTTCTATGATCAATATAGAGTAACAAGTAATGAGGACATTTATCAATTGCTAATGGTTAATGAACAATGTGGCTTCCCTAAAATGTTAGAAAGCATCAATTGTATGCATTGGCAATGGAAGAATTGTCCGACTGCGTGGCAAGGTACATTATGGGGACACATCCCCAAACAAACAGTTTTCTAGAAAATAGTGGCTTCTCAAGATTTGTGGATATCATATACATTTTGGATTGTCGGGATCACTGAACAATATTAATGTGCTAGGTCGATCTCCTATTTTCAATGATTTAGCTAATGGACATGCCCATGCGGTCAATTACTCAATAAACGAGCATGATCACACTATGAAATATTACTTAGCTGATGGAATATATCCCAATTGGCCAACTTTTATGGAAACAATTCCTCTTCCACGAGGGAAAAACAAAAACTTTTGCCAAAGCTCAAAAGGCAGCGTGAAAATATGTAGAGCAAGCTTTTGTGGTTCTACAAGAGCGTTGTACAATCGCTTGTGGTGGCACGTTTCTATGTATGAGTGTGACGTACTAAATAATATGATTGTTGATGATGAAATAGAGTTGGAACATGTAATGTATGAGCAAACAAATTAGAACAAACGAAATATCACGAGAGAATACTGCCGATTTTAGAGAGTTTTATCGAATTCATAACCATATTAGAAATACGAAAAATCATTTTCATCTGCTATCAAATAACGTTGAAAACTTGTGGCGGTTAGGTGGAAGTCAATAAGAGTTGGAGTTTATGTTTTTATGTTTTACAATATAGATGTTGTTTATGTTTTATATTTATTTTTAGTTTATTTAATCAAGTTGTATTTTGAAGTTGTTGTTTTTTTAATTTGTTTTGGTTTGTTGAAGCATTACGTCGTTACACTAAAATTGCATTATTATCATAATATTTAATTGACAAAACTTGCAATATTTAACTAACGAAATACAATATTCTTTTTATAATATGATTTTTGGATTTTCTAATACGTAATGTTGCTTTTTCACTCATGCCACTAGTGTCGGCCGATAATATTTGAAATTCAGATTTTTGTTGCTCAATTCTCAAGTATTCTTCTTGATACTTAAACATCATATCGTATCTTTCTTTTTTAAGACGTTCGTGTATTGGGGATTGTGACTCTCCAACTTTCTCTTTCCTTTTTTCTTTTTCTCCATTTCGTTGGTCGCTTTTCGCCCAATCTGCCTCCTCTGGGAACAATTGTTGATGTGTTGTCATCTACAAGGTTGACCGCAAAATCATCGGTTGCAGGTGAAGTAGAAAGCGGACTTGAGCCAACTTGCCGTTATGATGATTTGTTGGATTGCTGACTTGATTCGAGCAGCGCTCATTTTGGATGGTCCTTAATGTCCCAACACATAGTGTCTTCTTATCACTTGATGAAATATTTCTTTGACATGCAATATTTGTAATAGAATCACAAAATATTAGTATCATGCGTAAAAATTAAAAGTTCCAATAAATAAAAAAGTTTAGTATTATACTCTCTCCTGCTATGTGATGTTGCTACTTTGAAAATTGTTACTTGGGTATTTCATTAAAAAAAAGTGGCACAACACTGTTGACTACGGTCGAAGAACTCATAAGAGCTTTTTGAGATTATTGGCTATCTGCATTGGGATCGTGCTGAACGAAATATGCATGAACTCTCGCTTAAAATGTTTCACTTTTTTGTTGGTTTCCTTGTATCAGATCCAAACTCGTGTTGTGGTGTTCGATTCCTTGTTTGGTGGTGTTTTATGAACATTGAAATCGGTGTTTGGAGGTGTTGCATTGAAGTTCAAATCCGACATATTTAATCGTTGTGGAGGTTGGTAAACATAGTCATCTCCGAACAAAATTTATTGGATAAATTATCCATCGTATACAAACATGTTTTTAGAAGAGCCATCAAGATTCTGATCCATTTGCACAAAAGTATAAGTACTAATTAATTATTTACACGATAGTACTAGTGTGTAAAAGATCATTCACGAGGTGATCTTGTTCGCTGAAAATACAAATTTCGAATTTAAGAAAAAAAGCTAAATCACAATTATGGTTCATTAAGTATAAAGGGTTTTATACTTATATCTCTCCTGTAAAAAAATTACACTTAAGTCCCTTTTATATTAATGTGTTACACTGATAGGAACTTTTTTGGTCAAATTACACCAATAAAATATATTACCCTGATCAAATCAAAATATTATAACACATAAAATCCGAAAATATCCTTACTAAAAGTCACGTGATTGCATTTTTACCCGAAAAGTGCCGATTAGTATAGCATATTTATATAAGAGGGACTTAAGTGTAAATTTTTTACACGAGAGATATAAGTGTAATATATTTTATCTAAAAGGGACTTAAGTGTAAAATATTTTATACTTGAGGGATCAATCAGTGATTAAGCCAAAAAAAATCCAGAACCCCGTTCACCACTGCAGCAAAGACGTCCAGAACGTTCTAGTCCTTCTAGAACAAACCTCAATTGAAATTTCCAGATTTCTCTACTCTGTCTATTGTTCTTCAATCAATCATCACACACACATCTCCTCCGCAATAAAAGTCGAACAATTAAGATTCTACAATCTAAAAAAATTCTATCAATTACAGAGGGTTTTCCATTAGAATCATAAACACAAAATGGGCGTGGATTACTACAAAATACTGAATGTCGACAAGAACGCAAAGGATGAAGACCTGAAGAAATCCTACAGAAAATTGGCGATGAAATGGCATCCCGACAAGAATCCAAACAAGAAGAAAGAAGCTGAAGCAAAATTCAAAGAAATTTCCGAAGCTTACGATGTATGAATTAAAACTCACGCTTTCAATTTCTCAATTTCGCTACAATTCACAATTCGAAACCCTAACGATATAATTTCTGCTTTTCTGCGCAGGTTTTAAGTGATCCACAAAAAAGAGCTATATACGATCAATACGGCGAAGAAGGTTTAAAAGGTCAAGTTCCGCCGCCCGACGCCGCTTCCGCCGGTCCCGGCGGAGCGACGTATTTCCAAACTGGAGATGGACCAAATGTGTTTAGATTCAATCCGAGAAATGCTGATGACATTTTTGCAGAGTTTTTCGGATTTTCGACTCCGTTTGGAGGTATGGGAAGTGGTGGTGGTGGAATGAGGGGAGGTGGTTCAAGGTTTTCCAGTTCAATTTTTGGTGGTGATGATATGTTTAGCTCTTTTGGAGAAAGAGGACCTATGAGTTCAGGTCCTAGGAAAGCACCACCTATTGAACAGAAATTGGCGTGCAGTTTGGAAGAATTATATAAAGGAGCTTCTAAGAGGATGAAAATTTCTAGAGAAATAGCTGATGCCAGTGGGTATGTTGATCTCTTCTTTTACCTTTTTCATTGTTTGTTGTTGTTTTTTGTTTGGTGTTTGCCATTGTTTGATCAAGTTACAATTTGAATCAATTACCTTGTTCCTGGCTTTCCAATACGATTTCGATAATGATTGCAGTTTGCTTTTTAGTTGAGTTAGAGAGTCGTCTAGGCCTGCCCATTAAGATGTGACATTATCTGTATATGTGTGTGTGGTTTTTCTTATGGATATTGTATTTGTATTTACAAATGAGGAAGTGCAATTGTTGGACATGATGCAGAAAACAGATTATGTCGATTTTGTTGTATGTATTTGGTAAATCTCGAACCTGGATTCTTTTTTGGGGCCTAACATGGTTATGATTAAAATTATGTTTAATACAGGAATATAGGAAAATTATTTAGTCCTGGCTAGGTCAGACTAATCCAATCCCAATCCCAATCCCAATCCCAATCGCAAGACAAAGACGAGATTATATTTGCACATGTCTTGTGATGGGTCGAAAGCTATAACAGAAGATACACTAGTCCATACGATTCTCGACTGCTTTTGATTGGACATTTTCTTTGCCAGAATGTTTGACGTAACCAAGGCATACATACTCGATAATTTTAGATGCTATTTGGTGTGTGTTGCATAGGCGCATTTGTCAACGTGTAACAAAGATGTCACATGTTATTTGGAGAATGCACCTGTTCGATTTACACCTTGTAGCATCTAAGTTTCCTACAAACCTGCTTCCATATGTGTTATGCTTAAAGAATTCCATCAAAGATACCCATTGTTACTTCACAATTTCTTCTAGTAAAACTCCCTGTTACTTTGTTCTCAAATGGTGATTGTTCTCTTTCTGCAGGAAGACAATGCCGGTTGAAGAAATTCTTACCATAGACATCAAACCCGGCTGGAAAAAGGGAACAAAGATCACATTCCCAGAAAAAGGAAACGAACAACCAAATGTTATCCCTTCCGATCTAATATTCATAATAGACGAGAAGCCTCATAGTGTCTTCACAAGAGAAGGCAATGATCTTATTGTCACTCAGAGAATAACGCTTGCTGAAGCATTAACAGGCTACACGGTTAACCTGACGACGTTGGATGGAAGGAACTTGAAAGTGCCAATTAACAGGGTGATTGATCCCGGCTATGAAGAAGTCGTGCCGAAAGAAGGAATGCCTATTCCTAAAGATCCCTCAAGAAGAGGGAATTTGAGGATCAAGTTCAATATAAAGTTTCCAAATAGGTTGACTGCTGAACAGAAATCTGGAATTAAGAAGCTGCTTTCTCCATGATTTTGGAACTTCTATGTTTTGAGGGTGTTTTACAGCTCTTTATGTACATCTATCTGTCCGATATTTTTGTTGTGTAGCTTAGTACTGGTTGGTTGTGTTCCATTACTGGGCATGAGGAATATGTTTGTGATTAAAAGAGAATACAATAGAAGATTTATGGTCCTAAATTTGCTTGTAATTAGCTGAAGTGAATGTAGATGAACATTTATTGAATTACCAATTTTCTTTTGTAATAAATGGATGACAAATTAAGCTCATAAATTATTTAGCAGCAGGGAATGTGGAAACAGATTTTTCGTATTTGCTTTCGTGTGCACGTATATATCAGAGTTCGTCGCAACGGATTTTGCGAAAATGTTGATCTTTTGTTCCGTCTGCATTTCGTTTGTTGATTGAGCTTTTCTAAAGGTCTACCTATTTTTTCGGGTGCAAGATGGATATATTCTCAAAACAAATAGTCAATAGCCGTTTTATTCTATGTAATAGTTTGAAGTCCAGTTATTCATCATTCACTAATATAGGCATTTTTTTTATCAGAATTAATAGGCAATTTAGTCCCTAATTTATGTGGTCGTTTATCCCCGTGTTACGTTACTGTTATTTGAGGTAGATTATACCCTTAGGTTGAGGTAGTTTACACCTTTAATGTATATGCTTGGAGGGCTAGTTTTGTCAATTTTTGGGTCAATATTCAGCCCGAGCTACGATGTGAGCCATGTCTACTGTACTATATGACACATTGGCGAATAACGAACATAAATTCATAATAATTGTCAAAAAGGAATAATTTGATCATTTACGCATAACAAAGATGTAAATCAAATATATCAACGGATGATTGATCTAGTGGAATGGACTAATCGGTTAAAGTAGCTAATCTAAATCCAAAACTTAATGTGCCTCTTGCGCCTAAAAAATGATTAAACCATTGAAAAAAAATGAATTAAGTCAAATATAAGATTTATCAGTTAACAAATGTTTACCACAATTGACCCCGAAAACAACTGTCTTATAACATAAGCTAGGTTGCACGGATACTCCGAAAAATGGCCCCGTGCAGTATCCAGTACTCCGGGGATACGGATACGCGTCCGATACGCGTGGGATACGCGTACAGTACGCCATCTGGAGTATCCTAATTAAATTAAATAAAAAATAATTCGGATACGGGTACAGTACGTTTTTTTGGAGTATCCTGCAGGTTTTGGACACGTTTTGGATACGCACTGGGTGTTTTTGTTAGTTTTTCAAAATTATGGGTTAAAAATTAATAAATTAAAAGTTAAAAAAAAAAGTGTATTTTGAATGGTCTTGGATACGGGTATCAATACTCGTGATGTTTAGTTGAAAATTTCAAATCAATTCGGGTTTTGTCTAACTTTCCCAACTTTTGATATATAACTTTTGTGTATTTTGAATGGACTAGGATAATTTTAGTGTATAACTTTTTATCCGAAATTAAACTCGTAGACAATATATACTTTGAATATGATCTATTGCTTTTGTGGTATAATAGAAGGATCTAATTAGTTATGTTGTTATGTATAATATAAAATTATTTTATTTTATATGCGTATCTTTGCCGTATCGAATCCTATAAATTTTAAATATCCGTATCGCCGTACACGTATCGTATTATATCGTATCGCCGTATCCGTATCCGTGCAATCTAGAACATAAGACTTAACCAAACAAGATTCAACTCTTTTTAACTAACTATACGAATACGAAACACCTAATGGATAAATCCAACCTATTCGAGTTGTATAAATATGGGAAGACTACGTGAAGTCGAAATATAAATTGCACCCTATAACATTAAATAATTGTAATAAAACTAGTATCCGATCATCGCCTCAATTGTGCACAAAACTTGCCCTACCATTAACCTGTATTTCTAAATAACTATATATCCACCAATAAACCTATAGGACGTTTTCAGGAAAAGGCAACATAATGTTTACTTTGTTCCTGTATAATATTATACATCAGACCAGCCACTTCATGGCTTAACCCTATAAAAGAATACAAACAAAAGAATACTTATCACCTTTGATTATTTGGTCACCTTCAAAATTTATAACCTCAGTCGCTGTATTCTTCTCCAGAGTCTATAGACTCGGACCCTTCGTCTCTATTCCCGTCTCCATCTCTGTCAGACTCATCATCGTTTATTTCCATATCTCCCTCCATATTCTCACCATCTTCTTCTTCATAACCATTTTCCTCCTCGATTTCATCAGCATCCTCTTCACTCATTTCCATCATTTCATTACTTCTGCTGGGAATATCATCGTATGTTGCTGATCCCCACTTTTTGAACTCGTACAAGTTCTCATTAGCGTTATCATCAGAATCACTGTTGCTAGTGTCATCATGTTCGGCTACAATATTTCTATTGCTAGAATTAATCAACTCCTCTCTGCCAGAATTTACTGGCTTCTTCTCCACAACATTCTTAGAGGTGCCCATGTAATCCAAGTAATTAGGTAGAGTCTCGGTCACAACATTCTTCTCTGTTCTTCTTCTTCTAAGAGTTCTACGGCCCCGCCCATGCTTCTGCCCTCCCTGTGTTCTAACTCCCTGCTGCTGCAAAAGAATTTGAGCCAATGATTCTTCTTGTTTTGTATTCTGTCTGCTAGATTGCGATATTGAACCTTTGACCCCTTTCTGCGACTTTCCACGTGGGCGCCCACCTCGCCCACGAGCCACTTGCTTATATCCGGAGATGCCAGGAGAGTCACGAAGATGATCCCAATTTTCCTCTTTTATAGATCCATATCTATCGAATTCCATAGTTTCAGATTTGTGGATATCCTTTGTGTAAGCATATTTTAACGTGACCTTCTGTATACAGCAGAAAATAAGTTTTCACGGCAAATGACTCCAACATAAATGAGAGCAAAGACAATAAATACTTAAGAGAGAGAGAGAGACTCAACTGGAAGAGCTTCGACTTTCTTTTCATCCAGAATCTCAGACTTCTGATTAGGAGTGTAGGAGATGGATGCATCCAGCTCCAAAAGCCTCAAAGCCACAGCAGCAGTGGTGCTTGGTATCCAAGGTAGTTGAGGAACAGATCCTGGGTAAGATGATGCACAATAGGACACCAACTCTTCTGCTGTCTCAAAATCGGATGACAGATAATCACGCTTTATGGCACGTTCAAACTGAGTCAGCATCTGCATCAAAATTTTCAAACACTATTAAAGCTTCGTATTCTGGCAATCCTGATTTTCAAGTTACAGGAATAATTTTATAAGGAAACAGAACCATGTCAGAGTATTATTGGTAAGTGTGAAAACCTTTAGAAGATCCTCGGCAGATGAACAACTCTGAAGCTGTAAGCCCCAAGTATTTCTACAGTCTTCTGTCCAAGCAGAATGAAGAGCCTCAGAGGGAACAGACACCTGTCGGATGTTATGAGTAATTAGTCAGTCATGTCAGTGAGAAATGAAGGGTCAAGAAGTTAATCTGTTACCATACCTCAACCAAATTCAGCAGGGCCTTGATTAATCTGATTCTCAGTGGTAATGTGTTTGAAATGATTGTATTGTTCCCATCTATTAACTTATTTTCATGGTTAAACTGCTCAGAGAAATTTCCTTGATCACAAAGCCTGCCGTTGACCGGTTGGCAACAAGGACAATGGTCCATTTTAGCATCAAAAGTACCAAAACACACATCACAAATTCCCAAGAGAGGCAAGCACCTTTTCTTCCCATATGCCATGGCACATAAAGTCGATGAATTGAAGCATGCTTTCCATATCCAAATCTGTAGATCTTCATACCTTTTCCAAAAGTTCTTTTTCTCTGCTTCATTCCTTCCAAGATCAATTCTGAAGGAAAGTGACGGTTCCCATAAATCAGTATTAGAACTGAATACTGCACTGCTGGGACTCTCAACACTAGCAGAAGCAAGGCTAGAATTACCTTTTTTAGCTTCTTTCTCGCCATCATTTCTATTTTCTCCATTTCTATTTTCATCCAAAATATTAGGAGCTAACTTAAACCTTCGAACACATTCCTTGAAGCAGACCTCAATCTTCTGCAACATTATATGCAAATGAGATTCTCTAGTACCACGAGTGTCTAAAGATGTCAAAAGAGCGTCAAATGCCTGCAGAGAGAATTAAAACAATTAACTATAACATAATACTATAAAAGAGAATGAAAAGTAAATAATTACATAATCACATGCTTTGGATAGGATGGGTTTATACAACAAGAAGAACATGAAGAGGAGAGAGAGCTGAGATATTATTTCTCAGAAATTGATCTTCATCCTTAATCTTCATGCCACTAGAAAACAGATATATTTCTAACTGAATTTCATCCTTACGCCAAGACATGAAATAGTTTTCAAGACACATGGCCTTCATGTTTCTGCACGGATATGAACTCACACACAAGAGAAAATATTGCCTATTAGCATCACGGTCCCTCCCTTCAGTAACCCATTAAATTCCAAGACAAGAAACTTAGCATAGAAAAGCAATCTAAATGTACAGGCTGCCATATACTTGCCACAAATAAAACAAAAATGTATCTACCTCCTCAGAGTCAATGAGTCTCCAATAGCCATGGGGTGATTCAACAAAAATTCGGCCTGAACCAGGATCTAGGCTAGAAGCCGTAGCTACAAACTGCCAATAACGGTTTCTCCGTCTATCTTGACCCAGAGGCAGGGACCTGTAAACATATGTTTCTTCTGCCCTATGACCTATGTAAGACTTTAGCTGCAAGCGTGACTTCTCCGCTGTATATCCATTCTGCTGACTCAAGGAGATGAACTGACCCATGGGCGTATCATGAGCTGGATTATCAGCGGAATTATGAAGATCATCTGCGACAAGCGAAGACGCTTCCTTCTCTACAGTGGATGCTGATGGGTCATAAACTTTATTTTCTGCAACTAGTGGACTCTGACCTCCCTCTGCCACAACATTAAGAGAAGAATCACAAAACTTAGTAATAATATCCTCTCTCATTCGCCGTTTATCTAGTTGTGCCTCTGCCCACATCTGCTTTTTAAGAGCATTTGCAGCATCAAGCCGATCCTGCAACAATTTCATTTGTCAGGATACAGTAGACTAGAAGCTGTATTTAAGATTTTCAACTTTTAATAGTCATCAGAAATTCAGACCTCAAGTACTACGCGAATTGAGTTCCCTTCATTGGCCATGCCAATTAAGGCCACAAGCGCATTAAGACGCTCTTCAACAGATAGATCAGAATATTCTCCTTCAGTGAGTCCTTGAACCCAGGGCTCTCCTGATCTGCTTTCATCAATCTCAACACCTTGATTAGGATTGCCTGACCCAGAACAGCACAAATCATTAATCAGTAATGGTTTATAGCATTATCATCAGCAAACTTGATGAAAATGAAAACTACTTGAGGTACAAAGTAAAAAAGGCATGTCAATTCTTACCAAGGCGACCAATTCTATTTTGCGAAGCATCATCATCAGGAAGCTTATCAATAATATTTCCGGAGCAGGATGCTACTTCATTGCATTCGACTTTCTTGTTTGTATCAGATGGAGTAGCTAAAGCATCAACTTCTCCCCCCTCGGGGATATCACTATCTGAATCATCATCTCTTTCTTCCTCATCAGCATTTTGAGAAACTAGAAAACCATTTGCATATCTCTGTATCTTCTCCTTGGCTGCAGCAATTAATGATTCAGCATCATCAGGATCCTTTCTAAAAGCCGGTCGTACACAATATGTAGAAGGAGCAATTCTTTCAAAAAGTATTGGATCCCTTGACAAGGCAACAGATATGGAAGCCTCTGGAGTCTTGCTCGTTGTCAGGTCACGAAGCCCAGATTTCTACAATGGAAACAATATTAGATAAGGAGAAAAAAGAAAATAAACTGCAAATAGCTATTACTTACCTGAATCTTCTCAGCAAGCTCAATAACATTTAGCCCTTTGCTTCCTTCAAGAGCAAGAACATGATAAGCAGCAAATTTGACAGTTCCTGGCGTCAACCGATGCCTTGATTTGCGTTGGAGGCTTAATCCTTTTTCTTTCATGATTGCAACTGCATTCTCAGCTGCTGAACCATTTAGCAGAGTGGACACTATGTCTTCACAACCTTTATTCTGAAAGATAACAAGTGATGATGTCATGGCGATGGAGTTATAACATTCAACAGCCTGTTATTAGGGTTGTGCCATGGTGTCTTGGAGGTATATGGGAAGGGGAGATTACTTCTAGAATGTGCAGAATAATTTCAGCTTTACAAAACATCCATGAATTCTTATTTACATTCTCTAAATTAAAAAATTTGTGATTACGCAGTTGGAGAAAAGATCATGCTCCTGAAGATGCAAAACAAATTGGGCAAATATTTGAAAAAAGAAACCTCATCATTATCATTTGGGCAAACTCGATCGATGCCCTTTTTCTTCAACTCTGGCCCAAACCCAGCAGAGAGTGCAAATTGACGTAATATTTCTGTCCACGTCGATGGATTTAAGTGCTTTTGCCAGTTACGTATGTCAAAACCCCACAAATATGCCTGTATGATAAAATAAACATCAAAACTGCAGCTCAAAAAGAAGTTTTAAGAGAACAATATAACTTATGTAATACAATGGAGTATTTACCCCTTCTACAATATGCGGGTGTCCACCTTCAGGATTAACAGCACTATATTGATTTGTGCCTGGTCCACCTGAAGGCGTTCTCACAACATCTTCAATATCTTTTATAATGAGTTTCAGAATAGTGATGTGTATCTCAACAAGCAGCCTTGAATCCTGTAAAAGGAAAAAAAGCTGCATGAATAACTGAGACTAAGTTCCTTCCCCACCCCCACCCCCACCCAAAAAAAAGACGGATAAGAAACAACTCCCGAGGGGTGGGTGCCACCCAGAACAAGCAGAAATGAAGCAAGTTGATGCTTGGGGGGATGGCACCCAGAACAAGCAGAAAGAAAGCAAAAATAGGTTGATGCTAATGTTTTTCACGACAAAGATAAAATGAAAAAGGTAAAGTGCAGTTTAACTATTTCTGGGTAAAACTGAATGAAGAGAAATCAGAAAAGAAAAGTGGAGATCCGGTAGCTTTGAGAAATCTAAAAGCCTAAGAGACTATTTGGATGGGTTTTGGCTCGGTTTCGCGGGTCTCGATTTAAAAAAATGGTTTGGGTGGTTTCGATGAAACCTTTGAGACCTCATTTGGATGGGTTTTGGCTGTTGGGTTTTGTGGTTTGAATAAGTGGAAACCCCACTTGAATTGGGTTTGGATATTGGGGTTTAGGGAAAAGAGTAGGTGGTAGGTGTCAAATCAATGTCCTTTTTAGTGAGATTTGGGGGAAAAAGTAGGTGGTAGGTGTCAAATCAATGTTTTAAAGGTTTGAAGAGTTTGAGTGTTGAGTTTCTGAATAGGTTTTTTATGGTTTTATGGATTTGGCGAAAACTCATTTGAAAGGATTTTGGCTCGGTCTCACGAAAGCCGCGAGACCGGGCCAAAACCCATCCACACACACCCTAAGCATCCTGAAAACTCACATAGTCATGGAAAGCTTGTACAAACTCATCAAGCGTAAATGGCCAAAGTCCAAGAACATCAGCAAACGTGACACAGAATTTCCAAACCTGAAAAAGGATCATCATATCACAACTTTGAAACAGATGCCGAGCTGTAAAGAACAACTCTCTTATTTCTTGAGGAAACAAAGAAATAGTATGAGGAAACAAAGAAATAGTTGAAGAAAAGTCACAAATACTCACCATCAAAAGTTTCCCAACATTCTCTTCTGAATTAATCCAAGGTTGTGTAGTAAACGGCATTTTCAACTGGACAGACTTTGGAGGGAATTCACACAAAGCCTCTGAAATACAGAAAGTTTCATTCATCCTTAACAAGCTTTGAGAAATTAAAGCAAATTTAACAGTAATAATTTATTGGAAATTTAGCAGATTTATTTTGACATAAAGGAAAAGCTAAAGCCCATCTTTTGATGTTTAAGATAGATACAACTTATCTACACAGATTATCAAGTTGTTGATCTGAGTGAGAAACAAAAACGAAATAGGGCCATACGACTTAATATATCATTAAATCATCATACATTAGGATAACACAATGGTCATCTCAAAAAGGATTAGGGAAATGTGCAATATTGAAGGAATATTTGATTGTCATTACATTATTCAGGCAGTTTGCTAGTGACACTACTAGTTACAAATAGTTATAAAAAGAGGCATTGCTGACTTGAGTTTTTGTTGAGAATAAAAAAGGCACGAATTGCAAGTGTTGTGAAGATGCTGGTAAGAAAAATATCCAAGTATTAAAATATCCTATATTTCAAGTCAAGTTAAAACGTATGAATACAAATGAGATCACGGGTTCTTGATAACCGAGCCAAGATCATTATTCAAATAAATGTATCATGATTATCATGGCAAGCAACACCAACCTCTGTATGAGTCGAGATTCTGCAAAGTGTCATAATCAAGAGACACAATTGATGGTAATCCCTTGCTTGAAGCAGCCAATTCCATAAGTTCAAGACGCTCATCCTCTATTAGCTCCATGGATTCTTTAGCAATTTTCCGTGCTGTTGCTCTCTCCATTGCAGCTTTCTGTCTAGCAGCTTCCTTCTCTTTGCGGAGCTCTTCTTTCTGTTTCCTCCTCTCTGCCTGAAGATACAGAAAGAAAAGCAGAAGTAATTAGTTACTACCTGAATCAGGAAAGAATCATGTTAAAATAAAGCCATAAGCAGAGAATTAATTAAAACATGCCTGTAAAAGCTCTTTTTGCATAAATTTCTCCCTCCGTTCCATTTCGCGCCTTTCCTCGCGCTGAAATTTCTCTTCCTGTCTCTGCTGTTCTCGCATCATCCTCTGTTCTTCCTTCCGTCTTTCGCGGTCTTGCCTTTCCATTTCTCTCTTAATTTGCTCCTCCCTCTGAAGTAAAAATAAGAATAATAAATGTCAGATCTTAGAAGAGCAGTATCCTTAACGGGAAAAAAAATTCGCAAAATTGATACCTTTCGCCTCAAAAGATCTTGTTTCTCAAGTTCTTTCCGCATCTTCTTCTCATGGGATTGAACATCTTTTCCCATTCGTCCTTCGTCACTCTATAAAAGGTGATTAATTAATTGCAGCAGAAAATAAGTGTTCGGAAATTTTCAACAACAAAAATTTAATAATCTGGAAAGTACCTTGCGCTTCCTCTCTATATGCATATTATCTTCATAGTTTGTATCGAAATCTGTATTTCTTGGAGATGAAAACTGCAACTGCCTGCCTGGCTGAGACGATGCCTCAGCGTTTGACACCTGACCCTCCGCATCATATTCTCTTGGCAGATGCCCATTTCCATGCATTAGTGACAAACTTTTAGCAGTAGGACCATCAACAGGTGAGTCATAAAGGTAAGGTGGGGCCACATGCCCATATGCGTCGGATCTAGTTTTAGACTCTACTGCTTCATGAGGAACAGTGGATGCAGCCTGAGAATCAAAATTGCTGAAACTTTAAAGGTTTGTTTATTTGGTTGGGAAATACGGTGTTACCAGAAAAGGAATCAAGAAATTATATGATTTCTGATAGCCAGCCCATCAATCAATAACCACCACTCATAAGGAATTTTACAAACTAATAATTATAAAAAGAACGTGAATCAGATATAAAGATAGAGAACCAACTTTAATGTGCTTTGCATCGTATTGTCCATGTAACTTGCTATCATAGGAATGTCTGTATCTGTCTTGCTTCTCTCTCGGTACTGTTTTAAAGCAAACATAAAGAAATATTAAAATTCACATCAGGGTATTCTTTGAGAGAGAGAATTATAAAATATAAAACATCAGTCAAATCATAAAGTAACACAAACTATACGCCTTTAACATAATCCACATTATTCTTATCCATCAAATTACTGGTTTTTAAACAATTCAAGAACTCAATGAAAAGTATTTTAACCCAAACTAGCTTTTAAGGTTAATAATCCTCAAAAGGTAGCTTTTTTCTAAGTATTGGCTTGTTTCATATCTTTGAAGTTAACTAAAAGAAGTCATATATGTCCGCATCAACAGTTATAAGGTGCCAGTAAAAAGAGATAGAATCTCATTAAGCCTTGGAAAACTCCCAATCCATATATATGGATTGACTCTGCAATATAATTATACTGAAAAGTACTAAGATTCAGCCTGAGACCTTTATTATAAAAAAATTCCATTAATGTTCACAAACCTGTTATCCTGAACAAAACAGCATGCAATTTACCAAGCTAGACTCCAGGGCAACATTTCTACATTAAAGATATTATGAATAGAAGGGCAATATAAGCATACCTATAGGTGCACCAAACGCACCAGGGGGCAGTTCCTCAAACTCCATCCCAAGAATTGGCCCATTTTCCCTTAACGGCTCTCCCAACTGTGCCTCCACACAAGCTATCACTCTACGCTCCATGAGTGTCTTAGGTGACTCATAATACCTTAATGGCACCATAGGGATATCATCTCCATCATCAAACTTACTTGAACCCGATCCTGAGCCAGATTCCGACCCTGAACCAGACCCTGATCCAGAGACATGTCCACTGCCAAGCTCGATTGCCATCAGTTCCTCTCTAGGAGATTCAGTCAAACTTCTCCTCCCAGCTGACCCAGGATTCCGTGGCTTCATGGCTGCCATGCCCACTGCCTCCTTCTTATCCTTCAACCTCCGATGACAAAACCACATCTGCAATTGTCGGTCAGTCAAACCTAACTTCTCGGACAGCTCCACACGAGTTGCCTCAGATGGATACATCTCCACTGCATAAAAATAACCACACAAAAGCCAAATGCTATCAATCAGAACTAAATCTTCTTCCCAGAACACACCTAAACATACTCCACAAACAAGGTCCATACATACGCACAAACATTCAATCCAAACAACAAAGTCCCAAAATTCACCAGAAATCCAAAAATTCAATCCATGTTAATAAAATAAACTTATACAAGCAGAATTAATAAATTCATACACAGCATAACTACAAAAAATAATTCATTTCCAATGGAAATAAAAATAAAAACATACTGGCATAGGTTTTCTCGAGAACTTCCAACTGAAACGGTGTCTTCATCTGACGCTTAGGCCTCTTGGAACCCTCCACGGGGGGACTCTGATTCAAATTTCTGTTGATCTCTTCTTCAGAGCCGGCCTCCATTAAAAAGATCAATCAATCAACAAACAAACCCTAAAAAATGCGTCTTAAAAGCTAGGGTTCGAACAACGAAACAACAAAATTCCTTTCTCACAGAAAAGAAAACAAGCGCGAGTGAAAATCAACGCGCATATGATATACATATACATATACATACAACAATAATAACAACATATAGTAAATAGGAAAGAAGATATTATTATATAGAGACAGGTGTGATTGCGAATTAGAGAGAGAAAGAGCAACAAATTTGAGATCCGAGTGTGGATTAATGTTACTACTAACAATAATAATAAAAATAATAATAATAAAGTGAAGAAATTAAAAGCAACACAAAAAGAACAGTTGTAGTAGAATTCCATGAATAAATTTTCTTTTTTAAACGAAAATTTTTTTGTATTGGGTTTCTTTTTGGGAGTCTTGTTTGTTTTGGTGTAAAAAAAAACACGTTTATACTTGACTTGACTCTGAGACTTTTTTGGTTTTGGATATGTGGTGTGATGTTGTGTTTCTTCTTTTCTTTCGAGATTTGTGTTTGATTTTGTTTTTATTTTTATTTTTATTTTATTTTTTTCATTTATAACGTTCTATGTGTTTTCTGGGTGTTTTTGGTATTTTTGGTTTGCTTGAATTGTAATCTTATGTTTGAAGACAGCGATCTAAATGAGGAATTGTGGGCTAAGTTTTTTCTGATTCAAGAGTTCTTTGAGTAGGCCCCGATTAAAAGATTGGGTACAGTTTAAATTACAGTCCAGCCCATATTTATCAAAAAGAGAATTTATGACCCCGGCCCATAATCTATTATACTTTCATTCGTCAATAGGTCCAGTTCAAAACAACTTTTAGGGGGTGTTTGCAATAGCTTCTCTATCTGAAAAAGCAGTTGCTTTTGCTTAAAGTAATTAAAAAGTACTTTTAGAAAAAGGCATGTGGTGTTTGCAAAATAAGGTAAAAAGCAGCTTAAAGCAATTATGTATGTGTTTGCAATTTTTGAAAAGCAGAATATAGTGAGTCTTTTGTTTTATATGAATTTTATTACAAGTCCTATTTTACCCTTAACTTGGTATGTTCATACATTAATTTTATTTTAAATGAATTTTATTACAAGCCCTATTTTACTCTTTACTTGGCATGTTCATAAATTAATTTTGTTTAATTTTTGAAAACGTCTTTTTGTAAGACACACGTAAAGCAACTAAGATCAAAACAAACAATGTTATAATTATATATGTAAACCATTGGCTAAATTTATCAAATCAAATGAATCAAACAAAATTATTATAAATCATCAATTAAGTTTATATTTAATTATAATGAATCAAACAAATCAACTAAATATTAACTAAGTTTAAATCAAATCAGAATGAATCCTTTAGTAAAACAGAAATAAATCAAACTAACAATAAGCTATTAGTGAAATCAAAATAAACAAACAATAAAAAAATAAACAAACAAGTTGAGCATAAAAAACTAACTAATTTCAAGTTACCATTATAAAAAAACTTATGATTAGCGAACAAACAAAAATAATATAACCCTACATAAAATTAAAAATGGCTACAACAATGCACAAAGCTAAACTAGAAATTTAAAAAAATAAAATATATATATATGAACAACATATTCTGAATCGAAGACGACACACAAACAAAAATAATTTTTTTGTTGTAAAAAATGAATAAAATATTTTTTATAGTCATTATCCGCAAGAATATAAATAAAATTGTGAAAAGTAAAACTAAATAGCATCAATTACATAAAATAGAAAATGAGGGTATTGTTGGAATTAAGAGAAAATATTAAGGATATAAATGTCACAAAACTGCTTCTATTTTATTACAAGAATGCCATCAGCTCCAAAAGCAGGTCAAGACATGCTTTTCCAAAACCAGCTTCTAACTGCTTTTTTGTTGAGAAGCAAAAGCAAAAGCAGAGTTTGCAAATACTAAAAAACCGCTTTTCAAGGAAAAAAGGCTGAAAAGTACTTCCTAGAAGCATTTGCAAACACCCCCTTAGACTATTCAATTATAGTATTTCACTATAATTTGGGATAAAATATATTCGAAAACGGAAGCCCTATATGTACAAAATAAGTAGAGCAAAAGACAAAAACACCACCTATATTTTGTCTAACTTTTAAAAATTCCCCTGTGTTTGATTTTAAATACCACACTCGACCCAAGTAGTATATACTTATAATTTTATTTTTGAATTTTGGTGAAATGACAAGATTACCCCTATGTGTTTGTTTTTGTTTACTTTATTTATTATTTTTGAAAAATTAAGTATATACTACTTGGGTCGAGTGTGATATTTAAAATCAAAGACAGGGGGGTTTTGGGGATTTTAAATGACACAAGGGGGGTTTTTTGGGAGTTAGACAAAGCATAGGGGGTGTTTTTGTTTTTCGATGTCAGGGGTAAAATTGTCATACCAAAAGAAAAATGTGAACAAATACTTGCAATTTTGGTGTTTGAAACACACTCCTTTTTTTGGGGGTGTATTTGGCACTTATTTGAGATCACAGGGGGGTTTTGAGAGTTAAAATAACACAGGGGGTTTTTTAGGAGTTAGACAAAGTATAGGGGGTGTTTTTGTCTTTTGCTCAAATAAGTAGTGTTGGATAGATATATTTTAAGAAATTATTTTAAAAGACTTTATTTCTATAATTTCACTTGAAGTATTTTTGAAAAAAAAAAATTTAAATATGTCGATCCAAAACGATTTATTTCGTATAAATTTTGGGGTGGAGAATATCTTATAGCATATGAGGATTCTATGTAATAAACATTTTGTATAATAATTTCGTGCAGATCTCGTGTAACACTGGGAGTGCCTTGCTTTTCTCCTCTATATATGTTTTTACATATGGAGTTGTATATTAGTCAATAGGAATTCTAATTATTAGACTTTAAATAGAGTGAATCTCACTTTTCGTCTCCTTATGGACTATTTTTTTCACATTCGTTCCTCTTAATTTTTTCGTAGCAGAGTCGTCCTCTTATCAATGTAGTGTAACACATTCATCCCTCTGAAATTTTTTGTAGCAGATGCGTCCCTCTCATCAATGTAGTGTAACACATTCGTCCTTCTTAAATTCAAAATACATCCTAAAATGGACGAAAATGGATGTATTTTGGATTTAAGAAAGACGATTGTGTTACACTACATTGATGAGAGGGACGCATTCGCTACGAAAAATTTAAGAGGGACAAATCTGTTACGAAAAATTTAAGGAAGACGAATATGCAAAAATTAACACATAAAAAAGACGAAAAGTGCGATTCACTCTTCAAAATATAGTACAATTAACATAGTACTTCTATATATTTAAGACCTAGATGTACTTGCACTTCTTCTCATATATCAAAGTACATAATGTAGTAAACTTAAGATGTGAGCCATCTCCAAGAGCCCATGTATAAGTTAAATTATAAGAGTTTTGTTAAAATTATCACTAAAATTGCTCTCCAAGAGCACATGTATAATTTATGTGTTGTTAAAATTTATGGGTTTGGATGGCCAAATACCCATGGCCAAATGCAAATTGTTATTTGTAATTGTTTGTAGGAAAGTACAAAAACTTTTGTACTTTCCTGCAAAACAATAAATTATCCTGGACAAAATTCAAATGCATACAAATTTGAATTGAAATTGTAAATTCAAATTTTATAATTTGATTATCACTACAAGAAATTTGTCACTATTGACAATTAGTGAAACCTCTTTAGCGACATATTAACGATAATTAATATTGTCACAATGATTTAGTGATAATATTTTGATTATTATTTTCGGGGCATCGCTAAATGTCAATAATGAATTTTTTTCTCTAATTAACGTCACTAATATATATATGAAGTGACAATACCTAATTTATTGTCATTTAACAATTATAAAAAGTGACAAGTTTGACCTTATAACTCAATATATTATCAAAAAAATTCAATTTTCTTGTAGTGGCCGTTGAAATTTAAATGTCGGAATATTTTTTTCAAATAATAAAAATTAACATTTTTTTAAAAGATTATTTTTATTATGAAATTAAATCAATTATTATTATAAATATATCATTATTATTTATATAAAATAATAATTAAAGTAATTTATTAAAATATAACCTAGCTGTTGTAGTGAAATGGTATGGTTGTTAAAAAGTAGTCTCTTAAAATATAAACTAGCTGTTGGAGTGCAGAGTAAAAAGTGGAAGTGTATAACACTATTCATTAGTTATATTTTAAGATAAGAAGCTGAAATTTAAGAGAGCTGTTGGAGATGGCTTAACAGACACATAAATATATAATTGCCGTAACTGATACAAATTTTTATTGTGTGTCGTCGGACAAATTTTATTTCTAAATGTTTATTGGCAAATCGAACGATGTTGAATTTCTCTTCACGTTGTTTTCTCCTCGCAATTTTCTGTTGATTTTCATCTAAAACCAACACTTTTGTATAAGTACCATAGTGTGTTTGCTTTTTTCCTTTCGAAGTACCAAAGATAAAAAAAAAAAAAAAAAAAAAAGGATATTTAATTATAGAGTTAATGCCACTTTACCCTCATGTGAAATGCATAATGTTCAATTTATCTCTTGTAATTTGAAAATGAGCATTTTACCCCCTCTGGAAAATTTAAAGAAGCAATTTACCTCCTTCAGCCGGAGAGTGTAACTCACTTGCCAAAATTGAGAGTGAACATTAAAATGTATGTGCAACATAGGGGGATAAATTGTCACATTTATCATAACGAAAGGGAGGGGAGGCGGGGTAAATTGCCACATTTATCACATTTATCATAAAATAGGGGGTAAAGTGTCACTTATAAAAATGTGAAGGAGACGGTGTAAAACTTTTATGAGATTATAGGGGGTAAAATATATTTTTCAAATCACAGGAAGGTAAATTAAACATTATGACTATTAATGGGAATAGAATTAAAACTTGGCAAGCTAGACTTTTGCAACATTTTTTTGTCACTTATATCGCATATAGGAGCAATGAAGGATGGATTAAGGTTTCCATGTCTTAACAACTACGCGGAAATACTTCTATTAGTGAGTCAATTAAACAAAAGTGTAAATTACTTTCTACTTCAATCTTTTTATTAATATCTAATAATTTCTTACGTTAATATTTAGCATCGTCTGGATATTTTGCTTGTATTAGTGAAATTTCAGCCCACACCCGACTTAATCATATCACAAACATATTAACACATGACAGTGTATTCATAATTGATCTCTATCAATATTACCAAATCATAAAACAAATATATTAACATCAAAATTTAATATGTAAATCATAAAACTCACATCCCCGGTTGTTTCGAATATTACAAGGACACCCTTTTGACCTGAGACCTATGCTGAAAAATATCTCACCTACCCTCCATTATCTTCAAATTTAACACGCGAAAAGACACAAATCAAACCTTTCTCTCCCAATTCAAACCCGACCCAAACCCACCTCAATCCAAGATGTATAATGTCACATTGGTTCGTGAATCGTGCCGATAGAACACCATATGTAAGCAAAAAAATTCCTTTGTTATATGAAGAAGCAAGAAAAATTTAGACCAAAAATATCATCCACATGAAATTTTGTATTTCGACAATACTTCATGAGCATTCAATTTCATGCCTTCTCATCCTGGGTGTTGTGAAGAAGAAATACACTCAATTAGAGCTCGAAAAAACATGATGCAAAAAGGTACATAAAATAACTACATCCCTTTATTTAACACTTTTCAAGAGATTCAAGTCCAATTTTTGCAGATGCAGAATGAAATAATATTCAACGATATAGGCTTTCGGATCGGAGATTCTCAGCAATCTCAGTCTCCCACCGGTCACCATTTTCCAACAGTTTCTCCTTGTCGTAAAGAAGTTCCTATTATATGGAGATACACGTACTTAGTTTCGTGATTTTAATTGATAGTTAAGCCAAATGCAGTAATGATATTATGAGTGCAAACCTCGTGGGTCTCAGTAGCGAATTCGAAGTTTGGCCCTTCAACAATGGCATCTACAGGGCATGCCTCTTGGCAAAAGCCACAGTAAATGCACTTTGTCATGTCAATATCATACCTGCAGAGTAAGATTTAAGATCTATAAAAGAGTATCAACACATAAGTAGTCAGCACACACGTACAAGGCCGGTGGTACTGATCCTTTTCAGAGTCCAAGTCTAATTTTTTTTTAAAAAGAGAGTGCCATTACAAAGTTGCATATCTTATGTAAAATTTATTTTTCTTGATTTTGTAAATGCATAATTAATAAATAATTTTTCAAAATTGTCAATTCATTTAATCTTGACTTTAATCTTTCTTGAGACATGATCCATCTCAAAAATGTTTTTATTATGATAATTTTGTAAAATATTTAAAAGCGGAAGCAATGGAAGCAATTGTTACATGTGGTATTCTATAATAACGAATGCATGTTCGTAGAATGTACTTGTGGCTTATCAAGACCAATCAATAGTTGATAGTTATAACGTATATAGACTTTTGGTACTCCTATAACAATATACTATAAAAGGGATCCATGAATCTGATGTGATGGATAAACTCTGATATATGTCCCATATGAAATGGAAAAAATGAATTACATGCATTTTAAGATAAAATACTAAAACACCTTCAGATTTATAAAATTTTGGCCTTTCTTGAAAAAAGACCCTAGGCAAACACCTAAGTAGCCAAGGGCTTGGGCCGGCCACTTGCACTCACACAGAGACAAAAGTATACCTGGTTGTCCTTCTGCTCCCATCTTCTCGTGCCTCAGCTTCAATTGTGATTGCTTGAGCCGGACAAATCTGTTAAAGACCAATTAATTCAATTGAATTTTTTTCTCATTGGTGAGACTTAAAGCTGCTATATTAATCTAAACACATAAAATTAGTTGGGGGAGTTACTTTAGTTGAATGGCAAACTACATTAATTGCAAATTTAAAAGTTAACATTTTAACCAGTTTGAATGCGGAACTTTAAAAAAAAAAGCATAAACCATAGAGCCAGTTGTAATGCCTAAGCAGCTGCACATGCTGCAACCACAAAGTTCATGAACAATCAAACACAAGTATACATGCTACCAGTGGGCCTAAAGGATTCACAAGACCCTTTTTTTAGGGTAAGATATACACGTTATACTATAAGCAAGTAAAATGTTCTTTAGCAAAAAGAGTGCAAAAATCTAGTCCTTACAGCTTCACACAGTTTACAAGCAATGCAGCGTTCCTCTCCAGTTGGGTAACGTCGGAGAGCATGTTCTCCACGAAAGCGAGGACTCAAAGGACCTTTCTCGAAAGGATAGTTAATCTGCACAAGAAAATTCTCTCATACAGTTACCCGTCCAACAGCCAGGAAGACCAAGGGTTGGCCTAGGTTCCCCTTTCACCTCCCCAGATCCACCATGACTAAGTAATAAAATAACAAAAGGACATGAAGAAAAAAACCTACTGTAACTTTTGGTTCAAAGAAATATTTGAGCGTCAGCATCAGACCCCGAACCATTTCAGTAAGGAATAAAGTATTTACGCTTCGCTCAAAAACTACAAGTAGGTGTATAAAGGAACAGGGTTAAGACTGCACATAGAAGACTGAAAGCAGAAGAATCAAATGCAAAGATGATGTAAAAAACTTAGAGAAGGCCTAATTACCAGAACTCCAATCTTTTGATATCTCTTTTACAAGCTTTTCTCGTTCCTCATCATCTGTAGTAAACAAGAAAAAAAAAACAAAAATAACACATGAAGAATGGACATTCTAAGAGGTAGATTCCAACATATAAATACTTATTCAGAAAAATAGCATGTGCATCTTATGAAAGGAATTGAAGGGGACAAAAGGCATGCTTAATCATCTGTTAAATGGTCTGAATCATTCCAGAAGCCCCTGACTAGGACTTGCAGCCACTGTAGATTTTTTTTGTATATAACTTTATAAACTCCTTTCATGACAAATAACACAGAAAGTAATGCCTTTAATGTTTCAAGAAGTGAGCATTCTGCTTCCCCATCCGGCCATCCCCCAGACCCTCCATTAAGAAATGTCAGTTTCTTTTCTTTTTATTCTACTTAATTTGGGAGGACTTAAATTGGCTTGCTGATCCATAAAAGTTGTGCTTATTTTCAACTACCTGTTCATATGATGATGCAATTCAAGCTGGAACATTTCTTTTTTCCTGCGTGAACTAAAAACTGAGGATGAAGTAATTGGAACTTCGAAGCAATCAAATGAAAGTAGACTAGTAGGGGGTAATCTAGCGAATTATTGTCCAGCTAGAAGCCATCAAATCATTTACCTTGTTATTTTTCTTAAAGAATCTAAAATTCAGTATATAGCAGTAAGTACTTCATCAGACGGAAGATGTTCCCATTGTCTGAAAGATCCGAGTCCAATTAATTAATAAAACCAAAAAACTCCCTGGCGGAAAACGATCCAATTCACCATATGCCATGAGCCTTATAAACATTTACCAGTGATAACCGATTCTACAACCTACTAAGAGTGTCTGTGCTGCTAAAATGTTTATGCAGCGGAAAGGAGTACACAGAGAACCAAAACTGGGGGAATGTGATGCAAACCTTTGTCAGTAGAGAATGCATGCTTAGTGGCAAATGAGCGTTGACCATATATGGTCCCAGTACGGTTGGATCCCTGCAAAGATTGTCCTGCCAAAGCCTACCCAAAGAGAAAAGGATCCCAATATTTAGCATAATTTCCACCAAAGAACGCATGTAACTCCTCTCTAAGTTCACATAATAACTCACAGTAGTGCAACAACACAACATGATACCAAGCCAAACTAAAATTTATAATCCTTAATCCACATCATGCAGAAGAGCACGCGCTTTCATAAACATTTCTTGGCAAGTTGACAAATTCTCTTACACAATGTTGCAATTAAGTGCCTGATGTCTGCTGGTTTGGTCCACAGAAATCGGAGGACAAAGCGTGATATTATTCATTCTATGCTATAATTATTTAACTGTAAACACAGCTTGATCCACAGGAATTTAAGAAAAGTGTGCTAATATGTGTATCATGCTATGTACTATTGTTCATGGATTACAGTAAAAGTGCTACAAAAGAATATTTTCTCTTTATTCAATTTTACAGAAATCAGATTGTTATTATCCTTGAACAATTAGGATTCTATCCAGAGTAAACCCTAGGAACAAATCGATAAAAAGTACATTTCAAAATCTGTAGCTTCCATTCACTCGTTTTAGCATAAAATTAACAAATTAGGGCTCCTACAGAAACCAATTTTGCCCAATTTCAGAGTCTAACATTAATAAATTAACCTGAAAAAGACTGGAAAAAATATCGAAAGAAGGCTCACCAAGTGACGAGCGCGAAGAACGGATAGAGATTTGCGAGCTAACATGGATGCCATTTTCGCACACTTACAGGTGTTTATGAGATTCCCACTCTTTTAATTCCAGAGAAGTGGTTGGAGATATAAAATAAAATGGTGTTTTAATTTTTTTTAAAACAAAGAAAACCGGGGTTAATTTAAAAAAAAAAAAAAATAGGATACCCGTGAACGAGCGGTCCCGGATCCGGATCCGGACCCGTTCACCTAGGATAGTGACCCGTTCAGGGCTGGGTAAAAACCCGTCCATTGACAGCCCTAATTCATATATATATTGAGAAAAACATACATAGGTAGTAGAAGTTATAAATATAATTTCACCTTTTGCTCGTGCATTTCATGAACATGTTATGTGACAAAAATAAGTGTCAATTGAGTATTATGTTCTTCACTTTAATATATGTTGGTCGATAATAAATATTTCGTATGATAATTTCGTGCAGATCTCGCGTAACACTGGGAGTGTCTTGCGTTTCTCCCCTATGTTCTTACTATGGAGTTGTGTATTAGTCAATAGGTAATCTAATTAGACTCTAAATATAATACAATTAAGGGTGAGTTTGGCCTAGAGGTGGGAGCACTTATAGATCTCTATTGTGATTTTTAAAGTGTTTGACCCCAATTATAAAAATTATTTTTAGTTAATCGTGATTTTCATGGTTTGACCCCCAATATCATAATCTCTTTTGGGGTATTCAGAAACTAAAAATCAACTTATTTTAGAAGCTCCTAAAGTGTTACTTTTGCAAAAGATATTATACAAAAGCAAATATTCTATAATTAATTTTTTTTATAATCAATTATTGTCAAAATCTATTTTAGTAAAATTAATTCTCCTTTAATTATTTTTCGAACCTCTAGGCCAAACTCACCCTAACAGTATTATATTTAAGACCTGGATGTACTTGCATTTCTTTTCATGTTTCAAAGTAAAAGATAACAGCTAACGGGGTTAAATCTCTAAGATGTTTACAAGTTCAAACAAATAAGGTTTTTACGATTATGAGTTTTTGCATTTGATAAGCTAAAAATTGGGGTTGAATTCAACATTAGTCTTACTATTACTGGTAATTTTCCTTCAAACTTGCTCAAAATTCAAATTTTCTAGGTAAATAGTTGCACTAACTGTTACTCTATTTGTTCTAAATAATAATTGTGGAGAAACATCAAAAGTTTACACATGTTCGTTTCAATGTACCTGATATAAGATTGGGTTTTTTGCAAGTTAACTCCCTGTGATATGTCTAATGGGTAATTTACCTCCCTGTGAAATAAAAATAGGCAATTTAACTCCCTGTGAAATGAAATAATGAGCAATTTACCTCCTTGTGATATAAAAATAGGCAATTTACCTCCCTATGAAATGAATAATGAGCAATTTAACTCCCTGTGATAAGAATTAATGAGCAATTTAGAGGGAGGCAATGTGCTTCTTTTATAAAAACACAGGGAGGTATCTTGCCATTTTTCTTATCACAGGGAGTTAAATTGCCTATTTAGAATATCACAGGGAGGTATTTTGCCCTTTTTAGAATATCACAGGGAGGTATTTTGCCCTTTTATTTATCACAAGGAGTTAGTTTGCCTATTAAGAATAACACAAGGAGTTAATTTGCTATTCACTCTATAAGATTAGATAAGTTTTTACATTAGGTAATTCTTTTTCTTATTTTATAAGTCATTCCATAACTTTAAACCGACATAGGATGTTAATTATAATGCATAACTTCATATTTATTTCATCGGAGTTGTTACAAAGTAATGAAAAGTAGATAAGGGAACTAAAAAAAAAAAGTTAAAAAGGGAAAGAAACCTTACAATCTAAACAAAATATTTTCCCGATTCCATGATTTCCTCTAATACTTCCAAGAATTCAAATCACTGAAAATGGCAACCTTGGGGAGAGCATTGCATCAAAATTCATTATATAATGGGAAAACATTAATTTAATCACAAAGGAAAAAAACATTCAAATGCAAGAGTTTATGAAAGTAAAATCAACGAATACCTCTCTGTTTTCCTTTTCTTGTCGAATAAATAATGCACACGTAACACGTTCATCACCTACAACAAAAATAAATAGTTGCAGATTCAAGAAATGAAGAGAAAAGTTAGAAACAATGAAATAAATTGAAAATATAAGAATGTAAAAGTTGTAGGTTTTTAGAAGCCATGTCCACCATAAATTAGAAATAAAGAAAGGGTAAACACCCTTATGGTTCTCCTGATCATTAATCTTTTACAGAGTCATTTCTTTTAAGTGTTTTTTCCCACGTTAGTCCCTACTAACAGTTATTTGTTTCACTCTGGCACTTTTTCAGGCTGAACACGGAGGTTCCTATATCCGATGACATGCACGTGAGGATATTTTTGTACATTCATTGCAATAGTGTTACACTAAAGTCCCCAATAAAATCTATATTCACTACAAGAAAATTGAGCTTAAGTGACAAAAAATTAAGTGATAATGTGGAAGTTGTCACTCTTTGTATGCATTTAGTGATAAACATATTAATTTTATCATCATAATAACGGTGACAAGTGCAATAGTGATAAAATAAATTTTTAAGTTGTCACTAATAGCTATTAATGACAAATATATGGTGACTTAAGTTGTCACTATTGACAATTAACGACACCCTTTTAGTGACAATAAATATTGTCGCTATGGTTTAGTGACAACTTTTTGGTTGTCTCATTGGAGTGTCGCTAAATGTCAATAGTGACAACTTTTTTACAATTCTTGTTACTAGTATATTTATGAAAACCATTTTAGTGACAATATTTGAGTTATTGCCACTTAATATATATAAGAAGTTACAACTTTAACATTGTCACATAAAATTTTATCACTAAAATTTAATTTTTTTGTAGTGATTGCAGTTCACGTGACGTCGAATCCGTCATGCTCAATATGATAAAGATCAAAGTGACACAAATAACTCTTATTAGGGACTAATGTGGAAAAAAAACTTAAGAGGGTTGACTCTATAAAAAGTTAATAATGAGGAGGACCATAAGTAGTGTTTACCCATCTGGGAATTAACTGTGAGTGGGTAGTTGTGTCAGTGTGAAAACTGTGGGAGAAAAAACTATCAAGATGAAATTACCAAAAAGGCCTCTTCGTCCAAGCATTTTAAGCAGTTTAGAAAGTTAAAAATTGGGGAAAATTTAGGAAAATCGCATTCGATGATGCTAAGTTCTATTTATGTATATCGAGGGTGCGAAATGCCCTAACCCGAATATGATATACTCATAATCTCACATACATACATATTATCTTATGTGTATGTTTTTGAAAAACTAATAAATCTAATCTCATCGATCTTTTTTTTTACATGTAAAAAAAAATTGAGTAAATATAGGTGTAAAAGAGTCGAATAGAGCCGAACAACATGTTATTCAAGATTGATTTATTTTTATGATGAGTTTTGAGATTATATTTGAATTTTAAAAGAAGTGACATAAACATGCTACAATCGAGTTAAAGTAGAATAGTATTTAACACACTACAAGAAAACTGGGCTTAAATGACAAAAAAATTAAGTGATAATGTGGAAGTTGTCACTCTTTGTATGCATTTAGTGATAAAAAATATTAATTTTGTCATAATAATAATGGTGACAAGTGTAATCATGACAAAATATGTTTTTAAGTTGTCACTAATAGCTATTAATGACAAATATATGGTGACTTAAGTTGTCATTATTGACAATTAGAGACACCCTTTTAGTGACAACCTAGTAACAATAAATATTGTCACTATGGTTTAGTGACAACTTTTTTGTTGTCATTTTTGGGGTATCGCTAAATGTCAATAGTGACAACTTTTTTACAATTCTTGTCACTAGTATGTTTATGAAAACCATTTTAGTGACAATATTTGAGTTATTGTCATTTAATATATATAAGAAGTGACAACTTTAAGTCTTAACATTGTCACATAAAATTTAATCACTAAAATTTAATTTTTTTGTAGTGACATGTATTTTAATACTTTAAGATCATTGAGTTAGTTTCCAATTTAACTTCAAAAATTATCCAAACTTGTTTTGACATGTAAAAAAATCGATTTCGGATAAGCAATTATCGATGAAATCAAATCGACATTTTTTATAGCCGTGATGAGATAACACTACTAAAATTGACATAATAAAATAAAAAGAAACAAATGGTGAAATTTATTTGAGTTCAAAAAATTAAAAACCTAGATAAATTATGGATAGATTGATGGCATTTCACTTAAAAATTAAAAGCATGGGCATACTAGAAGTTTTGAAGGAAAATTCTATTAAAAATTTAAGAAACCAAAATAAAAATATTAATTAAAAAAGCAAATATATACATTAAGTAATGGAGAAAAATAAACTTGCATCAATTACATAATTTGATTAAGTTAACTTTTGCAATTACAAAATAGGGCAGGCCCTCACTGCTCCCTTAGCATGTGAGAGGTAGGATTGATCCCTCTCATCTCTCTATTGTGTTTATCTTTATTTTTTTATTTTTGCTATTTGTGGAGTCCATATTTTAATATAGGAAGCCCAAAACATTACTGAAATTTTGGAAATCCGGCCCAATACACTCACAAATAATTAAGTGGAATCCCATATTTTCTCGATTAGTTAATCCATAAGTTAAGATATCTATTGTCTAATTAAATTAAAAAAAAATTATATCGTAATTTCAACTTTATTTGGAGTTGTGAGCCCTGTGACCAATGAATTCATATGAATATATCAAATTTAAGTAGTTTAGTGTTCAACCTTGCATATCTAATCATCCTTTATGGCATATTTAAATAAGTTATACTAATTTGTTACATCGTAGATGTTATGTGACGTGTCTTTAATTTTAATTTGTTGTTTCATGCTCTAAATTTAATACATGTCTGCATTTAATCGCAACAATAAATTATAGTGCATATGTTTATATTATATATATATAATTCTTTTCTGAATAAATATAATTCTCACATAAAGCCAAATTACTAAATTTAACAAAACAATTGAACATCATTTCAATTTCACAATTTGTTACTGAATGCGAGATTATTTTGATTCATTATTCATTATTTTTTTTTTAATTAATAGTTTTGTTTTTAGTTTAATATGTTGCTTTAGAAAAAGTTGTCTTAGTTATTTAGCATAATTTAATTGTACATAAAAATTTAAGGGCCACATTATTAAGGTTGGCTTAGCTCCATCGAAAACTCAGGGCCAACCTTGTTCAAAATTACCTAATTTGTTGGAGGGCAAATTTAGAAAAAAATTAAATTTGTTATGTAGTCAAAGTCAATATTTATTGCTCTGGCAATACCCACATGGGCCATATGGTTGACGATATTCCCAGAGCATTAATTATTAGTGTCAGAGCAAATTTTTAAAGCCAAACAATTTTAGATTCCCGATTATATGACATTTTTACCCAAACAAACGGGTCATAAGGATTATAGTCGTTTCTTCTGCCTCTATAAATAGCTGAAGGTATACCCCATTCTTATTAAAAAACAAACAAAAGCTTTTTGAAGATGAATACACATATTATAACTTTTATTGTGTCATTTTTATTGTTCTTTACCTTGTCACATCAGGCAGCAACAAAGACATCAAAAAATATAGTTGTCATTAACAGTAGAGTATCACCACACATTACGGCTCATTGTTATTCTAAAAACGATGACTTCGGAGTAAAACAACTTAATTTTGGCCAGAGTTTCCGGTGGGAATTCGGAACGATTCGTTTTGGTCCTTGGAGCTTCACAAAGTTTTATTGTATATTTGAGAGCAAGTATGGATCGGGTACGTACGCAGTTTATGATGACAAAATTTACCAACGATGTGGAAACTATTGTGATTGGACTATTGAGGTGTACGGGCCTTGTCTGGTCGAATGGAAGGACACAGACTCTTATTGGTGTCAATCGTGGCAAAATCATACGAATGTGTTAACGCCTAAATGGTTGCCTTCTAAACAAGAAAGCATCCAAGTGCTAGATTGATTACCAGCCATTGTTTGTTTCCAATTCCATTAAGATTATTATGGTGAAAAATGTACACACACATATATGTTTGATGGAATAAAGTGGTATGTTTATTTTATATATGAGATTTAAACAAAGAATTTATTATATGATTCGTTTGTATGATTGTCTGGGAAAAAACACCATACCCATCTGTGTTTTTGGAAATCTGCACGAAACCCCTATGTATTATTTTTTTGCAAGTAATCTCCTTGTGTTTTGCAAAATGTAGCAACAAAATCATCTTTCCGTCAAAAGTAACAGAGTGTATCTCACTCGCGTCGTGTGAGACTGAAACTCAATTTTCATCCGTCAAATTACCAAAATATCCTCAGCTAAGAACTAAATCCTTCTTTTTCCCACATCCCACTCAAGTCACCCATACCACTACATCCACGTAACACAAACAAAGCGTGTGGATTTTAGTAGCAATTGAAAAAATTAAAGTTAAAAGGACATGATGATTAATGTATGTGTGGAGCAATTGGGCAGGGCCTTCTGGTTCGAAATTTGCACAATGACTTGCAGGACCTGACTCGATCGAGCAATTTGGACCACAGGACCTAAACCAGATCGCAGAACCCAGGTCGTCGACGGCTTGGTTGCTTTTGGGGGAGCGGGGTGGTGTGATTACAGATGGGGGAGTATTTTGCATTTTTATTTTAAATTCTTTAAATTATAATAATAATAAATAAAATATATGTTATTTTAAATTCCTCTAAAATATTTTTGTTTTAATAAATATACTAGCGACCGTATCACGCGGTACTCACGTACATAACTCGAAAAATAAATAGATATTAGATTTGAAATAAGAAAATTTGATTAATAAAAGTTTCAAATGCAACTCTAAGTGAAAATGAAAAATTTGGAATCAAAATATAAAGTTGTATTGAACTTATCTAACCTTGAGAGGTTATTTTTTCCCTTAAACTTAGAGTTAAACTACAAATATATATTAGTTCTTAAAATGAAAGCCATAAAGATAAACTGTAAAATATACACAGCAAAATCAAACACATAAGAATACATACTACTATTCCCTCCATTTTTTTTATATGTCGTTTTGGTGGATTGCACACAAATTAAGAAATGTGATAAATAGTCACTTTGGAAGCAAAAACCCCCAAAACACTCTTTTAACCAAATTAACCAAATAATCACATCATTAATAAGCATTAATTAATAGCATTAACAAGAAGGGTAAAATTAGTAGAAAAAAATTAAGTTTAAGTTGACCTCATAAAACGACAAATAAAAATAAACAGTTTTTTTTTTGCCAAAGCGACGAATAAAAAAATCGGAGGGAGTAATATTCAGTATTTCTGAAGTTTGAACCAAACTTCTACTCGCTCAGACAAGAACATCATTTGACTTCTCCTTCTGGCCTTTCTACTCACAAGAAAGCCATCTCAAGAGAAAATTAATTCCTTCAAAGATTCAAAAGTTACAATCAAGAAGCGAAAACTCCTTTATGTAGGATTTTGCAATTTTTATTTGTGTAAAATTTAGCTTAACATATTAACTTATTTGAGAGAAATTTATATTGACATATAAATTGTAAATATGTAAAAAATAATTTCTTAAATTTTATGCAAATTGACTCAAATACAAGTATGCTAATTTAAATCGAAAAAAAATTAAGACATAAATATAAAGGGGAACTAATTTAAGAAAAACATAATAGAAAAGATTTTACTGCAACATTCGACACCTGCCTCTCTTTTCATTTGACAGAATCACCACGCGCGCATGAACTAAAATTAATGCCAAAAACATCAATTTAAAATTTTGAATCACAAAAGGACATTTTGGTAATTTTCCAATGTAAAGTACATAGTTCTGCACCATTATCTTCGATGGAACCTATAGAGAAAATTCGGATAGAAATAGTGAGAGATTAAAGTGGATAAATGAATAATTACCATTTAAAATTTGTGGAGGAAACCATTTCAATGATAATGGTTTAGACGGTTGATTTAATTGTTTAGCGGGGTTAAATAATATTTTTCAGTTGATGTGTGTTCCTTGTAAGTAGTTTAAATTTCATAACACAAGGGTATTTTAGAAAAGTTCAATTTTTTGGAGTAGCGTGATGTCAAAAGCATGCTTCTTTTTTCAATAGTGTAGATAACTAAATTATACATATACATTTCTTAATAATCCTTACGAAAAATTAACTACGGGATTGCTATGGGCAGTTCAGCCTTGGCTAAACTGCCCATAGTTCACCATACATTGTTTGCCATGTGGCAAACAACTTACCTATAACCGGATATATATTTATACTACACCAAATGCGAAATTACTTCAATACCCTCTTCTTCTTCTTCTTCCCTTCTTCTTATAACAGAGGAGTCTGCCAATTAATCAATCTTCAAATTTAAGCAAAAAACACCTGAAATTAAACACTACGAACCAAAACAAGCAATGTAGAACAAGAATCAAGAACAAAAACACTCAAAAAACCGCTAGATTCGAAGAACCCGAAATCTGATTTGAAGCCCAATTTGCAAAATTCAACAAGAGCTGTTGTTAATTGCGTAGGAAATAGGTTGTAATCAAACCTCCGAACAAAAAGAAGAAGATTCTTCAAGAAATCCGAACCAATTTTGAATGGAATTCATGGCCCGTTTAAGTTTTTGAGGGCCCGAACCTCTGAATCACTTAAATGAACACGACAAACAGCAATTAAACACTCCAGGAGTGTTTTCCAATCAAAATCGAACAGAAATTTCACGGCCCGTTCAAGTTCTTCACGACCCGAATTAAATTCCAGCTCAATTAGTGTATGTAATGCGAAATTAACTTCGGAAACACTCTACCCGGGCCCTAGAGAAGAGTAAACGAGCAGCAATTGTCTCTATGTGAAGAATTTTAATTGTCAAAAGATTTTATATGATTTTTAATTGCAATTTCGTAGAGACAATTTTATATTCTTTTAATTTAACTTTCGGAAGAATATAGCAGCAGGTTGTTATTATAAAATGGATTTTAATTGTTAATAATATATAAAATGGATCATTTAATCAAAATTCACTTTATCATTTTGACGTAGAGATAATTCACTTTCGGAAGAGACCACGTGAAGAATTTTAATTGTCAAAAGAATTAAAGATTTTATGTTATTAATATATATTATTAACAAGGAGGGGCAAATGTGTAAATTCAACAATTGTGACCTGCTATATTCAACCGGGTCAGCAGGTGACATTTTTATTATTAAAACAATAAATCAGTTCATTTTTGTGGAAAACTGTCAGCAGTTTTCCACAAGGTGAACTGCTTTTAGAAGCCCCCAATTAACTATTACTTAAGTTAAATACGGAGAACTTAATTAAACTATCATCAAATAAATAAATAATTAGCTTATTTGGAATATGATGATAGAAACAACATTTATGTCCTACTTTTGTACATTGTATTATTTACTGTAGATTTTTTTTCTTCTTATTTATAAAAAGGCACCCATAATTTCGTCCCGTCCCATAATAATTCGGGTATTCGAAGCAGATACTCGAATGATTTCAATTCCAAAATTTACCATACCCACGTTCTTTGTCTCGAACCCTTTTAGTGTCTCCTTCTATCAAAAGGTGTAAATTACTTTTAATGAGCATTGTAATTCCACATTGGTAAATAATTGCGGAGAAAAATCTAAAGTTTACACAGGTTCGTTTAAGCGCAAGGACATATAAGGCAATGTCATATTTCAATTGCACTATTTTAGATAAGTTTTTACATTACGTAACATTGTGTTAACCAGACATACTAAAATCAAAACATGTGAAAACAATTTGGTAGATATGAGTTCTATTTTATCCGATTAGAGGGAAATATGCACACTACTTATCTGTGTTTTGAAAAATTTGCGCAAAACTCTCCTGTATTATTTTTATTGCGAGGAATCCCCATATATATTATAAAAAAATGCACACTTTCCCTGTTGGTCCCAAGTGGTCAGATGAGGTCTAGAGGAGGAGGAGGAGGAGGAGGGGGGGGGGGGGGGGGGGGGAAGGGGGTGAATAGACCTCTGTATCTTTTTAAATTTCTCCAACTTTTCTTATCAGCAGAGTAAGCTGATCAAAACTGGTGAGACTACTACGCTGATTGTGCACTCAACTTAAACAGCAGAGTTGACCACTCGTCTGATTTACTTATCTGTTTCAATTTAAATCAGAGTTTGAAACTTGTATGCAGCGGATTTGTTAAGTGTTTTTCAAACAAGTTATTTTCTTACTTAAAGATTTTTATCCTCAGTTTTAAAACTCCTTTTTAAGATCTTTTAGTCTGATCAAAGTGTTTGTATGCTTCTCGAGTATGCAAGTAATCAAACACAGTGAATTTTTATAGTGGTTATATAGAAAATAATGTCTTTTAGTCCACTCTTCTAAATCACGAAGATTTAGGTTATACTAGAAACAGTAAGTAACCTAGTACAACCCAAGGTGGTTGGGCCAAGTGGTAGTGACTTGCGACCCCCAGAGGCGAGACTCAAGTTCGAATCCTATTGGAGACACCACACTGGGGAGGACCTATACCTTTTGCACTCTTCGGTCCGAACTGTATATAAACAGTCTAGTGGATCAAAAAAAAAAAAAAAATAACCTAGTACACTCTTCTTGTGCTTTTAAAACAAATGATAAAGCCACAAGTTCGCTATAGGAGATCACAAAGAAAACCTATACTATCAAGTTATATCACTCAGAAAGACGGATATACACTTCGCACAACACTCAAAGTTTACAGAAATCACTCAGATTTTGTTTTTGCTTGTTTCTTCAACTCGGCTTTGTCAACAGATGACTCGGCTGATGGTGATCTGTAGTTGAGTTTTTGAGACTTAGAAAATTTGCTTGCTTGAATTCTCTCTCAATTGTGTTGTTGTCTCTAACTCTTGAACGCAGATCTATTTATACTCGCGAATTTGAATTTCTGTCCGTTGAAGTAAGACAAATTTTCGGATCTTCCTCGAGTACTGGTCCTTGATTAAGAACGGCTTCTGCAACTGTTCATTGTACAGTTCTGCTGTACTTTCTGTCACATCGCATTAAATGCACCATGATGATCCGAGGTTTCTCTTCAATCATTTGTCATTAATACCCTCTTCTTACATCATTTATTACGCCAAGTGCATTTATTACCGTTGAAAGAACTTTCTGATCACTTTTACTCTGCTGATTGAATCCACTCTGTTGAAGAACACTCTGCTGATTCAAATCGAACTCATCTGAATTGACTCTGCTGAAATCCAGCAGTCTGATTTCGTACTCAGCATCAGATCAGTAGTCTTTTGGACCAAAATTCAACCCTTATGATTTTACTTGTCTTCTCAGATTGATTTTCCCAGAGGTTGCTAAGCTTCCATTACTTAGCTGATTAGATGTTATGTGACGTGTCTTTAATTTTAATTTGTTGTTTCATGCTCTAAATTTAATACATGTCTGCATTTAATCGCAACAATAAATTATAGTGCATATGTTTATATATTATATATATAATTCTTTTCTGAATAAATATAATTCTCACATAAAGCCAAATTACAAAATTTAACAAAACAATTGAACATCATTTCAATTTCACAATTTGTTACTGAATGCGAGATTAATTTGATTCATTATTATTATTTTTTAATTAATAGTTTTGTTTTTACTTTAATATGTTGCTTTAGAAAAAGTTGTCTTAGTTATTTAGCATATTTAATTGTACATAAAAATTTAAGGGCCACATTATTAAGGTTGGCTTAGCTCCATCGAAAACTCAGGGCCAACCTTGTTCAAAATTACCTAATTTGTTGGAGGGCAAATTTAGAAAAAAAATTAAATTTGTTATGTAGTCAAAGTCAATAATTATTGCTCTGACAATACCGACATGGGCCATATGGTTGACGATATTCCCAGAGCATTAATTATTAGTGTCAGAGCAAATATTTAAAGCCAAACAATTTTAGATTCCCGATTATATGACATTTTTACCCAAACAAACGGGTCATAAGGATTATAGTCGTTTCTTCTGCCTCTATAAATAGCTGAAGGTATACCCCATTCTTATTACAAAACAAACAAAAGCTTTTTGAAGATGAATACTCATATTATAACTTTTATTGTGTCATTTTTATTGTTCTTTACCTTGTCACATCAGGCAGCAACAAAGACATCAAAAAATATAGTTGTCATTAACAGTAGAGTATCACCACACATTACGGCTCATTGTTATTCTAAAAACGATGACTTCGGAGTAAAACAACTTAATTTTGGCCAGAGTTTTCGGTGGGAATTCGGAACGATTCGTTTTGGTCCTTGGAGCTTCACAAAGTTTTATTGTATATTTGAGAGCAAGTATGGATCGGGTACGTACGCAGTTTATGATGACAAAATTTACCAACGATGTGGAAACTATTGTGATTGGACTATTGAGGTGTACGGGCCTTGTTTGGTCGAATGGAAGGACACAGACTCTTATTGGTGTCAATCGTGGCAAAATCATACGAATGTGTTAGCGCCTAAATGGTTGCCTTCTAAACAAGAAAGCATCCAAGTGCTAGATTGATTACCAGCCATTGTTTGTTTCCAATTCCATTAAGATTATTATGGTGAAAAATGTACACACACATATATGTTTGATGGAATAAAGTGGTATGTTTATTTTATATATGAGATTTAAACAAAGAATTTATTATATGATTCGTTTGTATGATTGTCTGGGAAAAAAACACCATACCCATCTGTGTTTTTGGAAATCTGCACAAAACCCCTATGTATTATTTTTTTTGCAAGTAATCTCCTTGTGTTTTGCAAAATGTAGCAACAAAATCATCTTTCCATCAAAAGTAACAGAGTGTCTCTCACTCGCGTCGTGTGAGACTGAAACTCAATTTTCATTCGTCAAATTACCAAAATATCCTCAGCTAAGAACTAAATCCTTCTTTTTCCCACATCCCACTCACCCATACCACTACATCCACGTAACACCTACCTGATGCAACGCATCAAAAATTAAGAAAAGCACACGCACAAACAAAGCGTGTGGATTTTAGTAGCAATTGAAAAAATTAAAGTTAAAAGGACATGATAATTACTGTATGTGTGGAGCAATTGGGCAGGGCCTTCTGGTTCGAAATTTGTACAATGACTTGCAGGCCCTGACTCGATCGAGCAATTTGGACCTCAGGACCTAAACCAGATCGCAGAACCCAGGTCGTCGACGGCTTGGTTGCTTTTGGGGGAGCGGGGTGGTGTGATTACAGATGGGGGAGTATTTTGCATTTTTATTTTAAATTTTTTGAATTATAATAATAATAAATAAAATATATGTTATTTTAAATTCCTCTAAAATATTTTTGTTTTAATAAATATACTAGCGACCGTATCACGCGGTACTCACGTACATAACTCGAAAAATAAATAGATATTAGATTTGAAATAAGAAAATTTGATTAATAAAAGTTTCAAATGCAACTCTAAGTGAAAATGAAAAATTTGGAAACAAATATAAAGTTGTATTGAACTTATCTAACCTTTATTAGAGGTTATTTTTTCCCTTAAACTTAGAGTTAAACTACAAACATCTATTAGTTCTTAAAATGAAAGCCATAAAGATAAACTGTAAAATATACACAGCAAAATCAAACACATAAGAATACATACTACTATTCCCTCCATTTTTTTTATATGTCGTTTTGGTGGATTGCACACAAATTAAGAAATGTAATAAATAGTCACTTTTTGGAAGCAAAAACCCCCCAAAACACTCTTTTAACCAAATTAACCAAATAATCACATCATTAATAAGCATTAATTAATAGCATTAACAAGAAGGGTAAAATTGGTAGAAAAAAAATTAAGTTTAAGTTGACCTCCTAAAACGACAAATAAAAATAAACAGTTTTTTTTTGCCAAAGCGATGAATAAAAAAAACGGAGGGAGTAATATTCAGTATTTCTGAAGTTTGAACCAAACTTCTACTCGCTCAGACAAGAACATCATTTGACTTCTCCTTCTGGCCTTTCTACTCACAAGAAAGCCATCTCAAGAGAAAATTAATTCCTTCAAAGATTCAAAAGTTGCAATCAAGAAGCGAAAACTCCTTTATGTAGGATTTTGCAATTTTTCTTTGAGAGAATTTCACTTTTGGTACCACAAGTAACCCTACTTTAAGGTTACGGTACCATAACTTTAAAAACATACACATTTGGTACCACATATTAACTGTCCTCGACACATTTGGTACTTCCGTCAATTTTTGGACCGAAAATACAATTTCGGACGAAAAGTTAATGAAAAATTTGCATAATTAGTCCTATAGTTATAGAATACTGCCAAAGTTTGTCCCACATATTTTCTGGCAGATAAATTTACCCCAAAGTTCACAAGTTTTACAAATTTTATATATTATTATTATTAGATTTCTTAATCTAATTAGATTATATATATAATATATATAAACTAAATAATATTTTATATAAAATCTGATAAATATAAATTAAATTTATTAGAATTTTTTAATTTCGAAAAATAATCTTTCAAACTAATTAGATTTTACATATAATATATATAAATTAAATAATATTTTAATCTGAAAAATAAATATACTTATTAAATTTTAAAATTAAAAAAAATCTTTTAGACTAAATTAGGGTTTTTTTTAATTATAATAAATTTATTAATTAAAATTATTATTATTTATGTAATTTTAAAAAGATTTTTTTCCAGCTTTTATAATAAATACTATTTAATTTGTATATATTATTATCTAATTAGTTTAAAAGATTTTTTTTAAATTTAAAAAAATTAATAAGTTTAATTGATATTTATTTTTCAAATTTTATATAAAATATTATTTATTTTATATTTGTTATATGTAAAATATAATTAGTTTAAAAAAAATTATTGATATTTTTTTTTGGATTTTATATAAAATATTATATAGTTTATATATATTATATATAAAATCTAATTAGTGTAAGAGATTTAATAATTATAGTATATAAAATTTATAACTAGGATTTATAATTAATTATATTTGCAATTGGGACTGAAATGCTTCAAACTTGTGAATTGTGGTGTAAATTTGTCGGCCATAAAATATGTGAGGCAAAGTTTGTCAACAATCTATAACTATAGGACCAATTCTGTAAATTTTTCATCAATTTTCAGTCTAAAATTGAATTTTCCGTACAAAATTTGACGGAAGTACCAAATGTGTAGAGAGCAGTTAACATGTGGTACCAAATGTGTATGTTTTTAAAGTTATGGTACCGTAACCTTAAAGTAGGGTTACTTGTGGTACCAAAAGTGAAATTCTCTCGAATTGAATTTGGGGGGCGACTCAATATATAACGAGATTTAACGAGCACGTGCGAATCACGTGTCAATTCCGTCATTAATTTGACGGAAGTATCAAATCTGTAAAGTGGAATTGAAATATGGTACCAGATGTGTCGACAGAAATAGTTGTGGTATCAAATCCCTAAAGTAAGTATAATTATGGTATCAAAAGTGAAATTCTATCATTTTTCTTTGTGTAAAATTTAGCTTAACATATTAACTTATTTGAGAGAAATTTATATTGACATATAAATTGTAAACATGTAAAAAATAATTTCTTAAATTTTATGCAAATTGACTCAAATATAAATATGCTAATTTAAATCGAAAAAAAATTAAGACATCAAGATAAAGGAGAACTAATTTAAGAAAAACATAATAGAAAAGATTTTACTGCAACATTCGACACCTGCCTCTCTTTTCATTTGACAGAATCACCACGCGCGCATGAACTAAAATTAATGCCAAAAACATCAATTTAAAATTTTGAATCACAAAAGGACATTTTGGTAATTTTCCAATGTAAAGTACATAGTTCTGCACCATTGTCTTCGATGGAACCTAGAGAGAAAATTCGGATAGAAATAGTGAGAGATTAAAGTGGATAAATGAATAATTACCATTTAAAATTTGTGGAGGAAACCATTTCAATGATAATGGTTTAGACGGTTGATTTAATTGTTTAGTGGGTTTCCTAGAGTTGATGTGTGTTCCTTGTAAGTAGTTTAAATTTCATAACACAAGGGTATTTTAGGAAAGTTCAATTTTTTGGAGTAGCGTGATGTCACAAACATGCTTCTTTTTTCAATTGTGTAGATAACTAAATTATACAATATATACATTTCTTAATAATCCTTACGAAAAATTAACTATTACTTAAGTTAAATACGGAGAACTTAATTAAACTATCATCAAATAAATAAATAAATAAATAATTAGCTTATTTGGAATATGATGATAGAAACAACATTTATGTCCTACTTTTGTACACTGTATTATTTACTGTAGATTTTTTCTTCTTCTTATTTATAAAAAGGCACCCATAATTTCGTCCTGTCCCATAATAATTCGGGTATCCGAAGCAGATACCCGAATGATTTCAATTCCAAAATTTACCATACCCACGTTCTTTGTCTGGAACCCTTCTAGTGTCTCCTTCTACCAAAAGGTGTAAATTACTTTTATTGAGCATTGTAATTCCACACTGGTAAATAATTGCGGAGAAAAATCTAAAGTTTACACAGGTTCGTTTAAGCGCAAGGACATATAAGGCAATGTCATATTTCAATTGCACTATTTTAGATAAGTTTTTACATTACGTAACATTGTGTTAACCAGACATACTAAAATCAAAACATGTGAAAAAAATTGGTAGATATGAGTTCTATTTTATCCGATTAGAGGGAAATATGCACCCTACTTATCTGTGTTTTGAAAAATTTGCGCAAAACTCTCCTGTATTATTTTTATTACGAGGAATCCCCCTATATATTATAAAAAAATGCACACTTTCCCTGTTGGTCCCAAGTGGTCAGATGAGGTCTGGAGGGGAGGGGGAAGGGGGTGAATAGACCTCTGTATCTTTTTAAATTTCTCCAACTTTTCTTATCAGCATAGTAAGCTGATCAAAACTGGTGAGACTACTACGCTGATTGTGCACTCAGCTTAAACAGCAGAGTTGACCACTCGTCTGATTTACTTATCTGTTTCAATTTAAATCAGAGTTTGAAACTTGTATGCAGCGGATTTGTCAAGTGTTTTTCAAACAAGTTATTTTCTTACTTAAAGATTTTTATCCCCAGTTTTAAAACTTCTTTTTAAGATCTTTTAGTCTGATCAAAGTGTTTGTATGCTTTTGGTGTATGCAAGTAATCAAACACAGTGAATTTTTATGGTGGTTATATAGAAAAGAATGTCTTTTAGTCCACTCTTCTAAATCACGAAGATTTAGGTTATACTAGAAACACTACGTAACCTAGTAAACTCTTCTTGCGCTTTTAAAACAAATGATAAAGCCACAAGTTCGCTATAGGAGATCACAAAGAAAACCTATACTATAAAGTTATATCACTCACAAAGACGGATATACACTTCGCACAACACTCAAAGTTTACAGAAATCACTCAGATTTTGTTTTTGCTTGTTTCTTCAACTCGGCTTTATCAACAGATGACTCGGCTGATGGTGATCTGTACTTGAGTTTTTGAGACTTAGAAAATTTGCTTGCTTGAATTCTCTCTCAATTGTGTTGTTGTCTCTAACTCTTGAACGCAGGTCTATTTATACTCGTGAATTTGAATTTCTGTCTGTTGAAGTAAGACAGATTTTCGGATCTTCCTCGAGTACTGGTCCTTGATTCAGAATGGCTTCTGCAACTGTTCATTGTACAGTTCTGCTGTACTTTCTGTCACATCGCATTAAATGCACCATGCTGATCCGAGGTTTCTCTTCAATCATTTGTCATTAATACTCTCTTCTTACATCATTTATTACGCCAAGTGCATTTATTACCGTTGAAAGAACTTTCTGATCACTTCTACTCTGCTGATTGAATCCACTCTGTTGATGAACACTCTGCTGATTCAAATCTAACTCATCTGATTTGACTCTGCTGAAATCCACCAGTCTGATTTCGTACTCAGCATCAGATCAGTAGTCTTTTGGACCAAAATTCAACCCTTATGATTTTACTTGTCTTCTCAAATTGAATTTCCCAGAGGTTGCTAAGCTTCCATTACTTAGCTGATGACTTTTGAAAATCATCAAAACCTTCATTCACTTCTTCATCTTCATCCAACATTCCCCTTTAACGATAAATTGTGAACAATAATAATAAAATTTGATATTCTTATTTTAACCTTCATATACATACATGAATTTTCATTTTAATATTTTTTTTATTATGAAAATAACCCCCTTGAGTTATGCTTAATTCGACTAAAGAGTTCTAGAAATGTTTTTTACTTGTTTTTCTTCAACTTCTACATTTTCTTTTGTGTAGTTACATGTCGAATGTTGGTGTAAAACACCAAATACAAAAGGTAAAAATGTAGCTGAAAACAAAAAAATACTTGCATTGGCACGACTGTTTATCACGTTAAACTTTTAGGGGTGTCCACACCTTTGACTATTTACTCAGGGGCTTCATATCAATTAAACTAACACATGGCGTTTTATGTTAGTTAGAGATGGGTCCACTTGCAAGAAACCCTTACCTAAATCTACTATTGTAAACCTTTACCTAAATCTACCGTAGTTATACAGTTCACGCCTAATACTACTTAACGATGATTAAATCATTATCCAATTAAATCAGGGAAAATGCAAGTTTCACCTATGTTACACCAAATACTACTTAACGATGATTAAATTATTATCCAATTAAATTAGGGAAAATGCAAGTTACTTACCTATGTTATGCTATATATGCATGAAATTATCCTGTGAAATTTTTATTGCATATTGAACCCCGTTGTACTAATAAAACCTCAACACAAAACCCCCAACATGTTCAAAATAGGTCGTTTTAGATTTGTTTATTTCAAGAAATTAATTTTAAGATATTTCACGTCAAGTTGTAGGATCAACATAAAGTATTTTAAAAATAATTTCTTGAAATATGTTGATCTAAACTACCTATTTTTAACAAAATTGAAGGTTTTGTGTGGAGTTTTAAAAATACAATGGGATTCTAAGTAATTAAAATTTCACTGGATAGTTTCGTACAAGTTTAGCATAACTACACCTTTGACTATTTACCACTGGGAACTAGCCTGTCTATATCTGCCACTGTTAGTGAAATAAAATTATCAGAGACAATGCTTGGGCTTGCCTGCTGCAAACATTGTGGACCTCTTGGAGCTTAAAGATGCCACTTTGAATGTTCACCTAACATATGTTAATCATACGACTATATTATTTTATCGGTCATATTTTTTATCATAATATTAAAAAAAAAATCATATAACATACAAAAAAATATATAAAAGAAGTAGATAAATAATGAAAAGGAATAAAAGAAAAAGAGATTTCTACAATGGGTTTCGATTCGACCTAATGCTAGTAATGCAACACACAAGTGGAGAACATTGTAAAGCATTCTAGACTTCTCTAGAATATAGTACAACATTGTGGAAGACCTTAACCATGTGGAACACTTTAGACCATTGTAGAGCATTAGGGAACCTTGTACATAATTCTAGAGTTGTATATCCTTTGTAGAATTCTCTAGGTTATATCAGATTGATCTCCACAATCCATTTAAAAAGATGGCAAATATAAATAGCTGCTAGCTATTCATTTGTAACCATCTAAGTTTGAGTGAAGTAACTTAGCATTCAAGCAGGGGCGGATCTATGCATTAGCTTGGGGGGGCCCTGGCCCCCCCAAGATTTTTGAAATTTGGTTTTATATAATATATATATGTATGTATGTTAGGGGTGTAATCGAGTCGAGTAATGTCGAACGACACATTGTTCAAGCTTGGTTTGAATTTTATCGAGCTTGAATTTTTGTGTTTGAGCTTGGTTTGATTGTTAAACGAGCCGAGCTCAAACGAACTTTTATCGAACGAGCAAGCGTGCAGAGTATCGAGTAGCTTGATATTTTGCATGTATTTGATCAATTTTTAGCTTATCGAGTCTAGCTCGAGCCGAGTTTTAAATATCAAACGGAAAATGATGTTCAAGCTTGTTTGATTTGTGTGACAAATCGAGCTCAAACGAGCTTTTACCCAAGAAGAATCTATCACCAATTTTCTTTTTCTTTCATAAAATGACTAGATTATCTTTTCGTTTGAAAACTTAAACCTTAAAGTTCAATAGTATTGATAATCATATCAAATACTACGTGTTCTTTTTCAAGGATTTTTATATTAAAAAAAAAGTAGTTTGAATTACAATTAAAATATTTAATAATAATTAAATTTATGGATCAAAATTTGCATGTTTCTATTAAAAATATTGAAAAGTTTTCATTTGTGAAACAATGGAAACGGAAATAAGTTGTAATTCTGAAATCATTAGTTTGTCTTGGGACTCTGTTATTATTCGTAAGTTTTTCACAATTTTTTTATAGTATTTCTGAAACGTTTCTGAAAAATTATCAAAATATTTAGCTGACCGAAACATACACTCGAAATAAAATTTTGATCCATGATTAAAACCGGCCCCCCCAATACTCCAATCCTGGATCCGCCCCTGCATTCAAGTGTTCTCGCATTCTTTCTTACTTTCTCACTTATCACTTTTTACTTTCTCAAGAGTTAGGCTGACTTAGCCAAAATCGCGAGGGTCAGAACCGAGCGCAAAGGGAGTGATCGAGAGGCTAAGTGTCGCACAAAACTTATCGTCAAGTCCGTGACCAACCCAATATATATACATATAAGAATCTTTAAAGATCTTATTGAGTAGGGAATGTAGTTACACCCACATGCATGCTGCACAATATTAGATAACTTTATATTTTCTCCCTAAATTTTGTTACAAATAAAGAAAGACATATTTGAATTTGACATTATTGTCATATATATTTAGGTGATCTCAAAGAAAATAAGATAATAGAATGATTGCCTCGAGCCTCGCAAGCTGTCAGCCCCTTCTCTACTTATTATATTTAGGACAATACGTATGTTATGATAAGATGTGTCGCAAATGGAGCGTATGTGGGATGCTGCGAGAATTTTATAGCCATAGTTGTTAATGAACTTCCAGTTGGAGGTGAAGTAGTTGGAGCTGGAATTGGAATTGCTATTGATCCACTGGCTGGAGCTGGAGTTATTCCATTTACTGGAGTTGGAGCTATTCCACTGGTTGGAGCTAGACTAGCTATTGATCCACCAGCTGCATAGCCTTTCCATCTACTCCCGACACATCAAGTTAGGAACGCACCGGCTGACGAACAACTAGATGCAACAACTGTATCTGTAAACAGTAAACAGGGGCAGATCTAGACATTGTTTGTAAATATACATATGTTTACAAAAGTTTAATATGCATGATGTTTTTATATATATTTTACCAATTTATAGTTTGTTGAGTTGAGCTCATATCAAACTTCCAATATTTTGGAATGTTTTTGTTCAAGCTAGTTTGGTGTACGTAACAAATTGAAACTGAACGAACTTTTATCGAATGGGTACGAATCGAGTATTGAGTAGTTTTGTTTGATTTACAACCTTAGCTTTAGTAATATTTTCACACAAGATTTTAACAAAATAATAATATCAAAACTAGGATATATATGCATTTTGTGTAAAATAATAAAGAAAAAAATGATTTTAATATTTAGACTTTTTAATGCCATCGAGTAGAATTTTTTATTTATATGAATGCATAGTGACTACAAATGGTAAATAACCATATTGGTATTGGTTGATTTATCTATTATTTCTTATTTAAATATTAAAGGCCTGTTGCGAAGATTAAATAACTATAAAATGGTATTTTTGACAAAAATAAGGAAAAGGGTTGATGAAGGGTGTTTCGTCCCATATTTAAAATATTAAGGATGTGTGATCAATTAACCTTAAATATAGGGAATATATCAATGCAATTTCATAAACATATAGTAGTATCATATCTAACTCAAATGGCGAAAAGAAATTGAACCACCATTACAGGAGATAGTACCAAAAAAAGAAAAAAGTATTATAAATCAAAATGGGGTTGTCTAAAATGAGATTTTAGCTTATAGGGAGCATGCGAAATAGCCCTTCACCTAGTGATACGTGTCATATTTTGTATTATGTTTAAATCAACTATTTTTATAAAGACTCATATACCCTATTTTAATTTATATTATATTATTATTAACGATAAAAACACTTCATCTACTCGTCTTCACCACCAAACATCCACTCCAACCATCAGACGCCATTTATATTTAATGAATGGAGGTGGTTTAAAAGTTTGAATGTCATAAGAACATTTCAGTTCCTACGTGAAATCTGTATAATGGAAAAAAGATCTTAATTTGGTTCCCTAATTTGTGGTTGAACATGACTGCAAAACTTTGAATTGAAGTTCTTTTGTCCAGATGTGGAAGCAAATTTAGCAAATTTGGTTGCCTTTGTATTTGCTTTTCTATTATAGATTGTTTGGTTGTATGGAAAGTGAGGGAAAATTGTAGGAAAATGAAAAAGAAAGGAAAGGAAAAGAAAAGGAAAAGAAAGTCATTTTCCTCTACATGTTTGGTTGTCAGAAAAACTATTTTCTTGCAGATGTTTGGTTGTCAAGAAAGTTTAGAAAAAGAAGTAATATTTTTTATCTATATATATGATTAAAATCTTTAACTTTTTCTTTGGCTGAGATTTATGTAAAATTTACTTGATATTGTGATGCAGCGTACGTAGTGAGAAAGATAAATATGTTCAAAAACCCGTTGATTCTTGATAAAAGAATACCGTGAATTTGAAGGAATTCAATAACTCGTTGATTCTATAAAGAATACCGTGAAATTGAGAGAACTGAGAAAACTCAAATTCTGATATATACAAAACCAAACTGAATTGTCTCACAAGTATAACAATAACTATATATATAAGAAAAAACCCTAGAGATAGAAAATAATAAAAATTACCAAAAGGTCCCTAAAATATCAAAACTTATAAATGACCTAATAAACTCTTAAATTAGACTTTTTACGACTTCTTTGTCAATCTTGAATCGCACTACACCATTCTCCTCAGGATGGAAAAGATTCGTCCTCGAATCTTGGTAGGAGTAAACCCTCCCTCGAATCTTGATAAGCTTCTTCATTGATGAAAAATAATACTTCACTAAATTAATAAGAGAATCTAGACTTGAGCACAACATTAATGTTGAAGACTTGACGTAATCCTCCAAAGTTGCATGATAACATTCTGAATTAAATTGAGTTTCATCAAAATTAAATGTACCAATGACAAAATCGATGTCGTGTTGGTATCCCATTAAAGAGATGTCAACAAGAGTTTCTTTATCCAAAGAATCTTGAAGTTCAAGAAGACTTTGACAATTTTCCTCAACCACCTCGAACACCATCGGCATATAAGTTTCATGAGTATTTTCCACTATAGGAAGAAAGGCAGATTTCGAAAATAAATCGTTCTCTTCTCTTGTTGAGGGCTTTTTTGGATTGCTATCGCCAAAATAAAACCCATCATCATCTTCGCCAGACTCATCATATATAGTGGATCCGTCATAAATTTCTTCGTCGGACTCATCATATATAGGGGATCTTTCATAAGTTTCTTCGTCAAAAGATGGAGCATCTTCCGATTCATGATCCGAATCGTACTGTGGTTGCGGTTGATAAAAGACAGCCAATCGTTGTGCCAATTGGTCTATCCGTTGATGTAACAAAATAATTTCGTCCCTACGAATTGCATCTACGCGTTTTCTTGACGGCATGATAACAGGATCGGACTGATTACTGATTACAACAGCAGCAACAGACACAACCGCGATATGAATCGGAGCAGGAGGAGACTGTCTCTGATCTTGGAGCCAACCCATTTGCCTCCAACCGCAGCCTTCCATCATCACCTGATCGACGGTGGGAATCAGGTTTTCGTGTGGAAATTCCGAAATTTAATGGGGGACTGCAGGCAGATGACTTTCTAGATTGGTTGCATACAGTGGAAGAAATTCTGGACTTTAAGGAAGTTCCCGATCCTCGTCGTGTTCCTTTGGTCGCCATACGACTTCGTAGTAGGGCACAAGCTTGGGGGCAACAGAACAAAGGGGTTCGGACATGAATGGGTAAATCTAAAATCACTTCTTGGGAAAAATTTAAGAAACATATGTGGGCTGCGTTTTTGCCTTACAATTATGAACGAGAATTATATCAGCGCTTTCAGCTTCTTCGTCAGGGTTCTCGCTCTGTGGATTATTATACCACAGACTTTTATTAGTTGCTTGCACGAACGGATGTTATCGAATCTTCGACCCAACTGGTGTCTCGTTATATTGGCGGCTTACGCCCACAACTGCAGGATGTGTTGAATATGTTTGACCCAATTTCCGTCTGAGAAGCACATCAGCGTGCCCTTCAGGCCGAGAAACAACTGGCACGCCGTGCCGTCGGGGGTTTCAGACAAGGGACGAATGCGGGAGGTTCCTCGTCCGCACAACTAGCACCGACACCTGAGAAACACTCCACGGGTGCTCCAGCACCACGCGTCATACATGGCCCTCCGCCAGGTCGTTCAGGCAGCAGCCTTAAATGTTTTAATTGTGGCGAGATTGGACATCGACAAGCCGATTGTCGTCGTACTAGCGTTAATATGAGGGGGCTGTTATTGAATGATGAAAATATGGGTTCTGATCCGATTTATGATGACATTGCTGATGGGGAGGTTGAAGAAGAATTTTTGGAGGGAGATATAGGTCCTTTACTAATGTTGCGTCGCACATTTTTGAGCCCACGGGTACCCGACACGGATTGGCGGCGCATTGCCCTTTTTCAATCTACATGTACAATTGGGGGTAAGGTTTGCAGCTTTATTATTGATTCAGGGAGTTGCGAGAACGTTTTGTCTGAGTCTGCCGTGACGAAATTGGGTTTACCATTGGAACAACACCCTAAGCCGTACAAACTTGCTTGGCTGAATAAAGGTACTGATGTTACCGTTTCTCGACGGGCTCTAATTTCCTTCTCGATTGGGTCTGTTTATTCTGATAAGATATATTGTGATGTGGTACCCATGGATGCTTGTCACCTACTACTGGGCCGACCCTGGCAATTTGATCGTGAGGCTATTCACGACGGTCGGGCCAATACCTATTCTTTCATGTTCGGGGGTAAGAAAAGTTTCCTACTTCCGAGTGTAGAGAAAACCATTTCACCCGTAGGGAATGCAACCAATTTATTGTCTCGGGCTCAATTTACAGAAGCGATGGAGGATTCGGGGATTGTCTACCTCCTATATTTAAAACCTTCTTGCACCGCTACTTCAGTCCCAACTATGGTTGATCCGTTATTATCCGAGTTCGCAGACGTCTTCCCTGACAACCTGTCGAACGAACTTCCGCCTCTTCGTGACATTCAACACCAAATCGACTTTACTCCGGGTGCCTCTTTGCCTAATCGACCTCACTACCGCATGAGCCCCCACGAACATGAAGAATTGCGACGCCAAGTTGAGGAATTGCTTACTAAGGGACATGTACGAGAAAGCCTAAGTCCGTGTGCTGTACCAGCTCTCCTTACACCAAAAAAGGATGGCACTTGGCGCATGTGCGTGGATAGCCGCGCCATTAATAAGATCACGGTCCGTTATCGTTTTCCTATACCTCGATTAGATGACCTTTTGGACCAGTTGAGTGGAGCTACCATATTCAGCAAGTTGGATTTGAAGAGTGGATATCACCAGATCCGCATCCGCCCTGGGGATGAATGGAAAACAGCCTTCAAGACGCGCGAGGGTTTATATGAGTGGCTAGTTATGCCTTTTGGACTCTCCAATGCGCCTAGCACTTTCATGCGAGTTATGAATCAGGCACTCCGTCCCTTCATCCGTAAATTTGTTGTAGTTTACTTTGATGATATACTTATTTATAGTGCTGACTCGCATGTGCATCTCCAACACTTGCGAGAAGTTTTATTAGTGCTTCGCAGAGATAAATTTTATGCTGCTACAGGAAAGTGTGCTTTTCTGACATCCTCTGTTCATTTCTTGGGTTATATTGTTTCTAAGGATGGTTTGGCAGTGGATTCAGCCAAGGTGGAGTCGATTCAGAACTGGCCGCAACCTAGATCAGTTACGGATGTACGTAGCTTTCATGGCCTAGCCTCATTTTACCGCCGCTTTATTCCACACTTTAGCAGCATCATGGCGCCTCTTACTGATTGCATGAAAGGTACCAAATTTCACTGGACACCTGATGCCGAGGCCGCGTTCGCAGAAATCAAACATAAACTAACTTCAGCACCTATTTTGATCCTACCGGATTTTACACAACCGTTTGAACTTCACTGTGATGCATCGAAAACTGGGATTGGGGCGGTTCTCAGTCAAGCAGGTAGACCAGTGGCCTTCTTTAGCGAGAAACTTTCTGGTGCCAAACTCAGGTTCAGTACTTATGATGTGGAATTCTACGCTGTGGTTCAGGCGGTTAAACACTGGCGACACTATCTTTTTCAGAAAGAATTTGTTTTGTTCACCGATCATGATGCACTCAAGCACCTTGCTAGTCAAGATAAGATTTCTTCTCGGCACGCTTCTTGGCAGTCATTCTTACAACAATTCACGTTCGTGATTAAGCACAAAGCCGGTATTTCGAACCGCGTGGCAGACGCACTCAGTCGTCGTCATAATATGCTCTTAGATATGCGGGTTACCATCCCTGGTTTTGATTCCTTTGTGGATTTATATGCAACTGATCCTTTCTTTGCCGTTGTTTTGGGGAATATACAAAATAATGAAAGGACGGATTTTATCCTGCAAGATGGATTTCTTTTTCGGGGCCTTCAACTTTGTATTCCCGAATGCAGTCTTCAAGTAAAAATTATTCAGGAACTACATAATGAGGGACATGTTGGCCGTGATCGTACCTTGCAATTAGTTGTTGGTTCCTATTTTTGGCCATCTATGCGCAGGGAGGTGGGTAAATTTGTTGATCGTTGTCGGGTATGTCAATTGGCTAAGGGCACTTCTACTAATGCCGGTTTATACATGCCTCTGCCAATTCCAACTCAGCCTTGGACGGATGTTAGTATGGATTTTGTTCTTGGTCTTCCACGAACTCAGCGTGGCAGTGATTCTATCTTTGTAGTGGTTGATAGGTTCTCCAAGATGAGTCACTTTATTCCTTGCAAAAGGACTACAGATGCGGTTCATACGGCTCAATTGTACTTTCACGAGGTTTATCGCTTACATGGTCTCCCTACTTCTATTGTTTCTGATCGTGATACTCGTTTTTTGAGTCATTTCTGGCGGAGTCTTTGGCTTTCTGTTAATACCACATTGAACTTCAGCAGTGCTTATCACCCCCAAACTGATGGGCAAACAGAGGTGGTCAATCGTTCACTTGGTAACTTATTGCGTAGCCTAGTGGGTGACAATATTAAATCTTGGGATCTGAAACTTTGTCAGGCTGAATTTGCCCACAACTACGCTATCAATCGTAGCACAGGCTACAGTCCTTTTCAGATTGTGTACGGGATAGTCCCACGGGGACCTCTTGATCTACTTCCTTTACCCGACAACGTTCGTCCTCATGCCACCGCAGCAGATCTAATCGACCAACTCCAGCTGATCCACCAGCGTACCCACTCGCACCTTGCAGCGGCTGCTGTCAAATACAAAGCCTCGGCTGACAAGAAGCGTCGTTTGGTTGAGTTTGATGTCGGGGACATGGTATGGGCTGTCTTGACTAAGGATCGTTTTCCACCGCGTGAGTACAATAAGCTTAAAGCTCGGAAAATCGGTCCAGTGGAGGTTATCGAGAAGATCAACCCGAACGCATATCGTTTGCTCCTTCCCAACAACATTAACACGTCGGATGTTTTCAATGTAAAGCACCTCATTCCATTTGCGGGAGATAATGCAGCCGACCATGAGGATGATCTCGATTCGAGGTCAAATCTTCTTCACCCTGGGGAGAATGGTGTAGCCGATCCTAAGTCTTGAGAAGACTTATTTTTTAGTTTTGGAGGAATTTAATTACTTGTTATGCCTTTTATTTAATTAAGGACCGTTTCGTCATTTTAGTTTATTTCTGCTTTTAGGGTTTAATTTAAGCATTGTAAACTTGGAGGAGTTTTTCAGTTCATGAAGTTTATGCAAATTTTGAGTTTTCTCAATTCTTTCAATCTCACGGTATTCTTGTTCAAGAATCAACGGGTTATTGATCATATTCATCTTTCTCACTACGTACGCTGCATCATATTGTCTTTTGCAATTTGTACTTTTCTAGTTTGAAGATAAAAATTACATTTTCTTTGGGTTGTTTGCTTCTGAAATGGGTGTTTTTGCGATATTCTGTGGGGGTATAATTGCTATTATGACTTGAGAGAGTATTTGTTTGCTAATAATAAATAAGCAGAAAGGGGATTTTGGTAAAAAAAAATCACAAATAGGAGGTTTTGATAGTTAGACAAAATACAAGGGTTGTTTTGTAATTTACTCTAAAATTTTCCCAGCATTTCCCCATCAAATTGGTGGGGAAATATTTTCTTCACAAAATTTTCCCGCAGAAAAGTTGAAGGAAAATAGTAATTTCCTTTCCTGCTATCCAAACAATAAGTGGGAGAAAAAAAAACTGACTTTCCTTCATTTTCCCTCACTTTCCCGACAACCAAACAATACATTAACGTACAATTTAAAGTTCTTTTGAGCAACCACCTTAATTCTGTTAACAAGATCAGCCACAAGAATGTGTTATAACTGGAAAAGGAGTTTAAATGCTGGGAAAAAAACTACTAGGACGATATTGACTTGGGATTTGGGAGTTAGGGCTTGAAGATAGCACTGGAGAATTTGGGGATCTAGAAGAAAATAAGCATAAGAAGGGATTTAAAATGGACTGGAGAAGAATGACTAAATTCATGTAGTTACAACATCCAGATATGGAGTGGAGAAGATATTGAAGTAGATGATTTGACTCTACTTTTGGTGGAGGTCGTTTCCTTATCATGGCGCTACTAGTGTGGTTGGGGAGGATGATGAAGATGGTAGTTGGAGAGAAAAACATAATAATGGAGAGAGACATGCTTAAACATATTTATTGAAGGGAAATTTACGTAATTTAATAGATGCCTGGTTTTTTCAAATGTCTGACGCCACATCATCATCGGATATTTTAAAACAATATTGTGGTTTAGATTTTGTGTTGACTTTTTTTAATGGATAAGATTGAATATCTTATATACACCCAAATTCCATGAAATATTGTTTTAGAAAGACTCAATCAAAATGGAGAAAAAAATTGGATCTAACTATCAAAAAGATAAAAGTATGTACAAAAATGGGGAAAAGATTGAATATATCCGTTGAAAAATAAAAAAATAGATGTTCTGGAACAAACTGGAATCGAACACGGCCAATTCATTTATTGAACAGATACATTCCCACTTAGCCACATATTTTTCAATCGTTGTATTCATACAAGTGTGTATATATATATACATATATATATATAATTTTTTTTTTTTGGTGTTATAATCTAGGACTAATAATAATTCCTGAAACATTATATTTTTAACCACTGTGTCAAACTATTTGTGCTTGGAATTAAGTTCATGGACGGATGCAGCCCTATTTTGGGGGCCCCTGACTCCCCAAGAATTATGGGACTTTTTTTTTTAGTATTACTAATGCTATTACATCTCAAGAAATATGGAAGAGAAAAAAATAGTTATTACTATACATTGTTGAGTCACACAACCACTAACCCAATTTTGAGTTGTCTTCTTTCTTTAAGTTCATCGGCCCAATAAACTTTATTAAGGAAATAATTTGTGTCTTTCTTTATCAATTAAACCTCATTAGTTCAATTAAAGGTCCCCTACTTAAGGTCCCCCAAGAAAAAAGAGAAGAAAGCTTGGAAATCAAAGATAGTTTTTTAGTCTCATATATATTCTCTATATATAAGTTATGCAAAATTATTGTATGTCAATTAATTAATAATATTTTCATGCAAAATACATCTATCTAATCTAATACATATATATATTTGAAGGGTGTCTTTTGACCCCAATTGGTTGTTTTGACCAAAATCCTAATTTTCTAGAATTTTGAGTTTTTTTTTTATTTATAAAAAATATGATTGGTCATATAACCAAATATATATACAGCATATTTAATGTCTTTAATTAATCTTCACAAGGAAACTTTTTAAAAAAAAAAACTGATTGACTTGCAGAATAATTTCCTAATATGCAGATGTTTTTTTGTTCATATTATTAAGGATTGTATTTTTTTTTGTCTTTTTTTCTTTAAAAAATGATGAAAGTAAGGAATGTTTTTGTTCATATTATTAAGGATTATATTTTTGTCTTTTTTCCATATAATTCTCTAGGGTTAAAAAAGAAAAAAGCTATTTCTCCTATGTGACTCTACAAATCCAATTTTCACTTTATCTTCCTCCCATTTTTAATCTATACTTATATTATAGCATGACTTTAAAAATGACAAGCAATTTTATGATTTTTAAAACTTGACAAAACCGTAATACTCCACAAAAAGTATAGCCATGATTATGGAATAATGTTGGGGATGTGTTATGATGATTAATTAATTATATGGTGATTACTCTGCAAATTAAATACATTAGCTAACCATGGAAATAATTATAATGCCAAAACCGTAATACTCCACCAAAAGTAATGCCATGATTATGGAATGATGTTGGGGGTATGTTATGATGATCAATTATACATTAGCAAAATAAATTTGGACAATAAGACCATAACAGATTATTCTTAGAATTAAACATTTTTTGGTTAACTAATGCAAACATATATTTAATTTAACAAATCTTTTGCCGTAAAAAACTCTATTTCCGAAAACAATCTACAATATTCTCAAATTTAATTAACACCCTATATATACCCTTAACAGTTAGTATTTCTTTCAATATGTAATGATCTTCCATTCCCAATTTTCATCACCATTCATGTCTTCCATCTTATTTAAGTTTGCACGCATGACAATAGGTAATAGAGTTTGATTAATATTATTTTCTTTTAATTTAATTATACAATTGGACTGTAGATTTTATTTAATGGTTCTTGTGACAAATTTAACTTTTTATGCACATTAATTTCTTGGAGAATTTTTTGCTTCTATGATGAAAATTGGAAATTTCTTCTCATTGTTTTCTCCTTTACATTTTATGTTGCCTCCACTGTTTTATTTTTATACACTAATTGTTAACTTTTTTTTTTCCAGCCATTATCGCGATCTGAGGAGGGTGATCATTATTTATCTTCAACTAAAGACACTTCTAATGGAGTAAACAAGTTCCTCTCTTTTATAGTTTTGTTGATTGATTTTTGTTAACAAATTCTTCTCTTTTGTTCCTTCATTTATAGTTTTGTTGGTTAATTTTTGAAATAAAATATATTTTCTTGGCTAAGTAATTTGGTCCTATTAAAGCGATATGATGAGGGTGATCATTATTTATCTTCAACTACAGACACTCATCTATTTTATAGTTTTCTTGATTGATTTTTGTAACAAATTCATCTCTTTGTTCCTTGATTGGGCTTTATTTATAGTTTTGTTGATTATTTTTTGTAATAAAATATATTTTCTTTGCTAAATTAATTTGGTCCTATTAAAAAAGTAGATATTTTAAATTAGATTACTTCTTTCTTGGTCAATTATAGCCATAAAGTTCACTGAAGTCCGAGTGTGATTTTATAATAGCATGTTTAATTGGGGTCATTTGGATCATATTTTGGATCGAAATTTCCAATTTAGAGGTTAAAAATATAATGAAAAGATACTTCAAATTTTTTTTTTAAAAAAGAAAAGGATGCTTTGAAATATTCACAGGTATACTCTATTATAATATATATTTACTTTTAATAGAATATTCTTGCTTTTCGTGGTAATTTATTTGTATTTACACATTATTTTTGTTCATTTACATATATTTTTGTTATTTCTAGATTACTTAAAAAGTTTAAATTATCAAATTTTGTTAGAGTTTATTTTAATTATTTTTAATAAAATATTATTTCTTTTCGTGGGAGTTTATTATATAATTCTAGGAATGAACTTAAAACATAAAATGAAGACTAAGGGTAGAAAAGAAAGTTTTTAATGGAAATATACCTCTATATTTATATTATTTGCCACAAAACTCTATGAGATTTATCAAAATATAAATTAATTATACTATGCATGTAAATCACTTAGTGTGATTTTAATTAGTAAGTTTTCATTTTAAAAGTTTTGAGTACATTTTCAAGAAAAAGTATAAATCCTTTTTTTATCAAAATACTTTCAACTAGAACTCCAATTAAATTTGGCCATATAATTGACTTGAGGCAAAAGAAAATAAGAAGCCAAAATTTTATCATACAAATACTTATATAATTAAATACATTGATCCATTAAAAAAATATTCCACTAACCAAACAAATTCACTCTTTGATTTTGACTTTATACGTAATAAAGTGAAATCTAAATATATATGTATGTATAATTGATGCAATTATATAAACTATCCACGTTTTATATACTTTTAGGTGAAATTAGAAAAATTAATAATGTGAATTATTTAAAACAACAAGAAAAGAAAAAAAATGAACTCCACGTATATATTTATAAGATACAATTTCAAAAAAATAAACTCCAAATACAACAAAGTACAAAAGGAAAACAAAGAAAAATATGTTGAGCTAACATAAATATTAAAAATTAAGAAAAATTAATAAAACATTTTTAGAAACTAGAAAAATTTATAAAATTGTGATGAACTTAAACTAAGCATCATACTCTTCTAAAAATCAAGGCAAAAACATCTTATGAACATAATGTAGTTAATAGTAGAATAAACAGGACTTTAATCCAAAAAACATCATATAAACCCTAAAAAAATAAAATCCTCGATTTAACAGATAGAAAAGACCATAACAAAAGATATGAATTTTCGTTGTACCCATATAATGCATTTTTTCTTCAGAAGCCTAAATAAAACTGAAAATTGCATATTTAACCCCCTAAAATGATCATAATTATAATTTTCTGAATATTTTTAAGGAAAAAATCCCACCACCATTTTGATGGGATTTTTTTTATATCCAATACATGATGTATATTTTTGTAATTTAGTCTTAACTAAAGGAGGTAGTAGTAATTTACCTTTTTAGAAATTAGAAAAAAAAATTGATGAACTTAAACTAAGCACCCTACTCATCTAGAAATCAATTCAAAAACATCTTATGACAAATCAAGCAACCAGTTAAAACCATAAAACTATGGGGGGGAAAATGACACACTAAAAAAATGACAAGTTAGTTCATCCAATTATCATAATAATTATCCCAAATATACTCAAAGATGAACGTAATGGAAGATATGAACGTTCCATAACAAAATTGATAAATTGTATATTTAACCCACTAAATTTGCATATTTAACCCCATAAAATTAATAAAATTTCATTTTTCTTAAATTGTTTTTTGAGAAAAACCACCCCAACCACATCGCGGTAGAAATTTTGTGATATCCAATACGTAATATATATTTTTGTAATTAGGCCTTACTTCATAGGTTAGTCATAATTACCCTTAATGTAATCATACACAACGAAGAATAAGAAAAATTCATTTATGGCATATTGACGAGGATGTATGTACTTCTTGCTAAACCATTTAAATTTAATAAATGTATTCGAACCAACAAAATAACATGATTATGGAAATATTGGTTTTGCGTGAATTAATTTTGTCTTGATCAAAATATTTATGTTTTGTATACTTTTTTATAATCATTCTACAGTAATATTATGGATGAAAGTCAAGTAAAAAACAAGCTTGCTAGGTTAAAATGAATGATAGAGTTATATGTCAAACGTCACAGACGTTTATAGGATCATTCATCTAATGGGAGACTAGCATCTTTGAATCGAGAATACCAACTATTATTAACTCGGCACATCGCTCAGTTCCCTGCAATTGAAGAACCACGTACAAATATATTATCTTCACGATGTAGGCGCATTAGACAAGGATCATCGCACGTTCAAATCAAAGACATTCATCACACGGTAGGCGCATCAGACGACGGTCATCCTCATCAACCACAAATTTTGCATATGATGAAAATGGTAGTCATTTTTTGACATTATGTTCATTAATTTTATTTTTCTAAATAATCTATATCTACATAACTTAGTAATCTATTTCGACACATAATAATTTTAGTACAATCAAATCATTTTTTTTCTATTTCGAATGTTTGTTGATAAGAAAATGTTACTAGAGAAGTCAACAAGTTTTGTGTTTATTAAACTTTACTTTCGTGTCATAATGTAGAAGAGATCATCACCAATGCTAATGCTGAGAAATTCTCATCCACTACATTGTATTCTGTTCCTATTGTGAATGGTAATTTTCAAAATTATATAAATTTTAATACTTCTATATGGTACGAACAATCATGCATTTAATGATCATTTTAAATTTAAATTTTTGTATTATATTGACTTACATTCTAATGCATGTCCACTGCTACATGAATTGTTTAGTTGAACATGTACAAGATCCTGACATGGAAGTCGAGGAATTTATAACAAGTATTTTCCCGACGGAAAATAACAGCATAATACATGATGAAAATCACGCTCTTCCAGTTGCTCCCGCAATTCATGGTAATGCGTTAGTTTTATGTCCGATTAATTACTAGATCTTATTTACGTTGTGTGAATGAAAATGAATACCTATCGTATTATTTTTTATCTTGATATTATATAATTGCGAGTTTAATAATTGTACTACTTACATAGCCTTTTATACGTTTCATACTAACAATAATTATTTTTTCTTTTTCTCAGAAAATGTCAATAATATGAATGATGAGAATGCCAATCATGCTCTTCCAGTTGCTCATGCAATTCAAGGTAATGCCTACGCCGTGTAAGTACACTTATCGTCTAACATGCTCTTATTAAAAAATATTATAATATATTAGCTATACTTTAACAACCGACATAGGCTTGAAAAACTATTCACACTAACAGTAGTTATTTTTTCTCTTGCTTAGAAAATGCCATTACAATGAATGATGAAAACCATGTTGATCGAAATGCTCCCACAATTCAAGGTAAATAATTTGTGGATTATTGCAATAATAATTATTTTTTATACATTATTGGTCATTTAATAATTATTACCGTTTTTAGTTGATCTACATGCATAAGTTGTTGTGTTATGCACAACATGTGTTCATGTAATTTATATTTGGTGACATATTATAAAGTTCATATTGAACTTACAAAGTTTATATTATCCAAACATAATATAAGCTATATACTAAACTTTTATCATCTCAATATAATATTATGTACTTTGTTGGATAGTTTCTCCTTAAAGACATACTATAACTTTCACTTTGAACTTATATCATTACAACACAATAATGTTATATATTTTGTTTAGTGATCACAATGTTTATGACCATTTTCATTTGGTCCACTGCCATAGATAGATGTGTTATGTATGTGGTCATGCAATATGTACAAATAAATGTATTAAAATGATGTATAAAATTCACGTTTATATAAATAAAAATTTTAATTTTAGTAATATATATAATTGATAACATGCTAAAATTCATTCAGAGGTTTTGGTTATCCGGCGTTTTTCAAGGAGTCGCGTACTTACAAGATCTGTTTTGGGAGAAAGAAATGTAATTTGTCAAAGTTGTGAGGCAATTATGTGGTTTGAAGAAAAACTTGAAAAAAGTACGAAAAGTAATCCTAAGTTTGGGTTATGTTGCCAGAGCGGAAATGTCATTTTACCTTTGTTGCCGCATTCTCCTCAATATCTTGACAACTTACTTAAAGATCGAATTTTCATGGAAATTATTAGAACATTAAACTCCATGTACAATTTTACATCCATTGGTGGGAAAATTGATACGTCTGTTCAAGATGGAAGAGGTCCACCATGTTTCAGAATTTTTGGTGAAATCACCGAATTGGATCTTTACTTCCAACACCTGGAAAAATGCAAAACTTTGTCCAGTTGTACATTTGTGACAATGAGACTGAAGTTCAAAATAGATTAAATATTTTCCAAAGAAATGGAAATCGGTCAGGAATTTGTATTTCCATAATTGAAGGTTTGAAAAACATGTTAGATGATGCTTATGTTCAAGTATTTCGACGGGCAAGAGATGCATTACAACACGATGATTGCATAAACTTGTATGTACATATTTTACAATCAAGGGGTGATAGACAATACATTAGACCAACAACTAATGAAATTGCTGCACTAATTGTGGTGATGAGACTAATATTGTCGGCTCACATGATATTATAGTATGCAAAAATAATGAACATTTAAAGCGAATTAGTGAAACGCATCCTTCGTATACTCCACTGCAATACCCGATACTATTTCCTTACGGTACTGATGGATGGCGATTAGGCATTCCATATACTCTAACTTCAGAACAATCAAGAAGTGGAAGTATCAGTATGAGGAAATTTTGGGCATTTAGGATCCAACATAAAGACTTAGAAGGAACAACAATCTTATAAGGAGGACGGTTGTTCAATCAACTTGTTGTCGATTGTTTTGCATCAATTGAACAAACAAGGCTAAATTATATAAAAACCCATCAAGCTGATATGCGTGCGGATTTGTACCAGGGTTTGGAGGATTCTATTGTAGCTGGATATATAAATGCAGGTGCAGTTGGGAGAAGAATAGTATTTCCATCTTCTTTCATAGGAGGTCCCCGTAACATGCTACAACATTATCAAGATGCTATTGCTATATGTAGAGCAATGAGATCTCCAGACTTTTTCATCACATTTACATGCAACCCGAATTGGTCTGAAATTTCACGTGAGCTTCAAAGACTTCCTGGCCAACATTCTGAAGATAGACCATACATTGTTGCAAGAATTTTTAGGATGAAACATAAGCAACTGCTCGAACTTTTGAAAGAAAAAACGTTTTTTGGTAATGTATTAGCAGGTATAAGACTTGGATTTTTTTTCTTATTTGAATAATAAAATATACTTGATATTAAAAGTAATTTTCCGTATTTCGTTCGTGCAAAACATATATCAATGTTATCGAATTTCAAAAACGGGAATTGCCACATTCACATATTACTTTAACTCTAGATGAGAAAGATAAGCTAATAACTCATGATCATATTGATCAATTTATATGTGCAGAAATTTCCGACAAAAATATTGATCCTTTAGCTTATGAAACTGTGGTCAAATCTATGATACATGGTCCATGTGGGTCATATAACCCAAATGCTCCGTGCATGATTGATGGAAAATGTTCCAAATATTATCCTAAGAATTTTATCGACCAGACAACCATTGATGAAAACATATTTGTTTCTTATAGGCGCCGATATGATCCGAATAATGTAGTGATGATTAACGGGGAGAAAATAGATAATAGATGGATATTCCCATATAATCGAGATCTTTTGGTTTTGTTTGATGCCCATATAAATGTCGAAAAGTGTGCTTCCCCAAAATTGATGAAATATATGTACAAATACATATACAAAGGGCCTGATAGGGCTACAACTGTAATCGAAAACAATGTGGATACTCGAGAAAATACTGGACAAAGGGTTTACAAGCACGTTGATGAAATTAAGCAATATTTGGATTGTCGTTATGCTTATGCTGTTGAGGCCTTTTGGAGAATATATGAATTCGAGCTACAAAAAAAAATCCTAATGTTGAACGATTACAATTTCATCTGCCCAATAAAAAATTGGTTGTATTTAATGAAAACGACCATTTGTATAATGTTGTCAATCGTGAAGGTATTCGCGATACAATGTTGACTAAGTGGTTTGACGTTAACAGACAACATGTCAGAGCAAGAACATTAACTTATATTGATTTTCCTACTGCATGGGTTTGGAAACGAGATAAGAAGGAATGGAGCTTACGAAAGCAAGACAAGTGTGTTGGTAGATTGCCTTATACACATCCTAACTCAGGAGAACTATACTATTTGCGAATGCTACTCTACAAAGTTTGTGGAGCACAATGCTATGAAGATATAAGAACTTTCAATGGGATTATACACTCTACATATAAGAAGGCATACATAGCACGTGGTTTGTTAGACAACCATAACGAGTGGCATGAAGCACTTTTTGAACCATCAACTTGGGCATCATCGATCAAACTTCGCAATATGTTTTCTACAATGCTAATGTTTTCAGAGTTGACAGATCCCGTTAACTTATGGGAGCAACACTAGAGATCAATGGTGGATTATTTTCAATATCGTGAGAAGGGGATTGGATGATAACAATGTACACTTGAGTGATGAAGACTTGAAAGCGTGAGGACTACAACAAATTGAGTTCATATTAAATAAAAATGGAAAGACTCTTGCAGACTATCCTCCTATGCCACAACCTTCTTTTCGATCATGTGATCACATAACAAACAGGCTTATAAGAGAAGAACTTGATTATGATATTGTTGAAGAAGAACAATTATTTTAGTCTTATTTTCGTGGATTAAACAATGACCAATTAAGAGTTTACAATGCTATTATTTATGCATATGAAAAGGATTGTGGAGGTCTTTTTTTTTTTTGTGAATGGAAGTGGTACTGGAAAAACATATTTGTGGAGAACACTGATTGCAAAATTTAGATCTCAAAAAGGAATTGTCTTATTTGTTGCATCATCTGGAATAGCATTGTTATTGCCAAGAGGTAGAACGGCTCATTCACGGTTCAAAATTCCTTTCAATTTGGATTTTTCATCGAGTTGTCCTATTAATGTGAACACTGATTTGGCACAACTAATTCAAGAAGCATCGTTAATAATATGGGATGAAGCACCTATGATGCATCAATATGGTTTTAAAGCAGTAAGTAAAACCCTTGATGACTGAATGAAAGGAAGTCCAAATTTTTCACCTGGCAAGCCATTCGACGGAAAGTTGTGTATACTCGGTGGAGATTTTAAATAAATACTTCCAGTTGTAACTGAAGGTAGGCACGAGGCGATTGTCACGGCATCATTGCACAAAGCAGATATGTGGAGTCAATGTAAAGTTATGCATCTTAGTATAAACATGCGACTCACTACACCAGATGGTTCCTCACACTCACTTGATGAATTGCGAACCTTTGCCGAGTGGATAACTAAAATAGGAGAGGGAAAATTAGAGCGTTTGCGTTTTGATGATGGTTATGAATCAGATTAGATCAAAATACATGAGCAGTTCCTCATAGAAAATGGCAGTAACGCTTTACTGCAATTGATAGATTCAACTTATCCTAATACATAAAACAGAGAGCTATATTGGCCCCAAAAAATAGCGACGTTGATGAAATCAATTCAATAATGTTGTCAATGCTTCCAGGCGAACCTCAAATTTTTTTAAGTGCTGACAAATTATGCCTCGGTGAAGCGAGTGATACTGAGCAAAATATGAATCCTCCAGAGTTGTTACATTCACTAAAATGTATAGTATTCCCAATCCCAATCCCAATCACTGTTTAGAACTGAAGGAAGGTGCTCCTATAATGCTTCTTAGAAATATTAATCAATCTTTGGGCTTCTGCAATGGAACTCGACTTACGATATTGAAAATGGGTGAAAAGGTGCTTGAAGCACGTATAATCGCAGGATCTCATTTCAGTGAAGAAGTATTGATTTCACGCATTATAATGGAAACCAATAGCTCACAGACATTCATCCCAATGAAAATACGACAATTCCCTGTGAAACTGGCATTTGCAATGATCATTAATACGTCCAAGGACATACACTTGACAAAGTTGGATTATACCTACCGAATCCTGTATTTAGTTATGGGCAATTGTATGTTGCATTATCACGTGTAACGAATCCAGCAAGCTTAAAGATTCTTATTTGTAACTAGCCAGGAATACCGCGAAATTGCACAAAAAACATAGTATATCCAGAAGTGCTTGCTGCAGTTCGCATATAAATATTCTCGCTTCAAGTATCTATTTTTGAAATTGAGTGATTAAGTTAGTTGCTTATTAGTAAAGACTTACAAAAGAAACGTTTGTTGCATATATGACTATTATACTGATTATTGTTGTCAAAAACTAACTCTATTTTATAAAAAAAATCTTATTATCCTAGAAAAATATTTTATCTTAAAACGTGATAAAAAATCACTGAAGATGGTATTTGTTGATCAGGAGGTAAGAATGCAGTTTACACTTGAATTTCATAGTGTATGAGTTTCATTTCATTATTTTCATTTTTCTTAATAGTATGTAGCCTAATGTTACTAAATTATCATTTGCTAGGAATTCTTCATGCAAGGTGTCGTCTTCAATTATAATGTTGTTCACTTCAACACAAAGTTTGTTGAAAGAAACATATATTATATTCGCGGTGTATAAGTGATATTAGCAGATAAGAAGTACAAGATAGTACCACATAACTATCAACTACTATTTAGCCATAGGACAATGATTGAAGAAATATGACCTGATAGTAATAAGTTCTTGAGAAATTTTGATTCTATTGTTGAGTTAAAAAATATAGGAACTCACTTGGATTATGATGGTCAACTAATCGGTAAGTCTCGCATTTTCTTTAATTTTAATTTTTCTTTAGAAAATTTCAAGATCAGTTAATTGCACTAATTTTAGTTTATCGGATGTATTTGGTTTGGTGGTTTGTGTAACCGATTGTTATAAAAAACGAGAAGAACTATTAACTCGAGAAATCTTGCTACTTGACACAACGTAAGATAATGTGTCTCATCATGTTTTTCAATTTCATAAAATGGCAGTCTAATTGTAACTAATATTATTGTTTTTTTTATGTCAAAGCATGAAAGTTGTTCGAATGGTTCTTTGTGATAATTTTGCAACTGAAGAAGGTGACACTTTGTTTAAGACACTTGATCAAAATAATGTCATCTTGGCATGCGGTGTTATCATTAGGGATTATGAAGGTAGATAAAACATATTTGATGATTTTTAATGAGTGATTGTTACAAAATTGTACATCTTACACAGGTCTATCCATATATACACATCACTATAGCAAATTATACTTCGGTTGCAGCACAAAATCAACAGATCATCTAAGGAAATGGTAAGCAAAATTACATATGATCAATAACTAACTCACTTTATATATTTGGAAAACTGATATATGAATAAATTTGAACAGGTTTCTGGAAAATCGGTGTGCTACAAATTAGTGACACTGTTACGTACAAAGAGGTTTTCTATGTCCAAATCATTAAAAAATTCAAATGCTAAAAGGATTTGGATAGAAGAATATGCACATCACGAGAATGTAATTATCTGGACTTTTCGATTTTTTGTATCAACGTTATTAAATGCTATTACTTTAACGTTAAGTATTTACTTGTGTAGGTTCAGTTTTTTCGCATTCTTGCACGTATTGATAGTATTGATATGGACAACATGTGGTACACAATGAATTCACGTGGAGACGAGTGTAGACCTTATGGTGAACAAATATATCGTATTGGCGGTTGTGATGTGGTTGTTGGAACATTATTGTATACTTCTTAATCTTATATGTATTTAGAAATTTTATATGTATTTAAACAGTTTATTATTTATATTTACCTTACTTTTGTAGGTTCCGTGTTCATATTATTGTAAGAGTCTAAGAGATAGCATGGGGACTATTGATTTGAAGTTGCTTAATGATCAAGTGGAATATATATTTCATAACAAAGATTCTTACTTTAAAACATTGCAAGAGAAGGTATAAATTTAAATTATTTTTTTTACTTGAAATAGAACTTTCATTTAAATGACATATTGTATTCTTTAGGAGAATGGCAAAAAGTTGTTACGGGAGCACATGAACTCATTCTTACACCGAACATTTTCATTTATCATTCCAATACCACCAAAGTTTGCAAGGCCTAATGTTCGTTGTACATTTAATATTGTTGTAGATGTTGATTGGTCGGAAGAATGTTCTCATCTTCCAAAGAGATCACATCTTTTTAAAATTTGAAAATCTTAATTTTTTTTTGTGCATTTTCATATATTTTATATTTATTCCTAAACGAATGTAAAATTACATTTCCTGATAAAATACATTGAGATTTTGACTTTAGAGTGTATTCTTGACTATTTTATTAGTAAAACAAATATTCAAACTTTTGCATTTCTTATGAGTTAATTCATATATTCACGGATTTTTTTTCATTTTCAAGTATCTATGTTATTTTTTATTAAGCTATTAACATTATCAATTGTTAGTTTTAATATTGTATTATGAAATAGACAAAAATATCAATTTTTAAAATAGTATTAAAATCATATACTAAATAACTACTATAATTCCGTGCATAGCACGGGTTTTAAGCTAGTTTATATATATATATATATATATATATATATATATATATTTGAAGGGTGTGTTTTGACCACAATTAGTTATTTTGACAAAAATCCTAATTTTCTAGAATTTTGAATTTTTTTTAATAAAACATTCTTATTGTTCAATGAATGTAATAACTCATATATATAATATGCACAAAATTAGGGCATTTAATTATTCATTAAATTTATCCTTAAAACATGCTACAGTTATAGAAAGATGTCAATTTAATCAACTTAATTATCCCTTAAATTTATTCTTCAGAATTCGAATTTGATATATATATATATATATATATATATATATATATATATATATATAGATATATAGATAGACTGGCTGCATCGTTTTATTCACTAGATCTTCACTCATAGCTAATTCACAATTTTTGATTTTATTTTGAATTTTCTGAGTGGTGTTTTCTTTTACGATTTTTTTGAATTGTATGATAAGTCTTACTTTTTTTTTCATATCACTGAAAGCTTCAAATATTTATTTTGAATTTTATACATACCCATATTTTAGTTTTTGTTTGATTCATATTTCACTATTTTTTTTTTGTGGAATTAGTTTCACCTTCTCCTTTTTTTTTTTTTTTTTTTTTTTTTTTTGGCGTTTTGACCTAATTTGATGATAAATATTTTATTTGATCTTATATTATTCGTATTTGAATTTTCATTTTTTTTTGTAATTTGTGCATTTGTCATTGATGTTTTCGTTATAGAATTAATTTTATCATATCTCCTTTTGTTTTGCTTTTTGATTTAATTAATTTCTTTCAATTTTAGATATATTATTTTAATTTGAATATTCTAATTTTTTTTTATTATTTTGAATTTTTCATTATTTTTCTTATAGATTTTATTTCGGGATTCATCTTTCGATTTAATGAGATTATAGATTGATTTATTTTGATTTTTGATAATTTCATTTTATGTTTTGCCTTTTGATTTAATTTGATGATAGATTAATTTCTTTTAATTTAGATACATTATTTTAATTTGAATATTCATAAATTTTGTTTATTATTTTGAACTTTTCATTGTTTTTCTTATAGATTTTATTTCGAGTTTCAAATTTCGATTTAGAGAGCTTATAGATTGATTTATTTTGATTTTAGATAATTTCATTTTTATTTTCACAAGTTTCATTAATATTTGCAGTTGTCATTAATATTGTTATATATTTAATTTCATCTTCTTTCTTTTGGGTTTCATCTTTTGATATAATGTGATTATAAGTTGATTTATTTTGATTTTAGATTATTTCATTTTTTTATCATTGATGTTTTCGTTATTAGAATTAATTTTATCATATCTCCTTTTGTTTTGCTTTTTGATTTAATTAATTTTTTTCAATTTTAGATATATTATTTTAATTTGAATATTAATAATTTTTGTTTTATTATTTTGCATTTTTCATTTTTTTCTTATAGATTTTATTTCGGGTTTCATCTTTCGATTTAATGAGATTATAGTTTGATTTATTTTGATTTTAGATAATTTCATTTGTACGTTTTTCCTTTTGATTTAATTTGATGATAGATTAATTTCTTTTAGTTTTAGATACATTATTTTAATTTGAATATTAATAAATTTTGTTTTATTATTTTGAACTTTTCATTGTTTTTCTTATAGATTTTATTTCGGGTTTATATTTCGATTTGGTGAGCTTGTAGATTGATTTATTTTGATTTTAGATAATTTCTTTATTCTCACAAGTTTCATTAATATTTGTAGTTGTCATTAATATTGTTATAGATATAATTTCATCTTCTTTATTTTGGGTTTCATCTTTTGATATAATGTGATTATACACATTTGAAGAATAATGTTGACTCCATTTAGTATTTTTTTATTAATTAAATATTGAGTTGAATTAAAATTTAATTTTTTTAGCACAGAGATTCTTTATTGATTGAATTATTTAAAAAAGTTTGTCTAATACTATATAGATGTCTAATATAAAGTTTGTTATTTGTTTAACTTATCCATTCCAAGTTATTTGAAGTGATCAATTTTAGATGGAAGTCAAATATCATACAAATTTAACATATATTAAGTTTTTCTCTTTTTATATATAGTAATCTCAAGTTTTCATGAATTTTATGTTGTAAGTTTAATTGTTTTAGTCTCACAAGTCAGTAATTATATTGTACGAAATCTTATTTAAATTATTTTTATCATGTAATAAGTATGAATTTTTTAAGTAGACATTTGTGTACCATAAAAGAGAAGCAATGGAAAAATCCACTCATAAAATTTTATTTTCCATTGATCTTCAACTTTTTATTGGTATTTTTTACGTTTCATAGAAATTGTTGGTGTACTTTGTCCAAATATAAGAAAATCTTTTTACTTACACTATTTTTTGTGCTTTACGGTTAAAAGAATTTGTCATTCTTTACTATTATAAATTATAATTTTTATTATCATTTTCTGTTTGTCTCTTTAATTAATTCTATATGTCCTCGACTTCATGAAGGTCAATCTTTTGTTTTACATATTTATTTTTTTATTAAAATTCTTTTTAATTTTTTCTTATGTGGATATGACAAATGACTGCAAACTATTATAAATATGTGTATTATAATAAATGTTGTTCTAAAATAAGATCTTATATTAAGTAGTTTTTTTACAGCAAGTAATTATTTATGTAGTAGTATATATAATTAAATTTGTAAAAGATTTTTAAGTTTTTAATTTCACATTCAAAATATATTGATGATTCTATATCATATATATACTTTCACAAAATTTAACTTAAAATAGTTCCGTGCATAGCACAGGTCTTAAGCTAGTATTATATATTTGAAGGGTGGGTTTGACTCTAATTGGTTGAATTTGACTCAATCCTGATTTTCTAGAATTTTGAATTATTTTATTATCTAAGAATTTTTGATCGGTTGTTGTTTATCTATAGATGTGGAAGGTTTTCAAATTTTAAAACTGATTAGTTTAAAATGAATTTTAATTAAATAAATTTCTACAGTAAAACCTCTTTGATTGGTTGAAATGTTTTCCTAAAACAAGTCTACTTTACACTAATTAGCTAGATTGAAGTTTTCCATTTACAATGGTGTTAATTTTGTTATCAAATCACCAAATCAAGATTTAATTGACTTTAGTTGTCAGACATAAATTAAGAAATTTAACCATAAAATTTGCTACCATTTATAAATTTAAGAATTACGTTAAATTTTGCCACACTGATATAAACCATCTCCATCTACATGTTCTTTGTCTTCGACTCTTCACACAAATTCATGAGTGAACTTTTCATGGAGATTTTGATCCACACTCATACCTTTCTTCTCACCACTTTTCTTGGTTCTTTTTTTTTTTTTAATATTTTTCGACACTAATTATATTTGTTTCATAAGCTTATCAACTTACTTTTTTAAAATTCAACTTACTTTTTTAGTTTCATCTGATTTTTCTTAATTCATACTCTCGTATTATATATGATTTTTTTATCACATATGTTTCTTTAATTTTTGATTTATAAGTATACTTTTTATTAGTTCCTCCTTTATATTTTCATTTACATGTTTTATTCATATATTAATTTTATATTGTTTGGAAATACGATATAATTTATATCATATATTTATAAGTTCGTGTTATATATGATTTTTATCACATATGTTTCTTTAATTTTTGCTTTATAAGTATACTTCTTATTAGTTTCCTCCTTTATATTTTCTTTTCCATGTTTTATTCATATATTAATTTTATATTGTTTTTGTTAGACATAAACTTGAATCGATCCAAATGATAAATGCGGAATTAAACATGGATGAAAAACTTAAAATAGCCCAAGAAATATACCTCCAGCCATTTATGCTTGCTTGTATGTTTCTGCCTCTTGATCATCGGTTTTGATCTTCCAAACTCGACTCACTCTATGTAGATGGTGTATTCTGAAGGGTTTGTAATGAGTGAGTTTGGGGACCAAAATGGAGTGTATATATAGTCAAAACTTCCCATCAATGTTTTGGTAAGAACACAATATATTCCACAAAATATGTAGCTTGCCATATTATTCAATTTATACATTAGTACAGAAATCCCATGAAATCTGCACTTTGTTGGTTATTCCCTAATTAACTAGGGAAAAATTTGGAAGACAAATAAATGGTCCATTTAAAGGAAAGTAAATCCCTTGACAGATATGGGATTGATCTTACAGTATGGAAATTGTTGGTGTCTAACAATTTGTGTACTTATATATTTCACATAAATATAGAATATAACAAATAATATTCTAACAAATAAATTCATGCATTATTAAAGCATGTAAATCATACTTACCTGGTTTGAGTTAATTCGTAACACACTTAAATCAACACACAAAATAGGAAATAAGATTGAGGCTTGTTGAAACAAAGTTCCTTAAGACAATATTTATGGGGCTGCCATAATGCATACAGTTTGATTCCCGGTAGTCTCCAAGTTACAACAGTATGTTGTTCATTATTTGCACAAATAATGAACCCAAGGCGAACCAAAGCAAACATAAAATTCGACATAAATTTAAAGTAGAGAAGAGAGTAATTTTTTATTTTTTGTTAGAAAAAGGATTCTTAATTGGCCAGATTAAGTCTCCTATTTATAGACACATAAATGTCTTTTTTCAAGAGACACATCGCTTGGATTGCACTATTTCGGTCCAAAGGGTCGAAGTATTCTTTATAAATAATACTGCATCGGGATAGGTGAAATATTTCATCTTGAACCGTCGGCTGTTGGTGTAAACCAAGACAATAAACTTAACACAGTACTAAACCGATTTGTTTCAAATTCTCGGCTGTGTTCGTTTTGGCCCTGAACATTCTTGGTTATGCGAGTGCTTTAGATAATTCCAGCCTATAAAGAAATTCTCAACGCGCTGACCCAGCTCCCACTAACATAGGCGACCGCATCTATCAAGAGTATCCTACCATATTTCACTTGTTCTTGACAAGGTACAGACGTCATTAAAAGCGTTTGTTTAACCTAATAAACGCGGCAGGCTTGCGCTTATTGCATCATAGGAATGGGATAGAGTTATACTCTTCAGTACTTTCTTTTAAGTTAGCCAAGACTGGTTGTCCTATTGAACCTGGTCCGTGGGATCTCCAGTAGCCAGGTTAGGTTTCCGTACGAGGTAACTTAGTCTAATTTAGGCTTTCAGCACATTCCCCTTGATGCACATACTACTCTCTAGATAAACCTCTAATATCCGGAATCAGGATTATCTCTTGACTTCATAAAGTCCATTCTATTTAAAAGTAGATGTCTCTCGGTATTGTATCAACGACAACGAATATGTCATGAATTTACCATTATACATAGAGTTTGTTGAGCTCTGTGTATCACCGCTTAATTATCGCATTTTACGTATGACTAACACAATTTTCAGTCATCTTAGAATATATTCCATGAATTTTGTGAAGCCACTAAAATTCTTCACTAGCTTTATCCAATGTTATGTACTCTAATTTCAAGTGGATTGAGCTATATGCGTTTGTTTGGAAGATTCTCAAGAAATTGCGCTTCCTCCTAAATTGAATACATATCCGCTTATAAACTTTGATTCCTCTATCTCAGAAGTTTCATTTGCATTACTGTATCCCTCTTGGGTCGTTGGATATTTTTCCAAAATATAATGCACATACAAATGTATTCTTTCAAAATTCAAGCATTCTCATTGATGCATCCCAACGAATCTTGCTAAGATTGATCATGTATCTCCTTAGTTTATTAACCAAAGAGACGATATCTGGCCTTTTGTATTTTACGATATATGCGTGACATCTAATTTTATGAGCATACTCAAATTGTGATACTCTATCACATTTGTTCTCGTGTAGCACACAAGATATGAATTAAATAGAATTATGAAATCCCTTAATTTCACAAGTATTAAACTATATATAACTCATCCACGTAATGTGCTTGAGATAGTTTAATGTCATCACATGACCTCCTAATCAAAATTGATTAACTATTCAAAGCAAATTGTGAATAAGTGTGTTGGCAGATGAACAATTTAAAAGAACTGAGAAGGTGTCTTTTCTTATTCTCTCGAGTCCTGCCTATGAATTTGCGTGAATTGAAACTCAATTACCAGTAGCCACGAATTTGATGGAAGGCTCCAGGCAAAGAACAAACATTTGTTTTATTTGTTTATTTTGGGAAAATAAGATCATCTTTCATTTATGTAGAAATGAATGCCCAAAATTAAATCCCTAATAAAGAGACACGATGTCACCTTATTTAATTGTGAGGTTTTTTCAAAGAATGTGAAGGGAGTGTTTCCTTCAGAGAATTTGAATAGGTGTCTCTATAACAATTCTCAAACTATGTGAAATACCGTTAAATGGTATATGTGAATCGGTGCATATGTGGCACCACTTACAATCAAAAGGTGAAATAGTAAGAATTCTTGTTGGGAAAAAGAGATTGCTTATTTTCAAAGTTGAAAGGCACTGTCATTCACAAGATTAAATGAATTACTTCTTATATAAATATTTTAGTGGTGCACTAATTTATTGAAGTAAAATATAGTTAAAGGTCACGAGCATTGAATTGATGACTTCATATATGAATGTGGTGTCATAATTCTTTGAATGAACATTTTTCTAATAAGTGCAACTTATTATTTGGGACAAATGATATTTGTGTAATTATTAATAACCTTTATTCGAAATAATTTATATCATATTTTTATAAGTTCGTGTTTTATATGATTTTTATCACATATATTTCTTTAATTTTTGCTTTATAAGTATACTTTTTATTAGTTTCCTCCTTTATATTTTCATTTACATGTTTTATTCATATATTGATTTTATATTGTTTGGAATTATGATATAATTTATGTCATATTTTTATAAGTTTATAATTTGTTATATATTCTTTCGTTGTCCATATTATGAAGCTTTGTCAAATGCTTTTTGTATGATTTGTTTTCTGAATTTTTTATTTTTATCATTTTCTATTATTTCTGGAAGAATCAGGGGCGGAGGGACATGGGGTGCGGGTGGGGGCACCCGCACCCCCCAGCCCATTACTTATTTTCTAGTCTTAGTGTATTAATTACCTGGTTCTAATTTTTTTTAATTGGTCTTCTAATCCTAGCCAATATCCAAGCCTCCAAAGTGATTAATACTCGAGTCATTGAAAATAGAGCCTACAATATAATATTTATTCTTCACTTTCTATAGTAAACTTCTACAATTATTTTAGTTGGTTAAAAAAAATTCTTACAAATAAACGTAATTTCCTTATTAAACTTCTTGTTAGATAGTTATTCTTTCCTCTTTTTTTTTTTTTTCACAAAGTAGGTAGATTAATCATCAAAATATTATCACAAAAATGTGTTATTCTAAAACTTTAAATCATGAATATTTAAATTTATTCTTAATTTTATTACTAGGAGATAAATTTTATTTCTACAATTTTATATTATGTTTGATGACTTGCTTGATCTATGTTTTTATTTCTAGACAAACTATATGGGTAAAAATCATCTAATTTCATGAAAAAGCGTAGACACAATTTAGAATGTCTAAGTAAATTAAATTTTAGTTGTTCATATTCAATTTTCGTCAAATTACTTTATATTTTTCTTATGTCTAATGATTGCTTATCTCATAATATGAAAATGTCTAATGATTTTTTTATACAAATCATTATAAAATTATAGACGTATTGAAAACAATGTCACATGAAAATTGCAAGTTAATTTTTTTTAGGAATAATAATATGATAGAGATAAATAGATTTTCACTTTAATCTCGCCCCCTTCGGTTTAAATTTCTGGCTCCGCCCCTGGGAAGAATATCATTAGATTGGCCAATTTATTTAGTGTTCCATACGTTATTCATTCCAGTATGTTTTTGTGTAATCTTTTAGTGTTCGTTTTGTTTTTCCACCTAAGTATATGTTCTTTTTTTTTTTTTTTTTTTTTAAGTACGCAAGTATATGTTTAAGTCCATTCATATATTATGTCCAATTTGAAAATACTTGGAGAGCTAATTTCCACTAAGAATACTCACAATCAATATATTATTATTTGTTTTCGCATTATTAATTTTCAAAAGATTTCTTCTGCATCTTATTTTGTTGTCCATATCAAGTTATCTTCACACTTCCTTTCAAGATATCAATAGAAAAATAATTTTGTTTGTGTAGATTATCCATATAATATATGTTTGAAGAATATCATTCAGAAAAATAATTTATTAGAAAAAGATTACATAGTGCAAAAAAATGTTTAGTTTTTAATGTTAATTAATTCGTTATTCGGTTCTTTATTTTTGTAACATATTGATGGTTTTGTCATACATGGAAAAATTATGATTTTATTTTTGAAATCCTTTACTCCCTATTTTCTTCTTATTTCTGACTTGATAATTAAAATAGAATAATGTCTATAAAAAAAATGAATAATAAATTGTTGATAGTTTTTATCTATTTTTCATGTTTTCCTATGCAAGTCCTTAAGTTATCCATAAAGTCGAGTCATCTTTATACTTGATTTCAAAAGTATGGATAAATGACTAAAACTTTGAGCGATTTACACTCAGACCCCTTGAGGTTTAGTCATATTACAAGAAATCCCCTGTAGTTTCAGAAATTACAAGAACACCCCCTATGGTTTAACAAGTCTTACAAGAACACCCCTATAACTTGTAAAAATGTTTACAAAAAACACCATGTAAGTGGTGTTCTTGTAATTTTAAAACTAAAGGAGGTTTCTTGTAATATGACTAAACCTCAGGGGGTCTCAGTGTAAATCAAACTTTTCATAGTATTATATATTAGGGGCTTCAAGATATCATCTAGAAATATATTTCATTAGAAAAAGTTACATATTTTGTTAATTTTGTTGTGCATCCATTTTGAGTATAGAAAAATGTTAGTAAGTTTAGTGTTTAGTGTCCTTGACCCTAGCTCAATGACATAAGTAGTTAAGTTTTGCATTTGATTTATTTATTACAAATATCTAAAGTAGAAAATAATAACAAATAAAAAGTTAGCAACAAGATCGATTATTGACTAAGATATATAGAAACAAATTATAATATATAATATAATATAGAATTATATAAAATTTTGATTATTATATTTCATCAATTTTAGAGGCGAAAATATATATTCAGTATCTATTGAAAATCATCACTACTAAATTCAATGAATGTTGTATATATGTTCTTTCATTGTGCAAGTATTTTACGAAATATATATATAGAATATAGAAATTGTCATGTCAAAATATTTCTGTCTTAATTTTAGTATTTACTATAAGCTAAGCCTAAAGTGTATACATATTAACTCTAAGTTTTGGATGACAGTAGAATTGAAAAACTTTATATTACCTTTAACTAAGCATGCAAAATGATGACTCAGATTAATATTATATATAATTTTTTAATTTATTTAAAATTAGAAAAAATAATTATTTATTTTTTGCATCCGTGCATACCACGGGTCACAAGCTAGTTTTAGCAAAGGATAAAATCCTACCTCTTTCTTCTGCACAAAACGACTTATTTGTTGTTAAACTATTTGTGTCATGTTACGAATCGCATATTCTTTATCCAAGTTCTTATGATCATTTAATTTTTTTAAATTTTGAATTCGACATGGTTCTCGTTGATAATTTATTCTTATACAAAACAATATATTGAATATTATTACCAATTAGTTTTTAGCATCTTGGATTCGTCCCTGATTAAGTTGTCGAGATCTTAAATAAGATGAAGTTTTTAAGCGTCTTGAATTGATTGCGTTTAACTGTCATCCCAATTTAGATTAAAGGGTGATTTACATTCAGACCCCCTCAAGTTTGGTCATATTACTAGAAACCCCCCGTTGTTTAAAACATTATAGGGACACCCCCTCAGGTTTGGGCATATTACAAGAAACCCCTTACGGCGTTAAAAATAGAAGGAATTTGATGACGTCAGCAAAAAAAAATTGATTTTCCAAATTTTCCCCTGGCTAAATATAACCACAGGGGGTGTCTATGTAATAATATTATACCACAGGGGTGTCAATATAACAATATTATACCACAGGGGGTGTCTATGTAATAATATTATACCACAGGGGGTGTATTTGAAAGATTACAATAACTTCAGGGAGTTACTTGTAGCCAACTGTCATATTTAAAAAATGACCGTTGGATATTACTGTTGGCCACATATTTTGGTTATAAATAGCAGTCCAAATGTTTTTTTTTTTTTTTTGGCATTTCATCCCACAAATTTGATAATGTCATCATCAAATTCAGGAGGTAGTGTACAATGCTTAAAATATCGATAATCAAAATATTCATGTGTAGGGTGTGTGAAGAATGCACCCATAATGGTCGCAAATGCAAGCCGAGATTTAAAGTTGTATTATCCCTACACGTGAACATTTTGATTTATAGTCAAAATATATGGCCAACAGTAACATCCATTGGTCATTTTTTAAAATATGACCATTGGCTATAAGTACCCCCCATGAAATTTATAGTCAAAATATATGGCCAACATTAACATCCATTTGTCATTTTTTAAAATATGACCGTTGGCTATAAGTAACTCCCTGAAGTTATTGTAATCTTTCAAATGCACCCCCTGTGGTATAATATTATTACATAGACACCCCCTGTGGTATAATATTATTACATAGACCCCCCATGTGGGTATATTTAGCCAGAGGTAAATTTGGAAAATCAAAAAAAAATTGATGACGTCATCAAATTCCGTCTGTTTTTAACGCCGTAAGGGGTTTCTTGTAATATGCCCAAACCTGAGGGGGTCTGAGTGTAAATCACCCTAGATTAAATGATGTTGATTGCTAGTAGAATTAATTTGTTACATACTTGGGGTATATAATTGAGCAATTTTTTTCTTTTTGACATGGTTTGAATATGTATAGAATTACTTTGTTTGATGCACTGGCTGGAATAGTTGAGTTGTTTGTTAGTGTTAAAATTAAAAACATTTGCATATTCTCTCCTTGATTCATGATGGGGTAAAGTTGTATTAATGTGTTGTTTTTAAATGCTTGAACTTTTACTTGGATTAGAGCTTCTTGAAAAATCACTAAAAGTAGTTAAACTTTTATCGTTTGATAACTTTTGAAGTTTGGCTCGAACTCGACTCAATAAACTAGAAATTGATAATATACATGTAAAAGTTTCAAGCTACTTGATACTCGGTTTGAGAGTGTTTGATAAAAGTTCGTTTGAGCTTTTACTCGTTTAACAATCAAACCAAACTCAAACACAATTTCAAGCTCGATATAAAATTTAATCAAGATTAAACAGTGTATCTTTCGACACTACTCGACTCGTTTACATCTCTACTTTTTATTAGTGAAAGAAAATCAAAATAATTGATTAAAAATTCTAGTAAATTAGACAAAAAAAACATAATAAACTTCAACTAATAGCTAAGAATTGATATGAAACTAGACAAATACATACATTTTTGGTGGGGGGGGTCGGGGTGGGGTCGGGGGCGGATGGAGAAGTCATCTCCAACGGAGACGGGGTCGGGGCGGGGTGGGCAACGGGGCGGGAATGGGCCGGGGCTGGGGCTCCGCGGAGCCCTGGCCGCAGCTCGTTTCCGCGTGGGAATTGTGGAGAAGAAAGAGGGGGGCGTGAGTTCACGCGCCCCTCTTTAAGTCAGGGGACGCCACTTGGCGTCCCCTGATTGGACCTTTTTTTTTCTTTATTAAAATTAGTTTATTTAATAAGTTTGATAAAATAAATAAATAATTAATAAAATTAAATTTAACACCTAAATTAAATGTGTAGAATTGAATTATTTAATAAAAATAAAAATATGGAGATAACTTTACCACTCAGATGAACCTCGTCGGTTATTGATTTCCGTAACTGAAAATTATATTTTCTCATTTTTTCCCAATTTCCATTCCCAATAGCAAGTCAAGGTATTTATATCACTTTTCCATTTCACCTCATTCAATTTTTCTTCGTGTATTGTATCATTTCATCCCTACATCTAATACACAAAATAATTTTCAAAAAATAGTTCAATTAGTACAAACACAAACTCTATTATAATAAAAACTCTACTACATATAAGACTATATATATATTAGATTTAATTAATGTGAATATGACGGATAAGGATAAGCTATACCAAGTTGAGACCTTTACTGTATTTTTCTCTTGGAAATATATTTACTGTATCTGGACATGTATATAATTTGTCACTTGTCCAAATGTAAGTTGTCACGCATTTTGTGCATAGTGGTTGTGCGAATTTCTTTTAGTTCTACGAATTACAACATCACGTCAATATAGATAGTAGTCTATTAATGCACTAAATTATTGGATCTAGAATTAAATACTCTCGAAATTTAGAGAATATTTTATCTTACTGGTGTCATGTGTATACAATTGTTTGCACAAAACAATTTTATTTCAATATAACCTCTTATAAAATACTACTAATAAATTTTAAATAAATTCCAAAGATAGAATGTGAAGTAGGAATATATTAGAGATAAATTTGTAGACATAATATGAATATCAGATTTGCATAAGAAGACAGCAAGAAATGAAACTTTAGGAGAAAAACTCTCTAAATTTTTCAATAAATAAATTATCAACTAGTTCATAGTCGAACTAAAAATATGCCAAACATAAAAAATTAAACCAGTTTAAAGTACTAAATAAAATAAGTTATTGGGCCAAAATTTGACCAAAATCGGGTTCAAATTGATCTCATAATCAACTAAGAAAAGATTATCAAAATGGTAAGAATAACTAAAAACATAATTTTGAATGAGTCGCAAAACGAGCATAACCGGTTAGGCTTGTTTTTTTTTTTTTTTTTGTTACATCAAATGGTAGTAATTGAGCTACCACTCCGAGCCGGGTCGCTGTTTACGGAAAGCTCTCCCCAAGGGATTCTTTACAGTGGAGGGAGTCGAACCCTTGACCTCCCTGTGGTTCTAGCCAGCTTTTATCCACTAGACCAAATCCCTTTGGATATAACCGGTTAGGCTTAAAGTGCGCTCCATCAGTTGCTTTTCGGATTGAGTCTTAATCGCGATTTTGATATCTGTAGCAAAATATGACCAAAATAGTGTAATGTGCCAATAAGGTCCCAATTCAGAAAATGATCTTCAATTAATCTCTACTTTTGTGCCGACCCCATCAACTCATGATAATTATGCGACAATAATGTACTATCAGACATTTTGTTTGTATAAGATCCTCCAACATCAAAATGTTGAGATTTCATGAAACTTTTAATTTGAAAGTGTCATGTCAAATTGGGGAGAAATTAGAGAAATATTTGAAATAAAATCTCAAGTTGGGAGAGGGAATTGTAAATAATCATAATTTTGAGCTTTAAGTTATGTTTGAACTTTTTAATAATAAAACTTTAACGGGTTTTAATTTACTTAAATACGAGTCGAATTCAATTAAATTTCAACCGAACTTCAAAATATGTATCTTTATCAGCTTTATTTTTTGATTTTGTTTCCAATAATCAGGTTTACATTGATACATATAACATTGAATCTAAACTTCGTCACGGTTCCACCTATAACATCGAAAAAAATATTGTTTTCGAAGAAACGAAACAAAAATATGAAATAATTTCAATTTCAATATATTTCTTTAATTTATAATTTTAATATTTTTTGAATAATTTCAAAGAATTCACAGTATTTAGCTAAACAAAACATAACCATAAGCACAAACACAACTATAATCAATGTTTATAACGACGAATTACGAATGTGTATGGAAGTGAACTATAACCAAATAGGAAATAAAATTGATTTAATTTTCTTAATCAGATCACCAAGCAACAACACTCCTCAAGAGATTGTGAACACAATGTTGACTACACGAGGAATCATACATTATTCCAGTCATCCCAAAGTAAATGAAAATTAGCAAACTGTCTGAACTTGAAATAATAAAATTGATGAAAATAATTACACAATGGGAAATGACGTTCTTGATTGCACATTCGTTTTAAAAATAAAATTACAACATAAACTCGAGATTTCTTCATTGTCTTTGAGTCAATACTTACGCTGCTTTCGCTTGCTGCCAAAAAAAAAATCGATTAAAAGAAAATCCGTTTATTTGATGCTATCTTTATTTCTATGCGCAACATATTCGCTAATAGCACATTTTTCACTTACTCGTTTCTCTTCTTCAATCTTGGCCTTGATGAAGGAGTACATTGCAACTCCAGCAATTGCAATGGAAGTGCCGATACCAGTTTGTAGGGAAATTTTGTTACCTGCAAAATTTACATTATTATTTGCATCTCTTATATACGAGACCATTTAAAACCAAATCAAAAAGCTAAGGTCGAGTATGTTTACCAAAGACCAAGATCGAGAAGCCAATCACGAAAACACGTTTCAATACATTTCCAACTGCATGAGTGAGTGGTGCCACTCTCTCGAGGGTGTTTGTCGCAAGCTGGAAAACACAAATATCCCGTATTTTAAATTTCAGCTTAGATACGAAAAAAAAAAAAAAAAAAATCGAATTCAGCAATAATAATACCTGATTGTAGAGGTGGTAAAACATTCCAACCCAGAAAAGATCAGTGACGAACTTTGTCAAACCCACTTTAGCAATCGCATCACTAAACCCGTGCTTTAGCAGTTGAGGTCCCTCAAGCTGTGATATTCGACATAAGACAAATAAAAAAGTAAAAATATGAAAAATTAGCAAGTAAAAAGAAATTGCCACTTTTTTGGCTAGGACTTACAATAATGGCGGGTGGAATGCAGACAATGAGCGCGATAATTGAAATGTAGGCATATAAGTTGGTGCTATCCATATCAGTCTGAAAGAAGTATATACATTAGAAGAAAAAAAAAAAGCATTTTTTATTATCAAATATCGTATAGAAATTTAATAAATGGAGCATCACTTAACCATAGCTTTTTTCGAGTATATGCTTCTGTAAGTGAACGAGATGTTGGAAATCATAGCACTAATAAATCCAAGCCAGTTGAAAGATAGTTCGGTAAGTGATGCCATTGACACACCTGCATTTCATCTGTAATTTTAAAACTACACAAGTTCTTGTATAGATAAAGGTTGTGAATTTCATTATGCATTGTAAAATCAATATAACTGTTGGGCTAATGCCAATTTACTCCCCTCTAATTTTAGAAAGAGCACTTTACTCACTTGTGAAAGTTCTAAAGGAGCAATTTACCTACTTTCAATGGAGTGTGTAACACACTTGCCGAAATTGAGAGTGGGCATGAAAAGTGTTGCGTAAAAAGACAAGTATCCTTAGGGGGGTAAAGTGTCACATTTATCATAACACATGGAGTTAAATGCCACATTTATAATAACACAGCAGGTAAAGTGCCAAATTCATGAAAACATGGGGTAAAATGCCACAATTATTAAAACACGGGGGGCGGGGGGGGTAAAATGCCACATTTATCTTAACATATGGGGTAAAGTGCCACATTTATAAGTTGACTGAGTCAAATATAGAATATAAGAGGAGTAGCTTTGTCAATTTGTATTTTTCTTTAAGTTAAAAATTACATAAAATGATAGGTTAGCGGTATAAAATTTTTATAAGATTATAGGGGATAAAGTGCTCTTTTTCAAATCACATGAGGTAAATTGTACATTATGCATATCGCAGAAGTTGGATTAAGATATAACATCCAAAATATCAGGTTAAAGAAGTCACTTAGATCAGAAGTATCAATACAGATGAACATATATATTCCCTCAGCACCAAATAAAGGAATATTAAAGCTTACCAAGAACGACCGGAAGCAGTGACAACCATAACGTCAAAGGTATCTGCTGTCCAAGTAAGAATTGTGAAGCCGAAGCATTGAAGAAAGGCTCAAGTGCTGATACAAAGTTAACGAAAAGACGAGATCAAAATAAAAAACACATTTTATGAAAAGAAAAATACTCCGGTAAAGAAAAGATTCTTAATCATATAACAAAATAATTACGATTCCCACCTTTGATAGTGTGAGTGAATGAGACTGCGACTGCGGCAAAAGAGACGTTACTAGTTACATGGCCTAGAGCATGGCACACGGCAACGGGGATGAGCAGCTTCAGGAGGTTTGAATCGATTGGCTAGAAAAAGAAATCAAATTAAAAATGTGGAAAAAATTTCAATGTGAAATATATAGATAAATAATTGAATAAATCAATGTGAAAATATAGATTAATTACAGCGCGCTTAGGAAGGCCGACGGTCCAGCTTATCAAGCAGTAGATAACCCCAACAAATAAATGTATAACTGACACAAAACTGCAGAGGTAATTAACAAATTATTTATTAGCTTAATTTTCACTAAAAATTATTAAACCAAAAATTTAAGTGCTTATTATCTGAACAAAGATGCTTACTAAGGATAAGGGAAGTAATTGTAGATCTTCTTGTTGAGAATGTTGAAAATCACGTTCAAGAAGTACCTGAAAGAATTAAGAGCAATTAAGTCATTTCAACTGAAAGACGAAAAGGCAAAAATGTACTTTTAGTCCTTAAACTTTTACTAAATGACGATTTTGGGACAATTTTTTCTCTGGTAAACAGCTTCGGTCCTTAAACTCTTTCGTGTATGTAATTTTAAGACATTTTAGTTGCAATTTTGATTCATTGTTCTCTGAATTCGAAAATTCTCGTTGGAACTTGTCATTGGCACGTGGAGGATAAGTAAAATCCCTAAAGTTTTGGTAATGTGCTGCTCACATGACAAATTTCGAGGAGAAGAATCTTTTAATTCTAGAAGCAATGAACCGGGATGGCAGCCAAATGTACCAAAATTGCAAGCATAAAAGAGTTAAAGTACCAAAATTGCAGTTAAATATTCTAAAGTTGCAACACTAAAAAGAGTGAAATGCAAAAACACCCCTTGTGCTTTGCCTAACTATTAAACAAACCCCGTGTTTATTTTTTATTAGCAAAAAAAACCCTCTCAAATCAAAATGACAATTATGCCCCACCGAAGCGATGCAAAAACACTCCTCTTAACCTAAAACATTATCAATAACCTTTGAAAACTGACAATAACCCCCGTATAGTTAAAAAAATTGACAAAAACCTGTCATGAATTTCAAATGAGTTTTTTTTTAATCAAAAAAAGAACGCATGGGGTTATGCTATTAAAAATAACACAAAGGGGTTTTCTGATAGCTAGGAAAAGCACGAGGGATGCTTTTGCATTTAGCTCAAAAAAAAAGGATCGAAACTTCTTTACTAGAGAAAAAAGGGTCCAAAATCAGCATCACTAAAAGTTAAAGGACTAAAATTGCAATTTTAGCGAAAGCTATTGAACACCAATTGACGATACATACCACATGAAGAAAAAGAATCCGGTGGTGAGAGCCGGGTATTTCTCCAAAAACCCGACTTTAGATTCCCTGCGAAGAAAACGGGTAATGTAAACAAATAGTTCAAAACGGGTCGGGTTAACGGGAAGGAATCATGTAAACGGACCTCACCCGGCGGAATCGCTGGAAGCCGCGGCCTGACACGGTCGTAGAATCTCCCTCCTCATCACCGGAGAAATCGGGCTCGCCGGCGAAGCTTCGAGCAAAATTGATGGCCGGAGTTGCCTTCCCCATATCAAGTTCCCGCCATCGCCGAGTTTGCCGGTGAGCCTCAAGGCGGGGATACTGCAGTTTCCTGTAACCCTCGCCGCCGGCTTCGGCGGGAGAGTTAGGCCGCGAACGGTGGCGCCGCTAAGCACGCGAGACTCCATTTTGACTACACAGAGAGAGATTGAGGAAGAGAGTGTTAATTTTGTTGCCTGCAATAATAAATAATAATGCAAAGGTTTATTTCTGTAATTTAGAGTGTAGAATGGATGGATAACTGGTTGATATCGGGTGAGGAGATGAGCGGTTCATATTTTTTCTTTTTTCTGCTTTATTATTTTCTCACGGATATTTTGCTTTGTTCATAATTTAGATTTTAGAGTGAAAATTGACATTTTGGGTAAAAAAATGCACAAAACTCTCTTAGCAAAATTTTATTGCACAAAATCCTCTTATGCTTACATATTCTCTACATAGAATTCTCTTCCGTCCACTTACGTAGCTTTTCTGATAAGCATGTGTTCCACGCGTCGTTTGTGCAATTTTTCTTGTATTTTGTCTAGTTTCACATGGTAGGAAAATCCTTTGTACTTTTTAAACTTAGCACATAATTTCCTTGTAATTTTTAAATTTAGTAGAAAATTGCATATACTTTTTAAACATAGCTCATAATCTCCTTATATCTAGGGGTAATTTAGGTATATCAATAAAAATTAACGGTGTTAGACAACTAACGGAGTAGGGGGAGAGTCTGGAAAGAATCTGAAAGTATAAGGGGATATGGTGAAATAAAAAATTTATAGGAAAATTTTGTGCAGATTTATCATAACACAGGAAAGTATCGTACATTTTTCGCTGATATTTTACATCCTAGAAATACGTCATTTTATTGTTTTGCACTTTATAATTGAATTATTGGCACGTAACATCCTTAAATTGCAAATTTATTGGTAAAGTGCAACCTATGAGATGCAAATTGTTCATTATTTTTTCAAAGAAAATGCAATTCGATGATGTGATGTGTCAAAATTTTACATTTATTGTACAATGTACAAAATTAATGTATTTCTGAAATGAAAAATATCAATGCTCATTTAGAGTAGTTCTTTGATTTAAATATAACAAAACGGGAGTAGATAAATATGGTATATTAGGCATTTTTACAAAGTAGACATACTCATTAAACAACGTATATAAAAAATGAACTTGTATCTCTTTTTTATTTTTTATTTTTTTATGTCATTTATATCACCTCTTTATATATAGTGATAGAAAATGTAAATTGAAAATTTAAATCGGCATTCATTGATTAATATTCCCATTTTATTATAAATCTAAGCTAGTTGTTTATTAGTATATTCTAATTTAAGTTGGTAAAGAAAAAACAAGTTTTCTTAAAGAATTTGATTTCCCTTATTTCTATTTTATGGTACTAACTACTAGCGGAGTAACTTATGTTTAGTTTAGTGAATGGATTAGTTCCTACAATATAGTTATCTAAATTTAAATGTATACTGTGACAAGTTAACATAATATATATAATATATTCAACGTGTCTCGAAAAAAATTAAATTAAATTTCATACCTAAATATTCTCGGGAAAAAAAAGTCACCTTATGTTTTTGAGTCATACTCGGTCATTCTAATTATTTTCCTTACCTTTTTTATTAACATGGAGTTAGATATGAAAATTGAAAATTTAACAAATGATACATGGATGGAATGACAGATGTATGCTATGGACAGTACACAAATCCATTTAAGATATCCGGTATACGTATCCGGATTTATATATGTCAATCCACACATATGTTGGACATCAAAATTAGCAATAAATTATCCCTTTGTGTCATTTTTTTCATGTGATCAAATGGGAATATACATTCCCTTTTTCATTTTTATTATATTAAATAATTCAATAAAAAATTGATGACTACATATATTTATTAAATGCTAGCATATATACTAACAAATTTTATTAAATAAATTAATTCTATAGATTTAATTTAATTTAGGAGGGAATTTCAATTTTATTAAATATTTCCTTAAATATTTAATTTTTTCCTATTTAAAAACATTAAAAAAAATAAAGAAATAAAAAATAGACCCAATCAAGTGGCGCCACCTGACTTAAAGAGGGGGCACGTGTCCTTTTCTTCTACCTCTCGCCCCGCCCCGCACCCCTCTCCACTGGAGACGGCGAAACCACCCACCCCCGAGCTTGCCCCGCGTCTCTTGTGTGCCATTGAAAATAGCCTAAGTAAATCACAATGTCCTCTTCATATTCTTATATCTTTTGAAAATATAATTATACAAAATTACACTCACTTATAGTGTTTGTTACGAACATCACAATAGGGTAAAATACTCATAATAAATATTATGGGTGATAAAGTGCCCATTAGACACTTCACATAAGGTGATTAAATTTCTCATAAGATGAGTATTATCAAGTAAGGATTAAACTGATTTTTTTTATTCAAATGAAGTCTGAGTCGCAATTTTCATATTATTGATCAATGCATGTTACTTCTCGTCAAGGAAATAGGTTTAACGCTTGTTTTTATTTTCTTGTTCTTTTTGGGGTGGGGAATCCATAATTTTAATGACATATAGTTAAATTGCTCAACAAAACATTTCACATGGGACAACTTGCAAAAGACCTCATCAAATTATGACACAAAATTGAAATGGACGATTCTTTCACGTGCACATAACAAAAATTCATTTATATTGTTTGAGTCTTGTATTTTGATGTTATACAAATGCATGTACTGAAAAGTATATATGTTGATCTATACAAATTTAGAATCCATCAATTGTCAATGTAAGACCAAAATTAAATTAAATATCTATTATGCTTATACACACGTCATTGCAATATGTATAACACCCTATGTAACGCTAAATTGAAATAAATCATATTTTGACATATATTGTTGAATGCGAAAAAAATACAAGAAAATGTAATGGTATATATGGTTATTATTTGATGGTTGAAATATACAGGAGATGGATGAACATAAAAGGAAGTGGGGTATTCTTATCTTATCTTCATCAATCGAGTGGTCCGTGAGTTAGAGATTGTCATGTCCAATCCACATTCCAATTTTCAATATACTTATCATCTTCAATCTTCATCAATAATTATTTTAGAATTTAGATCACAATATTGTTACAGCCGAATGTCAACTTTAGTTTTAGATAGATATTTAATTTCAACATTTATGCAATTCGGACTATATAAATATTCACCTATTTTTATGCTAAACTTGGTTATTCAATTATAGCTCCACCACTGCATCATCAACCATCTTAATTATATGTGAAAGACATATTTAACTGCCAGCAAGAGCAAGCTTGGTAGTTATGAAAAACACTCCATATTTCCCCCTAAATTGATTGTTGAATGAGAGATTGTTTGTTGCTAATACACATTTCGACACACTTTAACGAAATTCGACGAGTTAATATAGTTTGGGACGAAAAATCAAAATTTATAATTAGTTTGGGACGAATTCTGCAATCTTGTATAATTATTTATGCTAAAATTTGTCACGTCGTGACACGTAAGCAGTCATGTGGCAAGTGGGACGATGTTCCAAAAAAATATAAAATTACGGGATGAATTTTGCTAAGTAATATAGCTTAGGACGAAAATCCAAAATCAGTGATTAGTTTCGAACGTTTTTCTGCAATTTTGCCTTAATAAGAAGTAAAAAGATTGATGAGTGGTGGGCTTTTCTTTCATGGACCCTACTCCACAACATCTTAATGGGCTATAATTTTGTATAAACTCTCTTTATACAGCCCAATCTAACCTTGCAAATCGAAAATAGATATACAAAATAAAATTTTGAATTATTGGGCAAAACTTGAAAAGAGGCGGCGCCAAAGCAAAGCAAAGCTAAGCTAAGTTCAGAATCCCCCTGCTTCTTCTCATTGATTCATGGTTTAATCAAGCCATTTCATTTGAAGTATTTTCTGGGATTAGTTTTCAGTTTCTCCAACGTTAGTTCAATCTTTAGAATCACGTATTTGCTTTTTGGAAGTAACAGGCACTGGAATCTGTTCGATGAAATGCCTGTAAGAGAAACTGAGAAGAAACAGTGAAATAAAACGAATTGAAACACGAAAATGGGAAGCAAGTCAATGATGACGTGGCCGAAGCAAATCACACCATCTCTTGTACAGCAGCTAATTTATTCAGAAAAAGACTTGGAGAAAGCAATTTCAATTTTTGATGCGGCCACTGCTGAATATTCCAGTGGTTTCCGGCACGATGAGAACACATTTGGTTTAATGATTAGAAGATTACTATCTGCTAATAAGTTTATACCCGCAGAGGAAATGTTGGTTAGAATGAAGCGAGAGAAATGTGGGATCACTGAAAATTTATTTTTGTCTATTTATAGAGCCTATGGTCGAGTTCACAAGCCACTTGAAGTGGTAAGGGTTTTCGGGAAGATGATGGAGTATGAATGTGAACCAACAGAGAAATCTTATGTAACGGTGTTAACTATTCTCGTGGATGAAAGCCAGTTGAAAATGGCATTCAAGTTTTATCGGCATATGAGGCAACTGGGAATTCCGGCTTCTGTTCCTACACTTAATGTATTGATGAAAGCTTTATGCAAAAGCAGTGGCACTATGGATTCAGCTTTTAAAATTTTCCGAGAGATGCCAAATCGTGGATATACTCCGGATTCATACACTTATGGGACTTTGATTAATGGGTTGTGTAAAGCCGGGAGAAATCTTGAAGCGAAAGAGCTTTTGATTGAGATGGAGGCAAACGGTTGTTCACCCTCGGTTGTTACCTATAGTTTGTTGATACATGGCTTTTGCCAGTCAAATAGATTGGATGATGCAATGGGATTGCTTAAGGAGATGGAGAGTAAAGGCATCGACCCCAATGTTTATACTTATAGCTCTCTTATTGATGGTCTTTGCAAGAATGGATATTCCATGCAAGCCATGAAGCTTCTAGAGAGAATGGTTAAGAAGGGTTTAGTGCCAAATTCCATAACTTATAGTTCGTTGATTCACGGGGTATGTAAGGAAGGTAAAATTTCTGAAGCAGTTCAGATTCTTGATAGGATGAAGCTTCAGGACTTGAAACCTGATGCAGGGTTGTACTCGAAAATTGTCAATGGTTATTGTGAGATGAGAAAGTTCCAAGAAGCTGCCAACTTTCTTGATGAAATGATACTTTCAGGGATAACTCCTAACCGAGTAACTTGGGGTCTTCATGTCCGGACTAATAATAGAGTAGTTCAAGGTCTTTGTGATGAGGGTCATCCTACTCAAGGCTTTCAGCTATATCTGAGCTTGCGTAGTAGAGGCATATCGGTTGAGACAAGAACTTATGAATCTCTTGTTCGATGTTTTAGTAAGAGAGGAGATCTGCACAAAGCTGCGAGGATTGTGGATGAGATGGTAATTGATGGAATTGTTCCTGATGAGGGAACTTGGAATGCCGTGTTTGATGGGTTTTGGGATAGGAAAAAAGTGAGGGAAGCTGCTGAACTATTACATGCTAAGTTGATAGATGAATGCCCGAACACGACTACATCCAGTTGAATTCTGGTAAAGAAAAGCCACAAAGTATTACGAGTACTATTTTTAATATTTGATTTGAGGCAGAAAAAAAACAATATTAGTCCGTTAACTTTTGCAGGGACGCGAAAATAGGACATTTATAGTTCCGGCAAACAATTTACATCCTTCATGTTTAAGAATTGCCACAAAATAGGACATTTGTAGTTTCTGCTATTTTAGTCCTCTTGGAAATAATGATAATCCCGCCGGAATTGAAACCAGTGCCTAAGTATTGCCATGAAAGCAAACAAATTGGGGATTTGGTCCCGCTGGTTGCCACACGGTCGTAACCCGCCACGTCACCTTGCTAAATCAACTTAAATTGGAGGGAAAGTAACACCATATTTCCTTGCATTTCTTCCCCTACCTACTGATTATAAGGGCAAAAAGATTAGAATTCCCCTTCATTTCTTCCTTAACCCGGAAATCGTGGCAATTTTGGCCACTGATTTTAATTCCTGCGAATCTAGGTCTAAAATTGCGGGTAAGAGGACTAAAATTACAACAACGTAAAACATAAATGATGTAAATTGCTTGTGGCGCTACGGGTTTCCATGTTTCCGCGTCCCTGCAAAAGTTGAAGGACTAATATTGCTTTTTTGCCTTTGATTTGATTGTTCAATGGCAGAGCTTTGTAATGGTTCTTATAACACAATCAGAAGATTGAATATTATTTAGTAAATGAGGAATATTTCCATCAAAATAGTTACATACTAAACGATTTAATTTGATGTGACAGGGAAGCCAATTCCATGTCGCGTAGTGGGAAAAGCAACAAACAACATACTACAGATTACTCCAATCCCGACTGGAAGTGCTGTGAGAGCCTCTTTTGTTTCAACCGATGGTGTCGGGTAGAAACAGTTAACTACATTTTGATCAAACAATGCAATGGCTGCAAAAACCAGTATTGACATCAAAGCATGGACAAAATCTATAAACTTCAGCTTGTATTTTGCTGCGATCTCGGGTGGTAGAGTGGTCGACCCATCAATGATCCACAAGCCACGAAATGTGGCGAACCCGTAAATTATATTCCCCTTTTGGTCCTTTATGCTATCAGTGAAGCTCAACAATATACATGACAATCCACAAAGAGTTACGAGGCCAGCAGTCAAGAAACGACTAACTGCATCACATTCACCTTGGTTTGAGAATATTGGGGACAGGAGTTGAAAAGCGAGGACTGACCCCGTGGGCAGAAGGTTGGCTAAGTGAGCCGTGCTTTCAAATGTCTGACTAATGGCTTGTTGGATTAGGTTTCTCTCGACATCAGGCAGGTTTTTATCGTTTAGTAATGGCGTTTCTTGTTCACTGATTTCTTGAGATGATGCGTTCTCTAACTTAGTATCCATTTCTACGAATTTTTAGTTGACAATTCTTGTTTATTGTTGTGACTGGATTATTATGGGATCGTATATTTATAAAGAATCGAAAAGATTGGCTTTAGTAGAAGGATGCTAGTTTTGCCTTGCAAGAAAGAGAAACTTATATAGTTTTCAACAGGATTTCGGAATGAGAATTTCCTTTTCGGGTTTGTTGGTGATGAATATTTGTATAAATTATTCTTCTTTTATCAGATTAGAGTTTTGGTGCTGATCTATGAAGTTAGCTTTGAGTATGGTTTTGTTTTGCTTACCTTTTCTTTTACCTTAAAAGAGCAAAAAAATTGTGGCTTCACGTTCAGAATATGTGTTAGAATGTTTACTTATTCAAAAATATTGCTGAGACAAAAACGTTTAAGACATGAATTGGGAGTTTGGGTAGTTGTTTTTCTCCTTTTAAAGCTGGATGTTTGGAGCTTTTTAATTCTTCTTCCTTTACGCCTTTATTTAATGCTAGCACTTATCTGAATTTTGTTTCTTTGCTTTTTAGGAATTGTTATTTTGTCATTGTGGCAAAGATGCAAATAATCATTATTACTTGTTACTTATTTCATTCTCTTGGATTTCTGAAATTTGGCCTACCAAAAAAACACTTATACAAGAAAATTGTTTCTTACTGTTTACGTGGTGCAACATATTACTTATTCCCTAAATTTAAGAAAAAAAGAAATGCGAATAGCAAATTACCTCCCCGTGATATTCTTAATAGACAATTTATCTCCCTGTAATAAATCAAAGGGCAAATAAATCTTTGTGTTTTCAAAAGAAGCACATTGTTTTTCTTTTGATTTTTACATTTTTACAAGGAGGTAAAATGTTCATTATGCAATATCGATCACAGAGAGGTAAGTGCTCATTTATACATATCATAGGGAGGTAAATTGTCTATTTATGCATATCACATGAAGGTAAAATTAAGTGAATATGTTGTCAGTGTAGGGTTAAATTGATCATTTTTCACATTAAAATGAAGTTTCAGTCGCATTATAGAGCGTGTGCGCAACACTTTGATAAGTAAGAAGTTAAATTACTCATTATTTTATAGGGAGGTAAATTACATATTTTCATATCATAGGGAATTCAATTGCTCATTAGTCATATTACTGGAGTTAATGTTGCCAAAAACCCCTCAAAGATTTCATTCGCACTATACCTTATGAAAGATAGTTGATCTATTTGTACAATATGAAAATATGTTCAATAAAATGTAATCAACTAAATAAGACACATATATGTCATTGATATGATTATATTTATGTACACCAATAAAGGTGTGCAATGAGGCTTTGTTAAAGAAAGCCCGATTTTTGCTACCTGTAAATTTTCTACTCAAAACGCTTAGAGACCCCGGGTAGCGGTACCCATCTCACCCTTGGATCAAATTAATGAAAACAAAATAACGTGTATTTTTTATATTTGCATTGAAACTTTCTATTTTTCTTAATTTAATAATTTTTTTCATATTTTTTCCAATTTTTTCGATACGTTTTCGAAAAATTTCCAATATTGACATCAAAAACAAAACTTTAATCCATCATTTTACTCCTTTTGGCTCAACCCCAGACTTGCCATTATTTAAGTATAGAACCAATGTTTTCAGAATCGGATCGGACAGTGAACCGATGAGTCGACTGACGACTGGTTTTACTGGTCGGACCGCTGATCGAACCGGATGACGTCATAATGATATAATAAATATATTTAATTTTAAAGTATATGTAATATGCATAAAATTTAAACATTATCCTACAATTGATTTCAAATATACAAAATCTTAGATTATATTTAAATTAAATCATATAATAATTATCTAACTTATATCATAACGGTAATGTGATACTAATTTGTAAGCTTATATAAATATAATATGATTATATTTCTTTACAAAATTTTAAAAGTGTAAGTTAAAAATACAACAAACTAAGATATTAATAAATTTTAAAATATGATTATGTATAAAAGTCTAATAATCAAAATTAAACTTGCATAATATATTGATTTGACTTTCAAAATTTGACACCCTTTATCCTAAAAATAATATTGGAAAGAAATATCTTATATAATAAATTTTAATAATAAAAAATTATTATTTGAGTATTAATTTTCATTGATAATGTGTAAAATGTTAATTTGAGTTAATTATCATAATCTAATATATAAATAAATTTGGCTACACCTTTTCTAAAATTTATAAATTTTTGTAATAAAAGTTCAACAAAAATGATGTAGCTCAAATGGTAAGGAAGTTATGTTTCATACAAGTACAAGAGGGTTAGAAGTTCAAATCTCACCTTCTACAATAAATTTACCTTATTTTTAACATTAAAAAAATTTAAAATCGAAAAAAAAAAGAAAAAAATAAGGAAAATTCATAATCGGGTTGAACCGGTTCGCTGGTTCACCGGTTTTGGACCGGTTCAACTCGGTTCAGTCTGGTTTTTGACTCAAGCGGTTTTAGGGGGTAAACCGAACCGAACCAACCTCCGGTTCGTGGCCGGACCGGTCGGACAAAATGTTTTGCGTTTTGCCATTAATCACTATCAATATGTTCTCTAAATATAGGGATAAATGCATGATATTACCCGATATTATCTGAAACATACACAAAACTACCCTGTGAATTTTATTTGCACCAAACTCCTTTAAAAAGTCCTGCATAAAACACCCAATCTCTGTTAGTTACTAACACCATTAATTTTTGCATAATTTTGATTGCTTAAAACTTCCTTGTACTTTTGAATGTTTGCGCAAAACTCCCTTGTAATTTTGTACGTTTGCGCAAACATCCCTTGTATTTTTGAATGTTTTCGTAAAACTTCCATGTACTTTTGAATGTTTGGACAAAACTCCCTTGTATTTTTAAATATATCTAGGGGTAATTAGGTAATTCAATTAAAAATTAACGGTGTCAATAATTAATGGAGATTGGGTGTTCAGGATTTTTGAAAGTACAAAGGGAAGGGAGTTTGGTACAAAAAAAATTTCACAAGATAGTTTCGTACAGGTTTTGCATGACGCAGGATAGTATTGTGCATTTCCTCCCTAAATATAGAAGGTAAGATTTTCGGTAAATTAGATTTTTTTCACTTTTTAATTTTGTACAATAATTTGTGTAAAATAGTATAATGGAAGTTGTAAGAAAAATTTCACATGATAATTTGGTGCAGGTTTTGCATGACACATGATAATATCGTGCTTTTTCCCCCTAAATATAGAAGGTAAGATTTTCGGTAAACTAGATTTTTTTCACTTTTTAATTTTGTACAATTCCAATATTAATTTGTGTAAAATAGTATAATGGAAGTCGTAAGAAAAATTCCACATGGTAATTTGGTGCAGGTTTTGCATGACACAGGGTATTATCTTGCATTTTTCCCCTAAATATAGAAGGTAAAATTTTCGGTAAATTAGATTTTTTTCACTTTTTAATTTTGTACAATTCCAATATTAATTTATGTAAAATAGTATAATGGAAGTTGGTCGGGATCGAGAAATGTCGCCTGAACTATATATTTTGTGCTATGTCATTCTTAAAGAAAAATATTATCTGAAAAATATTCAAGGAAAATTTACATAGACTCCCCCTGACTATGACCCTAATTACAAGATTTTACCCTCCTGTTTCAAATATTACAAAGACACCTCTCTTGACCAAAACTATATTACAAGGACACCCCCTGCTACCCCCTCAAAAATTCAATTGTCTATTATCCAAAATTAAGTTGTGGCTTTTGTTCCTCTCATCAAGACGAGGTCATAGACACCAATCTTGTCAAATTTCATCGAGTAATTTGGGAGAAATGGCGACCGAATTTGAAATTTCGGATCTAGGGTTCTTTGCAAACCAAACTTTGAACAATGATTTCTCTCAAATTATTCGATAAAATTTGACAAGGTTGGTGTCCTTTTTTTCCTCTCATCAACATGAGTTGATAGACACCAACCTTGTCACTTTTCATTGAGTAATTTGGGAGAAATCGTTGTTTAAAGTTAAGAAAAATCTTTAAGTTCCTTAATTTTGAACAACGATTTCTATCAAATTACTCGATGAAATTTGACAAGGTTGATGTCTCTGAACTCGTCTTGATGAGAGGAAAAAAAAGATACCAACCTTGTCAAATTTTATCGAGTAATTTGAGAGAAATCGTTGTTCAAAGTTTGGTTCGCGAAGAACCCTAGATCCAAAATTTCAAACTCGGTCGCCATTTCTCCCAAATTACTCAATGAAATTTGACAAGGTTGGTGTCTATGAGCTCGTCTTGTTGAGAAGAACAAAAGCCACAACTTAATTTTGGAAAATAGACAATTATAATTTTTGAGGGGGTAGCAGGGGGTGTCCTTGTAATATTGTTTTGGTCGAGGGGGGTGTCTTTGTAATATTTGAAACAGGAGGGTAAAAACCTGTAATTAGGGTAATAGCCAGGAGGTGTATGTAAATTTCCCAATATTCAAATAAACCCAAGTACAATTTCGATCAAATGAATGCTAAAAATATGTTTAGATGTCTCATCTTACCATGGATAAAAAAAATGCACCGTTTTCGTTTCCGAATCAATGAAAGCGAAAAGAAAGTGTAATTCTAAAACTATTTGTTTGTATTGTGGCTCTCATTTTACTTAAGTTAGTAACTTAATTTTACAATTTTTAACACGGTTTTCTAAATTTTTCGAAAAGTTCTTGAAAAATTTCAAATATTTAACTGTCTGAAACATATACAAGAAATTAAACTTTGATCCATGCACTTTACAAATCATGAGTAGGAGAAATATCATGCATCTTTAGGCTACTAAAAACCCACACATAATTATTGATCCAGACCAACTTCAATTTCTGAAATTTTGTTTTCCATTTAATTATTAGTAGTAATATTGCCAATTTGTTAACATATGAACATGCTCGGGTGAGTTTAAATGAGTTTCACAATCATTGTATGTTTCCACAAAAAAATGTTTTGAAGCAAAATAACCGTTCAATTGGAAAATCTAAATGATTAATTGGTAAAATAGATGTTTCTTTTGTTATTTACTTTAAATCGTTTTGTCCTATACTCTATAGTTACTATTCTGCACAATTTGCTTTAGGGATGTTGCATAAAAGTGACAATTTCCTAATGAACAAATACATACATAAACACATTTTTTTCGTTATTTTGCTGAAATTATCAAGCAAGATGTGTATCGTTCTTCGTGTAATATGCCCTAAACATAATGTTAAAAAAAAAAGGGAATTCCAATTATTAATAGCGTAAAAATACATTCCACTATTTATAATGATCACAAAATAAAAATGAACTGGATACTTAAATAGAAATTCATTTTGTATTGTATTCATAACATATATACAAAAGAGGAATATCATATTCACAAAATACAAAAATAGAGGAATACATCAAGATTCCAAGGAAATAAGTCTATATTTAATCAAACGAAACATCTATTGGAATAATGGATGTGAATATGGTATATCAATGATGAAACACGTTTTCAAAAAGGAACCATAGTTGAAAAGTCACTGGATTCTTATTTGCATAATATTGTTGTTTAGTCTAATTCCACACTCACAAACTCCAGAGGTTCCTTTAAATGCCCTATCATAGAAAAAATAAGAATTCATGAATTAAATAAGAATATATTAAAAAAAGTAAGAAATTAGAATTACAATGTGTAAGAAAATATATAAAGTATTACATGGAAGAACATATACTCCCTAACGAAGAAGCCATATAAGAAAGAAGAAAATAGCTAAACAAAAAAATGCAAAACACAACATTCGAATATCCCAACTTCAACTACTAGATTGTCTAGGAGCTCAGAAATCCGATCATGACATTCACGCAATGTAATAGCAGTCGAGGGTGCAATTGTCGAATCCATAGAAATCGGAGCAAGATTCAACCTAAAATCGGTTACTCTGCTTTAAAGTTGGACAATTCTTCTGTGAAGAGATATCAACCGCCATCTCATATCTCTAAGATCCGAATAGGTCAACATAGCGGCGTCGATAACTCCGAATAGAAACATCATGAACAAAGATAGCAAGTCGGGAGCAAAAGATTCCTTAATGTCACGCCCCAACATCTTGTACGACCGAAGTAGCCTAGTCATAACATAGTGGAAATTATCACAATCAAACAAGGCACTGAAGGTTCTGGAGAATTCCAAAAGGATCCACACAAGACCAGAGGTTTCCGGAAGAATCTAGATCAATCTTGAAAGGTCTACACACTTGGAGAGTAACGTGGAATATTCTAGGCCATCCTATAATACTTTAGAAGGTTGTGGAAGACCTTGGAAGCATGAACTATTTATAACATTGTAGAACCTTAGAGAACTTTGTACTTAATGTAGAGAATGTACTTATAACCTTGTTGAATGTAGTAGAGAATATAGTAGAGCATTGGTAGGAAATTTCAAGATGTAGAATTTTAACCACTAGATCAAGTTAATTTCAGTCATCCATTATGCATGTTGATTAGTATAAATAGGTAGGTCATTCATTTGTACAAACCATCCAAGAAATCATCCAACAAGTTGTAAGCTTATCTAGAGAATTAAAGAGTACTTTTTAGCAATCTTAGCTCTTCCAACTTTTCCTTCTCTTAGCATTTTTCTAACCTTTCGAAAGAGGTTGACTTAGCCAACCGCGGGGCGGAATCGACAAGCCGTGTTTGAAGTCGAGACTAAGTGCCGGACGATTACTTTGACAAAGTTAAGTCTATGACATTAAGCTGAAATCCCCCAAACTATGGCAATACTCTAATTATGCCAATAAAGGTGGCAATGCACGCGTTCAAAATAAAAGAAAATTGAACCCTTAAATTGTTGGGATACCTCGGCTGTCAGAACAACAAAATTGCGGAATTTAAAATTTTTCCGAGATACCCATCAACCCATGAATCGATTTCCATATTACATATGCAAAAAGGTTTATTAAAACAATTAATCAAATCATTAAACAAACTAGAGGGGGTGAAATCGCAATTTTCCTCACCACAAGTTCGGTGGTGGTAACCTCTGTTGGGTAATGCCCCGGTTGTCAGAACAACGAGAGTGCGGAATTTAAAATTTTTCCGAGGCACCCCATCAGTTCCAAAATTCGATCTCCATATTAATTATGTGAAATAAGTTGAATCAAACAATAATAGAAACAAAGGGGGTGATATGCGAAATACCTCTCCACAGGTTCGGTGGTGGTAACCTCCGGCTTTCTAGTTTGATTCACGATGCAGTGATCCAATTGTCTCACCTCCAGAACGTATCCACACCAGATGGATTGTAGCAACGTCTCCAAGTCACAGGCTACGAACTAGACCTTGGAGATTTGTCAGTGAAGGAAGAGTTGGAACTGGATCCAGCTCTTGAACTAGATCCAGATGAAAAAGAAGAAGAAGAAGGGGCGGCGGCACAGGGAGTTTTCGGCCAGGGCTGATCACTATTTTCAGCTTTCCAAATCCTCTCTTTTATTGCTTGGATTAGTTCTCTTGTTATTATGGAAGATATGATGAGTTATATTTATAAGAGAAGAGTCCTTCTCTTATTAGATATCTCATCAAGATTTGATGAATCCTTTCCTTATCACAATAGGAAACAAAATTCAACCAAATCTCTTCTTTGTCACTTGTCAAACAAGAAACAAATTCTTCTACTTATCTCCTAGCCAAAAATCGCCCCTCATGCCTTATCCATGCAATCCGAAAATTGCATGCTAAATTCTTCTTCCATTTAATTAATTAACCACTTTAATTAATATCATAATTAATTAGATAATCCAATTAATTAATTAGACACTCTAATAATTTAATTAGATATTCTAATTAATAATTCTCCTCTTTGAATCAACACTTTAATTCATTAACTTTGATTTAACTTCCTTAAATCAACTATTTCCTTTTATGACTGTCACTGTCCAACTGTATTGTGTGTGACCCTCTGGGTTCACCATCAATTGGCAGTAGGCCCACGACTTTCGTGATTTAATTAACGAGCAATTAAATGCTCCAATCAATTAAACACTTTTAATTGACCACTCCAGAATTAATCTCCTTTATTAATTCAGGAATACCCACACTTCATGGTCGATGTCTAGCCACAAGCCCATGAAGCCCAACTTCAGGTGAATTGATCTTGTGAACCTCACCTCTTATAATTGCCATGTACATACGGTCCTTCCAAAGACTAATTTCCCGACCGAGACCTAGGGTGTGGGAATTGACCGGCACCTCTAATTATCTCGATAACTATACTTTCTAATTCTGGATAATAATTCCAGTGTGACTGCTAAATTTGGAAACTCCTTTTCAAATCCGTCACCTACTGCGGCCGCAGGTTCCTCGGAACATATTATCTAAGAACGTATAGGAAATTCTCCCACCTTATCAGGATGAGTCGATAGATCCTTTCTTAGTACTAACCATTCGCGTACACGACTATACGCACCCAACTTAGGCACATTAAGGTCAGGCTACGTGACCAGTACCTAAATCTAAATACGTACACCCATGCACCGAATACGCCCTAGCACCTCAAGTCTATGGACTAAATCGTACACTATTATAAGCCTTGAGAAACATCCCATCACCGATATGCGTCATGCGCTTCCACAATGGGTTTCTCTGTTCGGGTCGTTCGATGCGTTCGATCCCCTATCGAACCACCTAGTCATATGCACTGACATCAAATGTCTTGTTCATGAAACTCTACAAATTCACTCCATGTGAATCATGCATATTCGTACAAGTCTTAGCGATTCCTTCGATACCCCGTCTCGTTCGGAATCTATGACTTGGAACGTGTTTTAAGATCACGACCTTTGAGACTGTTTCATGATTGCACTCAATACTGAAGGGAATCGTCCCATAGTCAAATGTAATCTTAGGATTTCATCCAATCGCTTAGATACGTTCGCGAGAGATGAAGTTGGCCATTGTTTAATTTACATACTATAAATAAACGGTCGTATTAATTATTAATCCATAAGAAAATAGTCCTCTTACAAGCTAATTAATATTAGCTTGCTAGACACTATCCTATCAATCTCCCACTTGCCCTAAAGCCAATCACAACATTTCTAAGACCCATCTTATCAAGATGTCCTTCGAACCCTTTTGCGATATAGACTTCACTAGTGGATCTGCTAAGTTGTCTGTTGAGATAACGTAACCCTTCTACGTGTCTCAACTATCTATGATTTATCCAATCATATGGTTATGTGTTCAGATCGTTGGTGTGATCTCGATTCCCTTTCATTTAGCAATTGCCCTATTGTTTCTCATTGTCGTAGAACAGGTATCCAATGGATTTCGTTGGATATCCCACAAATTTACGCGAATTGGATCTACCATCCAATTTGTCATGCAAGGGTATTACACCATATCGTATATGGTACGGCGGTGTAAGGACTTACTTCGAAAGGTACTAGCCTAAGTATCTTCTTTGAAGAGTCGGGAAAGGCTATCCCCAAAAGTGAACAAGGAAGTTCAGCGAAGTCTTATCGTGAAATGAACCTTTCTCAGAAAGTTCGATTTCTACTCAGTTCGCTTCGTGAGAATCCTATTCTCGTTTAGATAATCGAGGAATTTATAGCTTATGTTTTGGCCAATCTGATTAGATCAAACGGTTTTTCAACATTATCCTCTTAATTACTTCATTTCCAAAAACTTCTTTGAATATTTCAACAGTTTTAAAACTGTACTTCACAAAGTACGCATATGCTTTGACGATTAAAAATCGTAAGTATATATGAAGTAACGTCCTTTTGAACTAACCATTTAGTTCTCCACGTTTGTCCTAATGGATTAAATCCATTCGGTTGATATGCTTAGGATGCCTAGCAAACTTTAATTCTGGTCATTATTCCTTTGAGACAAGATTCGTAAGTTACGAGTTCATCCAAGTTCTATGTTTCAAGAATCTCAAATGAAATCAATCTTTCGAATCCTTCTTTTGGAAGTATGTCCAAAAATGCGCATTTCAAGTATGTGGGTGATTATCTTGTTGTTTTACTTTTCTCGATTTAGCATACAATTTACTTGAAGTTTTAATTGTTTATCATTGATTCATTTCTATGCTTTAAAGACATTCCATTCATAATGGTAAAGCATCTATATTTTGTACAAAGTAAAAGCTTAAATAAATAATATTCCATTCATAATGGTAAAGCAATGTTGTCTTGTACAAAAATTCGAAATAATACTAAAAAAACAAAATAAAACTAAAACTCATGCTAAGACGAAAAACTAAGTAAAACTCTTTGCTAAAAATTGAAGTCTAGATTCTTCTTGGCCCAACTCCTGAAGCATTTTTCCCTTATATATTGTTGCAACTCTTGCCTTTTCCTTCCAAGGAATGCCCTTCTTCCCAAGGGCAAGGGAATGCCGTCATCACCTGCAAACATTTTACAGATATGAGGGTCTATGAGATGTCATACATCAAAAAGAAATAACTAGGTCATACCGTTGTTAATTCTCTTCAGGAATTTCTTTCCAGCAAGCATCCTTAGTTCTTTATCTTTCTTACACAAGGGGCAATCCTTTCCTTCACTCAGACCCAATCCCTGTAGATGGGCTTTCTCATATTTGTCCAACAACTTGCGCAAATCATTTGTCTTAATCCCGTCACACGGAATTTCCAAATGATGCACAAAATGAGAAAATGAGTCAGACAAGCCAGTGAGAATAATTTCTATCTCATCATTCTGATCCAAATCAGCGCCTAGCTTTTTGATTCGTTTCATCATCTTGATTAGGTAAGAACAATATTCTCTAACATTGTCGAACCCAACCATGCTTGTCTCGTAGATTGAAAAACTCATGATTTGTCCCAAAGTTTGTTCGTACATGATTGTGGATTTTTGAATGGCTATATATAAACAATTTAAAAGACAACAATAAGCATACAGGTTTAATAAAAATACTTATAATTAACGAAAATTGGACTTTTTATCGAAAAAGTTCTCCCACTATTTTTATCGAAACAATAACCCCTTTATTTGTTCGGGAAATCCTATTTCCTAGTAGGTCTTGACGTCCCGGCAGACATTAACTGCACCCACGACTCGTGGCCATACAATTAACTCCCTAGGTAGGTATACTTTTACCAATTGTGTCCCTACACAACCTTCAAGCTATTTTGCCTCGGTTTTCACATTTATCTAGCACTGCTACATCATAAATGTTACTACTCGTTAAGTCTAACCCATTAATCATGATGAGCAACGGGCCCGGTCATGAAATCCCCGTAACTGGTTATCGGTCGATATACATGTCCCGACGAGTCCCCACCCTTGTCAAGTTTTAAGAAAACAAGAATCAAGGAATTTTGCGTATTGTCCCTTTCTTCGCCTCGGGTGCCAGACTCTGGATCACCTTAATCGATAAGTAGACAACTCACGCTAGTTCCTATTAATGGAAGGCTTGGAACTATAAAACTTCATTTTATAGTTAACCCAATATGACTTAATATTTATTCAAGAGGGATTTTCGGTTTTGAAAGTTTGAAGAAACTCTCCTCGAGATCTCACCGCATTAATTATGCTTTATCCTTTTATTTACGATCTAATTACTAGCGCGCATCACATACAAGCCATAAATAAATCGACAAATAAAAATAAAACATTCACACCTAGCATGCATGCTATCACAGTATGTTTTCGATCGGGAGCCTCCTATGCGGGCCAGCATCGAGCCATGATGTTGGCCCAATTGGTCAATCTAATTGGGTTCTTAATGGACCTAGACTATTACAATAATAACCACGCATACATGGCCTTCATTCCTCCTTGGGCCTCCACCTTGCTTGTAATGGGCCTCCATCCTAAACTATTTAAAACAGTAAAGCCCTATTCTATTACAAAGGCTCAAAATGGCCAAAAAACTTAAGGCTCGCAGGCCCAATAAAAACAACACAATTAAAAATTAAACCAATCACATCTACCCTAGGGTCAAGGCTCGGCACGATCGAAAACCACGTAAACAGTTCAGGTAGAGCAAGAAACAAGCAAACAACTTTTACGTATTTCTTATCTTACTTATTTAAAACTCCTTTTAAAATAACTCATGATCCTTACTTTAGTCTCTACTAATTATGATAAAATTAATTTTCGGATAAACAAAAACACTTTTTATGCACAAAGACAGATTCTGTTTTTCAACTTTTGAAAATTACAGTTTGGTCCCTTAACTTTCAAAAATTATATTTTGACCCCTCAAGTTTCGGAAATTAACAAATTAACCCCAAAAATTTTGACAGCTGCAAATCGGTCCAGAAAACAGAAACTTACAGATTTAACCCAGAAATTTTCGTTAATTGCAAACAGACCCCTGAATTGTACGTAAATTACAAAAACAACCCCAACTTACGGAAATTGCAAAAACGACCCAGTTTTCAGAAAATCCAGAAAATTATAATTTCAGTCCAGAAACATGCAGAAAACAAAATTTTCAATTTTGGTCCAGTTTTTCGAAAATTGCTATTTGCAAAAACAGTCCACTAATTTTTGAAAATTCAAAATCGGCCCAAACTAATTCATGCAAATTTATCCGAGCATACATAATATCATAACAAGCAAGAATCATCACATAGAACATAATAATCACTAATATCCATATATTAAATTATGTTCAGGCCTTTTTCACATAATAATAATGGAGTTGGCTCTGATACCACTGTTGGGTAATGCCACGGTTGTCAGAACAACGAGAGTGCAGAATTTAAAATTTTTCCGAGGCACCCCATCAGTCCCAAAATTCGATCTCCATATTAATTATGGAAAATAGGTTGAATCAAACAATAATAGAAACAAAGGGGGTGATATGCGAAATACCTCTCCACAGGTTCGGTGGTGGTAACCTCCGGCTTTCTAGTTTGATTCACGATGCAGTGATCCAATTGTCTCACCTCCATAACGTATCCACACCAGATGGATTGTAGCAACGTCTCCAAGTCACAGGCTACGAACTAGACCTTGGAGATTTGTCAGTGAAGGAAGAGTTGGAACTAGATCCAGCTCTTGAACTAGATCCAGATGAAAAAGAAGAAGAAGAAGGGGCGGCGGCACAGGGAGTTTTCGGCCAGGGCTGATCACTATTTTCAGCTCTCCAAATTCTCTCTTTTATTGCTTGGATTAGTTCTCTTGTTATTATGGAAGATATGATGAGTTATATTTATAAGAGAAGAGTCCTTCTCTTATTAGATATCTCATCAAGATTTGGTGAATCCTTTCCTTATCACAATAGGAAACAAAATTCAACCAAATCTCTTCTTTGTCACTTGTCAAACAAGAAACAAATTCTTCTACTTATCTCCTAGCCAAAAATCGCCTCTCATGCCTTATCCATGCAATCCGAAAATTGCATGCTAAATTCTTCTTCCATTTAATTAATTAACCACTTTAATTAATATCATAATTAATTAGATAATCCAATTAATCAATTAGACACTCTAATAATTTAATTAGATATTCTAATTAATAATTTTCCTCTTTGAATTAACACTTTAATTCATTAACTTTGATTTAACTTCCTTAAATCAACTATTTCCTTTTATGATTGTCACTGTCCAACTGTATTGTGTGTGACCCTCTGGGTTCACCATCAATTGGCTGTAGGCCCACGACTTTCGTGATTTAATTAACGAGCAATTAAATGCTCCGATCAATTAAACACTTTTAATTGACCACTCCAGAATTAATCACCCTTATTAATTCAGGAGTACCCACATTTCATGGTCGATGTCTAGCCACAAGCCCATGAAGCCCAACTTCAGGTGAATTGATCTTGTGAACCTCACCTCTTATAATTGCCATGTACATACGGTCCTTCCAAAGACTAATTTCCCGACCGAGACCTAGGGTGTGTGAATTGACCGGCACCTCTAATTATCTCGATAACTATACTTTCTAATTCTGGATAATAATTCCAGTGTGACTGCTAAATTTGGAAACCCCTTTCCAAATCCGTCACCGACTGCGGCCGCAGGTTCCTCGGAATATATTATCTAAGAACGTATAGGAAATTCTCCCACCTTATCAGGATGAGTCGATAGATCATTTCTTAGTACTAACCATTCGCGTACACGACTATACGCACCCAACTTAGGCACATTAAGGTCAGGCTACGTGACCAGTACCTAAATCTAAATACGTACACCCATGCACCGAATTCGCCCTAGCACCTCAAGTCTAAGGACTAAATTGTACACTATTATAAGCCTTGAAAAACATCCCATCACCGATATGCGTCATGCGCTTCCACAATGGGTTTCTCTGTTCGGGTCGTTCGATGCGTTCGATCCCCTATCGAACCACCTAGTCATATGCACTGACATCAAATGTCTTGTTCATGAAACTCTACAAATTCACTCCATGTGAATCATGCATATTCGTACAAGTCTTAGCGATTCCTTCGATACCCCGTCTCGTCCGGAATCTATGACTTGGAACGTGTTTTAAGATCACGACCTTTGAGACTGTTTCATGATTGCACTCAATACTAAAGTGAATTGTCCCATAGTCAAATGTAATCTTAGGATTTAATCCAATCGCTTAGATACGTTCGCGAGAGATGAAATTGGCCATTGTTTAATTTACGTACTATAAATAAACGGTCGTATTAATTATTAATCCATAAGAAAATAGTCCTCTTACAAGCTAATTAATATTGGCTTGCTAGGCACTATCCTATCAACCTCCAGTCTTCTCTTTGATTCACAGAAGCGATCCAAGTGTTTCGCCTCTAGAATGTATCCACACCAGCTGGATTGTAGCAACACCTTCAAGTCACAGGCTAAGAACTAGAGTTTGAAGGTTTGTCAATGGAGGAAGCATATCTAGATCCAGATCTAGATGGAGAAGAAGAGAGGAGAGGGGCGGCTACTCAAGGGGGCGGCTAGGGTTGGAAAATGCAGATTGAACATTAGGTTTAGAGTCTTCTCAAGACTCCTATTTATAAGCCCCTAATTACCTTGATGTGCAAGACTTCTTATGGGCTCTTTAATTAAAGTGGCCCATGTCTTGCACTTTAATTTAATTAACCCATTAATTAAATTAGCCCAAATTAATTCATCTCTCTTAATTATTAATTAACACTTTAATTAATATTTAATTAACTAGACCATCTAATTAATTATTCTTCCAATTGAATAAACACCTTAATTCAATTATTGATTTAACTCCTTTAAATCATTTATTTCCTTTTATGACTGTCACTGTCCAACTGTATTGTGTGTGACCCTCTAGGTTCACCATCAAATTGGCAGCAGACCCACGAACACTTCGTGATTTAATTATGAGCAATTAATTGCTCCGATCAACTAAACACTTTTAATTTACCACTCTAGAATTAATCTCCCATTAATCCAGGAGTACCCACACCTCATGGTCGATGTCTAGCCATAAGCCCATGAGGCCCAACTTCAGGTGAATTGATCTTGTGAACCTCACCTCTTATAACTGCCATGTACATACGGTCCTTCTATCGACTTAATTTCCTAATCGAGACCTAGGGTGTGTGAATTGATCGGCACCTCTAATTATCTCGATTCTGTACTTTCTAATTCTGGATAATAATTCCAGTGTGACTGCTAAATTTGAAAACCCCTTTCCAAATCCGTCAGTGACCATGGCCATGGGCTTCTCGGAATATATTATCTAAGAACGTACATGAAATTCTCTCATCCATTACGATGAGTCGGTAGATCCTATATTGATACTAACCACACTCGTACACGACTATACACACCCAAAGTAGGCACACAATTATCAGGCTACGTGATCGGCACCTAAGTCAAAGTACGTACACTCGTGCACCGAATTCGCCCTAGCATCTCAAGTCTAAGGACTAAATCGTACACTATTATAAGTCTTGAGAAATATCCCATCACCGATATGCGACATGCGCTTCCACAATGGGTTGTTCGGGTCGTTCGATGCGTTCGATCCCCTATCGAACAACCTACTCATATGCACTGACATCAAATATCTTGTTCATGAAACGCTACAAATTCACTCCATGTGAATCATGCATAATCATACAAGTCTTAGTGATTCCTTCGATACCCCGTCTCGTTCGGAATCTATGACTTGGAACGTGTTTTAAGATCACGACCTTAGAGACTGTTTCATGATTGCACTCATACTGAAGTTGTTGGTCCCAAGTGGTCAGATGAGGTCTAGAGGGGGGGGGGGGGGGGTGAATAGACCTCTAAAAATTTATCTTTAAATTCTCCAACTTTTTCTGTCAGCAGACTAAGCTGATCAAGAATTGTAAGTAGACTAAGCTAATCTCGCACAAAGCTTTGAACAGCAGAGTTGACCACTCTTCTGATTTTACTTAGCTGGTTTTATCAAAATCAGAGTTTTAAATTTACTAACTTGCAGCGGATTTATCTAGTGTTTTTCACAAGTAATTTTCTTAACTTAGAAAAGATTTTATCCCCAGTTTTTATAAACTCCTTTTAAAAACTTTTCAACAGTTAACTTACGTGTTTAAATATGCTCTTTGAAAATATGCAGAAAATAATGCAAGTATAAACACACAGAATTTTTATAGTGGTTATATGGATAAAAATCCTTTAGTCCACTCTTTCAAGTCACTTAGATCTTGGGTTATACTATAAACACACAATTTACAATATACTCTGCTTGTGCCAAACAACAAATGAACTGGCCACAAGTTCGTTACAGGAAATCACAAAGAAGTCCTAAATAACAAAGCTTTATCACTCACAAAGATGGATAACAGCTTCTCACAACACTTTTCTCACAAAATCACTCAGATTTATATGTATATTTGTTTATCTCTCTTTTCTGCTTCGTCAACAAATGACTCGGCTATTGAGTGTTCTGTTCTTGAGGTTGAGAGTTAGAAGAATTTTGCTTCGGATTTGCTCTCAGATGTGTTGTCTCTCCTTCTTCAACTCTTGAACTGAACTATTTATACTTGAGATTTGAAAATCTGCCCGTTGAGAGATCGACAGGTGTCCAAATCCTCGAGTACTGGTCCTTGTCTCTGAAACGGCTACCTGCGACTGATCACTATACACTCTGCTGTACTTTCTGTCAGTTCGCATTTAATGCACCAAGCTGATACGAGGTTTCTCTTCAATCATTTGTCATAAATACCCTTCCTCTTCAGCATTTATTACTCCAAGTGCATTTATTACCGTTGCAATAACTTCTGATCCACTTCCACTCTGCTGATCGAAATCATTCGTCTGATGTACACTCGGCTGATCCCAAACTGAACTAATCTGATTTGAGTCTGCTGAAAATCCACCAGTCTGATACCTTCCTTCAATAACAGATCAGTAGTCTTCTGGACCATATTTGACTTGTCTGAAGTAGCTTCTTCTTTGGTCAAATATCTTCTAAGGTTTTAACTAAGCTTCCATACTTAGCTGATGACTTTTGGAAATCATCAAAACCTCCCTTCATTTCTAAGTCTTCATCTTCATCCAACAATTTCCCCCTTTTTGATGATGACAAAACTTCAGCTAAGTACCTGTACCTAAAACTAAAGTGAAGTCCTCAAAAATTTATGAGATAGAAATGATGTGTTGGAAACTTGAACTTTTATAGATATTCTTTGAAATTACAGTACAAGTTTACAAGAAAATGGACTTAAGTGAAAAAAAATACAAATAAAGTAAGCTGATACAATGATTTTCAATTTAAAACCTAGTCTAGAAAATCTAGTCTAGTCTTCAGCTTCTTCATTATCTTCCTCTTCTTCCTCCCATAGTCGAATGTGGTCTTAGGGTTTCATCCAATCGCTTAAATGTATTCGCGAGAGATGAAGTTGGCCATTGTTCATTCTATACAGTTATAAATAAACTTGCGTATTAATCATTAAATCAAATATTGTTTATTACAGAATAGTCCTATTACAAGCTAAAGGTATTGGCTTGCTGGACACTATTCTATCATAAATTTTATGCCTGTATTCCGTTACATCACTATTGATCTCTTTTGTTTCTCTATCAAGTTTTTTCAAATTATCTCTAACCTTGTTAGTTACATAATCTACAAATTAATCAATCAAGGAGTATTATAGTAAATACATTGACATAAATTTAACGAAAAATACTATTTTCCAAATGCAAACACTACAACAAATATGTGTTTTGGAGGCATTAAAGCATGCCACATAAATTATATAATGGTAGCGTTTTCTTATATTATGGTATTTTTCTGAAGTGCCATCTACATTGATGTAGCTAAAAGTCCAATGTCAATAAATTGCCTATTTGGTTACATAAATGCAATGCCACATGAAATTAAATACCATGTTATTGTGAAATGCCACAAGAAAAGCAACAATTGACATGATAAAATGCTAGAAGAAATTAATTTGTTGACTTGTATAATGACACTGTATACATAATTAATAGCACTTAAAGATGTAGCGAAACATATATTTTATGGCACTTCATAATGGTTACATTCCTAAATGCAGTAAAAAGATTATTGAATGACATGTTGAAATGCCACTTATAGCTTTAACAATAACAAGATATAATGTCATAATAATTAATAAAGAAGACATGCTATAATGCCACTGTAAACTTGTTGGGATTCTTACGGGAAAACGAGCCTCAGGCAGTGGAAATATAAAACTTTTAGGCTCCCCTTGGGAACCTTGCCAGGATACAATCCGGTATATAGTTAAACTAATATTATACAAGAATATATAAACAGATCTAGTTTATACCTCGTTCCTTGCACTTCCAAAGCAACTCTGTATATCTGGATCTGTGTAGAATTTTGACAGCAAAATCGCCCCATTTGTTTCTCCATAAAGTGGATCTGCAACTTTGGTCCCAAGCTTTAGCTAGCACCCCACGTGTTGCGCCTCTACGAGTTGATACACCACAATTGCACGAAAAACCTTGATAGGACTGATCGGCTAGAACAAAGATCTTATCAAGATATAAAACGAGGGAAGAAAACACGGAGAAAATCGAAGCAAGCCTTCGATTTCCTTACTATGGGCGACGGCTATGTGTGGAAAAGGAGGGGGAGTTTTTCTTTTCTTTGCAAGAGTGTTTCTTGGTATCAAGTTGGCACATGTGTTGTGTGTGTGTTGTATGTTACTCTTGCAAGACTAAAGGTTATATATATAGGTTACTTCTCCTAATCCAACTAGGAGACCTATTAAAACCTTAACTCCTTTTCCTACATGGGCTAGGGCCCTTTTAATTAGCAAGACCTAGTCTTCTAATTAATTAATGGCCCAATCCTATTTAATTAATTAGGACCCTATTTAATATCCAAATTAAATAGTCCATTAATTAAATCCCATTTTATCCTATTTAATTAAATCGAACTCCAAGCCCATTTAATTAAATAATCTTTAATTAATTAAATCCAATTTAATTAATTATCTTATAAATTAAAATCCAATTTAATTTATAAACTCAATCCGATCCAATTGGATCGAATCTCGCCCTGCTTCGAATGGGTCGACCCAGTCTATCCATTCATTCTTCGTTTCCTTGTTTTCGCTTCATGTGTATTGTGTATGCCCCCGTAGGTTCACCACATAATTGGCCGCGGGTTATAACTAAATATATATATATATATATTTAATTATTCGAGTAAACCTATACTCTAAATCAATCGAACACTCTGTCGGTTGACCATTCCAAAATTAGCACCCCTGCTAATTTGGGAATTCTCCCACACTCCACAGTCGATGTCTGGCCACAAGCCCGTGGAGCCCAATCACTGGTGAATTAATTCAGTGAACCTATTTAACCTTTACAATTACCATGTACGACTTAATCCTTCCATTAGTTGGTCTCCCAGTCAAGACTAAGGTTATGGACTTTCATCGGTTTCCTTTACTTGTCTCGACTATGTATTCTGGTCTTTAAATTATTCCCTTTGACTTAACCTTTATGAGCTACTTTTATAAAGGCGTCAGATACCTTGGCCAAGGATTTACCGGAATACGTTTCTCACAGAGATTAATAGGAGAAGCTCCCAACCTATCAAGTTGGGTCAACGGATCCTCTGTTGATGATATGAACCTGCATACACGTTCCTCTATACCCAACATGAACACACAGAGACCTTCTGGTAGACTCCAGTCAGTCGGGACTCATATCAAAGCATAGACGTTCGTGCACCAGATAAACCCTATCACCTCAAGTAATAAGGATCGTTCCTCGTACACTATTTTAAATAGGAATAACTTCATCCCCGATATGCGACTACCGCTTCCATGGTGAGTTATTTCATAGTTGGGGTATTCAGTGCGCTTACCATCCCAGCAAGCCACCCACTCGTGTGTATCGGCTATCCCAGTCACGCTCGTGGACCCCAGCGTCCTCCAGTTCATCGGAGTATACACACTCGTGAGGGTCTAACCGAATCCATTGATGTCCCATCTCAAATGGATTCTACGACCCTTGAATTAGTTTTAGATCACGGCCTTGGAGATCAGTCCACGGGTTGTCCCATAGCCCTGTGATCTATTCCATTCTTATGTTAGATAATTATTCATAAGATGAAGGTGACCATATAATTAAATGCATCTATTAATCTAATTGAATAGTTCCTTTAATTATTACAAATTAAATGCAGCCAAAACAGTTGGCTTGCAGGACACTATTCTATCAAAACTTATAAATAAATAGATCAATAATAAAAAAAAAAACCTATATTAATGGACATGATTTTAAAATTTATTTAAATGAAGATACATTTATGAAAGTTCAAAATACTAATTAAAAAACACACTACTATGTATATTATTAAATATAATCAGTAGAACATAAAAGTATGAAACAAGAAAAATCATCGGAATGTTTTAACACCATCGATCTTATCGATGCCAGCGCATAATTCTTCGTCCCCAGTCCATCGGTTGTGTGACTCTCAATTTCCTTGTCTACAATCTCTCTCGCATAACCTATGATCTCATCCTTATCTAAACCACTGTTTTTCTTGGCCTTCTTAAACTCCTCAACAAAATCCCCGAACTATTATTTTGTCGTAAACCCGTCCATAAACTTCTTTTTCTTAAGAAAATCGGTCCTTGCATCCAAACCCTTCAACTTCAAGTCAACTTGTTCCCTATTCTTTTCTATTTTCCTTATTGAACTAATCAAATTCTCATGTTTTTTATCAACAACATTCAATTGAACCTGAAGCATTGCAGTCGTCTTAACAAGTTCCTCCACCTCCCCAATCTATCCCAGAATAGCCAAAGAAGAACCTTGATTTGTGCCGCCAAAACACCAATTAGTAATACCCATATAAAGACAAACTAAAATTGCCAATAACCCACAAATCTTAAGGAAAGTGTTCCCCAAATCCTCTCAAAGCGGATTCCTCGACTTCCATACCGAGTGGGACTTAGAGGGTTGGGTTTCGTCCTTGCGATACGTCGCGTCCTTTAAAATCTCATTTGTTGTATAATCTTTGTAGCCGCCTTTGGACATGGGCGTAGCAGTCACAACGGCGCAGCGGCAGGGGACGGTCTCGCTTTCGGAAAAGGTTGCTATTTTCAGTGATTTGAATTCTTGGAAGCGTAAGAGAAAATCCTATAATCGGAAAAATATTTGGTTAAATTTATGAGGTTCCTTTCCCTTTTTAACTTTTCTTTTTCTTTTTTGATAGTTCATTTTTATTTTTCCTTAAATTGTAACAAATCCGACTAAATAATGTACTATCAAATTTTCGAGATATTTTTATAACCAAAGAAAAAATCGAGATATTCTAACTATACTATAAAAGATGTGACGACAACTTATGTACAACAGTACAAGTTACAAAAACTAGCATTTTGGTTTCTCAATAAGATAATAAATTCCCAAAGTCATATATACATTCTCACAAACATTATACAATGTTTGTGACAGAACATGCAGATTCTTATCTCAAAAGAGTCTTAACAATTCTCAAAAAGACCACACTATTTATGTCACAAACCATACAAATTTCTAACATAATATTTTGATTACAGGCGCAAATCCCTCAACCCTGTTCATGACCATGTACTCTCAGTCTATAGATGCACGTATAAGCTCATCCATGGTTAGATGTGAAATCAAGTCGAATTGCGTAAAAAAGCATAGAGGTTGCTACTAAACCACCTTATAAGTTTGTATGTTTCTCTTCTAAAGATCATATGTGAATTTAGTGAGAAAAAACATCTTGTCGTGATCAACTTTAATTTAACGCCACACAAATCTTGTCCGTGGACATCCTACAATTCTTAGGAGAAGAAATCATAAGGTGATCCACACTATGTTCAGAGATCGAAAAACAATTAGTAAAACTTTAGAAGACAAACAATATTTACATTACAAATTAGGATAGAGCAAAACACATTCTTATAAATAAAAATTAAGTTTCTCAAACTCTAAAGTAAAAGGGAATCAATCAAGTTCAACAATAACAAAAACAAATATAATTGATACCATGAAGTGCAAAAGTACGTAAAATATCCCCTTAGCAACATGTTCCGAAGTCACAACTTCTGCGACAATAGTAGTTATAAGTTTGATCTCGACAAACCCATTGTCCCCCTTAAGAGGAAAGCATTGTCCAAGCTTACCAAAGCTAGGTTAATCATCTTCTTTGCTCTTTCACAAACCCCATATACATTCATCATACAACTAATAGTTGATTCAGTAATTCTTTAATACCATGGATCCTATTGACGCCAGCATTATCCTCCGTCCCTAGTCCATCGGTTGTGTGCCTCTCGATTTTTTTCTCCACAATCTCCCTCGCATAACCTATTATCTCATCCCTATCTATACCGCTATTTTTCTTGGCATTTAAACTCCTCGATAAAATCCCCGAACTCTTCTATTGTCATAACCCCGTCCATGAACTTCATATTCTCAAGAACATTGGTGCTCGCATCCAAAGCCTTCAACTTCATGTCAACTTGTTCCCCATCTATTTTCCTTATTGAACTAATCAAATCCTCAAGTTTTTTGTCAACAACATTCAACTGAACCTGAAGCATTGCAGTCGTCTTAACACACTTCTCCACTTCTCCAATCTCTCCCAGAATAGTCAAAGAAGAACCTTGATTAGTGCTGTCAAAACACCAATTAATAATACCCATATAAAGACAAACTAAAATTGCCAATATCCCACAAATCTTAAGGAAGGCATACCCCAAATCCCCCCAAAGCGGATTCCTAGACTTTCGTGTTGGCAGGGACTTAGAGGGTTGGGTTTCGTCCATGCAATTCCTAGCGTCCTTTAAAATCGTATTTTTTGCTGTATAATCTTTGCAGTCGCATTCGGAGCTGGGCATAACAGTCCCAACAGCATGACGGCGGGTCCTGCTGACAGAAAAGGTTCCCATTTCACTGATTTGAATTCTTGGAAACGTAAGAGGAAACCCTGGATTTGGAAAGATATTTTGTTAAATTTATGAGGTTTTTTCCCTTTTTAACTAGTTCTTTTATTTCTTTTCGTTAACTTGTAACAAATTCGACTAAAAATAATGTACTATAAAATTTTTGAGATATTTTTATAACCAACGGAAAAAAATTGAGATATTCTAACTCTACTGTAAAGGATGTGACAACAACTTATGTACAACAATACAAGTTACAAAAACTAGGATATGCCATGAATTAATTTAATTTGTGTGATAATATTAATGTTAAATGCATATATGATCACTTTAGATTATTTCTAGTATAACATCTTGTTCATAAAATGTGGTAAATTGTGATACATAGTTAATCTTAAAAAAATTAAAAAATAAGTTATGTTTATCTCGCTTTTGAAAGAGCATTTTGGCCTCTCAAAAGTCGAATAAGATAATAAATTCACAAAGCCATATATACATTCTTAGAAACACTATGAACTATATGTTTGTGACATATCATGCAAATTCTTATCTCAAAATAGTCATAAAAATTCTCAAGAAGACCATAAACTATGTATGTGACAAACCATACAAAGTTTTAACTTAATATTTCTTTTACACGCACAAATCCCCCGGTCCATGACCATGTACTCTCAGTCTATAGATGCACGTATAAGCTCATCCATGGTTAGATGTGAAATCAAGTCGAATAGTGTCAAGAAGCCTAGAGGTTGCCGACTCAATAACCTTATAAGTTTGTATATTTCTCTTCTCGAGATCATATGTGAATTCAGTGAGAAAAAACATCTTGTCGTGATCAACTTTTAACGCAACGCAAATCTTGTCCGTGCGACCATCCGGACACCCTGCACTTCTTAGAAGCAAAAATCATAAGGCGATCCACACTCTCTTCATAGACAAAATTTAGAGCAAAACATATTCTTATAAATAAAAATTAAATTTCTCATACTCTAAAGTAAAAAAGAATCAATCAAGTTCAACAATAAGAAAAGAAAATATAATTGATACCATGTACGTAAAAGATCCCCTTAGCAACATGTTCCAAAGTCACAACTTCTACTACAACAGCAGTTATAAGTTTGATATCGACAAACTCATTGTCTCCCTTAAGAGGAAAATATTGTCCAAGCTTACCAAAGCTAGATTAATCATCGTCTCTGCTATTTCACAAACCCCATATACATTCATCATACAACCAATAGTTGATTCAGAATGCTTTAATACCATGGATTCTATTTATGCCAGCATAATCCTTCGTCCCTAGTTCATCGACTGCGCGCCTCTTGATTTTCTTCTTCACATTCTCCCTCACATAACCTATTATCTCATCCCTATCTATACCACTATTTTTCTTGGCCTTCTTAAACTCCTGGACAAAATCCCCGAACTCTTCTATTGTCATAAATCCGTCCATGAACTTCATCTTCTCAAGAACATCGATCCTCGCATCCAAATTCTTCAACTTCATGTCAGCTTGTTCCCGATTCTTTTCTATTTTCCTTATTGAACTAATCAAATCCTCAAGTTTTTTTATCAACAACATTCAACTGAGCCTGAAGTATTGCAGTTGTCGTAACAAACTTTCCACCTCCCCAATCTCTCCCAGAATAGTCAAATAAGAACTTTGATTATTGCTGCCAAAACACCAATTAATAATACCAATATAAAGACAAACTAAAATTGTCAGTTTCCCACAAATCTTAAAGAAGGTATATCCCAAATCCACTCAAAGCGGATTCCTCGACTTCCGTGCTGAGCAGGACTTAGATGGTCGGGTTTCGTTCATGCGATTCCTCGCGTCCTTCAAAATCGCATTTGCCGCTGTATAATCTTTGTAGTCGCCTTCGGACCTGGGCATAACAATCCCAATGGCACAGCAGTGGAGGATGGTCTCGTTGACGAAAAAGGTTGTCATTTTTATTGATTTGAATTCTTGGAAGTGTAAGGGAAACCCTGGAATCGGAAAAATATTTGCTTAAATTTATAAGGTTAATTTTCCTTTTTAACTTTTCTTTTTCTTTTTTGATAGTTCTTTTATTTACTTTTCATTAATTTGTAACAAATCCGACTAAATAATGTACTATCAAATTTTTTAGATACTTTTGTAACGAAAGAAAAAAATCGAGATATTCTAACTTTACTGTAAAAGGATGTGAAGACAACTTATGTACAATAGTACAAGTTACAACAACTAGCATATCCCATGATTTATTAGAATTTGTGTGATTATATTAATCTTAAATGCAAGTATGATCATATTAGACAATTTCTAGTATAACATCTTATTCATAAAATGCGATAAATAGTGATAGATAGTATATCTTTAATATAAAAATATAAAACAAGGTTATGTTTAAAATCTCGCTTTTGAGAGACCATTTTTGTCTCTCAAAAGTCAAATAAATAATAAATAAATCTAATTTCGCTTAGTTTTAAAAAATGATCTTATTTTAAGAATTTTTTTTATCTCTAAAATACTCAAAGAAATTTTGTTTTGATTTGACATAAAGTAACTTCTATACTATTACACTGACGGCTGTCAATGGGTTGAATTCGGGTCGGATCAGACTTCACCAGCATTTTTTCCTAAAATAAGTTTTATAATTTTACGGTTTTATTTAATTTAGCTCACATGTTCAAACTTTCTTAACTACTATTCACATTTTTGGATGTAAATATGCATAAAAATATAATTATGAATGAATTATTAACTATTATCGTCTTAACCTAATGGTAAAATATTATTAATGTTACTTATTTTAATAAAATATTATGTATATATATAATTTTATATTTATTGTCGAAAATGGATCTCTAACGTATCGGATCAACCTAAATCCATATTCGCTCCACGTATTTTGGTGCTATAGAAATGAGTCTGAAACGGGTTGGGTCTAATATAAATCGGGTCAAAACGAACGGGTAGGATTTATCCTTATTTATTCAGATTTTTTTTTAAAGAAATTCAAATATACTACTTTAATTCATACATATATTTTCTTCCCTCAAATAAACTAACCACTATTAAAATTTTAAAAGTTAATAAAGTTTGTATGTTTTACCTTTCATATGAATCATCTAAACTTTTAGATAAGATGATTATCATATATAAGTATCAAAATCACGTCAAGAAGAAATTATGTATTAAATTTTATATTCTACTTCTAATGAAAATCCACGTATACCTTTAACACCTAAAAATACATAGAAATAATAAATATCAACTTTTTTTACTACTCGATCTAACAGCTTAGCTTGTAAACATTTGAGACATATTTTGTTTATGTGAATATTTGGATCGTAATAGTACTTATTCTTCAATAAGTTCAGCATTAAACTTTAGTTTGCATGATTAAATCTTCAAAATTTTAAACAATAAACATTCAACAATTTACCTAAAATAAGAAACGAAACAGTCAGTGGCTGAAAATTTGAAACTAATGACAAACCAAAAAACAAGTTAAAAAGCTGATCCATATTTGGCCCGTTTATAAATCTATATGTAGTCCATTTTATTTGAAAATTACTCCAACCCAACTCAACCCAACTAAAAAAAATGTGGGTTGGGTCTGGGTGGGTCACAAGCTGGCCCATTGATTCTGGCCTGTTTTACAGACCTAGTTTACACCAATATACATGGAATATTGTATTGAGCTTTAGTGAGTTTTTAAAGTTATTGCATATTGCGGGAATAATGAGCTCAAACAAAATAACTGAGGGGCAAAAAAGCCCAGGTTTGTTTGGGTCTGCTTTGACGAGTTTGGGCTGAACAAGTTTGTGTTCCACTTAGCATTAAGGGGTTCGAGTTTTAGGTAGTGTCTGTAACAGCTTTTGAAAACAACTTTTGAGATTATTTTTGCTTTTTCAATGAGTTTGGAAGAGGTGTATTGGCTTTTACTTCCCTTAAATAAGCTGATAAGCTATAAGCACCTCCAATTCTGCATCAACTTATTCATAAATTGTTGCAAACACACCCTTAGATTGTTAGACACCCCTTTTAAGTGGACTTAAGCAGGGGTTGAACTCCTGCCTTTAATAGACATGACCAACCCCTAGGTTCGAAGAGGTTCAACTCGTAATATGAAAAATACGCACAAAGGAGTCAGAAGATTGCCGAAAGACCACTGCATTCATTGGTGCAAGAAGCCAAGAGGTAGTGCGACTTTGGGAATCACTCTCTCCTTTCAGGTGGATGCGGTTGCTCTCTCCTCTCAAAAGGAGGTCATCATGAAGGTCACCGATCGGGTACAAAACGAGTTTGAATAAATGGGATTTTTTTTTTTAGATGATGAATACATCATTGCATGAATTACTATATCAAAAAAATTGTTCGAATCTTATTTCATTGGTATCAAAGTACAAAGATAAACTAAAATTACTAAGACTAGTATTAAACTAGAAAAATATCCACACTAGTGAGAGTTGAACTTGTGATCTTTTGATTATTGAGCCACAACTTTAACCAACAGGCTACTGCATCATCGTAGGAAGAATTAGATGAAAGAAGAAGAAGAAGAAGAAGAAGAAGATGATAAATATATAAGGACTACATTGTTATAAAAAAATCCCATTTGAATCCGGACAAATTAACTTCGATTCAATTTGAATCTTGATTAATTAAGCTGTTTTAACAACACAAAGTAATGATTTGTATATTATATGTCAAATTGCAATTAGAAGGTTAGATTGTCGTAGAGAATTTATTTCAGTAAAATGTTAGAATACGGAGTATTTAGGGTTTTTGGCATTTTGCACCCTGGAATTATAGGGTTTTGGCACTTTGCACCCTGACTTAAAATTTTTGGCACTTTGCACCCTGGAAATATAATTTATTTGGCACTTTGCACCCTAGTGTGTGTTTTAGTGAGAAAATTCATTGGTAGAAGGGTAGAATAGTTATTTTCAATTTTTTTTTTCACTTTGCACCTTGGCAATATAGATTTTGCACCCTTAAAATCTAGAATGTTGGCATTTTTCACCCTAAAAATCTAAAATATTAGCATTTTCACCCCGATTTAAATTTATTGGTACTCTGCACCCTAAAAATATAATTTGTATGACATTTTGCACCCTAATGTATTTTTTCTTAAAAGAAACAAACTCGTGAATGTCGGCGATGTAGAGATAAAATAGTCATTTCTATGCACAACAATCATAAACTTGTTATTGTAAATTTATTTTACTTTATAATAACTTATTTTAACATTTTCTCTCAGTAAAATTTAGATTAAAATAAAGACATTGTCTTCTTTTTATTTCATGTATCCTCTAAATTATTTACTTTATATCTAAAATACACGTTTACATATCTAACATATTATTATATTGCATGTTATTTACATTATTTAGATTATCATATTAAGTCGGGGTTGAAAATGTCAGAAATTATATTTTCTGGGTGCAAAGTGTCAATATTCTATATTTCAGAGTGCAAAGTGTCAAAAACTATATTTTTAGGGTGCAAAGTGTAAAAAATATTCGAAAATAACTATTATGCCCTTCAATCAATGAATTTTTTCTTCAAAACACACACTAGGGTGCAAAGTGCCAACTAAATTGTATTTTCAGGGTGCAAAGTGCCAAAACTTTTAAGTTAGGGTGCAAAGTGCCAAAACCCTATAATTACAGGGTGCAAAGTGCCAAAAGCCCGAGTATTTATTAATGAAAATTTCAATTTTAAATATGCATGAGTACATAATTTGAAATTCCTTAATAGGTCTCTAATATTTTTGGAATTGGATTAAATGATCACTATGGAACATGCAGAGCCCGTTTGGCTCTATTTCAGTGTTTTAAAGTTGGTTTAATAGATTGTTTTTTACAAAACAATTGAAAAATGAGTTGAATTGAATCTGGTTGGAATATAATGATGATAAAATATATTAGTTAAATTAGTTAGTGAGTTTATTAATTTGATTAAATCAGTGACACAACCTTTTATAATTTTGTAGTAGTTATGTTATAATATTATGAAATTAGTATTGAAATGAATTAACAAAATTATTTATTATAATCATTTTAAAAAATATTTAAGTTGACTGACTGATGTACAAATAAAAAAAAATAATGAGACAAGGAAGAATTTGGTTTTTGCATTCATGTTAGTATGTTACCATCTTTTAGTTTAAAAAAAATCCATTCGCAACTACAACCTTATGTAAAGGCCCAAAGTTGTGTATAAAAGACTAGAAAATGAGAAATGTTTATATTACAAACTTATGGGCCATAGATTATCTATCCAAAAGAAATGAAAAGCTTATTTATTTGGACTCCAATGGCTAATTTTAGTTCTCTAACTAGTAAGCCCAGATCAACTAAGCGATTGTGAGCTGTTTCTATCCAATATCTTTCTACCACTAAAAGCATGGCTTTGTTTTGAATACTGTCAATGGGGCGGATTTCAATCCATATCCAATTCGATTTATTTGAATTTTGATCCGAGTAGAGATTCAATGGATCTGATCCGATTATAAAGATATGGAATTTGAAATACGTGAAGCGAATATAAATATTAATCGATCCGATCCGTTAGAGATCCGTACCAGACAATAAATAAAAAAATTATACCATATATACATTATATTTTTTGTTGAAATAAGTAAGATAAATAATATTTTACCATTAGTTTAAGATGATAGTAGTTCATGATTCATTCATAATTTTCATCTAAAACATGAATCATAGTTAAGAAAGTTTGAACATGTGAGCTAAATTAAATAAAATCATAAGGTTAACAAACTTGTCTTAGGAAAAAATATTGGTGTAAAGTTTGAAAGTGAAGATTTTATTGGATCCGAAAAATATTCGATATCCAATCAAGATCCGTTGGACAAGAGAAATTCATATACGAGGGAGATCCTTATATGACCTGATTATGACATGACATAAATGGAGATGATTTGCATTGAGCCTGATTTGACCCGAATCCAACCGTTGACAACCTTATTTTAAATTATGGATTAAAAATTCCTCATATTTTCATCACTAACACCGAAACTTTTATGCTTCTGGATCAATCTAAATGCAAATATAGAGTAGTTTTTACTTCTATATGTTTATTTGATTTACAATTGTTTTCAATCTTTTCGAATAATAAACTGACCATAACATACTATGAAAAATATTTGTTGACCCATGGTTTTGATTAATATATATTATGTACATCCCTTTTTCTTTATATCTAAGGAAACTTAAGTAATCATTTATTAACTAAATTGTATTTTTTTTGTTTCAAAATAAATAAAATATAATTTAGTTAATTTATTATTAATTACAACTATGTATGAAAATATTAATTAATAACACGTCTGAATTTTTTAAAAACATTAATGTAAAAATATCATCATTTCAAATTAGTTTAGATTAAATAGGTTGACTTTGTACTATATCAAAGATTGAGTAACAGTTTCTGTCAAAAGGAGAGTAGTAATTTTAAATCAATAAATATAGAGTATTACTATTTTTGTATTTTTGTATTTTTGTTTTTTAAGGGTATTTAGTGATTTGACTTGACTTAGTTCATTTTGATGTGCATGAAGACATATTACGTGAGAATCTCTCCCAACCTGATTTAAATATAAGTTAGTCGCATTATGAGAACTAGTCTTTTCTACTGGACAAATCATTGGTTTGTAGAAAAGACATCTAATTATCTGTGTACGGATTTATGGAATTGGTAATTAATTTAATGATAACCATTAAAAAAATGTTAAAATATATGACTAAAAATATACCTGATTAAAAATACATGTGTTTGTTCAACTAACAATTAAATAGAAAGATCAAAGTACAGGAGCAAAGCTCAGCATAAATATTCACAATTAAAGGTTTAGGTACCTAGATGAGCTATGATTTGTTGTTCTTAATTATATTCGGTAATTAATAATATTGGTATGGACTTTTTGTGCCGTCAAACATAGCATAAAAGAAATTAATTCTAAAAATAAATTTAAATATTAATTTGCGTTATGAAATGAGATTCTTCAACTGCAGTATATAACTTAAAATACGCATCAATTAACTATGTCTTTAAAAAAAGATAATTTATTGTATAATAATAGTTGGCTGATCAACAACTCTTTTAGATTCAATGCTGATATTAATTAATGTCTAATTTGTTGTAGTTTGCAACCAAATTAGGTGTCAAAATAATTAAATATTGCTAGATAGTATATATATGATACATTCTAGAAATTAAATGAGTACGTTGCATGTACTCTGCATGCTAGTTTATATCAAAACATGGATTTGACTCGAAAATATTAGTCAAATGTGGTGGTTGAGATTCAAAATTTATTTTTATTTTACTACTTGAACGAGATTAACATTGGCTCAAATTATATATTACTATTATAAGAATCACATTAGAGAAAATGGACGATCTAACCAATAATTGTTTGACGCTAATGTACAAATTAGTAGAAATTAAAAATAAACATATATTTATATTTTTTCCAAATTTGTATAAATGCATTATTTATGTATATAAATGATTATCCATACTTTGTTACATTTAAACAAATATTTTCTCCGCAATTGGTCCAGTTTGAGTTCGACGAGATTCCGGTCAACCGAGATAACATGTCGGGGTAATTTCGTCATATAAATTAAGATCCTTAGAGTAGATATGTTTCACCGATGAGGCTATATTCTAGTTGTAAGGCTAATGTCCCATGACCTAGAAGTTTTGGGTTAAATTTTCACTAGTGTGGATTTTTCTCTAATTTTGTTATTAATTTTTCTTTCTACTTTAATATTATTTGATTGATAGAATACAATGATGATGTAATTACCATTTTAAAAATATACATATGTTTCGATGTAATCAATTTTGTCTTTGTTACGACATAGTGTCTTAAATAATATTTGTGTACACTTTAGTACTCAAAAATGATAAAATTACCCTTGTCAAAATTGTTAGCTAATTATGATAACTTAATCGCGATCTTGCCGGAAAGACTGGTGGACGACAAAATATTGACTTAAAAAGTTAAAATATTGAAATCTTGCACAATTGTGATTAAAGACGAAAGCGTAAAATTGTAAAAGATCAGAGATTGATTCAACAATAGTTGAGAGTTTTTTATTATGCTATCATATTTAATTGGATTATATATATTTTGTTACATAAATATTAATTATGCTTAATATTGACGGAGTAAGGTTCATAAGAATAATTGGGATTATGCTACTGATGTTGTCTAAAAATGTTCAGCAAAGTTGGAACAAGCCATTCGATCTATAACAACATCACAATAATGAAATCACGTTTGCACACAATATCGAGAGAATTTAAATTTGTATTAGATTTGTAATATGAAAATTGGTTCCTCTTTTTGTTTGGAAATAGGGTGGCCTATTTATAGGAACATACAAGGGTACAATAGCCTTTTTAGGAAAGACGTTACAAGTAATTAATACAAAGGCGTTAGAAACATTACGAGAGTTTATGATAAAGACGTTACAGACGTTACAAGACTTAAATTATAAAGACGCTACAAATCTTTCATTTATGTCAACTTAGAGTAGAGCTGTGTAATATCTTAATTGCCCTTGGATACAAAATTTGCACATTATCAGCTACAATTATTTATGATTGGACCAAATGCATAACTGGAAGGATATTGACACTTGATTTGTGTAGGTATCAATTTTTTTCCTTTTTATACCCCAAAGAAATTTAACTTTACCTCTCAATGTCTAACCCAAAAACTTTATTATGAAATTCTAGAAAAATAACAAAAAGAGAGCTGAGGAGAACCGAAAACCATAATCATCAAATACAAAAGATAAGTATCGCATCATAGTGTTCCTTGAATTTAGGGCGTTAATACATATAAAAGACCCACCAAAATAAGGTGTCCATGAATATTTTCTATCGACTCATGAGAATGATCCCATTAAATTGGCACGAAAATATATGATAAAGCATAACAAAAATGAACCCTTTTCTTCGTTGGATTGGTCAAATCAGATGAGGGATAACTCGTACTTTACACATGCAAATTGTGTGATCGAATTGGAGATCGAGCACGTAATCTTGGTCCGACCACTAGTTGGAAAATGTAGACTGGCCGTTCAACCAGAGCCCGAGCGCCCTTGGAAAATCCGACCACGAGCAATGAAGATTCGATGGGCCCAGTACCCTATGGTTGAATGGATCACATGATGACGTCAGAAGCACTTTGGGCTATGGGTCTGGGACTGACCCACTACGGATGATGGCACATGACTGAATAAGTACACCTATAAATAGAAAGAACATTTAATGTCGGGGCACGCAATCCAAGATATACTACTCGGAACATAGCATGCTCATTTCATGATTTTAAGCTCGTTAAGCGGTATCCTATCATATTTGATTAGACCTATTATTGTAATTCAATATTATATACTTGATAATTTATAATACAATGTACTGATTTGGACCTCATTGTAATTGAACTTCGGCCTAATTTAGTTACGTGATTTTAATACAAATCAAAACGCACTAAAACACAGGTATTGAATTTGCTTTCTGAGAGATTACTCTTTTAGGAGTTATATCTAATCTTATAACAAATGTATTGAATTTGTCGAGTAGATATTTTGGTTAGGTCAAACCCGATCTGAGTAAATGCAAAAATTCCCCTTTGTGCTTTGTCAAAGTAGCAACAGAAAAAAAAAATTCTGTGTTATTTTATTAGCAAAAGTCCCCTTGTATTCTTTTTTTTTATTACCAAAAAACTTCCAGGGAGGTTTTTGTCAATTTTTAAAGTGAATAGGGGTGTTTTCGTATATTTGGTGGGAATATAATTGTCATTTTTCCTGCAAAATATATGCTCTGATTTGGGAGGGGATTTTTTATAATAAAAATATCACATGTGAGCTTTTGTTAATAAAATAACACTTGAGGATTTTCGCTAATTACTCAAAGTATAGGGAGTATTTTTGCATTTTAGTCATAACATTGCTCCAAGAAATATAAGATACTATCAAGTGTTATGTGAAACCTGCACGAAACTAAATAAAAAGTTGATCCATATTTGGCACGTTTATAAATCTATATGTAGCCCATTTTATTTGAAATTAGTCCAACCCAACTCAACCCCACTAAATAAAAATGTGGGTTGGGTCTAGATGGGTTACAGGATGGTCCATTTATTATATCAATATACATGGAATAAGTATTGAGTTTGAGTGAGTTTTAAAAGTTATTGCGGGAATAATGAGTTCGAACAAAATAATTGAGGGGAAAAAAGGCCCAGGTTTGTTTGGGTCTACTTTGACGGGTTCGGGCTGAACAATTTTTTGTTCCACTGGCCATTAAGGGGTTCGAGTTTTAAGTATTGTCTGTAACAGCTTTTGTAAATAACTTTTGAGATTATTTTTGCCCACAAGCTGTTTTGGAATGTTTGAAAGAGGTGTTTTAACTTTTGCTTCTCTTAAAATAAGCTGACAAACTATAAGCACCTCCAGTTCTGCATCAACTTATTCATAAGTTGTTGCAAACACACCATTAGTCACCACTTTTAAGTGGACTTAAGTAGGGGCTAGACCCCTGCCTTTAACATACATAACCAACCCCTAGCTTCAAAGTTAGAAGATTGTCGAAAGACCACTGCATTCATTTGTGCAAGAAACCAAGAGGCAGTGTGACTTTGGGAATCACTCTCTCCTTTCAGGTGGATGCGGTTGCTCTCTCCTCTCAAAAGAAGGTCATCATGAAGGTCACCGATCGGCTACAAAATAAATGGATTTTTTATTTAGACGATGAATACATCATTACATGAATCAGTATATCAGGAAATCTAATCGAATTTATTTCATTGGTATTAAAGTACAAAGATAAACTAATTACAAATACTAGTATTAAACTAGAGAAAGTCTCATACTAGTAGGAGTTGAATACATGGCCTCTTTGTCGTTGAGCCTTAACTTTAACAAACAGACTACTGCCTCATCGGTGAATTTGAGGAAGATTTAGACGAAAGAAGAAGGAAATAAATATAAGAACTACATTGTTATAAGAAATCCCATTTGAATCCGGACCAATTAACTTCAATTCAACTTGAATCTGGATTAATCCGGACCAATTTTTTTGTTAACATTAATTGCAATTAGATTCCCTTAGAGAATTTTTTTTCAGTAAAATGTTAAGAATACGGAGTATTTATTAATGAATTTCAATTTTAAATGTGCATGAGTACGTAATTTGAAATTCCGTAAGAGATCTCAAATTATTTTTGGAATTGGATTAGACCACTATGAACATGTAGGGCCCGTTTGACTATGTTTTGGTGTTTTAAAATTGGTTTGATAGATTATTTTTGGCGAAACAATTGAAACACGACTAAAATTTAAACAGGTTGGAATATTATGATTGTAAAATATTAGTAATATTAGTTAATGGGTTTGTTATTTTGATTAAATCAGTGATACAATCTTTTATATTTTCGTAGTAATTATGTTATAATATTATGTAAGTTATATTGATATGATTAACAAAAATATTTATTATAATAATTTTAAAAAATATTTAAGTTGGCTGAATGATGTACAAATAACAAAAACTAATGAGACAAGGAAGAATTTGGTTTTTGCATTCATGGTATGGTACCATTTTAGTTAAAAATCCATTCGCAACTACAAGTCTACAAGTCTACAACCTATGTAAAGATTAAGGCCCAAAGTAGTGTGTATAAATTACCACACATATTTATATTACATATGGGCCATAGATTATCTATCAAAAAAACTGAGAAGCATATGTGTCCCCTACTATATTTGGAAACCAATGGCCAATTTTAGTTCTGAACTAGTTAGTCTTAGTCCAGATCAACTTAGAGTGGGTTTTGCCAAACGGTGGGAACACTTCTAAATTTTTAATTTAATTTTTAAAGTATTTGGCCCTAATTATAAAATTTACTCTTGGTCAATCGTGATTTTCAAGGTGTTTAACCCTCAATATCATAATTACTTTTGGGATTTCCAGAAGTTAAAACTCAACTTATTTTAGAAGCTCCTAAAATGTTACTTTTGCAAAAGATTATACAAAAATAATTATTCTATAATTAATTTTTATTATAATCAATTGTTGTCAAAATTCATTTTAGTAAAATTAGTTCTCCTATAATTACTTTTCAAACCTCTATGCCAAACCCATCCTAAGCCATGGATGATAATTCAGTTCTCTTGTTTCAGAACTGTTTCTAAACATTGGGCGTGTTTGTTTGACGTTTGGGAGATTAGTTTGTGAAAGTGGTGGGATTTGTGAAATAATTTCGATTTGCGTAATGTTGTTTTGTTTTGATTTTGGGAGAATAGTTTGGGAAATAAGGTGGAGGTTTTTTTTTTAAAGAGTTTGAGTTGTAAGTGTAAGATGTAAGATGTGTAAGAATTTATGTCAAATAATGTTTTTTATGTGAAATAAATTGTGTAAGAGATGATTACTTTATGTCAAACCAAAATAGAGTTTGTGTAGGTTTTTTCAGAGATAAAAAAATTGTTGTTTGTTTGACTTTTTAGAGAGTAATTTGTGAAAATTGAAAGATGATAAATTTATTTCAAAAAGTAGAAATGATGTTTGTCTCACTTTTCTCAAACACAAATTTTATTTGGGAGATGCCAAACAAACAGACCCAATTTCTACCACTAAAATCATGGCCTTGTTTTTAGTATGGTTTAAAACTCTTCCTCGTATTTTCATCACAACACCAAAACTTTTATGTTTCTGGAACAATCTAAATGCAAACATAGAGTAGTTTTTACTTCTATATGTTTCTTTGATTTATAATTTTTTCAAAGCTTTTCGAATAATTCTAAGAAGGTCTAATTTTTCTTCTTCTAATTAGCAGTCATGTAAGGATGTATGGAATTTGTAACTAATTAAATGATCATAAACTGTTTTCTAATGTTAAAATATATGACTAAAAATATCTATAATGTTTGTTCAACTAACCATTTTAGAAAAATAAAACTACAAGAGCAAAGCTCAGCACAAATATTAATTCACAATTAAAGGTTTAGGTACCTAGATGAGCAATGATTTGTTGTTCTTAATTATATTCACAGTAATTAATAAAATTGGTAAGGACTTTTTGTGCCGTCAAACATAGCATAATAGAAATTAATTCTAAAAATAAATTTAAATGTTAAATTGCGTTATGAAATGAGAATCTTCAACTGTATTATATAACTTAAAATACGCATCATTAATTAACTATATCTTAAAGAAAAATGGTAATTTATTGTATAATTAGAGTTGGCTGATCAACAACTCTTGTAGATTAAATGCTGATATTAATTAATGTCTAATTTGTTGCAGTGCAACCAAGTTAGGTGTTAAAATGATTAAATATTGCTAGATATTATATACATGATGCATTCTAGAAATTAAATGAGTACGTTGCATGTACTATATATGCATGATAGTATATATCCAAACTAGGATTTAATTTGACTCGAAAATCTGAGTCAAATGCGGTTGTTGAGATTCAAAATTTATTTGTATTGTATTACTTGAACGAGTTTAACATTGGCTCAAAACGTATATTACTAATAAGAATCACGTCAGAGAAAATGGACCATCTAACCAATAATTGTTTGACACTAATGTACAAATTAGTAGAAATTAACGATAAAAAAATAAACATATACTTATAATTATTCCAAATTTTGTATAAATGCATTATTTCTATATATATATGATTATCCATACTTTGTTACATGTAAACAAATATTTTCTCCGCAATTAGTCCAGTTCGAGTCCCGATGAGATTCCGGTGATCAACCCGAGATAACATGTCCGAGTAATTCCATCATTTCAATTAAAACAAGATCCTTAATATGTTTCGCTGCTGAGGCCATAACCTAGTGGTGAGGTTAGAAGTCGTGAGTTCAGTTCTCACTCTAGTGGCGATTTTTATCTAATTTTATTATTAGTATTGTTATTCATTTTTCTTTGTACTTTGATATTATTTTATTGATTTTTGATGTAATAATGATGTATTGTTGAACAAATTCGAATATAATGATGATGTAATTACCATTTCTTAAGAAAAACCCTACATATGATTCGATGTAATCCATTTCATGTCTTTGTGTCTTTGTTGTACGTTGCATTATAGTGTCTTAATAATATTTGTGTACACTTCAGTACTTAAAAATGACAATATTTTCTTTATCAAAATTGTTAGCTAATGATGTTAACTTAATCGCGATCTTACCGGAGGTGGACAAAATATTGACTTAAAATTTTGAAATCTTACACAATTTTTTTTTTTCGGTGTTAAATCTTAAACAATTTAGATTAAAGCAAGATTAAAGCCGAAAGCGTAAAATTGTTAAGGATAAGAGATTGATTCAACCATAGTTGAGAGATTTTGATTATATTTTCATATTTAATTTGATGTATATTTTGTTACATAACTATTAATTATACTTAATACTGACGGAGCAAGGTTCATAAGAATAGTTGGGATTATGCTACAATTATGATTGGACCAAATGCATAACTAGAAAGATATTGACACTTGATTTGTTTAGCTATCATTCTTTTCCTTTTTATACCCCAATGGAATTTAATTTACCTCTCAATGTCTAACCCATAAACTTTATTATGAAATTCTAGAAAAACAACAAAAAGAGAGGAGAACATAAAACCATGATCATATACAAAAGATAAGTTTGCATCATAGTGTTCCTTGAATTTGGGGCGTTCATACATATAAAAGACCCACCAAAATAAGGTGTCCCCCATTCATGAATAAATATTTTCTATCGACTCATGAGAATAAGCCCATGAAATTTGCACGAAAATATATGATAAAGCATTATAAAAATGAATTTTATTTCTTCCCATGCCTACTAATTGGTAGAAAGAATGAACCCTTTTTTTCGTTGGATTAGTCAAACCTGATGAGGGATAACTCGTACTTCGCATGGGCAAATCGTGTGGTCGAATTGGAGATCGTGCACGTGATCGTGGTCCGACCACTAGTTGAGAAATGCAGACTCATAACGGCTCGTTCAACCAGAGCCCGAACGCCCTTGGAAAATCCGACCACGAGCAATGAAGATACCCTATGGTTGACTGGACCACATGATGACGTCACAAGCACTTTGGGCTATGGTCCTGGGACTGACCCACTACTGATGACGTCACCTAACTGAATAAGCACACCTATAAATAGAAAGGACATTTAATGTCAGGGCACGCAATCCATGATATACTACTCGGACCATAACATGCTCGTTTGGAGATTTTAAACTCGTTAAGCGGTATCCTGTGATATTTGATTAGACCTATTATTGTAATTCAACATTATATACTTGATAATTTATAATATAATGTATTGATTTGGACCTCATCGTGTACTGATTTGAGTTGTTGTCATTTGTTTTGGGTGTGTCCAATCTTTGTGGTCGTTTTTGCCTTTTACTCATTTCTTTTGCTCGGGACTAGCAAAATAGTAAGTTTTGGGGTGTGTTAACTCTACAAAATAGAGTTAATTTCTATATCTTTTTTGTGGGGAATGACATTAGTTTCTTGAGTTCTTGGATCGTTTTCATTTGGTTTAGCTTGGTTTATCTCATTGGTGATTCTTGATATTGTCTTGTGAATATTTGAGATTTTATCTTGATTTTTGAAAGTGCAAACGGCAGCCTCTTCGCTGGAGCAGAAAATCTCTCTGCTGGAGCTAAATCACAAAGCAGACAAAATCCTGGACAGCAGCGTCTCCGCTGGGGCAAAACTAATTCTCTGTCGAGGCAGAAGATTTTCGCGGATTTTTATTAGAGTGCCCTAATTTGACTTGGAAACTTATATCTGAGTGGAGGAAGAGAGAGGAAAGATATATTGGGACACCTTTTGACAAGAGGAGGAACCAAGAATAAGAAAATATCATTGGGGAGAGTGGAAAACATCAGAGAACACAATTTTTGAAGATTTGAAGACAGATCTACTTTTCTTTTTTTATCTCTCAATTATTTTTCTCTTTTGTGATCTTCTAATCCTGACTTTTATTATTTTTGAGTTTAGTTTCATTTTAACTATGAACTAAATTTATTTTTCTAGGATTGCAATGAAATTCTTTGTTTGAATTGATTGTTAGTTATTTTTCCTTATTCTATTTTATTGAGATTTGTTGTTTATCCATTCTTGTGCTTGAATTTCAATAGTCTAATCAACTATTGTTTCACAAATCTAATTGAATCGGGAGAGGAAATTAGGATTTAGGTTAAGATTGGGTAACCTTTGTACGAATTGCATCCAAATTGAATTGGGTAATTTGTTTAGCAATTAAGATAGGAATATACTTAGTTGCATTAGGTAGTCACAATTAGGGCTTGTTCTTGATTCAACTTGGCCTAACTTCATTGGCATAGGAATATAGCTCTTTGATTAGTTTAGGTAGTTTTACAATATTCTGGAAAGAAATTGTAGAAACTTAAGTGCCCTAGACTAGCAATGAAACTTAATTGAAATAGAATTGTTGGAAAAATAAGAGCAATTAGTTTGACACTGAAGGAAGTTGTAATCCTAGGCTTTAATCATCATAGTTAATCTTGTCAATTTAAAAATCACTTTACTTTCATTGTTGCTTAGTTATAATCAAAATCACAAATTCGTTTAATTTGGATAAGAACAAGGGTGATCTTTTAGTAATAAGTTAAGTTAGCTCATTAATTCCCTGTGGAGACGATACTCTTCTTATCATTATATTACCTGTTGCGATAGCATATACTTGCATTTACAAATCCAACATCAGTTTTTTTCTTACAAGTGCAACATATAAATCAAAATTAGCCTACCGAATTTAACTTCATGGTCATTATCTAGGTAGAAACCGAACAACTACATTTGCAATGTGACAAACAATTTTTGCAATCAGCCAACCGTGGATATTCTCCGCTGCAATCACATTTCTTGATACATTTGGTCCGTGTGGTGCCGCCCCACAGACATCGTGCCATGCATTGCATGATAGAAACACATGTCGGACACCCGGTCTTCATTTGGTTCACGATAAAGTTCCTGCACTCGGACCCCACAAACACCGTGCCATGCATTGCATGTAAATTTTTTATAAAATTACAGGCTTGTGGAGGGGGGAGATAAATTGTTCTTTTTCAAATCACATGCATGTAAATTGAACCTTATAATTATAATGGGGAGGGTAATTACCAATTTACCATTAACTTGTTAGAGAATAAAACATATAGGCAGCCATAGGCAATCGTTTTAGCCACAATGAATTATTTAAAAAATTAAAAAATTCCAAGTTACTCAAAAACATGAGGATAGGAATAACCATGAAAGAGACTAAAAATTTCAACCAATCAACATAAACCCTATTATGAACCTCGACCATTCAGCTTATAAACCCTAGTTAAAGTCTTTATTCACAATTTCCAAAAAAGATAACCGTCATATGAATCGTAACATAACAAGAAATGAAGGTATATTTATAGATTTATATTTGGGTACTCTTATCTCAAACCCTAGATCTTCATTTTTTCTGCAATATTTTGAACTCCTACTTAAAGTTATCGTTGATTTCTACAGATGGGCCGGCACAAGCTCGGTCGTGGTTTATGTTTCAACAGCGTGGGGATGTGTTTTCGCGGTGGTAGCAGCCTGACCTCCCAATTCCACAACTTCTATTTTGGCAGCCTCTGCCTCTCCCCCCCACTTGGGCCTCAGTTTCAGCAGTCTTTGCCTCCACCTCACGATCTTGTAATCATCATAGGTTTGGCAGTCGCAATGTATTCGCCTCCGCTCCCAGAGCATAATGGGCCGGTGGAGATTCTGGAGATAGACCACCCTGGGGTGGGGGAGATTCCACCTTCGCCCCCGGAGAGGCAGAATCTGCAGATAGATCAGCATGAGGCGTTTCAGCAGCACCTTCCTAATACTCCAGATCCGCTTATATTTATTCGTCATCCGCATTGGCGAACTTATGTGCCAGCAAGAACTTGGCCAAGTGAGTTCTTAAATATACATATTAGTATTATATAACTAATATTATTATAATATTTACCAATTAAAATTATTTCATTGATTTATAGCATTTATCACTCAAGTTTACATATCTGTTCTTATAGAACTAGAAAACCAAAGGTTGGAGAGTTTCAAGAACCAGTGTGATATTGACATCCGTGTTAGAGATGTGTTTCATTTCTTCTTGACGAGTTATGATAGCTCAAGTTGTATGATAGGGGGAGTTAGTTATGTTGATCGATTGGGGACTGACAAGTCTATCATCTTTTTCACTATACGAGCCTTCTTATTTTTATCTTATCTAGGATGAGTTATAAATGACACCATACTCTTATTAAGGAATTTTATAGCATTGAAATGGGGTTTTATAGCTTTAGATAGGAAGAAATCTAAATTAAGAGTTGACCTAAAAACATATAGTCGAAGTCTACTAGGAGTACGGATGCATCCTGCTAGAGCACCCCGAAACCTATTAAGTTTGAGTTGTGCCGAGAGGCGGGTTAAAGATATGACTAAGGGCCTGGTTGAACAAATTATTTATAGGTCTATTATTGGTGTGTGTGTGTGTGTGTTTTGATTTGTGTCATCTGTTGAAATGTGAGATATTTTGACTAAATTTCTGGAGCATCCTACATATATCAAGATACATCAAGATAACATATAGTTAAAAGAACCACGTGGTAGAGGAATCTAGAGGAATATCAAATAATCTAAGATACATATAGATAAATCTAGAGAGTGTAGATCATACTAGAAAGAATATCTAGAAAATTTCATAGACAAGTATAAATAAGAATGTACTAATCAAATGTGATGTAAGAGTAAGGAAGCAAATTGTACGAAAAATTTCCTCTCTAAAAATACTCTCCTCCAAATAAATACAAAAACAAATAACAAATCCAAAAATCAAGTTGATATCAAATTTACAATTGATTCAACCCTCATAAACCCAACAATTGGTATCAGAGCTCATTGATCTTAAGGGATTAAGTTCAAAAAAATGGGTTCATCGAACGAGTGCTTATTTTGTTATGTGAACTAATTATTTGAAGTTGATATGATGAAAATCGAGACTTAACTATGAAAAACCAGTGACATGAAATAACCTTCTAAATTGATTATCCTGAAGTAATTAAATATTAATTTTAATTCAGATCCAAAAACAAATTCATGTGGATTTAAGAATTCCAATAGAACCATTATTTTGCAATCCTTTAAAGTTATGAAAAATAAATTAATTAATATTTTAGTTGTATGAAATAAATTATTTTTCTATTTGTGCTTAGCACGGGGTGTAAACTAGTTTATATAAATAACAGAGCATGGCACAACATAGAGATAAGTCGATGAATAGTCTGATTTGTCTTCTCCCCAAAGTCTATGTCGTCCTTTCTCTCCCTCTGATTTCACCTATTTGAGTGCGTGACTTTTCCCCTAATCAAGCTACCTTCATCTTCATTTCAAGTCCATGGAGGTCAGGAGTTTGGTTGATTGTATCCGATTGAGCTATTGATTCAATCCTATGCAATCCTTATATTTTATTTGCGTAGTTTTCAGTTTGATTATCATCTTATTGTATCGGTTGATGGCTTCCTATTATGATAAATAAAGTGGTATCATAGCGGTCAATCCTCGGCTGCTCAACAGAAAATCAAAAAAGAAATTTAAATAGAAACAACTAGATTTGATTTCCTTCTGCAATGTCGTTACGATAAATCACCAAAAACTTTTGATGAGAAATTGTGTTTGATGTTGAAGAGGCTTGATGATTTAATTGAAAGAGATTCGAAAGCATCACAAAAAAATTGATTGTCCGAGAAATCATAATAATTCATCGGAGGATATTCGATATCAGCACAGTGACCTTAATCAGGTTATGTTTCTGTCCAAACACTCTAATTTATGCAAGAGTTATAAATCTTTAACTTCACATGAACTAGATGAAAGAAGAGATAAAGGATTATGTCTATAGTGTAATGAATTTTGGTATATAGGACATGAATGTTGCAAGAAGACATTGTATGTTGTGGAAATTGATATAGATGATGATTGTGTCGTGAGTGAAATGGAACCATCAGTAGATGGTAAATTAGTGGAAGAAGAAGTATCTCATTGTGATAAACATTTGATTGTTGATGGTGTGCAAATGGACTCCGGTGAGTTGCATAACTTTGTATATGGTGAGGAAAATGAAAATTGGGAGACAAGTAAAGTTTTAGGCAACAAATACAAAATAGAAAATAATGCATTCCAAATGTTTGATGATTTGCTTGAGATAAATACATTTGAGAATAAGGTTGGAAAGTCTGGGAGTGGCAAGATAGGTTTAATAATGAGAGGTGGGGACATTGGATGTTGAACTTGGGTGTTTGGTTGTGTTCACAGCCCCAAGAGATTTGTGTTTAGATAATGATAGTAGTTGAAAATGGATGGCCATTTTAATTATGAATCATTCATCGAAAGGTGTCGCCTCGCTGCATAAACTTCATTGGACGTTAGATGATCAAACTCGGGTAGTAGAATGGCCAGAGCTATCATTACCTCCACCGAAACCACCTCCAAGACTAATTTGAGCAGTAGACCGAGAAAGGCAAGGAACTTACACTCAAGACCTTGCAGAAGTAGTGATGGAGTTGATGGAATGTGAAAATGTGCACAAACTGCATACTTCATATGGTTGTGATTGTCATTCTAGTTCATGTCCTTGAGGACAAGGACAATTTCATGGGGGCGGATTTTTTACATGCCAAAAACGTGAAAGGAGAATACGTTTTCTTAAAGAGGGGTATTTCGGTAATCTTGCATTTCTCTCCCAAAAATCAGATAAAAGCGAGTTGAGACAACAAGGGAAAAAACCGATAAATATTGAGATTAATTTTCTCCCCCAAAGTCTTTGTCGTTCTTTCCCTCCCTCTGATTTCACCTCGTTACGTGTGTGACTTTTCTCCATAATCAAGCTACCTTCATATTCATTTCGAGTCCATGGAGGTCAGGAGTTTGGTTGATTGTATCCGATTGAGCTATTGATTCAATCCTATGCAATCCTTATATTTTATTTGCGTAGTTTTCAGTTTGATTATCATCTTATTGTATCGGTTGATGGCTTCCTATTATGATAAATACAGTGGTATCAGAGCGGTCAATCCTCGGCTGCTCAATAGAAAATCAAAAAAGAAATTGAAATAGAAACAACTGGATCAGATTTCCTTCCGCAATGCCGTTATGATAAATCACCAAAAACTTTTGATGAGAAATTGTGTTTGATGTGGAAGAGGCTTCCTGATTTAATTGAAAGAGTAAGAAAGCATCACAAAAAATGATTGTTGAAGATTTGTGTCCGAGAAATCACAATAATTCATCGGAGGATATTCGAAATCAACAAAATGACCTTAATCAGGTTATGTTTCTGTCCAAACATTCTAATTCATGCAAGAGTTACAAATCTTTCACTTCAGATAAACTAGATGAAAGAAGAAATAAAGGAGTATGCATTTGGTGTGATGAATTTTGGTATATAGGACATGGATGTTGCAAGAAGACATTGTATGTTGTGGAATTTGATATAGATGATGAGTATGCCGTGAGTGAAATGGAACCATTAGTAGATGGTAAATGAGTGGAAGAAGAAGTATCTCATTATGATAAACATTTGATTGTTGATGGTGTGAAAATGGACTCCATTGAGTTGTCTAACGTTGTATATGGTGAGGAAAATGAAAATTGGGGGAACAAGTAAAGTTTTAGGCAACAAATACTATTTAGAAAATAATGCATTCCAAATTTTTGATGAATTACCTGAGATATATACATTTGAGAATACCGTTTGAAAGTCTGGGACTGGCAAGATAGGTTTTGATAATGAGAGGTTGAAGACATTTGATGTTGAACTTGGGTGTTTGATTGTGTTCACAGCCCCAAGGGATTTGTGCTTAGATGATGATAGTAGTAGAAAATGGATGGCCATTTTACTTTTGAATCATTCATTGAAAGGTGTCGCCTCGCTGCATAAACTTCATTGGACGTTAGATGATCAAACTCGGGTAGTAGAATGGCCAGAGCTATCATTACCTCCACTTGAACCACCTCCAAGAATGATTCGAGTAGTAGGTTGAGGAAAACAATGTTTGCTTATCACTCTGCTATTTTTGCTCATAAGATCACTCATCTACAACCACTCTGCTGTTTTTTGTTCATAAGACCACCCCTCTACTACCATTTTGCTGCCACTCTGTTGCAATAAGCATACTACGTGGAATTATGAGGACTGGAATCAATGTAGTGCTACTACTTTGTGCATCAGATTCAATGACAATGGAAGACATTATGGAGTTGCATTCTCAATGGTTGCTCAAACATGGAACTTGGCTGCTGAAATAAATAAGGTTTTGTCCTTGAGGACAAGGACAATTTTAAGGGGGGCAGAATTGATGCATAAATAAAATAAATGGAGATAAAAAGGTTATATGGGACAAAGCGACTTCATTAAACATTTTGGGACTAAGGAGGTATTTTAGGGATATTGCATTATTCCCCAGAATTTATATAAATAACAGAGCAGGGCACAACATAAAGATAAGTCGATGAATATTCATATTAGTCTTCTCCTCCAAAGTCTTTGTCGTCCTTTCTTTCCCTTTGATTTCACCTCATTGAGTGCGTGACTTTTCCCCTAATCAAGCTACCTTCATCTTCATTTCAAGGCCATGGAAGTCGGGAGTTTGATAGATTGTATTCGGTTGAGCTATTGATTCAATCCAATGCAATCCTTATCTTTTATTTATGTAATTTTCAGTTTCATTATCATCTTATTGTAATCGGATGATGGCTTCTTATTATGATACGCATCATAAAGTCTCAAGGAATTTTATTTCTGGGTTTGGGTAGTGTTGTTCCGGTCTTATTCAATTAGGGTTAAAAACAATTCATAGATTCTTCACGAATATACTACGGGAATAGAAAAATAGCCTCGTAGCTATAACTCAATAGAATCCTGTTTATGATTTAAAGCCAGGAAAATAAATTTTACATTAATTAACTTTTTTACGGGAAAATTGCTTTTTTGGTACCATAGGATAGACCCCCTTGCAATTTTGGTACCATTGGATACGAAAATACAAATTTGGTACCATAGGATAGGTTTTTATTGCAACTTCGGTACCAAAGTCAATTTCTCCCCAAAGTTAATGATAATTTACCCCCTAAGAAATAGATAATGTTCAATTTACCCCCTTGTGATTTAAAAAAATAGCATTTTACCCCCTGAAATTTTGTAAAAGTTTCACATCGCCTCCCTGATATTTTTATAGGCGGCACTTTATCCACTTTTATTATGATAATGTGGCATTTTACTCCCTGTGTTATGATAAATGTGGCAATTTATCCCCCTGTGTTGTAAAATAGTTTGCACACCTATTCTTAATTTTGGAAAGTGAGTTACACTCTCCGGCTGAAGGTGGTAAATTGCTTCATTAAAACTTTTACAGGGGGTAAATTGATTTTTTTCCAAATTATAGAGGGGTAAATTGAACATTATGCATTTCATAGGGGATAAATAGCCATTAACTTTGGAGAAAAATTGAGTTTGGTACCAAAATTGCTATGAAAATCTATCCTATGATACCAAATTTATATTTTCGTATCCAATGATACCAAAAATGAAAGTTAACCTATCCTATGATACCAAAAAATCAATTTTCCCATATTTTTACAATATAGAACCTCAATTTTAGATTTCAATATAACTAACCACGAGAGGTCCAAGGCCGACCCTACTCAAAGGATATAAAATACAACCACTACTTACAAATTTGAATTTGACAAGCAAAACAAGGCCCCTAGCTAGCTAAGCCATCAATCAGTTATCAATCTTGCAAAAATTATTTGTACAAATATATTTGCCAGCTGTTGAGTGACTTGAGTCGTCTCTAAATAATTTATATAGACTTGTTCATTTTCTTCAACAAAACTCTTAATTTCAGGTATTTTGTCTTAAAATTTAAAAAATGAACAATGTTATATATTCTCATTTTTTATTATACACTCCATCATCTCGTTTATATTTTAAGTTTCTACTTTTAAATAATCACACCACTTGACTCCAAAAACTCATTTATATTATGACAAACTACTTTTAATTTTCATTTATATATAAATAATAATGATATATATCAAATATAATAATAAAATTATCTTTTAAAAATTATTATTTTGGAAGAAGCACTAAGAATTTAAATAAAAAATTGTACTCTACATTTCAGGATAGGTGTAATTTTTTAATTTGAATTTGGACTACTACAACTATATTGTTTTGCTCAATAAGAAATATCTTATATTAAATTTGACTTTTATATTGTATCGGAAAAATTCAAAATATTGAATTTTTATTTTTAATTTTTAATTTGAGTTGGACCCTGAAGATTTCTGCAGTTGTACTTTCCTGCATATCAAAACTTTTTCTCTTGACTTTGGACTCTTATATACGAGAGTCCAAACTTAAAAATTTAAATGGTCCATAAATTATAAAGAGGTCTCCTGGAGCTCATTTTTTTGACAAAACGATATTGTAGTGTAGCAGTGGAATCCGCCGTTTCGGCTAAATTTTAAAAAATTATAATAAATAATCTAAATAGTTTTTTTCAACAAGAATTTTATAATATTATATAGCAACATATATATTATTATTTGAAAGCTTTAAATCGCAGTAAATGTAAAAAAAATCAACTTGATAAGTCATTTAAAAGATTAAAAGTTTGTCTTCACACTGTAGTTAATGAACTAAAAAAATTGGGACAAAGAGAGTAAAAAATTTTGGATTTTTTTTCAAAATTTTGATAAAATTGTAGATCAAAGAAAAATATTGAAATTGAACTATACTATATTTTCGTTCCGATTAATTCAACAACTGAAACTTTTCAGTATTGTTAATAAAAACGTAATCAAAATTTTAATCTATCATTATAACGTTATTCATGATTTAGACATGATATTTCTTCTATTTTTAGAAAATTAATTAGGCTTCATATTGGGAATCGATATTGCATATGATTAGTTGAACATGATGCGTGATACAATAATTTGTACACTATATATTGATTACTCCTATTACTTAATTGTCTTAAGTCAGAAAAGAGAGATATTAGGTAAAGAATGTGATAGGGGGTCCCGTCCCTAGCTTCATTCATCAGTCATCATTTATGCCACGTGACTAGCAATGTATGTGACGGGAGAACTAAATTAATCAAATTAATTTGCATAAGCATATATATATTGTCCAGAAAAGGACAGAGAGTGGTTATAACAATGAAAATTATTGTTTAATCGAGTTTCGTTGAACCCAAATATTTACATGATAAGTGAATTACACTTGTTTTAAGTCTGAATATAATTATCGAAAAAGTGAACAATCATAAACTAAATTCGTTTGCATCCTGATGTTGAGTACTGTTATGTCAATATATTCGTTTGATTTACGAGTAAAATGCAAAAAAATATTTCATGTGCTTTGCTTAATTGGCAAAAAAATTTGTGTTATTTTAATTAGCAAAAACACTCATGTGTTTCTTTGTTAGCAAAAAACATATTGGAAATTCCTTCATAAATCAATATGAAGGTTATTGTCAAATTTTTTAAGTGAACAAGGGCAAATTTGTCTATTTATGCTATACTTTTCATTCCCACACTCAATTTCGGGCAAATGAATTACGTTCTTCAATGCAAAAACATAAATTGATCCTTTAAAATTTTAACAAGAGTTAAAATCCTCCTTTTGAAATCACAGTAAATAAATTGAATATATATTATCCATATCATATGGACTAAATAGGCGTTAACTATGAAAAAATAATACATCTGCGTGTCGAGTTCACTACATGTTAGAATATAGATCATTGGCAAATTAACTAGCAGTCAAAGGAGTCAACCAATTGATTGTTCCAACTAAAAGTACACTTATAAACAGGCTGTTAGAAATTAAAAGATCTATAAATAGAAAGATAAATCATGTGCTTAATCACAATATCAACTGACAATGATTCTGTGGAAAAATAAAAAATATGTCCTGATGATCTTCTAATCTATTTTTCCAACTCTCAAACCTTTGTACAAGTTTAATTTTGCACAAGTTTAATTGCAAAATCTGAATTGATTTATAAATTTTCCACTGCCCCTCTCTTGGTTCATACATCTTCAGTGTTTTTTTTTTTTTTTTTTTTTTTTTGTTGGGGATGAGGTATACTTAGGGATGAAAATCGAACCAAACTATTCGATTGTCGACTCGAACTCATCGATAAAAGCTTGTTTGAGCTCGATTCATCGCACAAATCAAACAAGCTTAAAAATTATTTTTCGTTTGATAACTTTTGAAACTCGAGTCGAGCTCGACTCGATAAACTAAAAATTAACAAAATACATGTAAAAATATTTAGCTGCTCTTCGATAAAAGCTCGTTTGAGCTTGGTTCGTTAAACAATCAAACCAAACTCAAACACAGAATTTCAAGCTCGATAAAATTTAAACCAAACTTGAACAGTGTGTCGTTCGATACTACTCGATTCGTTTACACCCCTAGGTATACTGCCCATTATGCAATATTATATGGGGTGAAGTGTCAATTTACGCATATCACACGGGATATAGTGCTCAATTACGCATATTACAAATGGGTAAAGTGAAGCGAGCATGTTGTCAATGTAAGGTTAAATTGATCATTTCACCACATCAACAACTTCACGAGAAATGAGGTAAAACTCTAATTATTATATATCACGAGTGGGGGGAAGGGGTAATATGTATATTTTCATATCACATGCCCAGTAAGTAAATTACCGATCAGACATATCACAAGGGAACCAAATGCAAAAATACTCCATATGCTTTGCCTAATTAGCAAAAAACCTCTGTGTTATTTTTATTAGCAAAACCTCTCAATGCTATTTCTTATATATTAGGAAATAAAAGCACTTCCCAAGTCGGAGTACATACTTTGTACGAAAATTTATACACCACCATAAAATGCAGAAATATCCCTGTTCAACTTTAAAATTGACAGTAATCCATCTATTAACTCAAAAATTGACAATAAGCTCCTTGTTCACTTAACAAATTGACAAAAATCTCCCTACTGACTTATGAACAGATTTCAATTTTTGCTAGTAAAAAAAAAACACATGGGAAGTTTTGCTAATGAAAATAACCTAAAGATTTTTTGCTAATTCGAAATAGCACATGAGATATTTTGGCATTTAACTCTATTACAAAAGGGTTAACTTGCCAAAAACTCATACAATATTGTTATATATCAACAATTAACGAGATACTCTCTGATGTTAATTAGTGTTGAAGTTAATATTTATTAATAAAAAAAAAATGCACAATTTTTTCTTAATGAACTGAGATAGGATTTATTTTTTCAAAAGCGCACGAGAATTTTAAAAATTTATACTATTTTTCTCTTAAAAAAAAGTTAATGGCAATTTACTTCCATGTGATATTCATAATGTTCAATTTACCTCCCTGTGTTATGATAATGTGGCAGTTTATCCCCCCTGTGTTATGATAAATGTGGCAATTTACCTCATATATTATAATAAATGTAGCAATTTACCCCCTATGTTATAAAACATTTTGCATGTCCACTCTCAATTTATGCATTGAGTTACACTCTCCGGTTCAAGGGGATAAAATACCTTTTTAAAATTTTCACAGGGGGGTAAATTGCTCATTTTCAAATTACAGGGGGTAAATTAAATATTATGAATATTACAGGGGATAAATTGTCATTAGTCCCTTAAAAAGGTAAAAGATGAATCGTCATTTCCATTAAATTAAAAATTTAATAATGGACTAAATTCATGCAAAATGATAAATTGTGTGACGAAATTCGACGAATAATATAGTTTGGGACGAAAAATCAAAATTTGTAAATAGTTTGGGACGAATTCTGTAATCTTGTATAATGGTTCATGCTAAAATTTGTCACATCCTGACACGTAAGCAGCCATGTGGCAAGCGGGACGATATTCCAAAAGAATATAAAATTACGGGACGAATTTGGCTAAGTGATATAGCTTGGGACGAAAATTCAGATCACTGATTTATTTGAGACGTTTTCTGCAATTTTATCTTTTTTTAATCCGTGTAAAGGATTGTGTGTGTGGGTGTTGGGGGTGGAGTGGAGTGGAGTGGAGGGAGGGGTTGATGAGATTTTTGGTGGTGGCATGGAGAAGGGGGTGGGGTTGAAGCATAAGATGATGATGACAATCATGAAAGTGGTAAGAAACAGATTCAAATGGGTTGGGTGTAACCTTTGTTTTTCTTCCTTCCATTTTTATGATTATCTCCCTAAATTTTATATATAATGCTTTTGGGGTGTGCTCTATGCCTCAAAGTTTGTAAAAAAAGGGCCCCATAAAGATCTCTTTGTGTAAAAAGCTCCCAATCTTCAAAATTTGATGAGCAGACAGTTGGAATATATGTAAAAATAATAATTTTATTTATAATTATGTCATTTAGGACTATTGATCATCATTTGAATCAGCTAATGTGACTGCTTTAGTCCTTTTTGTATGGACCACATCAATTGGAGCATTATTAAGCCTTGAAGATGTATCCTAGCTTCTTTACTTTTCTAATCAATATTTATTTATTCTTGGGGAAAATTGCATATTTAGTACCATATAATCGGTACTTTACAATTTTGGTATTATTGAATACGTAAATACACATTTAGTACTACAATTTAAAGTTTGATTGCAATGATGTTCATACCACCGTAAAGTAATTGCACAAAAATGAACGGAATTGACCATGTTCACCACACGTGGTCGTTATCTCGTCTTTTAGAGGGAAAATAAATACATTTTCCTCACTTTTGGAGGAAAACTATCACATAATCAATATTTCTCACATGTTTTCACGCTATCACGTGATGATTTTCACTCCAAAAGATGATACAACAATCACGTGGTCGATTTCATCCATTTCGATCAAATTATTTGATAATGGTATGAACATTACAACCAATATTTAAATTATGGTATTAAATATGCATTTATGTATCCAGTAATATCAATATTAATTGCAAAGTGCTCTATTATATGGTACCAAATTTGCAATTTTTCCTTTATTCTTCTTATTCAATTCTACTTAACTTTTTTTATTCTAATAAATAAATACGTAATCCCATAGGCACCTTTCATAAAAAATAAAATAAAAAATCTTATTTTTTTTATGGATCCCAAGCACGAGCGTAGATTCTCAAATTTCCTATTTTCCCCAAAGATTTAGATAGTAATTATTTGGTAGCTCTTCATAATTAACTGTTTTCTATGTGGAATATACGCTAACGGAATAATAAAAGAAAAACAATTTTGCTTCAAAATTTTCGATTTTTCCTCACCTAGAATCACTGGCGGAGGCACGTTCAAGCAAGGGGGGTGCATGGACCCCCTGAAAAATAATCTTGTTGTTTGAAACTTCAAGTAATTTTTAGTTCTTTTGATTTTTATATTAAATAACAAATATAACTTAAGTTTCTTGTTTAATGGACCCCATTAAACAAACTTAAAATTTATATATTATTGGGTCCAGGTTTAGTTAATGAGTTAAATTAATTTTCATCATTAATATAGTATTAGTAAATTATTTTTGTTACTCTACTTTATCAAATAAGAAATCGAGGTTTGGACAAAATAATGTTATTTGTATGTATTTAATATAATAAAGTCAAATCCACTTCATACCTTTGTAGAGAAAAATTATACATATGATATCGTTTGTGAATCAGCCGTGAAAATAACTACATTATTCTAAATTTTCATATGGTTATATTGAATACGTTGAAAAATTACAGAGTAATTTCTACTCAACACATTTCTTTAGTTTAAGATTTTTCTAATTTCTTTAAAAAAAACCCATTTTTTTTTAAGTTTCTAGCAAACAAAATTATTTCAATCTATGAAGAATAGAGGTGAACACTTGTAAACAAAAAAATATCCACCAAGCTAATTGTTTTTTGAGTTTAAACCAATTTGTTAAAATTTTGAATGTTGTGGTTGAAATTCTTTTTGAGCAATATTGTTTTCATCAATATTTGAAATTTAGTTTAATATAAAATGTGATCCCGGTGAAATTATTTTCTGGCTCCACCAGTGCCAAAGAATTCATATTTATTACAACCATCAATTTTGAAACCTAAAACTGTATGAATGGCAAACATTTTAATTTAGTTATGATATTTTATTTTAATAATGTACGTACATTCCGACATGCATCATGAATGAAATATCTACTTCTTCAGAGGAATTCCATGTCATATAATTGCACGAATTTTGTATGGAAACATGAAGGCATGGATGTTCAAGCCACTCCATTCCATCAATTATTAATTATTGGAAAAGTAGTAATGTATGTCCCTCTTATTAATTAAAATGGCTAAACCATTTAATATGTTATATTTTCAAAAATGTCCTTTTAATTCATTTGGAGTAAATTTCCACCATGATTTGAAATAAAGCCAGTTTATATGCAATAGTACAAGGAAAATCGAGATTTTGATAATTAAAAGAAAGGAAGACAAAAACAAATACTTTATTCTTTCCCATATTTTTCTTCTGTGTAAGACTTAACAAAAAAATATAAAGCTTATTTAGTGTAATTTATTCAATATATTTATGATTTATCTTCGTGTGTGTGTATTTTTAACATGGATTATCAATTTCAAATGTAAGAAATGTTTACATAATTAACTTATAGTTGACTTAGCTTGATCAATTCAAATTTGACCATCACTAATTATAAGTATAAGACTTTAGTTCAATTCAACAAGATAAAAGGAATTATGGACGTAACTCATAAACCCATTTTGCAAACATTAAATAAACTTGTCATTTAATCTAGATTGAATCACACTTTTCATTTTACTTATGAGCTGCATTTTGCATATTCGTTCTCTTAAATTTTTCGTAGCAGATCGATGCATCCCTCTTATCAATGTAGGGTATCACCGATTCATTTTTCGGCTATTACACGGCGATGATGGTCTCACATGCATTACTTGGAGGGCATTTTCGTCCCTTAACACAGTATTAGACCTTCAAGTAATGCACGTGCTTTAGGGGGACGTGAGGTTGTCTTCGTCGTGAAATAGCCGAAAATTGAATCGGTGATACACTATATTGATAAGAATGATGCATCTGCTACAAAAAATTTAGGAGAGACGAATATGCAAAAATCGACCCATAAGAAAGACGAAAAATGCAATTCAATCTTTAATGTATGAGATAGATTAAGGTCTTGGCACAATTCCTTGCAGTAGTTTGGCTTTCCAGTACTTGGCAAAAACACTAATTTTTACATTGCATGCCCATGTGCATGTTTAAACTTCATTATTAACGCATGTTAAATATGTTTTCATTAATTATGTCCTAAAATGGGGGTAACAATATAATTACACGAGTAACGTAAAATGTAAATGTTTTTCCTCTGTACTTTTTACTTGCATCATTCGTAATGTTTGTACTTTTTTTTTTTGAGAATGTAATGTTTGTACTTCGTTTTGTAAAAGCTGTCTTTTTATTTTTCAGTTTTCACTTGATAAGAAATTACTTAAAAACAAATTCTTTTACTAGTGAAATTAAACCTTACGATTTTTGGATATAATACTAGTTTACTAGCTACTTGATATTAAATTCTCTTTAGGCATTTACCAAAATTTTGTCAGCAATTTAAAAAACAAATGACAAATAATAAAGAAAAGAGATACTATAATTAATTTAACTTAACTTTCACTTTTCCTAAAAATTGAAACTCATGTTACATCATATTAGAGAGAATAACCCTACTTTAAAGCTGCGGTACCATAACTTTAAAAACATTTATATTTGGTACCACATATTAACTGCCCTCGATACATTTGGTACTTCCGTTAATTTTTGTACGTAAAATTCAATTTTTGATGGAAAATTTACAGAATTGGTCGTATAGTTATATATTGTTGCCAAACTTTGCCCCACATATTTTATGACCGACAAATTTACTCACAATTCACAAGTTTGAAGCATTTCAGTCCAATATAATTAATTATAAATCCTATATATATTTTATATATTATAATTATTAAATCTCTTACACTAATTAAATTTTATATATAATATTTATAAAGTAATAATATTTTATATAAAATCCAAAAGAAAATATATCAATTAAATTTATTGGATTTTTTAAATTTCAAAATAAATCTTTTAAACTAATTAAATTTTACATAAAACACATATAAATTAAATAATATTTTATATAAAATTTGAAAAATAAATATCAATTAAACTTGTTAAATTGAAAAAAAGTCTTTTAAAATAATTAGATAATAATATATACAAATTAAATAATATTTATTATAAAACCTGAAAAAAATCTTATTAAAATTATATAAATAATAATAATTCTAATTATTGAATTTATTAGAATTAAAAAAATTAAAAAAACCCTAAATCTAATTAGTTTAAAAGAAAATTAATAAGTATTTATATAAAATATTATTTGGTTTATATATATTATATATATAATCTAATTAGTTTAAGAAATTTAATAATAATGACATATAAAATTTATAAAACTTGTGAACTTTAGGGTAAATTTATCGGCCATAAAATACGTGGGACAAACTTTAAAAGCAATCTATAACTATAGGACTAAATATGCAAATTTTCTATCCGAAATTGAATTTTCAATCCAAAAATTGATGGAAGTACCAAATGTGTTGAGGACAGTTAACATATGGTACCAAATGTGTATATTTTTTAAGTTATGGTACCCTAACCTTAACAGGGTTACTCGTGGTATCAAAAGTGAAATTATCTCCGTCATATTACATCAATATCGTCGAATCATAAATCTATTCAAGTTCAACCAAATTACAAAGAAAATAACTACCAAACAACTTGTATTAAAACTAGATTAGGTAGTTAAGAAGTTCACTTTGCTTGATTAGGATTTTAGTATTCCATGCATCCATTCCTAAATACATGTAGTTTTTGTAAAATGAAAATATTCCTAGATACATGTTGTTTTAGAAATCCAAGACAAACTTAAATTCTTTTTCGACGATTTTACCCTTTCTCCTTAATGAAAATATGGAAGTTGCAGACTCTTTGATTTCTTTTCAAGGGTAATTTTGTATCATAAGACTTTTATTCTTCTAAAATTTAGGTAATTGATAGTTTCTTTAATCCTTAACTCTAAACATGTATTTAGGAATGGAGGGAGTATTATTTATGAAAACAAAACGTTTATTTCCATAAATAAGGACATTATTAATTTTCCAACAATTCAACGAGAAAATAATCATGATATTCCAAATCTTGGGTGGGAATAATAATTAACCACATTAACTGCTGCATAAATAAAACCAACAACAATCTGCCTGAAGAATTTATTCTTCTTACACAAATTGAAACCATATATATAATTATTTTTCTAGGTGAAGCTTTCAATGCAAAATTTACTAATTGGGCCTGTTTATTTCACGCGCAATTACTTTGAAAAGTCTTTTTTTTTCCTGAAAATAGATAATGAATATTTTCAGATATAAGAGAAATGTTTGTTCATTTGAAGAAGTGAGAGATGACACCAGTTGACCAGCTAGCAATCAGATCAATTGAATGTTTATCAATATAATTATAATGTTGATATTTAACCACATAGTAGTCGTTATTTATTTATTTATTTTTTTTGCGCTAAAGTATTGTCCTTATCAATGTAATTAATGTAATGTTGCTTTACGCAAGTATAATACTCCTTGATGTATTGTCGTAGACTCGTGGTAATTGTTTGAGTAATAATGATTGTGATTTGATTATACTGAAAGCAAATAAAATTAAATTTGATAGTTGAATTCAATATTTAATTTTAAGGGTGGTTATGAGAAGTAATATCGGGTTGCAATTGATGTAGTGAAAAAATGGATAAGGGCAAAATTGGAGTCTCGACCTTCTCCTTTCTTTTTCTCCAAAAATCGGAAATTAACTAGTTTTGAGATGTCGAACATAAATTAAATTTTATAAATCGCAGATGTGCATATGTTTCAAATGAGCTAGGTGAATTTTTCTTCTAGTTTAGTATTAGTGTTTGGTGATTAATTTTTTATAATTTAATTATAATTCAATAGATTTCTGATTTAATTAGTAATATTAATGTAATGATTGCTTCTCTAAATTTTTTTTTTTCAGGTCCGTCCGTTGCATAATAAGTTTTTATTCATTAAATCTTTCTTAAAAATGTATTATTATTGTCCTAACGAAATAAAGAGGCATTATCATCATATAAAGATCAATTTGACTAGATGAAAATCTAACACATTATAAATAAAAGGCAAAATTGCAGAAAACGTCCCAAATTAATAGTGATTTTGGGTTTTCGTCCCAAACTATATCACCTCACCAAATTTCGTCCCGTAATTTAATATTTTTTTGGAATATCGTCCCACCGTTAATTATGAGACGAAAATTGCACATGTGTCCGTTAAATTATCACATGGTTGCTTACGTGTCATGACGTGAAATTTTTTAGCATGAACAATTATACAATACCGCATAATTCGTCCAAATTAATTACAAGATTAAACCGTCATTTCCATTAAATTAGAAATTTATCGGGACTACATTCATGCAAAATGGTTACTTACGGGACGAAATTCGGCAAGTTGATATAGTTTGGGACGAAAAACCAAAATTAGTAATTACTTTGGGACAATATTTCGAAAAAATATTAAATTACGGGACGAAATTCGGTGAGGTGATATCGTTCGAGACGAAAATCCAAAATCAGTAATTAATTTGGGACGTTTTCTACAATTTTACCTAAATAAAATATATTGTATTCAAATCAGAGTGGGTCCGACTCATATTGGATCCATGGTACATAAAGTGTAACTCATCATACCATGAGTTTCCATCATGATCATTATAAGAATTTTCTCAAGAGATACTATGGCTAACAAAGGTTCTATTTGTTTTTTTGCCTGCCATGATTTTTAAAAGTTGTTAATATTCTTACTTAATCTCTAAATATAAAAATATAAAATGTGATTAATTTATTTTTAGTGAAAAAATATTATATAGGTGTCAGGGCCACGTGTCAAATAGGTTTTCTCAATATGAAGTTGAGTTGGTCAAATTAAACTCCACCTAACTTCTGGAACCTAATCTGTTATCAAAGAAACTCATTAGGATATGCGGTGGTAATTCGACGAAAACCCTCCAGTGCCTATCTAAGAATGAGATCATGAATAATAATGGATAATCAGAGCTGAATTGTGGTAATTAAAGTGTACCTTTGACATATTAATGCGATTGAGAGGTATTTCTAGGTGGTAAAAAGTCAATCGGGTTAATTGTGGCGGGTATCGGGTAGACCTGGGTAATATGTAAGTGGGTCTTGCGACATTCTGTCAATAGTCATCTTTAAAGGGGATAATATTGTCAATGACACGCGAGCCTGGTCGATGTGTCGAGTGGACTCTGTTCCAAAGGTAAACGACGTCGTATAGAAATCGATTCAGTCGATTAAGTTGCTTGGTCATATCGAGAAATCTCATCGACGTGTCAAGAGTTTGACCTATAAGGACTTTCCACGTGGTATAACGAAGGTTAATTTGGTATATAAAATGAAAGTAGAGTAACCAATTAGAGATGATCTAGCACTATATATACGTGGATCTTCTTCTTAGAAGGTTGATGTACTTGCAGTGTGAAACAAAATTGGAAAAAGTTGTAGCAGCCGTCAACTTTGAATTTAATTGCATCAGTCCACCCAATTTCGTTCCAAGTCTTTCATAAGGTTCCAAAACCTCTTTAGTGGTTTGGATTTCCGTGATAATTAATTCTTCTTCCAATGAATAAAATAAATCTTTTTAGAAAGCGTGAGCCTTTTCGAAACAGACCTTCTTTTACAGTTCAAATTTCCGAATTAATATTACAAATATGCAAGAATTTCATCAATAAATCACAAATATAATACTTGTGTGACCTAAGCTAAAATATTACTAGTACTTAAATATTTGGGGTTTATTTGGATGGATTTTGATTCGGTTTTCCTGGTCTTGGTTAAAAAAAATGGTTTGGATGGTTTCCATGAAACATTTGATATTTCATTTGGATGGGTTTTGGCTGTTGAGTTTTGTGGTTTGAATAAATTGAAACTCTACTTGGATTGAGTTTGAATGTTGGGGTTCAGGGGAAAAATTAATTGGTAGGTGTCAAATCAACGTCTTTTTTAGTGAGATTTGGGGGGAAAGTAGACGGTAGGTGTCAAATCAATATTTTATAGGTTTGAAGAGTTTGAGTATAAGTTTTTGAATATGTTATTGATGGTTTTATGGGTTTGGCGAAAATTCATTTGAAAGGGTTTTGGCTCGGTCTCGCGGGTTCGCGAGACCGGATCAAAACCCATCCATATACACCCTTGTCTCTTATAATTTAGTAAATATTTCAACTCACAATATTAGTAAAATATAATATATTTTCTCCCCTCATTTGTCATTGTACATGTGGTACAAACGAGAGCTTGATTTCCAGATTTACACTGCTCCCGAAAAATTTATTAATATAGCATTGTACTTAGAAAGTGTAACCACTTAAAATATTTACTAACTTATATAACATTTATAATAATTGTTAAAAAAAAGTGCAATTGAATTTGGATTGTGGGAAAAATAAGAATTTGATTTAGTTAATAAAAAATAAGTTAAATGTTCATGAAAAGAATTAGTAGAATTGTGAAGTTAGTTAGGGTAATTAAGGTATTAATTTGGCAGAATTCTATCAAAGGTAATTAATTGTTTTAATAATGCAGAAGTAGTTGAAGATATATAAAAGTACATATGATATATTAGAAATTAAAAATTAAGGATAAAATTGAAAATTATAGTTACTTTTTTGCCACATCAACAATTGCTAATTACGGTCTTCTAACGAAAAAATAGATGACGGAGGTAATTGAAAATTTTAATAATACAGACTTAGTATGTTAAGAATTAGTATGAATATAAGGGAGGTATACAATTTTGGATTTACGGCTCTAATTTCTCTCTCTCTTTCTCTTTCTCTTTCTCTTTTTCTTTTTCTTTTTATATTTTGAATAATCATTTTGGATATACTTGTAACAAGAGAAAGACGCCACTCAATTGTTGTCTCCATTCAAAAAAGAGTGAGTGCATAAAGCGCCATTCTCGGGAGTTTTGCAAATATGGTATATAGTACGGGCCAAAATACTCGACATTTGACAATGACGACTCTATAAACTTCTTTTTTTCCTTACAATAATTGGCCTGCTTAATATTTTTTTTAACAAGATTACATTTTTTTCTTGTTTTTCTTGAATCCGGATTTTCTTTATTTTCCTATATTAAACACTGTTGAATGATTTTGTTGTTATTTTCTTCTCTTTAGTCAAAATAGAACAAGATAACAACACATTCAATAGTTTCTCTTTAGAAAATAGACTTCTTAATTTATGTTTTACAGCTATATGATTTATCTGTTCTCATTGATCATCGCGTGATTGATGACACTTACTTGATGATAAGTGTGGCCAATTTACTTTTACTTGGAGACCATATATCACAAAAATATAATTATAAAGCATCTACCAAACCCCAAAAAAAAAATGTTGCAGCCTTATTACCCCAACTTTTATTTATTTCAATCCAAATTTGAAATTACCAACAATGTAATTTTATACCTAAATTTGATAAGTACGGCAAAACAAAAAGAATTATATGTATCATTTGTAATATATTTACTTTAAATACTATTTTTACGAAAGCAAACTGAAAAAATAAACTATTGTGCTATTTTGTTTTTTTGAGAAAACAAAATATAGTGTTCAAGTATTAGGTTTAGTGCTATGTTGCACGTACACTGTCACGACACGATACGGACACTGCGACGCTGATTTTAGAAAATATGTTGGATACGGCATGGTAGGAACACGAGTTTTATATAATAATATTAATAATAAAATTTAATATCAATAACAATAATAGTTCGCAAACTAATGATATATAATACCAAAATTCTATTAATAACATTAGCATGTTTAAAATTAGGGTTGTCAATGGGTCGAATTATGGTCGGATCAGGCGACCCGACTCCATTTATATCGGATACGATCCTATCGGATTCGGATCTTGCTCGGATTGTGCTCAGATCTAGATTTTTTAAATTCAATGGATCTTCGTCGGATTTGGTCGAATATCGAATCTTTTTCGGATCCAATAAAATTTTCATTTAAAAAATTACTAATATTTTTTTCTAAACCAGGTTTATTAACTTTACAATTTTATTTAATTTTAGCTCACATGTTCAAACTTTCTTTACTAATATTCATATTTTTAGATGAAAATATTTGTTTAAATAAATTATAAACGAGTTGAAAATTACTATCTTCTTAAATTGACAGTGGAATATTATTAATGTTACTTACTTTTATAAAACATTATGTATATATATTCTTTTTATTTATTGTCGGATACGGATTTTTAACGGATCAGATCGACTTAAATTCATATTCGCTCTATGTGTTTCGGATAAAGATCTTTATAATCAGGTCAGGTCCATCGAATCTCTAATCAGACAATTATTCTGGATAATCAGACCAGATTCAAATCGAATCCGGATTGAAATCCGCCCCATTGACAGCCTTATTTAAAATCTAATAAAATATAAACATATTTAAATTTTAAACTCTTTTGTCCTAAAATTTAAAATAACTTTGACATGTTCAATATAATATATATACAATTATTACTAAATTATTTTTTTTGTTTCCCAAGGATTTAATCCATTTTGAGACGCGTCGAACACATTAAGTGAGAAACTCACCCAACAGAGATTCGAATATGAGTTATAATTCTTTACCCCTCAAATTTGAAATATTGCAAAAAAGAACCCTTCACGTCTGAAACGTATGAGACACTTCTTAATTTATCTATTTTAATTTTCAGACACGTGTTGGGGCTATGTCCGTGTACCGAAATTTCCGCCACTACATGTTGCTATTTTTCGAAATATCCGTGCAACATAGGTTAATATAACCCAACAAAATTGGATAATTGTAAATATTTTCACTGTTTATACGTACACAGTTGCCACGGCTAAAAATAGCCCACCACACGTACCGACCAAACAGAAGTCCCTCGTCTAGATTAACGTGGAACTTTTAAATCCCCCTGATTTAAAATTAATTAATTAACCGTGTATTTTATTGAACAAAAAGGAAAAATTTGGAAGTTCGGCCAGAGATTTTACTGCTTATTTTGACTACTTTGATAACTATACACTCATATTTTACTGTGCTTCTTTACTGTTTTATTCCTTCTGTCTTCACCGCAGAGTTTTACAGTACATTTGGGTCTTAATTTTTTAACGCGTATATAGACAGTAAAATTTGGCATTTTATTGCAGGATGTATCAGTATTCAGTACTCGGAATAGAAAGACTGAATTGGGTAAAAACATTTTTTAAATCCTTGTGACTTAGCGTGAAAAATGAATGGGAGTAGGAATTTTTACAGGTAAAGCTGTCTCACTTTGATTTACGAGCTAATGCCAATTTATTTTCGTGAAATGAATAATGTTCAATTTATCTCTCTGTAATTTGAAAAAGAGCAATTTATCTCTTTTTAAAAAATTTAAAAAGTAATTTACCCCTTTCAGTCCGAGAGTGTAACTCATTTGCCGAGATTGATAGTGTACGTAAAAAGTGTGGTTGTAACATAGGGGTAAATTATCATATTTATTATAACACAGGGGGTAAATTGCCAAATTATCATAACATATGGGGATAAACTGCCACATATAAAAATATCAGGAAGGCAGTGTCAAACTTTTATAAAAGTATAGGGAGGTAAAATACTCATTTTTAAATCACGGGGAGGTAAATTGAACATTATGAATATTAAGGGGGGGGGGGTAAATTGCTATTAACTCTTTGATTTACTATATCTGAGCTAGCTACAATTTGCTACTATTTTTATTATCAGTAATTGAAAATTGGTGAATTTTTTACCCAGAGGTAATTCTAGAGTTTAGGGAAAATTGGGAAATTTTGAATCGTAGTCAACACATGTTATTTTGGTCACAAGATATTCCTCATTTACTATATTAAACTAATCACGTAGAAGAAGAATTGTCGTGCTTCATCAATTATGAATATATAGACAAAATGGTGCATAATGTAATAATGTCATTTTTAGATACATCATCGACCTAAATATATGGAGAAAAAACTTTCAAGAGCCACAACAAATTTTTTTCCCTTTCTATGTGTAATAATGTGATTATTTTATGTGAAAAGAATAATAGAACAAAAAAAATGGATGTGATATTTCTCCTATCCAAGAGTATAAGATCGTACGACGATAAATGTACCAAAACATGGGGTTATATTGTGTTTGAGAGAGACGGATTTAACGGTAAGCCGTAAAAATTCACTCAGATGTCATTACAGTTGATCATAGTCAAAATACCGAGAAATGTATGACTCAGATGTGATTTGCAATTTGATTAAGAGGTCATCTTTTTAATAAACCACTCTTTCGACCATATTATTGAAGATTGCAGGAGCTTGAAAAGTTTTGAATAGCCTTATTTTATGCATGTCTGAAGATCGGCTAATGCGACGGCATACTCATTGGTTGAAGGCGAACATCAAGTTAGAAGGGAGATAGAAAAGTGGGAGGACCCCGGATTATGTTTGGCATCTTATGCTTGACGATTTAATTTTTATTTTTATTTTTTTTAATGAAATCTTCTTTCCTTTTCCAACCAATAAAATTAAAAGGAATGTACGCACACGTGCCACGGCAAGTTTGGGAAACTCTTGTTGTTTGGTCTTTATCATCATTCAAGATCCAAATTAATTTTTTTACCCATCCGATGCAATGTCACTAATCCACCGCTGCCCCTTTCAATACAATTGTCGGCCGTAATGTTTTTAGCAAAATTAGGAAAATAAATTACTTGTAAATATGCATTAAGACAAACACACTTACCTAAGTTATCTAAATTTAAAATCTAAACACATGATATTGATGGTAACATATTGAGAAAATTATAAAATTGGTCCTGTAACTATTAACCATCAGCAAGGTGGTTAATTATCCACGTCTGCAAGGGACGGGTGACTTAGCAAATACGTTGGAAATTCAAGCCGAAATAGGATTATATTGTCAAAATATATTAAATACAAGACTTTTCGTCAGCCTAAAAAGTTACAGGATTTTTTTGCCAGCGAAAATAATTACGAGACGAATTTTACAATTTTCCGTGACATATAGTATTTACAACTTTTTTTTTTTGTTTTCCAAGGGTTTTAATCCCTTTCGAGGCGGGTTGGGCACATTAAGTGGGTACCTCTCCCAACAGGGATTCGAACCTGAATCCGCTACTTTGTAGTGACTAGTCCCTTCCACTAGACCAATCACCTGTTGGTAGTATTTTTTGAGTGCATCGGCTTCATAGTTCGTACCCGCCATGGACCCTACATTATCAAGTCTTAAGAGTACTCATGTTAATGGAATGATCTTGGTTCATGAATTTTCATCACGCCCGGGACATTTTTACTTTCCACAGACCACATTTGCAGTTCAATCTTTTTGTATCGGTAGTTGTTGAACACTACATATGTGTGTTTCATGTCATGTTTCGTTATTGAATACATTAAATAATTACTACGATTGCGTGAAAAAAATTAAAATTTATTGAAAGTTAAATGATGGAATTTATTACGTATAAGATTAAAATTGAATTTTTGGTGAAAGTTAAAGGATGAAATGTGTGTTTAATATAGTTACAAGACTATTTTTGAAGAAATTTCGAAGTTATAGGACCATTTTTGAAATTTTGTCCGTATCTTAATAATTTGGAATAAATTTAGGAAAGCTTAATTTTTCAAATATGAGATATAAAAGTTTAGCTTGGATCCAATTTGACTCATGCGCTTTTAATTTTCATGGGATAAAATATTATTTGAAATAAAATTAATTGGTACAAACACACTAAACAAGTAGTTTCAACTTAAAATAATAATACCTCAATAATTATGTCTTATAATTATAATAACAATTAGTAATTTATTAAAAAGGCATAATTTGACACTTGGGGTGGATATCAATCTGAATCCGATTTATCAAATAAATTATTCTATTAAAGATTCGATAGATCTAATCCGATAATAAAGATCCATAATCTAAAATAAGAGGAGCATGTATAAATCTAGGCCGATATGACTCATTAAAGATCCGTATCCTACACTAAATAAATATTCGTGCATATACATAATATTTTATTAAGATAAATAACATGAATAATATTTTACCATCATTTTAATCTATAAATCATGACACAAATTAAATGAAAGTATACCTTTAACAAACTAGAATCAAAAACTAGTATGAATATTAAAAGTGGAGATCATTTCTAATCCGAAAATATCTGATATCCCACTAAATTCGAGCAAAATTTAATTTGACCCAATTTATATCCGACAAAAATAAAATTAAAACTGGCTCGAACATGATCCAACCCACCACAACCCTACCAACAACCTACATTTCCCCTCCTCCCACCCAAACTATAATATTCAAACCACAACCCAAATTTTTAATATCTATAAATTATCAAATCGACATTATTTTATATTCTAAAATTCAAACCAAAATGCATCGAAATAATATTTCAATTGTTCTGCATAAGTTTGAAGAGAATTTAAAAAAATACTGAGCCCTAAATATAGGCCAAGTAAAATTCGGGTCAAAATAACCAAAACATAAACGGGGCAAATAAATACTAGTAAAACCCAAACAAATACGGGTCAAATAATCCAATGCAAATCTTTAAGTAATCAGTTTCACCTGCAAAAGTTTCTGAACTGGGTATTTCACTCATCGTACGATTAATGGCAGTCATAATGAAAACAATAATATAAGAGAAAAATACAGATACTTCTCTGTGTCTTTTCAATTTCAATTTTAATTAAATCACCATATCTATTTACTTTTTAAACTTCAATCACACACTTAATTCTTTATGCATCTATATATTTAAAAAAAAAATCGAAAAACGAAATCATGTCTTAGTTTGAATCAATATATAAGTCTCATCTTCCCTTTTCATCTCTCACCGCAAAACCAACTCCGCCACCGCCGGAAAAATGGACCGCCACCGCCACCGCCACCACCATTTCCACCTCCTCCTATCTCTCCTCCTCCTACTTTTACCTCTCATTCTCTCCGTAAACGAAGAAGGTTTCTACCTCCAACGAGCAAAACTCGGATTCGACGATCCAAACAACGTCCTCTCCAACTGGAACTCTACCGACGACACACCTTGCAAATGGAACGGCGTCGTTTGTGACTCCACTTCCTCCGTAACCTCCCTCGACCTCTCCAGTTCCAATCTCTCCGGTCCCTTCCCTTCCATTCTCTGCCGCCTCAAATCCTTAACCTTCATTTCTCTCTACGACAACTTCATCAACTCCACAATCTCAGAATCCGACCTCGCCATGTGTCGTTCACTAGAGCATCTAGATTTGGCGCAGAACTACTTAACTGGTGCGCTCCCCCACAGGCTACCAGATCTCCCCAACTTAAAATATCTCGATTTGACCGGAAACAACTTTTCTGGCAACATCCCCGAGAGTTTCGGTACGTTTCCGAAGCTCGAAGTGCTCTCATTGGTTGAGAATTTACTGGAAGGGACAATACCGTCATTTCTCGGAAACATTTCCACTTTGAAGGAATTGAATCTGTCGTACAACCCGTTTTCTCCGGGTCGGATTCCGCCGGAGCTCGGAAACCTCAGCGATTTACAGGTGCTGTGGCTGACTGAAACTAATTTAGTCGGTGAAATACCTAACTCGCTGGGTCGACTCGGTAGACTCACCGATTTGGATCTAGCGTACAATTCGTTATCCGGTTCTATTCCGAGTTCGATTACCGAGTTAACAAGTTTGGTACAGTTGGAGCTGTACAATAACTCTTTGACTGGTGAGTTGCCGACTGAGGGTTGGTCGAAGATGACGTCACTGCGGCGGGTAGACGCGTCGATGAACGGGTTGACGGGTCGGATCCCGGTTGAGTTATGCGATTTGCCGCTCGAGTCGCTTAATTTCTATGAAAATCGGTTAGAAGGTGGATTGCCTGATGGAATAGCTAATTCTCCGAATTTGTATGAACTGAGGCTTTTTCAGAATCAATTTTCCGGAGAATTACCTTCGAACCTAGGGAAGAACTCGGCGTTGAGGTGGATTGATGTTTCAACGAATAATTTTTCCGGTGGGATACCGGAGAATTTGTGTTCCGGTGGGGCTTTGGAAGACCTTTTGTTGATTGAGAATTCATTTACTGGCAAAATTCCGGTGAGTTTAGCCGAGTGTCGGAGCTTGTTGCGGGTGAGATTACGGAACAATAGATTTTCTGGCGAAGTTCCGGCGGGATTTTGGGGGCTTCCGCACGTGTCCTTCCTTGAGTTTTCCGGCAATGAATTTTCCGGTGGAATTGCGAAAAATATAGCTGGAGCCTCAAATTTATCGCAGTTGATTTTGTCGGAGAACAATTTTTCCGGTGGTTTACCGGAGGAAATTGGGTTTGTAGACAATTTATTGGAGGTTTCAATTAATGGGAATAAGTTTTCGGGGTCTTTACCGGGTAGTATGGTGAATCTTGGGCAGTTAGTGAAGCTTGATCTTCATGGCAATGAATTTTCAGGTGAAATTCCGAGTGGGGTTCGTTCTTGGAAGAAGCTAAATGAGCTTAATTTAGCAAATAATGGTTTTTCAGGAAAGATTCCTGAAGAAATCGGGGATTTATCTGATCTAAATTATCTCGATTTATCTGAAAATCAATTTTCCGGAAAGATACCAGTTGGATTACAAAAATTAAAGCTTAATCGACTCAATTTATCGAGTAATCATCTCTCCGGTGATATTCCACCAATGTATGCCAAAGGAATGTATAAAGATAGCTTTTCTGGTAATCCAGGACTGTGTGGAGATATTGAGGGTTTATGTGATGGGAGTGGAGTCAAGAACAGGGGCTATATTTGGTCTATGAGATTAATTTTCGTTCTTGCTGGATTGGTTCTTATAGTAGGTGTTGTTTTGTTCTACTTCAAGTACGAAAAATTCAAAAAGGCGAAAAAGTCGATAGATAGATCGAAATGGACATTAATGTCATTTCACAAATTGGGTTTCAGTGAGGATGAGATAATGGATGCTCTAGACGAGGACAATGTTATCGGAAGTGGCTCTTCCGGAAAAGTTTACAAAGTGGTTTTAAGCAATGGAGAAGTAGTTGCTGTGAAAAAGCTTTGGGGTCGATCAAAATCGATAACCGAGAGTAGCGATTTAGAGAAGGGTGGTAGCATTCAAGATAATAGTTTTGATGCTGAGGTGGAGACCTTAGGGAAGATTAGGCATAAGAATATTGTTAAGTTATGGTGTTGTTGTACAACAAAAGATTGTCAGCTCTTGGTTTACGAGTACATGCCCAATGGTAGTCTTGGTGATCTTCTTCATAGCACGAAAAGTAGCTTGTTAGATTGGCCTATAAGGTTTAAGATTGCCATGGATTCAGCTGAGGGGCTTTCTTACTTGCATCATGATTCTGTACCTCCAATTGTTCATAGAGATGTGAAGTCGAATAATATTTTATTGGATGTCGAGTATGGAGCGCGTGTTGCTGATTTTGGTGTTGCAAAGGCGGTTGATGCTATTGGGAAGGGTTCTAAATCCATGTCCGTCATTGCTGGATCTTGCGGTTATATTGCACCAGGTTCGCATTTAAAATCTTCGACTTTCAAAATTACATTTGCTGCTTTCACATGAAAATTTATGGTAGGATAGCATTTTTGGTCCCATATTGACAAATATTATGCCAAACATATCTGAACCATGCTAGTTGTGTCTATAGCTAATAATTCAATGTTGTCTGCCTACATGCTATTTTGTTCATTAGCAATTTTAGGTGCCACATGAGTAAGTACTGAAATTCACTTAGAGTGAAAAAAGAGCTAAATTCAAAATACCCCTGTGCTCTACCTAATTGGCAAAACCCCCATGTGTTATTTTTATTAACAAAAATCCTTGTGTGTTCTTCTTTTAATAGCAAAAAACCCAATTTGAAATTTCTTCATAAGTCAATAGTGAGGTTATTGCAATTTATTAAGTAAACAGGGGGTTTATTAAAAAAAAATTGGGTTAATAGGGTATATATGTCATTTTTCCTGAAAAATATGTATTCCGACATGTGACGGTTTTTTTATTATATAAAAACAACACATGGGTGTTTTTGCTAATTAGGCAAAACATAGGGTGTATATTTGCATTCACTCAAGTGATGAGTATATGAAATATTTAGTACTACATGAACAATCCACCTGAGAATAATGAGAAATCAATGAGCATAACTTTTAAGTAATTAGGTTCTTTATCACAAGTTGCCTAGTTGCTATATACTTTTTTGTGTTGAATCATTACTAATGAACTTCCATTTGCATTTCAGAATATGCTTACACGTTACGCGTGAATGAAAAGAGCGATATATACAGTTTCGGCGTAGTAATCCTCGAATTAGTCACCGGGAAACTTCCTGTAGATCCCGAGTTTGGTGAAAAGGATTTGGTGAAATGGGTGTGCACGACTTTGGATCAAAAGGGCATCGACCATGTACTTGACCCGAAACTCGATTCTTGCTTCAAGGATGAAATATGCAGAGTTCTAAATATAGGGCTTCTCTGCACTAGTCCCCTTCCCATTAACCGACCTTCCATGAGAAGGGTAGTTAAAATGTTGCAAGAAATCGGCACCACTAACCAATCCAAATCAGCCGGAAAAGATGGTAAATTGACACCTTATTATTACGAAGATGCCTCGGATCATGGAAGTGTCGCCTGATAAAATTAATACGTTAAATCGCGACTCGGGTCATCTATTTCATCAGCTAACTCCTTGCAAGGGTAAAAAAAGTTGAAAGAAAGAGTGAGGAAGTTTGATGCTCATTGCAAGTGTAAATGAATCAACTTCTAAAGTTTTAAATTGTTTTTGCATTTATACATTATGTTATAGGTGTGCCAACTAAATTACTGTTTCTTGACAGGGATTTTTTTTGCTATTGAATCTATCAGGTGAATTGTTTTCAGTTGGGTTGTTGGTATGGTGAATTGGTGCCTTAAATGGTAAAAAATACTGTCAATTGGGTTTTTTTTCTACTTTTGGATTATATGACTACTTATTATATAGTAATATAGTATTCAATTTTGCGGATTAAAAAAAAATAGTATTCAATTTCACTGTTGTATTATTGGGTACAGACCACCAAATTGAGGTTTAAATAAGAAGCATTTATACCTGGCCAGAACAAGAATGAGACAGAATGAGTGCATTTCTTAAAATTAATTGCAATTTTCATTTTCAACTTGGAAAGCTTGGGGGGAATTTTGAATATACCCGACTAAAATATATTCAAATTCTTTTTCAAATATTTATGTGAAATATTTACAATTTTTTTTTTGAACTTACAACTGAAATTAAAAACTTGTTGAAACCAGATCAAGATACATCTAAGGAGGACCCATAATTTGCTGTTCTACCTTTATCTAAGAAGGTTGATTCTGGCGAAGACATTTAAAATTGACTCTTTGATATATCAAAGCACAGTATACCCAAGTTTTGTCCAACCTCATATTCTTTTTTTTTTTTTTTTTTTTAATATTTGTATAAACGAGCAAAAGACAAAAACACCCCCTATGCTTTGTCTAACTCCCAAAAATCCCCCTGTGATCTCAAATAAGTGCCAAATACACCCTAAAAAAAGAGAGTGTGTTTCAAACGACAAAATTGCAAGTATTTGTTCACATTTTGCTTTTGATATGACAATTTTACCCCTGACATCGAAAGACAAAAACACCCCCTATGCTTTGTCTAACTCCCAAAAAAACCCCATGTGTCATTTTAAATCCCCAAAACCCCTCTGTGTTTGATTTTAAATACCACACTCGATCCAAGTAGTATATACTTAATTTTTCAAAAAGAATAAATAAATTTTAAAAAAAAACAAACACATTGGGGTAATCTTGTCATTCCAGCAAAAGTCAAAAATAAAATTATAAGTATATACTATTTGGGTCAAGTGTGGTATTTAAAACCAAATACAAGGGGGGTTTTGAGAGTTAAAACAACACGGGGAGGGTTTGGAAGTTAGACAAAGCATGGGGATTGTTTTTGTGTTTTTCTCTTGTATAAACTATAAAGTATTGGATATCTGAAGAAATGCTTAGAGCAACTCCAACAATGGGAATCAAAGCCAAATATAGTGCCTTAAAGGTCAAAATGATGCCAAAATCTGTTCCAGCAGAAGCATTATCACTGGACCTAAATTTAAGTCCAACACTTTTTGGCATCAAAAGTAATGCCTGGGCAAGGGGCATTATTTTTTGCCTGAAAATTTAAGAACGGCTATTTGTCCTTCCCAATTCTCCCCAACGGCTTATATTTTCAAATTTTCCAATGGTCAAAAAATTTCAACTATTAAAATGGCCACATATTTCAATTAAAATACACAAGTTCAATAATCACGAGCAAAATAAAAAATCAGAGAAAGTTAATTATCGATAAAAAAATATTATCGATAAAAATCCATATCATATATCTCAATGTTGAATCACAAATTGACACCTTGATATAAAATATTATCCTTATCAGATATCTAACGCTGAATCACAAGTTGACACGTTGATAAAAACAAAAAGTATGGATGAAAATCCTTATCAAATATCTCAACATTGAATCAGACACTGACATGTAGATAAAATTATTGTCAGAAATCTTATCTAAATAATTTAACGCAAGGTACGATTATTTAACATTTTTTAATTTAATGTTAATTTTCTTTACTTTAAGTAAGCTTTAATTTAATTTGAATTTAACTTAATTTAGATAAATTAAATTTAAATTAATTTAAATGATGCTCCATTTTTTATGCTTATTGCTGGAGTAAAAAACTTTTATGCAGGTATCAAAACACTGTAGCGGGCATTAAATAGTAATTTGATGCTGTTTTTTGATGTTGTCTGCTGGAGATGCTCTTATGGAATTAGAGGGAAAGACAAAAGCACCCCCTATATTTTGTCTAACTCACAAATAATCCCTTGTATTATTTTAACTCCCAAAATTCCCTTGTGTTTGATTTTAATTATCACACTCGACTCAAATAAAATTTGATTTTTGACTTTTGGCAGAATGACAAGATTACCCTTATGTATTAGTTTTTATTTATTTATTTATTTCGTTTGAAAACTCAAGTATATATTACTTGAGTCGAGTGCGATAGCAGATGGGTGATCTAATTGATGCAACACTGTTTTATGCATCCGCAACACAACGTTACCAAACAAACGTGGCAAAGCATGACAATAAAATGGTTACATATGTAGTGAAATTTCACATTTTCTGGTGTGAAAATAATTTTCAAAACCAATACTGGATATTGGACAATATGGAATTTTTATTCCACATGTAACAATATTATTGGTTTACTGCATATTATTCGTTTGACAACATAGTGCAACAGATGCAATAAATAATTATTTCATAATACCTTGTGCTATTTTAAAATTCAATTGAATTTTTATTCATGGATTTAATATTATAAAAAAAACAATATTTGAATTAGAGATTTGGTTTACCCCTTAGATGTCTATTTAATTGGGAAATTTGATTTTTTGTACCACGTGATAAATCATCTTGTAACTTTGATATCATTGGACACAAAAATGTAAATTTTATACCATAGGATAGGTTTTCGTTGCAACTTTCATACCAAACCCAATTTTTCTCTTGATTTAATGACAATTTATCCCCTATGAAATGCATGATGTCCAATTTAACTCCATGTGACTTAAAAAAGAGCACTTTACCCTCCCCTTATTATGATAATGTGGCATGCAGTTTACCCCATGTGTTATGATAAATGTGGCAATTTACCCCCTGTGATATGATTAACTTGGCAATTTATCCCCATATAACAAAATACTTTTCATGCCCACTATCAATTTAGGCAAGTGAGTTACACTCTCCGGTCGAAAGGGGTAAATTACTTCTTTAAAATTTACATAGGGAGGGCAAATTGCTCTTTTTTAAATCACAGGAGGGGTGAATTGAATATTATGCATTTCATAAGGAATGGGCTTGATATAAAAGTTGCAATAAAAACCTATCTTATGGTATCAAATTTGTATTTTCGTGTTCAGTTGTACCAAAATTACAAAATGATTTATATGTTAAAAAAAAAAAAAAAAATCCCCTATTTAATTGCACGGCCAGTTGCTGAGGTGAGTTAAGGACATGGCCTTTTTATTTCCACAAGGCTCTCGAGACAGACGTGAAAATATTTAATTCAATTCGTCAGTACAAACTAACATTAGGTGTTAATGCTCATAAATGCAAAAATGAAACTTTCACCTGTTACACTCATCTTATATTATAGCCATATAAGAGATATAGGTAGCAATAATCAATATTCCATCTTTCTGGGCAAAAAAAAAAAAAAAAAAAAAAAAAAACCTAGTGGGCTATTTCAATGATTCTTTAAACTTTGTAGACCTAATTATCAAGCCCAAATTCAAGCTTTAAACAGTTTAAAAATATAAATCAATCTTATAAATTTATGTGTACGATTTAGTGTTGTGATAGGAAACTATCTTAGGAAATAGCATTTCATGCGGCCTGCTTTGAGATCTAGCCTATAGACATGTTTTTGTTGGAATTTTAAGTTTTTAAAATTCAAAATAAATGATTTGTAACAATCAAATTGATTGTGTAATATAAATGTCATAATTCATCTTTATTGCCAATATGTGGCTATGTAAAATCATTTGACCTCAGAGATCTCATTCACACTATAAACAGGGGTTAGGTGTCCTAGGAAAACATACACCTCACTGGCTTAACTTGCATAACTAAAATTATATTATTTTCTATATTCTCTTGGCCACTTAAGACAAAGTTTGATTCATTATTTTCTCGTAAACGTACTAACAAGAATACTCCGGTGAGGTCAAATGTTTTATCTTGGGGGAACGATTAGCCTCTAGTACCTACACGAGGGGAGACAATCGTTTTCTTAGGACACCGTCTAGTGGCGTGACTCCGAATCAAGCTAACCGTTTTACTTTTAAGTTTTACATAATTTACTTTATTAACGTTCATTGTATGAGTTGTGAACAAAACAATATTTTTCTCCATATATCAAAATCAAAATAATCTTTACATGCAATCTACAAAAGATATTTTATGCTTGATCCAAATTGTAGAAAAATTCTCCTTGTTTTTTCAATTTCCAAATACAAATAATTTTCTTCTTTAGTTCAAACAAGAATTTTTAAATCACAACGAGGCATAGTTTTCAAAATATTTAAAATATACTATAATACTACGAAGAAAATACGAGTGAAAAAATATCAAGAACTACTTACCTCAAATTACCTAAGTTTTGTGATACTTCAAGAATTTAACATATAATCAACCTTCCGGCGTGCCTAATCTCAACAAATTGATTAGTATATACGTTCCTTTACCAATATTCATGGAGCAAAAGATAAAAATACCCCCTATACTTTGTTTAACTCTCAAAAACCCCTTTATATTATTTTAACTCCCAAAAGACCTCATGTGATCTCAAATAAGTGCCAAATACACCTCCAAAAAAGAGAGTGTGTTTCAAACACCAAAATTGCAAGTATTTGTTCACATTTTACTTTTGATATGACAATTTTACCCCTGACATCGAAAGACAAAAACACCCCTATGCTTTGTCTAACTCCCAAAAAACCCGTCTTGTATCATTTTAAATCCCCAAAACCCCCTGTGTTTAATTTTAAATACCACACTTGACCCAAGTAGTATATACTTAATTTTTCAAAAAGAATAAATAATTTTTTAAAAAAAACAAACAAATAGGGATAATCTTATCATTCCACCAAAAGTCAAAAATAAAATTGTAAGTATATACTACGTGAGTCAAGTGTGGTATTAAAAACCAAACACTGGGGGTTTTTTACGTGGAAATTTTTGGAAGTTAGACAAAACATAGGAGGTGTTTTTGTCTTTTGCTCAATATTCATGTTCAGTCTCTATATATAATTATATATACATATTTTATATAAAGAGGAATCCACTTTCAAATAAAAGTCTCGTACAAAAGAGTTCTAATGTTTTAAAACTTTACCAACTTAAGACCCCAATGGTTAAGACTGGATCTACACAATTCAAACCTCCAAACAGACAGTCCAAGAACATCTCTACTGCAGAGATGACTGAAAAAAGAGCCAAGGGACTTTGCTTTTGGTGTGATGAGAAGTTCTCTCCTGGACACCAGTGTCCTAAAAGAAAGCAGCTGTACATCATGGACTTAGAAGGGGATGTGGATTCTTTAGACACACCAGAAGAGGAATATATGAATGACACTGACAAAAGAGATGATGAACCAATTCCATACATATCAATCCATGCAATGACTGGTATTCAAGATTTTCACACTATGAGAATCACTGGGTCTGTTGGAAACAAACAAGTGCACATACTAGTGGATTCTGGAAGTACTCATAACTTCCTAGACCTGGAAGCAGCCAAGAAGTTAGGCTGCAAATTAACTCCCACTACCCCATTTGTGGTTGGAGTGGCTAATGGTAGTAAGGTACACAGCAACCATATGTGTACAGAGTTTAGGTGGAAGATGCATGGAGCTGCATTCACATCTGATGTGCTTGTTATGCCAATTGGGGGGTGTGATTTGGTTTTAGGAGTGCAGTGGTTGGTTACTCTAGGAGATATCAAATGGAACTTTAGTAAACTATCCATGGAATTTGAAGTCAACAGGAAGAAGGTCTCATTGAGGGGAAAAACAGCCTCAATCAAGACAGTAAAAAGCAGCACCATGGAAAAAATACTCTCTCAAACAGCTGAGATATCTATGTTGAGCCTCTCCTGGCTCAAGGTAGAGGAAACACAGGTTAGTTGCATGAGCTCAGAAATACAGCAACCAGCTGAGAGACACCCTGACTTGCAAAATTTACTGGATCACTATCAGGATGTGTTTGCCATCCCTACCACCTTACCTCCTAGGAGAATGCATGATCATGCTATCAACTTGAAGGAAGGAATTTCTCCTATTAATGTCAGGCCTTATAGATATCCAGCATTACAGAAGAATGAAGTGGAAAGAATTGTGACTGAGATGCTGGAATCTGGGGTGGCACAGGACAGTACTAGTCCATACTCTTCTCCAGTGGTGTTAGTAAAAAAGAAAGATGGATCCTGGAGACTATGTGTGGATTACAGGGAACTAAATAAGGCTACAATCAAAGATAAATTCCCAATTCCAGTAATAGAGGAGCTGTTAGATGAGTTATATGGATCCAAATTCTTCACCAAGTTGGACTTAAGATCAGGGTATCACCAAATTAGGATGAGGGAGCAGGATATTGAGAAAACAGCTTTTAGGACTCATAATGGACATTATGAATTCTTGGTAATGCCATTTGGCCTTACAAATGCCCCTTCTACATTTCAGAGCTTGATGAACCACATTTTTCACAACTATTTGAGAAGGTTTGTGTTGGTGTTTTTTGATGACATCTTGATATACAGTGCTAACTGGCCTGATCATTTGCATCATATTAGCTTGGTCTTTGACTTACTTAGAGATCATCAACTCTTTGTCAAGGAAAGTAAGTGTAGTTTTGGCCAAAACCAAGTTGAATATCTGGGCTTTGTTATTTCAGAAGAAGGTGTGTCTGCTGATGTGCAGAAAATCAAAGCCATGCTTGACTGGCCCTTGCCAAAAAACATAAAGGAATTGAGAGGTTTTTTGGGACTTACAGGGTACTACAGAAGGTTTGTTAAGGGCTATGGATCCATTGCCAGACCCCTTACCAACCTACTGAAAAAAGACAAGTTTAAATGGAGTGAGGAAGCTACTGTGTCTTTCAAGGAGTTACAACTGGCCATGACTACAACTCCTGTGTTGGCTTTACCTGACCTCAATAGTGACTTCATCATTGAATCTGATGCTTCTGGTAAAGGGTTGGGAGCTGTCCTTATGCAAAATAAAAGGCCAATTGCTTACTTTAGTAAGGCCCTTAATGAGAGGCATGCCGCACTACCTGTTTATGAGAGGGAACTCCTAGCTCTTGTAACTGCTGTGGAAAAGTGGCGACCTTACCTAATTGGGAGGCATTTTGTCATTCATACAGACCACCAGAGCCTCAAGTACTTACTTGAGCAAAAAATTGCTACACCAGCTCAGCAAAAGTGGCTCATCAAACTTCTAGGATATGACTATAGTATTGTCTACAAAAAGGGAGTGGAAAATACTGTGGCTGATGCCTTAAGTAGGCAGGCTTGTGATGGCCAGGCTCAACTAGCTGCAATGACAGTAATTACATCCTCTTTGGTGGACAGAATCAAGCATAGCTGGGTAAATGACTCAAGGGTCCAAGAACTCATACAAGAATTGCAAACTACACCCACTGATCAAACTGTTTACTCTTGGAGAGATGGGTTGTTTAGGAGAAAAGGGAAGCTGGTGATTGGGAATGATGATGTCCTTAAACAAGACCTCATCAGATTGTATCATGATAGTCCAGAAGGGGGTCACTCTGGAATGGCTAAGACACTTCAAAGATTGGAGAGGTACTTCTACTGGAAGAACATGAAAACCCTTGTTTTCAAATATGTTCAAGACTGTGTCACTTGTCAACAATGCAAACCACTGAATAATCTGCCTTATGGCCTGTTACAACCCCTCCCTATACCAAACAGAATCTGGACTGACATTTCCATGGATTTTATTGAGGGACTTCCCAAGGTTCACGACAAAGAAGTCATCCTAGTGATAGTGGACAGATTGAGCAAGTATGCTCATTTCTTACCACTGACTCACCCCTATTCTGCTTTGACTGTGGCTCAATCCTTCATGGATAATGTTTTCAAGTTGCATGGCATGCCACAGTCTATTGTGAGTGACAGAGACACTATCTTCATGAGCACTTTTTGGAAGGAATTTTTCAAACTACAGGGAACTACTTTACTGCATTCTACAGCTTATCACCCTCAAACAGATGGCCAAACAGAAGTGGTCAACAGATGCTTAGAAACCTACTTGAGATGTATGATTGGGGACAGGCCTAAGACTTGGTTACAGTTCTTACCCCTGGCTGAATGGTGGTACAACACCACTTTTCACTCCTCTATCAAACTCACCCCTTATGAGGTGGTTTATGGACAGCCTCCTCCTGCTCATTTACTCTATCAACCCCTCACTTCTGTTGTTGACACCGTAGACAGAAGCTTAGCTGCAAGGGAAGCTACCATTAGGCTTCTAAAAACTCATTTGATTCGTGCTCAATCAAGAATGAAATCTATGGCTGATAAGAAGAGGGTGGACAAAGTTTTCAGTGTAGGGGATTGGGTGTTTGTGAAGTTACAACCGTATAGACAATCTACTGTGAGAAGTACTCCTTACAATAAACTGAGTCCCAAATATTTTGGTCCTTTCTTGATCTCCCAAAGGGTTGGTTCAGTGGCTTATAAACTTGAACTACCTCAAGATGCTAAGATTCATAATGTGTTCCATATATCTCAACTTCGAAAAAAATTGGGGTCTGCTCCTGTCTCCCCTATATTACCTGTGGCTCAGACCCCTCATGGCCATGTACTTATGGAGCCTGAATGTATTCGGGACAGACGTCTCTACAAAACAAAAACTGGTGCTGGCACTCAAGTTTTGATCAAGTGGTGGAACGCACCTGAGGAGGACAACACCTGGGAAGACTTAGAGCTTTTGCTCAAAAGGTTCCCTTCTTTCAATCCTTGAGGACAAGGATGTTTTCCACAGGGGGGTATTGATGCATGCTACAATAAAGCTACAATAATGGAGTGTTGCAATGGGGAAGAATAAATCAGCTGGGCATGCAACTTGATCAAATGGCGTAGGGGGATTTTTGCAAATACTTAAAGAAAGGAAACTGAAGTTGAAGTTGTGTTTAATTGATACACGCTTTTATTAGTAGCAAGCAGAGGGAGCTTTTACACATAAGCTACACGTGGCCCAGTCAGATGGAGCTGACTGGAAAGAAGGGCTGACTGGGATGCCACGTCACCTATTTCCCACTATATATAACGGCCATTCCGAATTTGGCAATTTCATTCAGAAAATTTGCGTGAGTTTCTGTCTCTCTCCCTTTGATTCTTGTTCTCCAAGCTCAGTGTTTAATCAGGTGTCTCGTCTTTGTTTCAGGTAACCACGAAGACCCCATCTGATTAGCATGCTTCCAACCATGGATTTATCTTGGTTCTTAGCATGATTATTGTTCATTAAATCATTGTGATTGATTGCTGTCCCTAGTTGATAATTAGCTTTACCCATTGTAATAGAGTGTTAATTGGTGCTGTCACGGTTGGATTACATTCAATTGTATTGAGTTTATACTGGTTTTGAAGTTAATGCAATCATATTTCCTTGTGGGTGTTATTGGAGGTTATTTTATTGTGATCTTGTTTTGATTTGTGTATTTTTTGGTACTGGAATCTATCAAAGTCCTAAATTTATTAGGAGAATTTAAAGAGTCCACACAACTAAAAACCCTAGATAAAACCATTAATCCTAGGACCTGATAGCACATTTTACTTAAAATTTCAAAAATAAGTTTTAAAAATTACGATATTAAAAATAATTGGGGTGTTACATTCTTCCCTCCTTATAAGTACCTTTAGCAACTTCGTTAGTTGTAACCCCCCTTTGTCAATCAACGCAAATACTCTTGAATTACCTTTGCTTTTCTGTTAAGTAGGTTTTTCCATATTAACCCCATTTGCCTTTCTAAATGGGCAATTTTTGACTATGTGCCCTCGTCGACCACATCCAAAACATGCCCTTGTCTTCCAACAACGTTCCCCAACATGCATCTTGTGGCAGTGAATACATTCTTTGGCATACGACATTGAATCTCTAGTGTTCAACATTTTCATGATACTTACCCAAGCACTAACCAGGTCATTTTCCAAAGAACACACAAATGCCTCAAAACATGTATCCGTATATCTGCTATCGCGATACCAACCAAAAATAGAAAAGAGAATTTGCTTACCTTGATGTGTTATGATGAAGAGCCATAATCCATATTTGGCTTTCAAATGTAATCAGGGCCTTGTAAGAACAACGTGCAATAAAATTTTGCAACCAAGCTAGCGTAGAAACAATAAATTTGGCAGGACGCGACTACACAAGATATAACCCCATTATTGACATTCTAAATGACTCCAAATTGACAGGCCACATACCATTAACAATAAATTTAAAGTGCCGAAGAACAAAGGCTTCGAAACTGAAAACAAAAGAAAAATCAATGACTAAATATATCAGAATTGTCGCTTCAATCATTAATATCAATACAGAAAATAAGCACAATTCAGATTATTCAATATCTGAGTGACATGTCTCATTGGCAGATTTTTATATAAGTTGATTAATCGATCCAATCTAATTTTAAAAGAAGGGCTTTTACTCTGGTCATCCATAAAACTCACAGAATCTAGGATGTAGAAGTGTCATAGATTCTCAACTTGTTCCTGCTTATCCCCGTTGACGATTTCAACAGGAGGCAAACTCTGCTCATTCAACATTAGCACAAAAGTGAAAAAAAAGCCTCAGGTGCATTTCGTACAATTTTGAATAATGCGCATGAATGAGATCAACATCGATTGTGTATAGTGCAAGGAGAGTGAGATGTACCAAATTAGGTTTGTAGATGTTATGCACAACGGAAGCACCGGCGAGGAGTGAGGCAACGACGACGACGCATGACCATCCCATCGAAGGAGTTCCCATTGGTTGCTTCCCGCCACCGAATTTCCGAGTCATCTCAACTGCGGAAAAGTAATTCGAACTTTTTTCTCACAATCAAAACTGTAATTGAGTTATTCAATGACAAATTTACAGAAGCAAAATTGAACAGTACTTTATTAATGCAGTAATTCCGCCAAAGAAAAATACTGTAGTATAGATTCCGGAAAGTGTGTAGGCCCTGTTTGGTTTAGTTTGGACGATTGGAGTTTTAACAGAGTTTAGAAATTGTGTTTATAAACTACTCGGTGTACCACATGGACCAGCTCCATGTGTACTAAATGCACTGGGAACCTTCATTTGAATTTGCATATCATATAAGAAACCACGCAAAATAGATTGATCAAGGGATTGTACTGATCTAACCTCAGAAACTAAAAAAGAAGGAACTAAACGGAGAACGTAATTGGTTCATTTCAAAACTAAACATAGAATGTCCCTTGAAATCAACTCTTCCTTTATCTTCTTTGTTCTTAGTTCTATTTTTTTTTTTTTTTTTTTATCCTCTTCATTCTGATTTGAAATTAACGGATAATGAATTTGCAAATTACACAATATCAAAATTAAAGTCATCAAAAACAACATTTGAATGAGTCAACATTCAAGTGAAAATCAATAGCTATGTCTTTTCCTTCTATAAATAGACCAAACAAAGAAACATGTTTGGATCAGATACAAGAAAGGATTTCATCTCAAGAGTATCTGACAAAGAAGATAAACAGAGTAAGAACACATTATGGAACTACAACACAGCAAATCAAGATTTGGAAAAGAAATTTGCATAAAGAACATATTATTAGGATTCCAATCAGCTCAATATCAGAATATTGTGAATCATCAAAATGAGCAACTATTACCAGATTCTACTGCTCAATACCAGCTTAAGTCTTCTCCTTCCATTAATAGTTATTCCAAAGTTAGACAAGGTAAGTATATACGTCCTTTCTTTATTATCCCTGATTAAGAATTCATCAATCATAGAGAAAATCTCACATTTGAATAATCTGATTCCCACAACTAAACTGAAGACTTTGATGTACACTGGAATCTGATTCCCCTGACTTAATGTTGCTACCCACAAAATCAAGCTTTGCAATGCAATCAAACGGCATCATCATCGATCATAGCTAACGAGCATTTTGATCCTTCCATTTTCGAATTTCGTGCTTGTTTATTTAAAGATAAAATTGTAACAAGTACATTTTAGACAAATAAATCGAGTTACGCAAATATTTTTGTTCGGTTAACACGTCTTACTCCATATTAAGAATGCACAAAAAAATCCATATGGGTACCAAACTATTGAAATACTTGAAAATTGATTGTCAAAAGTAAGAATGTCAAGGGCCATTAGGAATAATTTTTGGCTGGAATTCCAACCCCCCTAAATCTTTTCACACTAGAAAAAAAATAAAACTAAACACCTAAATCTTCCTCGTTAAATTACAATGTCTGTTACACTCAATTTTTCATCATCATCAAATTGAATCTAGCACATTTACACTTGAAAAATCAAAATGTCACAGAATTACCAAAATACACAGAGCCTTTTCATAACTATAAACAGCAACAGTGTATACCTATATTCAATAAATTAAAAATTTTGTTCCCCTAAACATCTAAAATTCCAAAAAATTCTTCACACGTCAAAAATATTCAGATTACATAAAAATTCACCTGTTTGTATTGGTAATTAATTAAGTTATAAAATCTGATTGACTATGGGAAAATAATCGCAGTACCTTACTTTTAGCAGGAGCAGGAGCAATTTCAGATTGACGCAAATTGCAAGCTTCTACGAAATCTACCTGCAAACAAGTGATTAATGTAAGAATCATTAACTTTACCCGTAAATGAACAGAAAAATAAGAAAGTGAACACCAGAGGAGGAGATAATGTGAGGGGATTGCTTTCTAGTTTCTAGGGTAGGCGGGGAGATGTATCTTTTATTTAATTTGTATTGTGTATTAATTCACATGTATTTTTAATTTAAGTCTTTTTAAAAAAAAATTATAATTAAGTTGTATTTTTTGTTGTCATAATCTAATATTTCTTACTTTTTAAATTTAAGATTTAAATAAAAATAGACAATGTTTAAATTACAAACTAAATTCTAAAATAAACTAACAATGTTCAAACTGTTATAAAATTATACTAAAATAACAAGATAACTAAAAATGTAGAGAATAAAGTATTCATATGAAATTGACATTACAAGCATTCTACATCGGCACTATTTATAGGCCTTGAACTTCAAACACAAAGTGTATGTTACAAAATAACATAAATGAGAATATACAATTTATTTGGGGGTTACAAAGTCGGAGATTACAAAATTGAGGGTTACAAGATTTATGTTTACTAATTGTAAGAATATTATTTGGGGATTATGGACATCTATGTAATTTTGAATTATTTACAATTCCCCTTTGGATGTCCATAAAATAGTTATGTGCCTAGTTAAAAACCTTACTAGGAAAAACCTAGTCAAGGAAAAAAGAGTGCAACGTGTCTTTACTCCCCTGATAACAAAATCACTTAACGGCTTTAAGTCGACACATCCCAATTCTATTAATCAATTTCTCAAATGTGGCAGTTGGCAATGCCTTGGTTAACAAATCTGCCAAATTTTCAGATGAACGAATTTGATGAACCTCTACGTCACCATTCATCTGAAGATCTTGTGTGAAGAAATTTTTTGGTGAAATATGTTTCGTTCTATCTCCTTTAATGTACCCTTCTTTTAATTGGGCTATGCATGCTGTATTATCTTCATATGTTGGGGTATTTTTCTCAAATAATATACCACACATCCCTTGGATATGATGTGTCATCGATCTTAGCCAAACACACTCTCGACTTGCCTCATGCATTGCGATTATTTCTGCATGATTTGATGAAGTGGCAACTAAAGTTTGTTTAGTAGAACGTCATGAAATAGTTGTTCCTCCATTTGTGAACATATAACTTATTTGAGAGCGGGCTTTATACGAATCAGATAAGTATCCCGCATCAGCATAGCCAACTAATTGTGACTTTGAATTATTGGGATAAAGTAACCCCATATCAATTGTTCCTTGGAGGTATCAAAATATATGCTTCACTCTATTCCGATGTAGATATGTAGGAGAAGAACTAAATCTTGCTAATAAACTTACAACGAAAGATATATTTGGACGTGTATTATTAGCGAGATACATCAATGCTCATATAGCATTGAGATATGGTACTTCAGGACCAATGTGTTATTCATCATCCACACGAGGATGAAAAGGGTCTTTTTTGACATCTAGCGATCTTACAACCACTGGGGTACTTAGCGGATGTGCTTTATCCATATAGAATCGTCTTAAAATCTTTTATATATAATTTGATTGATGAAGAAGAATTTCGTTTGATAAGTGCTCGATCTGCAGTTTGAGACAAAACTTTGTTTTTCAAGATCTTTCATCTAGAATTATTTCTTTAAATAACCAACTGCTTTTTGAAGCTCTTCTAGAGTTCCAATAATATTCAGATCATCAACATAAACAACAATTATAATAAACTATGATTTGAATCTTCTTATAAATACACATGGTCAGATCGGATCGCTTTTATAACCTTCTTTTGACAAGTATTCACTAAGTCGATTATACCACATATGCCCAGATTATTTTATTCCATATAAAGATTTACGCAAGTGTATTGAACAATTTTCCCGAGAGTTTTCACATGCATTTGAAATTTTAAATCCTTCAGGGACTTTCATATAAATTTTTGTATCCAACGACCCATATAAATAGGCTGTAACAACATCCATTAGACGCAAATCTAGTTTTTCACGTACTGCTAGAATAATAAGATATCTAAAAGTAATTACATCCACCACATGAGAGTACGTCTCCTCATAATCAATTACAGGTCTCTGCGAAAATCCTTGTGCTACTAGTCATGCTTTTATATCTAACAACTTCATTTTTCTCATTTCGTTTTCACACAAATACCCATTTATACCCAACGGGTTTTACTTCTTTGGGTGTTTGGACTACTGGTCCAAAGACTTCACGTTTTGAAAGTAAACTTAATTCTGCTTGAATCACGTCTTTTCATTTTGGCCAATCAATTCTATGTCTACATTCTTCGACAGATTTAGGTTCAAGATCCTCATTCTCGTGTATAATTTTTACAGCAACATTATATGCGAAACTGTAGTCGACAACTGTTTTATTTCGGTTCCATCTTTCTCTCGTAGTGACATAACTTATTGAGATCTCTTCATTTTCATTATTTTCAGTTACATGAACCTCTTCTGGGGTATTATCATTAGTTATATCATACGACTCTTCATGAGTACTTGCCTCCACAATATGACCATCTTCAGTGTATGCTCCTTTTCTTTTACGAGGATTTTTATCCTTGGAACCGATTGGTCTACCACGTTAGACATGACTTACTTTCATTTGCACTAGCAGATTGTCCTACTGGTATATCAATCTGAATTGGAGCGTTTTTAGCTGGTATATGAGATTTGGTAACTCCTTTTAGATTAGTAAATGCACCTGGCAGTTGATTTGCAGATGAATTATCTTTTGAACTTCTAGTGTACACTTGTTTGTTCGAGGATCTACATAAGATAATGTTGGTGCATTCCATGTAATTTCTTTTACCAGCTCTTTATTCTATCCCCCTAATGTCGGGAATATTGTTTCATTAAAATGACAATCGGCAAACCGTGCCGTAAATAAATTTCCCGTCATTTGTTCAAGATGCTGTTGGTATATCTCGGTTGTCAAAACAACGAGAATGCGGAATTTAAAAAAAATTCGAGATACCCATCAGTCCCAAGATATAATTTCCACCTTATGTATCCGAAAAGGTTGAATCAAACAACAACAATAAGCATAAAGGGGGTGATATGCGATTTTTACCTCACCACAGGCAAGGTGGTAGTAACCTCCAGCTTTGTTGTTGATTCACAAGCAGTGATCCAATTGTCTCACCTCCAGAGTGTATCCACACCAGCTGGATTGTAGTAACACCTTCAAGTCACAGGCTACGAACTAGATCTTGAGGTTGTCAATGGAGGAAGAAGCAGATCTAGATTCGGATCTAGATCCAGATATGGAAGACCAGAGAGAGAGGGGGCGGCGCGGGCAGGGGACGGCTAGGGTATAGGGGGCGGCTAGGGTTTATGCAAGAGTGTGTAAGATTAGATTTTGAGTCTCTCCTAGACTCCTTATATAGGCCCCCTTAGTTAACCTAGTCTTGCAAGACTTCTTCTGGGCTATTAATTAAAAGGCGCATGTCTTGCAACTTAATTTAATTAACCCATTAATTAAATTAGCCCAATTAATCTAATTAATTAATATCTCTCAATTAATTAACACTTTAATTAATATTTAATTAATTAGACTATCTAATTAATTCTCCCAATTGAATTAACACTTTAATTCATTTATTGATTTAACTCCCTTAAATCAAGTATTTCCTTTTATGACTGTCACTGTCCAACTGTATTGTGTGTGACCCTCTAGGCTCACCATCAATTGGCAGCAGGCCCACGAACCCTTCGTGATTTAATTTACGAGCAATTAATTGCTCCGATCAACTAAACCCTTGTAATTGACCACTCCAGAATTAATCTCCCTTATTAATTCAGGAGTACCCACACCTCATGGTCGATGTCTAGCCACAAGCCCATGAGGCCCAACTTCAGGTGAATTGATATTTGTGAACCTCACCTCTTATAACTGCCATGTACATACGGTCCTTCTATCAACTTAATTTCCCGATCGAGACCTAGGGTGTGTGAATTGATCGGCACCTCTAATTATCTCGATAACTATACTTTCTAATTCGGGATAATAATCTAGTGTGACTGCTAAATTTGGAAACCCCTTTCAAAATCCGTCACCGACCGTGGCCACGGGTTTCTCGGATCTATTATCTAAGAATCGTATAGGAAATTCTCTCATCCATTACGATGAGTCTGTAGATTCCATATTGGTACTAACCACTCGCGTACACAACTATACGCACCCAACTTAGGCACATTATGGTCAGGCTACGTGACCTGCACCTAGATCAAAGTACGTATACCCATGCACCGAATTCACCCTAGCACCTCAAGTCTAAGGACTAAATCGTACACTATTATAAGCCTTGAGAAAAACATCCCATGACCGATATGCGTCATGCGCTTCCACAATGGGTTTCTCTGTTCGGATCGTTCGATGCGTTCGATCCCCTATCGAACCACCTACACATATGCACTGACATCAAATGTCTTGTTCATGAACTCTACAAATTCACTCCATGTGAATCATGCATATTCATACAAGTCTTGGCGATTCCTTCGATACCCCGTCTCGTTCGGAATCTATGACTTGGAACGTGTTTTAAGATCACGACCTTAGAGACTGTTTCATGATTGCACTCAATACCGAAGTGAATTGTCCCATAGTCGAATGTGATCTAAGGATTTCATCCAATCGCTTAAATGTATTCGCGAGAGATGAAGTTGGCCATTGTTTATTCTATACAGTTATAAATAAACGCGCGTATTATTCATAAAATCAAAGATTGTTTATTACAGAATAGACCTATTACAAGCTAAAGTGAATTGGCTTGCTGGGCACTATCCTATCAAATGCTTAATTATAGAAGGTGATTCATAACCAACAAATATTCCCAACCTTCTTTGGGGACCCATCTTTGTGCGTTGTGGTGGGGCAGTTGGAATATATACCGCACATCCAAAAATTCTAAGATGGGAAATGTTTGGCTCTGGCCAAAAGTTAATGCAATGGGGAGAATTTATGATAACTTGTTGGCTTGATGCGCACAAGTGCTGCTGCATGTAAAACGACATATCCCTATGCTGAAATAGGGAGTTTTGTTCTCATAAGTAACGGCCTAGCAATTAATTGGAGGTGTTTAATGAAAGATTCGGCAAGTCCATTTTGTGTATGAACATGGGCAACAGGACTTTCAATTGTTATTCCAATTGACATACAATAATCGTTGAAAGCCTGATATGTGAATTCACCAGCATTATCAAGACGAATTGTCTTGATTGCATCATCTGGAAATTGTGCTCTTAATTTGATTATTTGAGCAAGTAATCTCGCAAACACCAGGTTGCGAGTTGATAATAAATACACATGTGACCATCTTGTGGATACATCTATCAAAATTATAAACTATTTAAATGGTCCACATGGTGGATGGATGGGCCAACATATATCACCTTGAATTCGTCCCAGAAATGCTGGAGACTTAATGTCAATTTTAATTGGAGATGACTTACTTATTAATTTACCTTGAGAACAAGCAACACATGAGAATTTTTTAAATTCAAGAATCTTCTGGTTCTTTAATGAATGACCATTCGAATTCTCAATAATTTTACGCATCATAGTTGATTCGGGATGGCCTAACCGGTCATGTCAAATAATTTGGGTCAGTAATCTTTTGGTTTACTACAACATGCGTTTCAGTTGTACTAATAGTAATATAGTACAAACCGGAAGATAATGCGGGTAAATACACATTTTATTTCTGGTATAACAACTATGATATGTAAGTACTCCTTATTATTATCATTTGTAGTCTCAATATGATATCCATTTCGGCGGATATCTTTAAAGCTTAACAAGTTTCTTTTGGACATGAGAATAAATTATCATTTATAACAATTTTGGTCCCTCCGGGTAATACTATAGTAGCTTTTCCGGAGCCTTCAATTAGTTTTGCACTACCCGATATAGTGTTAACGTTTGCATTAGTTGCTATCAATTCAGAAAAATATTTTTTTATATTTAAGTATAGTATGTGTTGTAGCACCGTTTGCGAGACATATGTCGTCATGCTTGATCTTGGGTCCAACCAAAGAAGTGGGGGAATTCATATTCTTCGTAAAAATAATACATCATAAGAGATATTTTATTCTTACGGCAAAAAATGAAATTACAACTAAAAACAACCGATAAAAGTAATACTGAAAGCAAATAACTTTAAAAAAAATTACTTCAAATGAAACCAATAATTCAATAATTCTTAGCATTTTCATCCCCAATTCTTCACCTTGATTCTCGAGAAAATCTTTCACATCCAAGTGAGTAAAATCATCAAGGTTGTTAAAGTTATCATCTTTGTAGGCAAAATTTGTTTCAACATTATAATCGAGGTCATCATCTATCAAGGTGGTTAAAGTTATCATCTTTGTAGGCAAAATTTGCTTCAACATTATAATCGAGGTCATCATCTTTATATCCAAAAGGGGCATTGGCATCATCATTTTTGTATGTCAAATTAGTTTCCGCATTTTTCTCCTCGATTGATGCTTGATAAAGTTTTACGAGATGTTCAGACGTACGACATGTATGTGACCAGTGCCCTTTCATGCCGCATTTAAAACATACGTTTCCAATATCTTTTGAGGATATTTGGGACCACCTTTTGAAGGGTTTTTTGGACCACCCTTCTCTTTTATTTCATTATTGTTGTTCTTTTTGTGCCCATAATTATCGTTACCACCATAATAATGGTAATTGTTACTTCCTCGACCACGCCCACGCCCACGCCCACGTCCACGACCACAACCGCGACCACGATATCTTACATTGTCAAATTTACCATGCACTGCTACATTCACTTCTGGGAATGGAGCAGAACCAGTGGGTCTTGTTTCATGATTTTTCATCAACAACTCGTTATTTTGCTGCTGAAGGAGCACATTAGAAGCGTGAAAAGTTGAGAAAGTTTTCTCTAACAAGTCATCGTCAATTATTTTTTCTCCACATAATTTTATTGAGAACTAATTTTGAAAACTGCCAAATTATATTCACTTACGGTCTTAAAAACTTGTAACCGTAAATGTATCCAGTCATAACGAGCCTTAGGTAAGATGATCTTTTTTGATGGTCGTAACGTTCTTTCAAATTATTCCATAGTTCAAGCAGATCTTTGACAGTTACGTATTCCGCTTTTAATCCTTCATGTAGATGATGACGTAGGAAAATCATTGCTTTTGCCTCATCCTGATTGGATGTTGTTTTTCCTTTCACAATTGCATCTCCTAGACCTTTAGCGTCTAGGTGAATCTCAGCATCTAGTACCCAAGATAGATAATTCTTGCCCGAAATGTCAAGGGTTGCAAACTCAAGTTTGGTGAGATTCGACATAATGCAAGCTAATATCAAATAAATAGAATAGTTAGAATAATGCATTACAAGTATTAAGGGATAAACCAAATATCTTTAGATGTCTCCAATAACATTTTAAATCAAATATTTTATTAGAACATATTAAAATGAATGACCTTCAGTTTTTTGTTGTTGTTTTAAAGGCACTACTTTCAACAATGAACAATAAAATTGAAATTTCTTGCCGAGATTGAATTAGTGTGGCTTAATAATTCAATGCTCAATCAATTCATGTATAAAGAATATACAATAATAAATTTGTGTATGTTATAACAAGGTAGTCGCATCATTAGCTGATCCATTCATTTTAGTCCTCTAAATCCTATATATAAGTAGCCTTATATGAAATTGCTTAGTATTCTTTACAAAAAAATTTAAACCAAAATTTCCAGTAGTCATACTGAAAAAGAAAACTAATACTTATGTAATGCATATGCAAAAGTGAAAAGTTGATCTCCATTAGATCAGTTTTACACACTGCAAGATTTATGAATCCCTTTCTCATTGCGAACTGTCTCTATATCCGCTACAATGAAAGGACGCCTTTCTTCATTACTAGCTTTCAGGCGGGGTATAAAATTGGGATAACGAGTCTTCTTCTTACCCATATCTATAACTTCTCCAGCGTCATCACTAATTATTCCAGCTTTCATTACTTCATAAAAATGATTAGGAATTTCATCTCCGCTAAGAAGACTCTTGACTTCTATGGATTCATCTCTTTCTAAGAGAAAGATTCGAACTCCTAGCTCAAGTAGCACTCCTGCATCGTAAATCTCAGCCTTTTCAGTAACTTGCTGATATATAAGAGTATATAATGTCAGCATCGATACTTTTTTTCCCTTTTTATCAGTTAAAGCTATAGTAGTACCTATTGTAAAGTCAATGTAAGAACTATTTGGTAGCACTAACCTATAATTAATATTGAATTTCACAATCCGATACCCAGTATAGTATGCATACTTGATTAATGAGAATCAGTACTCCCAAAGATATAACATCAATTTCTACACAATCAATATATGGTTTTTTAAACCTGAATGATGCATAACGAATTGTATTATGAGGAGAATGGTATATATATATATATATATATATATATATATATATTACTTTAGCATAAGGCAGAAAGAGTATGAATGAACACTTGGGAATAATATTACTATGAATCATTTTTTTTTCCTGTACCAAAAAAAAAAATGAATGATTTTTTTTCTTGGGTTATGCTGATTGTAGGCACAAAGAATCAATGATAAGTGTTTATGTATAAATAATAAATTATACCTTAGATTAGTATTTGTTGCGCTCCAAATACTAGTACGCAATACACGCAAGTATACGGTCGTCTACAAGTAATAAAGTGATAAGGGATGTCGAACCCACGATGATTTGTTCAATTTATTACCAACTATTTTCTTGTTACTTCTACTTAGATTCATAAGAATTGAATTTGATAAAGTGGTGGTGGTTTTGATATTAAAGCTAAATTAAGGTGATTATGAATGATTCAAGCACTTAACTAACACTTGACTAGATAATATGATAAAGACTTCTAGGATTTCACATCATCTAGTTCAATTCAAGATAAATGACACGATAATTGATATCTTATGCTCGTGTTTTCTATTCAAGGATTCAAAGACGTTCGTATGTATTTTTCGAGTTGCATACAAACCTATTGAGTTAAACTAATCCAATTTATGTCTAAATGGACTAAGATATAATCGAAGCATTAAACTCAAACCTTAAACGAATACGGAACGATCTAGGTATATGTCTATCCTAGAATCGAATCACAATCCAATTTCATAATCAAATCCTCAAAATCACTATGGCCAACTTTGAGGTGAGTGGTGTAATTCTGCTGCCTCACCGCGGTGAGTTATTCTGCTCTGCCATACTTCCTTCCGAGCAGCATATCTTTTGATTTCGAACTCTGATTGCGGATCCGTAAAGTCCGTAGCGTAGCTAACTCCTTCATCTATAACATACCAAATATTCAGCTCATTTGGATCATCTATGATATAATTGAACCTGAAGCAAATTGAAGCTCTTTCAGTGCAAAGGCACGACTTGCATCTACGGCCACAGAGTATTGATTTAATGGAATTGCAGTGAATCATATCCCCTCGGACTTCTCTTTAGCCTTGCAAAATTCTCAAACCTACAAACAGAACAACAAGACAAAAACGACGAAAAACAAAAAAAAACACACAAAAGCCTAAAGCTAGGCCAAAAGACAAACAAAACTCGGATCAAAGCAAGTATTTTGGGCTTAAGAAAGCGCATAATAATGACGTTTTCACGGCGTTATCAATATGCAACAACAACACTTGTGAATCAAGAACTTCGAACTTCGAGCGAATTCGTGTTGATAACATGTTATAAACTTATACTAAAATAACAAGTTAACTAACAATGTAGAGAATAAAGAAGGAGATAAAGTATTTTTCATTCATATGAAATTGGCATTACACGCATTCTACATAGGCACTATTATAGGCCTTGAACTTCAAACACAAAATGTAAGTTACAAAATAACATAAATGAGAATATACAATTTATTTGGGTGTTACAAAGTTGGGGATTACAAAATTGGGGGTTACAAGATTTATGCCTACTAATTGTAAGAATATTATTTGGGGATTATGGACATCCATATAATTTTGAATTATTTACTACACTTACTATAAATTTCCTCCATTTCAAGTTTGTTTAATTCTTTTATTTGTATGAATTTTAGGAATATACAAATTTTAAATGTCAAAATTTAAACTAATCACGTTATTAAATCTAACACAAAATAAAAAATACAATGTTATTAACAAATAAATAAAGCTAATTACAAATTTTACACAATGTTATTAAAAAATAAGATAAAATTGTTTTAAATTAAGTTTTTCTTTTTTTTAGGGAAAAAACACTTTTGATACCAAACTTTGGTCCAAAAAACACATTTGGTATCAAGCTTTTTGAAAAAACGCATTTCATATCATGATTCACACAATTTTGACACATTTAGTTTTGCCAGTCAATTTTCGGACGAAACTCAGCACGTGCAGCTCATGTACCCGTTAAGTTGATAATGGGAGGGAAAACATGCACTGGTTTTAAAGACCCACAATTGACAGCACGTGCTGAATTCCATCTAAAATTTGACGACAAAAGTAAATGTGTAAAGATAGTGTGAATTATGGTATGAAATGTGTTTTTCCGAAAATCTTGTTATCAAATGTGTTTTTTGGACTAAAATTTAGTATAAAAAGTGTTTTCTCACTTTTTATTTACACAATTTTTACAATTTTTTTACACATTTTTAATTCATTTAAAAACCCTAAACTAATTAAATAAACAAAAACTAAAAAAATCCCTTTTGCCATGATTGCTTGCCTTCTTTACCGCGCCCAACTCCCCCGGAAGCCCGCCCTCTTTTGCGGTCTCCAACCGTCGACATCCTCCCCCTCTCGCCCTCTTGTCGACTCAGTTGGAGATGGCCTTGTATGATAACAAAATATATTAGAGATATTGGTAGCAATCATTAATATTCCATCTAAACTCACTTAAAGAATTGAATTCAAGCTTTATTTAATCTCGAGCCTAGCAAATAAACTTTTTGAATGGCCTTTTTAGTTTTTCATAAGAAATACGAGCACATTTGAACACAATTATTAATTTTAAAAGATTCTGTATGACTCATATTCGCTCGTATATCAGATGACATATCTTTATAATCGAATCTCTAATATAATAAAAATGATATTAATTGACCGGGTTAGGATTAAGATTTGCTAGCTACATATATGCAGAGCCCGTAGGCTGAATTATTTGTTCAAGCCCATTATTTTCATTTCACGTGGCTTATGGCTAGGCCTGTCAATGCATGAGTCATACTCGAACCGGATCAGAGTCGATCCGAATCCGATTGTTATATAACGTATCCGGAATCGCTCCGAGTTCGAACTGAATCTTCATAGCAAAATCGGATCCGAATTTGACGGTTATCCAAGATCCGACAAAAAGATCCAGATCCATTTACTCTTTATCATTCACCCAAAATCTTCTAGTAGAAAGAAAGAAAAGGAGTTCCTTATTTTTGTGTGTGGTATACAGTTATCTTTCCTTGGTAGGGCTGAAAATCAAATCAAGTTACTTGATACTCGACTCGAGCTTGTTTGATAAAAACTCGTTTGAGCTCCGTTCGTCACACAAATCAAACAAGCTTGAAAATCATTTTCAATTCGATAAGTTTTAAAGCTCAGCTCGAGCTCGAGCTCGATAAGCTAAAAATGATAAAATACATTATAAAATATCAAGCTACTCGATACTCGGTTCGAGCTTGTTCGATGACAAACTAGTTTGAGCTTGACTCTTTTAACAATCAAACCAAGCTCAAACACAAACTTTCAAGCTCGATAAAATACAAACCAAGCTTGAACAGTGTGTTGTTCGACACTACTCGGCTCGATTACACCCCTATTCCTTGAACAAGAAAATGAAAACTTATATACAATGGGCCAACTCATTTGCCTCTCTAGTCTCTAATCTATATTTCCTAAATATGACATGCATGTATCTTCTATTACTTGATTTTAATATTTTATAAACAAAATATGCAGAATATATATATAATATATATAGTAACTGGATTCAAATTTTTGACTGATCAAATTAAGTTGAATTCATATTCGCCCCATACATGTCGTATTATGAATCTTCTTAATCGGATCAGATCCATCAATTCTCTAATCAAATAAAAAATCTATTAAATCGTGTCAAATTCAGATTAAAATCCGTCCCATTGACATCCCTAGTTATTGCCATGCTAAACTTAGGCCATCTCCAGTGACTCAAGATTCCAAGTCCAGCTTCCCCTCAGATTTCAAGTTCAGCTTCTCTTTTCCTTTTCATAATCATCTCCAATGACTAAATCTATCAATTTCATTTAATTTTAATTCTCATTCTTCCCCACTCTCACTTAATAATAATAATAACAACAACAACAACAACAACAACAATAATATCAATAATAGTATTAATAATAAATAAAAATAACAATACGCAAAAAATTAAGAATACTTCTAAATTAATTTAATATTCGCATTAATTTCAAGAAATAAATATTAGTAAACAATACTACAATAATTAGTACACATAAACCGCGTGTTTAATTTTATATTTGTACGTTTGGTGTACTAAATTAAAATTATTTAAAAATAACTTTTAAATTATATGATTCTAAATTAACACAATTAAAGTTTATAATAAATTTATTAGTTAAATTTAAGTTTCTTAAATTGTATTTAAATATCTTACAATGTTATTAAATTTACCGACTATTAATGTAAATTTCTTAAATTAAAGTTAAATCTTTTTAATGTTTAATTTTTAATAGTTAAATTTTATTTAAATTTCTTAAAAATAAAAGTTACATTTTTAAAACTAAAATTAACCATTTTAAAATTAATCACAAATTAAAGAATTTTTTTTAATAAAAATAAAAAAAAATTTATTAACTAAAAATAAAAGTAAAAATCAAAAATAAAAGAGAGTAGGTGTCAGCCACTTACCCGTAGCGCGTGAAGACCTCAAGGGATGGGGCAAGTCAACCTTGGCTTGCCCCACCCCTTAAAGCAATGTATGTATGCTGAATTTAATGAGATCTCCTCTTGAATCAATGGAGATGGTCTTAGTGGACTATTTGAATGATTCTTTAAACAAGACATAATTAAGGATGGAGTGACTCAGATTGGTAAAAGGGCATCTGGCCAATAGTTTTTTACCTGGGCATTTTCGTTGTGTAATAAGGCTTTAGCAGTTTATCAAAAAAATCAGGCTCTAGCAAATATAGCCCAAATATTTTAGTCTTAGTTTGAGATCCTATCCAACTTTTAGCTCTCACAGCAAGTTTGGACTTATCAACCATTCAATCCGTTCCCCTGGCAGTTAATGTCAATTTACCTCTGTGAAATACATAATGTTCAATTTATTTACTTGTGATTTAAAAAGAAACAAAAACACTTTACCTTCCTTTAATTTTGTTAAAGAAAGCAATCTATCTCATTCAGTCGGAGAGTGTAACTCACTTGCTGAAATTAAGAGTGACATGAAAAGGGTTTTGTAACCTAGGGGGGTAAATTGTCACATTTATCATAACACATGGGGTAAATTGTCACATTATCATAACACAGGGGGGCAAAGTGCCACATATTAAAATATCAAGGAAGCGGTGTGAAACTTTTATAATATTATAGAGGAGTAAAATACTCTTTTTCAAATTACAAAAAATTAAATTAAACATTATGAATATCACAGGGGATAAATTACCATTAACTCATTCCCTCTGCCGTCAACCGAAAAGCAATGAACGAAAACTTTTAAACAAACATTATGGCTAGATTTGATTCTTAAATTTAAGTGAGTAAAATAATAAGCAAATGTTTTATCTTGGTTATATTAAAGTATCTCGTGGGGGTTGTTTTTGTCAAACTCCACTTCCAGTTTTTGTATTGCTTTATATATTTTCTCGTGAATAATATAAGATTTAAGTTTGACTGTTTAATTAATTTTTTTTTTTTTTGGTATTATTTTAGCTCCCAACCAAAAATTCTGTTTCCACCCTGGTTATGGCACCAATCTAATAACGTAACAGGAGATGTAGTTTGTGATCCGAAGCCAAAAACTCAAAACAGTAATATGACTTGACTATTTGCTTTATTTTCCATTTCTCTCAAATTATTTTATCTCATTCACTTGCAAATTCAGCTCAAAACAATATAGAAATTATGTACAAGGTCAGCTTTTACTTAGTCTGTTGGTTAAGGATGATGCTTCATGACCAACATGTAATGCGTTCAACTTCAACGAATGTGGGTATTTTCTCTAATTAATATTAGCACTTGTTATTTGATTGATTTTGTACTTTGTTACCATTGTAATAACTTCGAGATATTAATTGATGTAAACAATGTATTCATCGTCTAAAAAAAATAAAAAATTACAACCTCATTATAAGTAATACTATGACTTTCTTTAAATTGTTTTCCTTACTTGTTCTCAAAGGATTTGAGATTTTGTTATTTATTTCAAAATTTCGAACTAACTGGATCACCAATTGCTTTTGCACCTTTGTTAAGTTCTTTTTGGGGGCCAAATGATGATTTTCAGTTACTTGAAAAGAGTGGACTGCATGTCCGAATGCTATTGAAAGAATTCAAAGGCTTTTAGAGGAATTGGAACTATCAGGCTGTATTGCGAAGGTTAGTTTTCAAAAGATTTAACTAAGAAAATGAGAGAATTTTACTTTTGTTATCACAAGTAATCCTACTTTAATGTTATGGTATCATAACTTTAAAAACATACGTATTTGGTACCACATGTTAACTGCCCTCGACACATTTGGTACTTCCATCAATTTTGTACGAAAAATTCAATTCTAGACGAAAATTGATGGAAAATTTACAGAATTGGTCCTATAGTTATAAATTGTTGCTAAACTTTGCCCCACATATTTTATGACAGACAAATTTATCCATAATTCGCAAGTTTGAAGCATTTAAGTCCCAATTGCAAATATAATTGATTATAAATCCTATTTATAAATGTTATATATTATAATTAATAAATCTATTACACTAATTAGATATTATATATAATATTTATAAACTAAATAATATTTTATATAAAATCCAAAAAAGAATATATTAATTAAATTTATTGGATATTTTAAATTTCAAAAAAATATTTTATATTAATTAGATTTTACATATAGCACATATAATTTCATATAAAATTTGAAAAATAGATATCAATTAAACTTATTAAATTGACAAAAAAAATATTTTAAAATAATTAGATAATAATATATACAAATTAAATAAAATTTATTATAAAACCTGAAAAAAATCTTTTTAAAATTATATAAATAATAATAATTATAATTAATGATTTTATTATAATTAAAAAATTAAAAAACCCTAAATCTAATTATTTTAAAAGATTTTTTTTAATTAAAAAATTTAATAAGTATATTTATTTTTCAGATTTTATATAAAATATTATTTAATTTATATATATTATATATAAAATCTAATTAGTTAAAAGATTATTTTTCGAAATAAAAAATTCTAATAAATTTAATTTATATTTTACATAAAATATTATTTAGTTTTTATATATTATATATATAATCTAATTAGTTTAAGAAAATTAAGAATAATAATAATATATAAAATCTATAAAACTTGTGAAATTTGAGGTAAATTTATCGGCCATATAATATGTGAGACAAACTTTAGCAGCAATCTATAACTATATGACTAATTATGAAAATTTTCCATCAATTTTTTGTCCGAAGTTGAATTTTCCGTCCAAAAATTGACGGAAGTACCAAATGTGTCGATGCCGGTTCACATATGGTACCAAATGTTTATGTTTTTAAAGTTATGGTACCATAACCTTAAAGTAGGGTTACTTGTGGTATCAAAAGTGAAATTCTCTCCTAAGAAAATTAATTAAAACATGTATTCTTTCCACCTTAGTTCTGACACTGGAGTAATTAATAATCCATCATATTGTCCTTAAGATAAAACAAATTTATTACTTAATAATCCTTTTACGAAATTAGATAAGAGATAATTTTTTTGGTTTTTTGGCCCCTTAATAAATAAAGAGTAAATTAGGATATTAGAAAATATTGCTCTGGACGTTAGCCATTAACAATAGTGTCAAAAGATATTTAAAAGTAGTCAATAATAAAAATTACTGAGGAATGTTTAGGATATATAATTTGTTACTATTGATGGTTAGTAATAATTGTCAAGACATCATCATAATATAAATTGTTACGATGGTTTAGGGCAAGTTTGGCCAAAAGTAGGAGCTCCTAGAAGTACATCTAGGTACCTCTATCGTGATTTTCAAAGTGTTAGGGATAAAAAAAATAATTAATGGTGTATTTTTTAGTGTTTGGTCCTAATTTCATAATTACTTTTGGAATTATCAGAAACAAAATCAACTTATTTCAAACTCTACTAGATTGTTACTTTTTTTAAAGCAATTATTCCACAACTGATTTTTATTAATAATCAATTATTACCAAAATTTATTTTACTAAAATTGAATCTCCTAAAATTGCTTTTTGAATTGCTAAACTCACACTTATAGTTACAAATTTCTTGGTTGAAATTTTACATATTTCATTATTTTTAATTGTAACAACACTATACATGCTTTACAAAAATAGTGACGACTTATATAATAATGATTATTGTTACTAATATGTTTATGAAAATATAATTGTGTTCAAAATTATTATCGTAAATATATGTAAAAGTAACAAATTGAAATTAGTACTAAAAATTATTTTTTGTTAAAATTCAATTTTCCCGTCTCAAATTACAAATATCCGATGAGGATGAGACGGGTACCCAAACCCAATCCAAGTTGGCAAGTTGCAAATAAACAAATCACTAGTTACTCTTTTTCCTGGGCAAACTTGTCATTTCATATAGTTACTTTTACAATGGGTTAATGGCAATTTACCCTTTGTAATTTAAAAAAGAGCAATTTACCCTCCTATAATTTTAAAAATGATTCAGAATGTCTAGAAGCCATCAGAAAAAAATGAATTGACAATAATATCCCCTTTTATGTGAACCATTTTACCCCCTATATGGTAATTTCATCTTTTCACACAATACATTTTATGCCCACTTTCATATTTGAACGAGTGAGATATACTCTCCAATTCAGGGAGGTAAATTGCTCCTAAAAAAAATTATCAGGAGGGTAAATTGATCTTTTTCAAATCACAGGAGGTAAATTGAATATTATGACAATCACAAGGGGTAAATTGCCATTAACCCCTTTTAGGGATAAATGCAAAATATTCCCCTATGTTATGTTAAACCTGCAACAACTACCTTGTGAAATTTTTATTGCGTCAAACTTACTTGTGCTTTAAAACCCTATAAAAACCACCCAATTTATGAAACCATTTTTAAAATACTTCAAGTTGGTCCCTACAACTTCACGTGATATATTTTTAAAATTATTTCTTGAAATATGTCGATCCAAAACGACCTATTTTTTACAAATTAGTTGTTTTTTGCAGAGTTTTTAAAAACACAAAAAAATTTGACGCAATAAAAATTTTATAAGGTAATTTCTTGCAGATTTAGCATAACACCGGGATATCTTGCATCCGCCCTCCCCATTAATATCCCATTCCAATAACTCCAATTTCCAATTCTACTACTTATTGCATTTACTTTCACTTCAATGTTTTCCCTCTTCGACAATTCCAATTTCCAATTCTTAATTTCCCCCCTTAAAAAATAACTCCATTTTTGCTGAGAAATTCGAACAAACAGTGGGTTTCTTTTCCATATCAGGTAACAATTAAGTTCTTTTACTGCCGATTTTCCTTATATTTGATACTTTAATTGTTCTGTTGAATAACTATCTGAGATCTATTTGCTCATCCACGAAAATAGGAGGCACTTTGTCTAGCAGTTCAATTTTGGGTACTTTAATAACTATCTGAGTTCTTGGTTTTGTGGTGTCTTATATACATTCCATAAAAGGAAAAGATTTGCATAGCTACTTTAAGAAGTTTTCATTAATAATTCATTTTGTAGGGCTACCCAAAACTGTAAGCCATATAAGATTTTGTAAACTTTGGCAATTTTGCGGATTGACCCCTGCCTTTTGGCGATTTTAGAATAATGAGGTTTTAATTTTTTTCGATTTTCTTAAATCATGAATGGGAGCATTCCATTTCCAGTTAACGGTGCTCGAAGACGAAATAAAAAAACACTACTAGTTAATGATTGTGGAGGTTGTATTAATGATTTGCCAGAACATGTGTTGCAAAGTAGTCAGAGGCGCATAGCGCACGCGCAAAGGCTTCCGGGGCTACAGCGCATAGCGCAGCGCGATAGGGCGGTCTTTTTGAACATGAAGCACATAAATATAGATTTTTTTTAATATATATCAAGATTCAAGAATGCTACCAAATTTTAAAACTATAGCACATAGCGTGCACTAAGTGGGTAGCGCCTGCGTAGGGCGCAGCAATGTGACGGGCAGTGGCTAAAGCAATTAGCGCGCTATAGCACGCGCTCTGTGCGCTTTTGACTACTATGATGTGCTGACTCACATTATTTCTTTCCTGCCCATGAGGGATGATGTGAGAACTAGTGTTTTGTCGAAAGATTGGGAATACAAGTGGACTTCCCTTTACAATATAGACATTGACGATAGACAAAAATATTCGTAGAGGAAAGTGAAGAAGACCAATTTCGTTAACTTCGTTGACAGGGCACTTCTTCTTTCTCAGAATATTAAAAGCTTTAGCCTTTCATGTAAGCAACAATATGACCCACGTCACATTAAAACATGGATATCTGCTTTGTCGAGCGTGGTGTTCAGAGTATTGATATAATATCAACCTACGCCAAATTTATCCTACCTCGCTGCCTTTTTTACAGCACTTCATTGACCATATTAAAACCGAGCTTACGTTGCACTATTAAAGTTCTTGTCGGCAATTATTTTTCCAACCTTACCTTGTTGTTTCATAGAATCACTTGAACTAAGATTTTGTACATGGTTGAATGTGAAGTTTGTGGAAATTAATTCTTCTGCATTGACCTCTTTTCAATATCAGTCATATTGTTATGAACGACGCGACTATGTAATCAAGATTTGTGGGATCAGGCTTGAGAAGTTTAAAATTGGTGGTTGTCAACTAGAAATTTTTGATCTCATGAATGCATCATCAATTGTTTATGCATCTATTGACTGTTCAGTTGAGCACCCGTTCATTGGAATATTGGGTGGATTATTGTTAAAGGAATTCTCAGGTTTGAAGCATTTGAGCTTACGGGGCAGCATAATGAAGGTTAGTTTCTTGTTCACTTTTACTTTTGTCACTTCATTAAATTGAATGGAGCAATCGATCGAATTTTGCTTTGTTGTATGTACTAAAGATAGATGCTAATTAAGTTGTAACCATAGTAGTCAGAGGCGCATAGCGCAGCGACGCACAAATGCTTATGGGGCTATAGCGCATAACGCAACGCGATAGCGTGGGCTTTTTGAAAATGAATATGAGTTTTTCAATATATATCAAGATTCAAGAAAGCTACTAAATTGTAAAACCATAGAACATAAAAACTAACTTTAACACATAAAAACATAAATCTAATAAGTATTCATAATATTAAGTATATTTCAGCAAACTTTAAGTTAATTTCACCTAATTTAAGTTAATTGTTGTAAAACCTGGCAGCTAGCAGTTATTTCAATTAAATTTATGCTAATTTAAGTAAAATAAGCCTAAATTTTCATTAAAATCATTATTTAGATACCATAAAATATAAGTCAAATAAAAGGTAATTTTCATATTAATTCGGGAAGATCAACAATTAAAGTAATCAACCAATTTAAACTAATTTTCAGCAAAATATTTAAGTCAAATTAAGGTAAATATCATCTTAATTTAGGAAAATCAGCAATTAAATAGAGAAACTTGATTTCAGCCAATTTAACTGAATTCCTAAAAATAGGTAAACCAAATTAAGCTAAATTTCACCCGAACATAGGGAAAATCAATTAAATAAACTAGCCAAATTTCAGCCAAATTAATCTAATTTTAGACAAATTAAGGTAAATTTCATTTTATTTTAGGAAAATCAACAATTAATTATGCAATCAATTTACTTAATTTTCACCTAGGTGTTTTTTTATGACATTCCTTAAATAGTGCGTTATATGGCGCTATGGGCTGTTGCGCTATAGCCCATCACGCGCTAAGTGGTTAGCATATGCGCAGGGTGCAGCGACGCGACGGGCAGGGACTAAAGCGATTAGCGCTGTAGCGCGCGCTTTGTTCGCGAGCTTTGTGCGCGCTTTGTGCGCTTTTGACTACTATGGTTGTAACTGAGAATAGAACATGCATAACATTTGGAGCCACAGTGAATTGTAGGATACTCCCTCCGTTTCTTTTTTATTTGTCGTTTTGTAAGATTGCACACGGATTAAAAAATATAATAAATAGCCACTTTTTTTTAGCAAAAACCCCAAAACACCATTTTAATCAAATAATCACAGCATTAATTACAAGCATTGACAAGAAGGTTAAAATTGGTAGAAAAAATTAATTTTACATTGAACTCCTAAAACGACAAATAAAAAAAAGGGAAGGAGTAATTGTTTAGAAGTTGATGCAGGTTTAATTTAACATTTCTTCTCTAACTTGAATCTTATGATCATTCTTTAAGTTAATGATAATATTACCTTATCTACATTGAATCATTCATTCCTCTTTAATAGAGCTGTCAATGGGGCGATTTCAATTTGGATCCAATCTGAATTCGGTCCGATTTATTTGGATATTTGTCCGATTAGTGATCCGATGGGCCTGATCCAATTAAGAGGATCCGTAATCCGAATTATATGGAGCGAATATGGATTTAGGCAGATCTGATCCGTTTCAGATCCGTATTCGATATATATTATTATATGTTGTTTATATATTATGTATTTAAACCAAAATAAAAATAAAATTATATATGTTCCACTAAAATCTTCTACTATATTAAAAATAATCTGAAAAAGAAATGCATAAAGATGTTGGACTGACCTGATAATTAATTGGGCCTACAACATATTAATTTATGTTATTTAATAAGAAAATCAAAACCCTAACCATTCATCCTTCAATTTTTGTCTTCTCTTCCATTTCTCAATATTAAGTTTTCTTCTTCTTTGTCCCAGTTTATATCTTTTTTATTTATATTTTTGTTTATTCCTTTGTTCTAATTTTTACCGTTGATATTTGCCCACCATATTCCATCTTCTACAATTTTCAGGCAATACTTTCGATGAAATAAGTAAAATGTTACATTTTTAATTCATGATGGTTGAATCTGGAAGTAATTTGGAGGAAAACGGAAAAAAATTTATTGTTAAATGTGCTGAATGGATCTAGATAATTTATTTGAATCTGGGATATCCACCAAATTTGGATCCGGTTGCTAATATTCAAGATCCGAGCGGATCCGGATCCGGATAGAAGAAATGGAAATCGAACTTGGATCCGAGTCGGACCCATTGACAACCTTACTCTTTAGCGCTCTCCAATTTCTTATTTATGAAAATATATCGATATTTATCATATTTCATTTAGTTTTTTAGACTGACTATTCTGCATCTGTGATCACTATATAACAAGGTACATATTAAAACCAGGACTTCCTCTTCCCAGTTTCGATAAGCTGGAAAGCCTAGTATTTAACATACATAGTGGTAGTACTAGTATTGAAGCCTTGCTAGAGTTGCTTCACACACGATGCCAAATATTCTCAAACTGCTCATCCTAAATATAGTAAGCTATAACATAATCTCCCTGCATCTTCATTTTTGTCCTTTTTGTTTCTTATAATTAAAAGCATTTTTCCATTTGATTTCCAGAACAAGTTTCCGGAAGATTATATTTTGAGGATAACAATTATGCCTACTTTGTCCTACCTCAAGGAAATCAAATTTTATTATTATTTTGCGGGGACTGCTCCTCAAGTTCATCTTGCAAAGTCTTTGTTGAAGAATTCAATGAAACTTGAGGAAATCTTTGTTTATGTTCGTACGAAACCATTGATTCCAAAGTTTAAGATGGAAAGGTTGTTTTCGACATCTCTTAAAGGTTCAGCTTGTGTCTCAGTCGTGGTTACTTAGGCCATCTCCAATCCACTGGGCTTTTCACAGCTCAGGGGTATCAATCTCCACCCGGGTGAATCTGCACCCCCTTGATCACCGTCTCCAACCGTCAGGGCTAACTCCTCCAATTAATTTTTAAAAAAACTTCCCCACTCTCACCTATATTATCTATAATAATAATAATTTTAAAAATAAATAATATTAATAATAAATATGAAAATACATAATAATAATTGTAGAGATAATAATAATAAAATTAGGCATAATAATATTACATCGGGGACAAGAAAAACAACAACGATTACACGGAAACAACAACGAAATTGCAACGATGGAGACAACATAGAAAATGCAACAGTACAACAATGTAAACAACAAGAAAAATGCAACAATGGAAACGACAATCATTAGGCATTGGGAAAATAATCAAAATCGTTGTTTCCTAGATTAGACGACCCTCCTCCAAATAAGTCTTTCGAAGTTGTTTTTGTTGTATATTTTTCCTTTTATGCTTAAATAAAGCTTTTGTATCTGGAGTGAAGGTAGATGTATCCATCGTCAAAAATTTCAAATCGTTTTCCTCCTTTTCATCGCCATTAACTCAGCGTGCCTTCTAACACGTCCTTCTTCCATCATGCGATGTATTTCGTTTGTTTCTCGAATGCTTTGAGAATATGAATCTAAAGAGACATAATTAGAAGAGGCCTTGGCCTTGCCTTTTTTTGTTTTTTTAGTTCCCATTGGTCTCCCTGATGTAGTTTCTACACTTGGAGTCCCCAGGCTAGAAGGTGTATCCAATGGAACCTCCTCAGATATGAAATTAAAATGCGGAGTATAACCTGGTGGTGGGGACTCCATTTGTTGGGAGGAAAAGTGCGATGATTGCGTTTGTAATGGATCCCGCCCAGTTTGCGTTTGAGTTGGAGCGGAATACGAAATTCAATCTTGGAAAATTGCCCAACAGTGGTGCAAAGTAAAAATCAAGCCATATTGGTTCCTGAATATTGCGTGTGCCATTCCTTGCTACAAATATAAATTGAGAGTTAATATATGTCATATAATTGAGTATGAAATACTAAAGTCTGAAATTTACCTCGTCTTGAAGGTTGGTTCCACTTGCATACACTCTTTGTGCTTCAGTGAGTGCGAAACACCATTTGTTGCAATCTCGGTAGATTACCTTATTCCATCGGCACATTATTGCTTCTTTGAATTGAAGTTCAGTCTGGATGCCTTGAGACGCGATTAGTTCATACATTGTGTCGATGAAATTATTCCATAAAACCTTCTCTTTTTGCTTATTTCCGTGGATTGGATTCTCGGAATGTTGGATGTATGATCTGCAAAGAGCTTCATGTTCGTATGTGTGCAAATTTTTCTTAGGAGCCATGGCCAGATGAATGATAATTTTCTTAGAAGAGGACTAAATTAAAGCAGACATGTATTTTCTTGGAAGAGAAAAAGAGAGTTGTGGATAAAAAAGTTGTCGACCATCTCTATACATAGAGAAGCCTGAGATTTTGTTCTAACTAAACAACAATAAAATAGTCACGGGAAATTTATTACACACTATGCACTATGCACTATTCACTATTCACTATTTACTAAGCACTATACACTATGCACTATGCACAGAGTCACGAGATTTCAAATTAAAGCCTGAGGTTTTTGCTGTTAATTTTGACAGAGTCACGTGATTTTAAATTAAAGCCTGAGGTTTTTGCTGTCAATTTGACAGAGTCACAGGACTTCCATCTCCAACTTTCACCAACTTATAAAAAGCCACTTATTGGTCCATTTTCTTGTCAAGACTTTCATCATATTTGAAAACTTCATCATATTTCAAAGTTACTCACCAGCAATTTCTTTTTAAAAAAAATGAGTTCACCATCTGATGATTTTGGTTTGAGTTCCAATAATAATGATTTTTATGATCAATATTTACAAGAGCTTCAGGAAACATGAAGATGCGGTTGAGGTCGAATTTCATAACCAAATTGAATCGGGGAAGCGAGTCATTGATGAACATGCACTCGAATCTCTACACGAACAACCTGTACACGGTGGCTCTGTTCCTGGGCGTTTGTATAAACCTCGGATAGAAAAGCTAAGTACTTAGACCTCATCCGAGATTACCTTGTCGAGAGGCCGGTTTATACAGATCAAGACTTCCGACGTCGGTTCCCGATGAAGCGTCCCCTATTCTATCGGGTGCTTGCTGATTGCAAGAGAGAAAATCCATATTTTCGAAATAACTTGATAGTTGTGGACGAGCAGGGTTTGAACCTCTCGTCAAAGTTACGTGTGCTATACGTATGTTGTCTTATGCAACTCCGACTGACTGCATGGACGATAAATTCGGTATCGGCGAGACGACAGCAGTCGAGACAATGCACGAGTTTTGTCTAATGGCTTGGACTAACGTCCCCCATTTTGGATATATTCCATCGGCGAGATAATACGTCATGTAGTGATCCCTATCATTTACCTTATAATGAACATTTGGAGCAATTCCTTGAGCAAGATTGTTGAACAAGGGTGAACGACCAAGGACGGTGATATCATTTTGGGCCCCGGGTACGCCAAAGAAGGCGTGACATATCCAAGTGTCGAACAACGCCACTGCTTCCATAATGATTGCTGATTGCGGGTTTTCGGTTTCTACCAGAAAAGCTCCCTTGCCATGCCGTTGGACAATTTTTCCACGTTCAATGCATGCAATTTAATGACCTGATCATTCCTGGAAAACCACGTCGTTCCGCCTTGCGAAGAAGCATCTCAAGATCGTCATAATTCGGTTCACGAAGGTACTTTTCTTTGTGTACCCGCAAAATAGTTTTGTAAAACTCGCGCATTGTTTCGACTGCTGTCGTCTCGTCGATACCGAATTTATCGTCCATGCAGTCAGTCGGGGTTGCAAAAGCCAACATACGTATATCACACGTAACTTTGACGAGAGGTTCAAACCCTGCTCGTCCACAACTATCAATTTTTTTTCGAAAATATGAATTTTCTCTCTCGCAATGAGCAAGCACCCGATAGAATAGGGGACGCTTCATCCAGAATCGACGTCGGAAGTCTTGATTTGTATAAACTGGCCTCTCGACAAAGTAATCTCGCATGAGGTCTAAGTACTTAGCTTTTCTGTCCCGAGGTTTATACAAACGTCCAGGAACAGAGCCACCGTGTACAGTTTGTTCGTGTAGAGATTCGAGTGCATGTTCATCAATGAATCGCTTCCCCGATTCAATTTGGTTATGAAATTCGACCTCAACCGCATCTTCCTGTTCCTGAACCTCTTGTAAATATTGATCATAAAAATCATTATTATTGAAACTCGAACCAAAATCACCAAATGGTGAACTCATTTTTTCAAAAAAAAAATTGTTGATGATTAGTTTTCAAATATGATGAAGTTTTCAAATATGATGAAAGTCTTGAAAAGAAAATGGACCAATAAGTGGCTTTTTATAAGTTGGTGGAAGTTGGGGATGGAAGTCCCGTGACTCTATCAAATTGACAGCAAAAGCCTCAGGATTTAATTTAAAATCCCGTGACTCTGTCAAATTGACAGCAAAAGCCTCAGGATTTAATTTAAAATCCCGTGACTCTGTCAAATTGACAGCAAAAACCTCAGGCTTTAATTTAAAATCCCGTGACTCTGTGCATAGTGCATAGTGCATAGTGAATAGTGAATAGTACATAGTGCATAGTGTGTAATAAATTTCCCGTGACTCTATTTTATTGTTGTTTAGTTAGAACAAAATCTCAGGCTTATACTCCGCATTTTAACTTTATATCCGAGGAGGTTTCATTGGATACACCTTCTAGCCTGGGTACTCCAAGTGAAGAAACTACATCAGGGAGACCAGTGAAAACTAATAAAGCAAAAAAAGGCAAGGCCAAGGCCTCTTATAATTCTGTCTCTTTAGATTCATATTCTCAAAGCATTCAAGAAACAAACGAAATACATCGCATGATGGAAGAAGGACGTGTTAGAAGGCACACTGAGTTAATGGCGATGAAAGAGGAGGAGAACGATTTTTGAAAATTTTGACGATGGATACATCTACCTTCACTCAAGATACAAAAGCTTTATTTAAGCATAAAAGTAAACATATACAACAAAAACAACTTTGAAAAGACTTATTTGGAGGAGGGTCGTCAAATCCAGGAAACAACAATTTTGATTATTTTCCCAATGCTTAATGATTGTTGTTTCCATTGTTGCATTTTTCTTGTTGTTTACATTGTTGTACTGTTGCATATTCTATGTTGTCTCCATCGTTGTTGTTTTCGTGGAATCGTTGTTGTTTTTTTTTCCCCAATCTAATATTATTATGCTTAATTTTATTATTATTGTCTCTACAATTATTATTATGCATTTTCATATTTATTATTAATATTATTTATTTTTAAAACTATTATTATTATTAGAAATAATATAGGTGAGAGTGGGGAAGCTTTTTTTTTTAAATTAATTGAAGGAGTTAGCCCTGACGGTTGAAGATGGTGCTCATGGTGGTGCAGATTCACCCAGGTAGAGATTGACACCCCTGGACTGTAAAAAGCCCAATTGGTTGGAAATGGCCTAACATTGCGTCCCTTTACCAAGGTTGTGCAAATGCACATCCCTGAATGATTGAACGATTGGAGATCGTCCAGGGCTGTGAATTTGGGCCATCTCCACCCACCCCATTGGGTTGGAGATTGCCTTAATAGGCCGGTCTCGTAGAAGTGTACATTTGAAAATTTATTTATTTCCATCATAATTAATTTTCTAATGACTTATGGATATCCTACATTAATGATGAAACAGAATAGTCTACAGCCATTTTTAGTCAGAATTGCTAATGATATTTGATGCACTGTTCATCTCAATTTGAGCCACAACATATACCCTACTGAATAGGATTGAAATCTTCCTCCTGTGGCTTTAATCAAGCCTTAAGTTTTATGTTTCATTTCATATTAATTTGCTTTGTTTGCCACCTCTTTTGCCTTAATGAGTTTTGGTTATTCGTTTGAGTGGTTTAGACTCGACCTAAAATGTATAGTTTGGTTTTGAATTATGGGTTTGAGGGTTTCAAAAACTTGAGATATTTTATAGAGTTGATATGAAAAAAAATGGGATTATTGTATTTTTTGTGCTATAATTATAGTTCATTGGCGTTTCTATCCTGTATTTTTTTGGGCTGGCACAGTTAGTGTTACAACTTCAACATCGATGACAATATTGATGTTAATTGAGGCCCAATTTCAAAATTGGCCCAAAAATTTCCCATGTGTAGGCCAATGTTCATGTCACATGGCCCGCACGTGGGAGATTTCGGGCCAATTTTGGAATTGGACCTTAATTGACACCAAAATTGCCACTGATGTTGAAATTGTATCACCAAATGTACCAACCAAATTAAAGATACGGGATAGAAATGTCAGTGAGCTATAACTGTGGCTAAAAAAATGCAATAATATCGAGAAAAAATAGATGATATGTATCCTCATTTTAAAATAAATAATATTTTATAGAATTTGAGATGAGAAAAAATAAATGAATTACATTAATTCTTTTTTAAAAGTATAAGATTAAAAAAGTAGGTGATATGTTTTATTTGATTTTTTGTTAAATTTTATTTGAATCTCGTTCAAACGAGAGTAGGATTCATATTGACTTGATTTCACAATTTGAGGCAAAATAACAATTTACGTTCCTTAATTTTATTGGTCTGCAGAATCAGGACACTTAATTTTTCAGTTCGCGGGGTAAGAACACTTAATTTTTCAGCAAGCATTTTACGTCCCTTAATTTTCACTGGTCTGCAGAATCAGGACACTGAATTTTCCAACAAGCATTTTAAATCCCTTAACTTTCATTGATCCGCGGGATCAAGACACTTAATTTTATGGCAAGCAAACTACATCATATAACTTTTCTATACCCGTAATTTTAGTCCACTTGATTGCAAATTCAGTCCTATAAATTTTTCGGACGTCCTATAACTTTACATCCATTATGCTCCTATGTTTTTGGTCGGCTTAAGTAGGTTCTTATTTATTGAGCACTATGCAAAATAAGTCCTATTTGACACATTTTGGCTACAGGACATTAAATTCCACTTGACAAAACAAACACCCAGTTGATAATTACTTAACAAACTGTCTACAACTATTTAACAACATCTATATTAATTCAAATCCCCAAATTAATTGTCTAGTTGGCAATTATGGAATTTTCGGCCAGTTGTGTACTGAAATTGCGGTCAAGTGGACTAAAATTGTGGGTAAAGAAAAGTTATAGATTTCGCGGACCAGTGAAAGTTAAGGGATGTAAAATGTTTGTTGAAAAATTAAGTGTCCTGATTTTGCGGACCAGTAAAATTTAAGAGACGTAAGATGCTTGCTGGAAAATTAAGTGTATTGATTCTGCGAACCAATGAAAGTTAAGGGACGTAAATGCTTGCTGTAAAATTAAGTGTCCTGATTTTGCGGACCAATGAAAGTTAAGGGACGTAAAATGCTTGTTAGAAAATTAAGTGTCCTAATTATGCGAATCAGTGAAAGTTAAGGGACGTAAATTGCTATTTTGCCCACAATTTGAGGAAACAAGATATAAAATAAATTCATAAGAAGCCTGAGGTCTTATTTCACTATTTTGTCCTCGTCCATACGTTAATAAACCCTAATTACAAAGCTTCCTCGGTAAGCTTCTATTCATTGCTTCTTTGGAAAGCTTAAATTCACACATTAATTGTCAAATTTTATCCGAAAACATGTCAATTGGACCCAATATTATATTTGCCATGGAGAAGAATTAGTTGAAAAGTTTTTGCCCAAGTCTAGTTTGATCAAACTCATCCAACCACAAAGCAAATATATTACATTTGCATGTTTTTGTGATTGATTACTTTCATGTGAGTTAAATTTAATCCCAAAATAAGTATATTGCACTTGTCATATAATTATTTGGGTTCGATCAAACTCAATCTGAATAAGAATTTCCCGACTGTTCTCATTTTCAAATTTAGGATAAATAACACTTTTGTCCTACATATGTGGAAGGTCCTTTACCATCAATTAATTTTGAACAAAACGCGTAACAGTAAAAGTTATTGCTACTTGTATATAAGAAGTCAGAATATTAATATAAGTTCTCAATAAAATAAAATAAAAAGACAACCTTAGGGACATAAAAATATGAAAGTCAGAATATTATTTTATTATTACCATTTGATTTTTGAATTGACCAATATATGTCAGATACAAGATCACGTGTTCCATTACATTCCAACGGGAGCAATTGATGAGGGGAAAGAATATTTGGCCAAGATTTTGGCGGCAATACTTCCGTGGCAGAGGCTCGAGTGTGGACTACGAATGTCTCGTGGATGCCTGTGTACATGTGAATTCACTATAAATATAGGACAGACACAATTAATTTTGGGGGATAATTGCATGACCTTTCTTGAGGTTTGGGATAATTATTGTTCAATCTCCTCATAATTTCATAATTATATTCACTTTCCCTGACGTTTCGAAAATCTTACATTTTGATGATGTCATTGCTAATTTTTATTGAATTTTCTATTTTACCCTTGAGGTTACTGTAGCTATTTTGTTGAACAATTATACCCTTGTTATGTTTGGTACATATAGAAGTGATTTCTTTGCAATATATATGTATAAGTATGGGTTCAAATGTTATAAATTAACATGAAACTTATAATTAGTTTATTAGTGTATATGTATTCTTAAAATAAAAATATAATAACACATTAACGTTTTTTTCATAATGCTTTTACAATTAAAGTACAAGGAAAAATAAATAAATTATAATTAATTAAAAGAAAAAAAAACATTGTAGAACATAAATAAAAATATAAATACATTCAACTTCACATTTAACCCGTAAATTTAATATTCAATTTTTTTCCTAAATAAAGTAAAAGAATAAATGAATGAATCAGGTTTAAAAGAATAAATTAATTTTAATAGTAGTGTATATGAATTCTTAAAATAAAAATTTAATAACACATCAATGTTTGTTTCCAAATTTTTTTCATAATGCTTTTACGATTAAAAGTAAATAAATAATGGTTAATTATAAGAAAAAAAACATTGTAGAACATAAATAAAAAATGTATATACATTCAACTTTAACATTTAATCCGTAATTTTAATAATTTCAATTTTTTTATAATTAAAGTACAAGGATAAATTAATGAATTACGTTTAATCATGAGAAGAAAAAAAACTTGAACAATAATTATTAGACATTATAAAAATGCTCACATGTTTACTAAAAAATTTCTTAAACTTTTAACTAAAATAGTTATTATAAAATCAATAATTTTTTCACAAAAAATAAAAATTCTCAATTTTATAAAATAGTTATTATAAAATCATAATTTTTTATTTATTTCTTATTTAAATACAATAATATTAAATCATATATTATTTATATAAAAATACTAATATTGATAAATCAATAAATTATTTTGGATAAGTCGTTGTGATTGAGGTCCTACATAATTCATACTAGTTTGAATAGAGCTCCATTATTCAATAATTAACTAGATATTATGTTCTATCTAGCTAGATCATATGATCATCAATGTATGATGTGTGGATTAATATAGAGAACAACTTAAGAAAAGATAAAGATCAGGTAAAAAGGAAGATATACCTTGCTTGGACAGTTATTGAAGGAGAAGTTTACGCCAAGAAAAATATAAAAGAGAGTATAAAAATTAAATACACGAGATTTGGTGTAATAAACTCATACAATTAAACCCTTTGTTACTTTCATATTAGTTGGTACGTATATATTTTGATGTACCATTTAAATTCTTTTGACGTATAGTAGAAGAAGAAGCTTTAGGGACACTCTAATTTGACACTGGAGCTAAAGGCTCTCTTATTCTCTTAGGTAAAGAGGTGAAACGTCCCCTAAAGAATCAGTTGTTGCCCCATATACACTCTAATATGATTATTTACTTTACATTTCTCGCATCATATTAGGATTAATCTCTCAAGGGTTGGCATTTTTGTAAGGGTTGAAAATCAAAATCAAATTACCCGATACTTGACTCGAGTTCGTTCGATCAAAGCTCGTTTGAGTCCGACTCGTTTAACAATCAAATCAAGCTCAAACACAAATTTTTAAGCTCGATAAATTTCAAACCAAACTTGAACAGTGTGTCGTTCGACACTAGTCGACTCGATTACACCCCTAATTTTTACTAACTATACTTGATTAATTGTTACCATTTTTATAACATTTAGTAGACATTTACTAATGTATATAATATAACATTACGACATTGATGTTTATAAGTCATCATATGTGAAAACTAGTATAACCGAAGATAGAATTTGATATTCTTGTACACGAATGCGTGCTTTGTAATCAAATTGATTAAAAAAAATATTGATGTGGTCAAATTCAATTTAGACTAGAATTTCCTAGTATATACATAATAAATGAATATTAATGTCAAAATTATATTTTTAGTCCAATAAAACTGAATTCTTGACATTTGTAAACCCGCACTTAATTTTTTTTCCCAAGGGTTTAACCCTTTTGAGGCTCGTCGGACATATTATATGGGAACATCTCCCAACAGGGAGTCGAACTTAGGTCACTACTTTGAGGGTATTAATCATTTTTACTTAACCAATCACTTGTTGGTAGTCCCGCACTTTATATAAAAACCCCCAATTTTGGTCTAAAAATCTATAAAATAATTTGTACTTTTGTCCTATTGTCCTTGGATTTTGAATAAAAGTGTAAATTTATCAGTCATATGAAATCAGAAATGCTAAAAAGAGACTGCATTATGAGATAAAAGAATGCAAAATATTTTTTTAATATTAGGACCAAAAGTTCAAATTTTCAAAGTACGACTAAAATATTATTGAAGGTCCAATTCTATTGGACTAAATCTATAATTTCCTAGATAATAATACTTAAACAACAAAACTTGACGTCCAAGTAACCTAGATATATTTTTCTACACAATATTCATTGATTTGTACCCTCACATAATATATATAAGAAAGAAAATCTGACATCTCTCTCTCTCTCTCTCTCTCTTCTTCCTGTGCAACCTTTAAAAAACAAGAAGAAGCAAATATTTTGTTCACAAAAAATATTGCTTATTTAATCAATTCTTATTTTTTTCTATCTCATTTTGGTACGTTTAATATACTATATTAATTTAAATTTTATGTTGAAAATATTTAGTCTATGATTGTCGTTGAGATAAGAGAAGTGGATCAGGAAACTTTAGAAGAAATCCCAATTTTGAATGGGACTAATATTCATCATTTTATTGATGAAAAAGAAGAAGAAAAAGAAAACATGAATATTGCAAAATCTGATAAACTTAAAACAATTACATGTCCTTCATGTGGTCACACCATAGAGCTCCAAGAACAGGTTCATATATATTTTTATTTATCGTGCATGGATTTTTATGAACTTTAATTCATTGCTAATTAAAAGTTTGTTATATATATATATATATGTTACAATTATTTAAATTAATTGAATTTAGAGGGGCGTTGAAGATTTGCCGGGACTACCTGCTGGGGTGAAATTTGATCCATCTGATAAAGAAATTCTTCAACACTTGGAGGCAAAAGTGATGTCTACAGATGCAAGAAATAAATTACCACAACATCCTTTAATTGATGAATTTATTCCAACAATTGAGGGTGAAAATGGAATTTGTTATACTCATCCAGACAAGTTACCAGGTATATCCGTAATTATATCTTATTAATTGAATCAAAATCTTGGATTATTTAGTAATTAATGAGAAATTTGATTATCTCAATTTCAATTCAATCGAACTCAAATAGTTAATAAACTTTGTTATGTGCTGGGGTAAGTGTGAGAAATAAGAAGACTTATTATAATGTTATTAATTTTTATATTTTTTTTAGAAACAATATTAATTACATCCGTCATTGTATAATCAATTATAGTATAAATATACCCATATTAGTAGAAGTCAAACTAAATACGTTTTAACTGTTTTTTCGGTCTTGAAGCCTCAGTTTTGTCGCTATGCTATAATGTTATTAATTAAGCTTTCCTTTTCATAAACCATTCACAAATGTGAATTTGGTCTGAAAATTACGGAAATTTTCTTCTCTTCCATAACTAATTCATTAACGTATAGGTTTGTTCAAAATATTAGATGTGTTCAAATTTAATTTGATATTTGCTAATGGATTTTGGAAATTGGAGGAATTCCATGTGTATAACTATAGATAAATTGGGATCAAGCTTTCTTAGCAATTGATATGGCCTATCAAATGTCATAAAGGTACTGGCAATGTAGTAAATTCGTGGCTACCCTCTGAGGTAGCCACCATCCAACCTATTAGGGGGGTTTTAGGGACACTTTTTATGTAAAAGTGTCTCTAAAAGGGACCTAACATGACAGATGGTGGCTACCCAGATTAAAAAGAAAGTGTTTTCAATATATTATGTGTTAGTTCAGTAGGGGCATCGGAAATTTAGAGCACGGATGGATTTTCCTAATGACACGTGGTTTTATTGTAAACTAGCATGGACATTAATGTAGGTTTTTAAAAATAAAAAAATGGTCACGTGTCATTAGGAGAATGTCCTCATACATTGCACGGTGTGTAGCTTCTACACTTCGGTAGGGTATTTTAATAGACTGCACAAACTATAAAGTGTTGCACATATAATTTTTTTTCTTTAATTTTTTTCTATATTCCTAAGTTTATTAATTACATTAGTAATAAGTTAATAGAATATTATTGACAAAATTTATGTTTATATTAAGTATTTGCAGGAAAAAAATTTAATTAATTGATTATATATAATATATATAATAAATATTAGGTTGTGTCTGTTGTATATATGACCTGGATATATTAATTATAGATGTGGTGTGAATGGACACTAAAGTTTAAATACTCAAACTACAACAGAAGCTAATACTAATTAACTAAATGAATTTATTAACTATTTCCATGGTTTACCATCTGTAAATTAATCATCCATTTTTTCTTTCTTGTCTTCACCCTCAAGTTAATTGGTATATATAAAGTGATTTAATGGCTTTGATCTTAAATGAATCTTTCATCTCATTTGGATTTCACATTTTTTGGTGTCACGTACATGTTTGTCAATGAATACATATATAAGTATAACTTTTAGGGTGAGTTCGGTTTGTACGAAAAATCAAGATTCAAAAATTAAGTATGCATATATCACATGTTTGGTTTGGTTGATTATTTTTCGGATCGGTCCAAAAAAGTGGGCCACCTTCCTTTATTTTGGAAAATTACTCCCTTATTTGGTCAGATAATAATTGCACCACTCCCTCCACAACTCATCAATCTGCTCAAAATTGAATTGCAATTGACCATTTAGTTCAGTCTCATGAGATTAACCGAATGCCTCCTACAATATGAAATAAACGCATAATTGAATGACTTTTTGGCCATAAAAGGGTTGATGTAACAAAATTATAAATTACCGAAATATTAAATAAAACCCTTCCTTTCCAAACAAATGAAGAATTAAGATCTTTAATCCTGTTTAGTTTAAACGATATCTCGTTTATGCAGGAGTGAGGAAGGACGGCCAAATTCGCCATTTCTTCCATAGGCCCTCAAAGGCATACACAACGGGAACACGTAAACGTCGGAAAGTACACACCGACGCCGCCACCGATGGAAGCGAAACGAGATGGCACAAAACAGGCAAAACTCGACCCGTTTCCGCTGCCGGTAACATCAAAGGCTACAAAAAAATACTCGTCCTCTACACAAACTACGGACGACAACGGAAACCCGAAAAGACTAATTGGGTCATGCACCAATACCATTTAGGCGACAACGAAGAGGAAAAAGATGGAGAATTAGTCGTCTCAAAAGTGTTCTACCAAACACAACCTAGACAATGTAGCTCATCAAGCATTACCAAATCAAGAATCCCAACAAGCGTCAAGAGCACTGCAGAATTGAACCCTTTTGTGAAAAATGTGAGTTTCTTGGAGTACTATAATAATAATAATAATAATAATAATCCTACTACATTTATCTCTTACAATGAAGATATGATGAATAGCGACAACCAATCTTCTTTGATTCCGAATTTGGTTGTTCAAAGTGATGGTTCATCCTTTGTTCATTTGCCTTCAAATGCAGGCAAAGACAATTGATAAATAGAAGTTAACTATTATAGGATGTGTTTTGTGGTAGTTGAAGGTTATATTGTTGGGGAAATAAGTTAAGGTTTATGAAGAAAGTGAAAATATAGCAATAAATGGTAGTTGTTAATCTACTAAAAGTTTATGTTATTGGTAACATTATAATTCATGATTTTTTTTTAATAAGGAATGCAATAATCTTGTGAAGCCCTCTTTTTTATATAGAAAATATTTTTGTGACAGTTTGGATTGTCAAAAATGATTTGTATATGTTTACATTGTGATGTTATTGTTTAGGAATTCTGTCTTTTTTCTAAATTAAATGTTCTTAACTATGTAGTATGTACACAAGCAAATTACAAAATAATAACTAAATAGTTGTAGGGGAAATTCTTATCAAAGCGTGGCTTGGCAAAAACCATCCAACCAAGCAAGTGTATTGCACTTGCTTTGTGATTGGTCGTTCTCCTGGGAGTTACATCCAATCACAAAGCAAGTGTATTGCCATGTAATTACTTTGAGTTCGACCAAACCCGAACTGGATAAGAATTTCTCAGTAGAGATTTCCCTTCATTCTATTCCATTACTAGAAAATGAAGACTATTACAAGTACATCAGAAGAGATAAAAGGATTAAAAAAAAAGGTAGACGAGATCAAGATCGGACCAAATTTTGGGGGGGAAAAAAAGACAAAAAATAAAAATTGTAGAAAAAAATGTTCTATTGCACATAGATGTACAATCGAGTGATTCACACAATAAAGGGTCAAAGTCAAACCATAAAACAGTCTGTTCAATATTACAATACTTTATTATCCTAGAGCAACAATAAGCAAACTCAAACAAAATCATTTTCTAATCAGAAAAAAAAAGGCCCAACAGAAAGAACAAAGAAAACCGAAAATCTCAATCGGCCAAGCTCTGGTAAACCCGAATAATTTTAAAGTATACTCTCAACCCAATCAAAAAAAAAGATTTTTATAATAACAAAAATTTACTTACAACCATTGTAGACATATAGTTAATTGTTCTATGGTTTATTGAGAAGACATTTTTCATAGAGTGCTATAAGGTCCTTTTTATTAGGATTCTTCAACTGGAGCAGCTGTTCGGCAAAATTATGTTCTGTAAGAACTTGCCTGAGTTTTGCTACCGTAAACCTACTGTAGTCCCCTGAACTGGGCCGTGGGCTATTTGTTTGCTCATCGCCCCTGAAAACGGAACCACCATCTTCCGGAGCATTAAACTTCAAAGGGCTACTCTGACTTTTAGACCTCTTATTTGCTCTGGTTGCTCTATCTTTTGTTCCTGTATCTTGTACAGAGTCGACACCCATTTCATAGTCATCTGTCCTGCCTCGTTTGGCATGGGAAGTAGTTCCTAGTTTACCATCCAATGTCGTTTTATCACTAAATCGCAAAGTAGTCAATTCTTGAGAAAGTTGATCGAGCTTCGCTTGCGTGTTCTGTAGCTGAACAGAAAGGGTATCTGCCCTGCTACTAGCTTCTGCGCGTGAAGCACGCTCGCTCGCTAATAAACTCTCGAGTACTGCAACAGTACTTTTCCTTTGGCTATTGTTCGACTGCAAAAGCGACTCGATTTCTTCTTCCCTTTCTTTAACTCTGTTCTCCAGCATTTCAACCTTAAACAAAGCTTCCCTTTCAGCTGCTTTATACCTCTCGACTTCATCGGATAAATCGGACTTTTGTCTCTCCAAATTTTCAGCACGTCTCTCGGCTCTCTCGATTTGGGCTAACCTTTCCATTGCCACTCGTTGAATTTCGGTTTTATCCTTTTGTGCAGAGACAGCTTCTGATCTGGCTTGATCAGCCATCTCGATTGCTCTTTTAGCATCTTTTTCAGCTGATTTAGACCTTTCCTCGAGTTCTGCAAATCGGTCAAACTGAGCTCTGTACTTCTGTTCCAGGTGAGTTTTTTCCTGTTCAAGAATCCTGGTTTTGCTTTGAGCTGATATGGCAGTAGCATTTGCACTATCTACCTTGTCAGTTAAATCCTTGATTTCTTGCTTTAATGTTGATGTTTCTTGTTCGTAGTTCTTGATCTTTGATTCGGCAACCTGAGGGTGGCAAAGAAACAAGTAAAGAGACATCATGTAAATAAGGAGCATAAAAAACTTAATTTACATGAGTATAAAAAGTAGACATTCTTGAACACATACATTAAGCAGTTCATGCACAAAGCAATAACACCTGTATTAATAGAGTTGCTATGGGCCTAGTTTGTCTGGTATTTGAGAAGGTAGTGAAGGTTAAGCCGCAGAGAGCACTTTTTTTTCCGTCTTTAAAATAATTTTGGTTTGTGTAATGTTCTTAGTTTGGGTTTTGGGAGAGCGGTTTTGGAAATGGGGTAGGTCTATGTGTTTTTGGAAGGGTTTAGATTGTAGGTTGTAGGTGTAAAATGTGTAATACTTTATGTCAAATGCAAGGTAGCGGACCCAAGTTCGAATTACTATTGGGAGAGGTTCCCACGTTATGTGTCCGACGTGCCTCAAAAGGGATTAAACCATTAGGAAACAAAAAAAAAAATAAAAAAATAAATCATGTTTGTTATGCGAGATGAATTGTGTAAGAGATAGGTTACACTATGTCGAATCAAAATAGAGTATGTGTAGGTTTTTTAGAGGAGAATTTTTTTTGTGTTTGTTTAGCTTTTGGGAGAGTAGTTTTGGAAAACTAAGAGGATAAATTTACTCCAGAAAGTAGAAAACACATTTCTCTAGCTTTTTCCAAACACGAAATTATTTTGGGAAAAGTGAGACAAACAGGCCCTATGCATTTGACCATTTGTGATTGTTTTTATTCAAACTCACCTTTAGCTCCAAATTCAAAGTGGTCAAACGCTGCTCAGCTTGTTCGAGCCTCTTTCCTTGTTCCTTTATTTCATTCTCCTGATGTATCATACACATAAAATCAACAAACAAATCATATATCCTGGAGTCCATATGAAAATAAATATACAGATAAATAGTTTGTGTGTGTGTAAGAGAGAGAGGTGTGGGGGGTTTAAGGAATAACACCTTTTCTGCAAGAGCACCAGAAAATTGAGTTCTAAGAGTAGCTTCTCTTGATTGTGTTTGATTGGTGGCACGATCTTGTATAGCAGCAGCCTTCTGTAGTGCATCTTTAGCTTCTCTGACAGCAATATCATATTTTCTCTTCCATTCCTCAGCCTCGTCTATAGCAGACTGAGCTTTCTCCTGAGCTGCTCCTAGTCTTGCTTCAGCAGCAGAACTTTTGGATCTGAGCATCGCAAGGTCCGAACTGTACTGCTCTTCTCCAGCCTTCTGCTTTGATAGAACCAGTTCATGTTTCCTTTTCCAGTCCACAGACTCTTGCCTTGCTTCATCCAGTGTTTTGGATAAATTTGAGGACTTCTCTTCCAGAGAACTACACTTTTTCTGCAAGTTGGTTATACGGCTCGTATAATCATCTGCAAGCCTTTTCTTCTCGTTGATAGCATCTTCATAACGCTTCAAATATTCAGATTTGTAATTTTCACTTGCTTCCAGTTGTTTGTTGAGCAAAGTCAATTTTTCTTCAGTTGAACGACATTTGAGAGCAAGAGAACTCTTTTCTGATCCAATCTGGTCTATTTGCTTCTTGATTAAGTCAAGAATGGGACCTTCTAAACTGGACAAGCAAAGTATTAGATATAAACTGAATACATAACAGGCATGCTCATACGCAAACTTAATCAGCAACAAACCTTTGCTGTAGAAACACAATTGCTTTTCGCCACTTTTCTGGTCCATGACAAGTAGCTTCATACTGGTCCAGAAGCCCATCAAGAACCTGCAAGAGCAATTAATGTATCATTTATCAGTACAAGTAAGAAGACAAAACTTTCTCAGAAACAAAACTTACCGATTCTGGGTACTTACCTTTAAAACGTTGTCTAATTTTGCATCAGGAGTTTGACAAGCTTTCCTTAGCTCCTTCTCCATTTTCTCTATGTTTTTTGTACATTGAAGATAGGCCTCCCTGAAAGCATCCTTTTTAATATCCTGCAATCAACATTGCTTTGAAATTGAAAATTGAGGAAATTTCGAGGAAGTATCAGTTAAGCTCTAAACATGGTTGCTTAACTAAAAAGCAAAACTCTAAATATCTGAATTCCAAGAACCAGTAAAAATTCACAAGCCAAGATCACAATATTTCCTCATTGATTTATAACCATAAAATCCTTTCACCATTTTAGCACACAACCTCTACTGCATCCCAAATGTACAGGGCATGGTTTTTAGGAGCTCAAGGCACCATTGAAGTAAAACGCATCATTAAATAGTGTCAAGATGTAGCAAACATTTTTATCACTTCAAAGTAAACTAAGCAAAGACCATGGCACAGGGCATAATGGATTGGGCTGCCTATTCACAATAGGCTTTTGCATATCAGCCACCAAGAGCACGTTGCAGTTACACAAAGTAGTAAGAAATTGATAAGCCAATAATGCGACAGGATATTAATTTATTTTCATGAATTTCAGAATTTAATAAACTTTTCTCCTGTCCTTTTTAAGTTTTAATTTTCAGCAGAATGGCTATTCGGAAAAGCAATCCTCAGAAGTAGTAAATTCTAGAAACTTGCTTACCTTTGGGGAGGGCGGACTAAAGCGAGTTGAAAGAAGCAAAACGGGATTAGTATGTTTACACAAGAAATGGACAAAAAGTTACCTCGAATGCCTTTTTCAGATAACTTTGAAGACGCTTTTCATACTTTTGCCGAATTAAACCAGCTCCTACAGCAGTATCATTAAAAGTAGCCATTGACTTCTGAACTGCATCTTCATGAGCTTCTCTCATTGCAGCCTACAAGATCCACCAAATTAGCAAGCACTAAAAATAAGCGAAACTTGCAAACAGAAGCAACACTTACTTCTTCTGGAGGCTTGGACTTGTCAAAAGCAGACATGTAGACTTCAGTACCCAACGCATATGCTCTCTGACATTCAGCTTCCTCAACACTCTAGGAAAAACGATCGAAAAACTCAAAACAAAACAAGAAATGAAAATATGTCATGTTTTCATCTGTAGGAAATGCAATATGGTACCAACAGACAACAAGATCTGACTTTCCCACAAAAGGTGCATTAAGACAGCACATACAAGTTAATATAGTTGACGAGCACTTTAAAAAAACAAAAGCAGAGTGAAAGATATCCAGCAAAGAATAATACAGATATACTCCATGAGTATTCACTCAATTCATGTAATTCTGAAAGCAGAATGTCGTCTATTTCACTGTTATTAGACAAAAATCCTGACAATGTATCTGAATAAATTCTTTATAGACACTAAACAGCACATGTGCCAATTTTCCGTCTAAGAAAGCTTTTTACAATTTAGAAATCCACTAACAGTAAGAATAGAAAAATGAATTCATCCTTTCATGAGGAGCAATATCAGAGGACATTCAATGTAAAACACAAAGGGGAAGGGAAGGAGGCAAATGAAACATGAATAGATTAAAGCAGCTAACCTGCCATGAAGAGGTTATTGTAGGCACTGCGCCATTGTTAAGAGCATCTAGGAATGATTGAGTAATACGAGCGAATATTGGCCCTGTCATCACAGTTCCTCCTACTTGTTTGGGTCTTGTTCTCTCAAAAACAAATCTTGTCAAAGCATCTAAACCAGATCTAAATTCTGGCCTTAATTTTTCCAACTGCATACATAGAATATGTCAGCATAACCCAAGAGAGAGAGAGGGCATTGTGGATTTGCATAAAATGTGAACTACTGACCGGAATCTGATCAAGTCGTTGGAGATCGTTCTCATTGCTTAGAGGCCGTACAAGTGGAAAGCATTCTCGATCTGGAAAAAGAGCTCGAATGGACTCTCGAATCTACTCAATATTTTTCAACAATAAAGAGATTGATTAAATGAATAATCTTCAAATATGAAGTATACAGGTAGTTCAATCAGTTATGGAAAAGGGAAAGAATAAAAGTAACCTCATTCTTGGCAGCTACATCCTTCTTGCCTCCTTCAACTGGACGCAAGGCAAGTTCTAGGTAATCACGTGGTGTAATTTTACGATTGTCCTCGACCAAGTCCAAATAAAAATCCTGAAAGTATGAATCTGAAAATTAAAATATGCTCCGTGAAGATGAAATATATATATATATATATATCAGTGGAACATATTAAAGGTAGTTGATGTTGTTGGACCCTTGAAGAAAGAAAAATGTAACCAGATGTTCAAATTTAGCATCAGCAGTGCAGGGATCTATGATCCCTTCATTACCCTTAGAAGCCAGACAAAGATTGGGGAGAATTGCGCAAGCTCAGAAGTAGTACTCCTCCCACCGGAAGCTCTGACACGAATATGCTTTGTCATCTCAGTCACAAGAGACAGGCGATCGAGTGCAGCCTCATCAATACCACCCATCTACATAGTAAAAAGATAACAGAATAAGATAACCATTTAAATTTGAATGGATCGTTACAAACATAGTGCCAGAAAGTATCTCAAATATAACATATTAACACAGAAAGAGATGGGTCACACACTAGCAACGTAAATATACTCCCATAGCAATAATTGAACAATACATGAATGCTTGAGCACAAATTTATTTTACCTGATTGTATATAAACATGCTTGATAAGAGGACAGCCAATGAGAATATCTGAGTGCTATATGTTCCCTGCAAAAATGCTCAGTAGTCCAAAAAACTAATGTAAATAAGAATACAAATGAAGGTCACAATAAAGAACAACAAACATGGATGGATGTATGCAATAATCTGAGCAGGGCGAGTAACAATATTTCATAAAAAGAGAGATGATATTGCCAATAGAATCCAGAACAACGATTGATCATGGAACAATAAAACGATATTGATTGCAAGTTGTAAGATTCTTAAGTGAATCTAACCGTTTGATCATATGCATCAATTCCTTCTGAGTCCAATAGTAAAAGATTGTACACTGTTCCATCAAGTGCAGTTCTCCTAAGTGGGATACTCCATAGCCAAAGACCTTTGGTACAAGGACGGTGTGTTGATGCGACTTGAAAACCGCTGCTCTGCCCAAGAAGCTATAGTAAAAATAAAAATAAAAAAGCATTTAGTGAGCAGTAACATATGTAGTATTTAAATTAGCTCCAGTGACAAATGACATTATGCTTTTTGTGCTGGATGGTTTATTTTTCAACTCAAAAGACAACGATATTGCAAATTAATTAGTTATCTGTAACTGTCCTAGAATTCCTCAAATAACTGGTTTTTTAATATTTCTTATATAGAGAATTATTTATCCATTCTGCAACTCCATAAAAATTCAATAAAATTACGGACACATGCTCGTTGTCTTGTTCTTATCAGTACCCAAACTAACTAAAAACTTGTCATTACAATGTCCAAACAGCCCTAATTTCAACCACAAATTAAAAAATCCGAAAGAAATACTATTCGCAATCAAAGCTAATCCACCAACACAGAGAAACTACGAAGTAATAATAAACATCAGCCAAATTTACTTCAAATAACAAATGATAAAAAAACCCAATGTAACTCATTACACTCAATACCTGATTTAATATGAAGCTTTTTCCCTGTCGAGCGCGACCGCACACAGAAACAATACCGACGGGCTCTTTTACCAACTGAAGTAGCGCCACCGCCTCCGGATCCATATGAAACTTTCCTTTATCATCGCAATACACTAGTCTGATAGGCCGCGCGGGCCCCGCAGACATATTCGATGGGGGCGCCGGAAGTGCTGGTGACGGCGGTGTTGACGTATAAGGCGGTGATTCTTCGGTTGAACCTCTGCTGAAAAATTTCATCATATTGTCGAGGTTCCTTTGAGTATCAGATTTGGGGGTGAAGGGTTTGAGTCTTTGAGAAAATCTGTGTTGGAACTTTTTAAAAGAAAATGGAGGGGGAAAAAAGGAAAGAAAAAGCCATAAAGGTTTACTTGGACAGAGGGGATTGGGAAGGAAGAGATTAGTATTTCGTGGTGAACATGAACCGGCGTTAACTATTGGGCCGATTAACCCGGACCTAAAAGCCCAGTTTGACTCAAATGGACTAGGCCAGATAATTTATATAATCCGGCCAAATAATGTGTACGGATGGGCTAATAAAACTGCGGGCTGCCCGCCGATTTGTGGGCCATACCCCTTAATCTGTCCAACTACAGTCGGTTGGGTAGCCCATGTATTATTACATAATCAAGTCCAAACGATGTTGTATTTTGAAAAATGACTCTCCCCATTATTGTATTTCTTTTCTTAATATATTTATCACATTTTCACATAAACCTTCCATTAACACCTCCATTAATCCTTTAAATATTCATTTCACATATCTCTATATCCTTTACACTTTCACTCTCGCACAAACCCATACCTCTCCTTCTCCATCAACTCCAACTCACCAACTCTACTCTCACTACACACACTCTTCTATTCTCTCTTCTTTTCTCGGATCTGCTTGGACACCCGGCCTGGGCAATCATGCGCCTACAATCTGCTTGGACACCTGACGCCTGGAGCCCGGAGCCCAAGCATCCCAGGCCCCCGGCGCCCAAGAAATCTGTTTGGGCGCCATCACACGCATATTTTGAATTTTTATTTTGAGTTTTTTATTTTAATTAGTCTGTTTAGTAATTTATTATAGTTTAATGAGGATTAAATAATTATATTTTAAACTAACTAATTAATTACAAAGGAGGTCATTTCTAGAATTAAAATTTTCATGAGGTCAATTTTAAAATTTCAACTTTCTATAGAATCAATTTAGGAGCGATTCGAGAAGAACTGTTGGTCCCAAGTGGTCAGTTGAGGTCTAGAAGGAGGAGGGGGGGGGGGGGGGGGGGGGTGAATAGACCTCTTTACCTTTTAAAATTTCTCCAACTTTTCTTATCAGCAGAGTAAGCTGATCGAACTGGTGAGACTACTTAGCTGATTGCGCACTTAGCTTAAACAGCGAAATTGACCACTAGTCTGATTTACTTATCTGATTCAATTCAAGCAGAGTTTGAAACTTGTATGCAGCGGATTTGTCAAGTGTTTTTCAAACAAGTTCTTTTCTTACTTAAAAGATTTTATCCCCAGTTTTTAAACTCCTTTTAAAATCTTTTAGTTTTTTTTTTTGGTTTCCCAAGGGTCTTTTAGTTTGCTCAAGTGTTTGTATGCTTATAAAATATACAAGTAAACATGCAAGTAATCAAACACAATGAATTTTTATAATGATTATATAGACAAGAATGTCTTTTAGTCCACTCTTTCAAATCACGAAGATTTTGGGTTATACTATGAACACAAAGTAAATAGTACACTTTACTTACGCTTTTACAACAAATGATGAAGCCACAAGTTCGCTATAGGAGATCACAAAGAAAACCTATACTCTGAAGTATTTTCACTCACTTAGATGGAAAACTACTTCTCACAACTTTCTCTTTTACAGAAAATCACTAAGATTTGGATGTAAGCTTGTTTTTCTCGACTTCAGTTTGTTAACAGATGACTTCGTTGTTTTAGTGTGCTGCCTTAGAGTATTTGAGACTTGGAAAAATTTGATCGTGAATTGCTCTCAGTTGTTGTGGTTGTCTAAACTCTTGAATACAGAACTATTTATACTTGAGGATTTGAATTTCTGCCCGTTGAGAAATGACAGATTTTCAGATCTTCCTCGAGTACTGGTCATTTTTTCAGAAAGGCTTCTGCAACTGTTCATTGTACAGTTTTGCTATACTTTCTGTCAAGTCGCATTTAATGCACCTTGCTGATCCGAGCTTTCTCTTCAACCATTTTTCTTTAATATCCACTTCTTACAGCATTTATTACACCGAGTGCATTTATTATCGTTGTAATAACTTCCTGATCACTTCCACTCTGCTGATCGAATCCACTCTGCTGATTCAAACCGAACTCATCTGATTTGACTCTGCTGAAATCCACCAGTCGGATTACGTACTCAACATCAGATCAGTAGTCTTTTGGACCAAAATTCAACCCTTCTGATTTTACTTGTCTTCTTAGATTGAATTTTCAGAGGCTTGCTAAGCTTCCATTACTTAGCTGATGATTTTTGAAAATCATCAAAACCTCCCTTCACTTCTTCATCTTCATCCAACAGGAACGATTAGGGTCATATTCTATCCTTTCTACCAATTCATTTTTGTATTGGATTAGAAATTGAGAGCCGACGAAGGGGGGAAAACGAAAGGCCTTTTTGCCTAGACATGTATAAAAAACCAATTCAATAAAGGCCCGACTCGGCGTGGTTCACCACCTTCCTCTTTTGGCTTGTTATAGTTTAACCCCATCCGGAGTTGGAGAATTAAATAAAAGAAAACTTTTCTCCTCCTCGGTGAAAGAGGGCAAAGGTGTGTGGAAGAAATTGTCTAACTTTACTAACTCCCCCTTATCATAAGGGAAGAAAGAAGACGAAAGGGCGATTCTTCCGAAGAACCGGAAGCGAAGCGCTATGCTGGCCATTCACGTCGAATGATGCTTGTACTTTCATCGAGATTGGGTTCGTGTTCAGTCTACATTAATAGAAGATTTAACTAGAGTGCTGCTGAACATAGGAAATGAACGAAGTCCAGTCTGGAGAGCACTCCTAAAAGACCTGTAAAGGTTTTTATAAGGCAGAGTGGTTTAAGTTGGAAATGGTATTGCAGTTCTATCAGATCAGTGGGCAACCATAGTGGAATTTTTTCATGGTTTTGTTGACGTTGTTGAAATCGAATTTTGTTGTAAGCCCCGCTTCCCTAAGGAGGCCCCTCTCTGATAAGGAAGGAAAGGAGAACCAATGGGCGACGCTTGGTTACAATTTCGAATCCGTTATTATATGTTTGCTCTAGTTTGTTTAATCTAGGTAAATATATCAGGTAAAACAAAATTGAAAAAATCAAACTCTTCCTCCTTACACAAACCCTAGAGCACTTTTTTCAGCTTCAAATATGCACTGAATTCCTCAATTACTCTTTAATCTCGACGGGATTCTTGTGTAAATTCAACATTAATCTATTCTCATTTGTATGTGCAGGGGTGAATCACACCCTTGTTCGAACTCTATCAACTGTTTCATATTTGTAGCATTTTTGTGGTAATTTTAAAGATTTTCTTCATTTTCTACCTGGGTTATGGTTGAATAATATACCCTCAAATGGTTTCAACTTTGGAGTAGGTCTCAATTCTCGAAGGAGCTAAATTTCAAAGCCTTATTACTTTAATCTATTACACAGTGATGGTATTTTATTTGGCTAAAAGCCCTCGATTTTATGTGATAGTTGCCATTGGAGGTGAAATTACCATGACTTCAAGTCGTTGGACAAAACATAAAGTGTAATTATCTCCACAGTAATTAATGTCTAATATAATTTAATATATATTGGAATTGTATCTTTTTTAGTCAGCTTGGTAACTTGACTAAAGAGATTCAACATATAGAGAAAAGTCAAGTCAAATCAGTTATATCCTATTTGTAGCATGTGTCTATTTTTTAGTGCAGGAAGTCCACAATGATTCTACTATTTCCTCATCTCTAATAATTGTAATTATACATTAAAATTTTCAATTTGGTTAAATGACTGGAAATTCGCACGCTAAGATATTCCTATGATATTATTTCTAAACAAGATTATAACAAATATATATATTTCTTCATTCAAATATTTTTGTTCCCTTTAGGTTTTGTCTCGAAGTTTTAGGTAATAATTATAAATTAAAATTTATTATATGTGTCATCAAAAGTAATGGTTGATAATTAATGGTGTCAAAAAGTATGAGTTTGTCGGAAGACTTTTTTTTTTTAAGACAAAAATACCATTATTTGAATTTTATTGTGATATTTCATCCAATGACTTAAAAATTAATATTGGCTTTAAATTAGCACGTAAAATTGAAATTTAGGAATTTAAGCTAAAGTTATATAAAGTTTGCAGACACCACAGTGCTTCTATCCTTCCATCGTCTCTAGCAGTAACAACTATACATTAAAACTTTAAATTTGGTTACTAAATTTATAATTGGTTGAAAATTTGCTCGCGAAGAGATTTCTCTTATATCATTTCTAAAATAAGATTATAACAACGATATCACTTTCTTCATCCAAATATTTTAGTAATAGTTATAATTTTTTTTTTTTTTTACATTTGTGTCATCAAAAGTAGTGGTTGAGAATTATTGATTAAAAAAAATCTATATGTAAATGTCTTTTTTAGAGAAAAATCTATCTTAACTTATTTATTTCAAATAAAAGTAAGATTTAAATTTTTGGGTTTAATATATTTTTTAAAAACAATTATAAAGTATAATTATAATATTTGACAATAATTTCCTTAAGGACTACTTAGTCAAGTATATAGTTTTAATGTTTTATTTAACTTGGTCATTAATTTAAAATATTATAACTTTACGTAAAAAAAATACTAAAATTTAAAATGAGTCATTACTTCCTTGATATTTATAAGTTTACGTCATATAAACTAACTAGACACGTACAATGTACGTGCACATTTCGAGTTTTATAAAATTACATGTTTGTAGATTATGATTTTTGACTTGTCAAGATCAATCAACGACTATAATATATTTTATCTCAATTTCCTTATATTATAATTTTACCTTATCAATTTTGATTGTAAGTTTATTTGTACTTACTACAAAGTTAACTACTTAATATTTACAATTTATATAATCTTTGTAGTGACTACAAAATTAAATTTGTATTAATGAGCACATATTATAGCCCATTCAAATTTGAAGCAACTACAAAATGCACCTTTATAGTTATGCTATAGAAGGTGTCTACAAATTTTTCATAATGGTTCGACAACTCTATTTAGGGTTCAAAATCGAAACATTTGACAATATGTTGTTCGATTCGACTCATTTATACAAATATCTACTCATGCGTAATATCATATTATGATTTTTGACTTGTCAAGACCGATCAACAATTATAATATGTTTTATCTTCACTTTCCTTATATTATAATTTTACCTTATCAATTTTGATTGTAAGTTTATTTGTACTTACTACAAAATTAACTACTTAATATTTACAATTTATATAATCTTTGTAGTGACTACAAAATTAAATTTGTATTAATGAACACATATTATAGCCCATTCAAATTTGAAACAACAACAAAACGCACCTTTATAGTTATTCTACAGAAGGTGATCTACAAATTTGTCATAATGGTTCGACAACTCTATTTATGGTTCAAAATCGAAACATTTGATAATACGTTGTTCGATTCGACTCATTTACACAAATATCTACTCATGCGTAATATCATTTATGCATGAAAAAATATGTATATTTAACATAAAAAAAATTACACGCGCAATAAAAATATTTGAGGCCCCTTTGTAGTTGGGGATGACATTGTTTCATTGCCAAGAAGATGTCACATGTCGTAACAATGTTGAACTTACTTAAGACTATTGTTGTAGAGGAGGGAGTAAAACTTTATGTTCCCTAAGGAGGGAAGGAAGGAATATTGTGGAAAAGGAAGGAAGTAAGTTTGTGTCTTATTGGCACTTGAACATGAAAATAATTAATTATGTAGCTACGGATGAAATTGGTAGGGCCCCAAAGAATGCATTGTGGTGTAATTACAAATTAGTGTCACTAACTCTTTGTTTCTTCTTTCATTCTGGATTAGGGATGATTCTTCAGCGTTAGTCCTTTTGCCTAACAAACCTCAATAATCATAATCCTTGTGCTTTTTCCAACTAACAAAATCCCCCGTGTTCTTTTTTTATTAGCAGAACAAACCCTCCCAAACCAAAGTCACTACATTACGTAAAAACATAAGGGTATGATACAACATGGCCAATGTTACTACTAATCAGACATAACTGTTTTGAGAACCAAATCAATTGTATTACAAAACTTAAGAATGTTCCATTATTACAATATCAAAGACATCACTAGTAACAGGGCCGACCAACACTTTCGAAGGCCCTAGGCGAATTCAAATTTGAGACCCTATTTATCAAGAAAGACTATATATATTATTATTACTTTTAAAATTAAGAAATACGATTATTGATGCATTTTTTCTAACATATCTTTTGTAGATATCTAAAATGGAAAATTATGTATGTAGGACCTCAGGCGCTACCAGTTGCCCCAAAATCAATTGGTGTTAGGAAATGCGCATACCCTTCCCTTATAGTGCATTCACACAAGCGCCCACGATATTCCATTGTGACTCCACCCGCACACTCAATTTGGGTGCCACAGGACAATTGATGTCACCCGCACACACAGTTTGGGTGCCCAACAATCTCCCCCTCAGCAATTGCTCCTGATGGGAATCGAACACGCACTACAAGAAAAATGACTTTTTGCTACAATGGGAAAACCGTAATAAATATATATATTTCGTAATAAATACCCTTTTATTACGGGTAGATTCCGATTTTTGGACCGTAAGGATTGGAGGCGTAGCTAATGCTTCATTACGGTTAAACATTCGTAACAAAAACTATTTATTACGAAATACAGGCCTTTTGTTACGCCAAAAAAATCATAAGGAGTGGTTGGCAAAAATTTGGCTGGTTGTCACGGTGGTATCTTCCGTAATAAAAAATACATAATTTGTTACGATATAAATGCATTTGTTACGCCTATTTTTTCATAACTAAAAACACGGTGGTGTTTGTTACACTTTCAATTTCGTAAGCAAACCGTTTTTTTTTTTTTTTTTTTTTTTTTTTTTTGTGTATGATTTGTTAAGCTTATACTTTTGTAAGCAAAACTTTGATTTTTTTTAATGCATTTTTATCTACTAATGCAACATATAACTATTAATTAGTATTTATTTTGATCATTATTCTAGTTCATACGCTTAAGATGACATCTTATACGCATTAACTTAAAAATAAATACCATATCGATTGAGAGCTTAAAAAAATATCATTTAAATAAAGTTATAATCATCATGTCAAAATTCATCCATAATATTATAGGGCCTTTGAAAAAACATAATATTCTTAGACAACATAGTAACCACAACAAAAAGACAAGTCTCAAATTCATCATAGCACATTCAACGTATTCACATTCCTAAATAAGACAAGTCGCAAATTCCTCACAACACATTCATTTGCATTAACATATGTAATCTCAAAATATGAAGAGGAAACCTTAGTATCTAGCTCATCAAACATCTTCCATATTTACGTAGATAGAACAACCGTTCTAAAGTTTCGCAATCTGTAAAACGAAAACAAAAAAAAAATGATAAACCAACACTAAATCAATTAAGCTAAAGAAAAATATTCAATACTTGTTGAACTATACAAATGAATAGACAAACTCACATACATTTGCAATATCCCATAGAACACATTTATCTTCAGCTTCTCCTACAGTCAAACCATTTTTATCAAATTTAACTTTCTCATGTGGTACTAATACCTTCTTTATGTACACCTTACAAAGTCCATTATCATCACCCCTCTTGAGAAGAAGACCTTCTGCCACGATAGACTTCGGCAATCCAAAACAAAATAAGGCTATTGAACTCCCAATCTACATGAATAAATACATATATTAAGTTTCATGAGATACATTAAAATAAACATTCTAGTCATATGTTACTAATCCTCATTATAGTTACGTGACAAGATGCAATTTTTCCTAAATAGACATACCTCGATAGTATAAAAAAACAATTTTTTTTGCATTGCTAACTTTTGTTGACCCATAGCCTGCACTCATAAATTAAATTACATTCAACATAGTTCATATTTTCAAGTAAAATCAACAAAAGGTAAGGGTAAAGCAAATAATTACCTTTTGCTTCTCAACAGTAGTAGTATCTTTAGATCCATTAAACTGTGATGTTTGCAAGCTTGTTTCATGAGAAAGCTGCAATTATAATTTGTATTAGAACATTGGTCAATTATAAAAATGATGTATCAATGTCATTTACTTACTTGATCTCCATTTGGTAGGGCTGATTTCTTTTGCATTGCTAACTTTTGATGACCAACAGTCTGAACTCATAAATTAAATTTTATTCAATATATATAGTTCATGATCATTTCAGTTAAAAATCAGCAAACAGTAGGGTAAAGCAAATGATTACCTTTTGTTTCTCAACAGTTTCGCTTCATGCGAAAGCTGAAATTATTATTTGTATTAAAACATTGGTTAATTATAAAATATCGTATCAGTATCATTTACTTACTTGATCTCCATTTGGTAGAGCTGATTTTTTCTGCATAGCTAGTTTTTGATGACCAACATCTGCACTCATAAATTAAATTATTGTAATCAACATATTTCATCCTATCAAATAAAATCAGCAAAAGGGAAATAAAATCATAAAGAGGTAAGAGTAAAACAAATTATTACCTTTTGATTCTCAATAGTCATCGTATCTTTCTCAACAGTCATATGATCTTTAGATCCATTACAGTGTGATGTACTCAAGCTGGCTTCATGCAAAAGCTGCAATTATTTTTTGGATTAGAACAATGGTCAATTATAAAAATGATGTATCAATATCATTACTTACTTGATCTTCATTTTGTAGAAAATTTACTCTAAAAAGATTCCATTCGTTGATTTAAACTTTCTGTTTGCTCTTTCGCCAGCCGTAGTCCCTCTTTTAACTTTTCCACTTCCTCCATTTTTACAGAGAATTCACCCTTAAACTTTTGAAACTCTTCTATGTTCTGTGGAGACATTCGACTTGTTGAGGCAGTGGACATATGAGATTGAGTTAGTTTTGTTCCTTTTCCTTTGCATTTATCGCGCGCAGACTTTTCTTTTCCCATTGCATTCTCGAAAAGTTTTTCCTTGAATTCTGCCGTCCTTTCTTCTTCTGTCTTTTTGGCCAACTCTCGAGTAAAATGATCCTAATTGAATATGATAATTAGTCTATCAAAACAAGTAGAGAATAGAAAACAGAAACAAATTGAACGACAATTCAATAGAAAATAGAAACCAATTCACTACAACTTCCCGAAAGAACACATTGAAGTAAGTTTATTGAGCATATTGCAAAATAAAATACAGTTCTTACATGAAAATCTGATGTTAGTTCATCATCACCTACGCCTTTTCCACGAGATCGAGACTCTATCCAAATGTCTAATCTTGTAGGATCAATCCCTTGCATTCTCAACTTAAATATATGCAAATAAGAAAATATTGAATTAAATGAGAAGAATGAAACAATAATATTTAATAAGTGTTGACAAATTTTACCCTTACTCAATTTATGATGCAAATTGAATAAAATATGATCTTACCTCTTGCTCTAACATAGGAATGGAAGTTCTCCCAGTTTTGGGTGGACACAGTCTATTTTCAACATTCTTTGCATTTTTCACCGCCACTTCCTAGATATTAGGAAGTGAAACATTGTCATGTTAACAAAAAAAAAAAAAGTGCCAGAATATGAGTTTAATATATATAATTATGAAAGTATTAGAATGAAATGATATTTGAATATGAAATGAATATAAAACAGGTTTAATAAAAAACCTGCACGTCAGGATCTTTCCAAAAATCTTGCAAAAACAACCATTGGTCCATTTGTATCCTATCATCTGGAACTTGTTTAAGGTACTCCTCATCATTTCAATTCGGGTATCAATATTTATGTTTGATTTCACTCTTCCAGTTCCTCCAAAGACTATTGATAGTCGACATTACTACTTCCTTCGCATTGGGTAGGAGTGTAGTGTTTCGCTATAATATAGTTTTGTGCCAAATGAGAACAAACAAAATGAAAGTTATATAAGAACATGACAAGCATACATATAATATCTTCATTTATTAAAAGCTTGTAAATTATCAAACCTCTACTTCCTCCCAAACCATGTCTTTCTGGTATGAAGGAATTTCAGGAAACCTCTTGTACTTTAAGGAAAATTTAGACCCTGAGCGAGCCAAACATCCTAAAGCAGAAGCTAACTTGTGATAATCATTTCCTACCAAATTTCCTTTTCGATCAAGTGTAACTTGGAGTTTCCTTGTACCCCACTCCTTTGGAAATTGTGCTAGACCTCTTGTTGTTTTCTGAGATGATTTACTTCCACTAGGTACTGCATAAAAAATGTAATGAGAATTATTAGGTAATTTTTTATGCAAATGTTTCAAGTTTCATAACTATTTTCAACTCTATACTAAAAATCATATCTATGTTGATGTTTAAGTTTGTTTAATAATAAATATGCACTAGGATAACTAAAAAGATGTTACCATCATTGGAAGCAACATGAACTTCTGATGGGGATATTAATTGCTCGTGTTGGGTATATTTTTTCTTCAAGCTGTTAATATTCTTCCCCATCTCATGTATATCAGCCATAGCATAATCAACGGATTTGCTGACACGTTTTGCTGTCCAATTGAATAAAAGTAAATTTATCAAACAATCAAGCTATTATTATCCTCTTAGCACAAAGAAATGAATCAAACTAAATTATAATGTTGTACATTTACTTGAGTTTGCTAGCCCATCTAATTGAGAACTAAGTTGCTCTTGTGGGACAAATTTTCGTTTTGAGTTAACTTTCTCGAACATCTCATCCATGCTTGTGAGACCCACCAACCTTTTCTTTTCTTTAGTCATCCCTGTTCAAAATAAATAAATAAATACATTACGTAAGCACGAAGATTAAATATTTTGCAAAGAAAAACAAAAAGAAAATAATGTAGCAAATGTTAAATTATGTAAATAAACTTATTGCAAGAAAGGAAAAATAATTTTACTACTCAAATATCAACATCATCCTCAATGTCACAATCCTCTTCTATTGGAATATTTTCCATGGTTGCATTTGTATCATCAACAATAATCCCTTCTACCCCTTCCCTCACCCAACAAACTTCTTCATTGGGATTAGGAATACGTTCATCTAAGTGTAGCCTTTGATGTGGTTCAGCTTCAATTGTTGAGTAGACATCATAATTATCTCTTCTTGACATTGTCACAACCACATTCCAATTGGGCTCTAAAGGATCAACCATGTACCAAACTTGTTGTGCTTGACTTGCTAAAATAAAAGGCTCATCTGTAGGTAGATATTTATCATACATAAGATGATCAAAGTTTACAAGTGTAAACTTGAATTCATCTTGTTTCACTCCTTTTTCAGTGTCAACCCAATCACATTTAAAGATAAAAAAAACTTAGTATCTTGTGTATTCTTAATCTCTAGAATATCAGTTAAAACTCCATAGTAAGCTACACTTCCAGACCGAGGATTTAAATCCTTTGCGCTGGCAAAGCTTAGTGTATCGGCATTGACAACTACTCCACTGCATTGAGGTTTCTTTGTTATATCACAACTTTTGACACGATATCGATATCCTCCAACAATGCACGCATTATATCTCTTTGCATGATTAATGGGCCCAGCAGCAAGTGCAATTATTTCTTTGGAAAGTTCTGGATGAGATGCTTCTCTCATACTTTGAACCTATTTTCAATTAAAAAATATTATTACTTTGACAAGAAGAATAAAATTAAGTTATTAACCTATGTAAAAAAGAGAATCCACCTACATGGGATTTAAACCACTCATGAAAAGTTTTGCTACGAATACGTTGGATTTCCATAGGAGTTGCTCGTGGATATTTTCGTTGGATGGTGGATGCATGTATTCTACAAAATTTTGTAGACAAGTCTTTATATGGGTGTAACTCAAGATAGTGATATAATTACTTTATTACTATTTGAGAAATTACTTACTCACGATATGGCACTATTACATCGGTATTTTCTAGCACATAGCCATGTATCTTAAGCAATGTATCCTGGTCAATGATACATCTTTGTCCCGTGCATAAACCACGACCTATATTATCATCTCCATCAAAATTTCGAGGTACCCGATTCTCCTTGGTCTCTACATCATCCATGTATCTTGAACAAAATTGCATGCATTCCTCCATTAAATACCCACGTGCAATAGAGCCTTCTGGATGAGCTCGATTCCTAACATACTTCTTATAGGTGCACAAAGACCTAAGTTAAAAAAAAAAAGCGATAATTAATTGTCGGTTGGTGTATCGTTACTAGATAATTCACAAAAGAATCAAATATTACCTCTCGACTGGGTACATCCATCGATATTGAACAGGCTCGGCAATTATTGCCTCTTCAGCTAAGTGTATAGGTAAATGTTCCATTATGTCAAAGAATGCCGGAGGAAATTTTTTCTCTAAGTGACAAAGAGTTAGGGCAATGCGATCTTGAATTTTCTCCAAGTAAAACTTAGTGTTAACCTTAGAGCATAGTATCCTAAAGAAGTTGCTTAATTCTATCAACACTTCAACTACATTCTTAGGAAGTGCCCTACGTGCTGCAATGGGAAGTATTTTTTGCATGAGAATGTGATTATCATGACTTTTCAGGCCCCATATAGTCTGTTTGTCTAGCTGGACATGTCGAGATATATTGGATGCATAGACGTCAGGAGGTCTTAAACTTTTTAGCATACTGCAAAATATATTTTTCTCACTGCTGCTCATGTTGAAAGATGATGGTGGTAAATAAAAACCTCCAAAAGCTCGAGGGATCGGGTGCAAGGGTTTTCTAATCTTCAATAGTTCAAGATCTTTCCTTGCATTAAGATTATCCTTTGTTTTACCTCTAACACCTAATAATGTGAAGATTATGTTGTCGCACACATTCTTCTCAATATGCATGACCTCAAGGTTGTGTCGAACAAGATTTCCAGCCCAATATGGCAACTCAAAGAAAATGCTTCTTTTCTTCCAAATTGGTGTTGCATGTTCCTCGACTTTTTTCCTCTTAGCCGAACGTTTCTCATTTTCCTCCTTCCTCCTCTTTTTTAAATCTTCCTTTCTATATTCTGTTGGTACGCTATCCAGTTGTTGAAGTAATTCCATCTCTATTAATGGACTTGGCTTACGACCCAATTCAATTATCCCATCAAAGGACACTTTTTCCCTACGAAATCTATGTCCATCCGGAAAGAAACGACGATGACAAGTATAACACATCTTTCGACCATTTTTCAAATATTTAGACTTGATTTCCATTCCACAATTTGGACAAGCAAATGCACCTTTTGTACCCCACCCCGATATGTTAGCAAGGCCAGGAAAGTCACTAATAGTCCATAACAAAGCAGCGCACATTTGAAAAATCTCATCTTTTGAGGCATCATAAGTTTGTACTCCTGAAACCCACAATTCTCTTAGTTCTTCAATCAATGGTTGTAGATATACATCTATTTTGTTACCAAGTCCTTTTGGGCCATCAATGATAGTAGATAATATCAAAGAGGGTTGCTTCATGCACAACCACGGAGGCAAATTATACGTCGTAAGCACAACTGGCCATATACTATAACTAACATTCATTGTCCCAAATGGATTGAATCCATCTGTTGCTAACCCAAGTCTTACATTTCGAATGTCATTGGCAAAATTTGGATTTCTCTCATCAAATGTTTTCCATGCTTGACTATCACCTGGATGCCTAAGAACTCCATCATCTATTCTTTCCTCTCCATGCCATCTCATAAGAGATGTAGTCTTAGATGACATGAAGAGTTTCTGAAGTCGAGGCTTAAGTGGAAAGTACCTCATTCGCTTTTTGGCTATTAGTGTAGCTTCATCCTTGTACCTTGATTCCCCATAAATTTCACATTTATCAAGTTTTTCATCTTCCCCTCTGAATAACATGCAATTATTAGAACATGCGTCAATTATTTTGCAAGTAAACCCCAGTTCAGTTGTTATCTTACTGGCTTCATAGTAGCTAGTAGGTAGATTTACACCATAGGGGAATGAGTCTCTCAAGAGTTGAAGAAGTAAGTCAAATGATTTATTAGACCAGCGAGAAAGCACCTTTAGTTGTAGCAATCGAGAAATAAAGGATAGTTTTGTTTGCTTTCGGCATCACGGGAATAACTCGGTTTCTGCATCTTGCAATAATTCAAAAAACCTCTTTGTTTCAGCATTAGCTCCATTCAAATTTCTTGAGGTAGGTCGCTGGCCATTATTAGCACCAGCATCTTCATTAGGAATTCCCATTGCATCATGTAGCATGCTAGTCAAATCATCCCTAAATCTGATGTAATAGATTCATCTTGTTGGCTCATGTAAGATGGTACATAATCTTCTCCATGAAAAGTCCAATTCTTATATGTAGGATCAAAACCATCACGTAAACAATGTAGCATCACATCTTCACGCAACTTGCAAAATCCATTTTTGCATTTTATACAAGGACACCAAATTTTAAACACGTCTTCCTTACCAATGAATGAGAATTCTAAGAATTTATCAAGTCCTCGAACATACGCATCGGATAGACGATCAGACAAACCAATCCAACTTTTATCCATTTGAATGGTTATTTTCTCAGCTGTTACAATTTGTAAATGTAATCATATAATTTTGAATCAAATTCATTGTATTTCACGATTAAAGGTTTAAGTGTATTAGTGATTACAAAATATGAGTTTAAAGTTTAGATGTATTTTTCAATATAGCAAAAAAAAAAGTTAAAGTGGTGTCCAACATCCATTCAAGTTGAATTTTTTTCATAAACAATACCACTACCCAGTAAAAGTAACAATGAAGCCAAATATGATGTTCTAGTTTCTAAATATGCTCGAGCACTAGCTCAAGGGACTAAATTTTTGCCATAGCATGCATAATTTTCAGAATTGCACCCCTTGAAATAAAATACGAGTTAATGTCAATTTACCCCCCCATGAAATGCATAATGTTCAATTTATCCTTCTGTGATTTGGAAAAAGAGCATTTTACCCTCCTGTGAAAATTTTAAAGAAGCAATTTACCTCCTTTAGAAAAAGAGTATAACTCACTTGTCGAAATTGAGAGTGGACGTGAAAAGTGTTTGTGTCACATAGGGAGGTAAATTTCCAAATTTATCATTACACGCAGGTGGGGGGGGGGGGACTGCCACATTCATAGGGGGGTAAAATATCACATTATCATAATACAGGGGGGTAAAGTGTCACTTATAAAAATATCAGGGAAGTAGTGTGAGACTTTTATGAGATTATAGTTGGGGAAGGGGAAGGGGGGGGGGGGGGGTAAAGTGCTCTTTTTCAAATCATATGGAGGTAAATTGAATATTATGAATATCATAGGGGGGTAAATTGCCATTAACTCAATAAAATACCTTATGTTTATAATATAGCTTTCAACAAAACCCAAAAAGGTCCAAGTCAAGGCATTTCATTTATTCATTCTTGTCATTACTCTCAAGACTAGCTGCTATAAACTACGCCTAAGAAGGTAACATGAACCAAAGGTCAAAAAACTTAAATGAAAGGTCAAAGTACATGATTTCCTAACATTTATAAATTTGACTATCTCTATGAAATTGAAATGAAATTTTGGGCAGCATTTGATATTCTCTCATCACATAAAGCATGTTTAACACTAAAATTTCTAGTGCACATTAGGGATGCAGCAAAATTCAATAATTTCAAATTCTCAGCACTTAGAACACACAATCTAAAACAATGTGTCTTGTTTAGGTAATGAACTTGTTCCACTAGTTTTATTTTAAACATTCATCAATCTTTCTATAATGCTTAGTGGAAAAACATATATATTAGTTTTTAAACAACATTCATTGGCACTCAAGAATAGTTGAATATTGTTCAACAGAAGATTTGTTCCTAAATTGTCTATAAAAGACAGCGTACCTCAGCCATGCAAATGAGGATATATGAGTTATAGTGTATTTCAAATAATAAAAGATTTTCTACGACTTCACCATTGATTAGATACATCATCCTTCGACACACAATTATGCAATATGTACATAACTAATAGTCTTTACATGTAAGTAGTCAAGGAGTAATAGCAAGGAGTAACAGTCACTTGAATTTCTACAATTAGGAACTCCGACCCTAAATCTATGCATCTTGAGAGCTCTGAAAACATTTATATATAGAGGCTAGTTAATTTAAACGATATTAGCCCTTTTTCAGAAAAGACGAGTAACCTGTAACAGATATGTTGGTTCACAAGTAGTTAGATTACAATGCTCTTGGGTAAAAATGCTATTTTTATGAACATGGATTTACATATCGAAACTGATATGTTTTCTACAAAATAATGTATACATGAACCTGCACTCAGTGAGATACTTAGACTGAAAAAGGTCAAAATACTAGTCAGGTCACTAGAGGAAACCTTTCCAAAAACTACTCAGGTCACTAGAGGAAACCTTTCCAAAACTACTCAGGTCACGAGAGAATGTTTGAAAGAAGTTTAGCAGCTCAGTATGTATTTTCTTAGATATCTAACATGAATACTGTGCTACATTATCTCGACTCGGAACAGTTGTTTAACATAAATTAAAGTAACACCTCTGCGTTTTCACTGAACAAACACGAAGTGATTTTAAGTTTATGAAAGCATCCAACAAAAATGCCATTTACAAAAGAACAATATATACTAGCTCATCAGCCATTCAAATTTCAAGGAAGGCAACATATATAAATGGTAAATCAGCATACAAGTAACAATAACATAGCAAACATGCCTTAAACCACAATCAGAAAATTAAGTCAAAGATAAACATTTTGGGATTCATTAAGATTCTAAAAGAATTTGAACCTTCTGTAGTCGTTCCAACGCAACTCCAATTACAAGTGTCTCCAGCCAGCCACTATATATCCAAACAAAAGAAACCCATAAGTAAAATGAGCCATAAATCCCCCAACTAGATTTCACGTAACATTCATTAATTATATAAATATTCAATTCTACACTAAAATGAGCCATAACCCATCTTTTATTTTCATTTCAACTCTACACATAAAATGAGCCATAAAACCCCCCAATCACTTTGTTTCTAATTCAAAACATAGAAATCACTCAAATTAGATCACCCACTTAAATAATTTAATTACTCACTATTTCAAATCAAATATGTAAAGAGTTTAGTGGAACGATTTGATTAATCCACTATAATTTAATTACTCATTGTTCCACTAAACTATTGAAGTAGATTAGCGTGAACTAAATTAAACCAACCTAAAATTTGGAACTTGAAAATGTAGTAAAAAATTCAACAACCCAAATCTTGAAGCAAGAAACCAAATATCATTTTCATAAATTTTCATCAAAAAAACATTATTGAAAATGAAATCCCCAAATTTTTACAGATTCCACACATTTGCAGAACTTGGTTGGCCCGTCTCTCTAAAATAAACGATTCCGACTTACCCAGTTCGAGAGAATGACCAAGCTTCAAATCCTTTGTTGCCTTCTCATCGTTACTTCGATAGTCAGGTGTTGTAGTGAGAGATCGAGTTGGGTAACAGAGACAGAGTGTGTGTGTGTTTTAATAGGGATTTATTAGAAATTGAAAGAAAAAGAAAATAAAAAAATGTGGGTTCTTTAATTGGAGGGAAAAAACGTGATAGGAAACTAGATGTTTTTCATTTGGGAGGGAAAATTGATGAAGTGGAGGCAAAAAAAAAAATTAGTCCAATAGTATTTATTACGATAGTAAAATTTCGTACCAAATAATTAGAAAAATCGTAAGATTTAGAATTTTTTTCATTACGCCTACATATCGTAATAAATAGTATCATTTATTACGGATTTTAAATTGTAATAAAAAATTCGTAGCAAAAGGTTATTTTTCTTTTAGTGACGTGACCTTGGCTCTGATACCACTTGTAGGACATCAGGCGCTACCAGTTGCCCCAAAATCAATTGGTGTTAGAAAATGCTCATACCCTTCCCTTATAGTGCATTCACACAAGCGCCCACGTTATTCGATTGTGACTCCACCCGCACACTCAGTTTGGGTGCCACAGGACAATTGATGTCAACCGCACACACAGTTTGGGTGCCCAACAATGTATAATCGTTCCTGTAACATAGCCTTTGTGAAAGTGTTTCTATCAATTTTAATATTGAAGTACTTCTAGCAGTGGGAAATTATTGTTGTTTCCTCTTGTACGAATTATTATTGTTTCCTCTTGTACGAATCCCAACATGAATCTTAAGAAAGGTTTTTTGCGCCTCTTAGTTACACGAGTTCTAATTTTAAGAATTCAGACCAAAATAGGACTAAAATTATCCAATTAATTTAGTTACATGACTTAATTGTCAATCCAAATTTTAGGACTTTTTTGCCAACGGATATTAGTTACAAGATGATTTTGCAATTTTCACTTTCCATGTTTAGTGTATTTAAATTTTATATGATTTTGCAATTTCACAAAAAATATTATTGTTTCCTCTTGTACGAATCCCAACATGAATCTTAAGATAGGTTTTTTGCCAGCGAGCCTCTTAGTTACACGAGTTCTGCAATTTTAAGAATTCAGGCCAAAATAGGACAAATTGTCCAATTAATTTAGTTACATGACTTAATTGTCAATCCAAATTTTAGGACTTTTTTTTGCTAACGGACATTAGTTACAAGATGATTTTGCAATTTTCACTTTCCAAGTTAAGTTTATTTATATTTTAGAGTATGGAGTTTTATTTTTCTTTTTCTTCATTCCGCGTAATAAAAAAAGGACGCTTTATATTGATCGGTGTTGGCTTGATTTTGATCAACTTTGATATGATTAGGTGTTTTAGTGATTCTTCGAAACATGATTTTAGTTGAGTTCGATTATTAAATTTTGTGGATTTGAAATTTTGAGATAATCAATACGAGAAAATTTGTGGATTGAATTTGGACATGAAAATTTGAAGGGAATAAAATAGATGGTACTTATGAATCAATACGAGAAAAACTTGATAGTGATGTCAAATCAATGATTTTTACAGATTTAGAGTTTATTTAATTTGGAGATGTAAGTAGGATGGACTTGACATAGGATGTGCTGGCCAATTTATGGAAGGGCAAGACTTGGGCCAGCCTTAATTCAGATATAGTGTATAAGGGTTCATATGGATGGGTGATGATTTCACTTAATTTTGGTTTCGAAAAATTGATTTGATAGCGAAATTTTTAAAAATTATGAGGATTGAAAGTTTTTGGAGGCAAAAAATAATGTGATAAGTCTCAGTTGAATGAATTTTATAGAATTTGAGATATGATATTATATTGTGTAGATTTTAAGGGTACGAGATTTGAGTAGATGGCTCGTGACTAGACTATCGGATCATGTGTGTGAAATTCTATACAAGAGGGTAATAAGCTAAGGCTCAGTTCAGTTGCCTTGATTAGGCCCAAATTGTGTTAATCGGACCATGTAATCGGGGTCATTGTTTTATTCGGTTAGGCCGATTAAAAACTAGGCAACCCGTGTTAATCTTGATAAATGTGGGCCAACCCCTCTAACCCTGGAATTATATAACGCGGCCCAAACTTCTGGATTTCCCATGGAGTTCACAACTATTTACGCGAAATTGCCACTGCTAATTGCAATTCAGATAAAAAAAAATTCCCTCTTCTTCGCCTCATTTCTCTTCTCCCGCGTACAGGTACCTTCAGAACCCTAGCCCTCCATTTCTCTCTCAATTTTTTCACAATCTAAAGCTTCAATCTTTGGAATAAACTTTATTAATTGATTGTATTTACTAAATTTCAGGGCTTTGTGCTTGCGAATTGACATCTACCAACCAGACCACCTCTGTTTATTCAGGTGAGAAACACAAATTTGGGGCCTGGAAATTTCTATATTTTTTAGGGTTTGGGGATAATTCTAGTTTTGTGTTTGTGTGATACGCATTTTCACAGTTTACATGGTTTGATTTTGATTGTTTATGTTAATAGTTCATGACTATATGAGCTTGCTAGGCCCCCGAAAATGTTTGAACAATGTCATATTGTGCTATTTTTGGCGGTAATTGTTCGTTATTTGGTTCGTATGAGTCCGCATTAGGATAGTTTTGTTTCGTATGGCAAAAATATTCATGTAACAGAGAGGTTATTACATTTGCAGAAACTAGTATTATTCTTTTTCAGGAAGATACATCCATGGACTAACTTCCAAAGACATTAGGCATTTTGCAAGCTCTATATTGATGTCAAAAGCTCCCTGTTAATAAACTTTTTAACGCTTTGTTGAACCCCTTTCCCCCTCCCACAAAAAAACATTAACACAAAATAGCTATTAAACACTTGCCTTTTTGTTTCTTTAACTTGTTGAAGTGTAAACCCCCCCTGTAACTTGCCTTTTATTGAATACAGACCTCGCGTATAGATTCTCATAGGAAAGAACTCTTGCTAATTTGCATCCATCAATTTTTTGGAGATGTGTGTTTCTTATATATATATATATATATATATATATATATATGTGTGTGTGTGTGTGTGTGTGTGTGTGTGTGTGTGTGTGTGTTATTGCACACAAACCCATATGTCTAGTAGAAAGAGGAAGAGATATAACATGATTTGTAGGAAACCGAAACAAGATAAGTATTTGCTATGTTTCAAACTAATGGACAATCCAAAACGCACAAGCTTGTTTTTGCGCTCTAAGGAACCCAACAGCGAAATTCAAGCACACTTGATGCTCCAAGGTAAAATGACCTGAGGGTAAAATATGGTGTGAAACTACTTAGGGATTTGCTAGCTATTTTTTGGCTTGCAAAGCTGTGTGTGCATATTTATGAAATATGTATCATTTGAACTTTGTTTTTGAGGTTTAGAAATACTATACTCTATAATTTTTGGCAAGCAAATATTTATGTAGTATGATTAGTAGTATTTTGTAGTTTAAAAATTGACATATATTGTATGCCGTGGTAATGTATTTTGTAGACATTATGAAAAATTTTGCAACACTCTAATTTTTTAACAATGAAGTTGGGATTTTTGCACAGGTGAATAAATGCATGGTTTTTGCAACAAATTCATGGCAGTGTTTTGCTATTTACAGGGTTTTCGCTAGAATAAAGGGGTGTTTTTGCAACAATGCCGTTGGGGTCAAAAATTAATTGGACAAATTTATTAATGAACCCAAATTGACAGTTGGCCCAAAACAAATCAAGGCAACCGAATTGAGCCTAAATGTATCAACTCGGGCTTACTCCACTTTTACTATAAAATAGAATAATTGTTACATAGTTATTATTTTGGTCCAAAAAATTCTTTTGACGATCTAACATAAGAAAGCCCAAATTGAAAGGGATTTTAATTCGAGTTCTTTTGAATTTAGTTTAATTTAATTTATTGAACCTTTCATCAAATTAAAAGATTTGATTGATCTGATTTAATTAAGAAAAATTGTAATCTAATATGGATTACACTAATGTTTTTTTTTCTTTTAGATATTAGTTCCACTAATATAAATACTCAATCTTTTTTTAGGGGATTGGTTATTTGTGCATATATGATGGTTGAAGGGAACAAAGTGAAGTAAATAAATAGTTGGAGCGGCATCTATTGTACCAAAAAAAAAAAGGGGGAAAGGACCGTTCAAAGTAATAATGAATGCCCTTTTATATAAACAATTTTTAAAAAATTATTCGGGAAAATTTCATATTTGGTACCATATAATAGGACATGCTGCAACGTTGGTACCATTGGATACGTAACTGCATATTTAATACCATAATTGTTGAGTTTTTTAGGCTGAATCAATTGTAAAATTGATATCAACTTGATGATTTGTTAGTTAATTATTTTTGTAGTTAGATGGAGGAGAATGATTTTTGGAGATAATTTTTTTTCATTCAATTGCTTTCTTCTATCACATTTTAGTAGTACACTCATATTTATAATTGCCTATGGAAAAACTCTAGAATATCTAGTCCTATCCTAGTTTCTATTACAATCTATATTTTCTAGATTTATCATCATTTATCTTAGATTCCTACGATTGCATGGGATTTATCTAGATTCTTCTATCAATTGATTCAATTACATGATATATCATGATAAACCTAGAATTTTCTAGAATCTCTAGGACAAATCTCACATTTCAACACTCTTCCTTGAGATTTTTGCTTGATACTCCAAGCTTGAATCTTAGTATTTCAAATTTGAATTTCGGGAGTGCCTTCGTCATAATGTCCGCGAGCTGATTTTCACCTTCGCAATAGACTAGATTGACTTCCTTATCTTTTTCTGCTTCACGGATGAATTGATACTTGATCTTGATATGTTTTGTCTTGCCATGATGAACTGGATTTTTGGCAATTGAAATAGCCGATTTATTATCAACATTGATCTCCGTGGCTTCAATCTGCTCATGCTTTAGGTCACTTAAGATTTTTCTTACCCAAATGACTTGATTTACGGCTGCTGCAGCTGAAATATACTCCGCCTCTGCAGTGGATTGTGCTACAGTCCCCTGTTTCTTTGAACTCCATGAAAACACACCAGAACCAAGTATAAAGACATAGCCTGATGTAGACTTCATATCATCGACTGAGGCTGCCCAATCATTATCAGAGTAGGCATGTAATTGTAGGCCGTTATCCGACGAGTTGTACCATATTCCATAGTCAGTTGTTCCTCTCAAATATCTTAGCGACCTCTTAGCTACTCTTAAGTGAGCTTCACTCGGGGATTGCATAAATCTGGACAAGAGCCTTGCTACAAACATCATATCCGGTCTTGTTGCTGTTATGTACAACAACCTCCCAACTAGGCTTCTATATAGCCGTGCATCAACTTTTTCCAGTCCATCTTGTTTTGATAATTTTTGGTTAACAACCAGCGGAGTTGTGACTGGTTTGCAATTCTCCATCTTGAACCTTTTCAAGATATCCTCTGCATATTTGGACTGACAAATAAAGATACCATCATTTCTTTGCTTAATTTCCATTCCGAGGAAATACGTCATCAGACCTAAGTCTGACATCTCAAAATGTTTCTCCATCTCCTTCTTGAATGTTTGGATCAACTTCAAGTTGTTTCCTGACATCAACAAGTCATCAACATAAAGAGAAACAATGAGAATATCTAAGTTTGTTGATCATACATATAAGGTTGCCTCACTATCACTTTTCTTGAATCCTTGCTAAGTGAAGTAGGCATCTATTCTGCTGTACCAGGCCCGTGGTGCTTGCTTTAGGCCGTAGAGTGCCTTCCTTGATAGAATAGTGTCCGGCAAGCCAACTGTATGGCTGCCATTTATTGTAATAAATAAAGGAACTATTCAATTTAGATTAATAAATGCATCTTTATTATATGGTCATCTTTATCTTATGTAATAATTATCTACGCATAAGGATATAAGTCCTTAGATCACAGGGCTATGGGACAACCCGTGGACTGATCTCCAAGGCCGTGATCTAGAACATATTCAAGAGTCGTAGAATCCAATCGAGATGGGACATCGTTGGATTCAGTTAGACTCTCACTAATGTGTATACTCCGATGAACTGGAGGACGCTGGGGTCCACGAGCGTGACTGGGATAGTCGATACACATAAGTGGGTGACTTGCTGGGATGGCAAGTGCACTGAATACCCCAATTAGGAAATAACTCACCATGGAAGCAGTAGTCGCATATCGGGATTGAAGTTATTCCAATTTACAATAGTATACGAGGAATGATCCCTAAATACTTGAGGTGATAGGGTTTATCTGGTACGAGAACGTCTATACTTAGATGTGAGTTCCGATCGACTGGAGATCACCAGAAAGTCTCTGTGGATTCACGTTGGGTATAGAGGGACTCGTATGCAGGTTCATATCATCAACAAAGGATCCATTGACCCGACTTGATAGGTTGGGAAATTCTCCTATGGATTTCTGTGAGAAATTAATTCTGGTAAAATCCTTGGCCAAGGTATCTGACGGCTTTATGAAAGTAGCTCATAAAGATTAAGTCAAAGAGAATTATTTCGAGATCAGAATGCATAAAGTCAAAACGAATTAAAAGGGAACCGATGAAAAATCCATGCCCTTAAGTATTGACTGGGAGATCGATCGATGGAGAGATTATAGCGTATATGGAAATTGTAAATGATTAAAAGGTTCACTGAATTAATTCACCAGTGATTGGGCTCCATGGGCTTGTGGCCAGACATCGACCGTGGAGTGTGGGAGAATTCCCAAATTAGCAGGGGTGCTAATTTTTGGAATGATCAGTCGACAGAGTGTTCAATTGATTTAGAGTACTTAATGCTCGAGTAATTAAATAAATATTTAATTATAACCCACGGCCAATTATGTGGTGAACCTACGGGGGCATACACAATACACATGAAGCGAAAGCGAGGAAATGGAGAACAACTGAGTCAACTAGATCGACTGGGTCGATTGAGTTGACTGGGTCGACTGGATCGACCCAGTTGGAGCGAACTTGATCCAATTGGAATTGGATCAAGACTGGAAATTAAATTGGAATTTAATTTGTGAGTTAGATAATTAAATTGGATTTAATTAATAATGGGAATATTTAATTAAATAGACTTAGAGTCTAATTTAATTAAAATGAGAGAAATAAATTAATTGGGCCATTTAATTGAGAGATTAAATAAAGACCTAATTAATTAAATCATGTATGGGCCATGAATTAATTAGAAGACTTTGGTCTTCCAATTAATAGGGCCATGGCCCATGTAGGAGAATTAGAAGACTTGGGAGTCATAATCCTAGAAGGATTAGGATTATGAGATTCCTATAAGTAGGAGACTTGAGGTCATATCTCATATACACTAATCAAGAGCCAAAAGGCCAAGTCAAGAAAATTATCTCCCTCTCTCCCTAGTGAAATCGGCCGAACCCTTCTTCCTTTTGGAAGAATTTTTCGATTTCGTTTTTCGTTCCAATCTTGTTCTCTAATCCTAGATATTAATATATCCTATGTTCTAGCCGATTAGGATATATTATATTTCGTGATATTGTGGTGTATCAACTCGTAGAGGCGCAACTCGTGGGGCGCTTTAACAAAGCTTGGATCGATTCTAACGAGGGAGAAAAACGCAACGACTTTGCTAGTTATTTGGATTTGCTAGGAGACAGGTATAATTTGGATCTAATTATTCTTGTCGTTTTATATTCATATATATACAACCAGTTTAGTATCCTGGCAAGATTCCGTAAGAGGTCCTTAAAATTTTTGTTTTCCGCTGCCTGAAGGGCTGTTTATCTTACCGAATCCCAACAGTGGTATCAGAGCCAACTCTGGCTTTGTATATATATGAATTTGCAAATTTTGTGTTTTAAATCATATGTTTGATTTATATGTGGCTAGTTCTTTTACTGTATGTGTTTTAGAACGTAGATCTGATTAACTTGGAGTTAATAGAAAATTTTGATTCGAAATTTTATCATGTTAATTTTTTATTTTGGATTATGATTTAATTAATTGGATTTGTTATAATTAAATCAAAAAGTAATCAAGAAAACAAAAAAAAAAAAAAATTTAGATCCAACCGCGGTGGCACGCGGCGCGGCTGGGCGGCCACCGTACGCTGCTGCCTACGGCAGCGTGCGAACAGCACGCTGGCCGCGCGTGCGACACACAGCAGCAGCCTACGGGCTGGCTGCCGTGTGCTGTCACGCGCAGCCGCATGCTGTCGTACGCAGCCACGCGCAGCAGCGGCTGCCACGGGCAGCTCACGCGCCGTCCTTGTGGCTGAGTGTGGGTTGTCCACGTGGCAGTCCACTATTGGCCGAGATATGGCTGATTTTGGTTGGACTCTAATTCTGCCTATTTTGAGAAATCTGAAAATCTTGGAGATTTGTGAGATTAGGAAACTTGGAGTTTTGGATAAGGTAGGAATCTTGGAAGATTTGGAAACTACCTTAGTTATCTAATCTAGTCAAAATAGGATTATCTTGAGAATCTTGGAGATTTGAAAAATTGGGAAACTTAGAGTTTTGGACAAGATAGGAATCTTGGAAGATTTGTAACTATCTTAATTAACCAACTTTATCAAGATAAGAATTGTAGATTACTTAGAACTCAAGTAAGAGTTAATTAATCTTAGAGATTAATTGTTAATTCAAAATTAATTAACTTGGATAATTTTTGTGAATTAAAATTAAAAGGAGCCGATAAATTTACATTTATGTAATTATGTGAATTTATGCATGTTCTTGAGTGAATATGTGGATTGATCGATTTATGCCCCTAAGCCCTGTGTAGTTTTTGGTTTATTTTTATGGGTTGTAATTAAATGGGCCTGATTGGTGCCCCTTGCTTGAGCAAATTAAAATGTAATAGAATAGGGCCATTTTAAGTTAGACTTAGTTTAGGCTCGGAGCCGAGAAGACCTCATGAAGACTAGGAGATCCACATGGAGGCCCATTACCTTGGAGGACATGGAGGCCCAATTCAATACATGGAGGCCCAATCAAGGAGGATATTACAAGAAGGCTCATGCATGTATGGGTTTGAAAATTGCAATAGTTAGGACATTTAATTTCCACCCTAGACTGACCAATTGATCCATCGCATGGCTCGTGATGGATCGCATAGGATGGGCAATCGATCAATCATATCTTGCTAGGTGATGTGTGTTTACTTATTATTCTTTGATGTATGTCTTGCATGCTTAGAATAAATAACGTAAACAAGATGAAGCATAATCTGATGAGACCTCGCACAAGTAAATTTGATAAAACCTCCAATTGAACTTTAAAATTCAATTATAATATTAAATCGAATAACGGGCGCATATGAATGGTGTCTATGGTCCGAGCCTATCCAATTACTAGGTCTTAAGCATATTGTACGAATATATCTCGATGTCTCACGAGTCGTGGGTCGAGCTATATGAAGATAATATGTCTATTGCCTCGATGCACAGTTTAGTGCCAAGGGAGGGGATAGCAAGGTTCTAGGCGCTGTCTCACGAGTCGTGGGGCGTCTAGGATTGAACTATTTCTCTCCACAAGTATTGGACATGATTTAACGCTAGTAAGTATGGATGTCTCACGAGTCATGGGTCCATAACGAAAAACGAGGCTAAATGAACTCAAGGGTTAGCTGCGATGGTTAACCGGCGACGTGTTCGCCCACCAAGTGGATCTAATAGTATGGCCAACGAGTCGTGGGTACTAGAAGATTGCATTTGGGCCTTGAGCCCGCTAGGATATTTTAATATTCCCGAAACTTATGTGGGGGCATGAGATTTTGATTAAAATAGTGGGAGTAATTTACAAATGAAAACCATATTTGTAAATTGTGCATTTATAATAAATCATTCGCGTATTTACATTTTCTATCGTCTTTTTGTAGATATAATGTCTAAGAATCCGATTTCCATCATACTTGAACAAAACAAATTGACTGGACCCAACTTTCATGACTGGGTCAGAAACCTTAAGATCATTCTTGCTTCTGAGAAACGATCTTTTGTCCTTGATGGACCCCCACCTGCAATTGCTCTGGATGCTAGTGACACTGAGAAAGAAGCTACTGAGTTGTGGCAAGACGATGACTTACAGTCACGTTGTCTCATGCTAGCATCCATGTCGAATGAGCTTCAAAAGCAGCATGAGCATATGAAATCTGCTTTTGAAATCTACACACACCTCAATGGCCTCTTTGGGGTGCAAAGTAGATATGAGCGGTATGAAACTGCTAAGACTTTGCAACAAACGAGGATGGCAGAGGGTACTGATGTCCGCTCTCATTGTATCAAAATGATTGGGCTTATTGAAAAGCTTGGTCAACTTGAGGTGAAAATGGACAAGTCATACTGCCAAGATATAATCCTCCAATCGTTGCCAAGATCATTCGAGCAATTCGTAGTGAACTACAACATGCACAAGATGAATGTTGAACTTCACGAGTTGTCAAATATGCTCGCCACTGCAGAGGCTTCCATGAAAAGAGAGAAGCCAGTGATGGTTGCAACTTCCACCCAATCGAGGTCTAAAAGGACCAAGAAAGGGAAGGGGAAGGGAAATGCTCCTCCGAGCAAAGCAAAAGGACCATCTGGGCCCATAGGAAAGGGAAATAAGCGAAAAGCTTCTACTGGTGAACAGAAATGTTTCTACTGCAAGAAACCTGGACACTGGAAGAGGAACTGCAAGGAGTTCTTGGAGAGCTCCAAAGGTATATTCCTTGTTGAAGTTAATTTATCAATTAACTGTGCATCTTGGGTGTTAGACACTGCTTGTGGTTCTCATCTTTGTAATGATTTACAGGTGATGGGAACAACAAGGCCACTTAGGCCTGGGGATTGGATCCTACGATTTGGCAATGGAGCTAGAGCTGCTGCCGAGGCCATAGGCGAAGTGGAATTAGATTTAGGTGGTAATAAGTTAGTCCTTAGGAACGTTCTTTATGTACCTGGCTTAGTGAAAAACATTATTTCTATTCCTATTTTGGATAATGAAGGTTTTAATTTTACTATTAATAAAAGTTCCTTTTCATTATTCATGAATGATCATTTGTTTTTCACTGGTACATTGAAAGATGGACTATACACCATAGAACCACCTAAGTTAGTTATGCACGTACAACAAAACAAAAGAAAACAAGATAATGAAATTTCTGCCCAATTATGGCACGCTCGACTTGGACACCAAGTCAAGGATTCAAAAGTTAGCATCATCTGGCGCGCTTGAGATCAAGCACATTGATGAAATGCCAACATGTGAACCATGTCTTAAGGGTAAAATGGCTAAGCTGCCACTTAAAGGAAACCCTGAGCGAACCAAGCAAACATTGGACTTGATACATACTGACGTATGTGGACCACTAAGAAAAAGCGCCCGAGGTGGCTACGATTACTTCATCACCTTCACTGACGACTATAGTCGTTATGGATATGTGTTCTTGCTGAAACACAAGTCTGAAGCCTTTGAACGATTCAAAGAATTCAAGACGGAAGTAGAGAATCAACTTGGTCATACGATAAAGGCTCTTCGTTCTGACCGAGGTGGAGAATTTCTTAGTAACGAATTTTCTGAATTATCTTGTAGAGCATGGAATATTATCTCAGTGGACTCCTCCTGCTACACCACAATTAAATGGAGTAGCTGAGAGAAGGAATCGAACCTTGATGGATATGGTTCGATCCATGATGAGTGCCACTGACCTTCCTCTTTCATTTTGGGGACATGCCCTCCTCACGGCAACGAAGATACTAAATATGGTACCTTCTAAATCCGTACAAATGACACCATACGAATTATGGTTTGGCAAGGCACCCTCATACGCATTCATGCGCATATGGGGATCTCCCGCTTACGTCAAAAAGCTAGTGGGAGATAAATTGGAAACAAAATCCACTTTGTGCAAATTCGTGGGGTATCCAGAAAACTCGATAGGATACGAGTTCTATGATCCTACAAGACAAACTACGTTTGTCTCAAGGAACGCACACTTCTTAGAGAAGGATTTCTTGGTGGACAAGAAAGAACATAACATAGAACTGGATGAGGTCACTGAAGCTGAAAAGGCCGAAGAGGTCGAACAAGCTGACCCATCACCACAGGCAGTGGGAGAACAAGAGCATGAAAGTGCACCAGTAAGTACACCAATACTTCGTAGGTCAGAAAGACAACGTAGAGAACCCGAAAGGTACTACGGTCTGCTGCATGAGACTGGACAGTCTCTAACCGACCCAAGGACTTACGATGAAGCTATGTTAGACATAGATTCGGGAAAATGGCGCGAAGCCATGGAATCCGAATTGGACTCCATGCACTCAAACAAGGTCTGGACCTTGGTAGATCCACCAGTGGGAGTGACTCCCGTGGGTTGCAAGTGGATCTCTAAGCAAAAGCTAGGAGTGAACGGAGAGGTAATAACCTACAAGGCGCGACTAGTGGAAAAAGGATACACTCAAAGACCAGGCATTGACTTTGAGGAAACCTTCTCGCCCGTCGCAATGCCTAAATCCATTCGAATCTTGCTAGCCATAGCTGCGTGGTATAACTACGAGATATGGCAGATGGATGTAAAGACCGTCTTCCTCAATGGAGACATTGATAAGGAGATCTACATGGAGCAACCAAAAGGATATACATCCAAAGGAGATGAGCACAAGGTGTGCAAACTCCAGAAGTCCATTTATGGACTGAAGCAAGCTTCCCGAAGTTGGAACATCCGTTTCGATGAAACAATCCAAACTTTTGGATTCATCAAAAACGTGTTCGAACCTTGCGTGTACAAGAAGATCAGTGGGAGTACAGTTGAATTTTTAGTGCTTTACGTTGATGACATCCTTCTCATTGGAAACAATGTAAAGGTGTTATCCGAAACGAAAGCATGGTTGTCTACACAATTCTCAATGAAGGATTTGGGAGAAGCATCCTTTGTACTAGGTATAAGGATCTACCGAGATAGATCAAAAGGCCTGCTGGGCCTCTCCCAATCACAGTACATAGATAAAATACTGAAGAGATTCCGTATGGAAGAATCCAAGAGAGGATTACTTCCAATGAGACATGGTATTGCACTCTCTAAGTCTATGGCCCCAAAGACACCTGAAGAGAGAAGCAATATGTCTCAAATACCATATGCCTCCGCTATTGGAAGCATAATGTATGGTATGCTATGTACTAGACCAGACGTGGCGTACGCATTAAGCGTTACGAGTCGCTATCAGTCTGATCCAGGAGAGCGGCACTGGATTGCCGTAAAGGCAATTCTGAAGTACCTGAGAAGGACTAAGGAATTGTTCTTGGTATACGGTGGAGGAGAATTGAAATTGGAAGGCTTTACAGATTCGAGCTTCCAATACGATGTAGACGATTTCAAGTCAACATCTGGATACGTATTCTGCCTCAATGGTGGTGCGGTAAGCTGGAAAAGCTCCAAGCAAGATACTACCGCAGATTCCACCACCGAAGCAGAGTACATTGCAGCGTGTGAAGCTGCAAAGGAAGGTGTTTGGATGAAAAACTTCATCCAGGAATTGGATGTGATACCTAGCATTGCTGAGCCCGTTACTATCTTCTGTGATAATAATGGAGCAATAGCGCAAGCAAAGGAGCCGAGATCTCATCAGAAATCCAAGCACGTACTTAGACGATACCATTTGATAAGGGATATCATTGGTAGAGGAGACATAAAGATGGAACGTGTCGACTCGGAAGATAATACCGCGGACCCGCTTACGAAGCCACTGCCTCAAAGGGCATACGAGAAACATCTGATAAAGATGGGACTCAAGAACATAGAAAGTTGGCTTTAGGACAAGTGGGAGATTGATAGAATAGTGTCCGGCAAGCCAACTGTATGGCTGCCATTTATTGTAATAAATAAAGGAACTATTCAATTTAGATTAATAAATGCATCTTTATTATATGGTCATCTTTATCTTATGTAATAATTATCTACGCATAAGGATATAAGTCCTTAGATCACAGGGCTATGGGACAACCCGTGGACTGATCTCCAAGGCCGTGATCTAGAACATATTCAAGAGTCGTAGAATCCAATCGAGATGGGACATCGTTGGATTCAGTTAGACTCTCACTAATGTGTATACTCCGATGAACTGGAGGACGCTGGGGTCCACGAGCGTGACTGGGATAGTCGATACACATAAGTGGGTGACTTGCTGGGATGGCAAGTGCACTGAATACCCCAATTAGGAAATAACTCACCATGGAAGCGGTAGTCGCATATCGGGATTGAAGTTATTCCAATTTACAATAGTATACGAGGAATGATCCCTAAATACTTGAGGTGATAGGGTTTATCTGGTACGAGAACGTCTATACTTAGATGTGAGTTCCGACCGACTGGAGATCACCAGAAAGTCTCTGTGGATTCACGTTGGGTATAGAGGGACTCGTATGCAGGTTCATGTCATCAACAAAGGATCCATTGACCCGACTTGATAGGTTGGGAAATTCTCCTATGGATTTCTGTGAGAAATTAATTCTGGTAAAATCTTTGGCCAAGGTATCTGACGGCTTTATGAAAGTAGCTCATAAAGATTAAGTCAAAGAGAATTATTTCGAGATCAGAATGCATAAAGTCAAAACGAATTAAAAGGGAACCGATGAAAAATCCATGCCCTTAAGTATTGACTGGGAGATCGATCGATGGAGAGATTATAGCGTATATGGAAATTGTAAATGATTAAAAGGTTCACTGAATTAATTCACCAGTGATTGGGCTCCATGGGCTTGTGGCCAGACATCGACCTTGGAGTGTGGGAGAATTCCCAAATTAGCAGGGGTGCTAATTTTTGGAATGATCAGTCGACAGAGTGTTCGATTGATTTAGAGTATTTAATGCTCGAGTAATTAAATAAATATTTAATTATAACCCACGGCCAATTATGTGGTGAACCTACGGGGGCATACACAATACACATGAAGCGAAAGCGAGGAAATGGAGAACAACTGAGTCAACTAGATAGATTGGGTCGATTGAGTTGACTGGGTCGACTGGATCGACCCAGTTGGAGCGAACTTGATCCAATTGGAATTGGATCAAGACTGGAAATTAAATTGGAATTTAATTTGTGAGTTAGATAATTAAATTGGATTTAATTAATAATGGGAATATTTAATTAAATAAACTTAGAGTCTAATTTAATTAAAATGAGAAAGAAATAAATTAATTGGGCCATTTAATTGAGAGATTAAATAAAGACCCAATTAATTAAATCATGTATGAGCCATGAATTAATTAGAAGACTTTGGTCTTCCAATTAATAGGGCCATGGCCCATGTAGGAGAATTAGAAGACTTGGGAGTCATAATCCTAGAAGGATTAGGATTATGAGATTCCTATAAGTAGGAGACTTGAGGTCATATCTCATATACACTAATCAAGAGCCAAAAGGCCAAGTCAAGAAAATTCTCTCCCTCTCTCCCTAGTGAAATCGGCCGAACCCTTCTTCCTTTTGGAAGAATTTTTCGATTTCGTTTTTCGTTCCAATCTTGTTCTCTAATCCTAGATATTAATATATCCTATGTTCTAGCCGATTAGGATATATTATATTTCGTGATATTGTGGTGTATCAACTCGTAGAGGCGCAACTCGTGGGGCGCTTTAACAAAGCTTGGATCGATTCTACCGAGGGAGAAAAACGCAACGACTTTGCTAGTTATTTGGATTTGCTAGGAGACAGGTATAATTTGGATCTAATTATTCTTGTCGTTTTATATTCATATATATACAACCAGTTTAGTATCCTGGCAAGATTCCGTAAGAGGTCCTTAAAATTTTTGTTTTCCGCTGCCTGAAGGGCTGTTTATCTTACCGAATCCCAACATTCCTTAGCTTATAAACGTGGTCAGGCCTGCTCTCAACTGTAAATCCTTAAGGTTGATCAACATACACCTCTTGTTCAAGGTAGCCATTGAGAAATGCTGATTTCACATCTAACTGGTGCACTTGCCATCTTTTGTGAGTCGCTAAAGCAATGAGAAGCCTTATTGTTTTATGACGTGCCACAGGTGCAAATGTCTCGTTGTAGTCAATTCCTGCTTCTTGTGCATATCCTTTTGCAACCAATCTGGCCTTGTACTTGTTGACAGTGCCGTCCGGATTTACTTTAGTTTTGTAAATCCATTTTACACCAATCACTTTCTTGTCCTTTGGCCTTTCCACCAACTCCCATGTTTGATTTTTGTTGATCATCTTTATCTCCTCCTTTATTGCAGCATTCCATTCCACGTACTCGGAAGCTTCTTCATAGTTGCAAAGCTCCGTAAATGCCATTCGACAGTTTGCATAATATCCGTAAGTGATCTGAATTTTCTGAGAGATTCAAATGATGTGCTACTGGAGGAGTTTGTAACTTTGTATCATCTTTTGCTATCTCCTCTTTTTCGTCAATTTCCCGATTTTCTTGAGGAATGTTCTCGGATTTCCTCTCTATCTTGGAGGTTTCCCAATTCCAGAATGCCTCCTCATCAACTTCCACATTTCTACTGGTCATAATTTTGGGTGATTTACACTCAGACCCCCTCAGGTTTGGACATATTACAAGAAACCCCCTGTTGTTTAAAAAATTACAGGGATACCCCCTCAGGTTTGGGCATATTACAAGAAACCCCTTACGGCGTTAAAAACAGATGGAATTTGATGACGTCAGAATATATGGCCAACATTAACATCCATGGTCATTTTTTCAAATATGACCGTTGGCTATAAGTAACTCCCTGAAGTTATTGTAATCTTTCAAATATACCCACTGTGCTATAATATTATTACATAGACACCCCATGTGGGTATATTTAGCCAGGGGTAAATTTGGAAAATGAAAAAAAAATTGTTGACGTCATCAAATTTCGTCTATTTTTAACACCGTAAAGGGTTTCTTGTAAAATGCCCAAACCTGAGGGGGCGTCCCTGTAATTTTTGAAACAACGGGGGGTTTATTCTAATATGCCCAAACCTGAGGGGGTCTGAGTGTAAATCACCCCATAATTTTTCCACTATTGAGATTATAGACTCTATAGGCCTTTGTTTTTGAGCTATAGCCAAGTAAGATGCCTCTTTCAGCCTTTTCTTGTAGTTTATGTCTCTTTTCTCGTGGAATATGTACATAGCAAACTGAACCAAACACTTTTAAATGTTTGACAGTAGGCTTTGTACCTTTCCAAGCTTCTATTGAGGTCATGTTGTCAACTGCTCTAGTTGACAATCTGTTCAACAAGTTGACAGCTGTGTAAACAACTTCTCCGATCTCCAGAACTTTTTGGGCAATTTTTTTTTTCCGTGAGCATGCATCTAGCCATTTCCATCACGGTTCTTTTTTTCCTCTCTGACACCCCATTCTGTTGAGGTGTGTAAGGTGTTGTCAACTGGTGTTCCACACCATTCTCTTCACAAAACTTGTCAAACTCGGTTGATGTATACTACTTCCCATTATCTGATCTGATCGTCTTAATTTTGCAGCCACTTCGACTTTCCACAAAGGTTTTGAACTTCTTGAAGACACCAAATACTTCCAATTTTTGTCTTAAGAAGTATACCCACGTCATTCTTGTCAAATCATCAATGAACAAGATAAAGTATTTGTTGCCATTGAGTGAAGGAGTCCTCATAGAGCCACAAACATCGGTATGAATCAACTAAAGTTTTTCTTTGGCTCTCCAAGAACTCGTGGCAGGAAAAGGTTTTCTATGTTGCTTTCCTAGTTGGCATGCTTCACAGATACTTTCAAAATCATGTAATGGTGGCAAATCACGCACTAAGTTTTGTTGATGCATGTGTTTAAGTGCATTAGTGTTGTAGTGACCATATCTTTTATGCATAAAATAGTGTCATCAATTTTAAGCCCTTAGTGCTTTTATAGGTGATTCATGCATCCTTAACGGGAAGCTATTGTTCTTCATAACTATTTTAGCCATTTCTCTTCCTTTTTTGTTAATTATAAAGCATAATCGTTTTTTAAAATGATAGAATATCCATTTTTCATCATTTGTGCCACGCTCAATAAATTCTGATCAAGTTTAGGTACTAAAAGAACATTTGGGATGAGTTTAGTACCTGATTTTGTTTGGATGGCGACTGTTCCTTTTCCTTCGGACTCGAGGACGGTTTCGTTTCCCATTTTGACTAAAACTTTGACAGAAGTGTCCAGCTGTTGAAACATTTCCACGTGTTTGGCCATATGACTTGTACAACCACTGTCAATGTACCAAATATGTTTGTCACTGGTTGATGAAGGTTGACAAGCCATGAAAAGATGTTCTCCTTCTGACTTGTCCTTGTCTTCGCTGAATTTCGCATGATGTTTCTAGGGCTGAGCATTCGGTTTGAATCGGACCGAACCGAACCGAAGTTCGGTTCTAGGTCGGTTTGGTCCTGAAAAATCGAGGACCGTTTACCGGACCGAAATATTCGGTCCGATTTTCAAAATTTACTGAATGTTATGCTAAACCAGTTTTTCACCTAGCAATCTTGATGATTCGGTCCGGTTCAGTCCAGATCGATCCGGATCGATCCAATTTTTTTAAATCTATATTCTAAAATCAAAGTCGCAACCGGTTTGGATTTTGGGTTGTATATGAATCTATAGATAAGTTCAATATTTAAAAAAAAAAAAATCGGTACAACCGGTTCGGTTCGGAAAACCGACCGGTTTTACGGAAAACCGACACCTATAAGGGGTCGGCTCTGAGGCGAGAACCGATTACCGAATCGAAAATCCAGTTCAGTAATCGATCCGGACCGAATTGTTCGGTCCGGTTCGGTTCGGTCGGTTTACCGAACCGTGCTCAGCCCTAGATGTTTGCGTGTTTGACGACTATCATTTCCTTGTTTGAGTCTGCAAAATTTTGCAATGTGCCCAACCTTGCCACAAGATTCACAAGTCTTTTTCTACCAGCAATCTTTTTCAAGATGATTTGTCTTCTTGAACACACCACAAGATGGAAACTTGTTTCTTATGTCTCCTCCTTGACTGTTGATAGGGCTTTTGTCGACAAATTTATTTTCTTCTTTCGCAGCGGATGATTTGTTTTTGTGCCTTGATTGAAAGGCATCTTCGGTTGAACTTCCCACCTTCTTGTTGATTCTTTGTTCGTGTGCTTGAAGAGAACCCACCAGCTCATTAACAGAGAGTTTAGTGAGGTCTTTAGACTCTTGAATTGCAACAACAATTGATTCGAATTTAGCAGGAAGAGTTATAAGTATTTTCTCTACTACCCTCTTGTCTTCCATTTTTTCTCCTTGTAACTTCATTTTGCTAACTATTTCTTTAACTCTAGAGGAGTAGTCTTTAATGGACTCACCTTCCGTCATTCGTAGATTTTTGAACTCCATTCACAAGGTTAATAACTTGATTGCTTTTACTCTCTCCGTACCTTGATATTCTTCTCGTAGAATATCCCATGCTTCTTTAGCCGTAGTCGCAGCGACTATTCGGATGAAGATTTCTTGAGTTACAGTGGCATGGAGGAATGCAAGAGCCTTCATGTTCTTGTATACTCTTCTTTGTTCTTCTTTAGTTGAGGTGCGTTAAGAGCACCATCATCTTCCGGTTCTTCATAACCGTTTTCAACAATTTCCTATAACTCATTTGATACGAGAAAAGCCTTCATTCTTACCATCCAATAGTCGTAGTCTTCACCATTGAAAATCGGTGGTGTAGGAAGAGCTATATTTGATGAACCCATTTTTTGAACTCAATCCCTTAAGATCAATGAGCTCTACATACCACTTGTTGAGTTTTTGAGGTTGAATCAATTGTAAAATTGATATCAACTTGATGATTTGTTAGTTAATTGTTTTTGTAGTTAGTTGGCGGAGAATGATTTTTGGAGAGAATTTTTTTTCATTCAACTGCTTTCTTCTACCACATTTAAGTAGTACACTCATATTTATATTTGCCTATGGAAAACTATAGAATATCTAGTCCTATCCTAGTTTCTAGTACAATCTATATTTTCTAGATTTATCATAATTTATCTTAGATTCCTAGGATTACATGGAATTTATCTAGATTCTTCTATCAATTGATTCAATTACATGATATATCATGATAAACCTATAATTTTCTAGAATCTCTAGAAAAAATCTCAAATTTCAACAATAATTGCAAAAATGGATGGAATTGGCCATCCACATCGCACGTGGCCATTATCTCGTCTTTTGAAGGGAAAATTATCCCGTGATAGTGTGATAACGTGAGAAAAACGCCATCATCTTCTCTCCTAAAGACGAGATAATGTGATAAATTTTCCTCCAAAAGTGAGAGAAACATGATTCTTTTTCCTCCAAAAGACGAGATAACGGTCAATTCCGTCTAATTATTTGACGGTGGTATGAACATTACAATCTGTATTTAAATTGTGATACTAAATATGCATTTACGTATCTAACGGTACCAAGGTTGCAGTATCCTATAATATTGTACCAAATTTGCAATTTTCCCAAAATTATTTATTATTTAGGCTTAATTAGCCTCGAACAAACACGTTGTTTATAATATGTTAGCGCAGGAGTGACCTCAGTATTCTTTAAGATATATGATGACTATGGATTGGACTCCAATTTCTTCAAATTCTGTCTAGCATCGAAAGCTCTTGCATACTACCTAATTAATCATTTTTGGTATATCTTAGATAGAAATGCATGTGTGTTTGTAATGTATAAAAAATACTATTAAGCTTCTATAATTTTTGATAAAGTATAATTTTAATGATCTAAAGAAAATAAAACAATGTATTATATTGTATAGTTTCTATTATTATTATGTAATATGTTCAATTTTTCTTTTAATACATAATTTTATGCATCATATTATTTAAAAAAATCAAATATTAATTAGTCGACAAGCAACGCGCGTGTATATTTCTAGTATAAATAAATAACAAAAAGAAAAAGAATAGGTCAAAAACTCCCATAATTTAATCCGTGTGTTTACGAAATTTTAGATGACCAAGTTACTCTAGTACATGATACATATACCGCATGCCTCAGCGAATATTACACATTGTTGGAGCTAATGTCAATTTATTCCCTATGAAATGCACAATATTTAATTTACTCTTCTATGATTTGAAAAAGAGTAATTTACCCCTCTATAAAAAAATTTAAAGAAACAATTAACCTTCTTCAACCAGAGAGTGTAACTCACTCGCATGTCTAAATTGAGAGTGAGTATAGGGGGTAAATTGCCACATTTATTATAACATAGGGGGTAAATTATCATATTTATCATAACACGGGGAATAAAGTACTATATATAAAAATGTTAGAGAGACGGTGTGAAACTTTTATAATATTACAGTGGGTAAAACGCTTTTTTTCAAATAGCATAAAAATAAATTGAATATTGTGAATATCACAGAGGTAAATTGTCATTAACTCTATATTGTTCATCAAAATGTACCGTTGATGACATAATTCAAAATATATATCTAAACCAGATATTAGGAAAAAATTTATATCTTGTGGCTAAGAATATATCACATACATGATTCATATTATAAAAAATATATTTATCTTGTGGTTAAAACTTTTCAAACAAATTATACAGATTTTCTTTTTAATCAATTTAAGAAGGAACGCGAGAATTAATATCCTAATACTAATTACCATCCTTTCATGGTCAATTTATTCATAATTCCATATTACATATCCAAAACGACTCTTTCAAATTATTGTCTATTGTTTATTCGACTTGTGGAGTTAAAGATTGAAATCAAGAAAGATGGACAAAGATAAGATTAGTAGGTGCTATAAATATGACACGCATTGTGCACTAAAGAATATCCACTTGTTACGCGAGCAAACATTCAACGGTCAACAATATAAAGCGTCACCACAATTCAACTGTTTTCATGTAACGACACTTTCTAGTTGACTTCAAAGCACTCCCAGAACCAGATGACGTCACCATGACCTCATGGAAAACATTAGTTGAAAAGTATGATGGCTTGCTTTTCCTCATGGTTTACACTGAAACCTACCCCTAGATATTCAACTTTATAGTTTATATTATTTCATGAAAAGATAGTTTGAGACTTTGAGTGAATGTTTTCATGTTATAGTTATAGATTTTTTTTTTAAATGTTAATATACATTACAAGAAAAATGAATTTTAGTGACAAAATATTAAGTGACATTGTTGAAATTATCACTTTTTTCATATATTAGTGACAAAAATATAAGTTTTGTCACAATAAAAATAGTGACAAGTGCAATAGTGACAAATTATATTTTAAAGTTGTCACTAATGGCTTTTAGTGACAAGTGTATGGAACTTAAGTTGTCACTATTGACAATTAGTGACACCCTTTCAGCGACAACCTAGTGACAATAAATATTGTCACTATAATTTAGTGACAATTTTTAATTATCACTGTTGGGGTATCACTAAATGTTGATAGTGACAACTTTTTCACATTTCTTGTCAATAGTGTGTCTATATACATCATTTTAATGACAATATTTAAATTCTTGTCGCTTTGTCATTTACTATTTTGTCACTAAAATTTAAATTTTTTGTAGTGATATGTGGTGTTATATAAAATCATCAAATTAGTATTTGAATAAATTAATTATATTATTTATTGTAATATTTTGAGATTAATTAAGTCTATTTGATTAGTCCATTTGGTTGGTCAAATGTACCAAATAATGAAAAAAATTATGGGATAAAGGGTGTGTAAGAAGTTAAATTTGGGAGGGAGCTTGTCAATAAACACCCATTTAGAGTTTAAAGACAAGTCAATATCAAGTCAACCACGGAATTTCAGTCTTAATTGACATGGATTATGAAAATGATCATTAATTTACCGTGTGTGACGCGTTTGTTCAATTGTTATGCATTTCATTTTTTTAGATCATATAACTTTTTTATTGAAAAAAGCAATTCCGATAGTACAATGTTCAAAGTAGGCACAAAGAGTAGAGTGTTGTTTGTAGCCGAAAACAAAGCTAATTTAATCAAAGAGTGATCAACTTCATTACACTGTCGTCGAACGTAAGACATCAATGGAAACACCAATGGTGTCCAAGTTCTTCGTCGAAGCATTCATTCGGTCGATAATCTCCTTGCAGTTAATCACCCGCTACGACAATATGGTTTCAACCTCATTGCATTGTAATCTCTAACGCCTTTATCGCTGTCATAACTTTCACTACTTCGAGAGATAACCGTCATTCTACCACCCCTAAGAGCCACCCAAGACATGCCCCAGAGTTATCGCAGAGTCGGTTCTACACATTGGGGTTCTAGTAGAAATCTAAAATTGGGGCCCTATGTTATATTAAAATTTGTGTACTCAAACTTTGTTTTTTTTTTTAAAATAGAAAAATAATAATTAAATGTTGACATATTACTTTTCGGCAAATTTCATTTTTTGCCCTCTAAAGTGGCTGCATTTCAAAATTGGCCATTTATTGTGGTACATCGACAATATACGTCATTTATTGTGTCAATATCATCAATTTCAGTCCTTACAACCAATTTTTTTTAATTATCGCAAAAAAATATCAATTTATGTCATATTTGACCTATTACATGGCTTCGTCTTGCAAATTGTGGAGTCAAAACATGAAATTCTTAATTTTTAAGTGTCACACAAATGATATTTTTGGCTAAAATTTAAATTTTCGGTTAGAGTAGACATAAATTAGTGATTTTTGACAAATAAAATTAATTTTCCGATCAATTAAGACATAAACTGATGATTTCCGGCAATAATTAAAATTTTCCTGCAATAAGGACTGAAATTGATGATGTTCACACAATAAATGACGTATATTGTCGAGGTACCACAATAAATGGCCAATTTTGAAATGCAGCCACTTTAGAGGGCCAAAAATAAAATTTTGCCTTACTTTTTCTAGTATAATATTTTTCAGATAGATAAAATGACAAATTCACTTTCTTTTCTTTATTGAATCAATCGTAAAAATATTTTTATAGTTTTTAGTTTTGAAAATATTCTTTTAACGAAAACAAATTTTATAATTACAATACTAAATATAATTTCATAACGAGTTTTTACTTCAGTTAGGCTGTTGATATAGCCATAGCAATTTTCATAACACCATAGCAACTTTTTTCTTATTTCAATTTTACCCCTACTAGATCAATGAACATTCTTTCTATTATTAATGTATTCTAATTAATCTCCCTAGTTTCCTTACAAATAATAGAACATTACAAAAATCTTTATTGCAGACTATATAATTTCGGGAAGGTTTTTGTACAAAGATAGAAACTTTGTTAATTGTTATGCATAAAATACTGTTTTTCTTTTATTTAATTTTGAAAAAATTATAAAAGTCTAAAATTTTACCTACGTACCATGTCAATCCACAATTCATCCAATTTGCAAACCATACGTATACAAACTAATATATCTGATCTAAGTAATTGAACATCAAGAAACTTTTCGAGAAATTAGTTTGAGATAATATTTTAACAAACTCTGGAAATGATATAACATAATAATATATATTATATTTAATTTTTTACATAAATTTTTCCTTTAAAGACACAAATATATCCTCACACATAACAACTTGAGCATCAAAGTTTTATATGTGTATTAATAGTAATAATACTTTATTATATTAAATAATTTAATAAATGCTAATCTCCAACCAAAGAATGTATGTATAAAATAATTAAAGCGGTGTAGTATTTCAGAACCTGAAATTTTATTTTCTAGTTTAATAAAAAATACTATATGATAATTTTTTTTTTTTGATCCACTAGACTATTTATATACAGTTCGGACCGAAGAGTGCAAAGGGTATAGGTCCTCCCCAGTGTGGTGTCTCCAGTAGGATTCAAACTTGAGTCTTACCTCTGGGGGTCGCAAATCACTACCACTTGGCCCAACCACCTTGGGTACTATATGATAATTAAAACTCCTTGATTAAAGAAAGTAGAGAGACATTTATTCTCCTATGTACATATTGAGGAGAGAGAAAACTTAAGATTTTATATACATAAGAATGATGTTTCTTACCATTTTATAAAAGATTCTTAATTTAAGAATAAAACATCAATTTTGTAAAGATAAAATAGAGATTAACATAACAATTGCTCTGGCAATAGGAATATTTCTCTGTCTATGTCAACAGCCATTCAGTAAACTTAAATATACTATTTATATCTTATAACTATGCTTTAAAAGGGCTAACATGATTGTTATAATTAATAAACAATTCTACTTATATTGAAATTTAAAAGAAGCTACTTAATGCCTAGGGGTGCACATGGTACGGTATTGCGGTTTTATTAGCTAAATTTGTATCGTACCAATTGTTGCGGTTTTTTAAAATTCGAAACTAAACTTCACTTTTGAATACCATACCACTGCACCCGGTACAGTTCGGTTTTGGTACAGTTTTGTGGTTCTAGAAATATTTTGCGTCAAACAATTTTTCTCTTATATTCGACTGATAGTTTAAAGAAAAAAAAATTCCAATAGAATAAATTGGTGATTTTTTTTTCCTTTTTGCATAATAATTTATAAATGAATGAGTTACACAATAATATCCTATAATACCAACAGGTGATTGGTCTAGTGGAAGGGACTAGTCACTACAAAGTAGCGGACTCAGGTTCGAATCCCCCCAACAGGTATTCGAACCTGGGTTTGCTACTCATAATATCATATAAATAATGACTTAGCCTTAACTACAACAGGTCATTTAAAAAAATGACGATAATTTATTTGCCATTTGTTATTTCTTTTAATGGTGTAATTAATTACTAGTTAGTTTTTTATGTTTTAAATTTTTATTTTTCAAATTTTGTAAATTAATACATAATTCAATTTGAACACAATTATATGTTATATTAATATTGGACTATGTGTCATAATGACAGGATGTAAAATAATAAATCTTAAATTTTATTAGAACTATTAAATAATTAAGTTATTTCTATTTACCGTACGGTACGATTTTTTGCGGTATCTAATTTTCAAGACTTATACCATAACAAAAATTTCAGTTCGGTTTTCATATGTATCGAAACCTACGATTTTGAGAAAATAAACCTAAACTAAGGTACGATGCGGTACGGTGTGGTACGGTCCCGGAAATCATATGCACCCCTATCAATGCCTGACACATGATTGATCGATAAAAGTAGAGTTGGACTCCATTAATTATACATATGGTCATACATCATATCAAGTTCGAACAACATTCAACGGTTCAAATAACTCCATTGTATTTTAGCTTGAATTCAGTTGGAATCATGTTCGACTGACTTAGTTCGTTGAAATATCCGTCCCCAAATTCAACAAGAAATAAAACTAAGCTATATAATTAATTATCTGGCTCTACTTTGATTCAATTGTATCATTAAGTCTCATATATCATCTATGTACAAAATAGTTATACATGATATATCAAATTATAAAAACTAAATAACAAGCATATATAAATTTTGGGGGGCCTCTACAGTTGAGGGTCCTAGGCGTCTGCCTGCTCAAATTGCCTAGCACTTAGGCTGGCCCTATTCGCTCAACTGAAATTGAGTTTAAGCACTCTCCAAGGAGCCCAATGAGGTGTTTTCCAACTCGAAACCAGCTGTGACTGGAATATTAGTGGGAGTTGAACTGATCGAGACCTGATCAACTTTGTCAGTGATTGTCACTAGACTATGACCTCATTGAAAAATGAAACAAGAAGCCATAAGCTCCAGTACAACCTCAGGAGATCTATCTCCAGGAGGGTGTAAAACTTATTTAACTCAAGGTTGGGAAAAGGGTTTAGGTTCATGGGGGCAACCATATTCAGTAACGAGAGAGGACGCATGTGAGTGTATGTATGACCACGAGCGTGAGGGGACCACCACTCTCCAAGCGGCCGGGCTCGACATATTTTCGGGGTTGGGGTTGGACTTGGACTTGGGTTATTCAAATAATATTACATTTTTCTTTAGAGAAAAATGGATAATTACAGGGACCTCCCCTACGATTTGGTGCATTTCGCGTCCGATCTCCTTCAATAGTCATAATTACAGTGATCTCCACTGAGATTTCAAAAACCTTACATCCGTTAGGGTTCTGTTAGTTGTTGACGACATCATCGCCCACTTTTTATTGAACTTCCTATTTTACCCTTGATGTTACTGTAGCTATTTTGGTAGACAATTATGCCCTTGTTATGTTTGGTACATATGAGGGTTTTCTTTGTAAGGTATATGTATAAGTATGGATTCAAATGTTGTAAATCTACATGAAACTTATATATATATTCTTAAAATAAAAATATAATAACATATCAATGTTTTTTTTTCATGAAGATTTTAAGTACAAGAAAAAATAAATAAATTATGATTAATTATAATAAAAACATTGTAGAACATAAATAAAAATATAAATACATTCAACTTTCATATTTAACCGCCAATATTTATAATTTCAAGAAAAAATCATAATTAAATTACAAGGATGAATGGATTAGTTATAAAAATGCTCATATGTTCATAATTAATCCGTACTTTAAAATTATGTAAAATTTTAAATAAAAAATACTTTTTCTACAAAAAGTAAAAATACTCATTCAAATACTCGATTTAATAAAATAGTTATTATAAAATCATAAATATTAAAAATAATTATTATAACTCAATAAAAAAATTTAAGATATAGTATATAACGTGATTTAATAAAATAGTACCCCTCACCATCCCCCACACCACCCAATGTGAGTTTACAGTCTACTTCAGTTTTCCAATCACATCTCCTTCAATTGTGGTTGGATTTGTCATTTCTTGTTATCATTTTGCTCATCTCATTCACCCACACCTCTCTGCTGGTTTTTTTTGTTTGTTTTTTTTTTTCATTTTTTTGCTCGATTGCAGAAAATCACCAATCTCTAGAGTTTTTTGCAGTCGATAGTTTTTTTTTTCTATTTCCGTGTGATTCTCCCTTGTAATCATTCCTTTGAGTTGTTAGTAGGTCCTTTCACACCTCAATTTACAGTGATTTCGTCCAATTGCAACAAATTTTTGAATTAAAAAAAAAAAGATCCCCAATTTGGAGTCCGTGATCTCGGCTGATTCTTGCTGATTTGGTGACTGATTTTGGTTCTTTTGGTTTTGTTTCAGCCGGAAGTTACTTCAATTTCCCGCGGTTTAGTTGAATTAATGAATTGGAGTCTGTTGTTGTTGTGAAGTGTCTTGGGGAAGATGTGTAATTCTGAATAAACATTACACATACACCCCCTGTGACATAAAATATATTACAAATACACCCCTTGGGGTAATATGATAATTTTATGCATTATCACAAGGGTAAATAAGATATTTTGTTAATCAGATTTTTTACTATTTTTTTAATTAAAATTTACAAGGGCAATTAAGTCATTTCACATATTCCGTCCAACTCCGTAAATATCCATTAGGATTTTATAAGGTTTTTGAAACTTCAGGGGAGGTAATTTTAATTATGATTCTTAGAGGGGATTGGATGCAAATGCACCAACCACGGGAAAGTCCTTGAAATTATCCCAGAGAAAAAAATATTAATTCCTTCAACCTAATTTTGAAGCCCAATATGCAATCCTATGTTGAAGTCCAACTTCAAAAGGTTAATTCATATGGGATTACGAATGTAAACGTGAACGAGTTTAATCCGGATTGGAATAAAACAATGCATCAGTTCAAAATCAAACAAATACATCAATTCCAGACTGAAGCATTGCATTGTTAATTTGGATAGAAACGAGTTCAATTTGAGACAAAACGAGTTGAACCCAAATAGTACACCTCTTCTAAATACATTGTTTCATATGCTTATATCTACTTGACATAATCGCCGCGTATAGACCATCTCTCTAGAATGTAAAACTCTCTCTGCAGTTCTCTCTTCCATCAGAAGTCTGTACCTACACTGTTTTCATGAATCATCTCTCCCTAGTAAATCTGATTAGCGAAGAATGTATTAATAAGAAAGTGAAAACCTCTTTGAACCAAATGGAACCTGAGCTGCCGCACACCATGAATGGGAAAAGTAACATTGGTAGTGACACACACCCCTATGGTGGAAAGACCCACTTATCACTCCAAACTACTGGGAGATAGGAAACTTCCAGAGGCGGTGCGCTTCGATGAGAAGACCCTATTTGATCTAGAGAAGATAACAATAATTGAGGAATCGGATGATTGCCCCTACCCGACGATAACTTTGGATGACAGTTTGCTATCTAGCATTCGACAACCATTGCAAGAAGCCCTAATAATAAAAATGATGGGGAAGACATGCAACTATAATTGGTTGTCAACCAAACTTGACACAATGTGGAAGCTTAGCGGTGATTTTGAACTTATTGACTTGGGTTCGGGTTACTTCATCCTTAGGATTCATGACCAAGTGAAAAGAGAATACATCCTCACCGAGGGGCCTTGGATGGTGGCAAGGCATTTCTTAGTGGCTAGAAAATGGCGACCAGATTTCGACCATCCTCGGATAGTATTACAATAGCTATCACTTATATTAGAGTCGATGAACTTGCGGCAGAATACTACAAGGAAAATCTCCTTTATGCTATTGCTAGAGGAGTAGGTAACCCAATAAAGATAGACCACGACACATATTGGGCCACCCGAGGTAAGTTTGCTCGATTATGTGTTGAAGTTAACTTGGAGAAACATTTGAAAAGAGGTGTTAACGTTAACGGAGAAGTTTACCGGGTGATTTATGAGAACTTTCCGGTACTCTGCTACGGTTGTGGAAGGGTGGGCCATCGGATTTCAGACTGTCCTTTGAATAAAACCACTGGTGGCGTGACTACAGAGGTAAATGGGAAGAAAGATAATGTTACACCGAATGAAGGTAACTCAGGAGTGAGTCAACCGAGTGCGAGTAACTCTAGAGTGAGTCGATCGAGCCAAAAAATTAACCCGGAGAACTATGGGTAGTGGATGCAAGTACAGAGAAGGAAAAACAAGATCCCACGTCAACATGTTATGCTTGTTAAGGAAACATCCTCAGACAAACAAAAAAATAGGTTTGAAAGTTTAGCACAAAAAAGTGATATGGAGATAGGGACTTTTGGTACAGAAGGCGTAGACAAACAACCTCATAATACAAACAAGATCATGGTGTGAGAAAGTCAACACTCTAAAAATAGGACCGTTAATAAGGCGACAATTGTAGGGGTTAAAAGGTTGTCTCAATCAGGGCCTCTTCTAGCGGACTGATTAATGGGCCGAGTGACAATAACATACAGTTGGGCTCCCAGCTGTTTGGCCGAAATAACAGGGGGCAAGGACCTATGGAAACCACTAAAGAGGCTGAAACTAATTTCAGCCCAATTATTAAGCACAATGCACTCTGGACATGGACATGGAAATGTTAAATGATGCAACCCACTTAAATTATCCCTCCATGTCAAATCCTCATACAATTAATTCTATGCTACAGAAACATTTCTTCTTCTCTCAAGAGAAATCATTGACTCACTCAGATAAAAATCATGGAGAAGGTGCAATTTCAACAGGAAAGAACGTTGGAACGACAACTCCTCTCTCAACTCGAAATCAGATGTCGAATTGTGAGAGAAACAATGATAAACCCTCTTTCGTGGTAGATACGAGTCTCGGCAAAATACAAAGATTAGAGAAGAGTGAATACGAGTGTCGAATTGGCCTTCCTATTGAGGCTGATGGAGCAGAAACGACAATTAATGATGGGGAATTGCTGGGTTCAGCAGATATTGGACACGTGGATGAGTCGGGTCATTGACTGCCCCAATTCAGTGAACCACCCTTTGTCATGTCCAATGAAGGTACTTACGTGGAATTGTGAAGGTGCCTGAAATGATGATTTTCGGACCAATTTCAGGGAATTAGTCAAGATTCACCGTCTTGATGTGGTATTTTTTATGGAAACTAAAGTTTTAGAAGCTAGGGCTCAGTTTATTTCGAGCAGCGTACTCCGGGGTGTGTAGAGCCCCGACGGTGGGCAGGGAAGGAGGAATTTGGATGTTATGGGATAAGGGAAACATCACTGTGGAAATTGTCTTGGTTAACACTGAATTCATCCTTGCTATTATTGGCCCCAAACAACATAATGAATGGTTGTGTTCGGGCATTTACGCAAAACCAAACCCAGCCACTCACAATGATCTTTGGAGTAGGCTTGAGGAGATTGGCTCTTCGATTAATCTTCCATGGCTTTTAATTGGGGACTTTAATGAGGTGTTATCTTGCAATGAAAGGAGGGGAGGCAATACACCAGCTCTTAGAAGGTGCCTCAGATTCAAGGAAATGATTGATAATTGTGGTCAGATGGATCTTGGTTACAAGGGTCCTAAATTTACGTGGACGAACCGTAGAAAAGGTCTTGCTAAGATGCAAGAAAGACTTGACCGCTCTATGGCTAATACTAGTTGGAAAAATTTATTCCCGGAGAGCACCGTGATTCACTTACCGCAGACGCACTCAGATCACCATCCAATCCTCACTCTTTGCGATGGAATCAATCTTGCCCATGGAGGTAAAACTTTTCGCTTCGAACTCTCTTGGACTACAGACCTAGAGTGTGGTGAAATTATTCATAATACTTGGGCAAATTCTAACTCTATTTATGAAGCCAATAGTACACTTCCCACAATTCTTAAAGAATGGAATCGTAGTACTTCTGTTAGCATTTTTGAGAAAAAAAGGATCCTTTTTGCCCGCATCAATGGCATACAAAAAAGCCTCTGTTTGGGAGAAAATAAATTCTTGAGTGATCTTGAGATTGAGTTGATTGGGGAATACAACAAAGTTTTAGCGCAAGAAGAGCTTCATTGTTTTCAAAAATCAAGAACCCAATGGTTGGAACTTGGAGATCAAAATACTAGATTTTATCACATGACAACCTTATGCCGTCGCTGTAGGAATAAAGTTACGACCCTCAAGGTGGATGGGGTGTGGGTGTCGAAAGATGAAAACCTTCGGCTTCATGTTTTTTATTACTTATCCTCACTTTTCGGGCGTGGTGATTGTAATGGCAACCGTAATATCCAAATCAGCCCCCTCTAGAAGAGATTGACTGAGGAAGAAAGGAGTTTACTTTTAGAATCGATCTCAAAAAAAGAGATCAAGAGTGTGGCACATAGCCTTAGCCCTCACAAAGCACCCGGTCCCGACGGCTTCCAAGCGTTCTTCTACCAAATGTATTGGAATTCAGTAGGTGACTCGGTCTATGAAGTGGTGAATGATGGTTTCCTCCTTGGGTATTTTCTGGAAACACTTGGTGAATCTTTCTTGTGACTCATATCCAAGGAACCGAGCCCCGACTCTATCGCAAAATTCAGGCCCATAGCACTTTGCAATGTTCTCTATAAAATAATTACGAAGACAATCACACAATGATTGAGATTTCTTATGCCGTACCTTGTGATTCCTCTCCAAAGTAGTTTCATTCCGGGTAGGGGAACACATGACAATATCCTTCTGATACAAGAACTCCTTCATAGTTTATGGAAAAGAAAGAAAAACAAAAATGGAAGCATGGTCATTAAGCTTGATTTAGAGAAGGCCTATAACCGGGTTAGTTGGATTTTCCTTGAACAAACTCTTGAATTTTTTGGAATACCGGATTCCTTAGTGAGGATCATCCTCCATTGCATCAAATGTACGAAGCCGCGCATCCTATGGAACGGAGACATGTTGGATGCTACTGAACCTAATATCGGTCTTAGACAAGGGGATCCTCTCTCGCCTTACCTTTTCGTCCTTTGAATTGAAAGATTATCTTACATGATCGAAGAGAGGGTTAGGAAAAAAAGTGACAACCTCTTAGACCATGTAGAGGAGGTCCGGCTCTATCCCACTTATTCTTTGCGGACGATCTCATACTCCTTGCAAAAGCCACCACAAAGAATGCTAGATGCATCTGGCAGGTTTTTAATGAATTTTGTAACTCTTCCGGTCTCAAGATTAGTTTTCAAAAGTCGAAGGTTTTCTTCACCAAGGAGGGTAGTGGTAGAATGAAAAGAGAAATCTCCTCCATTTTGGGCATTGGAAGAACTAGTAACCTTGGAAGATACCCCGGAGCTCCTCTTATTCATGGACGGATCTCCCCGAGTCTTTTTAGGGGCGTGATTGATAGAGTCGCTAATAGATTGTCGGCTTGGAAAGCAAAGCTCCTCTCCCTCGCGGGACGGACAACTCTCATCAAGTTGGTTACATCGGCAGTCCCTAACCATATTATGCCAACAACTTGGCTACCGACTTCCGTTTGTAATCAACTTGATAAAATCAACCGAAGCTTTCTTTGGTCCTCGGATACAACCCACCGTAAGCTCCACCTCGTGGGATGGCAAAAGGTGACTAAAAGCAAGAAAAATGGGGGACTTGGAATTAAAAACCCAGAAAATCAATATTGCTTTTCTTGCAAAGGTTGGTTGGAAGACGTTGAATGGAGAGAATAGCCTTTGGGGGGACACTTTCCGGTGTAAGTACTTAAGAGACTCTAATTTGCTTGATTATAAAATTCGAAATGCAGATTTAAACACTTGAAAAGGGGTGTTAAGGAGCATTCATGAGATGAAAAAATTGCATTAAATTGAGAATTGGAGATGAGAACTCCATCTCTCTTTGGCACGATATTTGGGTGGGAAATGAGTCGTTACACTCGCGATTACATGTCCGTCCTTGAGGAAGAAAAGAATATGAGGGTTTCGGATATATAGGATGGAAATGGTAATTGGGCCCTTAACAAAATCAAGACCACACTGCCCGAGGATATTCGATAGGAGATCCAGTGTATACAAATCCCTATGATGCAAAATCAGAACGATGTGAGAATTTGGGGTGAATCGCCTAATGGCAAATTTAGTTGCAAGTCAACCTACTCCTTCTTAAACTGTGGGACAAGCCGGAACATGGAAGAACATGGAACATATGGGACTGGATATGGAAGATCAAAGGCTCCGAGATGATGAGATTTTTCATATGGTTGTGTTCACACAACAGTTTGGCCACCAACTCACTACGATTTAGAAGAAAACTTGCGGACTCTGATCTTTGCACAAGGTGTAGGCTTTACCCCGAGTCCATTACTCACGCCTTGAGGGACTGTGCTTGGGCCAAAGAGGTATGGGAATTTGTTATCTGCCCTACACAATTCACTAAATTTTGCCATGTTGACACGAAGGCTTGGTTGAAGGAGAACTTACCAAAACTGAAATTTGATAAAATTATTATGCCGAAACCCCTTGGCACATTATGTTTATCGCTGTTGTGTGGGTCCTCTGGAAATCGAAAAACAAATTTCAAAATACACGTGAACTGGTGAAACAAGTTGTTTACCTTGTGAAGAGCTTGGTCGAAGATCTTATGCGTGACCCCATGAAGAGGCAGAAAGGAAAGAGAGAAAACCTATCCGAAATTAAATGGAGCAAACCACGACACGAATGGTACAAACTAAACACCGATGGGAGTGTTTGGGAGTCCCTGAGATCGGCAACATTAGGAGGTCTCATTCGGGATGACTCCGGAGAGTGGTTGGCTTGTTTTATTTGCAAATTACTAAATGTACCGATTATTCTTGCGGAACTCCTTGTGGCTAGAGAATGTCTCAAAATGGCGTGGGAGAGATGCATCCTGAAAATTGAGCTTGAAGTAGACTCCAAAATTGTTATGAACCTCATTGAGAATGCAGATATCGACTGCCACCCCAAGGGAACATTATCTTGGATTGTAGATTGCTCATTCGAAAACCTTGGGATTGTCGGGTCATACATACAAAATGAAGCGGAAGTGAGTTTGCGGATGCACTAGCAAAGATGGGCCATACTATGGATTTTTAGAAGAGTCACTCCCTGCCTTAGTCCCTCTTCTTTTAGAGAATGCACTGTAATGTTTAATTGTTTCCCTTGTAATCACCAAAAAAAAAAAAAAAAATCTACTTGACATAATCTGATCAAGTATGTGCAACCTTTACTGGAATTAACATAGAAAGATCATTTCTTCCTCCAATTAAAATTTATATTGGAATTTTCTCTTCGCTATCGTTGTGGGTTATTATTTGTTCAAGTAATAACCACCATATTACTCAAGTTAGTATTACATATTATGTATAATTATAATGACTACTAAATCTGTTTCTTACTATCAAACTATATAATACGTATATCTACACATATTTTATTATTTAAGTAAGCTCTTGTCAGTATATGCGCCATTAGAGTTATTGAACAATAATCTATTCCATCTATTTTTTTTATTATTTATTAATTACTGTAATATGACTATTAAAAAATTCAACTCATATTAGCTATTTCTATCACACAGAAATATTTCAAAAGTATTTTTTGAGTATATAGATTATACATGTTAGGCAATTGCATTAAGTTCATTGAGCATGTCAAAACCAATAAGCTAAACTAATAAATCTATTTTACTATTTCTAGAGATTGAATTGTTACGTCATTATATTATAATGAATTTGACTATTTTACTTTAAAGAGGAAAAAAGTCACAATAAAAGATCCATGATATAAATTGTAGAATTTATACCAAGCTTAATAGAGATTGAATTGTTATGTCATAATATAATAATAAATTTGACTATTTTACTTAAAAGAGGAAAACAAATCACAATAAAAGATCCATGATATAAATTGTAGAATTAATACCAAGCTTAAATGGCCAAAATCAGTCTCGACGTCACTGTATTACCATGCCAATAAATTTGAAGTATTATAATCAACGTGTTCCTTGTCATATTACTGAATTGACCAATTGATTTGGAGTTCAATACTAAAATACAAATAAATTAAATACACTTGTATCTTGTTAGAACAATTCCAAAAGAATTAATAATAGTGCCATCATTTGTCTATATCACTCTTCTGCTTCTTTTTTTTAAAGAAAATTGAGAAGAAAAAAGAGAGAGAGAGAGAGAGAAAAATTTAGATGGAGATTATTAGTTCCATCCAGAAAAAATATTAGATAGATCTTATTAGTTCCATCCAAATTAATAGCTCAATTTTTGCTATCATATTGGTTTCTATTCACCCTTTTAATTTCCCAAGTGTAAGAAAAAGTTAATGAGAGAACTTCATTTTTTATATTAAATTTTTACTTACTTTAGACATTTGTATCAAACCTTTAAAAAAAATTTAATATCAAAATTGAAGGACTTTTTTCACATTTCATTTCTTCGTCAAATTTTGTTCTCTTTATATGGCTTAAAATCTCTTGATGAGAGTTTTCTAATGGTACATGTTTCAGTTCATGAAAACACAATAAATAATCCACAGAAAAGTAACAAAGTTTCGGGATATTAATCAAATTAAATCATATCTCATAATATAGAAGGAATCATGCTACAGTAATTTTCAGATATGATAAGCATGCTATGGTAAAAAAACTGGAGCATAATTTTAAGCATACAAAAAATCATTATTAAAGCTCAACCAAATGAGAAAAAGTCATTCAATTTTGGTATTAAATGTGCCTTTTTTGAAGGTTGGGTACCAAATGTTTAAAGTAAGTAAAAATTTTACTAAGAAAAATGCAATTCCCTCTAAAGTTTATTATCTCTTTTGGATTTTTTGCACTTTGCACCCCTGAAATATCGAAAATAGGCATTTTGCACCCTCAAAATTCAGATTTAGCACTTTGCACCCCCGATATATGAAAAATTCAGCCCTTTGCACCCTCTCTTATTTTTCAGGAAAAAATTTCCACCGTATTCAAGGGCAAAATCTGAATTTCAATTGTAGATCTTTGGCTCTTTGCACCCCAAAAAATGATAAATTGACACTTTATCAGAATAATGCAGATGCATCAGATTTTGAGTTTGAAGTTGGCTTGTATTTTAAAACAACTGATGATAAAAAAAATATATATATATTTTCCCCTAGATTTTTTTGACCCCGATGATCAACTTTGACGAAAAAACGAGGGGGGCTTTGGTGGTGCAAAAGATCTACAATTGAAATACCTATTTTACCCTTGAATATGGTGGTAATTTTTGCCTGAAAAATAAGAGAGGGTGCAAAGTGCTGAATTTTTCATATTTTGGGTGTGCAAAGTGCTAAATCTGAGTTTCGAGGATGCAAAATGCCTATTTACCATATTTTAGGGGTGCAAAGTGCAAAAAACCCTCTCCTTTCACAAATTATTCTAATCTAATAACATAAACATATGTTAATAAATATTGTTCGAGTGTTATAAAACAAACATTCGTAATATAGTTAAAAAATAAATTGGACTCATGACGAATTTAACGCTCAAATAGTATATTAAGGTGGATTTTTCCTTTTTATTTTATAATTCTTACATATTGATAAGATGGAGAAGATGATATCAAATTATAAAGAATTAAAGAAAGACCAAAAATGACACCCAAATGAGGCCAATAATTAACTATGATGTCAACATGTACAAAATATCAAACCAACAAGTATTTTTTTTGCATCAAAAAAAGAAAAAAATCTTTTTAATAACTTCTGAAATACAAAAAATAAAATCTAATAAACAGCAAAATTTTCTGCCTCTTTTAACTAGATCATTCATAGCCATAAAGCTCTAGCCTCTCTCAATTTAGGCACCAATTCACCTGAAATATGAGCACCCATAACTTCTTCAAGTCCTCCAAACAATTTCCCGCCGACAAAAACCGCCGGTAACGGCGGCGGCGCCGCGGCGGAGTTTCCCGAACCTAAAATAATTGACAATTCATTACTCACTTCAGCTTCATTCACCTCATCGACGTCGAAGATCGAAGGGTTGACTCCGTGTCCATGTAGCAATAGCTTCACCACGTGGCACATACAGCACCCCCTCCTCGCGAAAACCACCACCGCATTCTCTGCCACCAATTTTCTCACACTTTCGGTATCATTTTGGGGCGGAGTAGCGGTGGATCCACCTGCTCCTACGGCGGCGGAGGCGGAAGCGGTGTTTGTAAGCCAGTTCCTATATGGAATTGCTTGTTGCATGGTGGTTGAATTTTCTCTTTTTTGGAGGAGAGAGAGAGAAAAGGAGAAAGGGGGGAAGAAAATCGTGGGCCGGTGGGTAGTTATATAAGGGGTGTGGCTGTGGGTGGGAGTGCGGTGATTATTTTGTGAATACTATAATTAGTTTTTACGTATCGATATACACGATGTAGATGTCGGGTGAGTTTGGCCCAGCGGTGGGAGCTCTTAAAAGTACTTCTAGACCTTTATTGTGATTTTTGAAGTGTTTGGCCCCAATTATAGAAATTGCTTTTAGTCAATCGTGATTTTAATGGCGTTTGGCCCCTAATATCATAATCGCTTTTGAGATCTCCAGATTCTAAAAATCAACTTATTTCAGAAGCTACTAAAGTGTTACTTTTGCAAAAACTATAATCCAAAAGTAATTATTTTATAATTGAATTTTATCATAACCACTTATTGCCAAAATCCATTTTAGTAAAATTAATTCTCGTATAATTGATTTTTGAATCGCTAGGCCAAACTCACCCGTAATATGAGATCAATTCCTCCTTAAATTTATGGATTAATTACAATTTTATACTTGTGTTGAATTAAATTATCCCTGTATTTGAATGGGGAATTAGTTCTCAATACATAGTTTGATTGAATCCAAAGTATTCATTTAAAGACCCTGATTTATTTTTGGCCTTGTTAATATTGTTGTGTTCTAGTCTACTAGCTCAAAATGCTTAAGTCCGTGTTGACAAGTAGAAATAGGTCAAATACTCACTAATCATTCAATCATTGTAGGATTGGGGTGTTACAATCTCTCCAACTCAAATACTTGACGTCCGCGTCGAGTCCAAATCAATAGTCCAAGACCGCCCCCATGGATAACACTTGACAATCGCAATATATTTTCTTTGAGATTTGATAAAATTCTTATGGGAATATCAATCACAATTGTTGAATGAGTTAGACCAAATCAGGTTCAAACAATAATGTTTCGCATGAGATACACGGAAAATTCTTGTCCAAATTTGGCTTGGCCAAACCAATTCAACCACAAAATAAGTATATTGCACTTATTTTGTGATTGATCATTCTTCTGGGAGTTACATCCGATTTCAAAAGTGAGAAACACTTGTCATATACTTTCTTCGTTTCAAATTAATTGACACATTTAGCCTTTTCACACAAATTAAGAAATTCAATAATTAGTTACCTTTTCTGAGTTAAATGTCAAAAATACTCTTTTAATGATTGCTTTAATTAATGTCATTAAACTTTGTGCACTCTACTGTTTAAACCTAAAAATAAAAAAGTGTAAAATTGAAAAAAGACACATTGAAAAATCAAATGTAACAAGTAATTTGAAACATAAAATTTTGCAAACGTATCAATTAATTTGAGAAAAAAATACTTTTGATACCAAACTTTTGTCCAGATTACATCTGAAAAAATACATTTATATTTAGGCCCTCTTGACAAATTTCATTTTACCGTCAAATTTTTAACAGAATTTATCACGTGTCCATTAAGTGACACGGGTTTTGCACGTGCAGACTGGGGCAGGGGGTAAAATTTTAGCAGACTTTTACCTACTTTATACATTGATACCAAACCTTCGAAAAAGACATATTTAATACCAAAATTGAAGGTCGTTTAACACATTTGCTTTGACCATCAATTTGTTGGATGGAACGACCATGTGGCCGTTAAGCCACCAAAATTGCACGTTTTTTACACGTGATGTGCTCGTGCAGGGAGTATTAAACCTCATCTTAATTTTGTTATAACTCTTTCTTTACAAGGTCAAATTTCGTGTTCTTCATAAGGCTGGAAAACTCTTCACGGGAGCTTTTTAATGGTATAAGTTTTAGTTCATGAAACACAATATATAATTTCTAGAAAATTAACAAAGTTTCAGTCGTTTTTCCAATTTTTTTCATTAAGTTAGAACCCTTTTTTTTTTTTTTTTTTTTTTTTTTTTAATTTTCAGGGAATTATCTATTGTGTTTCATGAATTGAAACTTGTACCGTTAGAAAGCTCTCGTCAAGAGCTTTCCACCCTCCTAAAGAACACGGAATTTGGCCTTGTAACGAAGGAGTTATGACAAAATTAAGATTATGTTCAAGTACTTCCTCCCCGAGCACATCACATGCAAAAAACGTGCAATTTTTGTGATTTAAAGGCCACGTGATCGTTCCCGTCCACAAATTGATGGTCAAAGCAAACGCGTCAACCTACCTTCAATTTTGGTATTAAATGTGTATTTTCTAAACGTTTGGTACTAAATGTATGAAGAAGGTAAAAATCTGGTATCAAAATTGAAATTTTAACCCCTGCCCGAGCATGCACGTGCAAAATCCATGCCACTTAACGGACACATGCCGAGCACGTGAAGAATTCTGTTAAAAAATTAAAGGCCAATAAAATGTGTCAAGAAGGCCTAAATTATAGTATTAAATGTATTTTTTTATAAAATTTAATATCAAATGTGTAATCTGGATAAACGTTTGGTATAAAAAAAATTTCGCTCAATAAATTTGAAACGGAGAGAGTATATACTTTGGATTTTATCAAATCCAATTTTGAGATAAAAAACAAGTTAAATAATTTTTCGCGAATATGGGGTGGGGATAGGGGCGGAGACTCTAACGTCAACGGCCGTGACGTATACTTATACGTCACAGTTACTGTTACGGGACGTGCCAAGATTACATTTACATCTTTTCAATTTAGTTATTTGGTCACTAGTCGTTAGTGGTGACGTAATTATTTTGGCTGTTTTAGTGATGATATGATATGACACATGATATTAATTTATTGTTTCTATTTTTATTTAGGAGTGACGTGGGTCTAGGCCATCTAGGGGTCACCGACCACCTATTCACAAGATTACGCAATTCTATATTAATAATTGATGGTTCACCTTTCAAATTAATTTGAACATTTGATTTTTTAATGTAACTTTTTTGAGAAAGTTTAAGGAAGAAAAAATGAAAAAGTTAGAAGAAAAATTATTAAAGAGGGTATTTATGATATTTTATCATAGAAAAATAATTTATTATGAAATTTTTTAATCAGTGATAAAACAAAGAATGTTTAAATTAATTTGAAAAGGAGGGAGTAATTATTATGGTATGTCCACGGGTTGACTCAGTTTTAACATGGGTCAAGAACACTTAATTATATTGATTAATAACCAAAAAGAACGCTTAATTATATTGTTCAGACATTATTTTTCGATAATTATATTGTTCAGACATTATTTTTCGATAATTGTATTGTTCAGACTTTATTGGGTTAACACTTAACATGTATGTAGATGAGTAGAATTTCTCAGATCTGAATAATTATTTCATGCTATGGCATGTGACTCCTAGATAGTTGATTTTTATTGTAAATTGTTTTAAATGATATCACGGAGATTATAGTTAAAATTTAAATTATCGCTTTTGTGACTGAATAAATTAATAGTACTGTATTTAAATAAATTTTTGTCACGCTATTTTGATGTTCATAATAAAACCATAGACTCTGTATGTACGTAATGATATTGGCCGGGTTTGGTCTCACTCAGAATGTGTCAAATCTTATTAAGTAAAGAGTACGAAGAGTTATCAGTCAAAGCCGCACTATGTTTCAGTCCAAATCGAAACCTATACAAACTTATTTGAATTCTATATTATTGATTTATCATATGTCATCTAATTTTTACGTATATAAAGTTATCGATTTGATATCTACCACCAATGTTTTCAGAACCGGACCGGACAGTGAACCGGTGAGCCAACTGGCCACTGGTTTTACTGGTCGAACCGGTCGGACCGTTGGTCGGACCGGATGACGTCATAATGATATAATAAATATATTTAATTGTGAAGTATATATAATATTCATAAAATTTAAATATTATCCTACAATTGATTAAAAATATATAAAATCTTAGAATATATTTAAATTAAATCACATAATATTTACATAACTTATATCATAATTGTAATATGATACTAATTTGTAAGCTCACATATATATAATATGACTATATTTCTTTATAAACATTTAAAAGTGTAAGTTAAAAATACAACAAACTAAGAGATTAATAATTTTAAAATATGATTATGTATAAAAGTCTAATATTCAAAATCAAACTTGCATAATATATTGATTTGATTTTCAAAATTTAACACTCTTTATCCTAAAATAATATTGGAAAGAAATATCTTATAGAACAAATTTTAATAAAAAATTATTATTTGAGTATTAATTTTCATTGATAATGTGTAAAATGTTAATTTGAGTTTTCATAATCTAATTTATAAACAAATTTGGCTACATGTTTTCTGTAATTTATAAATTTGTTTTGTACTAAAAATTCAACAAAAATGAAGTAGTTCAACTGGTAAGGAAGATATCTTTCATGCAAGAGGTTAGGTGTTCAAATCCCACCTTCTACAAGAATTTTTAGTTTATTTTTAACATTAATAAAATTTAAAAAATCCAAAAAAAAAAAAAAAAAAAAGAAATTCAAAATCGGGTTGAACCGGCCCAAACCGGTTCGCCGGTTCACCGGTTTTGGACCGGTTCAACCCGGTTCAGACTGGGTTTTGAGTCAACTGGTTTTAGGGGGTAAACCGGACCGGACCATCCTCCGGTTCGCGGTCGAACCGGTCGGACCGGCCGGTCCGGTCCGGTTTTAATAACATTGTCTACCACCTACTTTTCTCTTTCAAACCCAATAACCAAATCTCAATCCAAATCATATCTTAAGTTTTCAAAACCCAGTAACTATAGTATTTAATAATATTTTATTATATCAATATTTCACTGAAACTATTATTCAAATTGAGTTTCAAAAGTTTCGCAGAAAATTTCTAAACAAAATTTTGGGACTAAACCGAGACGAAACCCAATCAAAATACTTCCATAGAGTAAGTGACAATGTTTGACATTGCAAGTTGATTAATTCTTTAGAAGATAAATTGGTTGATTAATATTATTAGACTGTTGAGATAAAATTATACAAACATATATAAACAAAATAAGATTTATAATATCAAACTATCGAAATTATCAAAACAGAAGTAATATCAATACATCGATAAGATTATACAAGTTTCAGAATTGTTAACTTGACCTGACTCCACTCATTCTTTCTATTGTTTTTGACGAAGATGACTAGTCTGTGATGCAAGATAAATCTCTGGATTCAAATATGGATAGGGTCGGTAGATCTGCTAGGGCTGAGCATTCGTTAAAAATCGAATCGAACTTGGGAATTTTTTCGGTTCGGTACTTTTCAGACCGCGGATTGTTTGTCGAACTGAAATTTTTGGTTCGATTTGGGAAAAATCGAACGGTCCGGTTCAGTCCAAAAAACCGAAAGTTCAATTTTTATTTTATTTTTAAAAATCAAACAATTCAATTTATTGCATAACATACAAAAAAAATATTTTACAACACACAAACTATACAAAAAAGCCCCCCCTTCTATTTATTGCACAACATTCAATATATCACCGAAGTTCATACAAATCATTCAAACATAAAATAATCTTAATTAAATACAAAGAGGTAAATTATTTTTGAAAAATAATCTTAAGCTTGATCAAACCATTCAAACATAAAAGTTATATAAATCTCCTAAGTCTTAATTGGAAAACACTAATTTTTTTTTAAAAAAAAAAAATTTCGTTTCAATCGGTTCGATTAGGTTCTGTAAACCAACCGGTATTACCGAGAACCGACCGCTCCCAAGGATCGGTTCTCGGACAAAAACCGTTTATCGAACCGAAATTTCTGTCCGGCGATTCGATCGGTTTACCGAACGTGCTCAGCCCTAATGTTTGCGTCTAAAATTGGATAACTTGTACGTCAATTTCTGCAAAAGGATAAATACTAAGTCAGGGTCGTGCCGGCGGAGTCACTTCCGATGCCTAAGTCGGGCCTGGAACTTAAGAGGCATAAATAAAATATGTAGTAAGTTATTTAAATGTGCATTAGATTTTTAGGTTCATATATCTTAACCTGGTGGACAGTTGAGATGGTTATTTCGAATCCCCCTATGCAGGGAAAATATAAAAAATAATTCTAATTTTCGATGGAAAAGTTGAAATACTTGTAACTAATTTCCGACGAAATTATTTTGTAGGAAAATAATATCTTAATTTTTTTTTTTCTATTTAATTTTTTGACAAAATTATTCTGTCGAATTTTTTTATTTCTATTTCCCTTTTCTAATTTAATTAGTCTAACGAAATTATGGAAAAATAAAATTATTTATATAATTTCTGCATTCATATCAGGACAGGTCCAATTTGAGTTAAAATGGATTAAATCAATTAAATATGAATGAAATAGATGAAAAAGTTGTGTGTTATCAATTGGAACTCTAATAATATTGTCATGATACCGAAGTGTAAAACCCCGAAATTAGTATCCCAATTTCGGCCTATTAGCTTGTGTAATGTTCTTTATAAGATTGCATCCAAAACTATTGCTAATAATGTTCTTATGTTATTTCTGATGAGCACCCCCCAAGGTCCCCCAAGTCAATAAGCCCGACCTGGGAATCTCGTAGAGCAACGGAGTCAACTTAAGAATCCACAGCACTGCCCATCGGATTAGTCACAATGCCTTCGCACAAGGGAAAATGTAATCCCAGAAGGAGCGAGTCGAGTAGTTCCTGATCATGTAGAGGACGCTGTCAGCAGACCGCGAAATATCTCAGCTCGACGAGCTCAAATTATGTCCCAAATCAAGGAGCTACACCAACTCCGTCAGATGATCAATGAGCATAGGGAAGAAATTTCTCCGAGTAAGGATCAACCACGACCTCGATAAAAAGCTCATCCCCACTATGCGAGGAACTACTAGCGGAGAGACCCGACTTAGGATTCCAACTCTCCTCAAAATTGCCCCACTATGAAGGAGTTAGCGAACCAGTTGAACATGTGAGGTCGTTCAATCTGGTCATGCAATTGTACCACCAGACAGAGGGAGTTAATGCCCGAGAATCGCTACCACCTTGAGAGGAAAAGCTCAACGCTGGTATGCGACTCTACCCGCGGGGTCAATCAAGACATTTGAGGAAATGGGCGATCTTCTAGTGAATCAATATGCTTCACTGATTCCAGCTAAAAAGACATCTCTCCAACTTTATGGACTCATGCAATGCCCAAAGAGTCGAATAAAGCCTCCATCGGCCCTGATAGAGGTCGAGAATCCTAAGCTTGAAGATATTCATAAGTTTCTGGTAAGAGCGGACATGGTGGGAAGAGTTGATCGCTAAACGAGAAGTCGTTTGAGGCCATTGTGAGACCCAAGGATCCAAAAAAGAACGATCGTCCAAAACAAGAACGGGGTGACAAGGCCAATTCCTACTATCCCAAAGACAAAATCGAGGGTCCTCTTACTCCTCTCAAGGCCACACTGATTTTACCGTATTACGTTGGAATACTTAAAAACAATACTAAAGCAATATAAAGGTAACAATATGAGTGAATCACGCTTTATTATATATTATTGTTCTGGTTACAAAGTATGAAGGGTTTGGCCAAACTACTTTTGGATGAAGATGAAGAAGTGAAGGGAGGTTTTGATGATTTCCAAAAGTCATCAGCTAATTAATGGAAGCTTAGCAAACCTCTGAAAAAGTTCAATCGAGAAGACAAGTAAAATTAGAAGATTGAATTTCGGTTTGGAAGACTAGTGATCTGATGCTGAGTTTGGAATCAGATTGGTGGATTTCAGCAGAGTCAAATCAGATGAGTTCGATTTGAATCAGCAAAGTGTTCATCAGCAGAGTGGATTCGATCAGCAGAGTGGAAAGAGATCAGAAGTCATTCCAACGGTAATAAATGCACTTGGCGTAATAAATGTTGTTCGAAAAGGATATTAATGGCAAATGATTGAATGAGTTATTACAAAAACTTCGTATCAACATGTTGCATTTAATGCGGCTGATAGATCCGTACATCAAACTGTACAGTGAACAGTTGCAGGGAGCCGTTTAAGGTTAAGGATCGAAACTCGAGGAAGATCTAAATGAAGGAATAGTGTCCTGCAAGCTAACTATTATGGCTGCTTTTAATTACTAATAATTAAAAGAACTATTCAATTCGATTAATACATTTATATATATGGTCACCTTCATCTTATGAATAATTATCTAACATAAGGATGGAAGTCCTTAGATCACAGGGCTATGGGACAACCCTTGGACTGATCTCCAAGGCCGTGATCTAAAACTAATTCAAGGATTGTAGAATCCATTTGAGACGGGACATCAATGGATTTGGTTAGACCCTCACGAGTGTGTATACTCCGATGAACTGGAGGATGTTGGGGGTCCACGAGCATGACTGGGATAGTCGATACACACGAGTGGGTGGCTTGCAGGGATGGCAAGCGCACTGAATACCCTAACTAGGAAATAACTCACCATGGAAGCGGTAGTCACATATCGGGGATGAAGTTATTCCTATTTACAATACTGTACGAGGAACGATCCTTATTACTTGAGGTGATAGTGTTTATCTGGTGCACGAACGTCTATGCTTTGATATGAGTCCCGACTGACCGGAGTCTACCAGAAGGTCTCTGTGGGTTCATGTTGGGTATAGAGGAACGTGTATGCAGGTTCATATCATCAACAGAGGATCCGTTGACCCGACTTGATAGGTTGGGAGCTTCTCCTATGAATCTTTGTGAGAAACGTATTTCGGTAAATCATTGGCCAAGGTATCTGACGCCTTTATGAAAGTAGCTCATAAAGGTTAATTCAAAGGGAATAGTTTCAAGACCAGAATACATATAGTCGAGACAAGTAAAGGAAACTGATGAAAGTCCATAACCTTTGTCTTGACTGGGAGACCAACTAATGGAAGGATTAAGGCGTACATGGTAATTGTAAAGAATAAATGTTCACTGAATTAATTCACCAGTGATTGGGCTCCAAGGGCTTGTGGCCAGACATCGACTGTGGAGTGTGGGAGAATTTCCAAATTAGCTGGGGTGCTAATTTTTTTAATGGTCAATTGACATAGTGTTCAATTGATTAAGAGTATAGGTTTACTTGAATAATTAAATATATATATTTAATTATAACCTGCGGCCAATTATGTGGTAAACCTACGGGGGCATACACAATACACATGAAGCGAAAATAAGGAAACGAAGAATGAATGGATAGACTGGGTCGACCCATTCGAAGGAGGACGAGATTCGATCCAATCCAATTGGATCGAGTTTATAAATTAAATTGGATTTTAATTTATAAGGTAATTAATTAAATTGGATTTAATTAATTAAGGATTATTTAATTAAATGGGCTTGGAGTTCGATTTAATTAAATAGGATAAAATGGAATTTAATTAATGGGCTATTTAATTTGGATATTAAATAGGGCCCTAATTAATTAAATAGGATTGGGCCATTAATTAATTAGAAGACTAGGCCTTGCTAATTAAAAGGGCCCTAGCCCATGTAGGAAAAGGAATTAAGGTTTTAATAGGTCTCCTAGTTGGATTATGAGAAGTAACCTATATAAATAACCTTTAGTCTTGCAAGAGTAACATACAACACACACATAACACATGTGCCAACTTGATACCAAGAAACACTCTTGCAAAGAAAAGAAAAACTCTCCCTCCTTTTCCCACACATAGCCGTCGCCCATAGTAAGGAAATCGAAGGCTTGCTTCGATTTTCTCCGTGTTTTCTTCCCTCGTTTTATATCTTGATAAGATCTGTGTTCTAGCCGATCAGTCATATCAAGGTTTTCGTGCAATTGTGGTGTATAAACTCGTAGAGGCGCAACACGTGGGGTGCTAGCTGATTACAAATCCAATTCTGGATACATATTCCGCCTCAATGGCGCAGCGGTGAGTTGGAAAAGTTCCAAGCAATCCACCACTGCCGACTCAACCACTGAAGCAGAATATATTGCAGCATCGGATGCAGCAAAAGAGAGTGTTTGGATGAGAAACTTCATCCAAGAGTTGGATGTAGTTCCTAGCATTGCAGAGCCTGTAGTAGTCTTCTGTGACAACAATGGGGCGATAGCTCAAGCGAAGGAGCCGAGATCACACCACCAATCTAAACACGTAATGAGGAAATACCATGTGATCAGGGAGATCATTGGTAGAGGAGACATACACGTGGATCGTGTCAACTCAGAAGACAACATAGCTGACCCACTAACGAAGCCACTTTCGCAAAAAGCGTTCGAGGGACATCTTGTAAAGATGGGTCTTAGAAATGTTTGTGAATGGATTTAGGGCAAGTGGGAGATTGATAGGATAGTGCCCAGCAAGCCAATTCTCTTTAGCTTGTAATAGGTCTATTCTGTAATAAACAATCTTTGATTCTTATGAATAATACGCACGTTTATTTATAACTGTATAGAATAAACAATGGCCAAATTCATCTCTCGCGAATACATTTAAGCGATTGGATGAAATCCTTAGATCACATTCGACTATGGGACGATTCACTTCGGTATTGAGTGCAATCATGAAACAGTCTCTAAGGTCGTGATCTTAAAACACGTTCCAAGTCATAGATTTCGAACGAGATGGGGTATCGAAGGAATCGCCAAGACTTGTACAAATATGCATGATTCACATGGAGTGAATTTGTAGAGTTTCATGAACAAGACATTTGATGTCAGTGCATATGAGTAGGTGGTTCGATAGGGGATCGAACGCATCGAACGACCCGAACAGAGAAACCCATTGTGGAAGCGCATGACTCATATCGGTGATGGGACGTTTCTCAAGACTTATAATAGTGTACGATTTAGTCCTTAGACTTGAGGTGCTAGGGCGAATTCGGTGCATAGATATATGTACTTAGATTTAGGTACTGGTCACGTAGCCTGACCATAATGTGCCTAAGTTGTGTGCCTATAGTTGTGTACGCGAGTGGTTAGTACCAAGATGGAATCTACCGACTCATCGTAATGGATGAGAGAATTTCCTATACGATTCGGTGATGGATTTGGAAAGGGGTTTCCAAATTTAGCAGTCACACTGGATTATTATCCCGAATTAGAAAGTATAGTTATTGAGATAATTAGAGGTGCCGATCAATTCACACACCCTAGGTCTCAATCGGGAAATTAAGTCGATAGAAGGACCGTATGTACATGGCAATTATAAGAGGTGAGGTTCACAAATATCAATTCACCTGAAGTTGGGCTTCATGGGCTTGTGGCTAGACATCGACCATGAAGTGTAGGTACTCCTGAATTAATAAGGGAGATTAATTCTGGAGTGGTCAATTAAAAGGGTTTAATTGATCGGAGCATTTAATTGCTCATAAATTAAATCACGAAGGGTTCGTGGGCCTGCTGCCAATTGATGGTGAACCTAGAGGGTCACACACAATACAATTGGACAGTAACAGTCATAAAAGGAAATATTTTGATTTAAGGGAGTTAAATCAATTAAATGAATTAAAGTGTTAATTCAAATGGAAGGATAATTAATTAGATGGTCTAATTAATTAAATATTAATTAAAGTGTTAATTAATTGAGAGATATTAATTAAATTGGATTAATTGGGCTGATTTAATTAATGGTTAATTAAATTAAGTTGCAAGACATGGGCCTTTTAATTAAAAGCCCAGAAGAAGTCTTGCAAGACTAGGTAGGGGCGATTTTTGGCTAAGGAAAGGAAGGGAGAGTTTGTTTTCTTGTATGACAAGGAGGATCTAAGAAGATATACAAGTATATCTTGTTACCTTATTAGATAAGGAAGAGATCTTTAAGAGATATCTACAAAGAGAAGTTTTCTTCTCTTATAAATAGATATCTCCTCACAACTCTCCATAAGTTAATCTTCAAGAACTCTTGCACTCCCAAAAACCCTAGCCGCCCCCTAGCCCTAGCCGCACCACCACAGCGCCGCCCCCTCTCTCTCTGTTCTTCCATATCTGGATCTAGATCTGAATCTAGATCTGTTCTTCCTCCATTGACAACCTTCTATTTCTAGTTCGTAGCCTGTGAATAGAAGGTGTTGCTACAATCCAATTGGCGTGGATACACTCTGGAGGTGAGACAATTGGATCACTCGTTGTGAATCAGCAAAAGCCGGAGATTGCCGCCACCTTGCCTGCAGTGAGGTAAATCGCATATCTCCTTTTCTATTCTATTGTAGATTTGTTTGATTCAACCTTTTTGCATACATAAGGTGGAAAATATATCTTGGGTCTGCTGGGTTGCCTCGGAAAAATTTTAAATTCCGCACTCTCGTTGTTTTAACAACCGGGGCATATCCCAACAACTTCAATCCTCAATTCAAGTTGGTGAAGAAGTCATAACCCTTCATCAAAATATGGATCATCTAAATAATCAAATTGAAGTTCTATCTGCTACACAAAGACAACGTGGGAATCTACTTAAAGCAATGGATCTAAACATCACAAAGCTCTGTGACGCCTTAAACATTCCACCTGTGCAAATTGAAGAACTCAACCCTGCTGATGATGACAAAAAGGAGGAAGAGTTATCTATTGAAAAGGAGGAAGTTAAAGTTACTGATGACAATGGATCTAAAGAGGCTGCTAATAAGCCTGCTGATGATGATGAAAAAGCTGAATTAGAAGAAGAACCCAATTATGCGGCAAAGGAAGACATACAAATTGCTGCCTTTCAAAGATTTGTTGCTGAAGAACAACTTGATCCATTTCAAAAAGTAAAGAGACTAGAGAAACTACAAGCTAAAATTGACAAAGATGATAAATTAGAAAAAACCAAGAAATTAGCACTGGATTTCTATAGTGGAGAAAGTGAAGAAAAAGAGATGGAAGAAATAGAAGAAGAAGAAGAAGAGTCAGAAGACTAGATTAGCTTTACTTCTTTTTATCATTCTCTTTTGTAATTTTCTATCTTTTGTAACTTTTTCATTTTTGTAATGTAATGTACATGTAATAGTTCAATATTGAAAGATTACAAGTTACCCAACTTTATTTCTATCTCAGAAATTTTGTGTGAAGACTTAACTGAAGTTAGAACAGGTGCCTAGCTGAAGTTTTGTCATCATCAAAAGGGGGGAAATTATTGGATGAAGATGAAGAAGTAAATGGAGGTTTTGATGATTTTCAAAAGTCATCATCTAAGTAATGAAAGCTTAGCAAACCTCTGAAAAAGTTCAATTGAGAAGACAAGTAAAATCAGAAGATTGAATTTCGGTCTGGAAGACTAGTAATCTGGTGCTATGTTCGGAATCAGACTGGTGGATTTCAACAGAGTCAAATCAGATAAGTTCGATTTGAATCAGCAGAGTGGAAAGAGATCAGAAGTCATTCCAACGGTAATAAATGCACTTGGTGTCGGATGAAGATGAAGAAGTGAAGGGAGGTTCTGATGATTTCCAAAAGTCATCATTAAATTAATGGAAGCTTAGCAAACCTCTGAAAAGTTTAACCGAGAAAACAAGTAAAATCAGAAGGTTAAATTTTGGTCCAGAAGACTATTGATCTGATGCAGAGTCAGGAATCAGACTGGTGGATTTCAGCAGAGTCAAATCAGATGTGTTCGATTTGAATCAGCAGAGTGGATTCGATTAGCAGAGTGGAAGTGATCATAAGGTCATTCCAACGATAATAAATGCACTTGGCGTAATAAATCCTGTAAGAAAAGAGTATTATAGACAAATGATTGAAGAAAAACCTCATATCAGCAAGGTGCATTAAATGCGACTTGACAGAAAGTACAGCAGAATTGTACAATGAACAGTTGCATAGAGCCGTTCAGAAACAGGGACCAGTACTCGAGGAAGATCTGAAATCTGTCTCACTTCAACGGGCATAATTCAAATTCGCGAGTATAAATAGATTAAGATTCAAGAGTTAGAGATAGCACAACAACTGAGAGATAATTCAAGCGAGCTAATTTTCTAAATCTCAAAAACTCAAGAACAAATCCCTATCAGCCGAGTCATCTGTTGACGAAGCCGAGTTGAAGAAACAAGCAAAAAAAAAAATCTGAGTGATTTCTATAAACATTGAGTGTTGTGAGAAGTGTATATCCATCTTTGTGAGTGATATAACTTCAGAGTATAGGTTTTCTTTGTGATTTCCTATGGCGAAGTTGTGGCTTTATCATTTGTTGTAAAAACACAAGTAGAGTGTACTATTTACTTGGTGTTCATAGTATAACCTAAATCTTTGTGATTTGGAAGCGTGGACTAAAAGACTTGTTGTCTATATAACCACTATAAAAATCCTTATGTTGGTTTACTTGCTTTTAAAAGGAGTTTTCAAAAACTGGGGATAAAATCTTTAAGTAAGAAAAACTTGTTTGAAAAACGCTTGATATAAATCCGCTGCATAACAAGTTTCAAACTCTGATTCAATTTGAAACAGTTAAGTAAAATCAGACTAGTGGTCAACTTACGCTGAACAAGCTTTGTGCTCGAACAACTAAGTAATCTCATAGTTTTGATCAGCTTTCTCTGCTGATAAGGAAAGTTAGAGAAATTTTTGAAAAGGTTCAGAGGTCTATTCACCCCCCCCCCCCCCCTCTAGACCTCATCTGACCACTTGGGACCAACAAGTGCTATCAGATCAGGTGGTTCATTTGAATCATTTGACTGAGCAATCTTGACAAAGTTGGCATATTCATCTCTACTAGAGCCCTTGATAATGACAGATTTGACAAAGTCAAATACTGTAAACTGCAAAAGAGATGTGGGACAAAGTTCGTGATATAAGCGAAGGGAATGATGCTATTAAAGAGCAAACCTTGAGCATAGCCCTTGAGAAGTTGGAAAACATCAAAATGAAGTCTGGAGAAACCATTGACCAAATGGACACATGGTTTACAAGGACGTTAAATGATGTGTTAAAGTTGGGAAAGACCTTTACTGATAAGGAGATCATTGTGAAAGTTCTAAAGATCGGCAGATGGAAGAATCACGAGATTTTGGGAAAATCTCTCTTACTGAACTGTTCTCTGTACTCAAGGCATATGAGTATAATTTGCCAAGAATGGGAATAGAAGAAACATCAACTTCACATCCCACTGCTGCCTTAGTTGCTGCAGAACGAACAAAAAGATCAGCAGGGAGATCAAAAGAAATAGACTCATCTGCTGAGACTACTCTACTCAACAAAAATGAGTATACTGCTGACGATGTTGCAATACTGTTGAATGTGTTCAAGAAGTTCTACAAGAGAAAGATGAAGAACAAATACAATTATGCTTCTACTTCTAACCCTACTTCTCATTCCGATAATGGTAAGGATGATTATAAATCCAAACTAATGTGCTATAACTGTAGGAAATTGGGACATTTCATCAAGGACTTCCCATATCCTAAAGCCGAGAAGTATACAGAGGATGAAAAGAAAGTAAGAAAAGAGAGGAGACACCAAAAGAGCAAAGTATTGTTGGCTGAAGCTGAAAAGATAGCAGCCATCTATTCGTCTGATTCAGACTCGGAGACATCAGAAGATGACTCTGCTGAAGAAGAGACACCTGCACTGCTCTGTCTCATGGCCAAGGAATCTGATGATTCTGACAATGAGGTAACTCTCTCTGAAAATGAAAGTGAACTATTTAGTTAATTTGAACAAATGATGAAAAACAACACAAGTGTTGTTGATGCATTTGCAAAGCTTAAGGAAGACATGACTTTGCTGAAAAAGCAAAATTCTATACTGAAACTTAAGGTTGAAAAACCGCAAGAATCAGTTGAGTACAAACAGCTTGCGCATGAGGAGTTTGCTTTTATCAATGGAGAACTGCAAGAAGAAGTTTATGTTGAACAAACTCCAGGATTTAAAGCTTATCAACAAGGAGACAAAGTATATCGTCTAAAGAAAGCCCTGTATGGACTAAAGCAAGCACCAAGAGCATGGTATGATACCTTATTTGATTTTCTTTTAATTAAAGGATTTCGCAAAGGTAAAGTAGACAAGACCTTGTTCACTATTGAATGGGATAATCATATATTGTTAGTTAAAATATATGTGGACGATATTCTTTTTGGTTCAACTAACAAACAGATGTGTGAGAAGTTCTCTAAGCTGATGCAAAACAAGTTTGAAATGAGCATGATGAGAGAACTCAATTACTTTCTTGGATTACAAGTAAAACAGCTGCCTGATGGCATACTTATTAATCAAGCAAAGTACACAAAAGATCTGTTCAAGAAATTTGGTATGGAAACTAGCTCATCTGTTGCTATTCCAATTTCTACTGGACTTCGCCTTGACAAGGATGAAGATGAAAAATCAGTGGACATCACCAAATATAGAGGCATAATTGGATCCCTGCTGTACCTTATTGCAAGCAGACTTGATATTATGTACTCTGTTGGGGTTTGTGCGAGATTTCAATCAAATCATAAGGAATCTCATCTCTTAGCTGCTAAAAGGATATTAAGGTATCTTAATGGCACTCAAGAATTGGGATTATGGTATCCAAGGGAATCATGATTTGAACTTATTGGATATTCCAATTCTGACCTTGCTGGCTGCAAAATTGATAGGAAGAGTACTACAGGTACATGTCAATTTTTAGGTAGTCGTCTGATATCATGGATGAGTAAGAAACAGACTTCAGTATCCATATCTATTGCTGAAGCTGAATACATTGCTGCTGGAGCATGTTGTGCACATATACTTTGGTTGAAACATCAACTAGAAGACTACAATATCAAAATATGTGGAATACCTATACACTGTGACAATACAAGAGCAATCTCACTTACTCAGAATAAAACAAGTCATTCTAGGACTAAGCATATTGAGATCAAACATTTATAAGAGATCACGTTGAGAAAGGAAATGTCATAATTGAGTATGTTCATACAGATAATTAGATAGCTGGCATTTTCACCAAACCATTAAGTGATTCAAGATTTTCTACTCTCAGAGTGGAATTAGGCTTGTTAAATTTTGATTCATAAGCTGAGGGGAAAGCTATCAGAAGACATGGTTCATCAGCTGACTAATCTAATAACAAGTAGTATTCTTCAAGAATACTGACTCTCAACAGACTAGTTGACTGATAAATTTTTGAACTCAGGGGAACGTGTAAGACGAGCGGTACTCCTGATTAAAGGATGAAATCTTCAATGACAGTTAGTTGAAGTTATATTATTGGAAGATTTGTTCTTAATTCTTGAAGACATGAAGATTATTTATCTTGCTGGATTGACAAACAGGAAAGGAAGATCACTAGCTATTGGCTTTCACTAGTGATATATTGTGTCAAACAAGTCATCTGTCAGATAAGTACAATTCTACTCATCGGATTATTTATAAGAGTACTGTGTTAAAAACGCTTTATCTAAAACACGCTTTTATAAGTAGAAGACTAGGGACGCTTCGTTTTCCCGCCTAGTCTGACAGAATTTATAAAATTTGAAATCCGTAATTGTCGTACACACGATTGTAACTGACATATATAGATCTAACGGTTGGCGGATAACACGAAAACCGAAAATTCCCCAACCCTATAAATCCAGATCTGATCAGAAGAGTGACTTTACGCACCTTCAAATTTTCTAACTTACAAGAACTACTAATCTTCTCTGTATTCTTGTGAGATTTTTCTTTGCATTCTACACTAATTTCTACAGATATCATGGGTTCCAAAGCTGCTGCTAATGCTAAAGGAAGGTACCTGAATTACGAGAGATGTATCATGCTACTGGTACAAAGCTCATGAAAGAAATTATGGAGAAATTCAAAGCCCCGTCTCTTGTGAACTACATGGAATCACATGAAACCATAGTGTTCAGCCCAAAGGTAGATGAATTTTACGCAAGTGCAAAAGTTTATTTCGAGAAACTAGAAATCAAGGCCAAAGTTGGAGAGAAAAATGTATGCATCACCCCAGCCATGTTGTGTAAAAAATATGGCCTGAAGAATGAATGAGCTATTGATCTCTCAGTGTTGGCTGGTCCTTTGGAGAAGGATTAATGGAAAATTGCTGCGAAGAAGGGTGAAATTCTCATCGGTTCAGTCAAGAAGACTCAACTGATTGATGAATTTCGATTGATGGCTGACCTATTTGCAAAGATCATTGAAAATTGCACCAGTGCACTTGATGGATTACCCAAGAGGAGGATGCACTCAATGATGGCAGTTTACTATGGAATGAAGGTAAACTGGGTTACTTATGTGTTCTATGTGATAGCAGATCACAAATAGGCTGGACACAACTATCACAAGATTTTCTTAAGTCTTTTGCTGATGAGTTTAGGCTGTGGAATGACTCATGGGAAAGTCATTCATAGAGCAAAAGTGGTTAAGGTTTATGAAGCCATCAATGAATAAACCAAACCTAATGTAACTCCTGAGAAGAAACATCAGAAGAGAAAAGCTATTGAAGTAAAGGAGCCTGCTGTTAAGGCTAAGTAAAACAAAATTGAAGTTAATGTTGTTGAGCCTGTTGTTCAAACAGCAGCTAACCCTGTTGTTGAAGCCAGAACAGATGACATTGCTGATGAAATTATCTCTGAAGTTGCCAGGGATATTGATGCAATGCCGATAGAGGACTCTCCTGAAAGAACAATATCAGAAGAAGTACCAGTAGAAAATATTTCCAAAAGAACAAGAAGTGCTATCAAAAATACTGCTGCTACCAAGCTTGTTCACACAAAAGCAACTGCCAGAAAAAGGATACACTTAACAGGACATCACGTCACTTTTTCTGAGAAAGTAAGAGAAGATCCTCAATCTGTTGAGAGACCAGCAGAATCAATGAAGTAGTCTGATACAGCAAATCAGACGACAACTGAGGTATTTGCACCGCATGTTGATCAGACTGCTATACCAACAACTGGGTCTGCTGAGGCACTTGCCGCAAGAAGAAAAAGGACCGGCAAGGCCAAGATCACCTATGATCACAAAAAGAAAAAGGAAGAAGCTGAGCAGAAGAAGAAAGATGAGGCTAAGCTAAAGGCTGCTATTGAAGCAAATAAAGCTATAGCTGAAATATAAAAGATGACAGAGGCTGAATTAGCTGCCAAGGAAGAAGAAGACTTGGCCAAAGCTCTTGAAACCAGAAAAATTGATGCTTACGGCCCTATACATGGTGGTGGGATCGTGATAGGGGAACCAAATAAAGATGGTTTCGTTATGCCTATACCTACATTTGTAAAAAGAAAACGAAGAGAGGTGAAACACGCTTTAGAGATTGTACAAAGTGATCTAGAAGTCTTCTCTCGTTTCTAATAAGAATTAGAAAGGTATAACAACCTGTTGCATAACAAGAGTACTCTTCTGGCTGAGAAAATCAGATATAACAGATGGAGAGAGTATCGTCTTGTGAAGTCGAAGGAGAAAATCCTCACCTGGGAGTTTTCTGAAGAGGAACAGTGGGTACTCAATTGGTTGCAAACTACCTCCATCACACAGGCTTTGGATTCAGATTAGTTCTATGACATGGTTCACAATTACATGAAGAAGATTGTCAAAGAAGAATCAACAAAGTTAAAGCAGACTATGCTGAAGAAGATAACAAAAACAAATGATGCTGGGGACATAGCTGTACAGCTGGCAGTTTGTGTGACATTGGACAAGTGGACTCAAAGATCAAGATTTGAGAAGGGAAGCTCTAGTGATCTACCACCTCTGCCAAGTCTTCAACACATAGTTTTTGGGTCTGCCATAAGGACATTTCAAGAATCAACTCAACAGACTACATCAACATTTGTTCCTGCTGCTTTTATACATCATAAAACTGTTGTGTCTGCTGATGGGTTTGATCTTATGCATGTTATAGATGAAGGAACAGACCAGTCAAAGCTGCTGTCAACAATTCATCAGTGGAGATTAATCTTCAATATGCTCAAGTCCCACTTGATGAAATACCACAAGAAAGGGAGCCGCTTGCCATTGAATAAAAAGCTCCAGAAAATCAGCAAAGTGCTAGTCCTACCAGAAATAACAACGCATTTCAATCAACACTTCTGGATTCCATGAAGGCTTTGATTGAGTCTACGCTGAAGGAAATGGAGGATAGAAACAAGGAATCTATGAGAAAATTTGAGGAGATGGCCTCAACCTTGTTTCAAAGCACCGTTGCAAACCTGCCTAAGCCTACTGATCCTACCCCTCTGATCCAAGAAGAGCTGAACAACATCAAGTCTGAAGTTCAAACGATAAAGGAAGATGTTCAGAAGTTTGGAAAAAGGGTTAATGAAAATCAAGCTGGCTGGAAGGAGATCAATCTTGTTGTGGAAAATGCTATGGAAGCTGGAGAAGAAAAGACTTCTAATATGATACAAGCATTTACCTCAAGCATGGACTTAGTACTTCAGTCTCAATTTCAGCTTAGTGAGAGCAATGACATCGTACTCCATCGGTCTGAAGAACTACATTCCAAGCAACAACAACAAGAAACACAACTATCTGTAATGGATCAAAACATCAGGATGCTATGCAATGCAGTAAGCATTACTCCTGTTCAAGCTGAGAAACTCGACCCTGCTGATGATGATAAAAAGGGGGAAGAGGAATCTGCTAACAAGAAAAATGCTACTGAAGAAGCTACTGAAGTAGTTCAAAGTTCTGAAGAGGTTACTAATAAGCCTGCTGAAGATACAAAGGCTGCTGAGGAGGTTGAACAGACTGTTGATGTTGCTGATGATGTTGAAAATAAAGCTGAAGAAGAAGAACCCAAGGATGCAGCAAAGGAAGACAAACGGATTGCTGCCTCTAAGGATTCTGCTGAAGAACAGCTTGATCCATTCCGAAAGCTAAGAGAATAGATGAAATCAAAGCTAAATTTGAGGCTGCTGCCAAGAAATTAGAACTATTCTCTAATGGTGAAGATGACGAAGAAGAAGAAGAACTAGAAGAATAGACTACTTTACTTCTCTTATCACTTCATTGTAAATTAATGTAACTTTTCATCTTTTTGTAATCTGATGTAATTGTAATATGTTCTAAATCAATAAAAGATTACAAATTCCAACTCAATCTCTATCTCAGAAATTTTGTGTGAAGACTTAACTTTAGTTTAGTTACAGGTACTTAGCTGAAGTTTTGTCATCATCAAAAAGGGGGAAATTGTTGGATGAAGCTGAAGAAGTGAAGGGAGGTTTTGATTATTTCCAAAAGTCATCAGCTAAGTAATGGAAGCTTAGCAAGCCTCTGAAAAGTTTAACCGAGAAGACAAGTTAAATCAGAAGGTTAAATTTTGGTCCAGAAGACTACTGATCTGATGCTGAGTTAGGAATCAGACTAGTGGATTTCAATAGAGTCAAATCAGATGAGTTCGATTTGAATCAGCAGAGTGTTCATCAGCAGAGTGGATTCGATCAGCAGAGTAGAAGTGATCAGAAAGTTCTTCCAACGGTAATAAATGCACTTGGCGTAATAAATGTTGTAAGAAGATTGAAGAGAAACATCGGATCAACAAGGTGCATTAAATGCGACTTGACAGAAAGTACAACAGCATTGTACAGTGAACAGTTGCAGAAGCCGTTATGAAACAAGGACCAGTACTCGAGGAAGATCTGAAAATCTGTATTTCCTCAACGGGCATAATTCAAATCCTCAAGTATAAATAGTTCTGGATTCAAGAGTTAGAGACAAGAAGCAACTCAATCACAACTGAGAGAATTCACGATCAAATCTTCAAGTCTCAACTACTAAAAAACAGAACACTAACAACGAAGTCATTTGTTGACAAGCTGAGTCGAGAAAAACAAGTATACATCAAAAAAATCTTAGTGATTTCTATAAAAGAGAAAGTTATGAGAAGTAGTTTTCCATCTTAGTGAGTAAAAATACTTCAAAGTATAGGTTTTCTTTGTGATCTCCTATAGCAAACTTGTGGCTTTATCGTATGTTGTGAAAGTGCAACTAGAGTGTACTATCTACTAAGTGTTAATAGTATATCCTAAATCTTCGTGATTTTGAAGAGTGGACTAAAAGACATTCTTGTCTATATAACCACTGTAAAAATTCTCTGTGTTTGATTACTTGCATTTTTACTTGCATATTTTCAAAAGTAAGAAAATAACTTGTTTCAAAAACACTTGACAAATCCGCTGCATATAAGTTTCAAACATTGTTTTAAATTGAAACATATAAGTAAATCAGACGAGTGGTCAATTCTGCTGTTTAAGCTAAGTGTTCGATCAACTTACTCTGCTGCTAAGAAAACTTGGAGAAATTTTGAAAAGATTTAGAGGTCTATTCATCCCCCCCCCCCCCCCCCCCCCCCTCCTCTAGACCTCATCTGACCACTTGGGACCAACATAAGTAATGGAAAATTTACTCTCTTTTGTGCCATGTGAAAATAGGCATATTACATTTTTAATCTTGAGTGTGTTTATAATTGCACACACGCATCATAATGTGCGTGATTGAGATTTCATTTCGGTGTAGAAATTGGTCAATAAACTATATGATCTTGACAACATTTTCAATTAACTTTTAACCCCCTATAATATTGGTTAATGACCATCTTACATGCTCATGTGAAAATATAAAAACCAAATGGAAGACAGTATAAATTATCTCATGGGAAAACTATTTATTTAATAATAACCCAAGGGAATATTTAATTTACTGGCCCCCTATCCAAATAAAATATTCTCAAACATGTGATTCATATTATTTCATGTATGTACTTAGTACTTGAAATTTAAATTGACAAATAAATTTAAATAATTGAGCCTTACAAGTTGTGGAAAATTTTACTATTCTACATGAAATGACAACTCATTTGTTTAATTTTCCATACAGGAAGTGACTACAACAACTTTAAAACTGGAAAATTATGTTGAACGGTTTAGCTTTTCCCTACGAAATTTCTAGGCATGGAAATTGTTAGTGTTCTTTTTTTTTTTCCCAACTTCAATTTTTCATTCAAAAGATATCCCATGATTATATATATATACAATGATTTTATAGGCAGAGATGCATGTGTCATCATTTCTCTAAATGGCCAAAATTGTTAAGTATTTTCTTTGATGTCTAATTCGTAGGTTCGAGTTTCACACTTATTTAGATCAATTATGGACTCAAATTTTTGCAAAAAAAAAAAAAAGAAAAGGATCGTTTGTTATTTGATTAAATCTAAAAAACATCGTACTTAATTAACAACTACATATTTTTTATTTATTTTTATTAAAACATCTTATGACTTTCTAGAAACTATAGGTGGAACTTTAATACTGCAATTGATATATGACCATGTGCTAAGCAATACAGATGTTTGTTTATTAAAACTTGATATCTCGAGATTTTGGATTCAAATCCCTCATTGGTTAACTCTTAGTGTCCATCCGTATTAGTTATGTCTGTTATAGTTTGATATCCGATCAATCAATTTACAAATACTTACCGGCACTCACATATATCTCGTGGTCTACATGGACCGATTGCTCATTCTTGGAAAAAAAAAAGTGTTAATTAGTTAGTTATTTATTGGCCCTCATATTAATTGAGAATCCTTTACAAAATTTTGACCATTTACAGTATTGCAAAAAATAACTGTCTAAATTAATGTGAATTACCATATAATTCACAATGATATATATGTAAATTAAGAGAATCACAAACCACAACTTTCATGCACAACCACAAAATATTGCATCCCGGTCCTTATTTTGTAAAATATGTAAGATGCTAATTTCTTCATTTTAGAAAATAGAATTAAATTCTACATTTATTAAATTATTCTTTAGGTGATAAAATGAACAACTGTATTAATAAAACATAATGGTGTGAATTTTTCTCAACTACCTAGCGCACTTAATTAAGTTTCCCAACTTTCATTTACTATTCACCTATGAAGTGCATTTGCACCTATAAATACTACACTTTCTACATGCCTAAACCATCAACTTTGATAAGAAATTTCTCCTTCTTCCTTAATCTCACCTTCCCCCTTTTTACGATGAATGCAGATCAAAACGACCCACCTGAATAGAATCCATTCCAAAATAAATCTGCTAGAAAAGGGAAAGGGCGACAAAAGATAAACATAGAAAAAATAGAAAACGAGAATAACCTTAAGGTTACATTCTCTAAAAGGCGAGTTGGTTTATTAATAAAAGCTAGCGAACTAGCCACACTCACTGTGAACTTCTTATTATTTTCTTTTTCCCTAGTGGGAAAGGACATGCATTTTCCCACCCTGATATAGAAACCATTTCTAACAAATTTAATGGCCAAAACCAAAACCAAAATCAACCAAGTGCTGAAACATACCTCTACCTCATTACTCAAAGAAACAATAATATAACTCAAAAAAACCAAGAGCTAGTTCAAATGGAAAACCAGTTAGAACTTGAGAAGAAAAAAACCAAAGAACTTGAAATAGATATCCTTGAAAGACTAAGACAAGGGCATTGGAGCTGCCCTCGCATACTTGAGCTAAGCAAAAAATGTCGTAGCTAATTTGGCAGAGAAGTTTGGTAATTTCAAATTAGTTATGGATGATCTACTAGAAAGTCATCGTCCAAGTATGGTGAATCCGAATACGAACAGTATTCGGATCTAAATATATACCATAATCTATATGCTCCAGATCAGATGATCCTGTTGAAGGTACTGGGACTGACGGGATCAATTTCCCTTGGCAAAACCAAAATAGAACCATTTATTTTGGTTTACCTAGTCATAACTATGATATGCCAGGTCCAAGTGATTTGTCATATTATGGCAATCAAGAAAGGTCCATATTTTTCAGTGGACTCGACAAGACTTTTCTGTTCGACAACATTACTGGTTACTTAAATGGGTAGAATTTAATGGACATTCAAAGGTCGAGTGGGACCAATAATCTATTGGACATATCAGGTAAGAGTGGGACCAATAATTTCACTGACATACCAGCAGGGCCGAGTAGAACCAATCTCATGGATCCTATATCTAATCCCATATGGCAACAATTTTCTTCTTTCACTACAACTCCTGCTAGTCATTGTAGGTCATCTAATGTAACTATCCCACGCAATTCCAACATTGGCAATGCAACTCCATATGTTCTGGAACCTGGAAATCATATGGTGCAGCTAATGCAAGACAATTTAGAGAACATGTTTCAGGGGACGTTCAACAACAACTACAACGGAGATGAAAATTCTGAAGCGATAGTGCCCTGCAAGCCAATATATTTAGTTTGTATTAGGATTATCATGTAGTAAACTTTCTTTTCTATAAATGAATTATTACGTTTTATTTTGTTTGTAGTATGTAAATCAAACAATGGCCAACTTCATCTCACGCGAAGTACTTAAGCGATTGGATGAAATCCTTAGATCACAATAAACTATAGGACGATTCACTTCAGTATGAAGTCAATCATGAAACAATCTCTAAGGTCGTCTTCATAAAACACGTTCCAAGTCATAAATTCCAAACGAAACGGGGTATCGAAGGATCACAAAGACTTGTACGAATATGCATGATTCACATGGAGTGAATGTGTAGCGTTTCATGAGCAAGACCTTTATGATAGTGCATATGAGTAGGTGGTTCGATAGGGGATCGAACGCATCGAATGACCCGAACAGAGAAAGCCACTGTGGAATCGCATGACCCACATCGGCGATGTGATGTTTCTCAAAACTTATAATAGTGTACGATTTAGTCATTTGACTTGGACATTCCCATGAAGATCATAATTACATATAATGAAAAATCGTCAATTCTTACACTGATCCCTATCATAACCCAAATGTGATGAGTCGTGCTAAACAACTTGCATAGTAAACACTCTCCTCCAACACATGAGTTGGATTCATAATCAAAGCAACGGTAAAGTTGGATTAATAGAAAGCAGGGGAAATAGGTTAATGAAAATTGACAAAATCGATAAAAGTCGGTTAAAACATGTGAAAATAATAAAAAAGTTAGTAAAATGGATGAACATTGGTAAAGTTGATGAAAAACAGGTGAAACCGGTAAAACAACGCCTGTGAAATCGATAAATACATATGGAATTGAATAAATTTGGATAAAATTAAATATCCTATTATTTCATGCTTTTAATATATCACATTTTCATTTTTCTAATTTATCACGAAATGACTTTCTAGAAACTATAGGTGGAACTTTAATACTGCAAGTGATATATGACCATTTGTTTCTAAGCAATTCAGATGTTTGTTTCTCGAGATTGGATTCAAATTCCACATCGGTTACATGTTAGTGTCCATCCGTATTAGTTTTGTATATTACAACTTGATATCTCGAGATTTTGGATTCAAATCCCTCACCGGTTAACTTTTAGTGTCCATCCGTATTGGTTTTGTTTATTACGGTTTGATATCCGATCAATCAATTTACAAATACTTATCGGCAATCTCATATATACCGCGGTTTACATGGACCGATTGCTCATTCTTGGAAAAAAAGTCTTAATTAGTTAGTTATTTATTGGTCCTCGTATTAATTGAGAATCCTATACAAAATTTTATCCATATGCAGTATTGCGGAAAACAACTGTCTAACTTAATGTGAATCACCATATAATTCACAATGATATATATGTAAATTAAGAGAATCATAAACCACAACATTCATGCACAACAACGTAATATTGCATCCCGATCCTTATTTAGTAAAAAATGTAAGATGCTCATTTCTTCATTTCTAAAATAGAATTAAATTCTACATTTATTCAATTATTATTTAGGTGATAAAATGAACAATTATATTAATAAATCAATAATGGTGTCAATTTTTCTCAATTACCTGGCGCACTTAATGAATTTTTCCCAATTTCCATAAACTATTCACCTATGAAGTGCATTTGCACCTATAAATACCGCACTTTCTACTTGCCTAGACCATCAACCTTGATAAGAAAGCTCTCCTTCTTCTTTAATCTCCCCCCTCCCCTTTTTTACGATGAATGCTGATCAAAATGATCCACCTTAATGGAATCCTTTCCAAAATAAATCTGCTAGAAAAGGGAAAGGGCAGCAAAAAATAAACAAAAAAAAAAGAAAAGAAAATGAGAATAACCTTCATATTATGTTCCCTAAAAGGCGCGTTGGGTTATTCAAAAAAGCTAGCGAACTAGCCACACTCACTGGTGCTGAACTTCTTGTCATTTTCTATTCCCCTAGTGGGAAAGGACATGCATTTTCCCACCCTGATATAGAAACCATTCTAACAAATTTAATGGCCAAAACCAAAACCAAAATCAACCAAGTATTGAAACTGACCTCTACCTCATTACTCAAAGAAACGATCATATAACTCAAATAACCCAAGAGCTACTTCAAATGAAAAGTCAGTTAGAACTCGAGAAGAAAAAAGCCAAAAAACTTGAAATAGATAACCTTGAAACTCGAAACAAGGGCATTGGAGCCGCCCTTGCATACTTGAGCTAAGGAAAAATGACGTAGCTGATTTGGCAGAGAAGTTTGGTAAATTTAATGTAGTTATGGATGATATACTTGAAAATCATCATCCGAGCATGGTGAATCCGAATACGAACACAAATCCGGATCCAAATATATACCAAAATATATATGCTCCTGATCAGACTAATCATGTTGCAGGTACTGGGACTGATGGGATCAATTTCCCCTGGCCAAACCAAACTGGAACCAATTATTTTGATTTACCAAGTCATAACTATGATATGCCAGGGCCAAGTGTTATGTCATCTTATGGAAATCAAGAAAGGTCCAAGTTTTTAAGTGGACTCGACACGTCTTTTTTGTTGGACAACATGACTGATAACTTAAACGGGTTAAATTTAATGGACATTCCAGGGCCAAGTTGGACCAATAATCTCTTGGACATACCAAGACCGATATGGACCAATAATCTCATTGACATACCACCAGGACCGAGTAGAACCAACCTCATGGATCCTAGATCTAATCCCATGTGGGAGCAATTTTCTACTTTCACACATGGGATCAGATCTAGGATCCATGAGGTTGGTTCTACTCGGCCCTGGTGGTATGTCAATGAGATTATTGGTCCATATCGGTCTTCGTATGTCCAAGAGATTATTGGTCCCACTTGGCCCTGGAATGCCCATTAAATTTAACCCGTTTAAGTTATCAGTCATGTTGTCCAACAAAAAAGACGTGTCGAGTCCATTTAAAACATGGACCTTTCTTGATTTCCATAAGATGACATATCACTTGGCCCTGGCATATCATAGTTATGACTTGGTAAATCAAAATAATTGGTTCCAGTTTGGTTTGGCCAGGGGAAATTGGCAATGCGGCTCCATATGTTCTGCAACCTGGAAATTATATTGTGCCACTAATGCAAGACAATTTAGAGAACATGTTTCAAGGGACATTCAAAAACAACTACAATGGAGATGGAAATTCAATGGCGCTAAATCAGGGAAATGTTCAGAACATGTTCCAGGGTACGTTCAACACCATTAACAGTGGGAATTATTATACGATGCCGAATCAGGGAAATGTTCAGAACATGTTTCAGGGGACGTTCAACTACAACAATGGAATTTATACGACGCCAAATCTTCAGGGAAATGTTCAGAACATGTTTCAGGGGGCGTTGAATAACAACAATGTAAATGGAAATTTTACGGTGCCATTTCAAGGACATGTTCAGAACATGTTCCAGGGGTTAAAAAATAAAAATGGCTTTGGAAATTCTACGGCACCAGGGCAAAATAATGATATACAAAATAGGATTCAAGAGTTCAATCGCATGAATGGCCATGAAAATTGAGGTTTAAATGTCTTTGTATGAATATATATTTTAATTATCAAAAACCCCCTTGTTGTTGTTTTTTATTAATTAAAAAACCCCTTTCCAAGATAAAATAACAATTATATCTTCACCAAAGGATGAAGAAATTTCATCTTAACCTAAAAATGATCAATTATCCCCCTAGTTAACTTTGAAATTTTCCAATAACCCCACCGTTCACATAAAAATATTTATGAAGAAATTTCAAATGGGTTCTTTTGCTAATAAATACAATACAAAGGGCTTTTTGATAGTTAGGCAAAGCACAATGAGTGTTTTTGTATCTAGCTCAAAAAATATACTATGTTTTATGTTTCTGATCGTGCCTTGGCACGAATGGGACCAGTCTGATTTAAAGCGTGAATATCCTTGTGATTCTATTTATCTTCTTCAATTATATAGAAATCATAATGATAAGTAATAGATTTTGTTTTTGATATTTTTAGGGAATTCGAGATGGGTTCATGCTATGAATTTTTCGAGACAAATGGTATTTGTGGAAGCTCCGATAATTCCATTCATGGTAGACAGTGTGGAAGCTGAATTGCAGAAAGGTTATGGGCCTCTTACCTTTCTTAAGGTGCATGATGCTGGTCATATTGTTCCGATGGATCAATCGAAAGGTTCATTAGAAATGTTGAGGAGATGGACACAAGGCAAAGAACCTTTAACACATAAAGATGGTCAACTTGTTCCAATGTGATTTTAACTAGTATGAAAAATATGTTGAAATTGGATATTATGTAAAGTTGTATGTAATATGTCTCTTTCAGTGGTATCAAGGACTATAAACTGTGGTACCTTGGAGGTACATATATATGAGAAATTAAGGAACGAAAATTCCTAAAGGGCACGATCTGCATAAATCATAGGTTGTTACCATGCATAGTTTCATTATTCCCCTAGTGATAGTGATTATGGTTGTCATAGAGATCTGCCACAATTTGTAGTGATCCTGGACATTGTCGCCCTCGTGGTGTAGCCAACCTAGCATATAAAATGAGGGCTTGAGCCTCGAAAAAATAAGTGACATCATTGTTGGGTGGAATAAGGATCTCAAGTCAGGTTTGAACAATCATCTTTTGGGCTGAAGACGTTAGACTGCACCTGACATCCAAGCCCATTTGATTTATCTTGGCCTTGAGGGTTATTGGATGCCCGTAACTGATTCCTATATCAGTACCTCCCCCCTCTCTCCCCCACCCGCCCCAAAGAGCAATTTACCCCCTGTAATTTTATAGAAGTTTTGTTAGGCATGATGCTCTTAAAGCATGTATTTGACATTCTTTAATTGGAATAAATAAATAAATTTGAAATTCATTTTTCATATAATCATTTCGATTATGCATTTAATGCATAATATAAACATCAGAAAATTCCAAGTCTATTAAAGAGACTATGACTTAAGTATATATGTTATACTGGAGGATTAAAGTTTATAGCTAATGGACTAAAAAGTTCGTAGTGTGTTAAAGTTGGGATCTTTAACTAAACTCTACTAGTACGGTCCACGAAACATTTACAATGTAGTAATTTTGATCCGAATTACTGATGTAGAGACATCGAAGGTGGATGTACTTTGTGTAATTCGATTACATAGGACTGGACCAGATATGATCTAGAATCATAAATAAGATACCGTTGATATTAGGGTTCTAGAACATGTCAATTGATGATCATATGTGAATTGATCTAAATCTTGAGTAGGCATAAACTCCTGTTTATGTTAACGAGTTCTTTTGACTCATAGGTAATGGCCCGTAACCATGTCGAGCCTAAAACTTATGTCTTGAAGATCCGTTGAGATAAATGGCTGGGAATGTGTTCTACAGATATGGAATCCAACCCTTCTTGCGAGAAGCTGAAATATTGATTTCCTTAACTGTTAGTTCTGGAACTGAACAGTAGAGCCCTCTGATTTATGAATAAGTTCATAAATCAACTGTTTACTAGTGAACTAATGGAACTTAAGGATAAAGAAGTAATTAGAGGGGCAAAACGGTAATTACGCCTAGCTCTAGTCAATTATTGGAGGATCAAATTGCATGTAGTGATTATATCTATCAATGGACTATCTTGATCTTTAGAGTAAAATATATTTTAATGACAAGAGTACAATTCCAAGTCTTTAGTGGAGTCACTTGGAATTAATAGATCGAATTAATTATATTAAAGAGTTTGATAAATTATTCAACTTATTGGAGCTTGAAGTTACATGTCCATAGGTCCTCAACCACGGCTCCTGATAATCTACTTTTGAACTCAAGAAATTAGATCGAATTCATTCATGTTGCATTTTGAAAATAGTTTCCTAAAATGAAAATTCCGAATTAATTAGATGATATTTAATTAATTAATTTAGAATTAATTAATTATAAAATATCATGATTAATTGTATTAGATTTAATTATAGAATTGAATCTAATGAAAATTGAATACTAAATTCAAGAAAAAGGAAATATTGGCATTTATAGAATTTCTAATTGTAGAAATTTATTATTTAATATGTAAATATATATGATATATTTATGTAATAAATAAAAGTAAAAATTATATATTTATATATGTAATTTTCGAAATTATATATATAAATATATTTATGTATGTTTTAATTACTTACAAGAGTTGTATTTAATTAATAACTTTCTTAAGGTAAGAGAGAAAATATTTATTTTCCTAGTAGGAATCTTTGAGTGAGTCATGGTAGAAGTTTAACTCTTTCCATAACTATCTATATATACTTATAAGATATAGATCTTAGATGAAAAAGAATTGATTTTATGAAATCATTAAGATTACACTCAAAAAGAAAAAGCTCTTCAACCCTAAACATACAAAAAGCCACCCTTTGTTCAAGAAACAAAAAGAAGTTTTCATCTTGAACTTTTGATTTCTAAAACGTGAAAGAAAGTTCGATTCTCTTAAGTTGGTGCCCACACGCCTAGTAGAAGGAGAACGTGGTTGATATCAATGGTGAAAAAGATCAAAGTCGTTTGTTCATCAAATTCAAAGAAAAGCATGAAGCCAAAAGTTCAAAGAAAAGAACGAAGGACAGGAAGGTTACTGTAAGTTTTCTGTTTCATTCTTATGCATAATTAAAATATTATCATTTATGGGATCCTCGTTTTTATGTTAGTTATTTTCGAAATATACTATGAACATAAAACCCACCAAATTCCGCAATTAGGTCGAATTAGTTCGATCTTGTTTACTCGTCGGGTCGAATAGTTCGGATCCGAAGTGGGTAAAACACCAACAATTGGTATCAGAGCGGTCCATAACGATTTTATTTTAATTGATTGTGGGTATATGCATGTTTAAATTGTTTAAATATTGAATGGATGAATGTTTATATTTATGGGTCGAATTTGGTGTTTTTGGGTTAGGATTTTATAATTGTTATTTAATTTCTAGATTCAACTGTACGCCAATTTTTTTGGCAAAATACTTTTGTAATAATTATATTATTAGAAGAATTAAAGGATGGTGAACGAAGAATCAATGCTACTGAGTACTGACGCAAGGTGGTCATGACTCAGTGTTATCAAGAGTGAAATTATAGACACCAATTTGGGATTGGCTATAATCGTAACAGTAAACACAAGGATTGAGGGTTGACTAAGTTTGGGGCCTTGGACGTGGGACTCTCTTACAATTGGATCTCGATCAAATTGTTATACTGGGCCTCGGGCCAATTGTGTTTTGGTATGGTCCCATTCCTGCTTCACTTCCAATTACGGAGAGAGACAATTAATCTTTAAAAACATGGTACCGAATTAAAATCAAAAGCCGATTTTTATTTGTGAAATTAAAATTGGATTTTTTATTTTGGGTTAATGTCGCAAGTTTGAATTGTGAACATTAAAATTAAGTTTATAACTTAATCAAAATAGTTTGATTTGGACTATTAGCACAATTTAGAATTGTGAGTCTTTTAGAACTTAAACAAAGTTATTTGGTTTGGACTTTTAGCACAATTAAGAATTGTGGATCTTGAATTAAATTTTAAACTTAACCAAAATTGTACGTTTGATTTGGGTCATTAGCACAATTTTGAATTGTGGATTTTTCGATATAAATTTAGAACTTTACCAAAAACCATTTGAGCTTGGTCGACTTTGGAATATGGACTTGATGGAGAATATTACAAGAATTTACTTGAAGAAGAAGATCGGTAAATGAAACTATTTTTGTAATAATTAGGCTCGTTGTTATTGTCTTCTGGGTTGTAATTTTTCTCATGGGTTGTAATCTTAGAAGAACCCAAAAACACCCGACCCGCCATTTTTATTCACGCTTATGTTATTATTGATAGCATGTTCATGCATATTACATGTCATTCATGATACCCACAATCGCTTTATTATGTTCATGCATCACACATAGATTTATATTCGATATATATATGTTTTTATGCATGCGCGTATAATTGTTTTATGAAAACAAATTTATTTAAATAATGAATTAGTTTAATTGTTAAACTTATGAGCATTATTTAATATTAGGTGATTCTTGAGTTTGGTAAAAATTAATAAGGGTTCACCTAAAAGTTAGTCAAGTTAAAATGTCTAAAGGAACCGAAGTCCAATTTGATTGGATAATATTTAATTTTAGCTCAACTTAGATAGTCTAAGATCACCTAATGTCCAATTAGATTGGAAGATAATCTACATAAAAAAATAGACCCAATTAGATTGGATTTTAATCCTAAATTAGCTTAGAGATTAAAAATCTAGTAATGTTAATGTAGATTATTAAAACGTAGATATTTATTTAGATAAAACACATGTTTTAAAATTATTGAGTGGGAGAAGGATATATGTCGATATATCCTACGGTCTCTATTGTTAGTTTAATAAAGTGAGATTTAGGTAGCGCATCGCGGTGCCTAGATTGCATCCTCCCTACGGAAGGTGTCTTACCTATATCAATAACAAGATTAAACTTCCTTAAGATAGGATTTATTGATGTATTTTAGCTTGATCTACCCTACGGTGACAAGTCTAAGTTAAGTCATAAAATCTGAAACAATAGGTTGCACTCATAAATATGTATTTGAGACTGTCTCGAACTTAATTTAGTATTAATATGATCGACCCTACGGCAGCATATTAGTAGCTAAATTATTTTATCGCAGATTAGTAAATTGCTTTATGTGTTTTTCTTAAGAGTTGCATTTATGCATCACGTTTACTATTCCGAAATATGATGTTTATTATGAATGTATGATCTAATTTCAATTTATTTATTTATTCAACAATTATGTCTTTTATAAACTCATTTGTCGATTTCTTCTCGAACGAAAACCTAAATGGGGAACGTAACTACGTTAATTGAAAATCCAATATTAGCATACGAATGATTTGTGAGAATCAAGAGTTTGTTCTCATAGAGGATTGTCCTCCAGAACCTCTCGCTGGTGCTTCTCGTACCGTACGAGATAAATATGATAGTTGGATCCGAACCAACTACAAGGTGCGTTGCTACATACTTGCTTCTGTGAACGTTGTTCTTAAGAAGAAACATTACATGGAGAACTCATACGAGTTATGAGAATCTTTACAAGTCATGTTTAGCAAACCTTCTGAACAAAGTCGACATGAATCGCCTCGTAGATTCATGAAGGCTAAGTTTAAGAACATGATAGGACAGCAAGCCAATCTTAATTATCTTGTAAGAGGACTATCTTCTTAAGGATTAATAATTAATACGCCTGTTTATTTATAGTACGTAAATTAAACAATGGCCAACTTCATCTCTCGCGAACTTATCTAAGCGATTGGATGAAATCCTAAGATCACATTCGACTATGGGACGATTCACTTCGGTATTGAGTGCAATCATGAAACAGTCTCTAAGGTCGTGATCTTAAAACACGTTCCAAGTCATAGATTCCGAACGAGACAGTGTATCGAAGGAATCGCTAAGACTTGTACGAGTATGCATGATTCACATGGAGTGAATTTGTAGCATTTCATGAACAAGACATTTGATGTCAGTGCATATGACTAGGTGGTTCGATAGGGGATCGAACGCATCGAACGACCCGAACAGAGAAACCCATTGTGGAAGCGCATGACGCATATCGGTGATGGGATGTTTCTCAAGGCTTATAATAGTGTACGATTTAGTCCTTAGACTTGAGGTGCTAGGGCGAATTCGGTGCATGGGTGTACGCATTTAGATTTAGGTACTGGTCACGCAGCCTGACCTTAATGTGCCTAAGTTGGGTGCGTATAGTCGTGTACGCGAGTGGTTAGTACTAAGAAAGGATCTATCGACTCATCCTGATAAGGTGGGAGAATTTCCTATACGTTCTTAGATAATATGTTCCGAGGAACCTGCGGCCGTAGTCGGTGACGGATTTGGAAAGGAGTTTCCAAATTTATCAGTCACACTGGAATTATTATCCGGAATTAGAAAATATAGTTGTCGAGATAATTTGAGGTGCCGGTCAATTCACACACCCTAGGTCTCGGTCGGGAAATTAGTCTTTGGAAGGACCGTATGTACATGGCAATTATAAGAGGTGAGGTTCACAAGATCAATTCACCTGAAGTTGGGCTTCATGGGCTTGTGGCTAGACATCGACCATGAAGTGTGGGTACTCCTGAATGAATAAGGGAGATTAATTCTGGAGTGGTCAATTAAAAGTGTTTAATTGATCGGAGCATTTAATTGCTCGTTAATTAAATCACGAAAGTTGTGGGCCTGCTGCCAATTGATGGTGAACCCAGAGGGTCACACACAATACAGTTGGACAGTGACAGTAAAAAAAGGAAATAGTTGATTTAAGGAAGTTAAATCAAAGTTAATGAATTAAAGTGTTAATTCAAAGAGAAGAATTATTAATTAGAATATCTAATTAAATTATTAGAGTGTCTAATTAATTAATTGGATTATCTAATTAATTATGATATTAATTAAAGTGATTAATTAATTAATTAAATGGAAGAAGAATTAAGCATGCAATTTTCGGATTACATGGATAAGGCATAAGGGGCGATTTTTGGTTAGGAGATAAGTGGAAGAGTTTGTTTCTTGTTTGACAAGTGACAAAGAAGAGATTTGGTTAAATATTGTTTCCTATTGTGATGAGGAAAGGATTCACCAAATCTTGATGAGATATCTAATAAGAGAAGGACTCTTCTCTTATAAATATAACTTCCATAACATAGAGAACTAATCCAAGTAATTAACAAGAGAGAAATTGAGAGCTGAAAATCGTGATCAGCCCTAGCCGAAAATACCCAGTGCCGCCGCCCCTTCTTCTTCCTCTCTTTCATCTGGATCTAGTTCAAGAGCTGGATCCGGTTCCAACTCTTCCTTCACTAACAAATCTCCAAGGTCTAGTTCGTAGCTTGTGACTTGGAGACGTTGCTACAATCCATCTGGTGTGAATACGTTCTGGAGGTGAGACAATTGGATCACTGCATCGTGAATCAAACAACAAAGCCGGAGGTTACCACCACCGAACCTTTGGTGAGGTAAATCGCATATTACCCCCTCTTTATGTTTCTATTGTTGTTTGATTCAACCTTTTCACATGAATAATATGGAGATCGATTTCTTGGGACTGCTGGGGTGCCTCGAAAAATTTTAAATTCCGCACTTTCGTTGTTCTGACAACCGAGGCATTCCCAACAGGACACTTTGGTAAGAGATTATGTACTTGACATGATCAAAATTGCGCACAAGGCGACAATAACAAGAGTCCATCATTGAAGAGATGACTCAAATTAGTGTAATTATTTGTTCACTCATGCCAGACTTTTCTGCGTTCACATCCAACTATATTAAGAAAAAGTTGGTTTCTAGCATGACTAAAATGCTCAAATGAATTGCAGACTTTTGAAGCCATATTTAAACATAAGGCTAAAAAGTATGAGGCAAACGTTGTCAAGCAAAGTTTGTCTTCCTCTATTGTTAAGAACAAAAAAGGAAGAGGGTGAAAGGTGGGTCTGAGTCAAGACACAAGGAAGCTATGAGCATCCTAGGGCAAGTGAAATAAGAACAACTCCATGAACAAAATCCATAAGAGAAAATGTTTTCATTATGGAGTTCATGGGCATTGAAAGATAAACTATAAAAGGTATCTTTGATAAGAAGATCAAAACGAAAAGGTAAATTTGATTTACTGGTTTTTAGAAACTTATTACTGAAAAATGATTTGTCATTCTGAATATTTAATTCAGAGGCCACTAATCGCATTTGTTCTTCTTTAGATGTTTAATTCTTCAAAGGGACTTGTCAAATGGAATGTCACAATGAATGTTGGAAAATGGGCGATCATTTTTTGTAATGACCATATGAACAGTTCACTTAAAATTTAGGAATATATTCATTGTTTTGAACAATGTATACTTTATTCCTAAACTTTTCTAGAAATTTGATTTCTCAATTAGGATTGCATGAATAAGATTGTTATTTTACTTTTTCTGAAAATATGATTGTTATTTCAGAAAATAGTTATGATAGAACATGTATTTCAAATGTCAAGAAATGATCGATAAATAATTTATGAATTATTTTAGGTAGCAAATTATTGATCAATCATGCGTTCTAAAACTTCTAAGAGTGATAACACATATCTTTGGCATCTAAGGTTAGTACATACTAACCTGGATAAGATAAACATGCTGGTAAATGAATGTCCTTTAAGAGAGTTGAAAGTCAACACTCTTCATGTTTACCTAAAGCAAAAGAAATCTGAATCTTCTGGAAAGATTAAAGAATTCCTAGAGATGTTGAAAAGCATTTAGGTAAATCACTCAAAACTCTTTGATAAGATCAAGGAAGGGAATACTTGGATTACGAATTCGAGGACTACATGCTGGAGCATGGAATTTAATCCAACTCACAGCACCTGAAACTCTACAATAGAAGTTTCTTAGAAATGGTTAGATCAATAATGAACTATACTCCTCATTGCCATTGTCTTTCTTGTGATAGGCACTAGAAACCGCAATCTACATTTTGAATGTAACAACAAACAAGTCAATACATAAGACTCCCATAGAGTTGTGGAATGGTTGTAAAGTTAGTTTACAATACTTTCACTTATGTGAGTGTCTGGTACACCTATTGAAAGGAATGACTGAAAAGTTGAAACTGTGGTATGAAGTGTGTCTATTTCAAGGCAATCTATTCGAACTGGAGGAGGTTTCGTAGCACTCAAGATAGAAGAGAATTCGTATCGATGAATATTACTTTTATTGAGGAAAGCTAGATAACAAACTTTAAACCTCATAGTTAAATAATATTGGAAGAAATTTAAGCTGACGAGATCGGCACACCTTAGTTAACTACTGATAAATTACCTCAACGAAAGACCGCAATTCCTGATTAGAACATCTTGGTACCTCATCGTAGTGGGAGGGTAGTTAGACTACTCACCTTCTACGAGCATGATGAGAAGTACCTCTAGTAGGGTACGACACAAATCAAGATGATTCATTGTCAAACAAGCACGCAATGGCAAGGTGCGATGAATCCTATAACATCTGGAAAATTTGTAGATCCACATGATGAGATCAAATATATTTGATATAATTGGATCTATAAGAATAAGAGAGGTATGAACAAGAAAGTATAGACTTTCAAAAGGTTAGGCTAATAGCAAAGTGGTTATACCTGAAAAGAGGGAGTTGACTATGAAGAAACTTTCTCACATGTTGCTAAGCTTAATTCCATACACATCCTCTTATCCATCATATCCAACATTTATTATATGATATGAAAATTGAATGTCAAGATAGCTTTTCTGAATAGCTATCTTAAGTAGAGCATCTATAAGATGCAACCAGAAGGGTTCATTGATCAAGGCCAAGAGCAGAAAGTCTGTTAGCTGCAAAAGTCCATTTGTAGACTTGAGCAAGCATGCAAGTCCTGAAATCTAAGACTTGATGAAACAATCAAAGTCCATTGATTTGAGGAAAACAACTAATGAACCTTGTGTATACAAGTATATCAAAGAAAAGAATGTGGTTTTCTTAGTAGTTTATATTGATGATGTCTATCTCATTGGGAATGACATAGAATATCATATGTCGTTAAAAACGAGGAGTTCGAGCGAAACATATTCTCAATGATCCTAGGAAGAGCAATGTATTATATGATCATGTATTCAGGTGGAGACCTGAACCTTGAAGGATAATTGATTTTGACTCTTAGTCAAAGGAAGTTGAAAGTCGACAACTTGATCAATATTCACTCTTGATGGTATAGTTGTTATTTGAAACAACTTTGTACTATATGACCATAGAAAGTGAATAGCTGCTTGTGAAGCAGCTAAAATACAAGTTACCAAATCATGCCTTCAAAACCGTTTGAAGCATGCTTGGAGAGAATGGGTTTGAGATACATGTCCCATGTGCTTTAGAGCAAGTGGGAGATTGTTAGGCATGATGCTCTTAAAGCATGTATTTGACATTCTTTAATTGAAATAAATAAATAAATTTGAAATTCATTTTTCATATAATCATTTCGATTATGCATTTAATGCAAAATATAAACATCAGAAAATTCCAAGTCTATTAAAGAGACTATGACTCAAGTATATATGTTATACTGGAGGATTAAAGTTATAGCTAATGGACTAAAAAGTTCGTAGTGTGTTAAAGTTGGGATCTTTAACTAAACTCTACTAGTACGGTCCACGAAACATTTACAATGTAGTAATTTTGATCCGAATTACTGATGTAGAGACATCGAAGGTAGAGGTACTTTGTGTAATTCGATTACATAGGACTGGACCAGACATGATCTAGAATCATAAATAAGATACCGTTGATATTATGGTTCTAGAACATGTCAACTGATGATCATATGTGAATTGATCTAAATCCTGAGTAGGCATAAACTCCTGTTTATGTTAACGAGTTCTTTTGACTCATAGGTAATGGCCCGTAACCATGTCGAGCCTAAAACTTATGTCTTGAAGATCCGTTGAGATAAATGGCTGGAAATGTGTTCTACAGATATGGAATCCAACCCTTCTTGCGAGAAGCTGGAATATTGATTCCCTTAAGTGTTAGTTCTGGAACTGAACAGTAGAGCGCTCTGATTTATGAATAAGTTCATAAATCAACTGTTTACTAGTGAACTAATGGAACTTAAGGATAAAAAAGTAATTAGAGGGGCAAAACGGTAATTACGCCTAGCTCTAGTTACGAATCAATTATTGGAGGATCAAATTGCATGTAGTGATTATATCAATGGACTATCTTGATCTTTAGAGTAAAATATATTGTAATGACAAGAGTGCAATTCCAAGTCTTTAGTGGAGTCACTTGGAATTAATAGATCGAATTAATTATATTAAGGAGTTTGATAAATTATTCGATTTATTGGAGTTTGAAGTTACATGTCCATAGGTCCTCAACCACGGCTCCTGATAATCTACTTTTGAACTCAAGAAATTAGATCGAATTCATTTTGCATTTTGGAAATAGTTTCCTAAATTGGAAATTCCGAATTACTTAGATGATATTTTATTAATTAATTTAGAATTAATTAATTATAAAATATCATGATTAATTGTATTAGATTTAATTATAGAATTGAATCTAATGAAAATTGAATACTAAATTCAAGAAAAAGGAAATATTGGCATTTATAGAATTTCTAATTGTAGAAATTTATTATTTAATATGTAAATATATATGATATATTTATGTAATAAATGAAAGTAAAAATTATATATTTATATATGTAATTTTCGAAATTATATATATAAATATATTTATGTATGTTTTAATTATTTAGAAGAGTTGTATTTAATTAATAACTCTCTTGGGTCTTTCTAAAATAAGATTTTATGGAACATAGGTGTACAAGAGATGCCCCATCTCAACCACTAAAAAAAGTCAACAACAAATCTGAACCACAATTTTTGGTCAAAATGTCCAATGAAGACGTGGCATCGGACATTTAGAAAAAATAAACATATGTTAAATTACATAGTAACCCTTTGATTAATATGTTCAAAAATTTCTCCCTTATCTCTAATTAATTTCATCTCTTTCCCAAAAAAAAAAAAATCTCTCAAGTAATCAAAATTTATACGAAAATAATCTCTCAAGTAATCAAATTTTTATACGAATTGACAATTAAGACCATCTTTATAAGATCATTTGAAATATTTTTAGAGAAAAATGCACTTTACACCCCCTCTCAAAGTTAAATATTTTGAACTTTACCACCCAATGTACAAATTAAGCACGTATAAAATCAGTTGCACTTTTTCCCTCAAATGATTTTAAGTCAATTCTGATCACCAAAAAACATAGATATGCGTCTCACTTGTGTATTTTAAGGGTAAATTAGTTCTAATATCGATTTTCGCCCAAATATTTCACTGACGCGCATTTTTCCCTCTCTCTTTACAAATACATTTTTTTCTACTTAACTTTAGATTTTTTGTTCACAAGACATGAGTCAAGTATTTGGACAAGTAAGAAGTCATTTGAAATTCATGTGAGGGGCACATGTACATTTTCCGTCAAACAAAAATTGCATAAAATCATTTGAGGGGGTAAAGTGCAACTAATTTTATTTTTCAGGGGGTAAAGTGTTTATTTGGTACATATGGGTGGTAAAGTGCCAAAACAAGTAACTGTGGGGGATGTTTTTGCATTGTTTGGTGGGGTAAAATTGTCATTTAGACTTTAGAGGGTTTTTCTTTTTTAATAAAAAAAGTACAAGGTTTTGTTGCTAATAAAAATAATATAGGTTTTTTTTTTTTTTTTTATAGTTAAACAAAACAGAAATGATGTTTTTGAATTCACTCATTAAAAAGGATAAATTTGTCTTTAAGAAAATAAATTATTTAAAGTTAAATTCTAAGAGGACATGTGTCACCAAGATAAATGATATCTCATGTGCTTCCCACCCCTCAAAATCTCATTTTAGACATACTCAACTCTCTTAAGGTAAGAGAGAAAAGATTTCTTTTCCTAGTAGGAATCTCTTTGAGTGAGTCATGGTAGGAGTTTAACTCTTTCCATAACTATCTATATATACATATAAGATATAGATCTTAGATGAAAAAGAATTGATGTTATGAATTCATTAAGATTACACTAAAAAAGGAAAAGCTCTTCAACCCTAAACATACAAAAAGCCACCCTTTGTTCAAGAAACAAAAAGAAGTTTTCATCTTGAACTTTTGATTTCTAAAACGTGAAAGAAAGTTCGATTCTCTTAAGTTGGTGCCCACACGCCTAGTAGAAGGAGAACGTGGTTGATATCAATGGTGAAAAAGATCAAAGTCTTTTGTTCATCAAATTCAAAGAAAAGCATGAAGCCAAAAGTTCAAAGAAAAGAACGAAGGACATGAAGCTTTCTGTAAGTTTTCTGTTTCTTTCTTATGCATAATTAAAATAGTGCAAATTACCCAGACACCCCCAGGTATAAGCCTAATTACAGGAACTTACCCTCCTGTTACAAATATTACCAAGACACCCCCTCTGGCAATATTACAACAAGACCCCTTACGGCGTCAAATTTTGACGGCGGAGGATGACGTCATCATTTTTTTTTAATGTTTTCCCAATTTTGCCCCCAAGGGGTGTATTTGTAATATATTTTATGTTACAGGGGGTGTCTTTGTAACTGTGTAATAAATATTGTAAATAAATTTATTAAACTTTAAAATTAAAACAAACCAATTTAAGATTTAATAAATTTATTTAAAATAATACAATTGGTGAATAAAATAACAAACCAATTTAAAATTTAATAAATTTATTTATAATAACACAATACGATAAATAATGTTTTAATCATGGTTCAAAATTCCCTACTTTTCCATTGAAAACATAAAAAAGTAATTTTCGGAAATTTATCGAAAAAATTCTTTTATTGAGCTGACCGAACATACATTTAAAACAAAATTTTAATCCATGGTTTTAATAACATATATTTTCTTACAAAAATAAAACAAATTAATTTAAAATTTAATAAATTTCAATAAGTCAATTTGCTAAATAATGTTTTAATAACGTTTATTTTCATTCAAAAATCAAACAAACCAAATTAAAATCTATTAAATTTATTCACAATAACACAATTATTTAATAACATATATTTTCTTACAAAAAAAAACCATTTTAAAATTTAATAATTTATTTACAATAACACAATTGGACAAGGTTGGTACCAAAATGACCGCCACACCGAGGGGAGTCTACGGCTGAAAGGGGAGGCGGTGGGTCAATCTCCACCGCCGACGGTGGCGTAAAATCGAAAAAAAGTAAAATTCGTAGATCTGAAAATAGAGTGACGGGATAAACTATTACGGGGGTGAATTTGACCAGGGGCCGAAATATTGGACTGATTTTGCAAATTACTCATCTTCTTCACTTCACCATTACGTACAGCAGGCTGAAATGGTTAAGGTTTATCACCAAGCAAACAATCACCTTCCCCACAACAAAAACTACCGAATTAAATCAACAACTAACACCAAGGAACCGCAAACAAGCAAAAAATCAACAAAACAGCACACCAAATTCGCGAAATCAAGCAGGCCCGAACCTGATCTTGGAGGCCCGAATCACCGAATCACAAAATTGGAAACAGAAAACTTAAATTAAGCTAACCACAACTACAAACAGCTCAAAACCGAACAGAAAACAAGCAGAAATCAAAAAATCCGAAAGGGGATCGCGAAACCAATTTCCCCCAATTCTGCAATTGACCTCAATTGAGCACAGAAACGTGAAATTGAAGCTAGGACAGGCCAAAACGGAGCTCAAGGAGGTGAAATACGAACATAATTACAACTAATTCGAAGTAAAATTCAAAATCGAGAAGAACCCTAACAATAGCGGCGACCATGGAGTTTTACGGGGAGAGGGAAGAGGAAGTTTTTTTTTTTTTAATGTGTAAATATTGAAAATAATTAAGGGCATTTCGGACATTTTACAGTTTCTGTTAAGTTTGACTAACGGCCGTTAAGTCAAGGGGGTGTCTTGGTAATATTTGTAACAGGAGGGTAAGTTCCTGTAATTAGGCTTATACCTGGGGGTGTCTGGGTAATTTGCCCATTAAAATATTATCATTTATGGGATCCTCGTTTTTATGTTAGTTATTTTCGAAATATACTATGAACATAAAACCCACCAAATTCCGCAATTTGGTCGAATTAGTTCGATCTTGTTTACTCGTCGGGTCAAATAGTTCGGATCCGAAGTGGGTAAAACACCAACAATTGGTATCAGAGCGCCATAACGATTTTATTTTAATTGATTGTGCGTATATGCATGTTTAAATTGTTTAAATATTGAATGGATGAATGTTTATATTTATGGGTCGAATTTGGTGTTTTTGGGTTAGGATTTTATAATTGTTATTTAATTTCCTAGATTCAACTGTACGCCAATTTTTTTGGCAAAATACTTTTGTAATAATTATATTATTTCTGCAATTAAAATTGAATTTTTTATTTTGGGTTAATGTCGCAAGTTTGAATTGTGAACATTAAAATTAAGTTTATAACTTAATCAAAATAGTTTGATTTGGACTATTAGCACAATTTAGAATTGTGAGTCTTTTAGAACTTAAACAAAGTTATTTGGTTTGGACTTTTAGCACAATTAAGAATTGTGGATCTTGAATTAAGTTTTAAACTTAACCAAAATTGTACGTTTGATTTGGGTCATTAGCACAATTTTGAATTGTGGATTTTTCGATATAAGTTTAGAACTTTACCAAAAACCATTTGAGCTTGGTCGACTTTGGAATATGGACTTGATGGAGAATATTACAAGAATTTACTTGAAGAAGAAGATCGGTAAATGAAACTATTTTTGTAATAATTAGGCTCGTTGTTATTGTCTTCTGGGTTGTAATTTTTCTCATGGGTTGTAATCTTAGAAATACCCAAAAATACCCGACCCGCCATTTTTATTTACGCTTATGTTATTATTGATAGTATGTTCATGCATATTACATGTCATTTATGTTACCCACAATCTCTTTATTATGTTCATGCAATACACATAGATTTATATTCTATATATATATATGTTTTTATGCATGCGCGTATAATTGTTTTATGAAAACAAATTTATTTAAATATTGAATTAGTTTAATTGTTAAACTTATGAGCATTATTTAATATTAGGTGATTCTTGAGTTTGGTAAAAATTAATAAGGGTTCACCTTAAAGTTAGTCAAGTTAAAATGTCTAAAGGAACCGAAGTCCAATTTGATTGGATAATATTTAATTTTAGCTCAACTTAGATAGTCTAAGATCACCTAATGTCCAATTAGATTGGAAGATAATCTACATAAAAAATTAGACCCAATTAGATTGGATTTTAATCCTAAATTAGCTTAGAGATTAAAAATCTAGTAATGTTAATGTAGATTGTTAAAACGTAGATATTTATTTAGATAAAACACATGTTTTAAAATTATTGAGTGGGAGAAGGATATATGTCGATATATCCTACGGTCTCTATTGTTAGTTTAATAAAGTGAGATTTAGGTAGCGCCTCGCGGTGCCTAGATTGCATCCTCCCTACGGAAGGTGTCTTACCTATATCAATAACAAGATTAAACTTCCTTGAGATAGGATTTATTGATGTATTTTAGCTTGATCTACCATACGGTGACAAGTCTAAGTTAAGTCATAAAATCTGAAACAATAGGTTGCACTCATAAATATGTATTTAAGTTAGTTGAATACATGTTGGCCAAATAATGCGGTAATTAATAGTGAAAGATGAATATGAGATATTTTAGTTCACTTATTAATTTGAGACTGTCTCGAACTTAATTTAGTATTAATATGATCGACCCTACGGCAGCATATTAGTAGCTAAATTATTTTATTCCAGATTAGTAAATTGCTTTATGTGTTTTTCTTAAGAGTTGCATTTATGCATCACGTTTACTATTCCGAAATATGATGTTTATTATGAATGTATGATCGAATTCCAATTTATTTATTTATTCAACAATTATGTCTTTTATAAACTCATTTGTCGATTTCCTCTCGAACGAAAACCTAACTGGGGAACGTAACTACGTTAATTGAAAATCCAATATTAGCATACAAATGATTTGTGAGAATCAAGAGTTTGTTCTCATAGAGGATTGTCCTCCAGAACCTCTCGCTGGTGCTTCTCGTACCGTACGAGATAAATATGATAGTTGGATCCGAACCAACTACAAGGTGCATTGCTACATACTTGCTTCTGTGAACGTTGTTCTTAAGAAGAAACATTACATGGAGAACTCATACGAGTTATGAGAATCTTTACAAGTCATGTTTAGCAAACCTTCTGAACAAAGTCGACATGAATCGCCTCGTAGATTCATGAAGGCTAAGTTTAAGAAGGACATGATAGGATAGTGCCCAGCAAGCCAATCTTAATTAGCTTGTAAGAGGACTATCTTCTTAAGGATTAATAATTAATACGCCTGTTTATTTATAGTACGTAAATTAAACAATGGCCAACTTCATCTCTCGCGAACTTATCTAAGCGATTGGATGAAATCTTAAGATCACATTCGACTATGGGACGATTCACTTCGGTATTGAGTGCAATCATGAAACAGTCTCTAAGGTCGTGATCTTAAAACACGTTCCAAGTCATAGATTCAGAACGAGACAGGGTATCGAAGGAATCGCTAAGACTTGTACGAGTATGCATGATTCACATGGAGTGAATTTGTAGCGTTTCATGAACAATACATTTGATGTCAGTGCATATGACTAGGTGGTTCGATAGGGGATCGAACGCATCGAACGACCCGAACAGAGAAACCCATTGTGGAAGCGCATGACGCATATCGATGATGGGATGTTTCTCAAGGCTTATAATAGTGTACGATTTAGTCCTTAGACTTGAGGTGCTAGGGTGAATTCGGTGCATGGGTGTACGTATTTAGATTTAGGTACTGGTCACGTAGCCTGACCTTAATGTGCCTAAGTTGGGTGCGTATAGTCGTGTACGCGAGTGTTTAGTACTAAGAAATGATCTATCGACTCATCCTGATAAGGTGGGAGAATTTCCTATACGTTCTTAGATAATATGTTCCGAGGAACCTGCGGCCGCAGTCGGTGACGGATTTGGAAAGGAGTTTCCAAATTTAGCAGTCACACTGGAATTATTATCCGGAATTAGAAAGTATAGTTGTCGAGATAATTAGAGGTGCCGGTCAATTCACACACCCTAGGTCTCAGTCTGGAAATTAGTCGTTGGAAGGACCATATGTACATGACAATTATAAGAGGTGAGGTTCACAAGATCAATTCACCTGAAGTTGGGCTTCATGGGCTTGTGGCTAGACATCGACCATGTAGTGTGGATACTCCTGAATTAATAAGGGAGATTAATTCTGGAGTGGTCAATTAAAAGTGTTTAATTGATCGGAGCATTTAATTGCTCGTTAATTAAATCACGAAAGTCGTGGGCCTGCTGCCAATTGATGGTGAACCCAGAGGGTCACACACAATACAGTTGGACAGTGACAGTCAAAAAAGGAAATAGTTGATTTAAGGAAGTTAAATCAAAGTTAATGAATTAAAGTGTTAATTCAAAGAGAAGAATTATTAATTAGAATATCTAATTAAATTATTAGAGTGTCTAATTAATTAATTGGATTATCTAATTAATTATGATATTAATTAAAGTGATTAATTAATTAAATGGAAGAAGAATTAAGCATGCAATTTTCGGATTACATGGATAAGGCATAAGGGGCGATTTTTGGTTAGGAGATAAGTGGAAGAGTTTGTTTCTTGTTTGACAAGTGACAAAGAAGAGATTTGGTTGAATATTGTTTCCTATTGTGATGAGGAAAGGATTCACCAAATCTTGATGAGATATCTAATAAGAGAATGACTCTTCTCTTATAAATATAACTTCCATAACATAGAGAACTAATCCAAGTAATTAACAAGAGAGAAATTGAGAGCTGAAAATCGTGATCAGCCCTAGACGAAAATACCCAGTGCCGCCGCCCCTTCTTCTTCCTCTCTTTCATCTGTAGTTCAAGAGCTGGATCCAGTTCCAACTCTTCCTTCACTGACAAATCTCCAAGGTCTAGTTCGTAGCCTGTGACTTGGAGACGTTGCTACAATCCATCTGGTGTGGATACGTTCTAGAGGTGAGACAATTGGATCACTGCATCGTGAATCAAACAAGAAAGCCGGAGGTTACCACCACCGAACCTGTGGTGAGGTAAATCGCATATTACCCCCTCTTTATGTTTCTATTGTTGTTTGATTCAACCTTTTTACATGAATAATATGGAGATCGATTTCTTGGGACTACTGGGGTGCCTCGAAAAATTTTAAATTCCGTACTTTCGTTGTTCTGACAACCGAGGCATTCCCAACAGGACACTTTGGTAAGAGGTTATGTACTTGACATGATCAAAATTGTGCACAAGGCGACAATAACAAGAGTCCATCATTGAAGAGATGACTCAAATTAGTGTAATTATTGGGTCACTCATGCCAGACTTTTCTGTGTTCACATCCAACTATATTAAGAAAAAGTTGGTTTCTAGCATGACTAAAATGCTCAAATGAATTGCAGACTTTTGAAGCCATATTTAAACATAAGGCTAATATGTATGAGGCAAACGTTGTCAAGCAAAGTTTGTCTTCCTCTATTGTTAAGAACAAAAAAGGAAGAGGGTGAAAGGTGGGTCTGAGTCAAGACACAAGGAAGCTATGAGCATCCTAGGGCAAGTGAAATAAGAACAACTCCATGAACAAAATCCATAAGAGAAAATGTTTTCATTATGGAGTTCATGGGCATTGAAAGATAAACTATAAAAGGTATCTTTGATAAGAAGATCAAAACGAAAAGGTAAATTTGATTTACTGGTTTTTAGAAACTTATTACTGAAAAATGATTTGTCATTCTGAATATTTAATTCAGAGGCCACTAATCGCATTTGTTCTTCTTTAGATGTTTAATTCTTCAAAGGGACTTGTCAAATGGAATGTCACAATGAATGTTGGAAAATGGGCGATCATTTTTTGTAATGACCATATGAACAGTTCACTTAAAATTTAGGAATATATTCATTGTTTTGAACAATGTATACTTTATTCCTAAACTTTTCTAGAAATTTGATTTCTCAATTAGGATTGCATGAATAAGATTGTTATTTAACTTTTTCTGAAAATATGATTGTTATTTCAGAAAAATAGTTCTGATAGAACATGGACTGCAAATGTCAAGAAATGATCGATAAATAATTTATGAATTATTTTAGGTAGCAAATTATTGATCAATCATGCGTTCTAAAACTTCTAAGAGTGATAAGCAAAAGAAATCTGAATCTTTTGGAAAGATTAAAGAATTCCTAGAGATGTTGAAAAGCATTTAGGTAAATCACTCAAAACTCTTTGATAAGATCAAGGAAGAGAATACTTGGATTACGAATTCGAGGACTACACGATGGAGCATGGAATTTAATCCAACTCACAGCACCTGAAACTCTACAATAGAAGTTTCTTAGAAATGGTTAGATCAATAATGAACTATACTCCTCATTGCCATTGTCTTTCTTGTGATAGGCACTAGAAACCGCAATCTACATTTTGAATGTAACAACAAACAAGTCAATACATAAGACTCCCATAGAGTTGTGGAATGGTTGTAAAGTTAGTTTACAATACTTTCACTTATGTGAGTGTCTGGTACACCTATTGAAAGGAATGACTGAAAAGTTGAAACTGTGGTATTCGTATCGACGAATATTACTTTTATTGAGGAAAGCTAGATAACAAACTTTAAACCTCATAGTTAAATAATACTGGAAGAAATTTAAGCTGATGAGATCGGCACACCTTAGTTAACTACTGATAAATTACCTCAACGAAAGACCGCAATTCCTGATTAGAACATCTTGGTACCTCATCGTAGTTGGAGGGTAGTTAGACTACTCACCTTCTACGAGCTTGATGAGAAGTACCTCTAGTAGCGTACGACACAAATCAAGATGATTCATTGTCAAACAAGCACGCAATGGAAGATTCTAATAAGGAAAAATGGCAAGGTGCGATGAATCCTATAACATCTGGAAAATTTGTAGATCCACATGATGAGATCAAATATATTTGATATAGTTGGATCTATAAGAATAAGAGAGGTATGAACAAGAAAGTATAGATTTTCAAAAGGTTAGGCTAATAGCAAAGTGGTTATACCTGAAAAGAGGGAGTTGACTATGAAGAAACTTTCTCAAATGTTGCTAAGCTTAATTCCATACACATCCTCTTATCCATCATATCCAACATTTATTATATGATATGAAAATTGGATGTCAAGATAGCTTTTCTGAATAGCTATCTTAAGGAGAGCATCTATAAGATGCAACCAGAAGGGTTCATTGATCAAGGCCAAGAGCAGAAAGTTTGTTAGCTGCAAAAGTCCATTTGTAGACTTGAGCAAGCATGCAAGTCCTGAAATCTAAGACTTGATGAAACAATCAAAGTCCATTGATTTGAGGAAAACAACTGATGAACCTTGTGTATACATGTATATCAAAGAAAAGAATGTGGTTTTCTTAGTAGTTTATATTGATGATGTCTATCTCATTGGGAATGACATAGAATATCATATGTCGTTAAAAACGAGGAGTTCGAGCAAAACATATTCTCAATGATCCTAGGAAGAGCAATGTATTATATGCTCATGTATTCAGGTGGAGACCTGAACCTTGAATGATAATTGATTTTGACTCTTAGTCAAAGGAAGTTGAAAGTCGACAACTTGATCAATATTCACTCTTGATGGTATAGTTGTTATTTGAAACAACTTTGTACTATATGACCATAGAAAGTGAATAGCTGCTTTAAAATACAAGTTACCAAATCATGCCTTCAAAACCATTTGAAGCATGCTTGGAGAGAATGGGTTTGAGATACATGTCCCATGTGCTTTAGAGCAAGTGGGAGATTGTTAGGCATGATGCTCTTAAAGCATGTATTTGACATTCTTTAATTGAAATAAATAAATAAATTTAAAATTCATTTTTCAGATAATCATTTCGACTATGCATTTAATGCATAATATAAACATCAGAAAATTCCAAGTCTATTAAAGAGACTATGACTTAAGTATATATGTTATACTGGAGGATTAAAGTTATAGCTAATGGACTAAAAAGTTCGTAATGTGTTAAAGTTGGGATCTTTAACTAAACTCTACTAGTACGGTCCACGAAACATTTACAATGTAGTAATTTTGATCCGAATTACTGATGTAGAGACATCGAAGGTGGAGGTACTTTGTGTAATTCGATTACATAGGACTGGACCAGACATGATCTAGAATCATAAATAAGATACCGTTGATATTATGGTTCTAGAGCATGTCAACTGATGATCATATGTGAATTGATCTAAATCCTGAGGAGGCATAAACTCCTGTTTATGTTAACGAGTTCTTTTGACTCATAGGTAATGGCCCGTAACCATGTCGAGCCTAAAACTTATGTCTTGAAGATCCGTTGAGATAAATGGTTGGAAATGTGTTCTACAGATATGGAATCCAACCCTTCTTGCGAGATGCTGGAATATTGATTCCCTTAAGTGTTAGTTCTGGAACTGAACAGTAGAGCGCTCTGATTTATGAATAAGTTCATAAATCAACTGTTTACTAGTGAAAATAATGGAACTTAAGGATAAAGAAGTAATTAGAGGGGCAAAATGGTAATTACACCTAGCTCTAGTTACGAATCAATTATTGGAGGATCAAATTGCATGTAGTGATTATATCAATGGATTATCTTGATCTTTAGAGTAAAATATATTGTAATGACAAGAGTGCAATTCCAAGTCTTTAGTGGAGTCACTTGGAATTAATAGATCGAATTAATTATATTAAAGAGTTTGATAAATTATTCGATTTATTGGAGCTTGAAGTTACATGTCCATAGGTCCTCAACCACGTCTCCTGATAATCTACTTTTGAACTCAAGAAATTAGATCGAATTCATTCATGTTGCATTTTTGAAATAGTTTCCTAAAATGGAAATTCCGAATTAATTAGATGATATTTAATTAATTAATTTAGAATTAATTAATTATAAAATATCATGATTAATTGTGTTAGATTTAATTATAGAATTGAATCTAATGAAAATTGAATACTAAATTCAAGAAAAAGGAAATATTGGCATTTATAGAATTTCTAATTGTAGAAATTTATTATTTAATATGTAAATATATATGATATATTTATGTAATAAATAAAAGTAAAAATTATATATTTATATATGTAATTTTCAAAATTATATATATAAATATATTTATTTATGTTTTAACTACTTACAAGAGGTGGGATACACGGGATTTTGTTGAAGTTTTTATAGACCGAACCAATATTTCTCTCTCTAGAACTTTTCTCTCTCCAGAGAAAAGCTTTTCTTAGGGTTTCTTCTTCCGCCGGCAGCCGTTCTCGGTGGTTCGGCCTCTTTCCCCGGCTTTCATCGCCGCCTCTTCTGATTTGAGATGACTTTGTTCATCCTTTTTTTCAGATCCCCATCTCTACCACTCCTTTTTCCTTCTTTACCACTCCATTTTCCCCAAAATCTTCACAACCCTTTCTCCTACAAACCATCTCCGATTGCCCCGTCGTTTCTCTTGCCGCAAACTTTTGCAACTTTTGTGAGAACTTGGATTAAGATTTTTCCGCAGCTGCCTTCACCACCAGATCCGCCTCCACCACCACCAGATCCGCCGCCACCGCCAGATCCAGATTCGCCACCACCGCCAGATCCAGATCCGCCACCACCACCAGATCCGGCTCGGTCTCCTTCCTCTGACCTGCCTCCAAAGCCATCAGATCTACGTTATTATGCTTTATTTTTGCTTGTAGCTTTGTGTTTGTCTTTTGTTTGTTTTTGCAGATACTTTTGTGGTTGTCCACATTGGTCTTTGAAGTTTGTGTTCTTTGAAGAGAAGATCAAGTTTTGGGATTTTGGTCATGGTTTTAGCACTTCATTATCACTCCAAGTTTTCTCTTGGGGTAAGTCCGAAGATTTGGCACCGATTTTCACTCCGTCTGGGAATCATTCTGTTGCACAGAGATGTGCAATTGCTCATTTTCTTCATTTTTTCTTATCTCTTTTGTTTGTTTTGTTTTCCCGAAACTTGGTTGGATCTTCATTGTTCATTTTCTTTTTAGTCTTTGTGGTCACTATAATGTATTTGTAATGTGTTTTGTTTAGTAATAAAATTTAATTATCAAAAAAAAAAAACTACTTACAAGAGTTGTATTTAATTAATAACTCTCTTAAGGTAAGAGAGAAAGGATTTCTTTTCCTAGTAGGAATCTTTGAGTGAGTCCTGGTAGGAGTTTAACTCTTTCAATAACTATCTATATATACATATAAGATATAGATCTTAGATGAAAAAGAATTGATTTTATGAAATCATTAAGATTACACTTAAAAAGAAAAAGCTCTTCAACCCTAAACATACAAAAAGCCACCCTTTGTTCAAGAAACAAAAAGAAGTTTTCATCTTGAACTTTTGATTTCTAAAACGTGAAAGAAAGTTCGATTCTCTTAAGTTGGTGTCCACACGCCTAGTAGAAAGAGAACGTGGTTGATATCAATGGTGAAAAAGATCAAAGTTGTTTGTTCATCAAATTCAAAGAAAAGCATGAAGCCAAAAGTTTAAAGAAAAGAACGAAGGACAGGAAGCTTTCTGTAAGTTTTCTGTTTCTTTCTTATGCATAATTAAAATATTATCATTTATGGGATCCTCGTTTTTATGTTAGTTATTTTCGAAATATACTATGAACATAAAACCCACCAAATTCCGCAATTAGGTCGAATTAGTTCGATCTTGTTTACTCATCGGGTCGAATAGTTCGGATCCGAAGTGGGTAAAACACCAACAAGTTTCACGCCGTCTCCCTGAAATTTTTATACGTGGAAATTTAACCCCCTTTGTTACGATAATGTGGTAGTTTACCCTCTTGTGTTATGATATATGTGACAATTCACTGATTTCACCCATTTTTAACAATTTAATCCATTTTCACTAATATCACTGGATTTCACGAATTTTATCCAAAGTTATTCGATTCCATACGATGCATAATATTTTATTTGCCCCATGTGATTTGAAAAAGTGCAATTTACCCCGCAGTAATTTTATAGAAGTTTCACACCGCCTTCCTGATATTTTTATACATGGCAATTTAACCCCCTTTGTTATGATAATGTGGCAGTTTACCGCCTTGTGTTATGATATATGTGACAATTTACTCCACTATGTTATGATAAATGTGGAAATTTACCCTCCTATGTTTCAAAATATTTTTTATGCCCAGTCTCAGTTTCGAAAAGCGAGTTACACTCTCCGGTTGAAAGGGGTAAAATGTTTCTTTAAATTTTTCATAGGGGGGTAATTTATAGTTTTCATCTCAAATGGGTAAATAGAGCATTATGCATTTTGTAGGGGATAAATTGTCATTAACTAAGGATAAAAAATAGGTTTGGTATGAAAGTTGCAATAATAATATATCATGTGGTATCAAATTTGTATTTTCATGTCCAATGGCACCAAAGTTGCGATATGACCTATCATGTTGTACCAAAAAAACAAATTTCCCTAACCCCCTTTAATTTGTTCATAATTTAATCTAGTATGATGAATTAAGCAATTTGAACAAATTTGATACCGGCTCATGTAAGAATTAAATTTATGTATGACAATTTCATACTAATTAGTTGTTAATTATTAGTTTCATAGCATGCAGCACACATGATCGATTGATTGATCTCTAGTAAGGACGTTGGCCAACGAAATTGCCTGGCGGATCATAGTTGAAAAAATTGACCCACAACTCGTTGCTGCACCGACCCCTAGCGCACCCCAACCCCACCGAGTTGCGCCACATGACCTGCACGTAGTGTCTACACTCTCCTCCGACACAAGTGTTGGAAGATCGATCATAAAATGGCCTTTTTCTACCACCCACAAGTTCACCGCGGCTTGGCCAGTGAAATCACCACCGCACAAGGCAAGATTTTCTCCGTAAGGACGATTAACTGAATGGACAAGATGACAACCACTGATAATTATTTGATTAACATAGTCATGGGCCCGACACCCACATTGGCACGACGATGTTGTGTGCATCGAAATAGTCTTGAGGTGAGCTTTGGGCTTCAGTACATGAATTTTGTAACATGGTGGTTGAGATAATAAAATTGAAGAAAATGAGAGAAAGGGAAAATTTCTTGTGTTTTTCCATTTTTCTCTGTTTTTGGAGTTAGGAAGATTGTGGTGTAACTAGTGGTGCATGAGAAGTAGGGCATATATAGCTGAAGTAGCATGGAACTTAATTTCCTATGCAAAGAAAATGTAAATTTTCAAACATGTTATTCATAAAATTTTATGATTCATGTATATATGTACGTAGTACATGAAATTTAAATGGGTTTATCCATGTGATGTAACTAAAAGAAAATTTACTCTCTTTGTGTGATATGAAAATAGGCATATTACATTTTTCATCGTGAATGTGTTTATAATTACACACACGTATCATAATGTGCGCGACTTAGATTTCATTTCGATGTAGAAAGTGGTCAATTTAACTATATGATCTTGACAACATATTCAATTAACATTTAACCCACAATAATATTGGTTAATGACCACCTTACATGTGACAAAAGCAGGGGACCAATATAGGCCTCTTACCTTCCTTAAGGTGCATGATGCTGGTCATATGGTTCCGATGGATCAACCGAAAGCTTCATTAGAAAAGTTGAGGAGATGTACACAAGGCAAAAAACCTTTAACACATAAAGATGGTCATCTTGTTCCAATGTGTTTTTAACTAGTATGAAAAATATGTTGAAATTGGATATTATGTAAAGTTGGATGAAATAAATATGTAGTTGATACACAAACGAATGCACTATGTTCCTTTAGAAATTCTTTCTGTTGGTTGGTATTGGTGAAGGTTTTGAAGATGACAAAAAGGAAAAGATTAAAAGTTCAAAAAGAAGTCATCAACTAAGAACTGAAAAGCTTAGTGAAATCTATCTCACGTTCTGGAAGCTATGTGACTGAATCAGTAGAGTGGGATATCAGATCAGTGAAGATCAGATTGGTTATCATCAGCCGAGTCAAGATAGATGTGTTCATTCTTGAATCAACAGAGTAGCCATCAGCAGAGTGATCATCAGTAGAGTGATCATCAGCAGAGTAATTCCAATAGCGAAGTGAAGTCGGTTAGTAATCTCATCAACGGTCACAAGCTGAGTGCATTAAATGCGACTGACATAAAGTAGATATCCGTACAGCAGAGTGTGCAGTGAAAAGTCTGTAAAAGCTGCCGTAAGAAAGAAGATCGTTGCTCAGGATTAAAATGTAATTTCGCCTATCTTCAACGGGCAGAATTTCAAATCCGAGAGTATAAATAGACCAGGGACTGAAGATTGAAGAGAGAATTGCACAATTCAAGATCACATCCTTAGAGCAAGATCCATCATTTGAGTCGTCTGAACATAAGCGAAGTCATATGTTGACAGAGCGAATTGTTGAAGAACAAAGATAAAACCTTTGTCTGTCGGATTGACATTCAACTGTAAAAAGAGAAGTGTATATCCATATTTGTGAGTGATATAACTTCCTAGTATAGGTCGTTTGAGTGATTTCTTATATTGTGAGCTTAGTAATCTTACTTAATGCTTATCATTTGTTGTAAAGCTTTAAGTGTTCTATTTGCTGAGTGCTTTAGAATAGGTTTTTATGAGTGATCTACTGAGAGCTAAATGTGAGCTTGTTGCTTTATCATTTGTTATAAAAGTGCAAGTAGTGTACTAGTTACTTTGTGTTTCTAGTGGAACCTAAATTTGTGTGATTTAGAAGAGTTGACTAAAAGACTTTGTGTCTATATAACCACTATAAAAATTCTTGTGTTTGATTACTTGTTTTTAATTTGCATATTTAAAGTTAACAAACGTTTAAAAGACAAAGCTTTTAAAAGAGGAATTTATAAAACTGGGGTAAAACTTTGAAGATAAACTTGTTTGAAAAACATACTTGATAAAATCCGCTGCATACAAGTTTTGAAACTCTCATTTCATTAGAAACAGATAAGTTAAATCAGACTAGGTCAACCTTGCTGAAACAACTAAGTGCAAAATCAGCAGAGTAGTTTCACGAGTAAGATCAACTTAGTCTGCTGGTTTGAAAAGTTAGAGAAAAAGTTTTTAAAGTTCAGATGTCTTTTCACACCCCCCCCTCTAGACCTCATCTGACCACTTTTGGAACCAACAAGTGGTATCAGAGCAGGTGGTTCATTTGAATCATTTGCCTGATCAACGAGCTTGATCCTAGTGTGTTTTTCAAGGGTTTTCAAAAGTTTTCAAAAGAGCATCTTTTTGAAAAGCAAAACTTTTTGAAAAATGGATTGTATCAGCCAAGTACCCCAGATTGGTGGAATGAGTTTTGAGGACTGGAAAATTCGTATGGAAGCTTATAATGATAACATGTTTACATGTATTACAAAAGGACCATTCAGATTTAAGAAGACTGTGAAGGTTGCTGACCAACCTGATCAGATTGTTGACAAAAAGCTGGATGAGTTGACACCCGAAGAAATCAAGTTATTAAATTTTGATAAAAAGGCTAAGTTCATCGTATTCAAAGCTCTAGATGAAGACAGATTCCACAAGATCAAACATTTCAAAACAGCAAAGGAGATGTGGAATCAAGATTGTGAGCTAAGCGAAGGAAACGACGCTATCAAAGAACGTAAGCTCAGTGTGGCTTTTGAGGAGTTTGAAAATTTCAAAATGAAGTCTTGTGAAACGATTGATCAAATGGATACCAGATATACCAAAACTCTGAATGAAGTTCTAAGGCTTGGTAAAGAATTTTTGAACAAGAAGATCGCTATGAAGGTTCTCAAGGCTCTTTCACCTAAATTAAACATGAAGGTGACAGCCATGGAAGAATCAAGGGATTTTGAGAAGATTTCTCTTTTCGAACTGTTCTCATCCCCCTTTGTTGCGATAATGTGGTAGTTTACCCTATTGTGTTATGTGTTGGTCCCAAGAGGTCTAATGAGGTCTAGAGGGGAGGGGGGGGGGGGGGGGGGTGAATAGACCTCTGTTTGTCCTTTTTCAAATTTTCTTCAACTTCTCAAATCAGCAGTGTAAGCTGATCGGACTTATGAGACTACTCTACTGATCGCGCACAAAACTTGTTCAGTAATGTTGACCACTCGTCTGATTTTACTTATCTGTTTTTCAAAACAGTTCAGAGTTGATAACTTGTTGTGCAGTGGATTTATCAAGTGTTTTTCAAACAAGTTCTTTTACTTAAAATATTTTATCCCTATTCTTTAAACTCCTTTTAAAATATTTTTAGTTTGCTCAAGTGTTTGTATGCTTGAAATATGCAAGTAAAAATGCAGGTAATCAAACACAATGAATTTTTATAGTGGTTATATAGACAAGAATGTCTTTTAGTCCACTCTTCCAAATCACGAAAATTTTGGGTTATACTATAAACACAAAATAAACAGTATACACGCATGCGCTCTACAACAAATGATGAGCCACAAGTTCGTTACAGGAAATCACAAAGAAGTCCTATACTCTGAAGTATTTTCACTCACTTAGATGGAAAACTACTTCTCACAACTTTCTTGCTTTACAGAAAATCACTAAGATTTGGATGTAAGCTTGTTTTTCTCGACTTCAGCTTGTCAACAAATGACTTTGTTGTTTTAGTGTTCTGCCTTAAAGTATTTGAGACTTGAAAAATTTGATCTTGAGTTGCTCTCAGTTGTTGTGTCTCTAACTCTTGAATTCAGAACTATTTATACTTGAGAATTTGAATTTCTGCCCGTTGAGAAATGACAGATTTTCAGATTTTCCTCGAGTACTGGTCCTTATTTCAGAATGGCTTCTGCAACTGTGCACTGTACAGTTCTGCTGTACTTTCTGTCAAGTCGCATTAAAAGCATTCTGCTGATCCGAGGTTTCTTTTCAATCATTTGTTGTTACTACTCTTTTCTTACAACATTTATTACAACAAGTGCATTTATTACCGTTGTAATAAGTTCCTGATCACTTATACTCTGCTGATGGAATCTACTCTGCTGATGAACTCTCTGCTGATTCAAATCGAACTTATCTGATTTGACTCTGCTGAAATTCACCCGTCTGATTCCGTACTCAGCATCAGATCAGTAGTCTTCTGGACAAAAATTCAACCCTTCTGATTTTACTTGTCTTCTCAGATTGAATTTTCAGAGGCTTGCTAAGCTTCCATTACTTAGCTGATGACTTTTGGAAATCATCAAAACCTCCCTTCACTTCTTCACCTTCATCCAACAATTTCCCCCTTTTTGATGATGACAAAACTTCATCTAAGTACCTGTAACTAACTAAAGTTAAGTATTCACACAAAATTTCTGAGATAGAAATTGAGTTGGAATTTGTAATCTTTCCTTAATATTTATCTTGTTACATCAGATTACAAGAGTTGAAAAGGTCACAAAAAAAAAAATTACAAGTGATAAAGAGAAGTAATTAGTCTTCTTCTTCTTCATCATCATCTTCATCAATTGAGAAAGTTAGAGTTAATTTCTTGGCCTTCTTTAATTTTTCTTCTTCTTCAGCGGCCTTGATCTTGGCTCTGATTTCCTCAATCCTTTTTGTTTTCCTGTACGGATCAAGCTGTTCTTCAACAGACTCCTTGGAAGCAACAAGTTCTTTATCAGTCTTTGCCACATCCTTGGGTTCTTCTTCATTTATTTCAGCTTCTTCTTCAATATATCATCAGTAGCAGTCTCATCAACTGTCATAGTTTCTTCTGATAGGATAGTGCCCAGCAAGCCAATGTTAATTAGCTTGTAAAAGGACTACCTTCTTATGGATTAATAAATATACGACCGTTTATTTATAGTACGTAAATTAAACAATGGCCAACTTCATCTCTCGCGAACTTATCTAAGCGATTGGATGAAATCCTAAGGTCACATTCGACTATGGGACGATTCACTTCAGTATTGAGTGCAATCATGAAACAGTCTCTAAGGTCGTGATCTTAAAACCCGTTCCAAGTCATAGATTCCGAACGAGACAGGGTATCGAAGGAATCGCTAAGACTTGTACGAGTATGCATGATTCACATGGAGTGAATTTGTAGAGTTTCATGAACAGGACATTTGATGTCAGTGCATATGACTAGGTGGTTCGATAGGTGATCGAACGCATCGAACGACCCGAACAGAGAAACCCATTGTGGAAGCGCGTGACGCATATCGGTGATGGGATGTTTCTCAAGGCTTATAATAGTGTACGATTTAGTCCTTAGACTTGAGGTACTAGGGCGAATTCGGTGCATGGGTGTACGTATTTAGATTTAGGTGCTGGTCACGTAGCCTGACCTTAATGTGCCTAAGTTGGGTGCGTATAGTCGTGTACGCGAGTGGTTAGTACTAAGAAAGGATCTATCGACTCATCCTGATAAGGTGGGAGAATTTCCTATACGTTCTTAGATAATATGTTCCGAGAAACCTGCGGCCGCAGTCGGTGACGGATTTGGAAAGGAGTTTCCAAATTTAGCAGTCACACTGGAATTATTATCCTGAATTAGAAAGTATAGTTGTCGAGATAATTAGAGGTGCCGGTCAATTCACACACCCTAGGTCTCGGTCAGGAAATTAGTCTTTGGAAGGACCGTATATACATGGCAATTATAAGAGGTGAGGTTCACAAGATCAATTCACCTGAAGTCGGGCTTCATGGGCTTGTGGCTAGACATCGACCATGAAGTGTGGGTACTCCTGAATTAATAAAGGAGATTAATTCTGGAGTGATCAATTAAAAGTGTTTAATTGATCGGAGCATTTAATTGCTCATTAATTAAATCACGAAAGTCGTGGGCCTGCTGCCAATTGATGGTGAACCCAGAGGGTCGCACACAATACAGTTGGACAGTGACAGTCATAAAAGGAAATAATTGATTTAAGGAAGTTAAATCAGAGTTAATGAATTAAAGTGTTAATTCAAGAAGAAGAATTATTAATTAGAATATCTAATTAAATTATTAGAGTGTCTAATTAATTAATTGGATTATCTAATTAATTATGAGATTAATTAAAGTAGTTAATTAATTAAATGGAAGAAGAATATAGCATGCAATTTTCGGATTTGCATGATTATGGCATAAGGGGCGATTTTTGTAGCTAAGGTAAGTTGGAAGAATTTGTTTCTTGTGGGACAAGAAAGAAGGAAGAGATTCATGTATATCTAGTTTCCTAATGAGATAAGGAAAATCTATAAGATATACATGTATATCTTATTTCCTAATGAGATAAGGAGAAGAGATATTGATGTACATGGAAAAGGATATCTATTAAGAGAAGGACTCTTCTCTTATAAATATCTCTCTTCATAATTCTTCCATAAGTGATCAAAAACACAAGAGAAAAATATAGCTGAAAATTGAGAAGAAAATCGACCAGCCCTAGCCAAAAGGCCAGTGCCGCCGCCGCCCTCTTCCTCTTCTCTTCTTCATCTGGATTTGGTTCAAGAGCTGGATCCAGTTCCAACTCTTCCTTCATTGACAAGTTTCCAAGGTCTAGTTCGTAGCCTGTGACATGGAGACGTTGCTACAATCCATCTGGTGTGGATACATTCTGGAGGTGAGACAATTGGATCACTACTTCGTGAATCAAACAAAGAAAAGCCGGAACCGGCAGTGAGGTATTTCGCAAAACACCCCCTTTGTTTTCTGTTACTGTTTGATTCAACCTGTTTCATATAAATAATATGGAGATCGATTTATGGGACTGATGGGGTGCCTCGGAAAAATTTTAAATTCCGCACTTTCGTTGTTCTGACAACCGGGGCATACCCAACAGTGGTATCAGAGCCAACTCCATTATTATTATGTGAAAAAGGCCTGAACATAATTTAATATATGATATTGGTGATTATTATGTTCTGTGTGATGATTCTTGCTTGTTATGATATTATGTATGCTCGGATAAATTTGCATTAATTAGTTTGGGCCGATTTTGAATTTCCGAAAATTAGTGGACTGTTTTTGCAAATAGCGATTTTCGAAAAACTGGACCAAAATTGAAAATTTCGTTTTCTGCATGTTTCTGGACTGAAATTGTAATTTTCTGGATTTTTGAAAACTGGGTCTGTTTGCAATTTCCGTAAGGGGCTGTTTTGTAATTTACGTAAAGTTCAGGGGTCTGTTTGCAATTAACGAAAATTTCTGGGTAGATTCTGTAAGTTCCTGTTTTCTGGACTGATTTGCAGCTGTCAAAATTTTTGGGGTTAAATTGTTAATTCCCAAAACTTGAGGGGTCAAAATATAATTTTCGAAAGTTAAGGGACCAAACTGTATTTTTCAAAAGTTGAAAAACAGAATCTGTATTTGTGCATAAAAGGTGTTTTTGTTTATCCGAAAATTAATTTTATCATAATTAGTAGAGACTAAAGTAAGGATCATGGATTATTTTAAAAAGGGGGTTTTAAAATAAGGAAGATAAGAAATATGTAAAAGTTGTTTGCTTGTTTCTTGGTCTACGTGAACTGTTTACGTGGTTTTCGATCGCGCCGAGCCTTGACCCTAGGGGTAGATGTGATTGGTTTAATTTTAATTGTGTTGTTTTTATTGGGCCTGCGAGCCTTAAAGTTTTTGGGCCACTTTGAGCCTTTGTAATAGAATAGGGCTTTACTGTTTTAAATAGTTTAGGATGGAGGCCCATTACAAGCAAGGTGGAGGCCCAAGAAGGAATGAAGGCCATGTATGCATGGTTATTACTGTAATAGCCTAGGTCCATTAAGAACCCAATTAGATTGACCAATTGGGCCAACATCATGGCTCGATGCTGGCCCGCATAGGAGGCTCCCGATCGAAAACATACTGTGATAGCATGCATGCTAGGTGTGAATGTTTTAATTTTGTTTGTCGATTTATTTATGGCTTGTATGTGATGCGCGCTAGTAGTTAGATCGTAAATAAAAGATAAAGCATAATTAATGTGGTGAGATCTCGAGGAGAGTTTCTTCAAACTTTCAAAACCAAAAATCCCCTCTTGAATAAATATTAAGTCATATTGGGTTAACTATAAAATGAAGTTTTATAAATCCAAGCCTTCCATTAATAGGAACTAGCGTGAGTTGTCTACTTATCGATTAAGGTGATCCAGAGTCTGGCACCCGAGGCGAAGAAATGGACAATACGCGAAATTCCTTGATTCTTGTTTTTCTTTAAAACTCGACAAGGGTGGGGACTGGTCGGGACATGTATATCGACCGATAACCAGTTACGGGGATTTCATGACCGGGCCCGTTGCTCATCGTGATTAATGGGTTAGACTTAACGAATAGTAACATTTATGATGTAGCAGTGCTAGATAAATGTGAAAACCGAGGCAAAATAACTTGAAGGTTGTGTAGGGACACAATTGGTAAAAGTATACCTACCTAGGGAGTTAATTGTATGGCCACGAGTCGTGGGTGCAGTTAATGTCTGCCGGGACGTCAAGACCTACTAGGAAATAGGATTTCCCGAACAAATAAGGGGTTATTGTTTCGATAAAAATAGTGGGAGAACTTTTTCGATAAAAAGTCCAATTTTCGTTAATTATAAGTATTTTATTAAACCTATCTGCTTATTGTTGTCTTTTAAATTGTTTATATATAGCCGTTCAAAATCCACAATCATGTACGAACAAACTTTGGGACAAATCATGAGTTTATCACTCTACGAGACAAGCATGGTTGGGTTCGACAATGTTAGAGAATATTGTTCTTACCTAATCAAGATGATGAAACGAATCAAAAAGCTAGGCGCTGATTTGGATCAGAATGATGAGATAGAAATTATTCTCACTGGCTTGTCTGACTCATTTTCTCATTTTGTGCATCATTTGGAAATTCCATGTGATGGGATTAAGACAAACGATTTGCGCAAGTTGTTGGACAAATATGAGAAAGCCCATCTACAGGGATTGGGTCTGAGTGAAGGAAAGGATTGCCCCTTGTGTAAGAAAGATAAGCAACTAAGGATGCTTGCTGGAAAGAAATTCCTGAAGAGAATTAACAACGGTATGACCTAGTTATTTCTTTTTGATGTATGACATCTCATAGACCTTCATATCTGTAAAGTGTTTGCAGGTGATGACGGCATTCCCTTGCCCTTGGGAAGAAGGGCATTCCTTGGAAGGAGGAGGCAAGAGTTGCAACAATATATAAGGGAAAAATGCTTCAGGAGTTGGGTCGAGAAGAATCTAGACTTTACTTTTTAGCAAAGTGTTTTACTTAGTTTTTCGTCTTAGCATGAGTTTTGGTTTTATTTTGTTTTTGAGTATTATTTCGAATTTTTGTACAAGACAGCATTGCTTTACCATTATGAATGGAATATTATTTATTTAAAGCTTTTACCTTGTACAAAACATTGATGCTTTACCATTATGAATGGAATGTCTTTAAAGCATAGAAATGAATCAATGATAAACAATTAAAACTTCTAGTAAATTGTATGCTAAATCGAGAAAAGTAAAACAACAAGATAATCACCCACATACTTGAAATGCACATTTTGGACATATTTTCCAAAAGAAGGATTCGAAAGATTGATTCCGTTTGAGATTCTTGAAACATAGAACTTAGATGAATTCGCATCTTACGAATCTTGTCTCAAAGGAATAATGACCAAAATAAAGTTTGCTAGGCATTCTAAGCATATCAACCGAATGGATTTAATCCATAGGGACAAACGTGGAGAACTAAAAAGGTTAGTTCAAAAGGACGTTACTTCAAGTATACCTACGATTTTTAATCAAAGTATATGTGTACTTTGTGAAGTACAATTCCAAAACTGTTGAAATGTTCAAAGAAGATTTGGAAATGAAGTAATTAAGAGCATAATGTTGAAACCGTTTGATCTAATCAAATTGGCCAAAACATAAGCTATAAATTCCTCGATTATCTAAACGAGAATAGAATTCTCATGAAGCGAATTAAGTAGGAATTGAACTTTGTTAGACTTAGTTCATTTCACGACAAGACTTCGCTGAACTTCCTTGTTCACTTTTGGGGATAACTTCCCCTGACTCTTCAAAAGAAGATACTTAGGCTAGTACCTTTCGAAGCAAGTCCTTACACCGCCGTACCATATACGATATGGCATAATACCCTTGCAGTACAAATTGGATAGTAGATCCAATTCACGCAAACTTGTGGGATATCCAACGAAATCCATTGGATACCTGTTCTACGACAATGAGAAACAATAGGTCAATCGTTTCTCACAAGTACCCGTTCCTCTGTTGATGAATTCTTCGTCAAAGGAAATAGGGAATGTCATGGAACTTGATGAAGTCCAAGATCTGGACCCATCCCCACAAACAGTGGGAGCAAATCCTAAACCTACTGAACTAAATTACGCACAAACACTTCGTGATTCAAATCAAATTCGTAAGGAACTCAAAATTCCATTTTACGAAATTGATAAATTGGATATTGATCCAAGATTACAAAGAAACTATGTTTGAAATAGACTTAGGGATGTGGCATGAGGCCATGAGATCCGAAATGGAAAGGTTCAACTTGTTTGACTCGCTTAATGGCGGAAGGTTATTCTTCAAAAGCTTTTTGAAGACTAATGACGATACCTTCGCTCCATTTTTAAACGTCAAAATCCATTTCGAAATTATTAGCCATAGAAGAGTGGTTTGACTACTAAAATATGACTATTGGATATGAATCCTGCCTCTCGCAATTGGGAATTGATGAGAAGATCTTTATTCAAATCCAAAGGTCAATCTATGACTTTTAACATAATCCCAAACTTGGAATATGCGACTTGATAAGATGATCAAGACTGTTGACTTCGTCAAAAGGCATATAGATTCCAACTGTGCAAAAGAATCAGTGGGAGCATAGTAAAGTTCGTAACAAAACATGATGACGTTCTGATTATCAAGAACGATATCAGAATATCAGGCACAGACGAAAGCGTGTTTTTCACGCAATTCTCCATGATAAGATTTGAGAATTACATCTCACGTATTGGCAATACGTATCTATAGAGATAGAACAAAGTAGATGTTGCAATTCTTCAAATCTAAGTACATAGACTAAATATTGAATGAATTCAATATGGAAGAATCCAAGAAAGGATTAGTTCCAATGAGATACAAAATCTCTCTTTCTTACTCTATGAGCCCTACATATGATAAGGAAAGAAGAGGATGTCCCAAAAGTCTTATGCTTAGGCATTTGGTTTGCATGTAGCATGCAAAGTCTTGTACTAGACCTGACTTAACATATGCTGTGATTTTCACGAGCTACTGTTAGTCAAACACAAGTAAGGGACACTGGACTGCCGTAAAGTAATCCTCGAAGATAATCAAAGGATATAATGCTGGTCTGCGGTAGTAGTGGAGGATTGAAACTCGAAGGATTAAGTGACTCGAGTTTTTCAAGTCTAATGTGGATGATTTATTCTGTCTCGATGGAGCAGAGGTAAATTGGAATAAACCCCAATAGTCTACCACTGCCAACTCAAACAGAATATATATCGCAGCATAGGATGCAGCAGAAGAAAGTGTTTGGATAAGAAAACTCATCCAACAGTTGGATGGAATACCTAGCATAGCAAAGCCTATTGTTATCTTCATTGATAAAATAGGGCAATGAAAGGGAATCGAGATCACACCAACGATCTGAACACAAAAAACCATATGATTAGATAAATCATAAATAGTTGAGACACGTAGAAGTGTTACGTTACCTCAACTGACAACTTAGCAGATCCACTAGTAAAGTCATTATCGCAAAAGAGTTCGAAGGACATCTTGATAAGATGGGTCTTAGAAATGTTGTGATTGGCTTTAGGGCAAGTGGGAGATTGATAGGATAGTGCCCAGCAAGCCAATGTTAATTAGCTTGTAAAAGGACTACCTTCTTATGGATTAATAAATATACGACCGTTTATTTATAGTACGTAAATTAAACAATGGCCAACTTCATCTCTCGCGAACTTATCTAAGCGATTGGATGAAATCCTAAGGTCACATTCGACTATGGGACGATTCACTTAAGTATTGAGTGCAATCATGAAACAGTCTCTAAGGTCATGATCTTAAAACCCGTTCCAAGTCATAGATTCCGAACGAGACAGGGTATCGAAGGAATCGCTAAGACTTGTACGAGTATGCATGATTCACATGGAGTGAATTTGTAGAGTTTCATGAACAAGACATTTGATGTCAGTGCATATGACTAGGTGGTTCGATAGGGGATCGAACGCATCGAACGACCCGAACAGAGAAACCCATTGTGGAAGCGCGTGACGCATATCGGTGATGGGATGTTTCTCAAGGCTTATAATAGTGTACGATTTAGTCCTTAGACTTGAGGTACTAGGGCGAATTCGGTGCATGGGTGTACGTATTTAGATTTAGGTGCTGGTCACGTAGCCTGACCTTAATGTGCCTAAGTTGGGTGCGTATAGTCGTGTACGCGAGTGGTTAGTACTAAGAAAGGATCTATCGACTCATCCTGATAAGGTGGGAGAATTTCCTATACGTTCTTAGATAATATGTTCCGAGGAACCTGCGGCCGCAGTCGGTGACGGATTTGGAAAGGAGTTTCCAAATTTAGCAGTCACACTGGAATTATTATCCTGAATTAGAAAGTATAGTTGTCGAGATAATTAGAGGTGCCGGTCAATTCACACACCCTAGGTCTCGGTGGGGAAATTAGTCTTTGGAAGGACCGTATGTACATGGCAATTATAAGAGGTGAGGTTCACAAGATCAATTCACCTGAAGTTGGGCTTCATGGGCTTGTGGCTAGACATCGACCATGAAGTGTGGGTACTCCTGAATTAATAAAGGAGATTAATTCTGGAGTGATCAATTAAAAGTGTTTAATTGATCGGAGCATTTAATTGCTCATTAATTAAATCACGAAAGTTGTGGGCCTGCTGCCAATTGATGGTGAACCCAGAGGGTCACACACAATACAGTTGGACAGTGACAGTCATAAAAGGAAATAATTGATTTAAGGAAGTTAAATCAAAGTTAATGAATTAAAGTGTTAATTCAAGAAAAAGAATTATTAATTAGAATATCTAATTAATTTATTAGAGTGTCCAATTAATTAATTGGATTATCTAATTAATTATGAGATTAATTAAAGTAGTTAATTAATTAAATGGAAGAAGAATATAGCATGCAATTTTCGGATTTGCATGATTATGGCATAAGGGGCGATTTTTGTAGCTAAGGTAAGTTGGAAGAATTTGTTTCTTGTGGGACAAGAAAGAAGGAAGAGATTCATGTATATCTAGTTTCCTAATGAGATAAGGAAAATCTATAAGATATACATGTATATCTTATTTCCTAATGAGATAAGGAGAAGAGATATTGATGTACATGGAAAAGGATATCTATTAAGAGAAGGACTCTTCTCTTATAAATATCTCTCTTCATAATTCTTCCATAAGTGATCAAAAACACAAGATAGCTGAAAATTGAGAAGAAAATCGACCAGCCCTAGCCAAAAGGCCAGTGCCGCCGCCGCCCTCTTCCTCTTCTCTTCTTCATCTGGATCTGGTTCAAGAGCTGGATCCAGTTCCAACTCTTCCTTCATTGACAAGTTTCCAAGGTCTAGTTCGTAGCCTGTGACTTGGAGACGTTGCTACAATCCATCTGGTGTGGATACATTCTGGAGGTGAGACAATTGGATCACTACTTCGTGAATCAAACAAAGAAAAGCCGGAACCGGCAGTGAGGTATTTCGCAAAACACCCCCTTTGTTTTCTGTTACTGTTTGATTCAACCTGTTTCATATAAATAATATGGAGATCGATTTATGGGACTGATGGGGTGCCTCGGAAAAATTTTAAATTCCGCACTTTCGTTGTTCTGACAACCGGGGCATACCCAACAGTGGTATCAGAGCCAACTCCATTATTATTATGTGAAAAAGGCCTGAACATAATTTAATATATGATATTGGTGATTATTATGTTCTGTGTGATGATTCTTGCTTGTTATGATATTATGTATGCTCGGATAAATTTGCATTAATTAGTTTGGGCCGATTTTGAATTTCCGAAAATTAGTGGACTGTTTTTGCAAATAGCGATTTTCGAAAAACTGGACCAAAATTGAAAATTTCGTTTTCTGCATGTTTCTGGACTGAAATTGTAATTTTCTGGATTTTTGAAAACTGGGTCTGTTTGCAATTTCCGTAAGGGGCTGTTTTGTAATTTACGTAAAGTTCAGGGGTCTGTTTGCAATTAACGAAAATTTCTGGGTAGATTCTGTAAGTTCCTGTTTTCTGGACTGATTTGCAGCTGTCAAAATTTTTGGGGTTAAATTGTTAATTCCCAAAACTTGAGGGGTCAAAATATAATTTTCGAAAGTTAAGGGACCAAACTGTATTTTTCAAAAGTTGAAAAACAGAATCTGTATTTGTGCATAAAAGGTGTTTTTGTTTATCCGAAAATTAATTTTATCATAATTAGTAGAGACTAAAGTAAGGATCATGGATTATTTTAAAAAGGGGGTTTTAAAATAAGGAAGATAAGAAATATGTAAACAGTTTTCTTTGATTCAATACCTTCATCTGTAATATGCATAAAATCAAAACCATCAGTAGATAAAATCAGCAGGTACAAAGGCTGAAGTCGTCTGATGAGAGTGATCTGATTCTTGGTATTGTCTTATTTCTGAACCAAAGGCAATTTGTTGTAAACTAGGTAGAGTATGCAGATGTTAGATGAAGATGAAGATGAAGTTAAAGATTTAAAAGTGAAGGGAGGTTTTGATGATTTCCATAACATCATCAGCAGCTAAGTAATGGAAGCTTAGTCAATCCCTTAGAAGATTTTTGACCAAGGAAGAAGCTAAAACAGAAGGGTCAAATCTTATGGTCCAGAAGAATACTGATCTGTTGCTGAAGAATGGAATCAGACTGGTGGATTTTCAGCAGACTAAAATCAGATGAGTTAGGTTTGGGATCAGCCAAGAGTTCATCAGACGAGTGAATTCGATCAGCAGAGTGAAAGTGATCAGATGTTATTGCAACGGTAATAAATACACCTGAAGTAATAAATGCTGCAAATGAAGGGTATTAAAGACAAATGATTGAAGAGAAACCTCGGATCAGCAGAGTGCATTTAATGCGAACTGACAGTAAGTACAACAGAGTGTACAGTGTTCAGTCGCAGGTAGCTGTTTCTGAAAACAGGACAAGTACTCGAGGATTTGGACACCTGTCGATCTCTCAACGGGCAGATTTTCAAACCTCAAGTATAAATATATAGTTCAAGTTCAAGAGTTAGAGACAAGTAACACAAATTACAGCAAAATTTCAAAGCAGAATTTGTCTAAGTCTCAAAACTCAAGAACAGAACACTCATCAGCTTAGTCATCTGTTGACGAAAGCAGAACTAAGAGATAAAATAATATACACATAAATTTGAGTGATTTTGTTAGAGAAGTGTTGTGAGAAGCTGTTATCCATTTGTGTGAGTGATAAAGCTTTGTAGTATAGGATTTCTTAGTGATTTCCTGTAACGAACTTGGGGCCATTTCATTTGTTATTTGGGGCAAGCATTGTATATTGTAATCTGTGTGATTATAGTATAACCCAAGATCTTATTGACTTGGAAGAGTGGACTAAAGGATTTTTATCCATATAACCACTATAAAAATTCTGGTGTTTAAACTTGCATTATTTTCTTGCATATTTTCAAAAAGCATACTAAACACTTAAGTTAACTAATGAAAAGATTTTAAAAGGAGTTTGCAAAAACTAGGGATAAAATCTTTTAAGTTGAAAGAAACCTACTTGTGAAAAACACTTGATAAATCCGCTGTCAAGTATGTTATTTAAAACTCTGATTTTCTCAAAATCAGCTAAGTGAAATCAGAAGAGTGGTCAACTCTGCTGTTCAATCTTTGTGCGAGATCAGCTTAGTCTACTTACGAATCTTCATCAGCTTAGTCTGCTCACATAAAAAGTTAGAGAATTTTAAAGTTAAAATTTTCAGAGGTCTATTCACCCCCCCTCTAGACCTCATCTGGCCACTTGGGACCAACAAGTGGTATCAGAGCAGGTGGTTCATTTGAATCATTTGCCTGATCAACGAGTTTGATTCTAGAGTGTTTTTCAAAAGTTTTCAAAAGAGCATCTTTTTTAAAAGAAAAACTTTTTGAAAAATTGACTGTATCTGCCATGTACCCCTCATTGGAGAAATGAGCTTTGAGGACTGGAAAATACGCATGGAAATTTTCCTTGCTGCTTATAATGATAATATGTAAAGGTGCATAACCAAAGGTCCTATTAGAATTACCAAAACAGTCAAGGTTGATGACCAAGATGTGGTTGTTGACAAGGAACCTGAAGAGATGACAGTTGAGGAAATAAAACTGAAAAATCTCGATAAGGTTGGAATCTTCATCATGACTAAAACCCTCGACAATGACAAATTTGACAAGGTCAAACACTACAAGACATCTAAGGAGATGTGGGATAAGGTACGTGATATGAGTGAAGGGAATGATGCCATCAAGGAACACAATCTGAGCATAGCCCTGGAGAAGTTAGAAAACTTCAAGATGAAACCTGGATAAACCATTGACCAGATGGATTCAAGGTTCACAAAGGCATTGAACAATGTACTGAAGCTGGGAAAGACCTTCACGGATAAAGAGATCATTGTTAAAGTTTTGAAGGCGCTACCACCAAAGTTCAACATGAAGATCACAGCAATGGAAGAATCAATGGATCTGGGGAAGATCTCTCTGACAGAGCTGTTTTCTGTACTCAAGGCGTACGAGTATAAATTGCCAAGAATGGGTATAGAAGAGACCTCAACTTCTAGTCCCACTGCTGCCCTGGTTGCGGCAGAAAGAACAAGGAGATCAGCCGGAAATATAAGAGAAGTGGACTCATCTGATGAGACCACGCTGCTAAAAAAAAGGAGTACACTGCTGGCGATGTTGCTTTGTTATTAAATGGGTTCAAAAAGTTCTATAAGAGAAAAATGAAGAACAAATATAACAATGCTTCTTCTTCTAACCCTACCTCTACTTCATATAATAGTAAGGATGACTTTAAATCCAAACTAATGTGCCACAATTGCAGGAAATTGAGACACTTCATTAAGGACTGCCCATATCCTAAAGACGAGAAGTATACTGAGGAGGAAAAGAAAGCTAGAAAAGAGAGGAGACATCAGAAGAGCAAAGTATTGTTGGCTGAAGCTGAAAAGATAGCAGCCATCTACTCGTCTAACTCAGAATCGGGGACATCAGATGATGACTCTGCTGAAGAAGAGACATCCGCACTGCTCTGTCTCATGGCTAAAGAATCAGAGGATTCTGACAATTAGGTAACTCTCTCTGAAAATGAAAATGAGCTATTTAGTTAATTTGAGCAAATGATGAAAAACAACACGAATGTTGTTAATGAGTTTGCAAAGCTTAAGGAAGAGATGACTGTGCTGAAAAAGCAAAATACTGAACTGAAACTTAACGTTGAAAAACAGCAAGAATCAGCTAAGTATAAAAAGCTTTCGCATGAGTATGAATCTCTGAAAGCAGAATGTGAAGTTTACAAAGGAAAAATCATGGAGCTTGAAAAGATAATATCTAGTCATGATAAGTCGTCTGTTGCATCACCTAATGAACAGAGAACACCTTTAGTAAAATAGAATTTAGAACTGAACAAGACTGAAAAGTTTATATCTGCTGATAACAGTAACGTTATTTTATATGTTCAGACTGCTAAATCTACTTCACTTGAGATAGAGAAAAAGGAGAAGAAATCTCCTAAGGCTAAAAAGGGTAAAAAGCCTGAAAATGAAAAACAGACTGGTAAGACCAAACAGCAGAGTTGTCCTAAGAAGTCTGCTGATAAGAGTAAAACCAATTAGACTAGTAAAAATAAGTCGTCTGTTAAAGAGCAAGTAAAGAGAAAACCTAAGAAGCAAAGAAATTATAATAATGATTCTTGGTATGGAAATGAGTCTTATTATGTGCAACCTGCTTACTCATCTTATTATGCTGCACCTCATTACACACCTTACTATGCTGCTTATCCTGCTCATCATCCGATGCATGCTTATCCTGATTATCATGCACCGTACCCTGCTTATGAGCATTATCTGCATCATAATGAATATCAACATAATATGCCTGCTAATTATGATGAAGAAAAAGTTGCTCATGCTCCTGCTGAAACTCAAAAGCCTATGAAGCCTAAGACTTCAACATCTTGGGTTGTCAAAGGTGAAACTAATCCTTCAGGACCCTCTCAATAAAGGGTAACTAAAACTATTTTTTTTTTGTTTTGTAGGTTAGGATTAGGAGTAGGAGTAAAGTTGAGAAGAAATGGTACTTGGACAGCGGATGTTCGAGGCACATGTGTGGTGACATACATGAACTGACTGATGCTGCTGCCGTAAATGGTCCAAGAGTCACTTTTGGAGACAGCAAAGAAGGCAAGATTGTTGCGGTTGGAAGGCTAATCAAAGGAAACATTGAGATATCTGACGTCTCTTATGTTAATGGCCTGAAGTACAATCTGCTAAGCATAAGTCAATTTTGTGACAAAGGATTTTCTGTCATCTTTTCATCAGATAGGTGCTACGTTGAACAAATTGGAACAAAGAAGGTTATCTTATCTGGAAGAAGACAGGGGAATATCTATTTAGTCAACTGGAATTCTGTGGACAGGAATTCTAATATTTGTTTGGTGGCTTCTACACCAAATGAAATCAGTTGGCTTTGGCACAAAAGAATGAATCATTTGAATTTCACGACCATAAACAGATTAATAAAGAATGATTTGGTAGAAGGAATTCCAAAGACAGTCATGAGCAAAGATAAGCTCTGTGATGCCTGTAAGAAGGGTAAACAAGTGATGTCCTCTTTCAAAAGCAAGAAACACCAATCTTCAACCAGAATTTTGGAGCTACTACATACGGATCTGTTTGGCCCTATTGATCCTATCAGCAATGGTTGAAAGAAATACTGCCTAGCTGTTGTGGATGATTATTCAAGATTTACTTGGGTGATTTTCATGAAAAAGAAAAGTGAAACCAAGGAACATCTTACAAATCTGATGGAACTGATCCAGAATGAAAAGAGTCAAAGAATATTGAAGATAAGATCAGACAGGAGCAATGAATTTACAAACTCTATTGTTGAAGAGTATTGTAACTCCAGAGGAATCAACCATGAGTACTCTACTGCCAGAACCCCTCGACAAAATGGAGTTGCTGAAAGGAGAAACAGAACTCTAAAAGAAGCTACCAGGACAATGATAGCTGAAGCAAAACTGCCTCAAAGATTCTGGGCAGAAGCCACAAATACAGCCTGCTACACCCAGAACAGATGCATGATCAACAAGAGTCAAAACAAGACACCTTATGAACTGTGGGACAACAGAAATCCTAATATACACTATTTTAGGATTTTTGGTTGTAAATTTTGTGTTTTGAATAATGGGAAAAATCACCTTACTGCTTTTGCAGAGAAGGCTGATGAAGCTGTCTTTGTAGGATACTCTACTGTTAGTAAAGCCTATAGAGTTTTTAACAAAAGGACTTTACTTGTAGAAGAATCAATTCATGTAGTATTTGATGAGCCAAATCAATCTTCTGAAAAGAACCAAAGTACTAATCCAGAAATATCTGCAGATTTTCAGAAATTGAGTGTGGAAAGAATAGAAGAGTATGTACCCATCTTACTACCTGATCTAAACCAAGCTGGTAACTCAAGTGCTGTTCAAAATCAGTCTGCTGATTGTCTAACAGAGGAGTTGCAAACAGCTGACAGACCAGAGCCTGTTCAACAGACTACTACTGAGACTCCAACAGTCGTGTTGCAAGATCAATCAAGAGGACAACATCCAGATTTGCAACCTGATCTCAGATGGCTCAAAGATCACCCACCTTAACTAGTGATTGGTGATCCATTGGATAGAGTGAGAATAAGAAGGTCAACTACAAATGAAACAATGTTTGTAAGTTTTATTTCACAAATTGAGCCCAAGTTAATTGATGAAGCTCTTAGTGATTCTCACTGGATTGAAGCAATGCAAGAAGAGTTAAATCAATTTGAAAGGAATGAAGTCTGGTACTTAGTTCCAAGACCTACTCATCAAAGGGTAATTGGCATTAAGTGGGTATTCAGGAATAAAATGAATGAAGATGGTATTGTTACCAGAAATAAAGCAAGACTAGTTGCCAAAGGTTACTGCCAAGAAGGCCAGGCCGGGGACGATGAATCATGATAAGTACTGCAGGTACCACAGAGCTCGACGGCACATTACAGAGGATTGTTTCCAGTTGAAACAGGATATTGAGAAGTTAATTGCTCAAGGAAAGTTAAAAGAATATGTGAGAAGGGGCAACCCCAATAACCGGTTCAGATCGAGGAGTCCGCGGAAGTTTTCTGAGCAACACCGTAACGATCAGCATCAGGTCGAGGAGCAAACGAACGGAGTAATAAATGTGATCGTGGGAGGACCCGCAGGAGGGGATAGCAGAAATGCGAGAAAAAGGACTGCGAGGTCGATAAAGACAGGTGTCTAGACCGGAAATGAAATTATGTCCTTAGAGTCAGGTCCATCGTTAAAGTCAAGTCATTAGTTTTACTAAGGCTGATAGGCCGCGCGAGGTAACTTGGGACACTAATGAGGATGACCCCGATTTCTCGATGGTTTTGACCCTCAAAATTGGGAACTTCGAGGTCAAGAGAGTACTGATCGATAATGGCAGCTCGGCAAACATAATCTCCTCTGAAGCCCTGGATCGAATGAATTTGCAGCATCCATGTCTGGATCGGGTATCTACTCCGCTTATTGGTTTTGGTGGTTCGTAAATTGTCCCTCTCGGAACCATCCTTTTGAGCACCACTTTGGGAAGGAAGCCTAAGGATGTAACCAAAATGGTTAAGTACCTGGTTGTGAGTACTCCGTTCGCCTATAATGCTATTTTGGGAAGACCTGCGTTGAACATCTTCAAGGCCGTCGTGTCAACTTACCATCAGAAGGTTAAGTTTCCAACTATGGCGGGGGTCGGAGAAATGAGAAATGATTAATATATGGCATGGGAATGTTAAAACACATCCCTAACCATGAAGGAAAAAATCGAGCCTGTGGTACCCGCAAAATAGAAGTTGGTCGATGAAAAGGTATTTTCTGTATTTGATCTCCCTTTACCAGATTGCGAAAAGTTACAGGGAAAAATGGGAAAAGAGGTCCATATGAGTGTGCAGCCTCCGAATCGTAAACAGGTGACGTTAGTTCCTGGCTCCCCCGAGAAATTCACCAGGATCGGAACCGAGCTGAGTTAGGGAATGGAGACAATGCTGATCGAGTTTTTGAAAAATAATGCCGATGTATTTGCTTGGAGCTCCGACAATATTGTGGGGATTGACCCACGAGTTATCACTCACTCGCTGAATATCGACCCAAAGGCAAAGCCAGTTAGGCAAAAGAAAAGGAATCATGGTCGGGAAAAAGATAAGATCATTAACGCCGAAGTAGATAAACTGTTAGCCACTGGACAAATCAGGGAGATAACATTTACTGAATGGCTTTGCAATGTTGTGTTAGTATCTAAAGGAGACAAGGTAGACAACAAGTGGAGAATGTGTAATGATTTTACAGACTTGAACAAGCTGTGTCCGAGAGATCCTTATCCTTTACCTCGGATCGATATGCTGGTCGATTCGACCGCTGGGTTTATCTTTTTAAGCATGATGGATGCCTTCCAAGGTTTCTATCAAATCTTTATGAATGAAAGGGATTAGGACAAAATCGCCTTCATTACCGAGCGCAGAGTGTATTGTTTCATCGTGATGCCTTTTGGACTGCGAAACGCAGGAGCGACGTATCAAAGACTTGTGAACATGATGTTCAAAGATTTAATCGGCTAAATCATGGAAGTATATGTCGGTGATATGCTCAGAAAGAGCATGACCGAGGAAGACCACATTAAGCACCTCGATAGATGTTTCGGGATCTTGAGAAAGTATGGGATGAAATTGAATCCAGCAAAGTGCACTTTTGGTGTGAGGTCGGGGAAGTTTCTTGGCTACTTGGTCCACGAACGAGGTATCAAGGCGAACCCTGAAAAAATTAGAGCTATCATTGAGCTCAGGCCACCAAGGAAACTTTTCGAGGTACACAGCTTAATCGGAAAAATTATATCTTTGAACAGATTCATATCCCATTCTGCGGCCTTTCTTTAAATTGTTGAGGAAATCTAAAAATTTTGAGTGGAATGAGGAGTGCGACAAAGCGTTTGAGGAGCTTAAAAAATACTTAGTCTCCCCACAAATGCTAGCAAAACCGGTCGAGGGGGAGCCTTTGTATTTGTATATAGCAGTGTCAAAAGAGGCCATAAGTTCAGTTTTGGTGAGGATTGAGAATTCTGACCACAAGCCGGTGTATTACCTAAGCAAGTTACTCCAAGGTGCAGAAAAGAATTATTTGGAGATCGAAAAATTCGCACTGGCTCTGGTAATTGCCGCAAGGAAGCTAAGGCATTACTTTCAGACTTACAAAATTATCGTTTTGACAAACCAACCTTTAAGGCAGGTATTGTCAAAACCCGAGGCCTCTGGGAGAATGATTAAGTGGGCAGTGGAACTAGGACAGTTCGAGATCGAGTACCAACCCCGAACGGCGATCAAGGCACGGGTCCTTGCTGATTTTATTGCAGAATCAACGGGAACGGAATCACTCGAGCAGTTAGTTCCTGAAGTTAACTTCGTGGCAGGAGTTCAGGAAAAAATCTGGTTAATGCACGTCGATGGTTCATCGACTAGAGAAGGTGGAGTGGCCGGAATTCACTTTCAAGGCCCTGAAGGGGAGGACCTTAGTTATGCTATTACTTTGGATTTTGTGATAACAAACAATGAAGCGGAATATGAGGCTCTTATCGCGGGATTAGAAATGGCAATAAAGGCAAACATTAAATCTCTTACCGTGTTGACCGACTCCGAGCTAATACATAGGCAGGTGAAAGGGGTGTATGAACCAAAAGAGTTCAATATGGTAAAGTACTTAAAAAGGGTAAAAGATCTAGTTTCAAAACTGGATAAATTCGAGATTCAAGCTATCCCTCGAGAGGAAAAATATTGGGCGGATTTGCTGTCAAAGTTTAAAGGATCGATTGACAAACGAAAAGAGAGGGTAATAACTTGGTTGTTGTCTAACACTCCAGCAGTGGACTTGAACGTGTCTCCGGGCTCGGAAATCATGGAGATAGATAATCAAGGGCCTTCATGGATGGAACGTTTAAAAGCTTATCTGAAGGACTGTGTCTTACCCGACGAACCGAATGAGGCCCGGCAGATTAAATATCGAGCTCCAATGTATGTTTTGGTCGAGGACCTGCTCTACAAGAGATCCAGCTCGGGAATTTTGTTGAAGTGATAATCTTATCTTGAAAGAAATTCATCAAGGCGAGGCTGGCAGCCATTGTGGTGCAAGAGAATTACCCTTAAAGTGTTCCAGGGCTGGCTGTTATTGGCCTACTTTGATCTCAGACTCAATCGATTACGTCAAGAAATGTCATCACTGCCAGATTTACTTGAACTTGATACATCAACCTGCAGAACAATTGCACTCAATTCCGATCTGCTAGCCGTTTGATAAATGGGGGATCGATATCATCGGGCCTTTCCCAACTGCTAGATCGAGGAAAAACTATGTCTTGGTTGCTGTTGAATACTTTAGCAAATGGGTAGAATGCATTGCACTAACCAAGATTACTCAGTTTCAGGTTATAAATTTTTTGTGGAAGAATATTGTTTGCAGGTTCGGGATACCAAGAGTATTGATCTTCGACAACGGAACTCAGTTCGCGGGAAAGAAAATTCTGGAGTGGTGTGAAAAATTTGGAATTCAGCAAAACTTCACCTCAGTCGGCCATCCCCAAGCAAACGGGCAGACCGAGGTCACCAACAAGGAAATTGTCCGATCACTTGAAAAGCGCTTAACCGACGCGAAGGGAAAATGGTTAGATGAGCTCCCCGGGGTCATATGGACGGACAAAACCTCGGTTAAAACGACTACTGGAGAAACTCCTTTATGTTTGGTTTACGGTTAGGAGGCCGTATTCCCGATCGAGACCTTGGTGCCATCACCAAGGGTTATATCTTATGATCCCGACCTAAATCAATCACAGAGAGAGATGGATGTCGACCATGCGGATGGTAAGCGGGATCGAGCAAGTTTGAAAACCCAAGCTGCTGAGTCTAGCATGGAGATAACTTATGATAAGAAGGTCAGAATAAGAACTTTTAAAGTAGGGGACTTGGTCCTCAAAAAAGTGGAGGTCTCAAAACATGTGGGAAAACTTCAGCCGAACTGGGATGGCCCTTATGTCGTGCAGGAGGTCGGAAAGAAGGGGTCCTACAAAATTGCTCAACTTAACGGTGAAACATTGCCAAGAAGTTGGAATGCAGTCAACCTACGGAAATACTATGGAAGATAACTCTTGTAATCATTTTCTATTCTTGTAATTCTGTTTTTGCAATTTCATTTTATTCCAAGTGTAAGCACAATCAATGAAATTCCCCTTTTGTTCCAACCATGTTTTCGAGTACTCCTGTTGAGAAGAGAGAGCAAAATGTCTCGACTGAGGGTGAAAGTTGTTGCTATGTCCCTCAGCTCGGTTACAGACTTGCACAAAAAAAAAAAAAAAAGCAAAATGTCTCGACTAAGGGTGAAAGCTATTGCTATGCCCCTCAGCTCGGAAAAGACTTGCGTAAAAAAGCAAATTGTCTCGACTGAGGGTGAAAGTTGTTGCTATGCCCCTCAGCTCGGAAAAAGGCTTGCGTAAAAAAGAGCAAAATGTCTCGACTGAGGGTGAAAGCTTTTGCTATGCCCCTCATCTCGGAAAAAGGCTTGCGTAAAATCAAACAAACCAAATTAAAATTTAATAAATTTATTTACAATAACACAATTATTTAATAACATATATTTTCTTGCTAAAAAAACCCTTTTAAAATTTAATAATTTATTTGCAATAACACAATTGGTAAATAAAGTATCACTTTAATAACAAATATTTTTCTTACATAAATAAAACAAATCAATTTAAAATTTAATAAATTTATCTACAATAACACAATTCGAATTCTTGAAATCCATAGAATTTTTGGGGATCTAGGGCTTGGTGATTTTGTTACGGGATTATTGCATTTTTGATGCCACGACTTAAGCTCACTAGCATTTTTACCCCATATCTTTTTGGGCTGGTACATTTGGTGTCACACCTTCAACTTCAGTGGCAATTTTGGTCCAAATTGAGGTCCAATTTAAAAATTAGCCCGAAATCGTCCATGTGCGGGCCATGTGACTTGTAAATTGTGAATTTTGACCAAATCAAAGGGGAAGTTTGAGTTTTTCTACAAATGTAGGGACATATTATAAAGGTGGGAAAGTACAAAGGTCAATTTGCGAATTGGGATAGAGGGGCTGAGTTTGAGAAGATGAATGATCCGCCATTGACGTGAGCTTGGAATGGGGAATCTTCAATTCAGCACCAAATTGGACAAGGTTGGTACCAAAATTACCGCCACACCGAGGGGAGTCTACGGCTGAAAGGGGAGGCAGTGGGTCAAGCTCCACCGCCGACAGCGGCGTAAAATCGAAAAACGTAAAATTCGTAGATCTGAAAATAGAGTGACAGGATAAACTTGGAACTGATAATTAATGCTTGGGATTTGTAGAGGACGTGAAGACAAGTCTATAGCCATCAAAGAGAGCTCAAACCGTGTCCGGAGTCGCCGGAAAAGTGAAAAAAACGAAGGTGGTGGAGCTGAGAGAGGTGCGGCTGTTCCGTTGAGGAATTTTTTTATTTTTTTTCTTGAATTTTTTTTGTAAATATTAAAAACAACTAAGGGTATTTTGGACATTTTAAGTGTTCCATTAAAGTTGACTAACGACCGTTAAGTCAAGGGGGTGTCTTTGTAATATTTGCAACATGAGGGTAAGTTCCTGTAATTAGCCTTATAGCCAGAGGGTGTCTATGTAAATTTCCCTAAAAAAAAAAAAGCAAAATGTCTCGACTGAGGGTGAAAGTTGTTGCTATGCCCCTCAGCTCGGTAAAAGACTTGCGTAAAAAAGAGCAAAATGTCTCGACTGAGGGTGAAAGCTGTTGCTATGCCCCTGAGCTCGGAAAAAGACTTGCATAAAAAATCAAATGTCTCGAATGAGGGTGAAAGTTGTTGATATGCTCCTCAGCTCGGAAAAAGACTTGCGTAAAAGAACAAATTGTCTCGACTGAGGGTGAAAGTTGTTGCTATGCCCCTCAGCTCGGAAAAAGACATGCGTAAAAGAGCAAATTGTCTCGACTGATGGTGAAAGTTGTTGCTATGCCCCTCAGCTCGGAAAAAGACTTGCGTAAAAGAGCAAATTGTCTCGACTGAGGGTGAAAGTTGTTGCTATGCCCCTCAGGTCGGAAAAAGACTTGCTTAAGAAAACAAATTGTCTTGACTGAGGGTGTAAGCTGTTGCTATGCCCCTCAGCTCGGAAAAAGACTTGCGTAAAAAAGAGCAAAATGTCTCGACTGAGGGTGAAAGCTGTTGCTATGCCCCTCAGCTCGGTTACAGACTTGCATAATAAAAAAAAAAAGCAAAATGTCTCGATTGAGGGTGAAAGATGTTGTTATGCCCCTCAGCTCGGAAAAAGACCTGCTCAAAAAAGCAAAATGTCTCGAATGAGGGTGAAAGCTGTTGCTATGCCCCTCAGCTCGGAAAAAGATATGACTACTTAGCTTGGAAAAAGGACTCGTATAATAAAAGTCATCAGATGACATGCTCGAAATATGGCAGTTCTGAAGCAGTCCTGTTCCTTGTAATTCCTTCCCTAGTTGATCGATTATTTTTAAGATCAAGTTCTGCTCGAAGTAAATTTCTCCGACTTAAGTTATTATTCATGTGAATATCTTACTTCTCGAGGTGGTTTTTCCGAGATGGCTATCGATCGATGATTCTCCAATTGCAGATTGATTTCAGGTTCGAAGTAAATCCAACAATGGGTTCGGATTTTTAAGATTTTAAAAGTGTTAAGTCCAAACTGATTTAGCCTGAATTCGTCGTAAGGTTAAACTCAGTATGTTATTAAAAGAATAGCTTTATGTATTAGGGGTTTGGTTAAAGTACTCAGGATGGTGCAATTCAAGAACAATATAATCACGTAAAAATAAGTATATTGAAGGAGAGACAGCCGTAGTATTATTGATAGGTTCAAATCTGCCTTTATACAATGTAGAACTTAGTATTTATAATAATAGTTTCATCCTACTGTAACTAGGAGTCCTGCATGACTTAGGAGTACCGCACGGCCCAATAAATCTTCGGGATCGGTCTTCAGATCGGTCAGATACACATGAGCAAGTCGAGCCGATCCTGTAGTCTCCATAGGTCGGATCGATCCTGAATCTCCTCGGAAAGCTCTATACCATTATATATGCAAAATAGCCCTCATCAGTACTCCCTCACTTCTCGAGCGTAATCGTAGCTGGAGCTCGTAGAAGTAGATACATTTGTCGCACCAATCCTTTCATTGTTTATGAAGTATGCCTCGTTAAAAACTTGGTTCGGAAAAACCCTTTATGGGATAAAAACCGAACAAGGGAAAAATAGTGCATATCCATCTGAACCTTCTAGGTAGGGACACGTAGTTTGGTAACGTGTATCAGACATCCGTAAAGTCTTTTCATTATTTTATTGGCGGGAAACTGAAGAGACGCAAATGGTTGATCCGTCTTTTCACCGCCCATATATATAGTCGAAATTAGCGGGATCTTTTTACTTTTTAACCCAGATATCTAGATCTTTTTGCAGTAAAAGTTTGAGTCGATAATCTTGTGATTTACTTACTTCATCGAGCACATTACTTCAAGAGACAATGGCCTCGACTTCGCAGAATCCCAATTCTTCAACCCAAAATGAAGAAGAACAAGTACCGCCTAACATCTCTAACCCTGAAATCCTTTCTTCTGAAGAGGAAGTAACAGACGACGTTCAAGCAGAAGAAATTAGAGACTATGAAGAGAAAGAGGTTGATAGTCTGGTGGTTGAGATCGTTCCAGAGGAGGAAATGAAGAGCATCCAAAAAATCCAAAACTGCCCAACCTCAAATTTCTGCTCCTGTTGAGTTTTTTCCTTCTCGATTGAGGAGGAAATTTACCCGCTCTGAAGAGAGAATACGGTCGTTATTTCCCTTCGGATTTTGAAATAATTATTCCTTCCCCCGAGGAGAGAGTCAATATCCCTCCCCCGAACTGTCGAGCTTTCTATACGTCTTATTTCGAACATGGGCTCCATTTTCCCCTTTCTTCGATCCTTCGTCAACATTTAGAGACTTTCTTTGTCTCTTTAACCCAACTCATACCAAATGCCATAGCCTTTATAATGGCATTTTATGTTTTGATGGTGGCAAGAGGTCTGCAACCCTCATTTCGTAATTTTCTTCACTTTTTTTCGACTCTCCATATCGACCTCCTCCAATAGAGGCTACTATTATGTTAGCCAAAGACCAGGGTTTGCCGTTCTAGAAAATGCCATTTCGAGCAATAGTATGGAATGGAAGTCGAACTTATTTTTTGTTAAGGCTCCGACCTTGCGTATCCTTGAGAACGAAGAAACTGAAGAGTTCACTTATGACTGGGGTTATAACCAATCTTGGGTGTATGGTGGTCGAAAGGTGACTGGCGAGATGGCCCTAGACGACCAATTTTCATCCGACTTGATCGAGGAGATGAGATCGGATAAGTATCAATCAACTTATCTGGTCGGAGAAATCTTCCTTCGCAAGGCTGGATTGAGTTCTTTGGATTTTCCCATCCCATCGGACGATCGATCCCTAAGTAAGATTTTATTAATAGTCATTTTATCCTTAAAAAGGATCTCTAATTTTGTCGTCCATAAACATTATTGATCTTGTATTGTAGCCTCCATGGTCGAGAAATGTCGTTATTCTGTGGTTGGAAAGATTGTGCTTTCAAATTCGAAGAAGTCGTCGGGAAGAGTTCCAATAGAGCAGGGACAATCCAGAAAAAGAAGAAGAGATCAACATCAGGATCTAGAAGACATCGAGGAGGAGTTGTTTGAGAGCGCAGATCCTATTCGTGTAGCTCCTCCCCCAAATGATCAAACTTCTATGGAAATACCTTTGACGAGCTCTCGCCCAGGACGTGGCTTTCCTCCTAAATTCCTTAGGGAAAAATATGGTATTCTAGGTTGTAAGACTTGGCCAGAAAGGAATCCTACTGGTCCCGATGCTAAAAGAAAAACCCAGTTTTACGACAAAGAAGGCGAGTACTTCACTCATGTTGGAGATACAAGCCATAATGCTTCCTTGGTAGACATGATCGAGAGCCATCTCCAGGGAAAACGGGCGGCTGGGTATTCCGAAAGGGATTCATTGACGACCGATGACAAGGAGAACGTCATCGACAAGTCAATTCAGCTTCTTCTGTCTTCGACCTTTGTCAAAGACGTGCAGCGGACTTTTAAGAAAAATCCTCTCGATCAGCTGGCAAGAGCCGCCCATGCTCATGAAGTAGTAAGATATTATAATTCCGTTTGCTCTTTCAACAAATCTCAACATCTTTACTTCATTTCTTATTTAGACAACTTGTTCTTGCCACAGACTGGTAATGCTTTGGTATCTGCCATGTATGATACGGCATTGCATAGAGAACAGTGCAAGTTTGTTGAAGAAACCAACAATATCCTAACTGCCAGAATCAAGGAGCTTGAAGATCAACGTGCTCAGGTTGATAATTCTCGTCAATCTGCTGAGACTCAGCCTGCTCCTAGCGCCAATCCCAACTTAGAGACTGACAATCCTCATATCGTCAGCACAATGTTGGATGCCAGGATTGATTGACTGAATCAAGAAATTGATGAACAACGTGTTTCATATGCCACCTCTATTAGCAAATTGGAGTCGGAGATAATTTCACTTCGATCACAACTCGCGGCTAAAGAAGATGATTCCAGTTTAGATAAGGCTATAGACGAACATCAATCTCCTGACGTAGAATCCATTGTCAGAGAGTTTCTTGACCAGTGCATACGGCCATAATCATCAGAAAATAGGAGGTCTGCTGTTGAGCTCGTTTTACAAGGGGGTCGATCAATTGATCGAGTCTGGGCAGATTCCAGATAGGCGAAATGAATACCGCGACGTTATGGAGATTGGAAAGGATCGAAAACTCCGAGAGTATCCTCCTGATTCCTTGCCTTCCGTCGAGTATAGCGATCATCCTTTAGCTCATTTAGTGGCTGAGTTTGGAACTCCATTTCCCGTGCCCGCACCTGACTTGGACTTAACAGAGGACGTTGAGGGAGATCGAGCAGATGAAGGGGAAGACGAAGACAACGAAGAAGACATAGAAGAAGACCGAGCCGATGAAGGAGAGGATGAAAATAACGAAGGGTTATCCTCTAAGGAAGTCAACTCCCCACCTTAGGTCATTTTCAAGATTAGGATTTCATCTGTTTTCTTCTTCGATCCTTGTAACTTTTGTCATTTTATTCAGTAGAACTTGCAAAGTTTGTAAATGTAGTTAGTAGAAAATCCCTTATTTGATATATATGATTTTCAGTGATATATTAGTCTTTGTCGAAATATTCTTTGTCATTTTGATGATCGTAGTACGCAATTAACAATCCATTCTGACATATATTTGAAATTTTACTGTGCGCGCCAAAGACTGGGGACATAATTGTCATTTCCTTTACTATATATAAATGTAAAATCTTTGAAGTTTTACCGCGCGTCCCCACTTGCAATATAAAAATTTCTGTGTTGTAGATCGGAGCTAGAGTTCAGTAATCCATAAGACTTCCTGGTTTTTCGATCATGAGTTCCAATCTTTTCTCTGGAGCCACAAAACGATCTCTACGGGGTCCATCTCGACGAGACACACCGAAGAAGAAAATCCGAACAGAAAGTTCGCATCAGCCATCTTCCGAGGGAGGAGCTCCTTCTCGGGAAATCGTGCCTCAATCCGACCCGTTGTCGACCTCTTCGGGAGAAATTCAAAAATCAGAGGTGAATATTCCTTCTCAGGCGAGGGAAACTATGGATTCTTCTACGGGTCCTTCCCGGGTTCCGATCCGTAGCCCATTAGTCGATCCAAATATTCTGGAAGCCTATCAAAACGAGGAGTCTCGAGCTAATTCTCCTCCTCTCGTCGACCAAGCAGGAGACGAGCCTCCTCATTCTGATCAAGATGCCGAAATAAATCAAACCTCTGGTCGAGAAGACTCTCAACAGATCGTTATCATTCCTCCAAATCCTGAGGTCGAGCCAACGTTGCAAATGAGCGGACCTGTGGAAGATATTCCCGAGTCTCTCTTTGTCCATCTGTCCTCTAATGTTGTTGTTACTACATCTCAAGATACCCAAATTCTCTCTCCTCCCACTATTCCTCAAGATATAGCTAAAACTGGATCTGGTCCCAGCCAATCTAGTTTCAAGAATTCCATGGACGATCCTTCTCTTTTAGACGATCGTTCTTTAAAGGAGCAGATCGAAGAAATAACTGACTTCGAGATGAGTCGATCTGGAGGGGTCTCTTTAGATGCATGCGTTCCAGCAACCCTTGAGCCTGATGGGGTATCTTGGAATTTGGGAATGGGTACAATTCTGCCCAAGGAACTTGATAAACTGAAGAACCACTTTTCATTGTGGCTTGTTCAATCCATTTTCAAGCGTTTGGAGATGGTAAGTGGATTTTTGTTATTATTTTTTATTTTAATAGAGATCTTTTACCTTCCCACTTTTAAAGTTCTTCATTCTTATTCTTCCATAATAGGCCAAGCATGAAGCTATTCAACTTGGGATACAGAATGATGAGTCTTATTTTTCTCAAGATGAGTCTCTTGAACGGATGAACACAATCGCTGCTGCTCATCGATTGCTGATGATTGAAGCCGAGAATCTCCGAGCGGCTACTGAAAAGCTTTCTAAAGAGAAGGAAGAACTAGCTCGGACAAATAGCAGCTTGATGTCCGATAAGGAGCAGCTTACTAAGGAGAAAGAAGACCTGCTCCGACTGAACAGGAATCTAGAAGAAGTTACTCAGTTCCAGATCGATAAGAGTAAAAAACAAGAGTTTGAAAGGGGTTTTTCTCTCGGATATAAGCAACATACGAAAGAAATGATGACTTATCTTGCTCTTCAAACGAGTCCCGGTCATGCTTTTGAACAGTAGACAAAGGTCTTTCTCCCTTTTTTTTTTTTTTTTTTTTTCGAAGTGTAATATAACAAACTTCTTTTTGTCGTGAATAGAGCAGTTCGTTATTTCAATCGTTTATGCGTAGAAGAATACGTCGTTTCGATCTGAATGTCATAATAAATGTTGTCTATTTTCTTGGGAGAGAAAAAGTCGCCTAGGTAGTTGTGCCGTAACCGTAGATATGGGACGTTTCGTATGCCTTGTCCAGTAACTGATAAACTCCTTGCAATATAAATATTTCCTTTGATAAGGAGAATCATAATAGAAAGAAACAATATGTCATTTTTAGAAAGACATAAAAATCCAATTTGGTATTTATGGTATCCTGAATATGGTGGAGATATTAGTCAAATCTGTTTATGAGAGATGAGAGCTGGTTAGTTCATTAAAATGATGGTATCCCCTGTGTCAGGTATGCTCTTCGACCAAGGAGGCTACTTTGTATGAGTTGGATGAGCTATCCTTCGACTCAGGCGGATACTTTGCAATCTTCCATCAGGACATCCTCCGATCAAGGAGGATATCTCGTTAAGGTCTGGTGAAGTATATTTGCCAATCTTCACCAATGCAGTGACAAGAGTTCATGAGTAAGAAGTACGTCGGATTGGAGGAGCAATCATTCCAAGGAGCAGCTAGTAGGCTAGTATTTGTAATAAGTGTAGTTAGATTTTAGAAACAAATCTACTTTTCCTTGTCTTTGTACCTAACTGATCGTTTTTGCTAAATGTAACGATTTAAAAAGTCTCAATAAAATCATTTACTTTTGATTTGTTCATCTGTGTTCTTCACTTTTGATTTTATGACAGTAATCGAACATATATCCGACACTGTGAATTTAAATCAACTTGTTAATATCATATTCCCTTGTTAACTCATTAAACTGGACCGTCGATAGGATCTCAATGCAACACCGTTGGATCCTTTATCTCCTGCCTATAAAAAGGTCATTCCATACTTCTCCATCTCACAAAAATGAAGTTGTTCAAGAAATTTTTTTATTGGTATAACCATCATCGTCCCCCAAAATGTATTACCTCAACGAAGGATGAATTCCTGACTTGGTATGGGATGAATTGGAAAAATGAGATCTCCATCTTATATGGTGATGCTCGGACAAATCTCGTAACTTGGGATTAGTCGACCATAAATTACGCCGTCGGGTATAGGTCGAGGTCAGAGGAAAGCTGGATTCTTGTTTTATCGAAATCAACTTGTTTCTAACAGGTCGACGATGCCATGCATGAGATCCTTCTGATCCCTATTTTACTTGGATAAGGGAAAAGCATCAGCTTCTTCGAGATGGTCGAGTTGTGTAGCATGTATTCTTCCCTCGACCACTGACAGCTGCCGATCTTTTAGAAGAACGCCTGAACATTAGTTTCTCGTCACTGTTCTCAAAGTAGACGGAAAGATGATCGTTCTATAGCTCGAAAGTTCCGAAGTGTTTGTTATTTATGATGATCAACGAAGATAAACTCTTTCTTGAGATTTTGTAGATAGAGTTGCTAGTATATTGATCGATGCCTTTGTTCAGATATGAACTCTAGACATGTAATATTCTTTGTAATGACAGTCTTTGCATCTTGAATATCGATCTAATGTATAATTTTTAATTGACCAACCTAATAGTGCATTTAATTCAAGTCCTGCTTTAATGGCTGGTAGTTAAGAATGTGTAACGTAAATCCCGATATCATGTCGTCACCGTTGATTGGATATGAGTTCCACCGTTGGATTTTACCCTCTTATCTATAAAAGGAATCCTTTACCTTTCATTCATTTACCATCAAAAGTAAAATTTCCAAACAATGTACTTCTTCTTTTTTCAAAACGATGGTCGTCCACCTAAATCGAAAATCTAAGAAATTGTTAATTACTCCGACTTGGTATGGGCGGAATCGGAAAATGGAGACCTCTCAAAAACCATGAAGTCTCCGATCCCTAAAAAAGGGGATCGATAGGAGTGTCTATCATGTATCGACCATCCTGTGCAAATAGGTAAGGGTCGGTTTGGTGGCATTCCGATCTAACAGTTCCGTGGTCGGTGGAAAGCTGGTCAGTTCATTAAAATAAGAAAAAATAAAGGAAAATGCTGACCACCACCGACCGATGTAAAATTATGATCTCACAAAGCTCTAAAATTCCCCGAGCTTGTGGTCGTAATTTCGGAACTTAGTAAGCGGTTGTCCTCGTCGATCGGGGTTAGCTTGTAGCAAGAATGCTGGGAAAAGTGTGGAGATAAACAAAGACAGAAGCCCACTATTCATGTCGCCATTCTTCAAACCTGAACAGCCTTAGTCGATGAATCGACCTTGTAAGATTGCTTTTTACAAGTCTACCGGACAAGCGAAGCTGTATCTAATTAAGATTTTTCTTCAGTATAGAATTTTGTCATCGATCAGTTAGGGAATTCTTTGTATCTTTCCGATGTATTTTTGTACTTGTAATAAATAAATCTCTTATTATTTTTACTAGCTGCCTTATTTGTCGATCATATGATGTTTAAGCTATCACCGACCCATTTGGTCTGTTATCACTTGTTGGTTTTTTACATTTTTGGAGATCGTCTTATCGGATCGAAGAGTGTTTAGCGACCCAATCGGTTTTACTCAAAGACCTTAGTTTATTTTTAGGTTTTATACCAGTCTGTTGGTTTTTACCTTCTGTAGATCATTAGTTAGGACATCGATGAGTTTCTACCGACCCATTCAGTTTTCCTCAAGTATTTTATTTTACATAGGTTTTATACCAAGTTTTGGTTTTTAACCCGTGCAGATCGTTCGTTAGGAGATCGATGAGTTTATACCGACCCAATCGATTCTACTCAAGGATTTTATTTTACTTAGGTTTTATACCAACTTTTGGTTTTTAACCTGTGTAGATCGTTCGTTAGGAGATCGATGAGTTTATACCGACCCAATCGGTTTTACTCAAGGATTTTATTTTACTTAGGTTTTATACCAACTTTTGGTTTTTAACCTTTGTAGAGTGAATTTGACAATGGTCTTTTGAGTGCGACATATGGACAAATAAGCAAGAGTTTTTATTATAATCGTAGACAAATTTGATGTTCGAAAAGAAAATAACAAAATAGACTAAGAAATGGAAAAACAAGCTAATTTTCTGTAAAATCCCATCTGATCGTTAGGACCTCCAATCTCGAGATCAACGGCCGTAATATATTCTGAGGTTTACTGGATTCCAAGTTCGAGGAAGTGGAGTTCCATCCATATGGGCTATTTTATACGATCCCTTCTTGCCGACCGTGGTTACAACGTATGGACCTTCCCAATTTTGCTGTAATTTACCCACATGTTTCGACACTTCGACCTTCTTAAGTACCAAATCACCTTCCTTGAACGATCGTATCCTCACTCTTTGATTGTAGGCCTTTTCCATGCTAGATTTAGCTGCTTCTAAACGAAGACTGGCTTTTTCCCTTAAGGTCTCACTTAAATCGACGTCGTCTTTTCTCAGTTGATCATTTGATTCTTCATAATACAACTCAATTCTTGGGCTGGGGACTAGTGCCTCAACTGGGATAACAACCTCCGATCCATAGACTAAGCTAAAAGGTGTTTCACCGGTAGAGGCTTTTACTGTAGTTCTGTTAGCCCAAATGACACCGAGAAGCTCATCCAACCACTTTCCTTTGGCGTCGTCCAGTCTTTTCTCGAGGGATTTTATAATCTCTCGATTTACTACTTCAATCTGCCCATTTGCTCGAGGATGTCCGACGGATGTAAAGTTTTGCTGTATCCCAAACTTTGAGCACCATTCTTGAACTTGTTTTCCAGCAAATTGGGTTCCATTGTCGGAAATCAAGATCCTCGGGATTCCGAAACGACAGACTATATTCTTCCAAAGAAAATTTATAATCTGAAACTGTGTTATCCGAGCTAGTGCTATACATTCAATCCACTTGCTGAAATATTCGACAGCAACCAGGACATAACTCTTTTTTGATCTGGCCATTGGGAATGGCCCCACTATATCAATTCCCAACTGATCAAAAGGCCAATAGATCGGAATTGAGTGCATTGTCTCTGCTGGTTGATGTATTATATTTGGATGCACTTGGCAATAATGATAATGTTTTACATAATCCTGCGCATCTGCGTACATTGTTGGCCAATAGTACCCAGTTCTCAAACATTTGAGTGTGAGTGCTCGAGCTCCACTGTGATTTCCTGCTTCTCCTTCATGGATACTGCTGAGGATGCTTTGGGTCTGGTGCTCGGGAATGCATTTTTGTAGAATTCCAGAGACGGATCGTCTATAGAGTTTTCCCTTTACCATGGCATATCTTGGTGCTCGATATCTAATACTCCTAGCTTCATTTTTACTGCCAGGGAGTGACCCGTCTTCCAAATAGGTGATTAACGGGGTCATCCAGCTGTCTGCGGCCGAGTCGATGTCCATTATTTCGGTAACAGGAACAGTGTCTAGATCGATTGACGGTGTTTTGGAGATTAACCAGGTGATCACTCTTTTAGACTTATCATGCCTTGTACCTGTAAATCTAGATAGTTGATCAGCCCATCGATTTTCTTCTACTGGGATATTTTGAATATCAAACTTATCAAATTTTTCAGTCAACTCTTTTACTTTCGCCAAATATTTTATCATGTTGTATTCCTTTGCCTCATACATTCCATTTATTTGTCTCTGAATCAGCTCGGAATCCGTTAAAACATTTAAAACCTTTATGTTGGCTTGTATAGCCATTTCCATTCCTGCAATCAGAGCCTCATACTCTGCTTCGTTGTTGGTTAACATGAAATCTAAAGTGATGGCATAATTCATATCCTCACCATTTGGTCCTTGGAAATTAATTCCTGCACCCCCACCATCTCTGTTTGATGCACCATCGACGTGCATAAGCCATGCTAGATTATCGACGATCAAAATGTTATTATCACTTGCAGACGTCTCTTCTGGGCTCCCCTCCGACAGGCTTGGAGTCTCTAGGAGGAAGTCAGCAAGTACTTGAGCTTTGATTGTCGTTCGTGGTTGATATTCGATCTCATATTGTCCCAATTCTACCGCCCATTTGATTAATCTTCCCGAGACTTCAGGTTTCGACAAAATTTGCCTCAAAGGTTGATTGGTAAGAACGATGATTTTATATGTTTGGAAATAGGGTCGTAATCTTCGTGCTGATGTCACCAAAGTAAAAGCAAATTTTTCAATCACCAAATAATTCTTTTCAGCCCCTTGCAGTAATTTACTTAAATAATATACTGGCTTGTGTTCCGAGCCCTCAATTTTTACCATAACTGAGCTTACTGCCGCCTCGGAAATAGCGATGTAAATATAAAGAGGCTGTCCTTCTGTAGGTTTGGCGAGTAGAGGTGGTAAGGTCAAGTAATCTTTCAGTTGATCGAACGCACGGTCACAAGCCTCGGTCCATTCGAAGGTCTTAGCTTTTCTCAAGGTTTGAAAAAATGGTAGACTTTTATCTGCCGACCTTGATATGAACCTATTGAGGGCCACAATTTTCCCTACCAGGCTTTGCACTTGGGTAATATTTTGTGGAGGCTTCATTTCTGTTATAGCACGTATTTTCTCTGGATTTGCTTCGATGCCTCTTTCGTGTACTAGGTAACCTAGGAATTTCCCAGATCTTACTCCAAAGGTGCATTTTAAAGGGTTGAGTTTCATTCCATATTTCCTTAAGATTTTAAAACAACGATCAAGGTGTTTGATGTGGTCTTCCTCTCTCATGCTTTTGACCAACATGTCATCGACATACACTTCCATTATTTCTCCGATCAACTCTTTGAGCATCAAGTTCACCAACCGTTGATAGGTTGCTCCTGCGTTTCTTAATCCGAAAGGCATTACTACGAAGCAATATACCCCCTGTTCAGTAACGAAGGCAGTCTTTTCTTGATCTTTTTCGTCCATAAATATTTGGTAAAAGCCCTGAATAGCGTCCATCATGTTGAAAATAGCAAAACCAGCAGTGGAGTCGACTAATAGATCGATTCTGGGGAGTGGATAGGGGTCCCGCGGACATAACTTGTTTAAGTCCGTAAAGTCAATACACATTCTCCATTTATTATCTTTCTTGTCCCCTTTTGACACTAACACGACATTACATAGCCACTCAGTGAAGTGTATTTATCGAACCTGTTTAGACATTAAAAGCCTTTCGACCTCTGCTATCCTCCGAATTCCAGGCAAACACATCTATATTTTTCCTTAAAAAGTTAACTAACATAATTTCACCTTATGGAGATAACTCCGTTCCAATTCTGATGATTTTGGTTGGATCATTCTCCATAATCATAATATCTTTATGCTCGGGTGCACGTAGAGTCAGATCTATAGGTTCCTTTCCCTTTTTATCGATCCTTTCGGTATTGGATAACTCCGGCTCTTGAGATCTTTCCGATGAAGATCCTACTGCTTTTCTTTTTGAAGGTGTTAACGGATCGACGTTCCTCTTCAATGAGAGTGCCGTATTGTAACAATCCCACGCCATGCAGTGATCGTTCATTATTTCGCCGACTCCTGAGATCGTAGGGAATTTTATCTTCTGGTGATAGGTCGAAACAACTGCTCGAAATTGATTCAATGCTGGTCTTCCTAAGATAGCGTTATAAGCGAATGGTGTTTCTACCACCAAGAATTTTATCATTTTCACCACTCGATGAGGTTTGCTCCCAAGGGTTACACTTAAATTAATAGTCCCGGCTGGAACTATTTCCGATCCACCAAACCCTATTAGTGGCGTGGCTACTCTTTGGAGAGTTATTTTTCCCAGATTCATTTGATTTAAAGCTTCGATGGCTATGATGTTAGCCGAGCTTCCATTGTCGATCAGAATTCTTTTAACATTAAAATCAGAGATTCTCAGTGAGACAACCATTGGAAAATCGGGGTGGTCTTCGTTAATGTCCCAATTTAAATTTCTAGGGACTTCACTCTCATCAAAGCTGATTATCCGTTTGTCGGAGCTCTTATTCTCTAGTGCCCATACCTCATTTGAGACGATAATTCCTTTTTCCAGTGATCGGGCTGTTTTCCGCCTTGCATTTCGACTATCACCTCCAGCTGGACCACCTGAGATCACATGTATGGTACCATTGACGTGGTCGTTATCGACGTCATCTCTCCGTGGCGCACGGTTGCTGGGAGATCTCTCATGAAGGCTTCTATTCCCTTCCCTCCTTCTAGGACTCCGTGTCCTTTGTCTTCTTCGATCTGTTCTGTCCACAAATTCGTTCAACTTACCTTGTTGAATTAATTTTTTAATCTCCTGTTTTAGGTGATAGCAATCCTTGGTCCTATGACCGTGAGCTCGATGGTACCTACAAAATAGATCATAGTTCTTTGCCCCAGGTTTAGCTTGCGTGATTCTTTTTGCTGGGGGAATCAAGTTACTTCTCTCCAGTATTACCAAAATATCTTCTCTTGGGGCGTTCAGTTTGGTATACTCCACATAGCTTACCCGATCTCTAATATTCCTTTCTGGAGATCGAGGCCTGAGGTAGACATTAGGTCTTTTCTCAGGCTTACCCCCGTTATATTCTAACCTTTGGAATACATTTCCCCTTCGGGAAAATCGATCGAAATCCATGGCTTTTTACATCTGGGGTTTTTCAGGCTTCCTATATCCTGAAGTGGATGCCTTATTCTTATTTTTATCCTTAAATGAGTTCATCTCTTCTTGAGTCATATACTTGAAGGCTAACGTCATGATTTCCGCAAAGGTCCGTGGCTGTTTCCGACTTAAAGCATTGCCGAACTGCCTATTTTTGGTTAGATCGAACAAAATAGATATAATATAATCAATATTTGGGGAATCGATCTTCAACAGTTCAACATTGAACCTTGCCAACCAAGTTCTTAGGGGTTCTCCTTCTTGTTGGATAATAGTTCCCAGATAACTCATAGGGAGCTTTTGTCTTTTCTGACTAGCAAACTGTTGTTCTAGCTTGTTGCATAACTCTCTAAAACTGAATATTGAGTTGGGCGGTTGTTTTCTGAACCAGTCCAGTGCCAATCCCTCGAATGTTGTGATCATTAATTTCGTCGAGTTTTCCGCTGAATGAGTGTATAAGTTCATTATGTTTGTAAAACCTAATATATAGTCAGTCGGATCACCAGTTCCGTCATATCTGGGAAGTCGAGCAGGTAATGGCCCTGAAGCTTGTGCTTCCCTGATTTCTAGGCAGAATGGGGAACAGGCAGCTATACTATCTTGGATTTCTCGGGAACGAGGCCAAGGTTGTCTCAGAGTCAATAGCGTTGTTCCACTCGTTCTTCCACCATCCTCTCGATGTCTCTCTCAGAGAATCTTCTAGTCGCTCGTCGATCGATAATTTGGGCCTCCTCTTCATCATCGATCGGGATAACCATTTTTTCTCTGGATAGATAAGGTTCAGGACGAGCATTAGCTCTTGCCTGGTTACCTTTTCGACCAGGGTGTCTTTTCGTGGCGTTTGGTGGGGATACATGAGATCGTTGATCCCCATCTGGGCTTTCTGCTTCAGCCGATACTTGATCGTTGTCCATTCGAGCTCGCCTGATATTGTTCACCAATCTGGTCGGCGGAATTGGGGCAACCTCTGGGCCAACGTTTTGTGGTCCCGGTGTATGTAAGATTTCCGCACATAACGAATTTACCAGTTGAGCCATTTGCCTTAGATTCTCTTGATCGGCTGGCAACGGGAGAGGAGGGACGGATCGAACGGGTGAGTTAGGGGCCCTATTTCCGCTAGGAGTTTGTCGTCCTCTTATGTTTTGGTTGTTATTTGCGTTTGCCGTAATATGCCTCTCTACACGATCTAAATCTTGATGTTCTGCAGGAGGCGGTATATTATTAGTGCTAATTCTTTGGGAGTTTTCGGGCAGACTTTCTACAGCACGAGGATGCTGAGAGGTTGTGCTTTTTCCTGTGTTACGTGTGCTTTTCCTTGGATTGACCATATTCGATCGAGCAATTAACCTGCCCCTCGGTGGGCGCCAACTAATTTAGCCTGAATTCGTCTTAAGGTTAAACTCAGTGTGTTATTAAAAGAATAACTTTATGTATTAGGGGTTTGGTTAAAGTAATCAGGATGGTGCAAATCAAGAACAGTATAATCACGTAAAAATAAGTATATTGAAGGAGAGACAGCCGTAGTATTATTGATAGGTTCAAATCTGCCTTTATACAATGTAGAACTTAGTATTTATAATAATAGTTTCATCCTACTGTAACTAGGAGTCCTATTAGGCCTAGGAATCCTGCATGACTTAGGAGTACCGCACGGCCCAATAAATCTTCAGGATCGGTCTTCAGATCGGTCACATACACATGGGCAAGTCGAGACAATCCCGTAGTCTCCATAGGTCGGATCGATCCTGAATCTCCTCGGAATGCTCTATACCATTATATCTGCAAAATAGCCCTCATCACAAACTATGACAATGTTTATCGAGCAAGAAATTACAAGTCGGAACAGTCATAAAATAACTGGATGTGAGATAAATTGCCAAGATTCTATGTAAAGCATGAAGAAGTGTTTTATTCCGAACAGATACAAAAGCTCAACAAGATACAAGGAACTACAATTTTATTGATAATTCTCGAACGGATTACAAAGATCATAAGTACATTTTTTAATGGAAATTTTATTACAACTACTGTTGTTGGTATAATTTAGAGAAGGTTTTGAAGATGACAAAAAGGGTATAATAGTCAAGAAGGCTAAATTGGAAGTCATCAACTAAGAACTAAACAGCTTAGTGAAACCTATCTCATGGTCTGGAAGCTAAGTGACCGAATCAGCGAAGTGGAATATCAGATGGGTGTTATCAGCCGAGTCAAGATAAGATGTGTTCATTCTTGAATCAGCCGAGGAGCCATCAGCCGAGTGATCAGCAGAGTGATCATCAGCAGAGTACTTCCACCAGCAGAGTGAAGACGGTCAGGAAGCTTATCAACGGGAACCAGCTGTGAGCTGAGAGCATTAAATGCGACTGACGTAAAGTAATCATCCGTACAGCAGAGTGTACAGTGCAACAGTTGCAGAGAGCCGTTCCGCATGTCAGGACCAGAACCCGAGGACTGTAGATTCCTGCCAACCTTCAACGGGCAGAAATTCAAAATCTGGGAGTATAAATTGAAGACAAACTGAAGATCAAAGTGTGCTTGCATAAATCAAGATCATATCATAAGAGCAAGATCCATCAGTTGAGTCGTCTGATCGTAAGCGAAGTCATTTGTTGACGAAGCTTTTTGTTGAAGAACAGAGATCAAACGTTGTCTGTCTAAGTGACTTTCAACTGAGAATAGAAGGAGTGTATATCCATCTGTGTGAAGTGATATAGCTTCTTAGTATAGGTTTTCTGAGTGATCTCCTGTACTGAAAATAGCGTGAGGAGTGTAGATCCGTCTAAGTGAGTGATCTAGCTTCAGAGTGTAGGATTTCTGTGTGACTTCTTACAGAGCACTTGTGGCTTTTCATTTGTTGATCAGCGCAAGCATTGTATACTTGATTACTTTGTGTTTTCTAGTATAACCCAAGATCTGTGTGACTTGGAAGAGTGGACTAAAGGATTTTTATCCATATAACCACTATAAAAATCCTGTGTGTTTGATTTATTGTTTGCTTAACTTGTTTATTTTTGAAAGAACTCAAACATACGATTTAACCAAAAGATTGTAAAAGGAGTTGTAAAAACTGGGGATAAAATCTTTTGAGTAAGAAAACTTAAAGAGGAACAGCTTGGTGAAAAACACTTTGAATATCCGCTGCCAACTAGTTTCTAAAACTCTGATTTAACATCTGAAATCAGCTGAGTGAAAATCAGATGAGTGGTCAACTCTGCTGTTCAAAGCTTTGTGCGTGATCAGCTTAGTAGTCTTACAAATCTCGATCATCTTAGTCTGCTAATTTGTAAAGTTAGAGAAAAAGTTTTTATGTTTGAGAGGTCTATTCACCCCCCCCCCCTCTAGACCTCATTGACCACTTTTGGTGTCAACAAGTGGTATCAGAGCAGATTGGTTCATTTGAATCAGTTGCCTGATCAACGAACTTGATCCTTAGTGTGTTTTTCAAATTTTTTTTTTAAAAAAAAGAGAGCATATTTTGAAAATCAAAAACCTTTTGAAAAATGGATGCCATAAGCCATGTTCCTTACATCGGCCATATGAACCTTGAAAACTGGAAAATCAGAATGGAAATCTTCCTTGCTGCTTATAATGATGACATGTTTACATGTATTACAAAAGGACCATTCAGATTCCAGAAGACTGGGAAGGTTGCTGGCCAACCAGATCAGATAGTTGACAAAGAGCTGGATGAGCTGACACCCAAAGGAATCAAGTTGGTTAATCTTGATAAAAAGGCAAAGTTCATCATGTTCAGAGCTGTAGCCGAAGAAAGATTCCAGAAGATCAAGCATTTCAAAACTGCCAAAGAGATGTGGGATAAAGTCTGCGGGCTAAGCGAAGGAAACGACGCTATCAAAGAACACAAGCTCAGTGTGGCTCTTGAGGAGTTTGAAAATTTCAAAATGAAGTCTGGTGAAACGATTGATCAAATGGATACCAGATTTACCAAAACTCTGAACGAAGTTCTAAGGCTTGGTAAAAAGTTTTCAGACAAGGAGATCACAACGAAGGTTCTCAAGGCCTTACCACCTAAATTCAACATGAAGGTGACAGCCATGGAAGAATCAAGGGATTTAGAGAAGATTTCTCTTTCCGAACTGTTCTCATCTCTCAAAGCATATGAGTATCAAATGCCAAGAATGGGATTAGAAGTGTCAACCAGTTCAGACCCTACTGCTGCTCTAATGGCGTCAGACAAGTCAAGAAAATCAGCAGACAAGTCAAAACAGAAGACTGTGCTGAGTTCAGAAAAAGGATACACTGCTGACGACGTTGCCCTGCTGCTGAATGATTTTAAGAAGTTCTACAAGAAGAAAATGAAATCAAAATATAAAAATGCTACTTCATCTTCCTCTGATCATTTTCAGGAAAACAGGGATTCCTCCAAAGCAAAACTTAAAGACAGCGACGAAGAGGAGTATGGACTCTTAATCAAAGATCATCCAACCTCATCATCTGAGAAGTTTGCTAAAAAGGAAAAGCGTGCCAAGAAGGAACGTAAGCTTAGTAAGAGCAAATCAAAGTTAGCTGATGCAGCAAAGCTAATAAACTCCTGCACATCTTATTCAGACCATCAGTCGTCTGATAAAGAATTTGAAGAAGTACCTGAGACCCTATGCTTAACTGCCATAGAATTTAATGATTCTGAAAATTGGGGTAACTTCTACTGATTAATGTAATGCACTATTTGAATCGATTGAATAAATGCTGAATTTCAAATTCAAATATTGTTTGTGCATTTGCCAAGCTTAATGAAGAGATGACTCTGCTGAAAAGAGCAAATCAGATCACTGAAACTTCAGGTTGAAAAACCTCAAGAATCAGCTGACTACCAAAAAGCTTGAGCATGAGAATGAAACTCTAAAGGCTGAGTCTGCAATTTGTTTTGAAAATATAAATGAACTTAACAGAACTAATTGCATCATTCTCTAAATAAAAAGAAATCAGAGACTTGAGAGAGGAAGTCTACTGATGCTCAATAGGTTAGAAAACCTAGTAAGCTACCTAAGACTAATCAGACTAATTAAACCCATCAGCCGAGTAAGCTGAAATAGGCTGCTGATTGGAGTAAATTTAAAGTGATATCAAGTCTGCTAAATCTAAGGAGAGTTATTAAATAACTCAGGTAAGAAATTGAGGCTAAAAATGAATTATCTGGCAAAGAATTTGAATCACATTATGATAAGTGTTATTATGACATGCCTTATGCTTATTCATATTATCATGCTGATCATGTTCACTGTGCTGAGTGCCATCCTCATTTCATTATGCATGCTTATCACATGTTTCATGCATCTTACCTTGCTTATGAGCATTGTTTTAATCATGACCTACAAGTACCAACAAGAGGTATCATCATGATAAAACGTAAGTCACTAGATCACCACATGTTAAAGGTTATACTAACTATGCTGGACCCAATAAACAAGGGGTACCAAAAATTGTCATCTGTTTTACAGGTGAAGTACATGTGAGATGACAAAAATGAGTTGACTGACTTGCAAATTTCATCAAGATCAACAAGTGGTCTTACCAGCTAGCATGTACCAACAAGTGTTATCAAATCAGTGGTATCAACAATTGGTATAATTCAAGTGGTAGACTCTACATCTGGAGATTTCAAGGAACGCAAGATTGTTGAAAAGTTGAAGAATAACAAGTGGTTTCAGAGACCAAGTGGTATTAGAGACCATCAACTGATTGCAACAAGTGGTATCACCATTCAAGTGGTATCAGTCAACCATGTGACAAAAGAAATTGGATTGTTGATTTTGAATTCATAAGTTGAGGGGGAACTTATCAGAAGACTAACCCAGAACAGCTTACTGGAATTCAACGGCTGAGTGTCTTTGAAGAGAAATTTTCATCAGACTACTTGTCCACGGACTCTTGAACTCAGGGGGAACGTGTACCACGAGCGGTACTCCTGATCAGAGATGAAGTTTTCAATAAGTCAAAATGAAACTATCAGAAGACTGCTTCTCACCAGCCGACTAGAACTCAACAGCCGAGTGATATTCAAGAATGTATTCCAGCAAGTGGTATCAGACCACAAATGGAATCAGACCACCAAGTAGTATCAGACTACAAGTGTTATCACCTCAACAAGTGGTATCAACTGACTAATCTGATATCAACAAGTGGTAAAAATTCTTGAAGTTAGGGGGAATTTTCTAAGCTGGAGTGATAAACAGCAACGAAGACTACCTCGATCAACCAAGTACTTACCTACCTGTCTTCAGCATACTAAGTTTACAATCTTCATCAAAGGAAAAAGGATTAAAAGAAGAAAAAGGGGAAGATAAAGATGCAACTTAAGTTTTGGTGTTGATGACAAAAAGGGGGAAGATTAAAGGATGCAACTAAGAACCCTTTAAACAGAAAATCAGAAAGGGGGAAAAAGAACCAACTATTGGTATTTTTTTTTAAAAAAAAGTTGTATCAGAACAATAATTTCCATCTCAGAGTATGAAGACTAAATCAAAAACTTAGATGTGTTCTTAGTTGAAGGTTTTGTCATCATCAAAAAGGGGGAAATTGTTGGTATAATTTAGAGAAGGTTTTGAAGATGACAAAAAGGGTATAATAGTCAAGAAGGCTAATTCGAAGTCATCAACTAAGAACTAAACAGCTTAGTGAAACCTATCTCATGGTCTGGAAGCTAAGTGACCGAATCAGCGAAGTGGAATATCAGATGGGTGTTATTAGCCGAGTCAAGATAAGATGTGTTCATTCTTGAATCAGCCGAGAAGCCATCAGCAGAGTACTTCCACCAGCAGAGTGAAGACGGTCAGGAAGCTTATCAACGGGAACCAGCTGTGAGCTGAGAGCATTAAATGCGACTGACATAAAGTAAACATCCGTACAGCAGAGTGTACAGTGCAACAGTTGCAGAGAGTCGTTCCACGTGTCAGGACCAGAACCCCAGGACTGTAGATTCCTGCCAACCTTCAACGGGCAGAAATTCAAAATCTGGGAGTATAAATAGAAGACAAACTAAAGATCAAAGTGTGCTTGCATAAATCAAGATCATATCATAAGAGCAAGATCCATCAGTTGAGTCGTCTGATCGTAAGCGAAGTCATTTGTTGACGAAGCTTTTTGTTGAAGAACAGAGATCAAACGTTGTCTGTCTAAGTGACTTTCAACTGAGAATAGAAGGAGTGTATATCCATCTGTGTGAAGTGATATAGCTTCTTAGTATAGGTTTTCTGAGTGATCTCCTGTACTGAAAATAGCGTGAGGAGTGTAGATCCGTCTAAGTGAGTGATCTAGCTTCAGAGTGTAGGATTTCTGTGTGACTTCTTACAGCGCACTTGTGGCTTTTAATTTGTTGATCAGCGCAAGCATTGTATACTTGATTACTTTGTGTTTTCTAGTATAACCCAAGATCTGTTTGACTTGGAAGAGTGGACTAAAGGATTTTTATCCATATAACCACTATAAAAAGTGTTTGATTTATTGTTTGCTTAACTTGTTTATTTTTGACTGAACTCAAACATACGATTTAACCAAAAGGTTTTAAAAGGAGTTGTAAAAACTGGGGATAAAATCTTTTGAGTAAGAAAACTTAAAGAGGAACAGCTTGGTGAAAAACACTTTGAATATCCGCTGCCAACTAGTTTCTAAAACTCTGATTTAACATCTGAAATCAGCTGAGTGAAAATCAGATGAGTGGTCAACTCTGCTGTTCAAAGCTTTGTGCGTGATCAGCTTAGTAGTCTTACAAATCTCGATCAGCTTACTAATTTGTAAAGTTAGAGAAAAAGTTTTTAAGTTTGAGAGGTCTATTCACCCCCCCCCCCCCCCCCCCTCTAGACCTCATTGACCACTTTTGGGACCAACAACTGTGCCCTATTCTATGGTCTTCGATCGTCCTTTAGTGTCGTTGACGGCAAGCAAAGGCAAGCATCCGACGAGTGCACCACAGTTTGTGTGACAGGTCGGCTGCCCGGTAGACTTGTAAAAGCCAGCTATGTTTATCGTCTAATAATATCTGAGTTTGAAGTGAGGAAGTATGAATTGCAGATCACTTTTTCTGCAAATCTCCATACATTTTCCAGCCTTCTTGCCACCAGCTGAGCCCGATCACTTCCCCGAGGCAGCAGGTAAAGCGGACATTTCTCATTTTAAGATCCGAAAGCTCAACCTAAAGTCACCATTCTTCAAGAAAATCCTTAAAGAAGCTGGTGCTCGAGATTGATCTTTCTTTTTAATCGAATGTCCAGCTTTCCGCCCTCTGAAGGACCCTTCGAAATCCGCAATGCTAACCCTGCCCAAAATGCCCGAGCAAGGGTCGACCACTTGTCAGTATTTTGAAGGGAGATCCCATTTTCAGGGATCGGAGACCCCTTGGTATTTGAGAGGCCCCTTTTTCCGATTCCACCCATACGAAAGAAAGAAGTAAAATGTTTGTGAGCTCGAAAGAAAGTTCGAAGTCGAATTTCGAAGACTTAAACAGAAAGAAGGGAAGCTCCGAGCATGGTCCTCGGATAACCCATTTTCATAGAGCAAAGTGAAAATTTTTAACTGAGGAAAATACTCCTTTTATACTAAAAGGATTGGAAGATCGACGGTCATTATTCAACAGGGTTTAACGGCCCAGATTAAGGCATTTATCACGGGTGACTGTTCCGCTTCCCGAGGCTTAGGTACTGTTTGGTCAGAATGACTTTGGAACTTTGCTGAAAACGTGGGAATACTATGACTCAGTCAGAGCCCGATGCAGGAAATTTTCCGTCTTTCCTTTCAGGTCGGAAATTCAGTAAAATACAACTCGAGTGGAAAAGTTTAGGTTTTCCTTATTTTCACGACGAGATATGTGCGTGCGTACAAAGGTTTGGAACAGCATGGATTTAAAGAAGTTTTAAGCAAATATAAAATTTCCGAGCAGAACACAACAATATTTAAAGGAAGATAGATTTTATTTGTCCTTAACAAATGACGATACAGAAAGGAAAAGATAAAGTTACAACAATTTAACGAGCAGGAAGAATAAAATTACAACAAAATCTAAAGCCTCTAGATCAGCTTTTTATCAGCTATAATCTTGCGGAGCTCGGCGCTGCAGGCTTCATACCCTCTATTATATGCCTCTTGCTCCCGGCGCTCGGAGTCCTTCTTCTCTTGCTCGATGATGGACCTCAGCTTGTCCAACTCCTTGCTCAATTCCTCATGGACTTGGCTCTCTTTCTGCTTTACAGCCTTTTCCTTCTCAGAGGCCAGCTTCTGTTCGACAGCTCTAGCTTCCTCGAGAGACCTCTTCAAGGCGACCTTTTGTTTCTCCAGCTCGAGGACTACGGCAGCACGTTGCTCGGCTTCCAGCTCAACTTGCAGTCCAAGATTGAAAAGATGTTGACCGACCTACATGGGATTGCAGAATAAATGTTGTAAAAAAAAAAAAAAATAGAAGAAGAATTAACTATATATTTGAGTGCAAGGCTCACTTGACTAAGTAGGTCGGAGCTCGACTGCATAATTTCCCGAGCACTTTTTCCTCTTAGTCGTTCCTGCTCAGCTACCTGAATACTACTCAGAGCAATATCCCAACAGTTCGGAGGTACGCCCCCAACCACGGCCTTATTTTTCAGCTCCTCAAAAATCGCAGTCAATGTGCAAGTGACGTCGGAGACGGAGCTGGAAGCCTCAGGATTCTTACCCGATGAATGAGGCATCTTCCCATTGACAGAAGGGTCATTTATTTTGACCTTTTCGGGGGGGGGGGGGTCATTTATTTTGACCTTTTTATGAGGAGGCTCGAGATCGACAATCTTGGCAGCCTCATAAGCCAAAATGTTTTTACCCAACAATTTTTTCTCCCCGGCCATCTGAATTAAAGTCTGGGTCGGAATCAGATCCTCTCGACGAGATCTCTTGTTCAAGGCAAGCCCAGAATCACCAGAGTTGACTTGCTCGCTAGGACCTTTATCGGCTTGCTTTTTCACTTCGGAACTAGTTTTCGTTCCAGATGGGGAGTCCGCTATTTTTATGACCGGTTCTTTCTCAAGTCGGGAAGGTTCGGAGTTCGATGAAGAACCAGCCTTAGTCTTACCCCGCTCGGCTTTGGAAGCTTTTGGGACCTCCTTCGAGGACTTGGGATCCCTAGACTTGGATTTTGGAGCTTTGTCTTTCTTGGCCTTATAGAGTTGGGTAGGATCAAACTTGGCACCCACTAAATCTTTCATGATCGAGGACTTAAAAAAGAGTTTGCTCGGATTAAATTATCGACTTGTGAGCTCCGATGTGAGATATTTGGAATTCAATGATGGTAAACTGTATTGATTTCTTGTGTATTTATAAGAAAGAGAAAAATTGCTTTTGGGGACCCAAGGGTCACGATTTCCGAGTTTTTCCGAGCTACAGGTCAGAGCTCGATTATTGGCATATTTTATCTACAAAGAAACTTTGAATTCCCTACATCGCGTCATTTATTATCGATATTCCTTTCGAGCCGCATGAAACTTACAAAGATTATTGTCTATGCTAAGTTGTACGGCAGAGTCCGATATGAATTTAACGTCGAAGATTTGGCACATATCACAGATAGAAAAGATGGTTTATAAACAATCAAAAGGTTTACATTGCTAATAAAAGAAAATCCTATTTCTACCTATTAAAAAATTTATCTAAGGGTCTGGATTCTCCTCGTCATCCTCGCTCTCGGAGTTGTTCTCGATATCAACGTCTTCATCCTCAGAATTCTCTTAATCGTCCTCATCTGAGCTCGAGCTCTTACTAGATGCTTCCAGTTCCAGTAGATCGGGATTTGGCATATGAACCCCGAATTATTCCACGAAAGGAGCGAACTCGTGTGTCTCCCAAGCTTTGGAACTCGAGGAGGAAGTTCGATAGTTTTCTCCATCCCTATTCTTCAGAATGTTCATGTGATTCACATACTCAGCCATCTTGTCAGGAATGACCTTTGCAGCGATCAGCTGTTGAACCCCTTTGTAGAAAGTGATTTGAAGAATTCCACCAACCCTTTTCCGAGCAGTGCCATCTAGTGCGGGAGATTCCAGAAACTCCCTTATCGAGCTCATGCATGATACCTCTTTACCGCACTGGTAAGACTGCTCAGAATTCGCCTTGGTCTGATCGAGTTCCTATTCGAGCCTTCTTACCTTTTCCTCTAGCAGGCTCTTCTCCTCGACTACCTTCACCAAGCTCTCCTCAACCGCGGGAGTGTACTTAGCTTTGGAGTCAGCCAGTTCCTCCTTAACCTGAGCGAGCTCTCTATTTGTTTTATCAGCTTCTGCTCGGAGTCTAGATTCTTCGAAGAGAGTCCTTTGGAAGGCCTTATGCACCCGATCCGACTCATCTTTCAAAAGTGAGGTACGATGTAGCTGGGTGAGAAAGTAATCTCCAGCCTATAAAGGGGTAATAAAAAACAGTGAATATCCTGTATAAAAAGACAATTATTATTCCAGTGAAAAATCCAGTACCGCCTGATGTGCTCGAACGAACCGGCCTAGAATATCGAGGTCATCGTGAGCCAGAAGCTCTTTCTGGTCCTCGGCAAAGCGTCCCGCCATAAAGACCTTGATCGATTTGTCATAAACATTCTCTCCGTGGGGGCCCCGGTGGCTCAAAATAGACCCTTCCTCGGGGTAACCAGACGCTCTGCGACCTTTGAGGTGGTCCTCGATAAAATCCACCATGTCAGGCGAGGTTTGACCTTCACGAAGGGAAAGAGGTCTATTGTTTCGACCCCATAATTCCTTCTTCCTCTTCGCTTCGGGGGCCCAACCGTCATGACTTTCCCTGGCCCGCCTCAGACGGATCTCCTTCCCCTTCATTTTATTCATGGTAAACAAATTGTACCCTAGTCCCGAGGACGAGGAAGGACCTGCTTGATCTATGGGAGGAACCATTTGCAGCGGCTCGGCTTCTTCAGGCTCTTCATCCCCTTCGGATCGAGCACGTTGAGAAGGGTTCTCTTGAGGAGGAACAACAGTTCGACTGGACTGCGTCTGATGGGGTTTAACTTGCCTCCTCGGTTGGCCTAGCATCTTCTTCGAGGTAGAAGCAACAATTCTACCGACTATGGAAGCTCGGTAACTCTCAGGGAACAAAAGTTTTGAAGCGAAATAACATGTTTGAAGTAGAAAAATATCTTACTCAAGGATCGGGGATCTTCAGCGTCCACGAGATCGAACGTCGCCTGGCTTAGCCCCGCTTTCCTCAGAACTGGTTCCAAGATAAGGAAAGCCGACTGATAGAGGTCGGAATGCATAGAGGCAACAACATGTTCGCTGAGACCCCACTTAATGTGGCCCATGATTTCACATTTGCCATATATCCAATCATGCTGACCTTTCCATCGATGAGGAACCATTTCCGAGCTCCCCTCAAAGGCTGGCATATCCAGTCCTCTAACAAAGAAAAATCGTTTCTTCCAGTCCAGGAAGTTACTAGAGACGATCGTCGACAAAACAGAGTGGTTCAGGCGTTGAGAGAAATACACAACCCCGCGTTAGAAGCTGGGGAGTTGCTGATTTTTTAAAATCTGCCAAAAATTCTGGAAGTTGGCAAGTTTGTTCTTAGCTTTCATCAGGACACTGAAAGCGATCAGTTACCCAATGGAGTTCGGGAGAATCTGTGCTGGAGCTAGAGAGAATATATCCAAAACGTCCTCGAGCAATGGGATGAAAGGAATCCGCAGCCCATCGGAAAATTGTTTAGTATAGAAGGCTTGGCATCATTCTAGGTGTTCATCGACCCGTTGAGAAGAGGTCGGGATAACCAAGGAATAGCCTTCTGGGATAAATTTTCCAATTTCTGCCTCAAGTTCAGCTCTGCTCTCGATCGGATCATAAGAACAGACAATCTCCTTGACCCATTTTTCAGTTTTCTAGGCCGCCCCGTGGCGTTCGACTTCTTCGAGATGGCGTCCAGATCGAGAATTCTCGTATAGGCGTTATTCCCTATCGAGTATCTCATTAACTCGTGCTCTCCCAGCATTTCGGTCGAACCGTCATCATCACTAGCCTCTGCGCTTGGTTCCCCATCTCCCTCTCGCTCGGTGTTAAGCTCCGCATTATGCTCTCCATCCCCTTCGGGCTCGGCGTTTTTTGTCCTGAAGTTTCCCGCACCGTTTTTCGACTCTAAAAGGTTTATAGCAGCATCAATAACTTTATTCACTTCGTCGGACGAATCACCCGTCGGTTCATACATATTTATGAGATGGCTGGTAGATCCAAGATCGGACTCCGATCTCGAAAGAATTACCATCTGGTTATCTGCGCTTTCGGTGTTAGACATTCTGAAAGGGATTACTGTGCTGGTCGATGAATAAGAAAAGTTTTCCTAGATGTGTGCACTCCGATCTGTGGTAATTTTTGAAGCAGTGCTCGTCTCGTCAGGTCAACGCATATATATAAAGGTTAAAAGGGTAAATTGCAAATTAAACCCCGAGTAACCGCAACGGTTAAGCTTCCACTCAGTAAATTCAAAAATTATCTTTCCAATAATGGCATTTCCGGTCCAAAAGTTTTGGGAAGGTGATTGTTAAGCTCAAAATTTTCAGGATTGATACCATTGTCTTCCGAGGATATGCACTCTTTTTCCCTCGCTCGGTTTTTATCCCCCTGGGTTTTACCGAGTAAGGTTTTTAATGAGGTCTATCCGACACAAAACCATCAAGACCTGATCCCTATTATGTATTTCTCCGAACTTCAAGTATTGTAGTGCCGTGTAAATCACCGAAGTGAAACTCTCAGATCGTGAATGCCGCTTTTCTACTTGAAGCATGTCAGCATTCTAGGGCTCCTCCAAAGAAGATATGCACTCTTTTTCCCTAGCTCGGATTTTGTCCCGCATGGTTTTTCCGAGTTAGGTTTTTAACGAGGCATATCCAAGTTCTACCATGATGCTGTGTTTACTTCTCCGAGCTTCAGCTCCACTTACGCTCGAGAAGTGGGGGAGTATTGATGAGGGATATTTCGCATGTTCAATTCTAGGAAATACCCCGCTCGAGATCGACCTCGATTCCGACCAGGAAGGCTATTTTCCAACCAGCAAAACTCAGTTTCCGATCAAGCCAGTTCGATAGCGCAAGGCCCTTTTTCCGATCTACTCCTCTCCTCGGAATCACTGTTAGGCCGATCCATGGGCCTAGCCTGCCGGCCGAGATATATTCTCCTGCGGAGGGTCTAGCTAGATCATCACTGTTCCTATAAATACTCAGCGCATTTATGACATCAGGGACGACACGTTTCCCCAGGTGCACCCCAGCTCGGACTTATAGATCGGATTAGGACTAGCTCGCTCTTTGTATTTGTTTAACTAGTAGTACGGCATCATGTAATGCTCGAATAGACCTACTTTGTAACTTGTAATTGGATCGGAATATCAATACAAACCATTTATACTCTCGAACTTGTTGGTCCCAAGTGGTCAGATGAGGTTTAGAGGGGGGGGGGGGGTGAATAAACCTCTTCAAAAATTTGCCTTTTAAAAATCTCTAACTTTTCTGTCAGCAGACTAAGCTGATCAAGAATTGTAAGCAGACTAAGCTGATCTTGCACAAAGCTTTGAACAGCAGAGTTGACCACTCTTCTGATTTTACTTAGCTGATTTTATCAAAATCAGAGTTTCAAAATTAACTATCTTGCAGCGGATTTATCAAGTGTTTTTCACAAGTAGTTTACTTATCTTAGAAAAAGTTTTATCCCCAGTTTTAAACAAACTCCTTTTTAAAACTTTTCAAACAATCAACCTTAAAGTGTTTTTAGTATGCTGTTATGGATATGCAGAAAATAATGCAAGTTAAAAACACAAAGGATTTTTATAGTGGTTATATGGATGTAAATCCTTTAGTCCACTCTTCCAAGTCACTTAGATCTTGGGTTATACTATAGTCACAAAGATTACAGTACACTCTGCTTGCGCCAACCAACAGATGAACTGGCCACAAGTTCGTAGTAGGAAATCACAAAGAAATTCCTAACCTCTGAAGTAATATCGCTCACAAAGATTGATATCTACTCCTCACAACACAACCTAACAAAATCACTCAGATTTTACAAGTATTTTCCATTTTTCTCTCTATTTGCTTCGTCAACAAATGACTTAGCAGATGAGTGTTCTGTTCTTGAGTTTTGAGACTTAGAGAAGTTCTGCTTCGAATTTTAGCTCTCAAAGTGTGTTGTCTCTGTGTTGTTCACTTCTTCAACTCATGAACTGAACTATTTATACTTGGAGATTTGAATTTCTGCCCGTTGAGAGATCGACAGCTGTTCAAATCCTCGAGTACTGGTCCTTCCTGCAGAAACGGCTACCTGCGACTAAACACTGTACACTCTGCTGTACTTGCTGTCAGATCGCATTAAATGCACCAATCTGATACGAGGTTTCTCTTCAATCATTTGTCATTAATACCCTTCCTCTTCATCATTTATTACTCCAAGTGCATTTATTACCGTTGCACTGATCTTCTGATCTACTTCCACTCAGCTGATCGAAATTACTCGTCTGATGTATACTCGGCTGATCCCAAACTTGAACTAATCTGATTTGAGTCGGCTGATCGTCCACCAGTCTGATTTCTTCCTCAGCAATAGATCAGTAGTCTTCTGGACCATATTTGACTAGTCTGAATAAGTCTTCCTTAGTCAAATATCTTAAAAGGTTTTTACTAAGCTTCCATACTTAGCTGATTCTGATGTTTTGGAAATCATCAAAACCTCCCTTCACTTTATGTCTTCCATCTTCATCTTCATCCAACAATTTCCCCCTTTTTGATGATGACAAAACTTCAGCTAAGTACCTGTTCCTAAAGCTAAAGTTTAAGTCCTCAAAAATTTCTGAGATAGAAATGATTTGTTGGAAACTTGAACTTTTATAGATATGTCAATTGATTACAGATTACAAGTTCAACTGATGAAGTAGCAGAAAGTAAAATTTTACAAGTTTAACAAAAAGATTACAAGTGACCTAGTCTAATAACTTAGTCTAGTCCTTCTTCTCTTCTTGTGTTTCTCCTTCTTCTTCATTTTCAAGGTCTTCATCTTCTTGTTCAGAACTAGAGAGATCTTGTTCAAGCATTTCAAATCTTCTTCTGAGATCCTCTATTCTTTTGTACTTGACGTATGGATCTAACTGTTCAGCAGCAGAGTCCTTGGAAGCAGCAATCTCCTTATCAGATTTTACTGGTTCTTTGGGCTCTTCATCAGCATCGTTGTCTGCCTCAGTTACTTCATTGTCTGGTCTGCTTGTATTTTCATCATCAGCATCCTTTTCAGCAGAGTCCAACTTTTCAGTAACTTCAGCTGATAGATTAGCATCAACACCCTTCTTCTTCGTTGTAGAATCTCCATCTTCCCCCTTTTTGTCATCATCAGTAGGGTAGACAGGTTCTTCAGGCAGAACAGGAGTGATGTTAATTGCGTCACAAATCAATCTGATGTTTTTATCCACCGCCAGAAGATGATTTTCCCTCTTCAGTTGCTGCAATGTGTTGTAGGATTCAATCTTCTTGAATGTAAGATCCACTTGATCACAAAGTTGAATCTGAGAACTCAGAATCAAGTCAGCTGATGTAGTGAATGCTTTCAGCATGCTCTCAGCTTTTACTTCATGAGCCTCCATTGCATTTGCAACAACTTCATTAATGTCCCTCCAACCAGCTGTGTTGTTTTTGACCCTTGCACCAAATGTTTCTACATCCAGTCTGATAGCTTGTACTTCATTTTTGATGTTTGCCATTTCTTCCACTATCAGAGGGCTAGGATCAGCAGCCTTTGGGACTTTTTCAGCAGCAGCAGACAGCATAGTTAAGGCTACTTCCTTAAACGTATTCATTTGTTCTCTATGTCTGTCTTCCATTTCCTTCATTGAGTTGGCAATCAGCTGATGGATGGACTCCAAAATAGCTGGTTGCAAGTCTGTTGAAGTTGATGGAGTGGCTGTGCTTGCTTGAGCAATCTCAGGAGTTTTGTCAGTCTCCTTTGGTTCATCAGTCAGAGTAGTCTGCTGTTGGGGCAATTTCTCTGATGATGTTGAGATTTCAGCAATCCTCTGTTGGACCTGTGTTGGCTCATTTATCTCTGTAACAACATCAACACCATTATCAGCAACAACAGTTTTATGTGTAAATATAAGAGCAGGTGTAAATGGTGAAGTTGTCTGTTCAGGTAAGTCTTCATATGTTTTGATAGCCGGTCCAAAGACGATCTGTTGTAAGCTTGGCATAGGTAACATTGAACTGGGTTGACCCTTCTGATGTCTGGTCTTCTTTGCCCATACTTCCAAAGTTACAGATAATGCCAGCTTGACCATTCTGTTCTTTAAATTTTCATCTGAAGCAGGTGTTTCAGGAACAGAACTTTGTAGCAACTTGGCTTCAGACTTTGCCAACTTCCTCATTCGATAGTGAATCATATCAAAGAAGTGGTCTGAATCCAATGCTTGCCTCAGACATCCAGTTTCCAGAAATTGCAGGACCCATCTTTCCTCAGCAGCAAAATCCTTCCACTGTACTATTTGATCCTTTGTCTTGGTCAGACGATACTCTCTCCATCTGTTGTATCTGATCTTTTCCGTAACAAAGAGACTCTGACGGACCAAAACGTCGTTATACCGCTCAAGATCTGCCACAAACTGTTTGAACATTTCTGGATCATTTTGAACTATGTTCAGAGCATATTTCAGTTCTGATCTCTTCTTCTTTGGCAGCTTGGGTGTTGGCATAACAGCCTTTGGCTTCTTGGGATCTCCAATTGTGATTCCACCACTGTACCTTGGACCTTGGGCATCCTTGGTACTGGCTTCAATAGCCTTAGCCAAATCATGAGCTTCTTTAGCAGCTATCTCAGCTTCAGACATGTTTTTAGTCTGAGCCTCAAGCTCCTTAAGTTTGCGAGCGTTTTCTTTTTCTTTCTTTTTCTTCTCAGCTTCATCTATCTTTTTCTGCTCAGCAGCAGTGATCACTTTAACTTTTGCCTTACCAGTTCTCTTCCTTCTGGCGGCAGGTGATTCAACTACTTGTAGTGGAACAGCAGCAGTTGGTGTAGGATGAATGAGTGGGACATTCTCCTCTGCTGGTAAAGTAGTTGGCTGTTCAGCAACAGCAGACTTGTCAAGAGATTGGTCCACTGCTGTCTCATCTTCTGCAGCTTTTTCTACTGCATCCACTGGTCTTTCAGCAGCAGGGTTTTCTCTGACTTGAACAGTTGGGGCAGTGGTAAAGGTAACTCGTTGACCTCCCAGAGTTAACTTTCTTTTTGCCTTTGGCTTGGGCAAAACTTCAGGCCGTTGAGGTTCAGCAGTTCTCTTTACTGAACTTCTTGTTCTTCGTCCAACTTCTTTTATCTGAACTGGTTCGTCAGACTCAGTTCTTTCTGGAGATGTTTCAGTACTCATCTCACTGATTTCCTTAGTCACCTCAGTGACTATCTGGTTAGCAACATCAGCAGAATCTACTGATCTGGCTTCAACAGCAGGGTTTGCTGTTTGATCAGCAGACTTCGTTTTGATGGTAACTTTGGGTTTCTTGGCAGCAGGCTTCTCTTCCTTTCCTTTTGCCTTTCTTTTAGAAGTAGCTCCAATCTTAACTGGTTCATACATTTTCACTTCCTTCAGCTTGTGAACTGTCTTCCCGTTCACCAATGGACATCCCAGAGCTGAGAGTAGATGACTCATCATCACCACATGTCCATTCTTCTTTAACGCCAGAAGATAAAAGTAGTGAATAGCCCAGTTAACATCCAACCCATAGTAGATGCAAACCATTGTTTGGTACCTTCTCCTAGGTAACCCATCTAAGGAGCTCGTACAACACTCCAAAATTTTTGCAATGATATCAGCAAACCTTTGAAACTCGTCTTTCAGCTGAGTTTTCATAAGGCTTCCAGTCATTGGTTCTCCATCCTTCGCACAGACAAACCAAAATTCTTCCTCTTTTTCTTGAGCCAGAGTAAATACCTCTCCTCCTTCATTTTTCAGGCCATAAATTTCATTCAAAACAGCAGGTGAAACACAGATAGTTTTACCTCCGACAGTAGCCACAGAAATCATTTTGGTTAGGTCATTTTTTCTAGATCCATAGTAGTCAGCAACATCTTCAGTGAAAACATACTCCTCATGAGCTTCCAAAACCTTCACCAATGATGCCTCTTTAATTTTGACCAAGATTTCCTTCATTAGAGGAGTTCCAGAAGCGTAGAACTTCTCGTAATTCAAATAACGTCCTTCAGCTCCGGCCATTTTGAAAAAAATTTGTAGTAGCTTGAGAGAAATTTAACACTTTTAAGGCAGAAAAGATGAGTTAGTAACTTCTTTTTCACTTAGAATAATTTTGGGTGCGTAAGGTTTAACCCTTCTGATCAGATCTGGATTTATAGATTTTGAAATGCTTCGGTTTCCGTGTTATACGCGGACGGTTTGATTTGATCTGTCAGTTTTTAATCGTGCGGGCGAGAATCGCGGAATTCAAAATTTATTAATTATGTCAGGCAGGCGGGAATTTGAAACGCCACTTGTCTGTTACTTATAAAAGCGTGCTTTTGGTAAAACGTTTTTGCACAACACTTTAAATATAAGATGACATAAATAATAACAGATGAGTAAAGTGATACTTATCTGATAAACGACTTGTCTGATACAATATATCACTAGTGAAAGCCAATATCTAGTGATCTTCCTTTGCTGTTTGTCAATCCAGCAAGATAAATAATCTTCGAATCTTCAAGAATTAAGAACAAATCTTCTGATTAAAACAACTTCAACTAACTGTCATTGAAGATTTCATCTTTAAAAACAAGGGTACCGCTAGTCTTACACGTTCCCCCTGAATTCAAGAATTCATCAGTCAACTAGTCTGTTGAGAGTCAGCCTTCTTGAAGTGTAACACTTGTTGATGTCAGATTAGTAAGCTGTTGAACCCAGTCTTCTGATAGGTTCCCCCTCAGCTTATGAATCCAATTTTAACAAGCCTAATTCCGCTCTTAGAGTGGAGAATCTAGCTTCATTCAGTGGTTTGGTGAAAATGTCAGCAATCTGGTTGTCTGTATGAACATACTCAATAATAACATTTCCCTTTTCAACATGGTCTCTGATGAAGTGATGTTTGATCTCAATATGTTTAGTCCTGGAATGACTAGTAGTATTCTGAGTAAGGGATATTGCACTTGTATTATCGCAGTAGATAGGGATTCCACTGATCTTGAGATTATAGTCTTCAAGTTGATGCTTCAACCAAAGTATTTGTGCACAACATGCTCCAGCAGCAATGTATTCAGCTTCAGCAGTAGATATGGATACTGAAGTCTGTTTCTTACTCATCCATGAGATCAGACGACTGCCTAAAAATTGACACGTACCTGTAGTACTCTTCCTATCAATTTTGCAGCCAGCAAGGTCAGAATCTGAATATCCAATAAGTTCAAATCCTGATTCCCTTGGGTACCACAATCCCAATTCTTGAGTGCCTTTGAGATACTTTAGTATTCTTTTAGCAGCTAAGAGATGAGATTCCTTAGGATCTGATTGAAATCTTGCACAGACCCCAACAGAATACATAATATCAGGTCTGCTAGCTGTTAAGTATAACAGTGACCCAATTATGCCTCTGTATTTGGTGATGTCGACTGATTTGCCACCTTCATCCTTGTCCAGACGAAGTCCAGTAGACATAGGAACAGTAACAGATGAGCTAGTTTCCATACCAAACTTCTTAAACAGATCTTTTGTGTACTTTGCTTGATTAATAAAAATACCATCAGGCAGCTGTTTGACTTGTAAACCAAGAAAGTAATTTAATTCTCCCATCATGCTCATTTCAAACTTGTTCTGCATCAGCTTAGAGAATCTTTCACACATCTGTTTGTTAGTTGAACCAAAAATAATATCGTCTACATATATTTGTACCAACAATATATGATTATCCCATTCAATAGTAAACAAGGTTTTATCTACTTTACCTTTGTGAAATCCTTTAATTAAAAGAAAATCAGATAAAGTATCATACCATGCTCTTGGAGCCTGTTTCAGTCCATAGAGAGCTTTCTTCAGACGATATACCTTATCTCCTTGTTGATAAACTTCAAATCCAGGAGGTTGTTCAACATACACTTCTTCTTGCAATTCTCCATTGAGAAAAGCAGACTTCACATCCATCTGATAGACAGTGAAGTTCTTGTGAGCAGCATAGGCTAGGAACAATCTGATTGCTTCAAGCCTTGCAACTGGTGCGAATGTCTCATCAAAATCAATGCCTTCTTCTTGGCAGTAACCTTTGGCAACTAGTCTTGCTTTGTTTCTGGTAACCATACCATCTTCATTCATTTTATTTCTGAAAACCCACTTAGTGCCAATTACTCTTTGATGAGTAGGTCTGGGAACTAAGTACCAGACTTCATTCCTTTCAAATTGATTCAACTCTTCTTGCATAGCTTCAATCCAGTGAGAGTCACCAAGAGCTTCATCAATTAATTTAGGCTCAATTTGTGAAAGAAAACTTACAAACATTGTTTCATTTGCAGTTGACCTTCTTGTTCTAACTCTATCCAAGGGATCACCAATCACTAACTCTGGTGGGTGATCTCTGAGCCATCTGAGATCAGGTTGCAAATCTGGATGTTGTCCTCTGGATTGATCTTGCAACACCACTGTTGGAGTCTCAGTAGTAGTCTGTTGAACAGTTGTGGTCTGTTGAACAGTCTCTGGTCTGTCAGCTGTTTGCAACTCCTCTGTTAGACAATCAGCAGACTGATTTTGAACAGCACTTGAGTTAACAGCTTGAGATAGGTTGGGTAGTATGATGGGTACATATTCTTCCTTTCTTTCCACATTCAATTTCTGAAAGTCAGCAGATATCTCAGGGTTTGCACTTTGATTCTTTTCAGATGATTGACTTGGTTCATCAAATACTACATGAATGGATTCTTCTACAAGCAAAGTTCTTTTGTTAAACACTCTGTAAGCTTTACTAACAGTAGAGTAACCTACAAAAACAGCTTCATCAGCCTTCTCTGCAAATGCAGTGAGGTGATTTTTCCCATTGTTCAAAACATAACATTTACAACCAAAAATCCTAAGATAATGTAAATTAGGCTTTCTGTTGTTCCATAACTCATAAGGTGTCTTGTTTTGACTTTTGTTGATCATACACCTATTCTGTGTATAACATGCTGTGTTTGTAGCTTCTGCCCAGAATCTTTGGGGCAGCTTTGCTTCAGCTATCATTGTCCTGGTAGCTTCTTTTAGAGTTCTGTTTCTCCTTTCAGCAACTCCATTTTGTTGAGGGGTTCTGGCAGCAGAGTACTCATGACTGATTCCTCTGGAATTACAGTACTCTTCAACAGTAGAGTTTGTAAACTCAGTCCCTCTATCTGATCTGATCTTCAAAATTCTTTGACTCTTCTCATTTTGGATCAGTTCCATCAGATTTGTAAGATGTTCCTTGGTTTCACTCTTTTTCTTCATGAAGATTACCCAAGTAAATCTTGAAAAATCATCCACAACAGCTAGGCAGTATTTCTTCCCACCATTGCTGATTGGATCAATAGGGCCAAACAAATCCATATGCAGTAGCTCCAAAATTCTGGTTGAAGATTGGTGCTTCTTGCTCTTGAAAGATGACTTCACTTGTTTACCCTTCTGACAGGCATCACAGAGCTTGTCTTTGCTCATGACTGTCTTTGGAATTCCTTCTACCAGATCATTCTTTATCAATCTGTTGATGGTCTTGAAATTCAAATGATTCATTCTTTTGTGCCAAAGCCAACTGATTTCACTTGGTGTAGAAGCCACTAAGCAAACATTTGAATTCTTATCCACAGAATTCCAGTCGACTACATAGATGTTTCCTTGTCTTCTTCCAGATAAAATAACCTTCTTTGTTCCAATTTGTTCAACATAACACTTATCTGATGAAAACACCACGGAAAATCCTTTGTCACAAAATTGACTTATGCTCAGCAGATTGTACTTCAGGCCACTAACATATGAGACGTCAGATATCTCTATGTTTCCTTTGATAAGCTTTCCAACAGCTACAACCTTGCCTTCTTTGCTGTCTCCAAAAGTAACTCTTGGACCATTCACAGCAACAGCATCTGCCAGCTCATGTATGTCTCCACACATGTGCCTTGAACATCCACTGTCCAAGTACCATTTCTTCGCTACTTTACTCCTACTCCTAATCCTAACCTACAAAACAAAATAAAAATGTTTTAGGTACCCTTTATTGAGAGGGTCCTGGCGGATTAGTATCACCTTTGACAACCCAAGATGTTGAAGTCTTAGGCTTCTTAGGCTTTGCAGTCTTAGCAGGAGCATGAGCAACTTCATTTACATCATAATCAGCAGGCATATTATGGTGATAATCATTATGATGATGATAAGGCTCATAAGCAGGATATGATGCATGATAAGTAGGGTAGGCATGCATTGTTTGATGAGCAGGATATGCAGCAAAATGAGGTGGATAATGAGGTGCAGCATAATATGGTGGATAAGCAGGTTGCACATAATAAGACTCATTTCCATAGTAAGCATTTTTGTTGTAATTTCTTTGCTTCTTAGGTCTGCTCTTTACTTGCTCTTTAACAGACGACTTAGCTTTACTAGTCTGATTGGTTTTACTCTTATCAGCAGACTTCTTGGGACTACTCTGCTGTTTGGTTTTACCAGTCTGTTTTTCAGTTTCAGGTTTTTTACCCTTCTTAGCCTTGGGAGTTTTTATCTCCTTTTTCTCAATCTCAGGTGAAATGGGTTTAGTAGTCTGAACATATAAGACAATATTACTATTATCAGCAGATATAAATTTCTCAGCTTTGTTCAGTTCTAAACTTTCTTTTACTAAGGGAGTACTCTGTTCAGTTGGTTTATCTATTGTCACAACAGACGACTTAGGAACAGACGACTTATTATGCAAAGATATTCTAGCTTCAAGTTCTTTAATTTGTCCCTTGTACATTTCACATTCAGCTCTCAGAGATTCACATTCATGCGAAAGCTTTTTATACATGGCTGATTCGTCAGGTTTTTCAACCTTAAGTTTCAGTTTAGCATTTTGCTTTTTCAGCAGAATCATCTCGTCCTTAAGCTTAGCAAGCTCATTAACAACATCTACTTTGTTGTTCATCATTTGCTCAAAAGAGTTAAACAGTTCAAGCTCACTTTCAGAGAGTATTACCTCATTGTCAGAATCATCAGATTCCTTTGCCATGAGACACAACAGTGCAGGTGTTTCGTCAAAAACAGAGTCATCACTTGAAGTGCCAGATTCTGTGTTTGATGAGTGGATGGCTGCCATCTTTTCAGCTTCAGCCAACAGCACCTTGCTCTTTTGGTATCTCTTCTCTCTTCTTTCTTTTCTTTGTTTCTTTTCCTCCTCTGTATACTTCTCCGCTTTAGGATATGGGCAGTCGTTGATGAAGTGTCCCAATTTCCTGCAATTATAGCACATCATTTTGGATTTATAATCATCCTTAATGTCATAAGAATTAGAGGTAGGTTTAGAAGTAGAAGCATTGTTATATTTGTTCTTCATTTTTCTCTTGTAGAACTTTTTGAACCCGTTCAGTAACAACGCAACATCGTCAGCAGTATACTCCTTTTTGCTCAGTACTGGGGCCTCATCAGATGAGTCCACTTCTCTGCTTTTTCCAGACGATCTTCTTGTTCTTTCTGCAGCAACCAGTGCAGCAGTGGGGCCAGAAGTTGAGGTCTCTTCTATTCCCATCCTTGGTATTTTATACTCGTACGCCTTGAGTACAGAAAACAACTCTGTCAGAGAGATCTTCCCCAGATCCCTAGATTCTTCCATAGCTGTGATCTTCATGTTGAACTTGGGTGGTAGCGCCTTCAAGACTTTGAGAGTAATCTCTTTGTCTGTGAATGTCTTACCCAGCTTTAACACGTTGTTCAGCACTTTGGTAAACCTTGAACTCATCTGTTCAATGGTTTCTCCAGGCTTCATTTTGAAGTTATCAAACTTCTCCATGGCAACACTTAGATTGTGTTCCTTGATGGCTTCATTTCCTTCACTCATATCCCTGACTTTGTCCCACATCTCTTTTGATGTTTTGCAGTGTTTGACATAGTCAAACCTTTCATTGTCCAGGGCTTTAGTCATGATGAAGATTCCAACTTTATCAAGATTTTTCAACTTGATTTCATCAGGTGACATCTCTTCTTCATCTTTATCAACAACAGTATCTACGCCATCGATTTTGATTGTCTTGGTAATCCTTATTGGACCTTTTGTTATGCATCTGTACATATTATCGTTGTATGCAGCAAGGAAAATTTCCATGCGTATTTTCCAGTCCTCAAAGCTCATACCGCCTATTTGGGGAACAAGGCTAATGCAATCCATTTTTCAAAAAGTTTTGTTTTTCAAAAAGATGCTCTTTTGAAAACCTTTGAAAACCTTTGAAAAACACTTAAGGATCAAGCTCGTTGATCAGTCAGATGATTCAGATGAACCACCTGCTCTGATACCACTTGTTGGTCCCAAGTGGTCAGATGAGGTTTAGAGGGGGGGGGTGAATAAACCTCTTCAAAAATTTGCCTTTTAAAAATCTCTAACTTTTCTGTCAGCAGACTAAGCTGATCAAGAATTGTAAGCAGACTAAGCTGATCTTGCACAAAGCTTTGAACAGCAGAGTTGACCACTCTTCTGATTTTACTTAGCTGATTTTATCAAAATCAGAGTTTCAAAATTAACTATCTTGCAGCGGATTTATCAAGTGTTTTTCACAAGTAGTTTACTTATCTTAGAAAAAGTTTTATCCCCGGTTTTAAACAAACTCCTTTTTAAAACTTTTCAAACAATCAACCTTAAAGTGTTTTTAGTATGCTGTTATGGATATGCAGAAAATAATGCAAGTTAAAAACACAAAGGATTTTTATAGTGGTTATATGGATGTAAATCCTTTAGTCCACTCTTCCAAGTCACTTAGATCTTGGGTTATACTATAGTCACAAAGATTACAGTACACTCTGCTTGCGCCAACCAACAGATGAACTGGCCACAAGTTCGTAGTAGGAAATCACAAAGAAATTCCTAACCTCTGAAGTAATATCGCTCACAAAGATTGATATCTACTCCTCACAACACAACCTAACAAAATCACTCAGATTTTACAAGTATTTTCCATTTTTCTCTCTATTTGCTTCGTCAACAAATGACTTAGCAGATGAGTGTTCTGTTCTTGAGTTTTGAGACTTAGAGAAGTTCTGCTTCGAATTTTAGCTCTCAAAGTGTGTTGTCTCTGTGTTGTTCACTTCTTCAACTCATGAACTGAACTATTTATACTTGGAGATTTGAATTTCTGCCCGTTGAGAGATCGACAGCTGTTCAAATCCTCGAGTACTGGTCCTTCCTGCAGAAACGGCTACCTGCGACTGAACACTGTACACTCTGCTGTACTTGCTGTCAGATCGCATTAAATGCACCAATCTGATACGAGGTTTCTCTTCAATCATTTGTCATTAATACCCTTCCTCTTCATCATTTATTACTCCAAGTGCATTTATTACCGTTGCACTGATCTTCTGATCTACTTCCACTCAGCTGATCGAAATTACTCGTCTGATGTATACTCGGCTGATCCCAAACTTGAACTAATCTGATTTGAGTCGGCTGATCGTCCACCAGTCTGATTTCTTCCTCAGCAATAGATCAGTAGTCTTCTGGACCATATTTGACTAGTCTGAATAAGTCTTCCTTAGTCAAATATCTTAAAAGGTTTTTACTAAGCTTCCATACTTAGCTGATTCTGATGTTTTGGAAATCATCAAAACCTCCCTTCACTTTATGTCTTCCATCTTCATCTTCATCCAACAGAACTTATTATTTTATTTGCTCTACTTTCCTATTTGATCCTCATACGAAAAAGAGCATAATCAGAGTTGTTCAACTTGGACAGGAGTAATGTTGACAGCATTGCACAGCAGACTGATGTTTTGATCCATTGCTTGAAGTTGAAGATTTTGTTGTTGTTCATTGCTCTTTAAGGCAGCAGCCTGGTCGTTCAGATAGTCCACATTAACTTGCAGAGTGGAAACTTTTGAAGTGACTTGAGCAGCTTGTTCTGTGAGTTTTGAAACAGGTAGGATGTCTTCATTGATTTTACTTCAGTAGCTTCATGAAAAGCTTTACCAACGGTATTCCAATCCATTTCATGCCTGTGAAGAGTGGCATGCAACTGATTTACATCAGCCTTGACATCTTCAACTTACGATTTAAGGCAACAAGTCCTTCTTTTAGTAGCATGGAATGGTCAGCTGGTTGTGGAAGGCTTTCCACAACACTTTGAACAATCTTGGCAGCTGCTTCTTCAAATTTACAGAGAAGCTCCTTGTTCCTTTCTTCCATCTCCTTCATAGAACTTTCAATCAAGGCCTTCATTGAATCCATGATTGAAGTTTGAACAGTTTCAGCTTGGATGGTAGGTTCAGCAGTTAGCAGCTTTTGATTTGGTTCAGTGTTTGGCTCAACTGCTTTTTCTTCTTCTGTTGATTCTTTATCAGCAGGCTTATCTATAATATGAACAAAGTCAGAACCATCAGCAGACACAATAGTTTTCTGATGAATGAAATCAGCAGGAACAAAAGTTGATGTCGTCTAAGGTAATCTGATCTGCTCTTGATAAGTACTGATTTCAGTACCAAAAGCAATCTGTTGCAGACTTGGAAGACTGGGTAGATCACTAGATGTTCCCTTGATGTACACTGATCTTTCAACCCATTTCTCCAAGTAACATAGACTGCAACTTTTAAAGCTCTCTCAAACAGGTCTTCAAATGGACCAGTTTTATTTGGCAGTGAATTCTTGAGAGCAGTTGCTTCCTGAGTAACTATGAGTTTGGCATACTCATGCACTCTGTCATGAAAGAAATCAGAGTCTAAAGCCTGTTGAATGTCATTGGTCTGCAACCAATCCATTATCCAACTTTCTTCAGCAGCATCCTCCTTCCAGGCTCTGAATTCTTCACTTGACTTTTTCAAACTGTAGTTCCTCCAGCAATTGTATCTTATCTTTTCAGCTAGGAACACAGTTTTTGATTGAAGGAGAGATTTGTATCTTTCCAGTTCATCTTCAAATTTGGAGAAAGTAGCAGGGTCACTTTTAACAACTTCAAGTGCCCTCTTCACTTCTTTCTTCTTTTTTTTAACTGGGTAAGCTCTTGACAACAGAGACTTCCCTTCCAGTGATTTGCCAATCACTATGCCACTAGTTCTTCTAGGGTCGTGGGCATCCTTCTTACTCTCTTCTAAGGCTCTTGCCAAGTCTTTTTGTTCCTTGGCAGCTAGCTCTGCTTCAGTCATGTTCTTGACTTCAGCTTCTACTTTGCTTGCTTCGAGTACTCTTTGAAGCTCAGCTTCATCCCTTTTTCTTTGTTCTGCTTCTTCTCTTTTCTTCTTGTGATAAGCAAACACTTTAGCTTTGCCAGTTCTCTTCCTTCTGGCAGCTTTATTTCAACAAATGGTGCCTCAGCTGTTGGAGCAGCAGACTGCTTGAGTAGTAGTCTGATCAGCTTGAGGTGTTGATGCCTCAGTTGTCTTCTGATCAGATTCCTTAGCTGAAACAACTGGTCTCTCAGCAGATTGAGTAACTTCTCTAACTGTTTCAACAATTCTGGCATCTTGTTCACTCAGAACCAGTTTCTTTCTGGCAGTTGTCTTGGTGAGAACAACAGTGGTTGCAGTAGTATCTTTAAGAGCACTTATTGTCCTCTTTGCCACATTTTCAGCTGGCAACTCAGCTGAAGGAGTTCTTTCAGGAGAGATGTCAAAAGCCATGCTCTCTGTCTCCTTAACTGTCTCATCAATAATTTGGTCTGCAGCCTCTTTTGATCTGGTTTGAACAGCTGGGTGAGCTGTTTGATCAGTAGACTTAGAAGCTTTAGCCTTGATCTTCTTTGCTTTTACAACAGGCTCCTTAAGCTCTGTGGCTTTTCTTTTCTGGCGTACCAGCAGGCTGACAGCCTTGATTGCTTCATAAATTTTCAACTTCTGTGCCTGGTGAATGACTTTGTCGTGAGTCATTGTACAGCCTAAGCTCATCAGCAGATGGCTTAAAAAGATCTTATGATTGCTCTCCTTATGCTTTGCAATTAAGTAGAACACATAAACAACCAATCATAGAGTGAAGTCTCCTCTTTGGAACTCAATCTAGAGAAAAGGTACAATTCTCCATGACCTTAGCAAATAGGTCAGCCATTCTTTGAAATTCATCCACCAACTGAGTCTTCTTTCCTGACCCAGTGAGAATTCACCCTTCCTCGCAGCAACTTTCCAAAACTGACCCTCTAATGGAGCAGCCAACGCAACCAAGTCCGTAGAACCTTCATTGGACAGTCTATACTTCTCATTCAGCAGGGCAGGAGTGATACATATATCTTTTCCTCCAACCTTCGCTGTAATCTCCATTTTCTCCACCTCATGCTTAGCAGTGCGATAGAATTCATCCACTTCTGGGTAGAATACCATAGTCTCGTGAGCTTCCATGAAATTTACCAGAGAAGAAGCTTTGAATTTTTCCAATATCTTCTTCATCAGATTCGTTCCAGTGGAATGATAAGTATCATAGTGGATAAACCTTCCCTCAACATTAGCAGCTTTGGAACCCATGATCTTTTCTGAAAATGGTTAATGAAAAGCAGAGAGAATTTTGCAGAAAATATAAAGGATAGAATGCCTGTAATGAGAAAATTTGAAGTGTGCGTAAAAACCTTAGTAGTTTAATCAGATCTGGTTTAATAGAGTTGGGGATTCATCGGTTTCCGTGTTATCCGCCAACCATTAGATCAATTTCTGTCAGTTTCAATTGTGTGCGCGTAATTTACGGATTTCAAATTTTATTAATTATGCCAGACTAGGCGGGAAAGCGAAATGTCCCTAATCATTTATTTATAAAAGCATGTTTTCACATATCGCGTTTTTGACATAATTCTCTTATAAATTGACATAAATAATCATATGAGTAAAATAATACTTATCTGGCAGATGACTTTTCTGATACAATATATCACTAGTAAAAACCAATAGCTAGTGATCTTCCTTTGCTGTTGTCAATCCAGCAAGATAATTAATCTTCAGGTCTTCAAGAATTAAGAATAAATCTTTCAATAATATAACTTCAACTAACTGTCATTGAAGATTTCATCTTTTAATCAGGAGTACAGCTAGTCTTACATGTTCCCCCTGAGTTCAAGAGTCCATCAGTCAACTAGTCTGTTGAGAGTCAGTCTTCTTGAAGAATAATGCTTGTTGCTATCAGATTAGTAAGCTGATGAACACAGTCCTCTGATAGGTTCCCCCTCAGCTTATGAATCAAAATTTAAGAAGCCTAGTTCCACTCTTAGATAGAAAATCTTGCATCACTTAATGGTTTGGTGAAAATGTTAGCGATCTGATTATCTGTATTAACATACTCAATAATAACATTCCCTTTTTCAACATGGTCTCTTATTAAGTGATGTTTGATCTCAATATGCTTAGTCCTGGAATGACTAGTAGTGTTCTGAGTAAGTGAGATTGCACTTGTATTGTCACAGTAGATAGGTATTCCACCGATCTTGAGATTATAATCTTCTAGTTGATGTTTCAACCAAAGTATCTGTGCACAACATGCTCCACCAGCAATATATTCAGCTTCAGCAGTAGATATTGATATTGAAGTTTGTTTCTTACTAATCCCTGAGATCAGACGACTGCCTAAAAATTGACATGTACCTGTTGTACTCTTCCTATCAATTTTGCAGCCAGCAAGGTCAGAATCTGAATATCCAATAAGTTCAAATCCTGATTCCCTTGGATACCACAATCCCAATTCTTGAATGCCTTTGAGATACCTTAATATCCTTTTGGCAGCTAAGAGATGAGATTCCTTAGGATTTGATTGAAATCTCGCACAAATCCCAACAGAGTACAAAATGTCAGGTCTGCTTGCTGTTAGATATAACAGTGACCCTATTATGCCTCTATATTTGGTGATGCCCACTGATTTTCCATCTTTATCCTTGTCAAGACGAAGTCCAGTATACATTGGAATAGCAACAGATGAGCTAGTTTCCATACCAAATTTCTTGAACAGATCTTTTGTGTACTTTGCTTGATTAATAAATATGCCATCAGGCATCTGTTTCACTTGCAATCAAAGAAAGTAATTTAGTTCTCCCATCGTGCTCATTTCAAACTTGTTCTGCATCAGCTTAGAGAACTTTTCACACATCTGTTGGTTAGTTGAACCAAAAATTATATCGTACACATATATTTGAACTAACAATATATGATTATCCCATTCAATAGTGAACAAGGTCTTGTCTACTTTACCTTTGCGAAATCCTTTGATTAAAAGAAAATCAGATAAGGTATCATACCATGCTCTTGGTGCTTGCTTAAGTCCATAGAGAGCTTTCTTCAGACGATACACTTTGTCTCCTTGTTGTAGACTTCAAATCCTGGAGGTTGTTCAACATCAACTTCTTCTTGCAATTCTCCATTGAGAAAAGCAGACTTCACATCCATCTGATAGACAGTGAAGTTCTTGTGAGCAGCATAGGCTAAGAATAATCTTATTGCTTCAAGCCTTGCAATTAGTGCGAATGTCTCATCAAAATCAATGCCTTCTTCTTGGCAGTAACCTTTGTCAACTAGTTTTGCTTTATTTCTGGTAACAATACCATCTTCATTCATTTTGTTCCGGAATACCCACTTAGTGCCAATGACTCTTTGATGAGTAGGTCTAGGTACCAAGTACCAAACCTCATTTCTTTCAAATTTATTTAACTCTTCTTGCATTGCTTTAATCCAGTGAGAATCACCATGAGCTTCATCAATTAATTTGGGCTCAATTTGTGAAAGAAAACTTACAAACATTGATTTATTTGCAGTTGACCTTCTTGTTCTCACTCTATCCAGTGGATCACCAATCACTAGTTCAGGTGGGTGATCTCTGAGCCATCTGAGATCATGTTGCAAATCTGGATGTTGTCCTTTTGATTGATCTTGCAACACTACTGTTGGAGTCTCAATAGTAATCTGTTGAACAGGCTCTGGTCTGTCAGTTGTTTGCAACTCCTCTGTTAGACTATCAGTAAACTGATTTTGAACAGCACTTGAGTTATCAACTTGGTTGAGATTAGGTAGTAAGATGGGTACATAATCTTCTTTTCTTTCCATATTCAATTTCTGAAAATCAGTAGATATATCTGGATTAGTACTTTGATTCTTTTCAGAAGATTGATTAGGCTCATCAAATACTACATGAATTGATTTTTCTACAAGTAAAGTCCTTTTGGTAAAAAATCTATATGCTTTACTAACTGTAGAGTAACCTACAAAAACTACTTCTTCAGTCTTCTCTGCAAAAGCAGTAAGGTGATTTTTCCCATTATTCAAAACAAAACATTTACAACCAAATATCCTAAGATAATGAATATTAAGTTTCCTGTTGTCCCATAGTTCATAAGGTGTTTTATTTTGAGTCTTGCTGATCATGCATATGTTCTGGGTGTAACATGCTGTATTTGTGGCTTCTGCCCAGAATCTTTGAGGCAGTTTAGCTTCAGCTATAACTATCCTGGTAGCTTCTTTTAGAGTTTTGTTTCTCCTTTCAGCAACTCCATTTTGTTGAGGGGTTCTGGCAGCAGAGTACTCATGGTTGATTCCTCTGGAGTTACAATACTCTTCAACAGTAGAGTTTGTAAATTCAGTGCCCCTGTCTGATCGGATCTTCAATATTCTTAAACTCTTTTCATTCTGGATCAGTTCCATCAGATTGGTAAGATGTTCCATGGTTTCACATTTCTTTTTCATGAGTATAGATTCCACAACAGCTAGGCAGTATTTCTTTCCACCATTGTTTATAGGATCAATAAGGCCAAACAAATCCATGTGAAGTAGCTCCAAAATTCTGGTTAAAGATTGGTGCTTCTTGCTTTTGAATGTTGATTTCACTTGTTTACCCTTCTGACATGCGTCACACAGCTTGTCGTTGCTCATGACTGTCTTTGGAATTCCTTCTACCAAATCATTCTTGATTATTCTGTTGATGGTGTTGAAATTCAAATGATTCATCCTTTTGTACCATAGCCAACTGATTTACTTGGTGTAGAGGCCACAAAACAAACATTAGAATTCTTGTCCACAGAATTCCAGTCAACATATAGATGTTTCCTTGTCTTATTCCAGATAATATCACCTTCTTGGTTCCAACTTGCTCTACATAGCACTTATCTGATGAGAAGATAACAGAAAATCATTTGTCACAAAATGGACTTATGCTCAGCAGATTGTACTTCAGGCCTTTAACATAAGAGACGTCATATATCTCAATGTTTCCTTTGATTAGCTTCCCACATGCAACAATCTTGCCTTCTTTGTTGTCTCCAAAAGTAACATTTGGACCATCTACGGCAGCAGCATCAGTCAATTCATGTATGTCACCACACATGTGCCTCGAACATCCACTTTCCAAGTACCATTTCTTCTCTACTTTACTCCTACTCCTAATCCTAACCTACAAAACAAAAAAAATTGTTTTAGGTACCCTTTATTGAGAGGGTCCTGGTGGATTAGTATCACATTTGACAACCCAAGATTAGGAAACCTTAGGCTTCTTAGGTTCAGTAGAGTTTGGTGGTGATTTCTTTACTCTTGAATCATCATAATTGTCAGTATGCATATGTTCATGATAATTATTATGATGAGAGTAATGCTCATAAGCAGGTTACGGTGCATGATAAGCAGGATAAGCATGCATCGGATGATGAGCAGGATAAGCAGCATAGTAAGGTGGATAATGAGGTGCAGCATAATATGATGAATAAGCAGGTTGCACATAATAAGACTCATTTCTATACCAAGCATCATTATTGTAATTTCTTTGCTTCTTTGGTTTAGTTCTTACTTGCTTTTTAACAGACGACTTAGATTTACTAGTCTGATTAGTTTTGCTTTTATCAGCAGACTTCTTAGGACTACTCTGTTGTTTAGCTTTACTAGTTTGTTTCTCATTTTCAGGCTTTTTACCCTTTTTAGCCTTTGGAGATTTCTTCTCCTTTTTCTCTATTTCTGGTGAAGTAGATTTAGCAGTCTGAACATACAGGATAACATTACTGTTATCAGCAGATATAAATTTCTCAGTTCTGTTCAGTTCTAAATTCTCTTTTACTAAAGGTGTTCTTTGTTCAATAAATGTGTTTGCTGATGCAACAGACGACTTATCATGAGTAGATATGATCTTTTCGAGTTCCATGATTTTTCCCTTGTAAACATCACATTATGCTTTCAAAGATTCATGCTCATGCTCAAGCTTTTTATACTCGGCTGATTCTTGTGGTTTTTCACCATTAAGTTTCAGTAGAGAATTTTTCTTTTTCAGCACAGTCATCTCTTCCTTAAGCTTTGCAAATTCATTAACAACGTTTGTGTTGTTTTTCATCATTTGCTCAAATGAACTAAATAGCTCATTTTCATTTTCAGAGAGAGTTACCTTATTGTCAGAATCCTCTGATTCTTTGGCCATGAGACAGAGCAGTGCGGGTGTCTCTTCTTCAGCAGAGTCATCATCTGATGTCCCCGATTCTGAATTAGACGAGTAGATGGTCGCTATCTTTTTAGCTTCAGTCAACAATAATTTGCTCTTCTGATGTATCCTCTCTTTTCTCGCTTTCTTTTCCTCCTCAGTATACTTCTCAGCTTTAGGATATGGGCAGTCCTTAATGAAGTGTCCCAATTTCTTGCAATTGTAGCACATTAGTTTGGATTTAAAATCATCCTTACTATTATATGAAGTAGAGGTAGGGTTAGAAGTAGTAACATTGTTATATTTGTTCTTCATATTTCTTTTATAGAACTTTTTGAACCCATTAAGTAACGCAACATCGCCAGCAGTGTACTCCTTTTTGTTGAGTAGGATGGTCTCATCAGATGAGTCCACTTCTCTTATCTTTCCGGCTGATCTCTTTGTTCTTTCTGCCGCAACCAGGGCAGCAGTGGGACTAGAAGTTGAGGTCTCTTCTATACCCATTCTTGGTAGTTTATACTCATACGCCTTGAGTACAGAAAACATCTCTGTCAGAGAGATCTTCCCCAGATACCTTGATTCTTCCATTGCTGTGATCTTCATGTTGAACTTGGGTGGCAGCACCTTCAACACTTTAACCGTGATCTCCTTATCAGAGAAGGTCTTTCCCAACTTTAACACGTTATTCAACGCCTTGGTGAACCTTGAATCCATCTGGTCAATGGTTTCTCCGGGCTTCATCTTGAAGTTTTCCAACTTCCCAAGGGCTATGCTTAGGTTGTGCTCTTTAATGGCATCATTCCCTTCGCTCATATCACGAACTTTGTCCCACAACTCTTTTGATGTCTTGCAGTGTTTGACTTTGTCAAATCTGTCATTGTCGAGGACTTTAGTCATGATGAAAATTCCAACCTTATCAAGATTGCTCAGCTTTATTTCTTCAGCTGTCATCTCTTCAGGTTCTTTATCAACAAGCACCTCCTGGTCACTAACCTTGATTGTTTTGGTGATTCTGATTGGACCTATGGTTATGCACCTGCACATATTATCATTGTAAGCAGCAAGGAAAATTTCCATGCGGATTTTCCAGTCCTCAAAACTCATTCCGCCAATGTGGGGGTACATGGCTGATATAATCCATTTTTCAAAAAGATGCTCTTTTGAAATTTTTTGAAAACCTTTGAAAATCACACTAGGATCAAGCTCGTTGATCAGGCAAATGATTCAAATGAACCACCTGCTCTGATACCACTTGTTGGTCGCAAGTGGTCAGATGAGGTCTAGAGGGGAGGGGGATGAATAGACCTCTGAAAACTTCAAAAAATTTCTCTAACTTTTCTTATCAGCAGAGTAAGCTGATCAAGAACTCGTAAGACTACTTCGCTGATTGCGCAATTAGCTTAATCAGTTTAGTTGACCACTCGTCTGATGTAAGTTATCTGATTCAAATATTATCAGAGTTTGAAATACTTGTTTGCAACGGATTTATCAAGTGTTTATCAACAAGTTGTTTTCTTCCTTAAAAGATTTTAACCCCAGTTTTGAAACTCCTTTTTAAAATCTTTTGTTAAGTTTGTATGTTTGAAGTTCTTTTAAAATATGCGAGTAAAATGCAGTAAACAAACACACATAATTTTTATAGTGGTTATATGGATTAAAATCCTTTAGTCCACTCTTCCAAGTCACTTAGATCTTGGGTTATACTATAAACACACAATTTACAATATACACTGCTTGCGTAATTCAACAAATGAAAAGCCACAAGTTCGTAGCAAGAAATCATTAAGAAATCCTACTCTCTGAAGCTAGATCACTCACATATATGGATCTACACTCCTCACAGCTATCTCTGTTTACAGAAATCACTTAGATTTTGTATTTGGCTTTGGTTTCAACTTCGGCTTGAGTCAACTGATGACTAAGCTGAAAAGTGTTTTGTTCTTGAGTTTGAGACTTAGAGGGATTTGATCTTGAATAAAATTCTCTCAATGCAGTTGTGTTGCTTCAGTTGTCTCTAACTCATGAATCTCGAACTATTTATACTTAAGGTTTGAATTTCTGCCCGTTGAACAAAGCATATCTTCAGATTTTCCTCGAGCAGTGCTCCCTGTTTCAGAACGGCTTCTGCAACTGTTCACTATACAGTTCCGCTGTACTTTCTGTCACGTCGCATTAAATGCACCTTGCTGATCTGAAGTTTCTCTTCAATCTTTGTTCTTTAATACCCTTCTCTTACAGCATTTATTACGCCGAATGCATTTATTAACGTTGGAATGACTTTCTGATCTCTTCTACTCTGCTGATCGAATCTACTCTTCTGATGAACACTCTGCTGATTCAAACCGAACTCATTTCATTTGACTCTGCTGAAATCCACCAATCTGATTCCGAACCCAGCATTAGATCAGTAGTCTTCTGGACCAAAATTCAACCCTTCTGATTTTGCTTGTCTTCTCAGATTGAATTTCCCAGAGGTTGCTAAGCTTTCATTACTTAGCTGATGACTTTTGGAAATCATCAAAACCTCCCTTCATTTCTTCATCTTCATCCAACACTCCGGTTGAAAGGGGTATAATATTTCTTTAAATTTTTCATGGGGGGTAATTTCTATTTTTCATCTCAAAGGGGCAAATGGAGCATTATGCATTTTGTATGGGATAAATTTCCATTAACTACGGATAAAAATTGGGTTTGGTATGAAAGTTACATTGAAAATATATTATGAGGTATCAAATTTGAATTTTCATGTCCAATGGCACCAAAGTTGCAATATGACCTATCATGTTGTACCAAAAAAGCAAATTTCCCAAACCCCCTTTAATTTTTTCAAAATTTAATCTAGTATGATGAATTAAGCAATTTGAACTAATTTGATACCGGCTCTTGTAAGAATTAAATTTATGTATGACAATTTCATACTAGTTAGTTGTTAATTATTAATTCATGGCATGCAACACACATGATCGATCGATTGATCTCTAGTAAGGACCTTGGCCAACGAAATTGCTTGGAGGATCATAGTAGAAAAATTTAACCCACCACTCATTGCTGCACCGACCCCTAGCGCACCCCAACCGCACCGAGTTACGCAACCTGGAAATTATATAGTCCCACTAATGCAAGACAATTTAGAGAACATGTTCCAGGGTACGTTCAACACCATCAATAGTGGGAATTATTATATGATGTCGAATCAGGGAAATGTTCAGAACATGTTTCAGGGGACGTTCAACAACAACAATGGAATTTACGACGCCAAATCTTTAGGAAAATGTTCAGAACATGTTTCAGGGGGTGTTCAATAACAACAACAATGGAAATGGAAATTTTTGGGTGCCATATCAGGGACATGTTCAGAACATGTTCCAGGGGTTAAACAATAATAATGGCTCTGGAAATTCTACGGCACCAGCGGAAAACAATGATATACAAAACATAATTCAAGAGTTCAACCGCATGAATGGCCATGAAAATTAAGGTTTAAATGTCTTTGTTTGAATATATATTTTAATTATCAAAAACCCCCCTTGTTGTTGTTTTTTTATTAATTAAAAAACCTCTTTTCAAGCTAAAATAACAATTATATCTCCACTAAAGGATGAAGAAATTTCATCTTAACCTAAAAATGATCAATTATCCCCTTATTTAACTTTGAAAATTTCCAATAACCACATTATCACATAAAAAAATTTATGAAGAAATTTCAGATGGATTCTTTTGCTAATAAGTATAATACAAATGGCGATTTGATAGTTAGGCAAAGCACAATGAGTATTTTTGTATTTAACTCAAAAAATATACTATATTTTATGTTCCTGATCGTGACTTGGCACGAATGGGATCAGTCTGATTTAAAGCGTGAATATCCTTGTGATTCTATTTATCTTCTTCAATTATATAGAAATCATAATGATAAGTAATAGTTTGTTTTTTTTTTTTGATGTTTTTAGGGAATTCGAGATGGGTTCATGCTGTGAAATGTTCGGGACAAATGGTATTTTTGGAAGCTCCGATAATTCCATTCTTGTTAGACAGTGTGGAAACCGGATTGCAGAAAGGTTATGGGCCTCTTACCATTCTTAAGGTGCATGATGCTGGTCATATGGTTCTAATGGATCAACCGAAAGCTTCATTAGAAATGTTGAGGAGATGGACAGAAGGCAAAAAACCTTTAACACATAAAGATGGTCATCTTGTTCCAATGTGATTTTAACTAGTATGAAAAATATGTTGAAATTGGATATTATGTAAAGTTGGATGAAATAAATATATAGTTGATATACAAACGAATGCACTATGTTCCTTTAGAAATTATTTCTTCCTTTTTCTCCCAAAGCTTCTGTCAATACCTTAGTTTGAAACTTTGAATGTACTTGTGGTGCACTCAAATCAGAAACAAAGATGAAAAATGCATGCTTATTAATAGAGTTTTAATTTTATCCCAATTTTGCTCTCATATTATATTAATATGTCAAAATTATATCGTAGGAGCTTAGTCAGAACCACCCTCTGCGTAGCTGTTGTTTGTTTTACAGACTTTGTTACCACTGAAAGAGACAGTCAATATCTGGAACAACTCATTTCTGATCGTTAATCTAATTTAATCACATGAATTAAATCATTTGGTTCTGTTTGTCGAAATTTTAAACTTTTTCTTTCTATCTCGACACCATTTTAAGTATCTGAAGATTAAAAGTACATTAACAAATTCCAAAATCCCTTGAGATCCTAGGCATACTTGGGATCTCTGAGAGGTTTTTAGCATATCTACTAATGCGTTTTTTTTTCATAGGATCGAATCCATGAAGACCTAACTGACTCTGCTTCTTTTTTATGGATACATGTTCGTCATATTCTTACAAAATATGTGAAAGACAAGTCAGGGTTATTTTAGTGGAACCTCCATTGATGCCTCAGTCAATAATTTGATACTGGAACTTATAAGCATAAATATTTAGGTATGAAAAACAAGTATTATGTTTTAAGTATGGTACCTTGGAGGTACATATATATGAGAAATTAAGGAACGAAAATTCCTAAAGGGCACGATCTGCAGGAATCATAGGTTGTTACCTTGCACAATTTCTTTATTCCCCTAGTGATAGTGATTATGGTTGTCATAGAGATCGGCCAAAATTTGTAGTGATCGTGGACATTGTCGCCCTCGTGGTGTAGTCAACTTCGCACATAGAATGAGGGCTTGATCCTCGAAAAAATAAGTGACATCATTGTTGAGTGGAATAAGGATCTCAGGTCAGGTCTGAACAATCCTCTTGTGGGCTCAAGACGTTAGACTGCACTTGATATCCAAAGAGCAATTTACCCCCTGTAATATTATAGAAGTTTCACACCGCATCCCTGAAATATTTATACATGGCAATTTAACCACTTTTATTACGATAATGTGGTAGTTTACCATCTTGTGTTATGATATATGTGACAATTCACTGATTTAACCCATTTTTAACAATTTCATCCATTTTCACTAATATCACTGGATTTCACCAATTTTATCCAAAGTTATTCGATTCCATATGATGCATAATATTTTATTTGTCTCCATGTGATTTGAAAAAGAGCAATTTACCCCCCATGTAATTTTATAGAAGTTTCACACCGCCTCCCTGAAATTTTTAGACATGGCAATTTAACCCCCTTTGTTATGATAATGTGGCAGTTTACCGCCTTGTGTTATGATATATGTGACAATTTACTCCACTGTGTTTATGATAAATGTGGAAATATACTCTCCTATGTTTCAAAATATTTTTTAAGCCCAGTCTCATTTTCGACTATTGAGTCACACTCTCCGATTGAAAGGGGTAAAATGTTTCTTTAAATTTTTCATAGGGGGGTAGTTTCTACTTTTCATCTCAAAGGGGGAAATGGAACATTATGCATTTTGTAGGGGATAAATTGCCATTAACTACGGATAAAAATTGGGTTTGGTATTAAAGTTGCAATGAAAATATATGTGGTATCAAATTTGTATTTTTATGTCCAATGGCACCAAAGTTGCAATATGACCTATCATGTTGTACCAAAAAAGAATATTTCCCAAACCCTCTTTAATTTGTTCAAAATTTAATCTAGTACGATGAATTAAGCAATTTGAACCAATTTGATACCGGCTCATGTAAGAATTGAATTTATGTATGATAATTTCATACTAGTTAGTTGTTAACTATTAATTTCATGGCATGCAACACACATGATCGATCGATTGATCTCTAGAAAGGACGTTAGCAAACAAAATTTCCTGGAGGATCATAGTTGAAAAAATTGACCCACAACTCGTTGTTGCACCGACCCCTAGCTCACCCAACCGCACCGAGTTACTCCACATGACCTGCATGTAGTGTCTACACTCTCCTCCGACATAAGTGTTGGAAGATCGATCATAAAATGGCCTCTCTACCACCCACAAGTTCACCGATGCTTGGCCAGTGAAATCACCACCGCACAAGGCAAGATTTTCTCCGTAAGGACGATTAGCTGAATGGACAAGATTATAACCACTGCTAATTATTTGATTAATATAGTCATTGGCCCGACTCTCACATTGTCACGGCGGTGTTGTGTGCATCGAAATAGTCTTGACGTGAGTTTTGGGCTTCAGTGCATGAATTTTGTAACATGGTGGTTGAGATAATAAAATTGAAGAAAAAGAGAGAAAGGAAAATTTCTTTTCCTTTTCCATTTTTATTTCTTTTTGGAGTTAGGAAGATTGTGGTGTGACTAGTGGTGCATGAGAAGTAGGGTATATATAGCTTATGTAGCATGGTACTTAATTTCCTATCCAAAGAAAATGTAATTTTTCAAACATGTTATTCATTAAATTCCATGATTCATGTATATATGTACGTAGTACATGAAATAAATGGGTTCATCCATGTGATGTAACTAATAGAAAATTTACTCCCTTTGTGCAATATGAAAATAGGCATATTACATTTTTCATCGTGAATGTGTTTATAATTACACACACGTATCATAATGTGCGCGACTGAGATTTCATTTCGATGTAGAAATTGGTCAATTTAACTATATGATCTTGACAACAAATTCAATTAACATTTAACCCCCAGTAATATTGGTTAATGACCACCTTACATGTACAATATGAAAATATAAAAACTAAATGGAAGACATTGTAAATTATCTCATGGTGAAACTGCTTTTTAATAATAACAGAAGGGAGTATTTAATTTACTGGCCTCCTATCCAAATAAAATTTTCTCAAACATGTGATTCATATTATTTCATGTATCTACTTAGTACATGAAATTTAAACTGACAAATAAATTTAATTAATTGAGACTTATAAGTTGTTGTAAAACTTAATATTGCACATGAAATGACAATTATTTTGTTTCATTTTCTAGGCATTGAAATTGTTAGTGGACATTTCATTTTTTTTCTTCCCAACTTCAATTTTCCATATCACAAGATATTCCACACCCATGATTAATTATATATACATTGATTATATATACAATTCGTAGGAGCGAGTTTCAGACTTATTTAGATCAATTATGGACTTGGAATTTTGCCAAAAAAAAACAGAACGTATAGTTTGTTGTTTGATTAAATCCAAAAAATATCCTACTTAATTAACAACTACATATTTTTTACTTTTTTTACAGGACATCTTAAGTCCAATAAAAGATTCATAAAACTCGATCCTAGCTAGCTAACTAATAAGGACGCTCTCAGGAAGATCATAATTACATATAATGAAAAACCATCAACTCTTACACTGATCCCTATAATAACCCAAATGTGATGAGTCGTGCTAAACAACTTGCATGGTAAACACTCTCCTCCAACACATGAGTTGGATTCATAATCAAAGCAACGGTAAAGTTAGATTAATGGAAAACAGGGGAAATAGGTTATTGAAAATTGGCAAAATCGATAAAAGTCGGTTAAAACATGTGAAAATAATAAAAAAAATTGAGTAAAATGGATGAGCATTGGTAAAGTTGATGAAAAACAGGTGAAACCGGTAAAACAACGCCTGTGAAATCGATAAATACATGTAGAATTGAATAAATTTGGATAAAATTAAATATCCTACTATTTCATGCTTTTAATTTATCACATTTTCATTTTACTAATTTATCATGAAATGACTTTCTAGAAACTATAGGTGGAACTTTATTACTTCAAGTGATATATGACCATGAGTCTATAAACAACTCTGATGTTTGTTTCTCGAGATTAGATTAAAATCCTACATCGGTTACATGTTAGTTTCCATCCGCATTAGTTTTGTATATTACAACTTGATATCTCGAGATTTTGGATTCAAATCCCACATCGGTTAACTTATAGTGTCCATCCGTATTAGTTTTGTTTATTACGGTTTGATATCCGATCAATCAATTTACAAATAATTATCGGCAATGGCATGTATATAGCGGTTTACATGGACCGATTGCTCATTCTTGGAAAAAAAAGTCTTAATTAGTTAGTTATTTATTTGTCCTCGTATTAATTGAGAATCCTATACAAAATTTCATCCATATGCAATATTGCGAAAAACAATTGTCTAACTTAATGTGAATTACCATATAATTCACAATGATATATATGTAAATTTAGAGAATCATAAACCACAACATTCATGCACAACAACAAATATTGCATTCCGATCCTTATTTAGTAAAAAATGAAGATGCTCATTTCTTCATTTAGAAAGTATAATTAAATGCTACATTTATTCAATTATTCTTTAGGTGATAAAATGAACCATTGTAGTAATAAAACAATAATGGTGTGAATTTTCCTCAATTACCTGGCGCACTTAATGAATTTTTTGAAACTTTCATTAACTATTCACCTATGAAGTGCATTTGCACCTATAAATACCGCACTTTCTACATGCCTAAACAATCAACCTTGATAAGTAAGCTCTCCTTCTTCTTTAATCTCCCCCTCCGCCTTTTTACGATGAATGCAGGTCATAACGACCCATCTAAATCAAATCGTTTCCAAAATAAATCTGCTAGAAAAGGGAATGGGCGGCAAAAAATAAACATAGAAAAAATAGAAAATGAGAATAACCTTCAAGTTACGTTCTCTAAAAGTCGCGTTGGTTTATTCAAAAAAGCTAGCGAACTAGCCACACTTACTAGTGCTGAACTTCTTGTTTTTTTCTTTTCCCCTAGTGGGATAGGACATGCATTTACCCACCCTGATATAGAAACCATTTCTAACAAATTTCATGGCCAAAACCAAAATCTAACCAAAACCAAAACCAAAATCAACCAAGTACTGAAACTGACCTCTACCTCATTACTCAAAGAAACAATAAAATAACTCAACTAACCCAAGAGCTAGTTCAAATGGAAAATCAATTAGAACTCGAGAAGAAAAAAGCCAACGAACTTGAAATAGATAACCTTGAAACTCGAAACCAAGGGCATTGGAGCCGCCCTTGCATAATTGAGCTAAGGAAAAATGACGTAGCTAATTTGGCAGAGAAGTTCGGTAAATTTAATGTAGTTATGGATGATATACTAGAAAATCATCATCCGAGTATAGTGAATCCGAATACGAACACAAATCCGGATCCAAATATGTACCTAAATATATATGCTCCTAATCAGGTGAATCATGCTGCAGGTACTGGGACTGATGGGATCAATTTCCCATGGCCAAACAAAACTGGAACCAATTATTTGTTGGACAACATGACTGATAACTTAAACGGGTCAAATTTAATGGACATTCCAGGGCCGAGTGTGATGAGGGATATTTCGTGTACGCCAGTTTAGGAAATACCTCTGCTCGAGATCGACCTCGTTCCCGACCAGGAAGGGTATTCTCCGACCTGAAGAGCCTAGTTTCCGATCAAGCCAGATTGATAGCACAAGATCCTACTTTCCGATCTAATTCTCTCCTCGGAATTACTGTGGGGCCGACCCACAGGCCTGGACGGTTGGCGAGACGTATTCCTCTGAAGAAATTTCATCTTAACCTAAAAATGATCAATTATACCCTTAGTTAACTTTGAAAATTTCCAATAATCACATTTTCACATAAAAAAATTTATGAAGAAATTTCAGATGGATTCTTTTGCTAATAAATATAATAAAAATGGCGATTTGATAGTAAGGCAAAGCACAATGAGTATTTTTGTATTTAGCAAAAAAAGTATAGTATATTTTGTGTTCCTAATCGTGACTTGGCACGAATGGGATCAGTCTGATTTAAAGCGTGAATATCCTTGTGATTCTATTTATCTTTTTCAATTATATAGAAATCATAATGATAAGTAATAGTTTTTGTTTTTGAAATTTTTAGGGAATTCGAGATGGATTCATGCTATGAAATGTTCGGGACAAATGGTATTTGTGGAAGCTCTGATAGTTCCATTCTTGGTAGACAGTGTGGAAGTCGGATTGCAGAAAGGTTATGGGCCTCTTACCTTTCTTAAGGTGCATGATGTTGGTCAAATGGTTCTATGGATCAACCGAAAGCTTCTTTAGAAATGTTGAGGAGATGGACAGAAGGCAAAAAACCTTTAAAACATAAAGATGGTCATCTTGTTCTAATGTGATTTTAACTAGTATGAAAAATATGTTGAAATTGGATATTTTGTAAAGTTGGATGAAATAAATAAGTAGTTGATCCACAAACGAATGCACTTGAAACTTAGCTTCTGTCAATACCTTAGCTTGAAACTTTGAATGTACTTGTGGTGCACTTAAAATCAGAAACAAAGTTGAAAAATACATGCTTATTAATAGAGTTTTAATTTTATCCCAATTTTGCTCTCATATTATAGTATTATGTCAAAATTATATCATAGGAGCTTAGTCAGAACCACCCTCAGCGTAGCTGTTGTCCGTTCTACAGACCTTGATACCACTGAAATAGACAATCAAAATCTGGAACAACTCTTTTCTAACCGTTAATCTAATTTAATCATATTAAGTAAATCATTTGTTTCTGTTTTAAACTTTGTCTTTCTATTTCGACACCATTTTCAGTTTTTGAATATTAAAAGCACATTGACGAATTCCAAAATCCCTTGAGATCCTAGGCGTACTTGGGATCTCTGAGAGGTTTTTAGCATATCTATTAATGCGTTTTTTTTTTGTCTTGGGATCTAATCCATGAAGACCTAACCGACTCTACTTCTTTTTTATGGATACATGTTCATCAAATTCTTACAAAATAAGTGAAAGACAAGTCAGGGTTATTTTAGTGGAACCTCCTCCGATGTCTCAGTCAATAATTTGATACTGGAACTTATAAGCAGAAATATTTAGGTATGAAAAACGAGTATTATGTTTTAAGTATGTTACCTTGGAGGTACATATATATGAGAAATTAAGGAACGAAAATTCCTAAATGGCACGATCTGCATGAATCATAGGTTTTTACCATGCACAGTTTCATATTCCCCTAGTGATAGTGATTATGGTTGTCATAGAGATCTACCACAATTTGTAGTGATCCTGGACATTGTCGCCCTCGTGCTGTAGCCAACCTAGCATACAGAATGTGGGCTTTAGCCTCGAAAAAATAAGTGACATCATTGTTGGGTGGAATAAGGATCTCAGGTCAGGTCTTAACAATCCTCTTGTGGGCTCAAGACGTTAGACTGCACTTGACATCCAAGCCCATTTGATTTATCTTCGCCTTTAGGGTTATTGGATGCCCGTAACTAATTCCTATATCAGTACCTCCCTCCTCTCTCCCCCACCAGCCCCATAGAGCAATTTACACCCTGTAATTTTATAGAAGTTTCACACCGCCTCCCTGAAATATTTTTATGTGGCAATTTAACCCCCTTTGTTACGATAATGTGGTAGTTTACACCCTTGTGTTATGATATATGTGACAATTCACTGATTTCACCCATTTTTAACAATTTCATCCATTTTAACTAATATCACCGGATATCACGAATTTTATCAAAAGTTATTCAATTCCATATGTATGTTTCAATTTCACATGAGTTTCTTTGCCGGTTTCACTCGTTTTTCACCAACTTTACCAATTACCAATGACAAATGTTCACCAAATTCATTCAAATTTTTATCATTTTCACATGTTTTAACCGACTTTTATCGATTTCGCCATCTTTCACTAATCGATTTCGCCGATTTTCCATGAAAAGAACTCCATAAAAAAATATGGGAATTTTTTATTTTGGTACTACAAAATAGACCACCTTGCAACTTTGGTACCATTGCACATAAAATGAAAATTTGATACCACATGATAGGTTTTCATTGCAACTTTCATATCAAGCCCATTTTTTCTCCGCAGTTAATAGCTATTTACCCCATGAAATGCATAATGTTTAATTTGCATCCATGTGATTTGAAAAAGAGCAATTTAACCCCCTTTGTAATGATAATGTGGCAGTTTACCGCCTTGTGTTATGATATGTGACAATTTACTGTACTGTGTTATGATAAATGTGGAAATTTACCCTCCTATGTTTCAAAATATTATTAATGCCCAGTCTCAGTTTCGACAAGTGAGTTAACTCTCCGGTTGAAATGGGTAAAATGTTTCTTTAAATTTTTCATAGGGGGGTAATTTCTATTTTTCCTCTCAAAAGGATAAATGGAGCATTATGCATTATGTAGGGGATAAATTGCCATTAACTACGGATAAAAATTGGGTTTGGTATGAAAGTTGCAATGAAAATATATCATGTGGTATCAAATTTGCATTTTCATGTCCAATGGCACCAAAGTTGCAATATGACCTATCATGTTGTACCAAAAAAGGAAATTTCCCAAACCCCCTTTAATTTGTTCAAAATTTAATCTCCTATGATGAATTAAGCAATTTGAACCAATTTGATACCGGCTTGTGTAAGAATTAAATTTATGTATGACAATTTCATACTAGTTAGTAGTTAATTATAAATTTCATGGCATGCAACACACATGATCGATCGATTGATTTCTAGTAAGGACATTGGCCAACGAAATTGCCTGAAGGATCATACTTGAAAAAATTTACCCAGAACTCGTTGTTGCACCGACCCCTAGCGCATCTCAACCGCACCGAGTTACGCAACATAACCAGCACGTAGTGTCTATACTCTCCTCCGACACAAGTGTTGGAAGATTGATTCTAAAATGTCCTCTCTAACACTCACAAGTTCATCGCGGCTTGGCCAATGAAATCACCACCGCACAAGGCAAGATTTTCTCCGTAAGGACGATTAGCTGAATGGACAAGATTACAACCACTGCTAATTATTTGATTAACATAGTCATTGGCTCGACTCCCACATTGTCACGGCGGTGTTGTGTACATCGAAATAGTCTTGGGTGAGTTTTGGACTTCAGTACATGAATTTTTTAACATGGTGATTGAGATAATAAAATTGAAGAAAATGAGAGAAAGGGAAAATTTCTTGTGTTTTTCCATTTTTCTTTCTTTTTGGAGTTAGAAAAAAATTGTGGTGTGACTAGTGGTGCATGAGAAGTAGGGTATATATAGCTGAAGTAGCATGGAACTTAATTTCCTATCTAAAGAAAATGTAAATTTTCAAACATGTTATTCATAAGATTTCACGATTCCTGTATATATGTACGTAGTACATTAAATATAAATGGGTTTATCCATGTGATGTAACTAATAGAAAATTTAATCTCTTTCTGCAATATGAAAATAGGCACATTACATTTTGCATCGTGAATGTGTTTATAATTACACACACGTATCATAATGTGCGCGACTGAGTTTCGATGTAGAAATTGGTCAATTTAACTATATGATCTTTACAACATATTCAATTAACATTTAAACCAATAATATTGGTTAATGACCACCTTACATGTACAATGTGAAAATATAAAAACTAGATGGAGACATTGTAAATTATCTCATGGCGAAACAGCTGTTTAATAATAACCCAAGGGAGTATTTAATTTACTAGCCTCCAATCCAAAGAAAATGTTCTCAAACATGTGATTCATATTATTTCATGTATCTACTTAGTACATAAATTTAAACTAATAAATAAATTTAATTAATTGGGACTAATAAGTTGTTGTAAATCTTAAAATTGCACATGAAATGACAACTATATTGTTTAATTTTCCATGCCGAAAGTGATTGCATCAACTCATAACTTGAAAATTATGTTGAACAGTTTAGCTTCTCTCTTTGAAATTTCTACGCATTGAAATTGTTAGTGGACATTTTATTTTTTTTCTTCCCAACTTCAATTTTCCATATCACAAGATATTCCTCACCCATGATTAAATATATGTACAATGATTTTATAGGTAGAGATGCATGTGTCCTCATTTCCCTCAATGTCCAAAATTGTTAGTGGTCTCGTGGAGATTGCATTCCATGCAACTCAAGTATATTATGTAATTTCTAATTCTTAGGTGCGGGTTTTAGACTTATTTAGATCAATTATGGGCTTGGAATTTTGCAAAAAAAAAAAACGTATCTTTTGTTGTTTGATTAAATCCAAAAAATATCCTACATAATTAACTACTACATATTTTTTACTTTTTTTACTAGGACATCTTAAGCCCAATAAAAGATTCATAAAATACGATCCCAGCTAGCTAACTAATAAGGACGCTCCAAGGAAGATCATAATTACATATAATGAAAAACCATCAATTCTTACACTGATCCCTATCATAATCCAAATGTGATGATTCGTGCTAAACAAGTTGCATAGTAAAAACTCTCATCCAACACATGAGTTGGATTCATAATCAAAGCAACGGTTAAGTTGGATTAATGGAAAGCAGGGGAAATAGGTTAATGAAAATTGGCAAAATCGATAAAAGTCGGTTAAACATGTGAAAATAATAAAAAGTTTGAGTAAAATGGATGAACATTGGTAAAGTTGATGAAAAACAGGAGAAACCGGTAAAACAACGCCTGTGAAATCGATAAATACATATGGAATCGAATAAATTTGGATGAAATTAAATATCCTATTATTTCATGCTTTTAATTTATCACATTTTCTTTTTCTAATTTATCACGAAATGACTTTCTAGAAACTATAGGTGGAACTTTAATACTGGAAGTGATATATGACCATGTATCTCTAAGCAATTTTAATGTTTGTTTTTCGAGATTGGATTCAAATCCCACATCCGTTACATGTTAGTGTCCATCCGTATTAGTTTTGTATATTACAACTTGATATCTCGAGATTTTGGATTCAAATCCCACATCGGTTAACTTTTAGTGTCCATCCGTATTAGTTTTGTTTATTACGGTTTGATATCCGATCAATCAATTTACAAATACTTAACGGCAATCTCATATATATAGCGGTTTATAGGGACCGATTGCTCATTCTTGGAAAAAAAAAGTCTTAATTAGTTAGTTATTTATTTGTCCTCGTATTAATTGAGAATCATATACAAAATTTTATCCATATGCAGTATTGCGAAAAACAACTGTCTAACTTAATGTGAATTACCATATAATTCACAATGATATATATGTAAATTAAGAGAATCATAAACCACAACATTCATGCACAACTACAAATTTTGCATCCCGATCCTTATTTAGTAAAAAATGTAAAATGCTCATTTCTTCATTTAGAAAATAGAATTAAATGCTACATTTATTCAATTATTCTTTAGGTGATAAAATGAACAATTGTATTAGTAAAACAATAATGGTGGGAATTTTCCTAAATTACCTGGCGCACTTAATGAGTTTTCCAAACTTCCATTAACTATTCACCTATGAAGTGCATTTGCACCTATAAATACGACACTTTCTACATGCCTAAACCATCAACCTTGATAAGAAACCTCTCCTTCTTCTTTAATCTCCCCCTCCCCCTTTTTACGATGAATGCCGGTCATAACGACCCACCTGAATCGAATCAATTCCAAAACAAATCTGCTAGAAAAGGGAAAGGGCGGCAAAAAATAAACATAGAAAAAATAGAATATGAGAATAACCTTCAGGTTACGTTCTCGAAAAGGCGCGTTGGTTTATTCAAAAAAGCTAGCGAACTAGCCACACTCACTGGTTCTGAACTTCTTGTTGTTTTCTTTTCCCCTAGTGGGAAAGGACATGCATTTGCCCACCCTGATATAGAAACCATTTCTAACAAATATCATGGCCAAAACCAAAATCAACCAAGTACCGAAACTGACCTCTACCTCATTACTCAAAGAAACAATAATATAACTCAAATAACCCAGGAGCTAGTTCAAATGGAAAATCAATAAGAACTCGAAAAGAAAAAAGCCAAAGAACTTGAAATGGATAACCTTGAAACTCGGAACCAAGGGTATTGGAGCCGTCCTTGCGTACTTGAGCTAAGGAAAAATGACGTAGCTGATTTGGCAGAGAAGTTTGGTAAATTTAAAGTAGTTATGGATGATATACTAGAAAATCATCATCCGAGTATAGTGAATCCGAATACGAACACAAATCCGGATCCAAATATATACTTAAATATATATGCTCCTAATCAGATGAATCTTGCTGCAGGTACTGGGACCGATGGGATCAATTTCCCTTGGCCAAACCAAATTGGAACCAATTATTTGTTGGACAACATGACTGATAACTTAAACGGGTTAAATTTAATGGACATTCCAGGGCCGACTGGGACCAATAATCTCTTGGACATACCAAGATTGAGTGGGACCAATAATCTCATTGACATACCACCAGGGCCGAGTGGAACCAACCTCATTGATCCAAGATCTGATCCCAAGTGGGAACAATTTTCTACTTTCACTACTACTCCTGCGAGTCGTAGCAGCTCTTCTAATATAACTATCCCAGGAAATCCAAACACTGGCAATGCGGCTCCATATGTTCTGCAACCTAGAAATTATATTGTGCCACTAATGCAAGACAATTTAGAGAACATGTTTCAGGGGACGTTCAACAACAATGGAATTTCTACGATTCCAAATCTTCAGGGAAATGTTCAGAACATGTTTCAGGGGGCGTTCAATAACAACAACAATGGAAATGGAAATTTTACGGTGCCATATCTGGGACATGTTCAAAACATGTTCCAGGGGTTAAACAATAATAATGGCTCTAGAAATTCTACGGCACCAGGGCAAAACAATGATATACAAAACAGGATTCAAGAGTTCAACCGCATGAATGGCCATGAAAATTGAGGTTTAAATGTCTTTGTTTGAATATATATATTTTAATTATCAAAACCCCCTTGCTTTTATTTATTTTTAATTAAAAAACCCCTTTCCAAGCTAAAATAACAGTTATATCTCCACCGAAGTATGTAGAAATTTTATCTTAACCTCAAAATGATCTATTATCCCCCTAGTTAACTTTGAAAATTTCCAATAACCCCACGTTCACATAAAAAATTTATGAAGAAATTTAAAATATGTTCTTTTGCTAATAAATATAAAACAAAGGGATTTTTGATAGTTAGGCAAAGGACAATGAGTGTTTTTGTATTTAGCTCAAAAAATATACTATATTTTATGTTCCTGATCGTGCCTTGGCACGAATGGAATCAGTCTGATTTAAAGCGGGGATATCCTTGTGATTCTATTTATCTTCTTCAATCATATAGAAATCACAATGATAAGTAATTGTTTTGTTTTTGATATTTTTAGGGAATTCGAGATGGGTTCATGCTATGAAATGTTCGGGACAAATGGTATTTGTGGAAGCTCCGATAATTCCATTCTTGGTAGATAGTGTGGATGCTAAATTGCAGAAAGGTTATGGTCCTCTTACTTTTCTTAAGGTGCATGATGCTGGTCATATGGTTCCGATGGATCAACCGAAAGCTTCATTAGAAATGTTGAGGAGATGGACACAAGGCAAAGAACCTTTAACACATAAAGATGGTTATCTTGTTCCAATGTGATTTTATCTTGTATGAAAAATATGTTGAAAATGGATATTATGTAAAGTTGGATAAAATAAATATATAGTTGATACACAGAAGAATGCACTATGTTCCTTTAGAAATTCTTTCTGCCTTTTTCTCCCAAAGCTTCTGTCAATACCCTAGTTTGTAACTTTGAAGGTACTTGTGGTGCACTCAAAATCAGAAACAATGATGGAAAATGCATCCTTATTAATAGAGTTTTAATTTTATCCCAATTTTGCTCTCATATTATAGTATTATGTCAAAATTATATCGTAGGAGCTTAGTCAGAACCACCCTCAGCGTAGCTGTTGTCCGTTCTACAGACCCTGATACCACTGAAATAGACAATCAATATCTGGAACAACTCTTTTCTGACCGTTAATCTATTTAATCATATTAAGTAAATCATTTGTTTCTGTTTTAAACTTTGTCTTTCTATTTCGACACCATTTTCAGTTTTTGAATATTAAAAGTACATTGACGAATTCCAAAATCCCTTGAGATCCTAGGCGTACTTGGGATCTCTGAGAGGTTTTTAGCATATCTATTAATGCATATTTTTGTCTTGGGATCTAATCCATGAAGACCTAACCGACTCTACTTCTTTTTTATGGATACATGTTCATCAAATTCTTACAAAATAAGTGAAAGACAAGTCAGGGTTATTTTAGTGGAACCTACTCCGATGTCTCAGTCAATAATTTGATACTGGAACTTATAAGCAGAAATATTTAGGTATGACAAACGAGTATTATGTTTTAAGTATGTTACCTTGGAGGTACATATATATGAGAAATTAAGGAACGAAAATTCCTAAAGGGCACGATCTGCATGAATCATAGGTTTTTACCATGCACAGTTTCAAATTCCCCTAGTGATAGTGATTATGGTTGTCATAGAGATCTACCACAATTTGTAGTGATCCTGGACATTGTCGCCCTCGTGCTGTAGCCAACCTCGCATACAGAATGTGGGCTTTAGCCTCGAAAAAATAAGTGACATCATTGTTGGGTGGAATAAGGATCTCAGGTCAAGTCTTAACAATCCTCTTGTGGGCTCAAGACGTTAGACTGCACTTGACATCCAAGCCCATTTGATTTATCTTCGCCTTTAGGGTTATTGGATGCCTGTAACTGATTCCTATATCAGTACCTCCCCACTCTCTCCCCCACCAGCCCCAAAGAGCAATTTACGCCCTGTAATTTTATAGAAGTTTCACACCGCCTCCCTGAAATTTTTATATGTGGCAATTTAACCCCTTTTGTTACGATAATGTGGTAGTTTACACCCTTGTGTTATGATATTTGTGACAATTCACTGATTTCACCCATTTTTAACAATTTCATCCATTTTCACTAATATCACTGGATATCAAGAATTTTATCAAAAGTTATTCGATTCCATATGTATGTTTCAATTTCACATGAGTTTCTTTGCCGATTTCACTCGTTTTTCAACAAATTTACCAATTACCAATGACAAATGTTCACCAAATTCATTCAAATTTTTATCATTTTCACATATTTTAACCGACTTTTATCGATTTCGCCATCTTTCACTAATCGATTTCGCCGATTTTCGATGAAAAGAACTCCATAAAAAAATTGGGGGAATTTGTTATTTTGGTACTACAAAATAGACCACCTTGCAACTTTGGTACCATTGCACATAAAATGAAAATTTGATACCAAATGATAGGTTTTCATTGCAACTTTCATATCAAGCCCATTTTTTCTCGGCAGTTAATAGCTATTTACCCCATGAAATGCATAATGTTTTATTTGCCTCCATGTGATTTGAAAAAGAGCAATTTAACCCCCTTTGTAACGATAATGTGGCAGTTTACCGCCTTGTGTTATGATATATGTGACAATTTACTGTACTGTGTTATGATAAATGTGGAAATTTACCCTCCTATGTTTCAAAATATTATTAATGCCCAGTCTCAGTTTCGACAAGTGAGTTAACTCTCCGGTTGAAATGGGTAAAATGTTTCTTTAAATTTTTCATAGGGGGGTAATTTCTATTTTTCCTCTCAAAAGGATAAATGGAGCATTATGCATTATGTAGGGGATAAATTGCCATTAACTACGGATAAAAATTGGGTTTGGTATGAAAGTTGCAATGAAAATATATCATGTGGTATCAAATTTGCATTTTCATGTCCAATGGCACCAAAGTTGCAATATGACCTATCATGTTGTACCAAAAAAGGAAATTTCCCAAACCCCCTTTAATTTGTTCAAAATTTAATCTCCTATGATGAATTAAGCAATTTGAACCAATTTGATACCGGCTTGTGTAAGAATTAAATTTATGTATGACAATTTCATACTAGTTAGTAGTTAATTATAAATTTCATGGCATGCAACACACATGATCGATCGATTGATTTCTAGTAAGGACATTGGCCAACGAAATTGCCTGAAGGATCATACTTGAAAAAATTTACCCAGAACTCGTTGTTGCACCGACCCCTAGCGCATCTCAACCGCACCGAGTTATGCAACATAACCAGCACGTAGTGTCTAAACTCTCCTCCGACACAAGTGTTGGAAGATCGATTATAAAATGTTCTCTCTAACACTCACAAGTTCATCGCGGCTTGGCCAATGAAATCACCACCGCACAAGGCAAGATTTTCTCCGCAAGGACGATTAGCTGAATGGACAAGATTACAACCACTGCTAATTATATTATTAACATAGTCATTGGCTCGACTCCCACATTGTCACGACGGTTGTGTGTACATCGAAATAGTCTTGAGGTGAGTTTTGGGCTTCAGTACATGAATTTTGTAACATGGTGATTGAGATAATAAAATTGAAGAAAATGAGAGAAAGGGAAAATTTCTTGTGTTTTTCCATTTTTCTTTCTTTTCGGAGTTAGGAAAAAATTGTGGTGTGACTAGTAGTGCATGAGAAGTAGGGTATATATAGCTGAAGTAGCATGGAACTTAATTTCTTATTCAAAGAAAATGTAAATTTTCAAACATGTTATTCATAAGATTTCATGATTCATGTATATATGTATGTAGTACATTAAATATAAATGGGTTTATCCATGTGATGTAACTAATAGAAAATTTACTCTCTTTGTGCGATATGATAATAGGCACATTACATTTTTCATCGTGAATGTGTTTATAATTACACACACATATCATAATGTGCGCGACTGAGTTTCGATGTAGAAATTGGTCAATTTAACTATATGATCTTGACAACATATTCAATTAACATTTAAACCAATAATATTGGTTAATGACCACCTTACATGTACAATGTGAAAATATAAAAACTAGATGGCGACATTGTAAATTATCTCATGGCGAAACTGCTGTTTAATAATAACACAAGGGATTATTTAATTTACTAGCCTCCAATCCAAAGAAAATGTTCTCAAACATGTGATTCATATTATTTCATGTATCTACTTAGTATATAAATTTAAACTAATAAATAAATTTAATTAATTGGGACTAATAAGTTGTTGTAAATCTTAAAATTGCACATGAAATGACAACTATATTGTTTAATTTTCCATACCGAAAGTGATTGCATCAACTTATAACTTGAAAATAATGTTGAACTGTTTAGCTTCTCTCTTTGAAATTTCTACGCATTGAAATTGTTAGTGGACATTTTATTTTTTTTCTTCCCAACTTCAATTTTCCATATCACAAGATATTCCTCACCCATGATTAAATATATGTACAATGATTTTATAGGTAGAGATGCATGTGTCCTCATTTCTCTCAATGTCCAAAATTGTTAGTGGTCTCGTGGAGATTGCATTCCATGCAACTCAAGTATATTATGTGATTTCTAATTCTTAGGTTCGAGTTTCAGACTTATTTAGATCAATTATGGGCTTGGAATTTTGCAAACAAAAAACGTATCTTTTGTTGTTTGATTAAATCCAAAAAATATCCTACTTAATTAACTACTACATATTTTTTACTTTTTTTACTAGGACATCTTAAGCCCAATAAAAGATTCATAAAACACGATCCCAGCTAGCTAACTAATAAGGACGCTCCAAGGAAGATCATAATTACATATATTGAAAAACCATCAATTCTTACACTGATCCCTATCATAATCCAAATGTGATGATTCGTGCTAAACAAGTTGCATAGTAAAAACTCTCATCCAACACATGAGTTGGATTCATAATCAAAGCAACTGTTAAGTTGGATTAATGGAAAGCAGGGGAAATAGGTTAATGAAAATTGGCAAAATCGATAAAAGTCGGTTAAACATGTGAAAATAATAAAAAGTTTGAGTAAAATGGATGAACATTGGTAAAGTTGATGAAAAACAGGTGAAACCGGTAAAACAACGCCTGTGAAATCGATAAATACATATGGAATCGAATAAATTTGGATGAAATTAAATATCCTATTATTTCATGCTTTTAATTTATCACATTTTCTTTTTCTAATTTATCACGAAATGACTTTCTAGAAACTATAGGTGGAACTTTAATACTGGAAGTGATATATGACCATGTATCTCTAAGCAATTTTAATGTTTGTTTTTCGAGATTGGATTCAAATCCCACATCGGTTACATGTTAGTGTCCATCCGTATTAATTTTGTATATTACAACTTGATATCTCGAGATTTAGGATTCAAATCCCACATCGGTTAACTTTTAGTGTCCATCCGTATTAGTTTTGTTTATTACGGTTTGATATCCGATCAATCAATTTACAAATACTTAACGGCAATCTCATATATATAGCGGTTTATAGGGACCGATTGCTCATTCTTGGAAAAAAAAAGTCTTAATTAGTTAGTTATTTATTTGTCCTCGTATTAATTGAGAATCATATACAAAATTTTATCCATATGCAGTATTGCGAAAAACAACTGTCTAACTTAATGTGAATTACCATATAATTCACAATGATATATATGTAAATTAAGAGAATCATAAACCACAACATTCATGCACAACTACAAATTTTGCATCCCGATCCTTATTTAGTAAAAAATGTAAAATGCTCATTTCTTCATTTAGAAAATAGAATTAAATGCTACATTTATTCAATTATTCTTTAGGTGATAAAATGAACAATTGTATTAGTAAAACAATAATGGTGTGAATTTTCCTAAATTACCTGGCGCACTTAATGAATTTTCCAAACTTCCATTAACTATTCACCTATGAAGTGCATTTGCACCTATAAATACGACACTTTCTACATGCCTAAACCATCAACCTTGATAAGAAACCTCTCCTTCTTCTTTAATCTCCCCCTCCCCCTTTTTACGATGAATGCCGGTCATAACGACCCACCTGAATCAAATCAATTCCAAAACAAATCTGCTAGAAAAGGGAAAGGGCGGCAAAAAATAAACATAGAAAAAATAGAAAATGAGAATAACCTTCAGGTTACGTTCTCGAAAAGGCGCGTTGGTTTATTCAAAAAAGCTAGCGAACTAGCCACACTCACTGGTGCTGAACTTCTTGTTATTTTCTTTTCCCCTAGTGGGAAAGGACATGCATTTGCCCACCCTGATATAGAAACCATTTCTAACAAATATCATGGCCAAAACCAAAATCAAAACCAAAACCAAAATCTACCAAGTACCGAAACTGACCTCTACCTCATTACTCAAAGAAACAATAATATAACTCAAATAACCCAGGAGCTAGTTCAAATGGAAAATCAATTAGAACTCGAGAAGAAAAAAGCCAAAGAACTTGAAATGGATAACCTTGAAACTCGAAACCAAGGGTATTGGAGCCGTCCTTGCGTACTTGAGCTAAGGAAAAATGACGTAGCTGATTTGGCAGAGAAGTTTGGTAAATTTAAGGTAGTTATGGATGATATACTAGAAAATCATCATCCGAGTATAGTGAATCCGAATACGAACACAAATCCGGATCCAAATATATACTTAAATATATATGTTCCTGATCAGAGGAATCATGCTGCAGGTACTGGGACCGATGGGATCAATTTCCCTTGGCCAAACCAAACTGGAACCAATTATTTGTTGGACAACATGACTGATAACTTAAACGTGTTAAATTTAATGGACATTCCAGGGCCGACTGGGACCAATAATCTCTTGGACATACCAAGATTGAGTGGGACCAATAATCTCATTGACATACCACCAGGGCCGAGTGGAACCAACCTCATTGATCCAAGATCTGATCCCAAGTGGGAACAATTTTCTACTTTCACTACTACTCCTGCGAGTCGTAGCAGCTCATCTAATATAACTATCCCAGGAAATCCAAACACTGGCAATGCGGCTCCATATGTTCTGCAACCTGGAAATTATATTGTGCCACTAATGCAAGACAATTTAGAGAACATGTTTCAGGGGACGTTCAACAACAATGGAATTTCTACGATTCCAAATCTTCAGGGAAATGTTCAGAACATGTTTCAGGGGGCGTTCAATAACAACAACAATGGAAATGGAAATTTTACGGTGCCATATCTGGGACATGTTCAAAACATGTTCCAGGGGTTAAACAATAATAATGGCTCTAGAAATTCTACGGCACCAGGGCAAAACAATGATATACAAAACAGGATTCAAGAGTTCAACCGCATGAATGGCCATGAAAATTGAGGTTTAAATGTCTTTGTTTGAATATATATATTTTAATTATCAAAACCCCCTTGCTTTTATTTATTTTTAATTAAAAAACCCCTTTCCAAGCTAAAATAACAGTTATATCTCCACCGAAGTATGTAGAAATTTTATCTTAACCTCAAAATGATCTATTATCCCCCTAGTTAACTTTGAAAATTTCCAATAACCCCACGTTCACATAAAAAATTTATGAAGAAATTTAAAATATGTTCTTTTGCTAATAAATATAAAACAAAGGGATTTTTGATAGTTAGGCAAAGCACAATGAGTGTTTTTGTATTTAGCTCAAAAAATATACTATATTTTATGTTCCTGATCGTGCCTTGGCACGAATGGAATCAGTCTGATTTAAAGCGGGGATATCCTTGTGATTCTATTTATCTTCTTCAATCATATAGAAATCACAATGATAAGTAATTGTTTTGTTTTTGATATTTTTAGGGAATTCGAGATGGGTTCATGCTATGAAATGTTCGGGACAAATGGTATTTGTGGAAGCTCCGATAATTCCATTCTTGGTAGATAGTGTGGATGCTAAATTGCAGAAAGGTTATGGTCCTCTTACTTTTCTTAAGGTGCATGATGCTGGTCATATGGTTCCGATGGATCAACCGAAAGCTTCATTAGAAATGTTGAGGAGATGGACACAAGGCAAAGAACCTTTAACACATAAAGATGGTTATCTTGTTCCAATGTGATTTTATCTTGTATGAAAAATATGTTGAAAATGGATATTATGTAAAGTTGGATAAAATAAATATATAGTTGATACACAGAAGAATGCACTATGTTCCTTTAGAAATTCTTTCTGCCTTTTTCTCCCAAAGCTTCTGTCAATACCCTAGTTTGTAACTTTGAAGGTACTTGTGGTGCACTCAAAATCAGAAACAATGATGGAAAATGCATCCTTATTAATAGAGTTTTAATTTTATCCCAATTTTGCTCTCATATTATAGTATTATGTCAAAATTATATCGTAGGAGCTTAGTCAGAACCACCCTCAGCGTAGCTGTTGTCCGTTCTACAGACCCTGATACCACTGAAATAGACAATCAATATCTGGAACAACTCTTTTCTGACCGTTAATCTATTTAATCATATTAAGTAAATCATTTGTTTCTGTTTTAAACTTTGTCTTTCTATTTCGACACCATTTTCAGTTTTTGAATATTAAAAGTACATTGACGAATTCCAAAATCCCTTGAGATCCTAGGCGTACTTGGGATCTCTGAGAGGTTTTTAGCATATCTATTAATGCGTATTTTTGTCTTGGGATCTAATCCATGAAGACCTAACCGACTCTACTTCTTTTTTATGGATACATGTTCATCAAATTCTTACAAAATAAGTGAAAGACAAGTCAGGGTTATTTTAGTGGAACCTACTCCGATGTCTCAGTCAATAATTTGATACTGGAACTTATAAGCAGAAATATTTAGGTATGACAAACGAGTATTATGTTTTAAGTATGTTACCTTGGACTTACATATATATGAGAAATTAAGGAACGAAAATTCCTAAAGGGCACGATCTGCATGAATCATAGGTTTTTACCATGCACAGTTTCAAATTCCCCTAGTGATAGTGATTATGGTTGTCATAGAGATCTACCACAATTTGTAGTGATCCTGGACATTGTCGCCCTCGTGCTGTAGCCAACCTCGCATACAGAATGTGGGCTTTAGCCTCGAAAAAATAAGTGACATCATTGTTGGGTGGAATAAGGATCTCAGGTCAGGTCTTAACAATCCTCTTGTGGGCTCAAGACGTTAGACTGCACTTGACATCCAAGCCCATTTGATTTATCTTCGCCTTTAGGGTTATTGGATGCCCGTAACTGATTCCTATATCAGTACCTCCCCACTCTCTCCCCCACCAGCCCCAAAGAGCAATTTACGCCCTGTAATTTTATAGAAGTTTCACACCGCCTCCCTGAAATTTTTATATGTGGCAATTTAACCCCTTTTGTTACGATAATGTGGTAGTTTACACCCTTGTGTTATGATATTTGTGACAATTCACTGATTTCACCCATTTTTAACAATTTCATCCATTTTCACTAATATCACTGGATATCAAGAATTTTATCAAAAGTTATTCGATTCCATATGTATGTTTCAATTTCACATAAGTTTCTTTGCCGATTTCACTCATTTTTCAACAACTTTACCAATTACCAATGACAAATGTTCACCAAATTCATTCAAATTTTTATCATTTTCACATATTTTAACCGACTTTTATCGATTTCGCCATCTTTCACTAATCGATTTCGCCGATTTTCGATGAAAAGAACTCCATAAAAAAATTGGGGGAATTTGTTATTTTGGTACTACAAAATAGACCACCTTGCAACTTTGGTACCATTGCACATAAAATGAAAATTTGATACCAAATGATAGGTTTTCATTGCAACTTTCATATCAAGCCCATTTTTTCTCCGCAGTTAATAGCTATTTACCCCATGAAATGCATAATGTTTTATTTGCCTCCATGTGATTTGAAAAAGAGCAATTTAACCCCCTTTGTAATGATAATGTGGCAGTTTACCGCCTTGTGTTATGATATATGTGACAATTTACTGTACTGTGTTATGATAAATGTGGAAATTTACCCTCCTATGTTTCAAAATATTATTAATGCCCAGTCTCAGTTTCGACAAGTGAGTTAACTCTCCGGTTGAAATGGGTAAAATGTTTTTTAAATTTTTCATAGGGGGTTAATTTCTATTTTTCCTCTCAAAGGGATAAATGGAGCATTATGCAATTTGTAGGGGGTAAATTGCCATTAACTACGGATAAAAATTGGGTTTGGTATGAAAGTTGCAATGAAAATACATCATGTGGTATCAAATTTGCATTTTCATGTCCAATGGCACCAAAGTTGCAATATGACCTATCATGTTTTACCAAAAAAGGAAATTTCCCAAACCCCCTTTAATTTGTTCTAAATTTAATCTCCTATGATGAATTAAGCAATTTGAACCAATTTGATACCGGCTTGTGTAAGAATTAAATTTATGTATGACAATTTCATACTAGTTAGTAGTTAATTATAAATTTCATGGCATGCAACACACATGATCGATCGATTGATTTCTAGTAAGGACATTGGCCAACGAAATTGCCTGGAGGATCATACTTGAAAAAATTTACCCAGAACTCGTTGTTGCACCGACCCCTAGCGCATCTCAACCGCACCGAGTTATGCAACATAACCAGCACGTAGTGTCTAAACTCTCCTCCGACACAAGTGTTGGAAGATCGATTATAAAATGTTCTCTCTAACACTCACAAGTTCATCGCGGCTTGGCCAATGAAATCACCACCGCACAAGGCAAGATTTTCTCCGCAAGGACGATTAGCTGAATGGACAAGATTACAACCACTGCTAATTATATTATTAACATAGTCATTGGCTCGACTCCCACATTGTCACGACGGTTGTGTGTACATCGAAATAGTCTTGAGGTGAGTTTTGGGCTTCAGTACATGAATTTTGTAACATGGTGATTGAGATAATAAAATTGAAGAAAATGAGAGAAAGGGAAAATTTCTTGTGTTTTTCCATTTTTCTTTCTTTTCGGAGTTAGGAAAAAATTGTGGTGTGACTAGTGGTGCATGAGAAGTAGGGTATATATAGCTGAAGTAGCATGGAACTTAATTTCTTATTCAAAGAAAATGTAAATTTTCAAACATGTTATTCATAAGATTTCACGATTCATGTATATATGTATGTAGTACATTAAATATAAATGGGTTTATCCATGTGATGTAACTAATAGAAAATTTACTCTCTTTGTGCGATATGATAATAGGCACATTACATTTTTCATCCTGAATGTGTTTATAATTACACACACGTATCATAATGTGCGCGACTGAGTTTCGATGTAGAAATTGGTCAATTTAACTATATGATCTTGACAACATATTCAATTAACATTTAAACCAATAATATTGGTTAATGACCACCTTACATGTACAATGTGAAAATATAAAAACTAGATGGCGACATTGTAAATTATCTCATGGCGAAACTGCTGTTTAATAATAACACAAGGGATTATTTAATTTACTAGCCTCCAATCCAAAGAAAATGTTCTCAAACATGTGATTCATATTATTTCATGTATCTACTTAGTATATAAATTTAAACTAATAAATAAATTTAATTAATTGGGACTAATAAGTTGTTGTAAATCTTAAAATTGCACATGAAATGACAACTATATTGTTTAATTTTCCATACCGAAAGTGATTGCATCAACTTATAACTTGAAAATTATGTTGAACTGTTTAGCTTCTCTCTTTGAAATTTCTACGCATTGAAATTGTTAGTGGACATTTTATTTTTTTTCTTCCCAACTTCAATTTTCCATATCACAAGATATTCCTCACCCATGATTAAATATATGTACAATGATTTTATAGGTAGAGATGCATGTGTCCTCATTTCTCTCAATGTCCAAAATTGTTAGTGGTCTCGTGGAGATTGCATTCCATGCAACTCAAGTATATTATGTGATTTCTAATTCTTAGGTTCTAGTTTCAGACTTATTTAGATCAATTATGGGCTTGGAATTTTGCAAAAAAAAAATGTATCTTTTGTTGTTTGATTAAATCCAAAAAATATCCTACTTAATTAACTACTACATATTTTTTACTTTTTTTACTAGGACATCTTAAGCCCAATAAAAGATTCATAAAACACGATCCCAGCTAGCTAACTAATAAGGACGCTCCAAGGAAGATCATAATTACATATATTGAAAAACCATCAATTCTTACACTGATCCCTATCATAATCCAAATGTGATGATTCGTGCTAAACAAGTTGCATAGTAAAAACTCTCATCCAACACATGAGTTGGATTCATAATCAAAGCAACTGTTAAGTTGGATTAATGGAAAGCAGGGGAAATAGGTTAATGAAAATTGGCAAAATCGATAAAAGTCGGTTAAACATGTGAAAATAATAAAAAGTTTGAGTAAAATGGATGAACATTGGTAAAGTTGATGAAAAACAGGTGAAACCGGTAAAACAACGCCTGTGAAATCGATAAATACATATGGAATCGAATAAATTTGGATGAAATTAAATATCCTATTATTTCATGCTTTTAATTTATCACATTTTCTTTTTCTAATTTATCACGAAATGACTTTCTAGAAACTATAGGTGGAACTTTAATACTGGAAGTGATATATGACCATGTATCTCTAAGCAATTTTAATGTTTGTTTTTCGAGATTGGATTCAAATCCCACATCGGTTACATGTTAGTGTCCATCCGTATTAATTTTGTATATTACAACTTGATATCTCGAGATTTTGGATTCAAATCCCACATCGGTTAACTTTTAGTGTCCATCCGTATTAGTTTTGTTTATTACGGTTTGATATCCGATCAATCAATTTACAAATACTTAACGGCAATCTCATATATATAGCGGTTTATAGGGACCGATTGCTCATTCTTGGAAAAAAAAAGTCTTAATTAGTTAGTTATTTATTTGTCCTCGTATTAATTGAGAATCATATACAAAATTTTATCCATATGCAGTATTGCGAAAAACAACTGTCTAACTTAATGTGAATTACCATATAATTCACAATGATATATATGTAAATTAAGAGAATCATAAACCACAACATTCATGCACAACTACAAATTTTGCATCCCGATCCTTATTTAGTAAAAAATGTAAAAAGCTCATTTCTTCATTTAGAAAATAGAATTAAATGCTACATTTATTCAATTATTCTTTAGGTGATAAAATGAACAATTGTATTAGTAAAACAATAATGGTGTGAATTTTCCTAAATTACCTGGCGCACTTAATGAATTTTCCAAACTTCCATTAACTATTCACCTATGAAGTGCATTTGCACCTATAAATACGACACTTTCTACATGCCTAAACCATCAACCTTGATAAGAAACCTCTCCTTCTTCTTTAATCTCCCCCTCCCCCTTTTTACGATGAATGCCGGTCATAACGACCCACCTGAATCGAATCAATTCCAAAACAAATCTGCTAGAAAAGGGAAAGGGCGGCAAAAAATAAACATAGAAAAAATAGAAAATGAGAATAACCTTCAGGTTACGTTCTCGAAAAGGCGCGTTGGTTTATTCAAAAAAGCTAGCGAACTAGCCACACTCACTGGTGCTGAACTTCTTGTTATTTTCTTTTCCCTTGTGGGAAAGGACATGCATTTGCCCACCCTGATATAGAAACCATTTCTAACAAATATCATGGCCATAACCAAAATCAAAACCAAAACCAAATCTACCAAGTACCGAAACTGACCTCTACCTCATTACTCAAAGAAACAATAATATAACTCAAATAACCCAGGAGCTAGTTCAAATGGAAAATCAATTAGAACTCGAGAAGAAAAAAGCTAAAGAACTTGAAATGGATAACCTTGAAACTCGAAACCAAGGGTATTGGAGCCGTCCTTGCGTACTTGAGCTAAGGAAAAATGACGTAGCTGATTTGGCAGAGAAGTTTGGTAAATTTAAGGTAGTTATGGATGATATACTAGAAAATCATCATCCGAGTATAGTGAATCCGAATACGAACACAAATCCGGATCCAAATATATACTTAAATATATATGTTCCTGATCAGAGGAATCATGCTGCAGGTACTGGGACCGATGGGATCAATTTCCCTTGGCCAAACCAAACTGGAACCAATTATTTGTTGGACAACATGACTGATAACTTAAACGTGTTAAATTTAATGGACATTCCAGGGCCGACTGGGACCAATAATCTCTTGGACATACCAAGATTGAGTGGGACCAATAATCTGATTGACATACCACCAGGGCCGAGTGGAACCAACCTCATTGATCCAAGATCTGATCCCAAGTGGGAACAATTTTCTACTTTCACTACTACTCCTGCGAGTCGTAGCAGCTCATCTAATATAACTATCCCAGGAAATCCAAACACTGGCAATGCGGCTCCATATGTTCTGCAACCTGGAAATTATAGTGTGCCACTAATGCAAGACAATTTAGAGAACATGTTTCAGGGGACGTTCAACAACAATGGAATTTCTACGATTCCAAATCTTCAGGGAAATGTTCAGAACATGTTTCAGGGGGCGTTCAATAACAACAACAATGGAAATGGAAATTTTACGGTGCCATATCTGGGACATGTTCAAAACATGTTCCAGGGGTTAAACAATAATAATGGCTCTAGAAATTCTACGGCACCAGGGCAAAACAATGATATACAAAACAGGATTCAAGAGTTCAACCGCATGAATGGCCATGAAAATTGAGGTTTAAATGTCTTTGTTTGAATATATATATTTTAATTATCAAAACCCCCTTGCTTTTATTTATTTTTAATTAAAAAACCCCTTTCCAAGCTAAAATAACAGTTATATCTCCACCGAAGTATGTAGAAATTTTATCTTAACCTCAAAATGATCTATTATCCCCCTAGTTAACTTTGAAAATTTCCAATAACCCCACGTTCACATAAAAAATTTATGAAGAAATTTAAAATATGTTCTTTTGCTAATAAATATAAAACAAAGGGATTTTTGATAGTTAGGCAAAGCACAATGAGTGTTTTTGTATTTAGCTCAAAAAATATACTATATTTTATGTTCCTGATCGTGCCTTGGCACGAATGGAATCAGTCTGATTTAAAGCGGGGATATCCTTGTGATTCTATTTATCTTCTTCAATCATATAGAAATCACAATGATAAGTAATTGTTTTGTTTTTGATATTTTTAGGGAATTCGAGATGGGTTCATGCTATGAAATGTTCGGGACAAATGGTATTTGTGGAAGCTCCGATAATTCCATTCTTGGTAGATAGTGTGGATGCTAAATTGCAGAAAGGTTATGGTCCTCTTACTTTTCTTAAGGTGCATGATGCTGGTCATATGGTTCCGATGGATCAACCGAAAGCTTCATTAGAAATGTTGAGGAGATGGACACAAGGCAAAGAACCTTTAACACATAATGATGGTTATCTTGTTCCAATGTGATTTTATCTTGTATGAAAAATATGTTGAAAATGGATATTATGTAAAGTTGGATAAAATAAATATATAGTTGATACACAGAAGAATGCACTATGTTCCTTTAGAAATTCTTTCTGCCTTTTTCTCCCAAAGCTTCTGTCAATACCCTAGTTTGTAACTTTGAAGGTACTTGTGGTGCACTCAAAATCAGAAACAATGATGGAAAATGCATCCTTATTAATAGAGTTTTAATTTTATCCCAATTTTGCTCTCATATTATAGTATTATGTCAAAATTATATCGTAGGAGCTTAGTCAGAACCACCCTCAGCGTAGCTGTTGTCCGTTCTACAGACCCTGATACCACTGAAATAGACAATCAATATCTGGAACAACTCTTTTCTGACCGTTAATCTATTTAATCATATTAAGTAAATCATTTGTTTCTGTTTTAAACTTTGTCTTTCTATTTCGACACCATTTTCAGTTTTTGAATATTAAAAGTACATTGACGAATTCCAAAATCCCTTGAGATCCTAGGCGTACTTGGGATCTCTGAGAGGTTTTTAGCATATCTATTAATGCGTATTTTTGTCTTGGGATCTAATCCATGAAGACCTAACCGACTCTACTTCTTTTTTATGGATACATGTTCATCAAATTCTTACAAAATAAGTGAAAGACAAGTCAGGGTTATTTTAGTGGAACCTACTCCGATGTCTCAGTCAATAATTTGATACTGGAACTTATAAGCAGAAATATTTAGGTATGACAAACGAGTATTATGTTTTAAGTATGTTACCTTGGAGGTACATATATATGAGAAATTAAGGAACGAAAATTCCTAAAGGGCACGATCTGCATGAATCATAGGTTTTTACCATGCACAGTTTCAAATTCCCCTAGTGATAGTGATTATGGTTGTCATAGAGATCTACCACAATTTGTAGTGATCCTGGACATTGTCGCCCTCGTGCTGTAGCCAACCTCGCATACAGAATGTGGGCTTTAGCCTCGAAAAAATAAGTGACATCATTGTTGGGTGGAATAAGGATCTCAGGTCAGGTCTTAACAATCCTCTTGTGGGCTCAAGACGTTAGACTGCACTTGACATCCAAGCCCATTTGATTTATCTTCGCCTTTAGGGTTATTGGATGCCCGTAACTGATTCCTATATCAGTACCTCCCCACTCTCTCCCCCACCAGCCCCAAAGAGCAATTTACGCCCTGTAATTTTATAGAAGTTTCACACCGCCTCCCTGAAATTTTTATATGTGGCAATTTAACCCCTTTTGTTACGATAATGTGGTAGTTTACACCCTTGTGTTATGATATTTGTGACAATTCACTGATTTCACCCATTTTTAACAATTTCATCCATTTTCACTAATATCACTGGATATCAAGAATTTTATCAAAAGTTATTCGATTCCATATGTATGTTTCAATTTCACATGAGTTTCTTTGCCGATTTCACTCGTTTTTCAACAACTTTACCAATTACCAATGACAAATGTTCACCAAATTCATTCAAATTTTTATCATTTTCACATATTTTAACCGACTTTTATCGATTTCGCCATCTTTCACTAATCGATTTCGCCGATTTTCGATGAAAAGAACTCCATAAAAAAATTGGGGGAATTTGTTATTTTGGTACTACAAAATAGACCACCTTGCAACTTTGGTACCATTGCACATAAAATGAAAATTTGATACCAAATGATAGGTTTTCATTGCAACTTTCATATCAAGCCTATTTTTTCTCCGCAGTTAATAGCTATTTACCCCATGAAATGCATAATGTTTTATTTGCCTCCATGTGATTTGAAAAAGAGCAATTTAACCCCATTTGTAATGATAATGTGGCAGTTTACCGCCTTGTGTTATGATATATGTGACAATTTACTGTACTGTGTTATGATAAATGTGGAAATTTACCCTCCTATGTTTCAAAATATTATTAATGCCCAGTCTCAGTTTCGACAAGTGAGTTAACTCTCCGGTTGAAATGGGTAAAATGTTTTTTAAATTTTTCATAGGGGGTTAATTTCTATTTTTCCTCTCAAAGGGATAAATGGAGCATTATGCAATTTGTAGGGGATAAATTGCCATTAACTACGGATAAAAATTGGGTTTGGTATGAAAGTTGCAATGAAAATATATCATGTGGTATCAAATTTGCATTTTCATGTCCAATGGCACCAAAGTTGCAATATGACCTATCATGTTTTACCAAAAAAGGAAATTTCCCAAACCCCCTTTAATTTGTTCTAAATTTAATCTCCTATGATGAATTAAGCAATTTGAACCAATTTGATACCGGCTTGTGTAAGAATTAAATTTATGTATGACAATTTCATACTAGTTAGTAGTTAATTATAAATTTCATGGCATGCAACACACATGATCGATCGATTGATTTCTAGTAAGGACATTGGCCAACGAAATTGCCTGGAGGATCATACTTGAAAAAATTTACCCAGAACTCGTTGTTGCACCGACCCCTAGCGCATCTCAACCGCACCGAGTTATGCAACATAACCAGCACGTAGTGTCTAAACTCTCCTCCGACACAAGTGTTGGAAGATCGATTATAAAATGTTCTCTCTAACACTCACAAGTTCATCGCGGCTTGGCCAATGAAATCACCACCGCACAAGGCAAGATTTTCTCCGCAAGGACGATTAGCTGAATGGACAAGATTACAACCACTGCTAATTATATTATTAACATAGTCATTGGCTCGACTCCCACATTGTCACGACGGTTGTGTGTACATCGAAATAGTCTTGAGGTGAGTTTTGGGCTTCAGTACATGAATTTTGTAACATGGTGATTGAGATAATAAAATTGAAGAAAATGAGAGAAAGGGAAAATTTCTTGTGTTTTTCCATTTTTCTTTCTTTTCGGAGTTAGGAAAAAATTGTGGTGTGACTAGTAGTGCATGAGAAGTAGGGTATATATAGCTGAAGTAGCATGGAACTTAATTTCTTATTCAAAGAAAATGTAAATTTTCAAACATGTTATTCATAAGATTTCACGATTCATGTATATATGTATGTAGTACATTAAATATAAATGGGTTTATCCATGTGATGTAACTAATAGAAAATTTACTCTCTTTGTGCGATATGATAATAGGCACATTACATTTTTCATCGTGAATGTGTTTATAATTACACACACGTATCATAATGTGCGCGACTGAGTTTCGATGTAGAAATTGGTCAATTTAACTATATGATCTTGACAACATATTCAATTAACATTTAAACCAATAATATTGGTTAATGACCACCTTACATGTACAATGTGAAAATATAAAAACTAGATGGCGACATTGTAAATTATCTCATGGCGAAACTGCTGTTTAATAATAACACAAGGGATTATTTAATTTACTAGCCTCCAATCCAAAGAAAATGTTCTCAAACATGTGATTCATATTATTTCATGTATCTACTTAGTATATAAATTTAAACTAATAAATAAATTTAATTAATTGGGACTAATAAGTTGTTGTAAATCTTAAAATTGCACATGAAATGACAACTATATTGTTTAATTTTCCATACCGAAAGTGATTGCATCAACTTATAACTTGAAAATTATGTTGAACTGTTTAGCTTCTCTCTTTGAAATTTCTACGCATTGAAATTGTTAGTGGACATTTTATTTTTTTTCTTCCCAACTTCAATTTTCCATATCACAAGATATTCCTCACCCATGATTAAATATATGTACAATGATTTTATAGGTAGAGATGCATGTGTCCTCATTTCTCTCAATGTCCAAAATTGTTAGTGGTCTCGTGGAGATTGCATTCCATGCAACTCAAGTATATTATGTGATTTCTAATTCTTAGGTTCGAGTTTCAGACTTATTTAGATCAATTATGGGCTTGGAATTTTGCAAAAAAAAAAACGTATCTTTTGTTGTTTGATTAAATCCAAAAAATATCCTACTTAATTAACTACTACATATTTTTTACTTTTTTTACTAGGACATCTTAAGCCCAATAAAAGATTCATAAAACACGATCCCAGCTAGCTAACTAATAAGGACGCTCCAAGGAAGATCATAATTACATATATTGAAAAACCATCAATTCTTACACTGATCCCTATCATAATCCAAATGTGATGATTCGTGCTAAACAAGTTGCATAGTAAAAACTCTCATCCAACACATGAGTTGGATTCATAATCAAAGCAACTGTTAAGTTGGATTAATGGAAAGCAGGGGAAATAGGTTAATGAAAATTGGCAAAATCGATAAAAGTCGGTTAAACATGTGAAAATAATAAAAAGTTTGAGTAAAATGGATGAACATTGGTAAAGTTGATGAAAAACAGGTGAAACCGGTAAAACAACGCCTGTGAAATCGATAAATACATATGGAATCGAATAAATTTGGATGAAATTAAATATCCTATTATTTCATGCTTTTAATTTATCACATTTTCTTTTTCTAATTTATCACGAAATGACTTTCTAGAAACTATAGGTGGAACTTTAATACTGGAAGTGATATATGACCATGTATCTCTAAGCAATTTTAATGTTTGTTTTTCGAGATTGGATTCAAATCCCACATCGGTTACATGTTAGTGTCCATCCGTATTAATTTTGTATATTACAACTTGATATCTCGAGATTTTGGATTCAAATCCCACATCGGTTAACTTTTAGTGTCCATCCGTATTAGTTTTGTTTATTACGGTTTGATATCCGATCAATCAATTTACAAATACTTAACGGCAATCTCATATATATAGCGGTTTATAGGGACCGATTGCTCATTCTTGGAAAAAAAAAGTCTTAATTAGTTAGTTATTTATTTGTCCTCGTATTAATTGAGAATCATATACAAAATTTTATCCATATGCAGTATTGCGAAAAACAACTGTCTAACTTAATGTGAATTACCATATAATTCACAATGATATATATGTAAATTAAGAGAATCATAAACCACAACATTCATGCACAACTACAAATTTTGCATCCCGATCCTTATTTAGTAAAAAATGTAAAATGCTCATTTCTTCATTTAGAAAATAGAATTAAATGCTACATTTATTCAATTATTCTTTAGGTGATAAAATGAACAATTGTATTAGTAAAACAATAATGGTGTGAATTTTCCTAAATTACCTGGCGCACTTAATGAATTTTCCAAACTTCCATTAACTATTCACCTATGAAGTGCATTTGCACCTATAAATACGACACTTTCTACATGCCTAAACCATCAACCTTGATAAGAAACCTCTCCTTCTTCTTTAATCTCCCCCTCCCCCTTTTTACGATGAATGCCGGTCATAACGACCCACCTGAATCGAATCAATTCCAAAACAAATCTGCTAGAAAAGGGAAAGGGCGGCAAAAAATAAACATAGAAAAAATAGAAAATGAGAATAACCTTCAGGTTACGTTCTCGAAAAGGCGCGTTGGTTTATTCAAAAAAGCTAGCGAACTAGCCACACTCACTGGTGCTGAACTTCTTGTTATTTTCTTTTCCCCTAGTGGGAAAGGACATGCATTTGCCCACCCTGATATAGAAACCATTTCTAACAAATATCATGGCCAAAACCAAAATCAAAACCAAAACCAAAATCTACCAAGTACCGAAACTGACCTCTACCTCATTACTCAAAGAAACAATAATATAACTCAAATAACCCAGGAGCTAGTTCAAATGGAAAATCAATTAGAACTCGAGAAGAAAAAAGCCAAAGAACTTGAAATGGATAACCTTGAAACTCGAAACCAAGGGTATTGGAGCCGTCCTTGCGTACTTGAGCTAAGGAAAAATGACGTAGCTGATTTGGCAGAGAAGTTTGGTAAATTTAAGGTAGTTATGGATGATATACTAGAAAATCATCATCCGAGTATAGTGAATCCGAATACGAACACAAATCCGGATCCAAATATATACTTAAATATATATGTTCCTGATCAGAGGAATCATGCTGCAGGTACTGGGACCGATGGGATCAATTTCCCTTGGCCAAACCAAACTGGAACCAATTATTTGTTGGACAACATGACTGATAACTTAAACGTGTTAAATTTAATGGACATTCCAGGGCCGACTGGGACCAATAATCTCTTGGACATACCAAGATTGAGTGGGACCAATAATCTCATTGACATACCACCAGGGCCGAGTGGAACCAACCTCATTGATCCAAGATCTGATCCCAAGTGGGAACAATTTTCTACTTTCACTACTACTCCTGCGAGTCGTAGCAGCTCATCTAATATAACTATCCCAGGAAATCCAAACACTGGCAATGCGGCTCCATATGTTCTGCAACCTGGAAATTATATTGTGCCACTAATGCAAGACAATTTAGAGAACATGTTTCAGGGGACGTTCAACAACAATGGAATTTCTACGATTCCAAATCTTCAGGGAAATGTTCAGAACATGTTTCAGGGGGCGTTCAATAACAACAACAATGGAAATGGAAATTTTACGGTGCCATATCTGGGACATGTTCAAAACATGTTCCAGGGGTTAAACAATAATAATGGCTCTAGAAATTCTACGGCACCAGGGCAAAACAATGATATACAAAACAGGATTCAAGAGTTCAACCGCATGAATGACCATGAAAATTGAGGTTTAAATGTCTTTGTTTGAATATATATATTTTAATTATCAAAACCCCCTTGCTTTTATTTATTTTTAATTAAAAAACCCCTTTCCAAGCTAAAATAACAGTTATATCTCCACCGAAGTATGTAGAAATTTTATCTTAACCTCAAAATGATCTATTATCCCCCTAGTTAACTTTGAAAATTTCCAATAACCTCACGTTCACATAAAAAATTTATGAAGAAATTTAAAATATGTTCTTTTGCTAATAAATATAAAACAAAGGGATTTTTGATAGTTAGGCAAAGCACAATGAGTGTTTTTGTATTTAGCTCAAAAAATATACTATATTTTATGTTCCTGATCGTGCCTTGGCACGAATGGAATCAGTCTGATTTAAAGCGGGGATATCCTTGTGATTCTATTTATCTTCTTCAATCATATAGAAATCACAATGATAAGTAATTGTTTTGTTTTTGATATTTTTAGGGAATTCGAGATGGGTTCATGCTATGAAATGTTCGGAACAAATGGTATTTGTGGAAGCTCCGATAATTCCATTCTTGGTAGATAGTGTGGATGCTAAATTGCAGAAAGGTTATGGTCCTCTTACTTTTCTTAAGGTGCATGATGCTGGTCATATGGTTCCGATGGATCAACCGAAAGCTTCATTAGAAATGTTGAGGAGATGGACACAAGGCAAAGAACCTTTAACACATAAAGATGGTTATCTTGTTCCAATGTGATTTTATCTTGTATGAAAAATATGTTGAAAATGGATATTATGTAAAGTTGGATAAAATAAATATATAGTTGATACACAGAAGAATGCACTATGTTCCTTTAGAAATTCTTTCTGCCTTTTTCTCCCAAAGCTTCTGTCAATACCCTAGTTTGTAACTTTGAAGGTACTTGTGGTGCACTCAAAATCAGAAACAATGATGGAAAATGCATCCTTATTAATAGAGTTTTAATTTTATCCCAATTTTGCTCTCATATTATAGTATTATGTCAAAATTATATCGTAGGAGCTTAGTCAGAACCACCCTCAGCGTAGCTGTTGTCCGTTCTACAGACCCTGATACCACTGAAATAGACAATCAATATCTGGAACAACTCTTTTCTGACCGTTAATCTATTTAATCATATTAAGTAAATCATTTGTTTCTGTTTTAAACTTTGTCTTTCTATTTCGACACCATTTTCAGTTTTTGAATATTAAAAGTACATTGACGAATTCCAAAATCCCTTGAGATCCTAGGCGTACTTGGGATCTCTGAGAGGTTTTTAGCATATCTATTAATGCGTATTTTTGTCTTGGGATCTAATCCATGAAGACCTAACCGACTCTACTTCTTTTTTATGGATACATGTTCATCAAATTCTTACAAAATAAGTGAAAGACAAGTCAGGGTTATTTTAGTGGAACCTACTCCGATGTCTCAGTCAATAATTTGATACTGGAACTTATAAGCAGAAATATTTAGGTATGACAAACGAGTATTATGTTTTAAGTATGTTACCTTGGAGGTACATATATATGAGAAATTAAGGAACGAAAATTCCTAAAGGGCACGATCTGCATGAATCATAGGTTTTTACCATGCACAGTTTCAAATTCCCCTAGTGATAGTGATTATGGTTGTCATAGAGATCTACCACAATTTGTAGTGATCCTGGACATTGTCGCCCTCGTGCTGTAGCCAACCTCGCATACAGAATGTGGGCTTTAGCCTCGAAAAAATAAGTGACATCATTGTTGGGTGGAATAAGGATCTCAGGTCAGGTCTTAACAATCCTCTTGTGGGCTCAAGACGTTAGACTGCACTTGACATCCAAGCCCATTTGATTTATCTTCGCCTTTAGGGTTATTGGATGCCCGTAACTGATTCCTATATCAGTACCTCCCCACTCTCTCCCCCACCAGCCCCAAAGAGCAATTTACGCCCTGTAATTTTATAGAAGTTTCACACCGCCTCCCTGAAATTTTTATATGTGGCAATTTAACCCCTTTTGTTACGATAATGTGGTAGTTTACACCCTTGTGTTATGATATTTGTGACAATTCACTGATTTCACCCATTTTTAACAATTTCATCCATTTTCACTAATATCACTGGATATCAAGAATTTTATCAAAAGTTATTCGATTCCATATGTATGTTTCAATTTCACATGAGTTTCTTTGCCGATTTCACTCGTTTTTCAACAACTTTACCAATTACCAATGACAAATGTTCACCAAATTCATTCAAATTTTTATCATTTTCACATATTTTAACCGACTTTTATCGATTTCGCCATCTTTCACTAATCGATTTCGCCGATTTTCGATGAAAAGAACTCCATAAAAAAATTGGGGGAATTTGTTATTTTGGTACTACAAAATAGACCACCTTGCAACTTTGGTACCATTGCACATAAAATGAAAATTTGATACCAAATGATAGGTTTTCATTGCAACTTTCATATCAAGCCCATTTTTTCTCCGCAGTTAATAGCTATTTACCCCATGAAATGCATAATGTTTTATTTGCCTCCATGTGATTTGAAAAAGAGCAATTTAACCCCCTTTGTAATGATAATGTGGCAGTTTACCGCCTTGTGTTATGATATATGTGACAATTTACTGTACTGTGTTATGATAAATGTGGAAATTTACCCTCCTATGTTTCAAAATATTATTAATGCCCAGTCTCAGTTTCGACAAGTGAGTTAACTCTCCGGTTGAAATGGGTAAAATGTTTTTTAAATTTTTCATAGGGGGTTAATTTCTATTTTTCCTCTCAAAGGGATAAATGGAGCATTATGCAATTTGTAGGGGATAAATTGCCATTAACTACGGATAAAAATTGGGTTTGGTATGAAAGTTGCAATGAAAATATATCATGTGGTATCAAATTTGCATTTTCATGTCCAATGGCACCAAAGTTGCAATATGACCTATAATGTTTTACCAAAAAAGGAAATTTCCCAAACCCCCTTTAATTTGTTCAAAATTTAATCTCCTATGATGAATTAAGCAATTTGAACCAATTTGATACCGGCTTGTGTAAGAATTAAATTTATGTATGACAATTTCATACTAGTTAGTAGTTAATTATAAATTTCATGGCATGCAACACACATGATCGATCGATTGATTTCTAGTAAGGACATTGGCCAACGAAATTGCCTGGAGGATCATACTTGAAAAAATTTACCCAGAACTCGTTGTTGCACCGACCCCTAGCGCATCTCAACCGCACCGAGTTATGCAACATAACCAGCACGTAGTGTCTAAACTCTCCTCCGACACAAGTGTTGGAAGATCGATTATAAAATGTTCTCTCTAACACTCACAAGTTCATCGCGGCTTGGCCAATGAAATCACCACCGCACAAGGCAAGATTTTCTCCGCAAGGACGATTAGCTGAATGGACAAGATTACAACCACTGCTAATTATATTATTAACATAGTCATTGGCTCGACTCCCACATTGTCACGACGGTTGTGTGTACATCGAAATAGTCTTGAGGTGAGTTTTGGGCTTCAGTACGTGAATTTTGTAACATGGTGATTGAGATAATAAAATTGAAGAAAATGGGAGAAAGGGAAAATTTCTTGTGTTTTTCCATTTTTCTTTCTTTTCGGAGTTAGGAAAAAATTGTGGTGTGACTAGTGGTGCATGAGAAGTAGGGTATATATAGCTGAAGTAGCATGGAACTTAATTTCTTATTCAAAGAAAATGTAAATTTTCAAACATGTTATTCATAAGATTTCACGATTCATGTATATATGTACGTAGTACATTAAATATAAATGGGTTTATCCATGTGATGTAACTACTAGAAAATTTACTCTCTTTGTGCGATATGATAATAGGCACATTACATTTTTCATCGTGAATGTGTTTATAATTACACACGTATCATAATGTGCGCGACTGAGTTTCGATGTAGAAATTGGTCAATTTAACTATATGATCTTGACAACATATTCAATTAACATTTAAACCAATAATATTGGTTAATGACCACCTTACATGTACAATGTGAAAATATAAAAACTAGATGGCGACATTGTAAATTATCTCATGGCGAAACTGCTGTTTAATAATAACACAAGGGATTATTTAATTTACTAGCCTCCAATCCAAAGAAAATGTTCTCAAACATGTGATTCATATTATTTCATGTATCTACTTAGTATATAAATTTAAACTAATAAATAAATTTAATTAATTGGGACTAATAAGTTGTTGTAAATCTTAAAATTGCACATGAAATGACAACTATATTGTTTAATTTTCCATACCGAAAGTGATTGCATCAACTTATAACTTGAAAATTATGTTGAACTGTTTAGCTTCTCTCTTTGAAATTTCTACGCATTGAAATTGTTAGTGGACATTTTATTTTTTTTCTTCCCAACTTCAATTTTCCATATCACAAGATATTCCTCACCCATGATTAAATATATGTACAATGATTTTATAGGTAGAGATGCATGTGTCCTCATTTCTCTCAATGTCCAAAATTGTTAGTGGTCTCGTGGAGATTGCATTCCATGCAACTCAAGTATATTATGTGATTTCTAATTCTTAGGTTCGAGTTTCAGACTTATTTAGATCAATTATGGGCTTGGAATTTTGCAAAAAAAAAACGTATGTTTTGTTGTTTGATTAAATCCAAAAAATATCCTACTTAATTAACTACTACATATTTTTTACTTTTTTTGCTAGGACATCTTAAGCCCAATAAAAGATTCGTAAAACACGATCCCAGCTAGCTAACTAATAAGGACGCTCCAAGGAAGATCATAATTACATATATTGAAAAACCATCAATTCTTACACTGATCCCTATCATAATCCAAATGTGATGATTCGTGCTAAACAAGTTGCATAGTAAAAACTCTCATCCAACACATGAGTTGGATTCATAATCAAAGCAACTGTTAAGTTGGATTAATGGAAAGAAGGGGAAATAGGTTAATGAAAATTGGCAAAATCGATAAAAGTCGGTTAAACATGTGAAAATAATAAAAAGTTTGAGTAAAATGGATGAACATTGGTAAAGTTGATGAAAAACAGGTGAAACCGGTAAAACAACGCCTGTGAAATCGATAAATACATATGGAATCGAATAAATTTGGATGAAATTAAATATCCTATTATTTCATGCTTTTAATTTATCACATTTTCTTTTTCTAATTTATCACGAAATGACTTTCTAGAAACTATAGGTGGAACTTTAATACTGGAAGTGATATATGACCATGTATCTCTAAGCAATTTTAATGTTTGTTTTTCGAGATTGGATTCAAATCCCACATCGGTTACATGTTAGTGTCCATCCGTATTAATTTTGTATATTACAACTTGATATCTCGAGATTTTGGATTCAAATCCCACATCGGTTAACTTTTAGTGTCCATCCGTATTAGTTTTGTTTATTACGGTTTGATATCCGATCAATCAATTTACAAATACTTAACGGCAATCTCATATATATAGCGGTTTATAGGGACCGATTGCTCATTCTTGGAAAAAAAAAAGTCTTAATTAGTTAGTTATTTATTTGTCCTCGTATTAATTGAGAATCATATACAAAATTTTATCCATATGCAGTATTGCGAAAAACAACTGTCTAACTTAATGTGAATTACCATATAATTCACAATGATATATATGTAAATTAAGAGAATCATAAACCACAACATTCATGCACAACTACAAATTTTGCATCCCGATCCTTATTTAGTAAAAAATGTAAAATGCTCATTTCTTCATTTAGAAAATAGAATTAAATGCTACATTTATTCAATTATTCTTTAGGTGATAAAATGAACAATTGTATTAGTAAAACAATAATGGTGTGAATTTTCCTAAATTACCTGGCGCACTTAATGAATTTTCCATACTTCCATTAACTATTCACCTATGAAGTGAATTTGCACCTATAAATACGACACTTTCTACATGCCTAAACCATCAACCTTGATAAGAAACCTCTCCTTCTTCTTTAATCTCCCCCTCCCCCTTTTTACGATGAATGCCGGTCATAACGACCCACCTGAATCGAATCAATTCCAAAACAAATCTGCTAGAAAAGGGAAAGGGCGGCAAAAAATAAACATAGAAAAAATAGAAAATGAGAATAACCTTCAGGTTACGTTCTCGAAAAGGCGCGTTGGTTTATTCAAAAAAGCTAGCGAACTAGCCACACTCACTGGTGCTGAACTTCTTGTTATTTTCTTTTCCCCTAGTGGGAAAGGACATGCATTTGCCCACCCTGATATAGAAACCATTTCTAACAAATATCATGGCCAAAACCAAAATCTACCAAGTACCGAAACTGACCTCTACCTCATTACTCAAAGAAACAATAATATAACTCAAATAACCCAGGAGCTAGTTCAAATGGAAAATCAATTAGAACTCGAGAAGAAAAAAGCCAAAGAACTTGAAATGGATAACCTTGAAACTCGAAACCAAGGGTATTGGAGCCGTCCTTGCGTACTTGAGCTAAGGAAAAATGACGTAGCTGATTTGGCAGAGAAGTTTGGTAAATTTAAGGTAGTTATGGATGATATACTAGAAAATCATCATCCGAGTATAGTGAATCCGAATACGAACACAAATTCGGATCCAAATATATACTTAAATATATATGTTCCTGATCAGAGGAATCATGCTGCAGGTACTGGGACCGATGGGATCAATTTCCCTTGGCCAAACCAAACTGGAACCAATTATTTGTTGGACAACATGACTGATAACTTAAACGTGTTAAATTTAATGGACATTCCAGGGCCGACTGGGACCAATAATCTCTTGGACATACCAAGATTGAGTGGGACCAATAATCTCATTGACAAACCACCAGGGCCGAGTGGAACCAACCTCATGGATTCTAGATCTGATCCAAAGTGGGAACAATTTTCTACTTTCACTACTACTCCTGCGAGTCGTAGCAGCTCATCTAATATAACTAATTCAGGAAATCCCAACACTGGCAATGCGGCTCCATATGTTCTGCAACCTGGAAATTATATTGTGCCACTAATGCAAGACAATTTAGAGAACATGTTTCAGGGGACGTTCAACAACAACAATGGAATTTCTACGATTCCAAATATTCAGGGAAATGTTCAGAACATGTTTCAGGGGGCGTTCAATAACAACAACAATGGAAATGGAAATTTTACGGTGCCATATCAGGGACATGTTCAGAACATGTTCCAGGGGTTAAACAATAATAATGGCTCTAGAAATTCTACGGCACCAGGGCAAAACAATGATATACAAAACAGGATTCAAGAGTTCAACCGCATGAATGGCCATGAAAATTGAGGTTTAAATGTCTTTGTTTGAATATATATTTTAATTATCAAAACCCCCTTGCTTTTATTTATTTTTAATTAAAAAACCCCTTTCCAAGCTAAAATAACAGTTATATCTCCACCGAAGTATGTAGAAATTTTATCTTAACCTCAAAATGATCTATTATCCCCCTAGTTAACTTTGAAAATTTCCAATAACCCCACATTCACATAAAAAATTTAAAATATGTTCTTTTGCTAATAAATATAAAACAAAGGGATTTTTGATAGTTAGGCAAAGCACAATGAGTGTTTTTGTATTTAGCTCAAAAAATATACTATATTTTATGTTCCTGATCGTGCCTTGGCACGAATGGAATCAGTCTAATTTAAAGCGGGGATATCCTTGTGATTCTATTTATCTTCTTCAATCATATAGAAATCACAATGAAAAGTAATTGTTTTGTTTTTGATATTTTTAGGGAATTCAAGATGGGTTCATGCTATGAAATGTTCGGGACAAATGGTATTTGTGGAAGCTTCGATAATTCCATTCTTGGTAGATAGTGTGGATGCTAAATGGCAGAAAGGTTATGGTCCTCTTACTTTTCTTAAGGTGCATGATGCTGGTCATATGGTTCAGATGGATCAATCGAAAGCTTCATTAGAAATGTTGAGGAGATGGACACAAGGCAAAGAACCTTTAACACATAAAGATGGTTATCTTGTTCCAATGTGATTTTAACTTGTATGAAAAATATGTTGAAAAAGGATATTATGTAAAGCTGGATGAAATAAATATATAGTTGATACACAGAAGAATGCACTATGTTCCTTTAGAAATTCTTTCTGCCTTTTTCTCCCAAAGCTTCTGTCAATACCCTAGTTTGTAACTTTGAAGGTACTTGTGGTGCACTCAAAATCAGAAACAATGATGGAAAATGCATCCTCATTAATAGAGTTTTAATTTTATCCCAATTTTTCTCTCATATTATAGTATTATGTCAAAATTATATCGTAGGAGCTTAGTCAGAACCACCCTCAGCGTAGCTGTTGTCCGTTTTACAGACCCTGATACCACTGAAATAGACAATCAATATCTGCAACAACTCTTTTCTGACCGTTAATCTAATTTAATCATATTAAGTAAATCATTTGTTTCTGTTTTAAACTTTGTCTTTCTATTTCGACACCATTTTCAGTTTTTGAATATTAAAAGTATATTGACGAATTCCAAAATCTCTTGAGATCCAAGGCGTACTTGGGATCTCTGAGAGGTTTTTAGCATATCAATTAATGCGTATTTTTGCCTTGGGTTCTAATCCATGAAGACCTAACCGACTCTACTTCTTTTTTATGGATACATGTTCATCAAATTCTTACAAAATAAGTGAAAGACAAGTCAGGGTTATTTTAGTGGAACCTCCTCCGATGCCACAGTCAATAATTTGATACTGGAACTTATAAGTCGAAATATTTAGGTATGAAAAACGAGTATTGTGTTTGAAGTATGGTACCTTGGAGGTATATATATGATAAATTAAGGAACGAAAATTCCTAAAGGGCACGATCTGCATGAATCATAGGGTTTTACCATGCACAGTTTCATATTCCCTTAGTGATAGTGATTATGGTTGTCATAGAGATCTACCACAATTTGTAGTGATCCTGGACATTGTCGCCCTCGTGCTGTAGCCAACCTCGCGTACAGAATGTGGGCTTTATCCTCGAAAAAGTAAGTGACATCATTGTTGGGTGGAATAAGGATCTCAGGTCAGGTCTTAACAATCCTCTTGTGAGCTCAAGACGTTAGACTGCACTTGACATCCAAGCCCATTTGATTTATCTTCGCCTTTAGGGTTATTGGATGCCCGTAACTGATTCCTATATCAGTACCTCCCCCCTCTCTCCCCCACCAGCCCCAAAGAGCAATTTACCCCCTGTAATTTTATAGAAGTTTCACACCGCCTCCCTGAAATTTTTATATGTGGCAATTTAACCCCCTTTGTTACGATAATGTGGTAGTTTACACCCTTGTGTTATGATATATGTGACAATTCACTGATTTCACCCATTTTTAACAATTTCATCCATTTTCACTAATATCACTGGATATCACGAATTTTATCAAAAGTTATTCGATTCCATATGTATGTTTCACTTTCACATGAGTTTCTTTGCCGGTTTCACTCGTTTTTCACCAACTTTACCAATTAACAATGACAAATGTTCACCAAATTCATTAAAAATTTTATCATTTTCACATGTTTTAACCGACTTTTATCGATTTCGCCATCTTTCAATAATCGATTTTGCCGATTTTCCATGAAAAGAACTCCATAAAAAAATTGGGGGAATTTGTTATTTTGGTACTGCAAAATAGACCACCTTGCAACTTTGGTACCATTGCACATAAAATGAAAATTTGATACCACATGATAGGTTTTCATTGCAACTTTCATATCAAGCCCATTTTTTCTCCGCAGTTAATAGCTATGTTGGATGAAGATGAAGATGGAAGACATAAAGTGAAGGGAGGTTTTGATGATTTCCAAAACATCAGAATCAGCTAAGTATGGAAGCTTAGTAAAAACCTTCGAAGATATTTGACTAAGGAAGACTTATTCAGACTAGTCAAATATGGTCCAGAAGACTACTGATCTATTGCTGAAGAAGAAATCAGACTGGTGGACAATCAGCCGACTCAAATCAGATTAGTTCAAGTTTGGGATCAGCCGAGTATACATCAGACGAGTAATTTCGATCAGCTGAGTGGAAGTAGATCAGAAGATCAGTGCAACGGTAATAAATGCATTTGGAGTAATAAATGCTGAAGAGGAAGGGTATTAATGACAACTGATTGAAGAAAAACCTCGTATCAGATTGGTGCATTTAATGCGATCTGACAGCAAGTACATCAGAGTGTACAGTGTTCAGTCGCAGGTAGCAGTTTCTGCAGGAAGGACCAGTACTCGAGGATTTGAACAGCTGTCGATCTCTCAACGGGCAGAAATTCAAATCTCCAAGTATAAATAGTTCAGTTCGTGAGTTGAAGAAAGAGACAACACACTTTGAGAGCTAAAATTCGAAGCAGAACTTTTCTTAGTCTCAAAACTCAAGAACAGAACACTCATCAGCTAAGTCATTTGTTGACGAAGCAAATAGAGAGAAAACCAGAAAATACTTGTAAAATCTGAGTGATTTTGTTAGGTTGTGTTGTGAGGAGTAGATATCAATCTTTGTGAGCGATATTACTTCAGAGGTTAGGAATTTCTTTGTGATTTCCTACTACGAACTTGTGGCCAGTTCATCTGTTGGTTGGCGCAAGCAGAGTGTACTGTAATCTTTGTGACTATAGTATAACCCAAGATCTAAGTGACTTGGAAGAGTGGACTAAAGGATTTACATCCATATAACCACTATAAAAATCCTTTGTGTTTTTAACTTGCATTATTTTCTGCATATCCATAACAGCAAACTAAAAACACTTTAAGATTAATTGTTTGAAAAGTTTTAAAAAGAAGTTTGTTTAAAACTGGGGATAAAACTTTTTCTAGGATAAGTAAACTACTTGTGAAAAACACTTGATAAATCCGCTGCAAGATAGTTAATTTTGAAACTCTGATTTTGATAAAATCAGCTAAGTAAAATCAGAAGAGTGGTCAACTCTGCTGTTCAAAGCTTTGTGCAAGATCAGCTTAGTCTGCTTACAATTCTTGATCAGCTTAGTCTGCTGACAGAAAAGTTAGAGATTTTTAAAAGGCAAATTTTTAAAGAGGTTTATTCACCCCCCCTCTAAACCTCATCTGACCACTTGGGACCAACAAGTGGTATCAGAGCAGGTGGTTCATCTGAATCATTTGCCTGATCAACGAGCTTGATCCTTAAGTGTTTTTCAAAGGTTTTCAAAAGTTTTCAAAAGAGCATTTTTTTGAAAAATAAAACTTTTTGAAAAATGGATTGTATCAGCCTAGTTCCCCACATAGGCGGTATGAGCTTTGAGGACTGGAAAATACGCATGGAAATTTTGCTTGCTGCTTACAACGATAATATGTACAGATGCATAACAAAAGGTCCGATAAGAATCACTAAAACAATCAAGGTTGATGGCGTAGATACTGTTGTTGATAAAGATGAAGACGAGATGACACCTGAAGAAATCAAGTTAAAAAATCTTGATAAAGTTGGAATCTTCATCATGACTAAAGCCCTGGACAATGAAAGGTTCGACTACGTCAAACACTGTAAAACATCAAAAGAGATGTGGGACAAAGTCAGGGATATGAGTGAAGGAAATGAAGCCATCAAGGAACACAATCTAAGTGTTGCCATGGAGAAGTTTGAAAACTTCAAAAGGAAGCCTGGAGAAACCATTGAACAGATGAGTTCAAGGTTTACCAAAGTGCTAAACAACGTGTTGAAGCTGGGAAAGACGTTCACAGACAAAGAGATCACTCTCAAAGTCCTGAAGGCGCTACCACCCAAATTCAACATGAAGATCACAGCTATGGAAGAATCTAGGGATCTGGGGAAGATCTCTCTGACGGAGCTGTTTTCTGTACTCAAGGCGTACGAGTATAAAATACCAAGGATGGGTATAGAAGAGACCTCAACTTCTGGCCCCACTGCTGCCCTAGTTGCTGCAGAAAAATACAGAAGATCGTCTGGAAAAATCAGAGAAGAGGACTCATCTGATGAGGCCCTAGTACTAAACAAAATGGAGTATACTGCTGACGATGTTGCGTTGTTACTGGACGGGTTCAAAAAGTTCTACAAGAGAAAAATGAAGAACAAATATAACAATGCTTCTACTTCTAAACCTACCTCTAATTCTTATGACATTAAGGATGATTATAAATCCAAAATGATGTGCTATAATTGCAGGAAATTGGGACACTTCATCAAGGACTGCCCATATCCTAAAGCGGAGAAGTATACAGAGGAGGAAAAGAAACAAAGAAAAGAAAGAAGAGAGAAGAGATACCAAAAGAGCAAGGTGCTGTTGGCTGAAGCTGAAAAGATGGCAGCCATCCACTCATCAAACACAGAATCTGGCACTTCAAGTGATGACTCTGTTTTTGACGAAACACCTGCACTGCTGTGTCTCATGGCAAAGGAATCTGATGATTCTGACAATGAGGTAATACTCTCTGAAAGTGAGCTTGAACTGTTTAACTCATTTGAGCAAATGATGAACAACAAAGTAGATGTTGTTAATGAGCTTGCTAAGCTTAAGGACGAGATGATTCTGCTGAAAAAGCAAAATGCTAAACTGAAACTTAAGGTAGAAAAACCTGAAGAATCAGTCACGTATAAAAAGCTTTCGCATGAATGTGAATCTCTGAGAGCTGAATGTGAAATGTACAAGGGACAAATCAAAGAACTTGAAGCTAGAATATCTTTGCATAATAAGTCGTCTGTTCCTAAGTCGTCTGTTGTGACAACAGATAAACCAACTGAACAGAGTACTCCCTTAGTAAAAGAAAGTTTAGAACTGAACAAAGCTGAGAAATTTATATCTGCTGATAATAGTAATATTGTCTTGTATGTTCAGACTACTAAACCCATTTCACCTGAGATTGAGAAAAAGGAGATAAAAACTCCTAAGGCTAAGAAGGGTAAAAAGCCTGAAACTGAAAAACAGACTGGTAAAACCAAACAGCAGAGTAGTCCCAAGAAGTCTGCTGATAAGAGTAAAACCAATCAGACTAGTAAAGCTAAGTCGTCTGTTAAAGAGCAAGTAAAAAGCAGACCTAAGAAGCAAAGAAATTACAACAAAAATGCTTACTATGGAAATGAGTCTTATTATGTGCAACCTGCTTATCCACCATATTATGCTGCACCTCATTATCCACCTCATTTTGCTGCATATCCTGCTCATCAAACAATGCATGCCTACCCTGCTTATCATGCATCATATCCCGCTTATGAGCCTTATCATCATCATAATGATTATCAACATAATATGCCTGCTGATTATGATGAAGTTGCTCATTCTCCTGCTAAGACTGCAAAGCCTAGGAAGCCTAAGACTTCAACATCTTGGGTTGTCAAAGGTGATACTAATCCACCAGGACCCTCTCAATAAAGGGTACCTAAAACATTTTTATTTTGTTTTGTAGGTTAGGATTAGGAGTAGGAGTAAAGTAGCGAAGAAATGGTACTTGGACAGTGGATGTTCAAGGCACATGTGTGGAGACATACATGAACTGGCAGATGCTGTTGCTGTGAATGGTCCAAGAGTTACTTTTGGAGACAGCAAAGAAGGCAAGGTTGTAGCTGTTGGAAAGCTTATCAAAGGAAACATAGAGATATCTGACGTCTCATATGTTAGTGGCCTGAAGTACAATCTGCTAAGCATAAGTCAATTTTGTGACAAAGGATTTTCCGTAGTGTTTTCATCAGATAAGTGCTATGTTGAACAAATTGGAACAAAGAAGGTTATTTTATCTGGAAGAAGACAGGGAAACATCTATGTAGTCGACTGGAATTCTGTGGACAAGAATTCAAATGTTTGCTTAGTGGCATCTACACCAAGTGAAATCAGTTGGCTTTGGCACAAAAGAATGAATCATTTGAATTTCAAGACCATCAACAGATTGATAAAGAATGATCTGGTAGAAGGAATTCCAAAGACAGTCATGAGCAAAGACAAGCTCTGTGATGCCTGTCAGAAGGGTAAACAAGTGAAGTCATCTTTCAAAAGCAAGAAGCACCAATCCTCAACAAGAATTTTGGAGCTATTACATATGGATTTGTTTGGCCCTATTGACCCAATCAGCAATGGTGGAAAGAAATACTGCCTAGCTGTTGTGGATGATTTTTCAAGATTTACTTGGGTGATTTTCATGAAGAAGAAAAGTGAAACCAAGGAACATCTTACTAATCTGATGGAACTGATCCAGAATGAGAAAAGTCAAAGAATATTGAAGATCAGATCAGATAGAGGGACTGAATTTACAAACTCTACTGTTGAAGAGTATTGTAACTCCAAAGGAATCAATCATGAGTACTCTGCTGCCAGAACTCCTCAACAAAATGGAGTTGCTGAAAGGAGAAACAGAACTCTAAAAGAAGCTACCAGGACAATGATAGCTGAAGCAAAACTGCCCCAAAGATTCTGGGCAGAAGCTACAAATACAGCATGTTATACACAGAACAGATGTATGATCAACAAAAGTCAAAACAAGACACCTTATGAGTTATGGAACAACAGAAAGCCTAATATACAGTATCTTAGGATTTTTGGTTGTAAATGTTATGTTTTGAACAATGGGAAAAATCACCTTACTGCTTTTGCAGAAAAGGCTGATGAAGCTGTTTTTGTAGGTTACTCTACTGTTAGTAAAGCTTATAGAGTGTTTAACAAAAGAACTTTACTTGTAGAAGAATCTATTCATGTAGTATTTGATGAACCAAGTCAATCATCTGAAAAGAATCAAAGTGCAAACCCTGAGATATCTGCTGACTTTCAGAAATTGAATGTGGAAAGAAAGGAAGAATATGTACCCATCATACTACCCAACTTATCTCAAGCTGTTAACTCAAGTGCTGTTCAAAATCAGTCTGCTGATTGTCTAACAGAGGAGTTGCAAACAGCTGACAGACCAGAGACTGTTCAACAGACCACAACTGTTCAACAGACTACTACTGAGACTCCAACAGTGGTGTTGCAAGATCAATCTAGAGGACAACATCCAGATTTGCAACCTGATCTCAGATGGCTCAGAGATCACCCACCAGAGTTAGTGATTGGTGATCCCTTGGATAGAGTTAGAACTAGAAGGTCAACTGCAAATGAAACAATGTTTGTAAGTTTTCTTTCACAAATTGAGCCTAAATTAATTGATGAAGCTCTTGGTGATTCTCACTGGATTGAAGCTATGCAAGAAGAGTTGAATCAATTTGAAAGGAATGAAGTCTGGTACTTAGTTCCCAGACCTACTCATCAAAGAGTAATTGGCACTAAGTGGGTTTTCAGAAATAAGATGAATGAAGATGGTATGGTTACCAGAAACAAAGCAAGACTAGTTGCCAAAGGTTACTGCCAAGAAGAAGGCATTGATTTTGATGAGACATTCGCACCAGTTGCAAGGCTTGAAGCAATCAGATTGTTCCTAGCCTATGCTGCTCACAAGAACTTCACTGTCTATCAGATGGATGTGAAGTCTGCTTTTCTCAATGGAGAATTGCAAGAAGAAGTGTATGTTGAACAACCTCCTGGATTTGAAGTTTATCAACAAGGAGATAAGGTATATCGTCTGAAGAAAGCTCTCTATGGACTGAAACAGGCTCCAAGAGCATGGTATGATACTCTATCTGATTTTCTTTTAATTAAAGGATTTCGCAAAGGTAAAGTAGATAAAACCTTGTTTACTATTGAATGGGATAATCATATATTGTTGGTACAAATATATGTAGACGATATTATTTTTGGTTCAACTAACAAACAGATGTGTGAAAGATTCTCTAAGCTGATGCAAAACAAGTTTGAAATGAGCATGATGGGAGAACTAAATTACTTTCTTGGATTACAAGTCAAACAGCTGCCTGATGGTATTTTTATTAATCAAGCAAAGTACACAAAAGATCTGTTTAAGAAATTTGGTATGGAAACTAGCTCATCTGTTACTGTTCCTATGTCTACTGGACTTCGTCTGGACAAGGATGAAGGTGGCAAATCAGTTGACATCACCAAATACAGAGGCATAATTGGGTCACTGTGATACTTAACAGCTAGTAGACCTGACATTATGTATTCTGTTGGGGTTTGTGCGAGATTTCAATCAGATCCTAAGGAATCTCATCTCTTAGCTGCTAAAAGAATACTAAAGTATCTCAAAGGCACTCAAGAATTGGGATTGTGGTACCCAAGGGAATCAGGATTTGAACTTATTGGATATTCAGATTCTGACCTTGCTGGCTGCAAAATTGATAGGAAGAGTACTACAGGTACGTGTCAATTTTTAGGCAGTCGTCTGATCTCATGGATGAGTAAGAAACAGACTTCAGTATCCATATCTACTGCTGAAGCTGAATATATTGCTGCTGGAGCATGTTGTGCACAAATACTTTGGTTGAAGCATCAACTTGAAGACTATAATCTCAAGATCAGTGGAATCCCTATCTACTGTGATAATACAAGTGCAATCTCACTTACTCAGAATACTACTAGTCATTCCAGGACTAAACATATTGAGATCAAACATCACTTCATCAGAGACCATGTTGAAAAAGGAAATGTTATTATTGAGTATGTTCATACTGACAACCAGATTGCTGACATTTTCACCAAACCACTGAATGAAGCTAGATTCTCCACTCTAAGAGCGGAATTAGGCTTGTTAAAATTGGATTCATAAGCTGAGGGGGAACCTATCAGAAGACTGGGTTCAACAGCTTACTAATCTGACATCAACAAGTGTTACACTTCAAGAAGACTGACTCTCAACAGACTAGTTGACTGATGAATTCTTGAATTCAGGGGGAACGTGTAAGACTAGCGGTACCCTTGTTTTAAAGATGAAATCTTCAATGACAGTTAGTTGAAGTTGTTTTAATCAGAAGATTTGTTCTTAATTCTTGAAGATTCGAAGATTATTTATCTTGCTGGATTGACAAACAGCAAAGGAAGATCACTAGATATTGGCTTTCACTAGTGATATATTGTATCAGACAAGTCGTCTATCAGATAAGTATTACTTTACTCATCTGTTATTATTTATGTCATCTTATATTTAAAGTGTTGTGCAAAAACGTTTTATCAAAAGCACGCTTTTATAAGTAACAGACAAGTGGCGTTTCAAATTCCCGCCTGACTGACATAATTAATAAATTTTGAATTCCGCGATTCTCGCCCGCACGATTAAAAACTGACAGATCAAATCAAACCGTCCGCGTATAACACGGAAACCGAAGCAATTCGAAATCTATAAATCCAGATCTGATCAGAAGGGTTAAACCTTACGCACCCAAAATTATTCTAAGTGAAAAAGAAGTTACTAACTCATCTTTTCTGCCTTAAAAGTGTTTAATTTCTCTCAAGCTACTTCAAATTCTTTCAAAATGGCCGGAGCCGAAGGACGTTACCTGAACTACGAGAAGTTCTACGCTTCTGGAACTCCTCTAATGAAGGAAATCTTGGTTAAAATTAAATAGGCATCATTGGTCAAGGTTTTGGAAGCTCATGAGGAGTATGTTTTCACTGAAGATGTTGTTGATTACTACGAATCTAGGAAAAATGACCTAACCAAAATGATTTATGTGGCTACTGTCGGAGGTAAAACTATCTGTGTTTCACCTGCTGTTTTGAATGAAATTTATGGTCTGAAAAATGAAGGAGGAGAGGTATTCACTCTGGCTCAAGAAAAGGAGGAAGAGTTTTGGTTTATCTGTGCGAAGGATGGAGAACCAATGACTGGAAGCCTGATGAAAACTCAGCTGAAAGACGAGTTTCAAAGGTTTGCTGATATCATTGCGAAAATTTTGGAGTGTTGTACGAGCTCCTTAGATGGGTTACCTAGGAGAAGGTGACAATGGTTTGCATCTACTATGGGTTGGATGTTAACTGGGCTATTCACTACTTTTATCTTCTGGCGTTAAAGAAAAATGGACATGTGGTGATGATGAGTCATCTACTCTCAGCTCTGGGATGTCCATTGGTGAATGGGAAGACAGTTCACAAGCTGAAGGAAGTAAAAATGTATGAACCAGTTAAGATTGGAGCTACTTCTAAAAGAAAGGCAAAAGGAAAAGAAGAGAAGCCTGCTGCCAAGAAACCCAAAATTACCATCAAGACGAAGTCTGCTGATCAAACAGCAAACCCTGCTGTTGAAGCCAAATCAGTAGAGTCTACTGAAGATGCTAACAAGATACTCACTGAGGTGACTAAGGAAATTGATGAGATGAGTACTGAAACATCTCCAGAAAGAACTGAGTCTGACGAACCAGTTCAAATAAAAGAAGTTGGACGAAGAACAAGAAGTTCAGTGAATAGAATTGCTGAACCTCGACAACCTGAAGCTTTGCCCAAGCCAAAGGCAAAAAGAAAGTTAACTCTGGGTGGTCAACGAGTTACCTTTACCACTGCTCCAACTACTCAAGTCAGAGAAACTCCTGCTGCTGAAAGACCAGTGGATGCAGTAGAAAAAGCTGCAGAAGATGAGACAGCAGAGGACCAATCTCTTGACAAGTCTGCTGTTGCTGAACAGCCAACTACTTTACCAGCAGAGGAGAATGTCCCACTCATTCATCCTACACCAATTGATGCTGCCCCACTACAAGTAGTTGAATCACCTGCCGCCAGAAGGAAGAGAACTGGTAAGGCAAAGGTTAAAGTGATCACTGCTGCTGAACAGAAGAAGATAGATGAAGCAGCGAAGAAAAAGAAAGATCTAGAAAACGCTCGTAAACTTAAGGAGCTTGAGGCTCAGACTAAAAACATGTCTGAAGCTGAGATAGCTGCTAAAGAAGCTCGAGATTTGGCTAAGGCTATTGAAGCCAGTACCAAGGATGCCCAAGGTCCAAGGTATAGTGGTGGAATTACAATTGGAGATCCCAAGAAGCCAAAAGCTGTTATGCCAACACCCAAACTGCCAAAGAAGAAAAGATCATAACTGAAATATGCTCTGGACATAGTTCAAAATGACCCAGAGATGTTCAAACAGTTTGTGGCAGATCTTGAGCGGTATAACGACGTTTTGGTCCGTCAGAGTCTCTTTGTTACGGAAAAGATCAGATACAACAGATGGAGAGAGTATCGTCTGACAAAGACCAAAGATCAAATAGTACAGTGGAAGGAATTTGATGCTGAGGAAAGATGGGTCCTGCAATTTCTGGAAACTGGATGTCTGAGGCAAGCATTGGATTCAGATCACTTCTTTGATATGATCCACTATCGGATGAGGAAGTTGGCAAAGTCTGAAGCCAAGTTGCTACAAAATTCTGTTCCTGAAACTCCTGCTTCAGATGAAGATCTAAAGAACAGAATGGTAAAGTTGGCATTGTCTGTAACTCTGGAAGTATGGGCAAAGAAGACCAGACATCAGAAGGGTCAACCAAGCTCATTATTACCTATGCCAAGCTTACAACAGATCGTCTTTGGACCGGCTATCAAAACATATGAAGATCTACCTGAACAGACAACTTCACAATTTATACCTGCTATTATATTTACACATAAAACTGTTGTTGCTGATAATGGTGTTGATGTTGTTACAGAGGTAAATGAGCCAATACAGGTCCAACAGAAGACTGCTGAAACTTCAACATCATCAGAGAAGTTGCCCCAACAGCAGACTACTCTGATTGATGAACCAAAGGAGTCTGAGTTAACTCCTGAGATTGTACCAGCAAGCACAGTTACTCCATCACCTTCAGGAAACTTACGACCAACCATCTTGGAGTCCATCCAACAGTTGATTGCCAATTCTATGAAGGAAATGGAAGACAGACATAGAGAACAGATGAAGAATTTTGAGGAAGTAGCCTTAACTATGCTGTCTACTGCTGCTGAAAAAGTCCCAAAGGCTGTTGATCCTAGCCCTCTGATAGTGGAAGAAATAGCTAACATCAAAAGTGAAGTACAAGCTATCAGACTAGATGTGGAAACATTTGGTGCAAGGGTCAAGAACAATACAGCTGGTTGGAGGGACATAAATGAAGTTGTTGCAAAAGCAATGGAGGCTCATGAAGAAAAAGCTGAGAGCATGTTGAAGGCATTCACCACATCAGCTGACTTGATTCTGAGTTCTCAGATTCAACTCTGTGATCAAGTGGATCTTACATTCAAGAAGATTGAGTCGTATAACACATTGCAGCAACTGAAAAGGGAAAATCATCTTGTGGCGGTGGATAAAAACATCAGACTGATCTGTGACGCAATTAACATCACTCCTATTCTGCCTGAAGAACCCGTCTACCCTACTGATGATGACAAAAAGGGGGAAGATGGAGATTCTACAACGAAGAAGAAGGGTGCTGATGCTAATCTATCAGCTGACGTTACTGAAAAGTTGGACTCTGCTGAAAAGGATGCTGATGATGAAAATACAAGCAGACCAGATAATGAAGTAACTGCGGCAGACAACGATGCTGATGAAGAGCCCAAAGAACCAGTAAAATCTGATAAGGAGATTGCTGCTTCCAAGGACTCTGCTGCTGAACAATTGGATCCATACGTCAAGTACAAAAGAATAGAGGATCTCAGAAAAAGATTTGAAATGCTTGAACAAGATCTCTCTAGTTCTGAACAAGAAGATGAAGACCCTGAAGATGAAGAAGAAGGAGTAACACAAGAAGAAAAGAAGGACTAGACTAAGTTATTAGACTAGGTCACTTGTAATCTTTTTGTTAAACTTGTAAAATTTTACTTTCTGCTACTTCATCATTTGAACTTGTAATCTGTAATCAATTGACATATCTATAAAAGTTCAAGTTTCCAACAAATTATTTCTATCTCAGAAATTTTTGAGGACTTAAACTTTAGCTTTAGGAACAGGTACTTAGCTGAAGTTTTGTCATCATCAAAAAGGGGGAAATTGTTGGATGAAGATGAAGATGGAAGACATAAAGTGAAGGGAGGTTTTGATGATTTCCAAAACATCAGAATCAGCTAAGTATGGAAGCTTAGTAAAAACCTTCGAAGATATTTGACTAAGGAAGACTTATTCAGACTAGTCAAATATGGTCCAGAAGACTACTGATCTATTGCTGAAGAAGAAATCAGACTGGTGGACAATCAGCCGACTCAAATCAGATTAGTTCAAGTTTGGGATCAGCCGAGTATACATCAGACGAGTAATTTCGATCAGCTGAGTGGAAGTAGATCAGAAGATCAGTGCAACGGTAATAAATGCATTTGGAGTAATAAATGCTGAAGAGGAAGGGTATTAATGACAAATGATTGAAGAAAAACCTCGTATCAGATTGGTGCATTTAATGCGATCTGACAGCAAGTACAGCAGAGTGTACAGTGTTCAGTCGCAGGTAGCCGTTTCTGCAGGAAGGACCAGTACTCGAGGATTTGAACAGCTGTCGATCTCTCAACGGGCAGAAATTCAAATCTCCAAGTATAAATAGTTCAGTTCGTGAGTTGAAGAAAGAGACAACACACTTTGAGAGCTAAAATTCGAAGCAGAACTTTTCTTAGTCTCAAAACTCAAGAACAGAACACTCATCAGCTAAGTCATTTGTTGACGAAGCAAATAGAGAGAAAACCAGAAAATACTTGTAAAATCTGAGTGATTTTGTTAGGTTGTGTTGTGAGGAGTAGATATCAATCTTTGTGAGCGATATTACTTCAGAGGTTAGGAATTTCTTTGTGATTTCCTACTACGAACTTGTGGCCAGTTCATCTGTTGGTTGGCACAAGCAGAGTGTACTGTAATCTTTGTGACTATAGTATAACCCAAGATCTAAGTGACTTGGAAGAGTGGACTAAAGGATTTACATCCATATAACCACTATAAAAATCCTTTGTGTTTTTAACTTGCATTATTTTCTGCATATCCATAACAGCAAACTAAAAACACTTTAAGATTAATTGTTTGAAAAGTTTTAAAAAGAAGTTTGTTTAAAACTGGGGATAAAACTTTTTCTAGGATAAGTAAACTACTTGTGAAAAACACTTGATAAATCCGCTGCAAGATAGTTAATTTTGAAACTCTGATTTTGATAAAATCAGCTAAGTAAAATCAGAAGAGTGGTCAACTCTGCTGTTCAAAGCTTTGTGCAAGATCAGCTTAGTCTGCTTACAATTCTTGATCAGCTTAGTCTGCTGACAGAAAAGTTAGAGATTTTTAAAAGGCAAATTTTTAAAGAGGTTTATTCACCCCCCCCCCTCTAAACCTCATCTGACCACTTGGGACCAACAAGCTATTTACCCCATGAAATGCATAATGTTTTATTTGCCTCCATGTGATTTGGAAAAGAGCAATTTAACCCCCTTTGTAATGATAATGTGGCAGTTTACCGCCTTGTGTTATGATATATGTGACAATTTACTGTACTGTGTTATGATAAATGTGGAAATTTACCCTCCTATGTTTCAAAATATTATTAATGCCCAGTCTCAGTTTCGACAAGTGAGTTAACTCTCCGGTTGAAATGGGTAAAATGTTTCTTTAAATTTTTCATAGGGGGGTAATTTCTATTTTTCCTCTCAAAGGGATAAATGGAGCATTATGCATTTTGTAGGGGATAAATTGCCATTAACTATGGATAAAAATTGAGTTTGGTATGAAAGTTGCAATGATAATATATCATGTGGTATCAAATTTGCATTTTCATGTCCAATGGCACCAAAGTTACAATATGACCTATCATGTTGTACCAAAAAAGGAAATTTCCCAAAACCCCTTTAATTTGTTCAAAATTTAATCTCCTATGATGAATTAAGCAATTTGAACCAATTTGATACCGGCTCGTGTAAGAATTAAATTTATGTATGACAATTTCATACTAGTTAGTAGTTAATTATTAATTTCATGGCATGCAACACACATGATCAATCGATTGATTTCTAGTAAGGACATTGGCCAACGAAATTGCCTGGAGGATCATACTTGAAAAAAATTACCCAGAACTCGTTGTTGCACCGACCCCTAGCGCACCTCAACCGCACCGAGTTACGCAACATAACCTGCACGTAGTGTCTACACTCTCCTCCGACACAAGTGTTGGAAGATCAATTATAAAATTTCCTCTCTAACACTCACAATTTCATCGCGGCTTGGCCAATGAAATCACAACCGCACAAGGCAAGATTTTCTCCGTAAGGACGATTAGCTGAATGGACAAGATTACAACCACTGCTAATTATTTGATTAACATAGTCATTGGCTCGACTCCCACATTGTCACGGCGGTGTTGTGTACATCAAAATAGTCTTGAGGTGAGTTTTGGGCTTCAGTACATGAATTTTGTAACATGGTGATTGAGATAATAAAATTGAAGAAAATGAGAGAAAGGGAAAATTTCTTGTGTTTTTCCATTTTTCTTTCTTTTTGGAGTTAGGAAAAAATTGTGGTGTGACTAGTTGTGCATGAGAAGTAGGGTATATATAGCGAAGTAGCATGGAACTTAATTTCCTATCCAAAGAAAATGTAAATTTTCAAACATATTATTCATAAAATTTCATGATTCATGTATATATGTACGTAGTACAATAAATATAAATGGGTTTATCCATGTGATGTAACTAATAGAAAATTTACTCTCTTTGTGCGATATGAAAATAAGAATATTACATTTTTCATCGTGAATGTGTTTATAATTACTCACACGTATCATAATGTACGCGACTGAGAATTAATTTCGATGTAGAAATTGGTCAATTTAACTATATGATCTTGACAACATATTCAATTAACATTTAAACACAATAATATTGGTTAATGACCACCTTACATGTACAATGTGAAAACATAAAAACTAGATGGCGACATTGTAAATTATCTAATGTCGAAACTGCTGTTTAATAATAACACAAGAGAGTATTTAATTTACTAGCCTCCAATCCAATGAAAATGTTCTCAAACATGTGATTCATATTATTTCATGTATCTACTTAGTACATGAAATTTAAACTGACAAATAAATTTAATTAATTGAGACTAATAAGTTGTTGTAAATCTTAAAATTGCACATGTAATGACAACTATATTGTTTAATTTTCCATACCGAAAGTGATTGCATCAACTTATAACTGGAAAATTATGTTGAGCTGTTTAGCTTCTCTCTTCGAAATTTCTACGCATTGAAATTGTTAGTGGACATTTTATTTTTTTTCTTCCCAACTTCAATTTTCCATATCACAAGATATTCCTCACCCATGATTAAATATATGTACAATGATTTTATAGGTAGAGATGCATGTGTCCTCATTTCTCTCAATGTCCAAAATTGTTAGTGGTCTCGTGGAGATTGCATTCCATGCAACTCAAGTGTATTATGTGATTTCTAATTCTTAGGTGCGAGTTTTAGATCCAAAAAATTATGGGCTTGGAATTTTGCAAAAAAAAAAAACGTATCTTTTGTTGTTTGATTAAATCCAAAAAATATCCTACTTAATTAACTACTACATATTTCTTACTTTTTTTTAATAGGACATCTTAAGCCCAATAAAAGATTCATAAAACACGATCCCAGCTAGCTAACTAATAAGGACGCTCCAAGGAAGATCATAATTACAAATAATGAAAAACCATCAATTCTTACACTGATCCCTATCATAATCCAAATGTGATGATTCGTGCTAAACAACTTGCATAGTAAAAACTCTCCTCCAACACATGAGTTGGATTCATAATTAAAGCAACGGTTAAGTTGGATTAATGGAAAGCAGGGGAAATAGGTTAATAAAAATTGGCAAAATCGATAAATGTCGGTTAAACATGTGAAAATAATTAAAAAATTTGAGTAAAATGGATGAACATTGGTAAAGTTGATGAAAAACAGGTGAAACCGGTAAAACAACGCCTGTGAAATCGATAAATACATATGGAATTGAATAAATTTGTATAAAATTAAATATCCTATTATTTCATGCTTTTAATTTATCACATTTTCTTTTTATAATTTATCATGAAATGACTTTCTAGAAACTATAAGTGGAACTTTAATACTGGAAGTGATATATGACCATGTATCTTTAAGCAATTTTGATGTTTGTTTTTCGAGATTGGATTCAAATCCCACATCGGTTACATGTTAGTGTCCATCCGTATTAGTTTTGTATATTACAACTTGATATCTCGAGATTTTGGATTCAAATCCCACATCGGTTAACTTTTAGTATCCATCCGTATTAGTTTTGTTTATTACGGTTTGATATCCGATCAATCAATTTACAAATACTTAACGGCAATCTCATATATATAACGGTTTACATGGACCGATTGATCATTTTTGGAAAAAAAAATTCTTAATTAGTTAGTTATTTATTTGCCCTCGTATTAATTGAGAATCATATACAAAATTTTATCCATATGCAGTATTGCGAAAAACAACTGTCTAACTTAATGTGAATTACCATATAATTCACAATGATATATATGTAAATTAAGAGAATCATAAACCACAACATTCATGCACAACTACAAATTTTGCATCCCGATGCTTATTTAGTAAAAAATGTAAAATGCTCATTTCTTCAGTTAGAAAAAAGAATTAAATGCTACATTTATTCAATTATTCTTTAGGTGATAAAATGAACAATTGTATTAGTAAAACAATAATGGTTTGAATTTCCTCAATTACCTGGCGCGCTTAATGAATTTTCCAAACTTCAATTAACTATTCACCTATGAAGTGCATTTGCACCTATAAATACCACACTTTCTACATGCCTAAACCATCAACCTTGATAAGAAAGCTCTCCTTCTTATTTAATCTCCCGAGCCCCCTTTTTACGATGAATGCAGGTCATAACGACCCATCTGAATCGAATCATTTCCAAAACAAATCTGCTAGAAAAGGGAAAGGGCGGCAAAAAATAATCATAGAAAAAATAGAAAATGCGAATAACCTTCAGGTTACGTTCTCAAAAAGTCGCGTTGGTTTATTCAAAAAAGCTAGCGAACTAGCCACACTCACTGGTGCTGAACTTCTTGTTATTTTCTTTTCCCCTTGTGGGAAAGGACATGCATTTGCCCACCCTGATATAGAAACCATTTCTAACAAATATCATGGCCAAAAACAAAATGAAAACCAAAACCAAAACCAACCAAGTACTGAAACTGACCTCTACCTCATAACTCAAAGAAACAATAATATAACTCAAATAACCCAGGAGCTAGTTCAAATGGAAAATCAATTAGAACTCGAGAAGATAAAAGCCAAAGAACTTGAAATGGATAACCTTGAAACTCGAAACCAGGGGTATTGGAGTCGTCCTTGCATACTTGAGCTAAGGAAAAATGACGTAGCTGATTTGGCAGAGAATTTTGGTAAATTTAACGTAGTTATGGATGATATACTAGAAAATCATCATCCGAGTATAGTGAATCCGAATACGAACACAAATCCGGATCCAAATATAAACTTAAATATATATGCTCCTGATCAGATGAATCATGCTGCAGGTACTGGGACCGATGGGATCAATTACCCTTGGCCAAACCAAACTGGAACCAATTATTTGTTGGACAACATGACTGATAACTTAAACGGGTTAAATTTAATGGACATTCAAGGGCCGACTGGGACCAAAAATCTCTTGGACATACCAAGATTGAGTGGGACCAACAATCTCATTGACATACCACCAGGGCTTAGTGGAACCAACCTCATGGATCCTAGATCTGATCCCAAGTGGGAACAATTTTCTACTTTCACTACTACTCCTGCGAGTCGTAGCAGCTCATCTAATATAACTATCCCAGGAAATCCCAACACGGGCAATGCGGCTCCATATGTTTTGCAACCTGGAAATTATATTGTGCCACTAATGCAAGACAATTTAGAGAACATGTTTCAGGGGACGTTCAACAACAACATTGGAATTTCTACGATTCCAAATCTTCAGGGAAATTTTCAGAACATGTTTCAGGGGGCGTTCAATAACAACAACAATGGAAATGGAAATTTTACGGTGCCATATCAGGGACATGTTCAGAGCATGTTCCAGGGGTTAAACAATAATAATGGCTCTAGAAATTCTACGGCACCAGGGCAAAACAATGATATACAAAATAGGATTCAAGAGTTCAACCACATGAATGGCCATGAAAATTGAGGTTTAAATGTCTTTGTTTGAATATATATTTTAATTATTAAAAACCCCCTTGTTGTTTTTCATTAATAGAAAAACCCATTTCCAAGTTAAATAACAATTATATCTCCACCAAAGGATGAAGAAATTTCATCTTAACCTAAAAATGATCAATTATCCCCATAGTTAACTTTGAAAATTACCAATAACCCCACCGTTCACATAAAGAAATTTATGAAGTAATTCCAGATGGCTTCTTTTGCTAATAAATATAATACAAAGGGATTTTTGTTAGTTAGGTAAACCAAAAATTTTTTTTTTTTTTTTATTTAGCTCAAAAAATATACTTTATTTTATTATCCTGATCGTGCCTTGGCACGAATGGGATCAGTCTGATTTAAAGCTTGAATATCCTTGTGATTCTATTTATCTTCTTCAATTATATAGAAATCATAATGATAAGTAATAGTTTTTGTTTTGGATATTTTTAGGGAATTCGAGATGGGTTCATGCTATGAAATGTTCGGGACAAATGGTATTTGTGGAAGCTCCGATAATTCCATTCTTGATAAACAGTGTGGAAGCCGGATTGCAGAAAGGTTATGGGCCTATTACCTTTCCAAAGGTGCATGATGCTGGTCATATGGTTCCGATGGATCAACCGAAAGCATGATCACAAATGTTGAGGAGATGGACACAAGGCAAAGAACCTTTAGAAATTCTTTTTTCCTTTTTCTCCCAAAGCTTCTGTCAATACCTTAGTTTGAAACTTTGAATGTACTTGTGGTGCACTCAAAATCTGAAACAATGATGAATAATGAATGCTTTTTAATAGTGTTTTAATTGTATACCAATTTTGCTCTCATATTATATTAATATGTCAAAATTATATCGTAAGAGCTTAGTCAAAACCACACTCAGCGTAGTTGTTGTTCGTTTTATAGACCTTGATACCACTGAAAGAGACAATCAATATCTGGAACAACTCATTTATGATCTTAATCTAATTTAATCACATTATTTAAATTTGGTTCTTGATTTGACCGAAATTCGTCTTAAGGTTTTATCTCAGTAAATTATTAAGAACAATTTAATATATTAGGGGTTTGGTTAAAGTACTCAGGATGGAGCAATTCAAGAATAAGCAAAGCAATATAATTGAACAACAATCAGAGGAGGCGAACAAGAGTAGTATATTTCTTAGGTTAAATTTTCGGATCCACAATACAATGTAAGATTTGCTATTTATAATATTCCTACCGTCCTAACTGAACTAGGAGTCCTATTTAGCCTAGGAAACCTGTATGGCCTTGGAGTATCACTGGGCCCATTAAATCCCCTGGGACGGACAGTAGGTCGATCAAAGCAGGTCGATCAGATACGAATTTAACTGGTCGAGCCGATCTTGAAATCCCCGTTGGTCGGATCAATTCTGAACTGGCTCGATAAATACTTATTCGATCATAGGTACAAAATAGCCCTCATCAATACTCCCTCACTTCTCGAGCGTAATCGTAGCTGGAGCTCGTAGAAGTAAAAGTAGTTATTTTTTCCATGTTGTTCATGAAGTATGCCTCGTTAAAAACCTTGTTCGGAAAAACCCTCTTCGGGATAAAAACCAAACGAGGAAAAAAGAGTGCATATCCATTTGAACCTTCCTCGTACAGACACGTATCTTGGTTAACGTGTGTCAGAAGATGTCAAGGTCTTTTCATGATTTTAATTGGCGGGAATATGAAGAGACGCGAAGGGTTGAATCCGTCTTTTCACAATATATATATATAGTGGAAATCAATGGATCAATTTACTTTTACCCCAGATTGATATTTAACCCTTCCAGCAGTAAAAGTTTACGTCGATAGTTTACCCATTTACTCATCCTCTCGAACACCTTTTATCCAAATATAAAGAAATGGCTTCGACCTCACAGAATCCTCCTTCTCCTACTCAAGCCGTTGGAGAAGAAATTCCATCTAACATTCCCAATCCTGATATCCTTTCTTCTGACAATGAGGCAATAGACAATTCCCAAGCAGAAGAAGTTAGAGATTATGCCGAGGATGAAGTAGATAGTTTGGTCGTGGAAATTATTCCAGAAGGAGAGATGATGTCAAGAGCGTCTAAAAAATCTAAAACGACCCAACCTCAGATTTCTGCACCTGTAGAACTTTTTCCTTCTCGATGGAGAGAAGAAGATCTACCATTGTTGAAAAGGGAATATGGTCGCTATTTTCCATCAGATTTTGAGATCATTATTCCTACTTCCGAGCAGAGAGTTAATACTCCTCCTGCTAACTGTCGAGCTTTTTATACGTCCCACTTCGACCATGGGCTCCGTTTTCCCCTTTCCTCAATTCTCCGACAGTTTCTGGAGACTTTCATAGTCTCCTTGACACAACTCGTTCCGAACGCCATAGCTTTTATTATGGCATTTTCTGTTTTGATGGTTGCACGAGGTCTACAACCCTCTTTTCGAAATTTTCTTCATTTCTTTCGCTTTTCAGTATCGAGCTCCTCCAACAGAGGTTACTATTATGTTAGTCAGAGACCTGGCTACGCTATTCTCGAAAACGCCATTTCAAGCAATAGTATGGAATGGAAATCAAATTTCTTCTTTGTTAGAGCTCCGACCGTGTCTATCCTCGAAAATGGAGAAAAAGAGGAGTTTTCTCACGACTGGGGATACAATGATCTTTGGGTATACGGCGGTCGAAAGGTGATCGGTCAGATGTCCCCAGATGATCAATTTTCATCTGCTTTAATTGACCAGATGAGGTCGGATAAATATCAATCGGCCTACTTGATCGGAGAAATCTTTCTTAGAAAGGCTGGATTAAGTTCACTGGAGTTTCCCATTTCATTGGATGATCGACCTCTTGGTAAGATCATTTCCCATTTTTAATTTATAAAAGGATCTATGAATTCGTTATTTACTATCGTCTAATTTCTTCTCAACGCAGCCACCCTAGTGGAGAATTGCCGTTTTTCAGTGGTTGGAAAATCCGTTCTCTCGAACTCAAAAAAGTCCTGGGGTAGAGCCCCCATAGAGCAGAAGGAGTCGAGAAAAAGAAGAAGAGATCAATTTATGGATTTGGAGAATATCGAGGAAGAGTCGTTTGAAGATGTTGATCCTATCAGAGTAGCTCCTCCTTCTTCCGCTCAAACCTCATCGGACATACCGTCTTCAAGCTCTCGCCAAGGCCGCGGTTATCCTCCTAAATTTCTTAGGGATCAACATGGTATTCTCGGCTGTCAATCCTGGTCGGAGCGTAACCCTACCGGTCCTGAAGCTAAAAGGAGAAAACAATTCTTTGACAAAGGAGGGGAGTATTTTACTCATGTCGGAGATATTGGTCATAAAGCTTCCCTGGTAGATATGATCGAGAGTCATCTTCAAGGGAAACGGGCGGCTGGGTATTCTGAGAAGGATACATTGATGTCTGATGATAAGGAAAACGTCGTCGATAAATCCATTCGAATTCTTCTTTCTTCGACCTTCACTCAAGATGTTAACAGGACGGTAAAGAAAAAACCCCTCGAGCAATTCGCAAGAGCAGCACATGCTCACGCAGTGGTAATATTCCTCAATTTCTTCTGATCTTTTAATAATCTATAATATTCTATTTGAAGGTTAGTCATAAAATTTTCTTTGTAATAGGCGGGTAATGCCTTGGTGTCCGCTTTATACGATATGGCATTGCATAGGGATCAATGCGAATTTGTCGAGGAAAGCAACAGAATCTTGAACGCAAGGGTCAAAGAACTTGAAGAGCAGCTTGCTCAGGTCAGTGATTCTCGATCTTCCGTGGAAACTCAACCTGTTCCTCTTGCTAATAAGGATTTAGAAACTGATAATCCGCATATTATTGGCATGATGACGGATGCTAGTCGGTATCAGGCCCAGGTCGATCAGTTAACACGAGAATTGGATGATCAACGAGTGTCACACACCACCGTAGTTAGCAGGTTGGAATCGGAGATTGCCTTACTTCGATCTCAACTCGCGGCAAAGGAAGACGATTCTACTGATTTGGAAAAGATCATAGACGAGCATCCATCTTCCGAGGTTGAGCCCATTATCCGAGGTTTTCTGGATTCCCCAGTACATACTGCCATAATTCATCAGAAGATCGGAAGTCTGCTTTTGAGCTCGTTCTATAAAGGTGTTGATCAATTAATCGAATCTGGGCAGATTCCTGACAAGCGTGATGAGTATCGCAAGGTTTTGGCTATTGAAAAGGATCGAAGTCTTCAAGATTATCCTCCTGAGTCTTTACCTTCTGTTGATTATAGCGGCCATCCTCTGGCTCATTTAGTCGAGGAGTATGGAACTCCAATTCCCGTGCCAGAACCTGACTTAGATTTGATAAAGGATATTATGGAGGATCAATCAGGCGAGGAGGAAGATATCGTCGATGAAGAGGATGTTGAAGGAGACCAAGTCAACAAGGGGAATGAAGGAGAAAAGGGAGGCTCGCCTTTGAAAGAAACCAACATCCATAGTTAGGACGTTTTTATTTCTTCTTTTATCTTGTCGTAATTGTAGATCTTTTGAACTCTGTAGAACATGTAAATTTCCTTTTATAATATATATGATTTTACTTAGATATACTACGTCCTTATGATGATCACAGTACATATTCGTTGACCTGCTTTTTCCTTACATTTGAATTTTTACTGTGCGCGCCAAGGTCCAAGGACATAACTGTCATTTCCTTAACTGTATATAAAGGTGAATCTTTTGGAGTTTTTACCGCGCGTCCCCACTTGCGATATAAAATTTTCTTGTTATTGATCGGAGCTCATAGTTCGATTATTCATAAGAACCTTTGATTGTTTGATCATGAGTTCCAACTTATTTTCTGGAGCTTCAAAACGCTCTCTGCGGGGTTCTTCCCGACGAGACACTCCGAGAAAAAAGCCTCGACTGGAAAGTTCTCATCAATCGTCCACCCAAGGGGGAGCTTCTTCTCGAGAAACCGTGCCTCGATCTGACCCAGCGTCGTCTTCACCTAATGGACATCCGAAGAATGCGAAGTCTATTCCTTCACCATCGGAGAAAGCTAGGCATTCCTCGACGGGTCTTCCGATCCGTAATCCCTTGGTTGATCCAAGAATTCTTGAAACTTATCAGAATGAGGGTTCTCGATCTATTTCTCCTCCTCTTGTAAACCCAACAATTGATCAAGAGTCGCGTGTTATATCTCCTCCTCCAGTTAACCCATCAGCCAATGAGGAGTCTCGAGCTATCTCTCCTGCTCCCATCAACGATATAGCACACGAGGAGTCTCGAGCTATCTCTCCTTCTTCTGTCGACCAATCAATGGAGGAACGTCCTCCTTCCGATCGAGGTATAACAAATCGACCCATAGGTCAAGAAAGTTCCCATCAGGCCGTGAGTACTGCTCCAAATTCTGAGATTGTTGCTCCCAATTCTGAGATCGAGCCCACTCTGCAACTAAGAGGGCCCGTGGAAGACATTCCAGAATCTTTCTTTTCCCATCCAGGTTCGCAAGTTGTTTCGACCTCTCAAGACACTCAGGTTGTCTCTCCTGTTCGTGTTTCACAAGGAGCGTCGAAAACTGGGTCGGGTCCCAGTCGTTCTGCAATTGAAAAGGTCGCAGACGACCCGCTTCTTTTAGATGAACGTCCATTTAAAGAGCAGGTTGAAGAGATAACCGAGTTTGATATAACCCGATCAGGTGGGGTTTCAATTGACGCGAGTATACCATCAAGCCTTAATCCTGATGGGGTTTCTTGGAATCTGGGAATGGGTACTATTTTGCCTAAGGAGCTTGAAAGACTGAAGAACCACTCTTCTCTGCAACTTGTCCAGTCCATCTTCAAACGTTTAGAGATGGTATGCGTATTTTGTTATTTTAAAAAGATCTAAGTGTTTTAAGTGTTTTACTTATATCTCTCAATATAGGCTAAACATGAAGCTCTCCAGCTCGGAATACAGAATGACGAACTCTATTTTGCTCGAGAAGAATCCCTGGATCGCACAAATATAATTGCCGCTGCTCATCGATTGCTGATGACTGAGGTTGAGCATCTCCGAGCTACCACTGAAAGGCTCACTAGAGAGAATGGAGAACTTGCTCGAGCAAATAGTAGTTTGGAGGCTGAAAAGGAGCAGCTTACTAAGGAGAAAACAGATCTTCTTCAACTGAAAGATCTGGAGTTTGATAGGGGTTTTTCCCTCGGATATGAGCAGCGTGCCCAAGAAATGATGACTTATCTTGGTTATCCTACAATTCCTGCTCATGTTCACGAGACGGTAGACAAAGATCTTACCCCTGATCATACTCCCGAACAGTAGACAAGAGTCTTTCTGCATTTGTTTTTTTTTTTTTTTTTTTTTTTTTTTTTTTTTTTTGGAATGTAAATATATATTTTTGCCTGATAAACGGAAGAACCTTTTTGTTCAATTTCTGCGCCTCTCCGACCTGTATGTTGATAATTAATTTTATGCAATATTATTGAAAGATGAGAAGTCAACTTGGTAGGTGTGCCATAACTGTAGGAACGATTCGTATGCCTTGTCCGTTGATTGGTTAATTCCTCATAGTATAAATAACTCATTGGAGAAGTAGGAAAAGAAGAAAAACTGAAATAATATGCCACCTCTAAACAGTTTAACTTGGTTTTTATGGCCTGTTGACTACGGTGGAGATATTAAACCAGGGAGTTCTTTAGATAGACGAGAGCTGGTTAGTTCATTAAAATGGTGTTGCATCCATGCATGCTCGAAAACTTGTCCCCAAGGCAAGGAGAACGATCCTGTCTCAATTGTATGACAGCAAATTTCTTCCCTTCGTAGTGTGCTTTTAGCTTGATACTGTGATCGACCCTAGATGCAGTATGCCTCATTTGGTTTATTTAGAGGTTGGTAATTCACCTACATCAGCAAATATACGCACTTCTGCATGTTCCTCGTTTTCATGCAGCGGTAATAGTCCGAGGAGAAGGTAGATTTGAAGGAGCAGATCGTTCCGAGGAGTAACAAAATAGGCTTAACGTTTGAAATAATTGTAACGATCCTTGAATGTACATGTAGTTTTTTGTGACGATATTGTTGTAAAATGTAACGACCTTCTCAAAGATCTGAATAAAATCCATTATTCCTTGTATCTTCCTTTCAATGATCGATCATTTGTCCTGATTCTGCGAACCGTTCTTACAACGATTTTAATCTGGGCCGTTGATAGGACCTCAATGTACACCATTGGATCCTTTATCCTCCGCCTATAAATAGATTCACTTCATCCCTCTCCATCTCACAGAAGATGAAGTCCTTCAATATGAATATGCATTATTATAAGTATTGTCGGCCACCAAATTTGTCGATTTATCTACCGAGGAGGTCATGACTTGGTATGGGAGGAATTGGAAAAATGAGATCTCTAGCTTATATGGTGAGGGTCGGGCAAACCTCACAATTGGGGATTGGTTGACCATATACAACGCCGTATGATAGAGGTCGAGAGTGGAGGAAAGCAGGATTCTATGCTTTATCGAAATCAACTTGTTTCTAAACGGTTGGTGACGTCGAGCATGAGACCCTTCTGATCTCTATTTTAATCGATAAAGAAGAAGCATCAACTTTTTCAAGGTGGTGGCATTAAGAAAGCCTGCGGCTTAGGTCGCCCACCGGTACCCACCGATCAGTAAAATAAGCCTGAACATTAATTTCTCGTCACTGTTCTCAAAGTAGGAGAAAAACTGATCGTTCCGAGGAAAGTTTGAAGCCTTCTGAAACCAAATTCTTTCTTTTGTTATTTTGTAGGTGTAATTGTTTAGCGTAGCTGATCGATGAATATTCAATATGTAATACTAGCTCTGCTATGATAGTCCTTGTATTGTCTTCATCGATCTAATATAATACCTCTATTTCGACCGAGTCAAAAACGCATTTATTTCCATTCCTTTATTTACGGCTTGCAGTTATGATGTTGTAACGTAATTCCCGATGTGGTGTTATAGCCGTTGATTGGATGTGAGTCTCACCGTAGGATTTCAACTTATCCTGTCTATAAAAGGAATCTTCCTTCTTTTAGTTATCATCACAAGTAAAAAATCCTTAAATAATGTACTTCTTCTTTGTCCAAAATGGCGGTCGTCCGCCTAATTCGAGAGTCAAACAAATCACTCACCACGTCGACTTGGTATGGGCGGAATCGGAAAATGGAGATTTCCCAAAAACCATGAAATCTCCGACCCCTAATAAGGGGAATGGATTGGAATGCCTACCCTCATCCGAACATCCTATGAAAATGGGTAAAGGTCGGTGTTGTGGGGATCCGGTCTATTAGTTACGCGGTCGGTGGAAAGCTGGTCAGTTCATTAAAATGAGCTTATATGGTCAAAAAATGCTGACCACCACCGACCGTTGTAACATTATGATCTCTCAAAGCTCTCCCTGATTCCAAAGCTTTGTGACCGTGAGAACGATTGGTTCTAGCTGGTGGCAAGAATTCTGGGAGCAAGTCGGAGATAGATCAGGCGGAAGACCCTTTGGTTGCCTCTTTGCTTCCTAGTGTTTGCTATTGCTTTAGCTAGGATATCATAGGTATTTCCGATGTACGTGTTTATCAGTGACATAAAATTTTACTGTATATCAGCTATTCATTTGCGTAGATCGTTCGATGAATGTATACTTCATTTATCAATGTATACTTTTAGTCTTGTGTCAATCTTTGAATTTTGGTTTTAAACTTCGTAGATCATTCATTAGGAGATCGATGAGTGTATACCGACCCAATCGGTTTTACTCGGAGATTTGTAGGTTGTGTACCAATTATTGGTTTTAACCTTTGTAGATCATTTATGTAGGAGATCGATGATTTTATACCGACCCAATCGGTGTTACTCAAAAATTATTATACTTAGGTTGTTTACCAAATGTGGTTTTAACCTTTGTAGATCGTTTATGTAGGAGATCGATGAGTTTATACCGACCCAATCGGTGTTACTCAAAAATTATTATACTTAGGTTGTTTACCAAATGTGGTTTTAACCTTTGTAGATCGTTTATGTAGGAGTATTGATGAGTTTATACCGACCCAATCGGTGTTACTCAAAAATTATTATACTTAGGTTGTTTACCAAATGTGGTTTTAACCTTTGTAGATCGTTTATGTAGGAGTATTGATGAGTTTATACCGACCCAATCGGTGTTACTCAAAAATTATTATACTTAGGTTGTTTACCAAATGTGGTTTTAACCTTTGTAGATCGTTTATGTAGGAGATCGATGAGTTTATACCGACCCAATCGGTGTTACTCAAAAATTATTATACTTAGGTTGTTTACCAAATGTGGTTTTAACCTTTGTAGATCGTTCATTTCCGAGCGCGTTCAATGGAGAAGTAAGCAAAAGCTTTTATTATAGTTTGAAGACAAATTAATGGTAAAAGGAAAACAATCAAGACATACTGAAAAAACTAAAAAAGAAAACTAATTTCTTGGAAATCCTGTCTAATTCCTGAATCTTCTTATCTTTGAACTCTATCGACCATAATATCTTCTGAGATTTACAGCATTCCACGTCCGCGGGAGCGGAGTTCCATCCATATGAGCTATCTTGTATGATCCCTTCTTTCCGACCGCAATCACCACGTAGGGACCTTCCCAATTTTGTTGTAACTTTCCCACGTGTTTGGAAACTTCAACTTTTTTAAGTACCAAATCCCCTTCTTTGAATGATCGTATTCTCACCTTTTGATTATAGGCCTTTTCCATGCTAGATTTTGCTGCTTCTAGCCGAAGACTGGCCTTTTCTCTTAAGGTTTCACTTAGGTCGATGTCGTCTTTTCTGAGTTGAATATTTGTTTCCTCGTCGTATAATTCAATTCTCGGACTGGGAACAAGTGCCTCGACTGGGATGACCGCTTCGGAGCCATATACCAAGCTGAACGGTGTTTCACCAGTAGATGCTTTGATTGTAGTTCTGTTAGCCCAAACGACGCCAGGAAGCTCGTCCAACCATTTTCCTTTAGCGTCGTCAAGTCTTTTTTCGAGGGATTTTATAATTTCTCGATTTGCTACCTCAGTCTGCCCGTTTGCTCGAGGATGTCCAACAGATGTAAAGTTTTGTTGTATCCCTAACTTCGAGCACCACTCTTGAACTTGTTTTCCCGCAAATTGGGTTCCATTGTCGGAAATTAGAATCCTCGGAATTCCAAAACGACAGACTATATTTTTCCAGAGAAAATTTATTACTTGAAACTGTGTTATCCGAGCTAGGGCAATGCATTCGATCCATTTAGTGAAGTATTCGACAGCGACTAAAACATAACTCTTTTTTGACCTGGCCGGTGGGAAAGGTCCCACTATGTCAATTCCCCATTGGTCAAAAGGCCAGCAGATCGGAATTGAGTGCATTGTTTCAGCAGGTTGATGTATTATATTTGAATGCACTTGGCAATAATGACAATGTTTTACATAATCTTGCGCATCTGCATACATCGTTGGCCAATAGTATCCTGTTCTTAGGCATTTAAGCGCAAGTGCTCGAGCACCACTGTGATTCCCAGCTTCTCCCTCATGTATACTTTTAAGGATACTCTCGTACTGGTGCTCGGGAATGCATTTCATCAGAATTCCAGATGCAGATCGTCGATAGAGTTTTCCTTCCAAAATTGCATATCTTGGTGCTCGATATCTTATCCTTCTAGCTTCATTCTTACAGCTAGGGAGAGATCCATCGTTCAAGTAGGTGATTAACGGAGTCATCCAACTGTCCGCCGCCAAGTCGATATCCATTACTTCACTGGCTGGGATAACATCGAGGTCGATGCAAGGAGTTTTGGAGATTAGCCAGGTAATCACCCTTTTAGATTTACCATCCCTTGTTCCTGTAAATCTGGATAGTTGATCAGCCCAACGATTTTCTTCACGTGGAATATTTTGAATATCAAATTTATCAAATTTCCCAGTTAACTTTTTTACTTTATCCAAGTATTTTATCATATTGAATTCTTTTGCTTCGTACATCCCGCTGATTTGTCTCTGAATTAGCTCGGAATCTGTCAAAACATTCAGAATCTTTATATCGGCTTGTATAGCCATTTCCAAACCTGCAACTAGAGCTTCGTATTCGGCTTCGTTATTGGTTACCACGAAGTCTAAAGTGATGGCATAATTCATGTCCTCGCCGTTTGGTCCTTGGAAATTGATTCCTGCACCTCCACCATCTCTGCTTGAAGCACCATCGACGTGCATAAGCCATGGCAGGTCATTGACGATCATAATACTGCTATTACTTGTTGATGTCACATTGGAGCTTGTTTCCGAAAGACTTGGAGTTTCTAGGAGGAAGTCTGCTAGTATCCGAGCCTTGATCGCAGTTCGTGGTCGATATTCGATCTCGTATTGTCCCAATTCTACAGCCCATTTGATCAATCTTCCTGAGGCCTCTGGTTTGGATAACACTTGCCTCAGAGGCTGATTGGTGAGTACGATGATCTTGTATGTTTGAAAGTAAGGCCGCAACCTTCGTGCTGACGTCACCAATGCCAGAGCAAATTTTTCAATTGTTAGGTAATTCTTCTCTGCTCCCTGCAATAACTTACTCAGATAATAGACGGGCTTGTGTTCCGAGCCCTCTATCTTTACCATAACAGAGCTCACGGCCGCCTCGGAAATAGCGATGTATATATATAGAGGTTGTCCCTCTGTAGGTTTGGCGAGCATAGGTGGCGAGGTTAGGTAATTTTTCAGTTGCTCGAAAGCATGATCACAATCTTCAGTCCATTCAAAGGTCTTAGCTTTACGTAAAGTTTGAAAAAATGGTAAACTTTTGTCCGCGGACCTTGATATGAATCTATTGAGAGCGACAATTTTCCCTACTAGACTTTGTACCTGAGTAATATTTCTAGGGGGTTTCATGTCAGTGATTGCCCGTATCTTCTCTGGATTTGCTTCGATGCCTCTCTCGTGGACCAAATATCCTAAGAATTTTCCCGATCTTACTCCAAATGTACATTTTAATGGGTTGAGCTTCATTCCATATTTCCTTAAGATCTTGAAGCAACGATCAAGGTGCTTTATGTGATCTTCTTCACTCATGCTTTTTACTAGCATGTCATCGACGTAGACCTCCATTATTTCTCCTATTAGCTCTTTAAACATTAGGTTAACCAATCGTTGATAGGTTGCTCCAGCATTTCTTAATCCGAAAGGCATCACTATGAAGCAATATACACCTTGTTCGGTAATGAATGCAGTCTTTTCTTGGTCCTTTTCATTCATGAAAATTTGATAGAAGCCCTGGAATGCATCCATCATACTAAAGATTGCAAAGCCTGCCGTCGAGTCGACCAAAAGATCGATCCTTGGGAGAGGATAAGGATCTCTCGGACACAATTTATTCAAGTCAGTAAAATCATTGCACATCCTCCACTTGTTATCCTTCTTGTCTCCCTTTGAGACAAGTACGACATTACATAACCACTCAGTAAAGTGTATTTCCCTAATCTGTTTGGACAATAAAAGCCTTTCGACCTCTGCTTTTATTATTTTGTCCTTCACGGGGCCATGATTCCTTTTCTTTTGTCTGACTGGCTTTGCGCTCGGATCTATCTTTAAAGAGTGAGTTATAATTCTTGGGTCGATACCCACTATGTCTTCCGAGCTCCAGGCGAAAACATCCACATTTTTTCTTAAGAAGTTGATCAACATGACCTCTCCCTGTGGAGATAGTTCAGTTCCGATCCTGGTGATTTTGGTCGGGTCATTCTCGATAAGCTTAACCTCTTTATGCTCTGGTGCTCGTAGAGTTAGATCAATGGGCTCTTTCCCTTTTTTGCTGATCGGATCCGTACTAGGCAATTCGGGATCCCGAGATCTATCTGTCGAGGACCCTACTGTTTTTCTTTTCGACGGCGTTAAAGGATCAACATTTCTTTTCAAAGATAGTGAGGTATTGTAACAATCCCAGGCCATACAATGGTCATTGACCATTTCGCCGACCCCGGAGATTGTAGGGAATTTGATTTTTTGGTGGTAGGTTGACACAACCGCTCGAAATTGGTTTAAGGCTGGTCTTCCCAAAATTGCATTATAAGCAAATGGTGCTTCAACCACTAAGAACTTAATCATTTTAATCACTCTATGAGGTTTATGTCCCAGAGTTACACTCAGGTTAATAGTTCCAGCTGGAACTATTTCCGATCCTCCAAACCCTACCAGGGGTGTAGCTACACTTTGGAGAGTTAATTTTCCGAGGTTCATCTGATTCAGCACTTCGATAGCTATTATGTTAGCTGAACTTCCATTGTCGATCAGAATCCTCTTGACGTTGAAATCGGATATTTTCAATGAGACCACCATAGGGAAATCGGGGTGGTCTTCGTTGTTGTCCCAATTCAGATTTCTGGGGACTTCGCTTTCGTCGAACTTGATGACTTGCTGATTAGAGCTCTTATTCTCAAGTGCCCATATCTCTTTGGGAGCGATTACTCCACGTTCTAAAGATCGCGCAGTCCGTCGCCTTGCATTCCGACTGTCTCCCCCTGCGGGTCCACCAGAGATTACATGAATAGTTCCATTGACCCGATCGTCATCGCTATCATTCCGTCGAGGCGGATGGTTACTGGGCGATTTACCATGAGGACTTCTAATTTCCTCTCTCCTTCTAGGACTTCTTGTCCTTTGTCTTCTTCGATCTGATCTTTCAACAAATTCATTTAATTTACCTTGTTGAATCAATCTTTCGATTTCTTGTTTCAGATGGTAACAATCTTCGGTTCTATGACCGTGGGCTCGATGGTACCTGCAATACAAATCGTAGTTCTTTGCCCCTGGTTTTGCTTGTGTGATTCTTTTGGCTGGGGGAATCAGATTATTCCTTTCTAGTATCACCAGAATGTCTTCTCTTGGGGTATTTAATTTTGTAAACTCCACATAACTAATTCGATCTCTTATATTTCTTTCCGGAGATCGAGGCCTGAGGTAGACATTGGGTCTTTTCTCTAGGTTACTCCCATTGTGATCTAATCTTTGAAAAACATTCCCCCTTCGGGGAAATCGATCATATTCCGTTACCCTATTCATCGGAGGTTTTTCAGGTTTTCTTGACCCTGAAGTCGATGCTTTATTTTTATTTTTGTCCTTGAAAGAGTTCATCTCTTCTTGGGTCATATATTTGGAGGCTAACGTCATGATTTCCGCGAAAGTTCTAGGCTGCTTTCAACTCAAAGCGTTGCCAAACTGCCTATTTTTAGTCAGATCGAATAGGATTGATATGATGTAATCAATGTTCGGAGAGTCAATCTTCAAAAGTTCCACATTGAACCTAGCTAACCAAGTTCTTAAAGACTCTCCTTCTAGCTGAGTTATAGTTCCTAAATAGCTCATAGGGAGTTTCTGTTTTTTCTGGCTGGCAAATTGTTGTTCTAACTTATTGCATAATTCTCTAAAGCTGAAGATCGAGTTAGGCGGTTGTTTTCCGAACCAATCCAATGCTAACCCTTCAAACGTCGTGATCATCAACTTGGCCGTATATTCTGCTGAATGAGCATACAAGCTCATTATATTGGTGAAACTAAAGATGTAGTCGGTTGGGTCAGTGGTTCCATCGTATCTGGGGAGCCGGGCAGGTAAAGATCCAGAAGCATGTGCTTCCCTGATTTCTAAACAGAAAGGGGAACACGCAGCTATGCTATCCTGTATTTCACGGGAACGAGGCCAAGGTTGCTGCAGAGTCAGAAGCCTTTGTTCGACTCGCTCCTCGACCATCCTTTCTATATCTCTTTCAGAGATTCTCTTGGTCGCTCGACGATTGATAACTGGGGGTTCGTCCGCGTCATCGATCGGTATCACAGTGCGGTCCTTTGATAGGCGAGGTTCAGATCGAGCATCAGCTCTTGCCTGATTAGTTTTTCGACCAAGGTTCCTTCCTGCTATGTTTGGTGGGGATATTTGAGATCGTTGGTCCGCGTCCGGACTTTCAGCTTGAGTTGACTGGTGGTCATTATTCACCCGAGGTTCCCTGACTTCGTTAGCCGCTCTTGAAGGACCAACGGCCGCCCTTACTGGTTCCGCAACTGCATGGGTTTGTAGAACTTGAGGAAAAAACGAACTTAAGATTTGAGCAATTTGTAGTATTTTTTCCTGGTCAGCGGAAAGCGGTGCGGCAGGGACGGATTGGATAGGTGGGTTAGGAATCCTACTTGCGGTAGGAGTTTGTCGCGCTCCGTCGTTATGATTGATGTTTTCGTTCGGCGCACCTTGTTCTTCTATAGGATCAAGATTCTGTTGGTTTACCGGAGGTTGTGTGTTATTAGCACTGACTCTTTGGGAATCTTCAGGCAAGCTATCCATAGCGCGAGAAGGTCGAGAATTCGTGCTTCTTCCTGCGTTACGTGCGCTTTTCCTTGGATTGACCATATTTCGTTCGAGCAATTAACCTGCCCCACGGTGGGCGCCAACTGATTTGACCGAAATTCGTCTTAAGGTTTTATCTCAGTAAATTATTAAGAACAATTTAATATATTAGGGGTTTGGTTAAAGTACTCAGGATGGAGCAATTCAAGAATAAGCAAAGCAATATAATTGAACAACAATCAGAGGAGGCGAACAAGAGTAGTATATTTCTTAGGTTAAATTTTCGGATCCACAATACAATGTAAGATTTGCTATTTATAATATTCCTACCGTCCTAACTGAACTAGGAGTCCTATTTAGCCTAGGAAACCTGTATGGCCTTGGAGTATCACTGGGCCCATTAAATCCCCTGGGACGGACAGTAGGTCGATCAAAGCAGGTCGATCAGATACGAATTTAACTGGTCGAGCCGATCTTGAAATCCCCGTTGGTCGGATCAATTCTGAACTGGCTCGATAAATACTTATTCGATCATAGGTACAAAATAGCCCTCATCAGTTCTGTTTGTGGAAATTTTAAACTTTTCTTTCTATCTCGACACCATTTTCAGTATATGAAGATTAAAAGTACATTGACGAATTCCGAAATCTATTGAGATCCTAGGCGTACTTGGGATCTCTGAGAGGTTTTTAGCATATCTACTAATCCTTTTTTTTTGTCTTGGGATCGAATCCATGAAGACCTAACCGACTCTGCTTCTTTTTTATGGATACATGTTCGTCAAATTCTTACAAAATAAGTGAAAGACAAGTCCGGGTTATTTTAGTGGAACCTCCTCCGATGCCACAGTCAATAATTTGATACTGGAACTTATAAGTCGAAATATGTAGGTATGAAAAACGAGTATTGTGTTTGAAGTATGGTACCTTGGAGGTATATATATGATAAATTAAGGAACGAAAATTCCTAAAGGGTACGATCTACATGAATCATAGGTTTTTACCATGCACAGTTTCATTATTCCCCTAGTGATAGTGATTATGGTTGTCATAGAGATCTGCCACAATTTGTAGTGATCCTAGACATTGTCGCCTTCGTGCTATAGCCAACCTCGCATATAGAATAAGGGGTTGAGCCTCGAAAAATAAGTGACATCATTGTTGGGTGGAATAAGGATCTCACGTCAAGTCTTAACAATCCTCTTGTGGGCTCAAGGCGTTAGACTGCACCTGACATCTAAGCCCATTTGATTTATCTTAGCCTTTAGGGTTATTGGATGCCCGTAATTGATTCCTATATCAGTACCTTCCCCCACTCTCCCCCACCAGCCCCAAAGAGCAATTTACCCCCTGTAATTTTATAGAAGTTTCACACCGCCTCCCTGAAATTTTTATACGTGGAAATTTAACCCCCTTTGTTACGATAATGTGGTAGTTTACCCCCCTGTGTTATGACATATGTGACAATTCACTGATTTCACCCATTTTTAACAATTTAATCCATTTTCACTAATATCACTGGATATCACGAATTTTATAAAAGGTTATTTGATTCCATATGTATGTATCAATTTCACATGCGTTTCTTTACCGGTTTCACTCGTTTTTTACCAACTTTACCAATTACCAATGACAAATGTTTACCAAATTCATTCAAATTTTTATCATTTTGACATGTTTTAACCGACTTTTATCGATTTCGCCATCTTTCACTAATCGATTTCGCCGTTTTCCATGAAAAGAACTCCATAAAAAATTTGGGGGTGATTTAGCCTAATTTTGTCTTAGGTTCAATATCAGTAAATTATTAAGAGAACAACTTTATAATTAGAGTTTGGTTAAAATACTCAGGATGGTGAAATTCAAGACTTGTATCAATTATGCTAAAGACGTAAAATAAAGTATATGAGAGGAGAACAATTGTATTATTATTATTGATAGGTCAAATTCTGGCCCCTTCATACAACGTAGAATTCACTATTTGTAATGAATACCCTATTCTAACATAACTAGGAGTTCTACCAGGCCTAGGAGTCCTGCATGGCCCAATAAACCTTCAGGATCGATATTCAGATCGACTAGATGCAATAAGGTAGATCGACCCGATCATGGAACTTTCGAGGAGACTCATTCTGGCTTCACAGGTCGGATCGACTCTGAACTGGCTTGGGAAGTACTACTCGATCATCGGTGTAAAATAGCCCTCATCAGTACTCCCTCACTTCTCGAGCGTAATCATAGTTGGAGCTCGTAGTAGTAATTAAGATCGTAGTCTCAACCCCTAACGGTTTCGTGAAATATGCCTCGTTAAAAACCTAGTTCGGAAGAACCCTTTGTGGGATAAATATCGAGCAAGGAAAAAAGAGTACACATTAGTATGAATCCTTAAGGTAAAGACACGTTGCTTGGTAACGTGTGTCAGACATATGCAGAGTCTTCTCATGATTTCATTGGCGGGAAATCGAAAAGTCGCGATGGGTTGAATCGTCTTTTCACTATCCGTATATATAGTCGAGATAAGCGGGATATTTTTACTTTTTACCCCAAATATCTAGATCTCTCAACAGTAAAATTTTGAGTCGATTATCTTGCAATTTATTCACTTCGTCGAACATACCGTCTTCAGAGATAATGGCCTCGACTTCGCAGAACCCCAATTCTTCTAGCCAGAATGAAGAACATCAAGTACCCCCAAACTTTGTCAACCCAGAAACTCTTTCTTCTGATGAGGAAATAGGAGATGGCGTACAGGCCGAGGAAGTTAGAGATTAATAGGAGAAAGGAGTTGATAGTTTGGTGGTTGATATCGTTCCTGAGGAGGAAATGGTTGCCAGAGCATGCAAAAAATCCAAAACTGCTCAACCTCAAATTTCTGCCCACATCGAGTTCTTTCCTTCTCGACTGAAGGAGGAGCATTTACCGGCCTTGAAGAGGGAATATGGTCGTTATTTCCCCTCGGATTTCGAAATAATTCTTCCTTCTGCCGAGGAGAGAGTCAATACACTTCCCCCAAACTGTCGAGCTTTTTATGATAAGAATCTTAAATTTGTAAGATAATCTTTGTAATGAGAATTTTATCAGCATGAACATCGATCTAAGGTGTAGGTTTCATTCGATCATTCTTGTAATGTTTTTAATACAATTCCTGTCTTTGTGGCTGACAGTTATGAATAAGTAACGTAAATCCCGAAAATATGTAATCACCGTTGATTGGATATAAAATCCCACCGTTGGATTTTTTACCGCTCCGTCTATAAAAGGAATAGGTTACTTTTCATTTTCCTTCCATCACAAGTAAAATTTCAGAATAATGTACTTTCTCTTTTTCCAAAACGGTGGTCGTCCACCTAACTTGAAATTCCAGAAAATTGTTAACTATTACGACTTGGTATGGGCGGAATCGGAAAATGGAGACTTCTCAAAGACTATGAAGTCTCCGATCCCTATAAAAGGGGATCGATCGGAGTGCCAATCATATATCTACCATCTTGCGCAAAAGGGTAAGGGTCGGTATAGTGGCGTTCCGATCTAATAGTTCCGCGGTCGGTGGAAAGCTGGTCAGTTCATTAAAACAAAAGGATATGATCTAGAGTGCTGACCACCATCGACCGATGTAATATTATGATCTCATAAAGCTCTGGAAAAAATATGGACCTCAGATTCTCCTAGCTTGTGGTCGAAATTTTAGAATTTAAAAAGGCGGTTGTCTTTGTCGACTGGGCTCAGCTGGTGGCAAGAATGCTGGGAAAAGTGTGATGATAAACAAAGACAGAAGCCTGCAATTCATACTGCCTCTCTTCAAACCTAGATAGCTTCAGTAAGATTGCTTTTTACAAGTCTACTGGACAGCGATCTGTACTCAATTATGATTTAGCGTGTAATAGCATTTGTTGTCGATCAATCTTTGTATTATTCCCGTGTTCCTTACTACTTGTAATAATTTTATGAATATAAATAAATCCTTCTTTTATTATTAATACTGAATTTCCTACTTCGTAGATCGTATGATGTCGATTGATGAGTCTTTACCGACCCGATTGGTCTTGTCAAAAGATTTTACTTTACTTAGGTTTTTTTACCAAGTATTGCTTTTAACCGTCGTAGATCGTCTTAATAGATCGATGACTGTTTACCGACCCAATCGGTTTCACTCAAAGATTTAGGTTGTATACCAATTAATGGTTTTAACCTTTATAGATCGTTTTTATTAGATCGACGAGTATTTACCGACCCAATCGGTTTCACTCAAAAATTTAGGTTGTATACCAACTATTGGTTTTAACCTTCGTAGATCGTTTTAGTAGATCAGTGAGTGTTTACTAACCAATCGGTTTTACTCAAAAATTTAGGTTGTATACCAACTATTGGTTTTAACCTTCGTAGATCGTTTTAGTAGATCAGTGAGTGTTTACTAACCCAATCGGTTTTACTCAAAAATTTAGGTTGTATACCAACTATTGATTTTAACCTTCGTAGATCGTTTTAGTAGATCAATGAGTGTTTACCGACCCAATCGATTTTACTCAAAAATTTAGGTTGTATACCAATTGTTAGTTTTAACCTTTGTAGATCGTTTTAGTAGTTCAATGAGTGTTTACCGACCCAATCGGTTTTACTCAAAAATTTAGGTTGTATACCAATTATTGGTTTTATCCTTCGTAGATCGTTTTATTAGATCAATGAGTGTTTGCTGACCCAATCGGTTTTACTCAAAAATTTAGGTTGTATACCAATTATTGGTTTTAACCTTCGTAGATCGTTTTAGTAGATCAATGAGTGTTTACCGACCCAATCGGTTTTACTCAAAAATTTAGGTTGTATAACAATTATTGGTTTTAACCTTTGTGGATCATATGAACATTGGTTCCTCTTCATGCAGTGTTAAGAGAAAAATAAGCAAAAGCTTTTATTATATTTGTAAATAAAACACTAGATTTGAAAGAAATTAACTGAAACAAGCTATTCTAAAAATTGAAAATACCAGCTAGTTTTGAAATATATAAATTGATCTTCAAGACCTCCAATTCTCAAGCCTATCGGTCATAATACAGTCTAAGATTTACTGCATTCCATGTTCGAGGAAGTGGAGTTCCATCCATATGAGCTATTTTATACGATCCCTTCTTGTTGATCGCAGTTACTATGTATGGACCTTCCCAATTTTGTTGTAATTTTCCCACATGTTTTGATACTTCGACCTTCTTAAGTAACAGATCACCTTCCTTGAATGAACGTATTCTTACTCTCTGATTGTAGGCCTTTTCCATGCTGGACTTAGCTGCTTGTAGACGAAGATTGGCATTTTCCCTTTGAGCTTCACTTAAGTCAACATCATCTTTTCTCAGTTGATCATTTGTTTCTTCATCGTATAACTCGATCCTTGGGCTGGGAACAAGTGCCTCGACTGGGATGACTGCTTCTGAACCATAGACTAAGCTAAAAGGTGTTTCACCGGTAGAAGCTTTTACTGTAGTTCTATAAGCCCAAACGACGCCGGGAAGCTCATCCAACCATTTTCCTTTGGCTTCATCTAGTCTTTTTTCGAGGGATTTAACAATTTCTCGATTTGCTATTTCGGGTTTTCCCATTTGCTCTATGATGCCCTACGGATGCAAAATTTTGTTGTATCCCAAACTTTGAGGACCATTCTTGGACCTGTTTCCCAGTAAATTGGGTCCCATTGTCAGAAATCAAGACTCTCGGGATTCCGAAACGACAGACTATATTTTTGCAAAGAAAATTTATGATCTGGAACTATGTTACCCGAGCGAGTGCTATACATTCAATCCACTTGCTGAAATATTCAACAGCGACCAGGACGTAACTCTTTTTCGACCTGGCCATTGGGAATGGTCCCACTATATCAATTCCCCATTGGTCAAAAGGCTAACAGATCGGGATTGGGTGCATTGTTTCTGCTGGTTGATGGATTATGTTTGAGTGCACCTGGCAGTAATGACAATTTTTCACATAATCCTAAGCATCTGAATATAAGGTCGGCCAATAATACCCAGTTCTCAAACATTTTAGCGTGAGTGCATGAGCCCCACCGTGATTCCCTGCTTCCCCTTCATGGAGATCTTTGAAGATGCTTTGGGTCTGGTGCTCGAGAATGCATTTCAGTAGAATTCCAGAAATGGATCGTCTGTAGAGTTTTCCATTTACAATAGCATACCTCGGTGCTCGATATCTAATTCTCCGAGCTTCATTTTTATCACTAGGGAGAGATCCATCGTTCAAATAGATGAATAGTGGGGTCACCCAACTATCTGCAGCCAGGTCGACGTCCATATTTCAGCACCAGGTACAGTGTCAAGATCGATCGATGGTGTTTTTGAGATTAACCAAGTAATCACCCTCTTAGACTTACCATCTCTTGTTCCCGTGAACCTTGACGGTTGATCAACCCATCGATTTTCTTCTCGTGGGATGTTCTGAAATTCAAACTTATCAAATTCCTCAGTCAACTTTTTAACCAAATATTTTATCATGTTGTATTCCTTGGCCTCGTACATTCCGTTGATCTGTCTTTGAATCAGCTCGGAATCAGTTAAGACGTTCAAAGCCCTTATGTTGGCTTGGACAACCATTTCCATTCCTGCAATTAGAGCCTCATACTCTGCTTCGTTGTTTGTTACCATGAAATCCCAGGTGATGGCGTAGTTTATGTCCTCACCATTTGGTCCTTGAAAATTTATCCCTGCTCTCCCACCATCTCTGCTCGACGCGCCATAGACGTGCATAAGCCAAACTGGATTATTAATGATCAAGATGTTGTTATTGTTTGAAGACGTTTCTTCTGGGATCGTCTCCGACGGGCAGGGAGTTTCTAGAAGGAAGTCAGCTAGCACTTGAGATTTTATTGCAGTTCGAGGTTGATATTCGATCTCATATTGTCCCAGCTCCACTGCCATTTGATTAACCTCCCCGAGGCTTCTGGTTTTGACAAGATTTGCCTTTAAGGTTGATTGGTAAGGACGATGATTTTATACGTCTGGAAATAAAGTCGTAATCTCCGTGCCGATGTCACTAAGGCCAAGGCAAATTTTTCGATTACCAAGTAATTCTTCTCAGCTCCCTGTAATAACTTACTTAAATAATAGACTGGCTTGTCTCCGAGCCCTCTATTTTGACTAACACTGAGCTTATGGCCGCCTCAGAGATCGCAATGTACACATAGAGAGGCTGTCCTTCTGTAGGTTTGGCGAGCAGTGGTGGTGAAGTCAAGTATTCTTTTAATTGGTCGAATGCCTGGTCGCAAGCTTCGGTCCATTCAAACGTTTTAGCTTTTCTTAATGTTTGAAAGAATGGCAGACTTTTATCTGCCGATCTCGATATGAACCTGTTGAGGGCTATAATTTTCCCTATTAGGCTTTGTACTTGAGTAATATTCCTCGGAGGCTTCATTTCTGTGATAGCACGTATCTTTTAAGGATTTGCTTCGATGCCTCTTTGGTGAACTAGATAACCTAGAAATTTTTCCGATCTCACTCCAAAGGTGCATTTTAAAGGGTTAAGCTTCATTCCATATTTCCTCAAAATTTTGAAACAACGATCGAGATGTTCGATGTGGTCTTTCTCGCTCATGCTTTTGACCAACATGTCATCCACATACACCTCCATTATTTCTCCGATCAACTCTTTAAACATCAAGTTCACCAAACGTTGGTAGGTCGCTCCAGCGTTTCTTAATCCGAAAGGCATTACCACGAAACAATACACTCCCTGTTCAGTCACGAAGGCAGTTTTTTCTTGATCCATTTCGTCCATGAATATTTGGTAGAAACCTTGGAACGCGTCCATCATGCTGAAAATAGCAAAACCAGCTGTGGAATCGACTAACAGGTCGATTCTGGGAAGCGGATAAGGGTCTCTCGGACATAACTTGTTTAATTCCGTAAAATCATTGCACATTCTCCATTTATTATCCTTCTTGTCACCCTTCGACACTAATACGACATTACACAGCCATTCAGTAAAGTGTATTTCTCTTATCTGTTTAGACATTAAAAGCCTCTCGACCTCTACTTTTATTATTTTGTCTTTCACAGGACCGTGATTCCTTTTCTTTTGCCTGACTGGTTTTGCATTCGGATCGATTTTCAAAGAGTGGGTTATTATTCTCGGATCAATCCCCACTATATCCTCCGAGCTCTAGGCAAACACGTCCATATTTTTCCTTAAGAAGTTAACTAACATAACTTCTCCTTGTGGAGATAACTCCGTTCCAATTCTGGTGATTTTGCTTGGATCATTCTCTATAAGTTGAACGTCTTTATGCTCAGGTGCACGCAGAGTCAAGTCTATAGGTTATTTCCCCTTTTTATCGATCCTTTTCGTACTAGGTAACTCTGGTTCTTGAGATCTTTCCACTGAAGATCCTACCGCCTTTCTTTTTGACGGTGTTAATGGGTCGACGTTCCTTTTCAAAGAGAGCACCGTATTGAAGCAATCCCATGCCATGCAATGATCGTTAACTATCTCGCCGACCCCTGAAATAGTAGGGAATTTTATCTTCTGGTGGTAGGTCGAAACAATGGCTCGGAATTGATTTAATGCTGGTCTACCTAGAATGGCATTATATGCAAATGGCGTCTCTACTACTAGGAATTTTATCATTTTTACCACCCGATGAGGTTTGCTCCCAAGGGTTACACTCAAATTGATAGTTCTAGCTGGCACTATCTCCAATCCTCCAAATCCTATTAGTGGCGTGGCTACTCTTTGCAAAGTTATCTTTCTTAGATTGATTTGATTCAGAGCTTCAATGGCTATTATGTTTCCCGAGCTTCCGTTGTCGATCAGAATTCTTTTAACATTGAAGTCGGAGATTTTTAATGAGACTACCATTGGAAAATCAGGATGGTCTTCGTTAACATCCCAATTCAAATTTCTAGGGACTTCACTCTCATCGAAGCTGATTATCTATTTTTCAGAGCTCTTATTCTCGAGTGCCCATATTTCTTTAGGGACCACGATCCCTTTTTCCAGGGATCGAGCTGTTTCTTCCCTTGCGTTTCGACTGTCACCCCCTGCGGGACCACCAGATATTACATGGATGGTACCATTGACGTGATCGTTGTCGATATCATCTCTTCGGGGCGCGTGGTTGTCTGGAGATCTTCTGTGAGGGCTTCTATTCCCCTCCCTCCTTCTAGGACTACGTATCCTTTGTCTCCTTCGGTTTGTTTTGTCCACAAACTCATTCAACTTGCCTTCTTGAATTAATTTTTCGATCTCCTGCTTCAGGTGATAACAATCCTCGGTCCTATGACCGTGAGCTCGATAATATCTACAGTATAGGTCGTAGTTTTTTGCCCCAGGCTTAGCTTGCGTGATTCTCTTTGCTGGGGAAATCAAGTTGTTTCTTTCCAGTATCACAAAAATATCCTCTCTGGGGGCGTTTAGTTTGGTATACTCCACGTAACTTATCCGATCTCTGACATTCCTTTCTGGAGATCGAGGCCTGAGGTTGACATTAGGTCTTTTCTTAGGGTTACTTCAGCTATATTCCAATCTCTGGAATACATTTCTTTTTCGGGAAAATCGATCGTAATCTATGGCTTTCGGCATTTGGGATTTTTCAGGCTTCCTTGATCCTGAAGTGGAGGCCTTATTCTTATTCTTATCTTTAATCGAATTCATTTCTTCTTGAGTCATATACTTGGAAGCCAATGTCATGATTTCGGCAAAGGTTCGAGGCTGCTTCCGACTTAAGGCGTTGCCAAATTGCCTATATTTTGTCAGGTCGAACAAAATTGATATAATATAGTCAATGTTTGGGGAGTCGATCTTTAACAGTTCAACATTGAACCTTGCCAACCAACTTCTTAGGGATTCTCCCTCCTGTTGGATAGTAGTTCCCAAGTAGCTCATGGGGAGCTTTTGTCTTTTCTGGCTAGCGAATTGTTGTTCTAGTTTGTTACACAGTTCTCTAAAACTGAAGATCGAATTAGGTTGCTGTTTTCCGAACCAATCCAACGCTAATCCCTCAAATGTTGTGATAATTAATTTCGCCGTGTACTCCGTTGAATGAGCGTATAAGTTCATTATGTTTGTGAAACTAAATATATAGTCGCTCGGATTACCAGTTCCGTCATATCTGGGAAGTCGAGTAGGTAAAAGGCCCCGAGGCCTGTGCTTCTCTAATTTCTAGGCAGAATGGGGAACAGGCTGCTATACTATCCTGGACTTCTCTGGAACGGGGCCAGGGTTGTCTCATAGTTAACAACCTTTTTTCCAATCGTTTCTCCACCATTCTCTCAATATCTCTTTCAGAGAATCTTCTAGTCGCTCGCCGATCGATGATTGGGGGATCCACCTCATCGTCGATCGGAATAACCGTTCTTTCTCTAGATAGATAATGTTTAGGATGAGCATTAGCTCATGCCTGATTACCTCGTCGACCAGGGTGCCTTTCGATGACGTTTGGTGGAGAAATTTGGGATCGTTGATCCCCTTCAGGGCTCTCCGTACTCGATCGTTGTCCCTCCGAGGTCCCCTGATATTGTTCACCAACCTAGATGGCTGAATTGGGGCAGCCTCTGGCCAGCCGTTTCTGGTCCTGGTGCATGTAAGATTTCAGCACATAGTGAGCTTACAAGTTGAGCCATCTGCTTTAACTTCTCTTGATCGGCCGGTAATGGGGGAGGAGGGACGGATCGAACAGGTGAGTTAGGGGCCCTGCTCCTGCTAGGAGTTTGTCGTCCTCCTGTGTTTTGGTTATCGTCTGCGTTTGCTGTAACATGCCCTTCCACACGGTCTAAATCTTGATGATCGGCAGGAGGCTGCATATTATAAGCGCTAACTCTTTGGGAATTTTCGAGCAGACTTTCTACAGCACGAGGAGGCTAGGAAGTTGTCCTTTTTCCCGCTTTACGCGTGCTTTTCCATGGATTGACCATAGTTTCTGCTGGTTGATGGATTATGTTTGAGTGCACCTGGCAGTAACGACAATATTTCACATAATCCTTAGCATCTGAATATAAGGTCGGCCAATAATACCCAGTTCTCAAACATTTTAGCGTGAGTGCATGAGCCCCACCGTGATTCCCTGCTTCCCCTTCATGGAGATCTTTGAGGATGCTTTGGGTCTGGTGCTCGAGAATGCATTTCAGTAGAATTCCAGAAACGGATCGTCTGTAGAGTTTTCCATTTACAATAGCATACCTCGGTGCTCGATATCTAATTCTCCGAGCTTCATTTTTATCACTAGGGAGAGATCCATCGTTCAAATAGATGAATAGTGGGGTCACCCAACTATCTGCAGCCAGGTCGACGTCCATTATTTCAGCACCAGGTACAGTGTCAAGATCGATCGATGGTGTTTTTGAGATTAACCAAGTAATCACCCTCTTAGACTTACCATCTCTTGTTCCCGTGAACCTTGACAGTTGATCAACCCATCGATTTTCTTCTCATGGGATGTTCTGAATTTCAAACTTATCAAATTCCTCAGTCAACTTTTTAACCAAATATTTTATCATGTTGTATTCCTTGGCCTCGTACATTCCGTTGATCTGTCTTTGAATCAGCTTGGAATCAGTTAAGACGTTCAAAGCCCTTATGTTGGCTTGGACAATCATTTCCATTCCTGCAATTAGAGCCTCATACTCTGCTTCGTTGTTTGTTACCATGAAATCCCAGGTGATGGCGTAGTTTATGTCCTCACCATTTGGTCCTTGAAAATTTATCCCTGCTCTCCCACCATCTCTGCTCGACGCGCCATCGACGTGCATAAGCCAAACTGGATTATTAACGATCAAGATGTTGTTACTGTTTGAAGACGTTTCTTCTGGGATCGTCTCCGACGGGCAGGGAGTTTCTAGAAGGAAGTCAGCTAGCACTTGAGATTTTATTGCAATTCGAGGTTGATATTCGATCTCATATTGTCCCAACTCCACTGCCATTTGATTAACCTCCCCGAGGCTTCTGGTTTTGACAAGATTTGCTTTAAAGGTTGATTGGTAAGGACGATGATTTTATACGTCTTGAAATAAAGTCGTAATCTCTGTGCCGATGTCACTAAGGCCAATCAAAACTGTAATAACTTACATAAATAATAGACTGGCTTGTCTCCGAGCCCTCTATTTTGACTAACACTGAGCTTATGGCCGCTTCAGAGATCGCAATGTACACATAGAGAGGCTGTCCTTCTGTAGGTTTGGCGAGCAGTGGTGGTGAAGTCAAGTATTCTTTTAATTGGTCGAATGCCTGGTCGCAAGCTTCGGTCCATTCAAACGTTTTAGCTTTTCTTAAAGTTTGAAAGAATGGCAGACTTTTATCTGCCGATCTCGATATGAACCTGTTGAGGGCTATAATTTTCAATATTAGGCTTTGTACTTGAGTAATATTCCTCGGAGGCTTCATTTCTGTGATAGCACGTATCTTTTCAGGATTTGCTTCGATGCCTCTTTGGTGAACTAGATAACCTAGAAATTTTTCCGATCTCACTCCAAAGGTGCATTTTAAAGGGTTGAGCTTCATTTCATATTTCCTCAAAATTTTGAAACAACGATCGAGATGTTCGATGTGGTCTTTCTCGCTCATGCTTTTGACCAACATGTCATCCACATACACCTCCATCATTTCTCCGATCAACTCTTTAAACATCAAGTTCACCAAACGTTGGTAGGTCGCTCCAGCGTTTCTTAATCCGAAAGGCATTACCACGAAACAATACACTCCCTGTTCAGTCACGAAGGCAGTTTTTTCTTGATCCATTTCGTCCATGAATATTTGGTAGAAACCTTGGAACGCGTCCATCATGCGGAAAATAGCAAAACCAGCTGTGGAATCGACAAACAGGTCGATTCTGGGAAGCGGATAAGGGTCTCTCGGACATAACTTGTTTAAGTCCGTAAAATCATTGGACATTCTCCATTTATTATCCTTCTTGTCACCCTTCGAGAGGCTTTTAATGTCTAAACAGATAAGAGATCCATCGTTCTTATCACTAGGGAGAGATCCATCGTTCAAATAGATGAATAGTGGGGTCACCCAACTATCTGCAGCCAGGTCGACGTCCATTATTTCAGCACCAGGTACAGTGTCAAGATCGATCGATGGTGTTTTTGAGATTAACCAAGTAATCACCCTCTTAGACTTACCATCTCTTGTTCCCGTGAACCTTGACAGTTGATCAACCCATCGATTTTCTTCTCGTGGGATGTTCTGAATTTCAAACTTATCAAATTCCTCAGTCAACTTTTTAACCAAATATTTTATCATGTTGTATTCCTTGGCCTCGTACATTCCGTTGATCTGTCTTTGAATCAGCTCGGAATCAGTTAAGACGTTCAAAGCCCTTATGTTGGCTTGGACAACCATTTCCATTCCTGCAATTAGAGCCTCATACTCTGCTTCGTTGTTTGTTACCATGAAATCCCAGGTGATGGCGTAGTTTATGTCCTCACCATTTGGTCCTTGAAAATTTATCCCTGCTCTCCCACCATCTCTGCTCGACGCGCCATCGACGTGCATAAGCCAAACTGGATTATTAACGATCAAGATGTTGTTACTGTTTGAAGACGTTTCTTCTGGGATCGTCTCCGACGGGCAGGGAGTTTCTAGAAGGAAGTCAGCTAGCACTTGAGATTTTATTGCAATTCGAGGTTGATATTCGATCTCATATTGTCCCAACTCCACTGCCATTTGATTAACCTCCCCGAGGCTTCTGGTTTTGACAAGATTTGCTTTAAAGGTTGATTGGTAAGGACGATGATTTTATACGTCTGGAAATAAAGTCGTAATCTCTGTGCCGATGTCACTAAGGCCAATCAAAACTGTAATAACTTACATAAATAATAGACTGGCTTGTCTCCGAGCCCTCTATTTTGACTAACACTGAGCTTATGGCCGCTTCAGAGATCGCAATGTACACATAGAGAGGCTGTCCTTCTGTAGGTTTGGCGAGCAGTGGTGGTGAAGTCAAGTATTCTTTTAATTGGTCGAATGCCTGGTCGCAAGCTTCGGTCCATTCAAACGTTTTAGCTTTTCTTAAAGTTTGAAAGAATGGCAGACTTTTATCTGCCGATCTCGATATGAACCTGTTGAGGGCTATAATTTTCAATATTAGGCTTTGTACTTGAGTAATATTCCTCGGAGGCTTCATTTCTGTGATAGCACGTATCTTTTCAGGATTTGCTTCGATGCCTCTTTGGTGAACTAGATAACCTAGAAATTTTTCCGATCTCACTCCAAAGGTGCATTTTAAAGGGTTGAGCTTCATTTCATATTTCCTCAAAATTTTGAAACAACGATCGAGATGTTCGATGTGGTCTTTCTCGCTCATGCTTTTGACCAACATGTCATCCACATACACCTCCATCATTTCTCCGATCAACTCTTTAAACATCAAGTTCACCAAACGTTGGTAGGTCGCTCCAGCGTTTCTTAATCCGAAAGGCATTACCACGAAACAATACACTCCCTGTTCAGTCACGAAGGCAGTTTTTTCTTGATCCATTTCGTCCATGAATATTTGGTAGAAACCTTGGAACGCGTCCATCATGCGGAAAATAGCAAAACCAGCTGTGGAATCGACAAACAGGTCGATTCTGGGAAGCGGATAAGGGTCTCTCGGACATAACTTGTTTAAGTCCGTAAAATCATTGCACATTCTCCATTTATTATCCTTCTTGTCACCCTTCGAAACTAATACGACATTACACAGCCATTCAGTAAAGTGTATTTCTCTTATCTGTTTAGACATTAAAAGCCTCTCGACCTCTACTTTTATTATTTTGTCTTTCACAGGACCGTGATTCCTTTTCTTTTGCCTGACTGGTTTTGCATTCGGATCGATTTTCAAAGAGTGGGTTATTATTCTCGGATCAATCCCCACTATATCCTCCGAGCTCTAGGCAAACACGTCCATATTTTTCCTTAAGAAGTTAACTAACATAACTTCTCCTTGTGGAGATAACTCCGTTCCAATTCTGGTGATTTTGTTTGGATCATTCTCTATAAGTTGAACGTCTTTATGCTCAGGTGCACGCAGAGTCAAATCTATAGGTTATTTCCCCTTTTTATCGATCCTTTCCGTACTAGGCAACTCTGGTTCTTGAGATCTTTCCACTGAAGATCCTACCGCCTTTCTTTTTGACGGTGTTAATGGGTCGACGTTCCTTTTCAAATAGAGCACCGTATTGAAGTAATCCCACGCCATGCAATGATCGTTAACTATCTCGCCGACCCCTGAAATAGTAGGGAATTTTATCTTCTGGTGGTAGGTCGAAACAATGGCTCGGAATTGATTTAATGCTGGTCTACCTAGAATGGCATTATATGCAAATGGCGTCTCTACTACTAGGAATTTTATCATTTTTACCACCCGATGAGGTTTGCTCCCAAGGGTTACACTCAAATTGATAGTTCCAGGTGGCACTATCTCCAATCCTCCAAATCCTATTAGTGGCGTGGCTACTCTTTGCAAAGTTATCTTTCCCAGATTCATTTGATTCAGAGCTTCAATGGCTATTATGTTTGCCGAGCTTCCGTTGTCGATCAGAATTCTTTTAACATTGAAGTCGGAGATTTTTAATGAGACTACCATTGGAAAATCAGGATGGTCTTTGTTAACATCCCAATTCAAATTTCTAGGGACTTCACTCTCATCGAAGCTGATTATCTGTTTTTCAGAGCTCTTATTCTCGAGTGCCCATATTTCTTTAGGGACCACGATCCCTTTTTCCAGGGATCGAGCTGTTTTTTCCCTTGCGTTTCGACTGTCACCCCCTGCGGGACCACCAGATATTACATGGATGGTACCATTGACGTGATCGTTGTCGATATCATCTCTTCGGGGCGCGTGGTTGTCTGGAGATCTTCTGTGAGGGCTTCTATTCCCCTCCCTCCTTCTAGGACTACGTATCCTTTGTCTCCTTCGGTTTGTTTTGTCCACAAACTCATTCAACTTGCCTTCTTGAATTAATTTTTCGATCTCCTGCTTCAGGTGATAACAATCCTCGGTCCTATGACCGTGAGCTCGATAATATCTACAGTATAGGTCGTAGTTTTTTGCCCCAGGCTTAGCTTGCGTGATTCTCTTTGCTGGGGAAATCAAGTTGTTTCTTTCCAGTATCACAAAAATATCCTCTCTGGGGGCGTTTAGTTTGGTATACTCCACGTAACTTATCCGATCTCTGACATTCCTTTCTGGAGATCGAGGCCTGAGGTTGACATTAGGTCTTTTCTTAGGGTTACTTCAGCTATATTCCAATCTCTGGAATACATTTCTTTTTCGGGAAAATCGATCGTAATCTATGGCTTTCGGCATTTGGGATTTTTCAGGCTTCCTTGATCCTGAAGTGGAGGCCTTATTCTTATTCTTATCTTTAATCGAATTCATTTCTTCTTGAGTCATATACTTGGAAGCCAATGTCATGATTTCGGCAAAGGTTCGAGGCTGCTTCCGACTTAAGGCGTTGCCAAATTGCCTATATTTTTTCAGGTCGAACAAAATTGATATAATATAGTCAATGTTTGGGGAGTCGATCTTTAACAGTTCAACATTGAACCTTGCCAACCAACTTCTTAGGGATTCTACCTCCTGCTGGATAGTAGTTCCCAAGTAGCTCATGGGGAGCTTTTGTCTTTTCTGGCTAGCGAACTGTTGTTCTAGCTTGTTACACAGTTCTCTAAAACTGAAGATCGAATTAGGTTGCTGTTTTCCGAACCAATCCAACGCTAATCCCTCAAATGTTGTGATCCTTAATTTTGCCGTGTACTCCGTTGAACGAGCGTATAAGTTCATTTTGTTTGTGAAACTAAATATATAGTCGCTCGGATTACCAGTTCCGTCATATCTGGGAAGTCGAGTAGGTAAAAGGCCCCGAGGCCTGTGCTTCTCTAATTTCTAGGCAGAATGGGGAACAGGCTACTATACTATCCTGGACTTCTCTGGAACGGGGCCAGGGTTGTCTCATAGTTAACAACCTTTGTTCCAATCGTTCCTCCACCATTCTCTCAATATCTCTTTCAGAGAATCTTCTAGTCGCTCGCCGATCGATGATTGGGGGATCCACCTCATCGTCGATCGGAATAACAGTTCTTTCTCTAGATAGATAATGTTCAGGACGAGCATTAGCTCATGCCTAATTACCTCGTCGACCAGGGTGCCTTTCGATGACGTTTGGTGGAGAAATTTGGGATCGTTGATCCCCTTCAGGTCTCTCCGCTTCAGCCGATACTCGATCGTTGTCCCTCCGAGTTCCCCTGATATTGTTCACCAACCTAGATGGCTGAATTGGGGCAGCCTCTGGCCAGCCGTTTCTGGTCCTGGTGCATGTAAGATTTCAGCACATAGTGAGCTTACAAGTTGAGCCATCTGCTTTAACTTCTCTTGATCGGCCGGTAATGGGGGAGGAGGGACGGATCGAACAGGTGAGTTAGGGGCCCTGCTCCTGCTAGGAGTTTGTCGTCCTCCTGTGTTTTGGTTATCGTCTGCGTTTGCTGTAACATGCCCTTCCACACGGTCTTAATCTTGACGATCGGCAGGAGGCTGCATATTATTAGCGCTAACTCTTTGGGAATTTTCGGGCAGACTTTCTACAGCACGAGGAGGCTGGGAAGTTGTGCTTTTTCCCGCGTTACGCGTACTTTTCCTTGGATTGACCATTATTCGATCGAGCAATTAACATGTGCCCCTCGGTGGGCGCCAACTGATTTAGCCTAATTTAGTCTTAGGTTCAATATCAGTAAATTATTAAGAGAACAACTTTATAATTAGAGTTTGGTTAAAATACTCAGGATGGTGCAATTCAAGACTTGTATCAATTATACTAAAGACGTAAACTAAAGTATATGAGAGGAGAACAACTGTATTATTATTATTGATAGGTCAAATTCTGGCCCCTTCATACAACGTAGAATTCACTATTTATAATGAATAACCTATTCTAACATAACTAGGAGTTCTACCAGGCCTAGGAGTCCTGCATGGCCCAATAAACCTTCAGGATCGATATTCAGATTGACTAGATGCAATAAGGCAGATCGGCCCGATCATGGAACTTTCGAGGAGACTCATTCTGGCTTCACAGGTCGGATCGACTCTGAACTGGCTTGGGAAGTACCACTCGATCATCGGTGTAAAATAGCCCTCATCAGGGGGAATTTGTTATTTTGGTACTACAAAATAGACCACATTGCAACTTTGGTATAATTGCACATAAAATGAAAATTTGATACCACATGATAGGTTTTCATTGCAACTTTCCTATCAAGCCCAATTTTTCCCCGCAGTTAATAACAATTTACCCTATGAAATGCATAATGTTTTATTTGCCTCCATGTGATTTGAAAAAGAACAATTTACCCCCTTGTAATTTTATAGAAGTTTCACACCACCTGCCTTAAATATTTATTCATGGCAATTTAACCCCCTTTGTAATGATAATGTGGCAGTTTACCTCCTTGTGTTATGATATATGTGACAATTTACTGTACCGTGTTATGATAAATGTGGAAATTTACTGTACCGTGTTATGTTTCAAAATATTATTAATACCCAGTCTCAGCTTCGAAAAGTGAGTTACACTCTCCGGTTGAATGGGGGTAAAATGTTTCTTCAAATTTTTCATAGGGGAGTAATTTCTATTTTTCATCTCAAAGGGGTAAATGGATCATTATGCATTTTATAGGGGATAAATTGCCATTAACTACGGATAAAAATGTGGTTTGGTATGAAAGTTAAAATGAAAATATATCATGTGGTATCAAATTTGCATTTTCATGTCCAATGGCACCAAAGTTGCAATATGACCTATCATGTTGTACCAAAAAAGGAAATTTCCCAAACCCCCTTTAATTTGTTCAAAATTTAATCTACTATGATGAATTAAGAAATTTGAACCAATTTGATACCGGCTCGTGTAAGAATTAAATTTATGTACGACAATTTCATACTAGTTAGTTGATAATTATTAATTTCATGGCATGCATCACACATGATCGATCGATTGATCTCTAGTAAGGACGTTGGCCAACGAAATTGCCTGGAGGATCATAGTTGAAAAATTTTACCCAGAACTCGTTGTTTCACCGACCTCTAGCGCACCCCAACCACACCGAGTTACGCAACATAACCTGCATGTAGTGTCTACACTCTCCTCCGGCACAAGTGTTGGAGGATCGATCATAAAATGGCCTCTCTACCACCCACAAGTTCACTGCGGCTTGGCCAGTGAAATAACCACAGCATAAGGCAAGAGTTTCTCCGTAAGGACGATTAGTTGAATGGACAAGATTACAACCACTGCTAAATATTTGATTAACATAGGCATTAGCCCGACTCCCACATTGTCACGGCGGTGTTGTGTACATCGAAATAGTCTTGAGGTGAGTTTTGGGCTTCAGTACATAAATTTTGTAACATGGTGGTTGAGATAATAAAATTGAAGAAAATGAGAGAAAGAGAAAATTTCTTGTGTTTTTCCGTTTTTCTTTCTTTTTGGTGTTAGGAAAAATTGTGGTGTGACTAGTGGTGCATGAGAAGTTGGGTATACATAGCTGAAGTAGCATGGAACTTAATTTCCTATCCAAAGAAAATGTAAATTTTCAAACATATTATTCATAAAATTTCATGATTCATGTATATATGTACGTAGTACAATAAATATAAATGGGTTTATCCATGTGATGTAACTAATAGAAAATTTACTCTCTTTGTGCGATATGAAAATAAGAATATTACATTTTTCATCGTGAATGTGTTTATAATTACTCACACGTATCATAATGTACGCGACTGAGAATTAATTTCGATGTAGAAATTGGTCAATTTAACTATATGATCTTGACAACATATTCAATTAACATTTAAACACAATAATATTGGTTAATGACCACCTTACATGTACAATGTGAAAATATAAAAACTAGATGGAAGACATTGTAAATTATCTCATGGTGAAACTGCTTTTTAATAATAACACAAGGGAGTATTTAATTTACTATCCTCCTATCCAAAGAAAATGTTCTCAAACATGTGATTCATATTATTTCATGTATCTACTTAGTACATGAAATTTAAACTGACAAATAAATTTAATTTATTGAGCCTTACAAGTTGTAGTAAATCTTAATATTGCACATGAAATGACAACTATATTGTTTAATTTTCCATACCGAAGTGACTGCATCAACTTATAAGTGAAAAATTATGTTGAACTGTTTAGCTTCTCTCTTCGAAATTTCTCGGCATTGAAATTGTTAGTGAACATTTTATTTTTTTTCTTCCCAACTTCAATTTTCCATATCACAAGATATTCCACACCCATGATTAAATATATGTACAATGATTTTATAGGTAGAGATGCATGTGTCATCATTTCTCTCGATGTCCAAAATTGTTAGTGGTCTCGTGGAGATTGAATTCCATGCAACTCAAGTATATTATGTGATTTCTAATTCATAGGTGCGAGTTTCAGATTTATTTAGATAAATTATGGGCCTGGAATTTTGCAAAAAAAAAAAACGTATATTTTGTTGTTTGATTAAATCCAAAAAATATCCTACTTAATTAACTACTACATATTTTTTACTTTTTTAATTAGGACATCTTAAGCCCAATAAAAGATTCATAAAACACGAGCCTAGCTAGCTAACTAATAAGGACGCTTCAAGGAAGATCATAATTACATATAATGAAAAACCATCAGTTCTTACACTGATCCCTATCATAATCCAAATGTGATGATTCGTGCTAAACAACTTGCATAGTAAAAACTCTCCTCCAACACATGAGTTGGATTTATAATCAAAGCAACGGTTAAGTTGGATTAATGGAAAGCAGGGGAAATAGGTTAATGAAAATTGGTAAAATCGATAAAAGTCGGTTAAAACAACGCCTGTGAAATCGATAAATACATATGGAATCGAATAAATTTGGATAAAATTAAATATTATATTATTTCATGCTTTTAATTTATCACATTTTCATTTTTCCAATTTATCACGAAATGCCTTTCTAGAAACTACAGGTGGAACTTTAATATTGGAAATGATATATGACCATGTATCTCTAAGCAATTTTGATGTTTGTTTTTCGAGATTGGATTCAAATCCCACATCGGTTACATGTTAGTGTCCATCCGTATTAGTTTCGTATATTTACAACTTGATATCTCGAGATTTTGGATTCAAATCCCACATCGGTTAACTTTTAGTGTCCATCCGTATTAGTTTTGTTTTTTATGGTTTGATATCCAATCAATCAATTTACAAATACTTAACGGCAATCTCATATATATAGCGGTTTACATGGACCGATTGCTCATTCTTTGAAAAAAAAAGTCTTAATTAGTTATTTATTTATTTGTCCTCGTATTAATTGAGAATCATATACAAAATTTTATCCATATGCAGTATTGCGAAAAACAACTGTCTAACTTAATGTGAATTACCATATAATTCACAATGATATATATGTAAATTAAGAGAATCATAAACCACAACATTCATGCACAACTACAAATTTTGCATCCCCATCCTTATTTAGTAAAAAATGAAAGATGCTCATTTCTTCATTTAGAAAATAGAATTAAATGCTACATTTATTCAATTATTCTTTAGGTGATAAAATGAACAATTGTATTAGTAAAACAATAATGGTGTGAATTTTCCTCAATTACCTGGCGCACTTAATGAATTTTCCAACCTTCCATTAACTATTCACCGATGAAGTGCATTTGCACCTATAAATACCACACATTCTACATGCCTAACAATCAACCTTGATAAGAAAGCTCTTCTTCTTCTTTAATCTCCCCCTCCCCATTTTTACGATGAATGCAGGTCATAACCACCCACCTGAATCGAATCATTTCCAAAATAAATCTGCTAGAAAAGGGAAAGGGCGGCAAAAAATAAACATAAAAAATAGAAAATGAGAATAACCTTCAGGTTACATTCTCTAAAAGGCGCGTTGGTTTATTCAAAAAAGCTAGCGAACTAGCCACACTCACTGGTGCTGAACTTCTTGTTATTTTCTTTTCCCCAAGTGGGAAATGACATGCATTTGCCCACCCTGATATAGAAATCATTTCTACCAAATATCATGGCCAAAACCAAAATCAAAACCAAAACCAAAATCAACCAAGTACTGAAACTGACCTCTACCTCATTACTAAGAGAAACAATAATATAACTCAAATAACCCAAGAGCTAGTTCAAATGGAATATCAATTAGAACTCGAGAAGAAAAAAGCCAAAGAACTTGAAATGTTAACCTTGAAACTCGAAACCAAGGTTATTGGAGCCGTCCTTGCATACTTGAGCTAAGGAAAAATTACGTAGCTGATTTGGCAGAGAAGTTTGGTAAATTTAATGTAGTTATGGAGGATATACTAGAAAATCATCATCCAAGTATAGTGAATCCGAATACGAACACAAATCCGGATCCAAATATATACTTAAATATATATGTTCCTGATCAGATGAATCATGATGCAGGTACTGGGACCGATGGGATCAATTTCCCTTGGCCAAACCAAACTGGAACCAATTATTTGTTGGACAACATGACTGAAACTTAAACGTGTTAAATTTAATGGACATTCCAGGGCCGACTGGGACCAATAATCTCTTGGACATACCAAGATTGAGTGGGACCAATAATCTCATTGACATACCACCAGGGCCGAGTAGAACCAAACTCATGGATCCTAGATCTGATCCCATGTGGGAACAATTTTCTACTTTCACTACTACTCCTGCGAGTCGTAGCAGCTCATCTAATATAACTATCCCAGGAAATCCCAACACTGGCAATGCAGCTCCATATGTTCTGCAACCTAGAAATTATATCGTGCCACTAATGCAAGACAATTTAGAGAACATGTTTCAGGGGACGTTCAACAATGGAATTTCTACAATTCCAAATCTTCAGGGAAATGTTCAGAACATGTTTCAGGGGGGGTTCAATAACAACAACAATGTAATTGGAAATTTTACGGTGCCATATCAGGGACATGTTCATAACATGTTCCAGGGGTTAAACAATAATAATGGCTCTAGAAATTCTACGGCACCAGGGCAAAACAATGATATACAAAATAGGATTCAAGAGATCAATCACATGAATTGCCATGAAAATTGAGGTTTAAATGTCTTTGTTTGAATATATATTTTAATTATTAAAAACCCCCGTGTTGTTGTTTTTCATTAATAGAAAAACCCCTTTCCAAGCTAAAATAACAATTATATCTACACCAAAGGATGAAGAAATTTCATCTTAACCTAAAGATGATCAATTATCCCCATAGTTAACTTTAAAAATTACCAATAACCCACCGTTCACATAAAGAAATTTATGAAGAAATTCCAGATGGGTTCTTTTGCTAATAAATATAATACAAAGGGATTTTTGTAAGTTAGGCAAACCAAAATGAGTGTTTTTGTATTTAGCTCAAAAAATATACTATATTTTATGTTCCTGATCGTGCCTTGGCACGAATGGGATCAGTCTGATTTAAAGCTTGAATATCCTTGTGATTCTATTTATGTTCTTCAATTATATAGAAATCATAATGATAAGTAATAGTTTTTGTTTTTGATATTTTTAGGGAATTCGAGATGGGTTCATGCTATGAAATGTTCGGGACAAACGGTATTTGTGGAAGCTCTGATAATTCCATTCTTGATAGACAGTGTGGAAGCCGGATTGCAGAAAGGTTATGGGCCTCTTACCTTTCCAAAGGTGCATGATGCTGGTCATATGGTTCCGATGGATCAACCGAAAGCATCATTAGAAATGTTGAGGAGATGGACACAAGGCAAAGAACCTTTAGAAATTATTTCTTCCTTTTTCTCCAAAAGCTTCTATCAATACCTTAGTTTGAAACTTTGAATGTACTTGTGGTGCACTCAAAATCAGAAACAAAGATGAATGATGAATGCTTTTTAATAAAGTTTTAATTTTATCCCAATTTTTCTCTCATATTATATTAATATGTCAAAATTATACCGTAGGAGCTTAGTCAGAACCACCCTCACCGTAGCTATTGTTCGTTTTACAGACCTTGATACCACTGAAAGAGAAAATCAATATCTGGAACAACTTATTTCTGACCGTTAATCTAAGTTAATCACATTAATCAAATCAGTTGGTTCTGTTTGTGGAAATTTTAAACTTTTTCTTTATATCTCGACCCCATTTTCAGATCTGAAGATTAAAAGTACATTGACGAATTTCAAAATCCCTTGAGATCCTAGGCGTACTTGGGATCTCTAGGAGGTTTTTAGCATATCTACTCATGCGTTTTTCTGTCTTTGGATCGAATCCACGAAGACCTAACCGACTCTGCTTCTTTTTTATGGATAAATGTTCGTCAAATTCTTACAAAATAAGTGAAAGACAAGTCAGGGTTATTTTAGTGGAACCTCCTCCGATGCTTCTTTGATGTTGGAACTTATAAGCATAAATACATAGGCATGTAAAATGTATATTATGTTTTATGTATGGTACCTTGGAGGTAAATATATATGAGAAATTAAGGAACAAAAATTCTTAAAGGGCACGATCTGCATGAATCATGGGTTGAAATCATGCACAGTTTCATTATTTCCTTAGTGATAGTGATTATGGTTGTCATAGAGATCTGATTCAATTTGTAGTGGTCCTGGATATTATAGCCCTCGTGGTGTAGCCAACCTCGCATATAGAATGGGGGCTTGAGCCTCGAAAAAATAAGTGACATCAATGTTAGGTGGAATAAGGTGTTGGGATTTTACGTGTATGATTGTCAAACAACAACATGCGAAATTTAAAAAAATTTCATACACAAATCCGAGGCCAAGAAAAGTACATCTAACTCATACGAAAAGGGTTGAATCAAATCCAACAATACATTAAATAAAAGTGGTAATTCGAAAATTACCTCACCACAGGCAAGGTGGTGGTTTTCTCCGATCTTCTAATTGTTCACTAGAGCATCCCAAAGTGTTGTGCCTCTAGAGTAGTCCACACCAGAAGGATGGTAGCAACTCCTTTAAACCACAGGCTTAGAACTAGGAGTAAAGGATTGTCAATGGAGGAACTGGATCTAGATCCAGATCTAGATGGAGAAGAAACAAGGAGATGAGAGGGCGGCCAGGGTTTTTGGGGCAGCTAGGTAGGGGTGGCTAGGGCTTAGAATTTTCAGCAAAATTCATCAGGGTTTATGAGAGATTAGATGAGATATTTATATTAGAAGACTACTTCTTCTAATAGATATCTCATATCTAGCATATCTTATTTCTTTCCTTATCATATAAGGAAAAAAGATATACTTTGATCTCTACCTTATGTCTTGTCCCATAAGAACAAATCTCTTCCATTCATATCTAGCAAAAATCGCCCCATATAGTTCAATTAATTAATCCGTAATTAATTAATCAATCTTCCAAATTAATTTACACTTTAAATAATATTTTAATCTATTAGACATTCTAATCAATTAATTAATTAGACATTCTAATTAACAACTCTCCACTTTGAATTAACCATTTAATTCACATTTAATTAATTAGACCATCTAATTAATTATTCTTCTCATTGAATTAACATTTTAATTCACTCATTGATTTAACTCCTTTAAATCAAATGTTTCATTTTATGACTGTCACTGTCCAACTGTATTGTGTGTGACCCTCTAGGTTCACCATCAATTAGCAGCAGGCCCACGACTCTCGTTATTTAATTAATGAGCAATTAATAAGCAATTAATTGCTCCGATCAATTAAACACTTTTAATTGATCACTCCAGAATTAATCTCCCATTAATTCAAGAGTACCCACACCTCATGGTCGATGTCTAGCCACAAGCCCATGAGGCCCAACTTCAGGTGAACTGATATTCGTGAACCTCACCTCTTATAAGTGCCATGTAAATACGGTCCTTCTAGCGACTAATTTCCCGATTGAGACCTCTAATTATCTCAATTTTGTACTTTCTAATTCTGGATAATAATTCCAGTGTGACTGCAAAATTTGGAAACACTTTTCCAAATCCATCACCGACCACGGCGGTGGGTTTCTCGGAATTTATTATCTAAGATCGTACAGGAAATTCTCTCATCTTATCAAGATGAGTCGATAGATCATTTCTTAGTACTAACCATTCGCGTACACGATCATACGTACCCAAAGTAGTCGCACAATGATCATGCTACGTGATCGGCTCCTAAATCAAAGTACGCATTCTCGTGTACCGAATTCGCCCTAGTACCTCAAGCCTAAGGACTAAATTGTACACTACTATAAGCCTTGAGAAACATCCCATTACCGATATGCTTAATGCACTTCCATAATGAGTTTCTCTGTTCGGGTCGTTCGATGCGTTCGATCCCCTATTGAACCACCTAGTCATATGCACTAGCATCAAATGCCTTGTTCATGAAACTCTACAAATTCACTTCTTGTGAATCATGCATAATCGTACAAGTCTTAACGACTCCTTCGATACCCCGTCTCGACAGGAATCTATGACTTGGAACAGTTTTAAGATCATGACCTTTGAGACTGTTTCATGATTGCACTCAGTACTGAAGTGAATCGTCCCATAGTCAAATATGATCTTAGGATTTCATCCAATCGCTTAGATAAGTTCGTGAGAGATGGAGATGGCCATTGTTTAATTTACTTACTATAAATAAACGGGCGTATTATCTTTTGAACCATAAGAATGCAATCTGAGGTAGTCCTCTTACAAGCTCGTGTTGTTGGCTTGTTGGGCACTATCCTTTCATAAGGATCTCAGGTCGGGTCTGAACAATCCTCTTGTGGGCTCAAGACGTTAGAATGCACCTGACTTCTAAGCCCCTTTGATTTATCTTAGCCTTGAGGGTTATTGGATACCCGCAAATTATTCCTATATCAGTACCTCCGCCCTCTCTCCCCCACACGCCCTAAAGAGCAATTTACCACCCTGTAATTTTATAGAAGTTTCACACCGCCTCCCTGAAATTTTTAAATGTGCCAATTTAACCCACTTTGTTACGATAATATGGCAGTTTACCCCTTCGTGTTATGATATATGTAACAATTCACCAGATTGCACCCATTTTTAACTATTTCATCCATTTTCACTAATTTCACCAGATTTCACGAACTTTATCCAAACTTATTCGATTCCATATGTATTTATCGATTTCACAGGCGTTTCTTTACCGGTTTCACTCGTTTTTCACCAACTTTACCAGTTATCAATTACCAATGTTCACCAAATTCATTCAAATATTAATCATTTTCACATGATTTAACCGACTTTTATCGATTTCACCAACTTTTATTTACCGATTTCGCCCGTTTTTCATGAAAAGAACTACATAAAAATTGGTGGAATTTGTTATTTTGGTACTACAAAATAGACCACCTTGCAACTTTGGTACCACTGGACACAAAATGAAAATTTGATACCACATGATAGGTTTTAATTGCAACATTCATATCAAGCCCAATATTTCTACTCAGTTAATAGCAATTTACCCCTATGAAATGCATAATATTCTATTTACATCCATATGACTTGAAAAAGAGCAACTTACCCCCTCCCCCCTGCATAATGTTATAGAAGTTTCACACCGCCTCCCTAAAATTTTTATACGTGGCAATTTAACCCTCTTTGTTATGATAATGTGGCAGTTGACCCCCTTGTGTTATGATATATGTGACAATTTACCCCACTGTGTTATGATAAATGTGGAAATTTACCCTCCCATGTTTCAAAATATTTTTAATGCCCAGTCTTAGTTTCGACAAGTGAGTTACACTCTCCGGTTGAAAGGGGTAAAATATTTCTTTAAATTTTTCATAGGGGAGTATTTTCTCATTTTTCATCTCAAAGGGATAAATGGAGCATTGTGAATTTTGTAGGGGATAAATTGCCTTTAACTACGGATAAAAAATGGGTTTGGTATGAAAGTTGCAATGAAAATATATCATGTGTGCATTTTCATGTCCAATGGCACCAAAGTTGCAATATGACCTATCATGTTGTACCAAAACAGCAAATTTCCCAAACCCCCTTTAATTAATTCAAAATTTAATCTGGTATGATGAATTAACCAATTTGATACAGGCTCGGGTAAGAATTAAATTTATGTATGACAATTTCATACTAGTTAGTTGTTAATTATTAATTTCATGGCATGCAACACACATGATCGGTCGATTGATATCTAGTAAGGACATTGGCCAACGAAATTGCCTGGCGGATCTCGTTGCTGCATCGACCCCTAGCGCACCCCAACCGCACCGATTTATGTCACATGACCTGCATGTAGTGTCTACACTCTCCTCCGACACAAGTGTTGGAAGATCGATCATAAAATGGCATCCGTACCACCCACAAGTTCACCGCAGCTTGGCCAGTGAAATCACCACCGCACAAGGCAAGATTTTCTATGTAAGGATGATTAGCTGAATGGACAAGATTACAACCACTGCTAATTATTTTTGATTAACATAGTCATGGGCCCGATTCCCACATTGGCACGGCGGTGTTGTGTGCATCGAAATAGTCTTGAGGTGAGTTTTGGGCTTCAGTAAATGAATTTTGTAACATGGTGGTTAAGATAATAAAATTGAAGAAAATGAGAGAAAGGGAAAATTTCTTGTGTTTTTCCATTTTTCTTTCTTTTTGGAGTTAGAAAAATTGTGGTGTGACTAGAGGTGCATGAGAAGTAGGGAATATATAGCTGAAGTAGCCTGAAACTTAATTTCCTTTCCAAAGAAAATGTAAATTTTCAAACATGTTATTCATAAAATTTCATGATTTATGTATATATGTACGTAGTACATTAAATATAAATGGGTTTATCCATGTGATGTAACAACTAGAAAATTTACTCTCTTTGTGCGATATGAAAATAGGCATATTACATTTTTCATCGTGAATGTGTTTATAATAACACACACGTATCATAATGTGCGCGACTGAGATTTCATTTCGATGTAGAAATTGGTCAATTTAACTATATGATCTTGAAAACATATTCAATTAACATTTAACCCCCAATAATATTGGTTAATGACCACCTTACATGTACAATGTGAAAATATAAAAACTAAATGGAAGACGTAAATTATCTCATGGTGAAACTGCTTTTTAATAATAACACAAGGGAGTATTTAATTTACTGGCCTCATATCCAAAGAAAATATTCTCAAACATGTGATTCATATTATTTCATGTATCTACTTAGTACATGAAATTTAAACTGACAAATATATTTAATTAATTGAGACTTATAAGTTGTTGTAAATCTTAATATTGCACATGAATGACAACTATGTTGTTTAATTTTCCATACCGAAAGTGACTGCATCAACTTATAATTGGAAAATTATGTTGAACTATTTAGCTTCTCGCTTCGAAATTTCTAGGCATTGAAATTGTTAGTGGACATTTCATTTTTTTTCTTCCCAACTTCAATTTTCCATATCACAAGATATTCCACACTCATGATTAAATATATATACAATGATTTTATAGGTAGAGATGCATGTGTCATCATTTCTTTAAATGTGAAAAATTGTTAGTGGTCTCGTTGAGATTGCATTACATGCAACTCAAGTGTATTTTGTGATGTCTAATTCATAGGTGCGAGTTTCAGACTAATTTAGATCAATTATGGACTTGGAATTTTGCAAAAAAAAAAAAAAAAAAATATCGTTTGTTGTTTGATTAAATCCAAAAAACATCCTACTTAATTAACAACTACATATTTTTTATTTTTTTTACTAGGACATCTTAAGTCCAATAAAAGATTCATTAAACACGATTCTGGCTAGCTAACTAATAAGGACGTTCCTAGGAAGATCATAATTACATATAATGAAAAACCATTCATTCTTACACTGATCCCTATCACAACCCAAATGTGATGAGTCGTGCTAAACAACTTGCATAGTAAAAACTCTCCTCCAACACATGAGTTTGATTCATAATCAAAGCAATGGTAGAGTTGGATTAATGGAAAGCGGGGGAAATTGGTTAATGAAAATTGGCAAAATCGATAAAAGTCTGTTAAAACATGTGAAAACAATAAAATAAATTGAGCAAAATGGATAACAATTGGTAATGTTGATGAAAAGCAGGTGAAACCGGTAAAAATAACGCCTGTGTAATCGATAAATACATATGGAATCGAATAAATTTAGATAAAAATTCAATATCCTATTATTTCATTCTTTTAATTTATCACATTTTCAATTTTTTAATTTATCTCGAAATGACTTTCTAGAAACTATAGGTGGAACTTTAATACTGCAAGTGATATATGACCATGTGTCTCGAAGCAATTCAGATGTTTGTTTCTCGAGATTGGATTCAAATCCCAGATCGGTTACATGTTATTGTCCATCCGTATTAGTTTTGTATATTACAACTTGGTATCTCGAGATTTTAGATTAAAATCCCACATCGGATAACTTTTAGTGTCCATCCGTATTGGTTTTATTTATTACGATTTGATATCCTATCAATCAATTTACAAATACTTATCGGCTATGTTGCACAGACACTGACTCGGCGACTCGGACTCGACACGATTCGGATTCGGCGACTCGTTTTCTAAATTTTTTTCAAGATACAACACGGCATGGATACGTATATTAAAAAACAAAAAAAAAAAACTATATAGTTTATATAAAAATAAAATAAATTAGCATCATAGTCAATGAATTAACATTCATTCTAATATTCCAAAAACAAAATCAAAAGAAAAGATCACAAAAGATGTCGAAATTCACGCAAAGCACATCGTAAATGATTCAAAACAAGTTTCACATGAAAAAAATATCAAAACAAGTCTCATAAGAAAAATAATCACTCCAAGTACATAATAATTAGTCAATTACACGAAAAATTGTTCAAAATCTTTAAATAAAATTAGGTTTTTTATTACAAGATAGAAATACCACCCTCTTTTGTTTTTCTTCTTCTTTTTCTTCATATTTTTTTATAGCAATTACCTAGAGGTTAAAAGATAATACATTTCTTGTCAAACAGAGAGAAAGAGTATGGTTTAGGTGCAATGGAGTTTAACAATGCGGCACCGACACTGAATAGAAATACTAAATAAAAGAACTCCAAATAACTCTAATTTTGGCCATAATGTCAATATTTTTTGTAAAAGAAGTACACATTGATAAAAATCCATCTCAAATTTCAAGGAAATAAAACATAATTGCACAAAAATGAGGTAGAGAGGAAGAGAAGTACCTGTAAATTTGAATAAATTGGAAGAAAATTCTTGAACTAAGGCTTATGAAATGAATGAAATTGGGGAGTTTAGGAGTTGTTTAATTTGTGTTTGGAATGACGAGGAAGTGTACTCTGTAGAAGTTTAATCGACTAGTTCACAAAAGTATTTTCTGATTTTTGTTAATTAAGTTTCAAATTTTCAATTTAAACCCACAATTTTGATAAAAATTGCAAAAAGACCTCCGCCGTGTCCTTGACCGAGTCCGAGTCCTTGACCGAGCATTTGACCGAGTCCTTGACCGAGTCCGAGTCCTTGACCGAGCATTTGACCGAGTCCTTGACTGTATCCCCGCCGAGTCCAAAACCGTATTTTCTCGGACTCGCCACGTGGCGAGTCCGACGCGTGTCCGAGCCGAGTCGCACGCGTGTCCGAGTCCGTAAAGAGTCCGACTCTGCATACTTGAATTTTTTGAAGTATCCATACTTCATAGCTTATCGGCAATCTCATATATATCGTGGTTTACATGGACCGATTGCTCTCTCTTGGAAAAAAAGACTTAATTAGTTAGTTATTTATTGGTCCTCGTGTAATTGATAATCCAAAACAAAATTTTATCCATAAGCAGTATTGCAAAAAACAACTGTCTAACTTAATGTGAATTACCATATATATGTAAATTAAGATAATCATAAACCACAACATTCATGCACAACTATGAAATATTGCATCCCGGTCCTTATTTAGTAAAAAATGTAAGATGTTCATTTCTTCATTTCGAAAATAGAATTAAATGCTACATTTATTCGGTTATTCTTTAGGTGATAAAATGAACAATTGTATTAATAAAATAATAATGGTGTGAATTTTCCTCAATTACCTGGCGCACTTAATGAATTTTTCCCAACTTCCATTAACTATTCACCTATTAAGTGCATTTGCACCTATAAATACTGCACTTTCTACATGCCTTAACAATCAACCTTGATAAGAAAGCTCTCATTCTTCTATAATCTCCCCTCCCCCTTTTTACGATGAATGCTGGTCAAAACGACCCACCTGAATCGAATCATTTCCAAAATAAATCTGCTAGAAAAGGGAAAGGGCGGAAAAAAATAAACATAGAAAAAATAGAAAACGAGAATAACCTTCAGGTTAGGTTCTCTAAAAGGCGCGTTGGTTTATTCAAAAAAGCTAGCCAACTAGCCACACTCACTGGTGCTGAAGTTCTTGTTATTTTCTTTTCCCCTAGTGGGAAAGGAAATGCATTTGCCCACCCTGCTTGATTGTTTTCAATCCTTTCACCGAACTTCTGAACATCTTCCTTTATGGTTTGAACTTCAGTTCTTATGTTGATTAGTTCTTCCTGGATCAGTGGAGTAGGATCAGTAGGCTTGGGCAGATTTTCAATTGTGCTTTGAACTAAGATTGAGGCCATCTCCTCAAATCTTTTCAATGTTTCCTTGTTCCTCTCCTCCATCTCTTTCAGAGTTGATTCAATCAATGCCTTACATGGACTCAATAGACTACATCAATATTTGTTCCTGCTACTTTTATACATCATAAAACTGTTGTGTCTGCTGATGGGTTTGATCTTTTACATGTTACAGATGAAGAAACAGACCAGTCAAAAGTTGATGTCAAAAATTCATCAGTGGAGATTAATCTTGAAGATGCTCAAGTCCCACTTGATGAAGTACCACAAGAAAGGGAGCCACTTACCATTGAATGGAAAGCTCCAGAAAATCAGCAAACCTGTCTAAGCATGTTGATTCTACCCCTCTGATCCAAGATGAACTGAACAACATCAAGTCTAAAGTTCAAACAATTAAGGAAGATGTTCAGAAGTTTGGAAAAAGGGTTGATGAAAATAAAGCTGGCTGGAAGCAAATAAATCTTATTGTGGCAAATGCCATGGAAGTTGAGGAGGAAAAGACTTAGTGCAAGCATTTACCTCAAGCATAAACTTAGTGCTTCAGTATCAGTTTCAGCTAAGTCAAAGCAATGACATTGTGTTGCACCGATCTGAAGAACTTCATTCCAAGCAACAGCAACAAGACAGACAATTGTCTGAATGGATCACAATATCAGGATGCTATGCAATGCAGTAAACAATACTCCTGTAAGCTGAGAAACTCGACCCTGCTGATGATGACAAAAAGGGGGAAGAGGAATCTGCTAACAAGAAAAATGCTACTGAAGAAGCTATTGAAGTAGTTCAAAGTTCTGAAGAGGCTACAAATAAACCTGCTGAAGATACTAAGGTTGCTGATGAGGCTGAACATACTGCTAATGCTACTGATGATGTTGAAGATAAGGCTGAAGAAAAAGAACCCAAGGATGCGGCAAAGGAAGACAAAAGGATTGCTGCCTCTAAGGATTCTGCTGAAGAAAAGCTTGATCCATTTCGGAAGGCTAAGAGAATAGATGAAATCAAAGCAAAAATTGAGGTTGTTGTAAAGAATTAGAACTATTCTCTAGTGATGAAGATGATGAAGAAGAAGAAGAATCAGAAGACTAAATTAACTTACTTTTTTCTATCAGTTCATTGTAAAATTATGTAAATTTTTCATTCTTTTATGTAATCTGATGTAATTGTAATATGTTCTAAATCAATAAAAGATTACAAATTCCAACTTAATTTCTATCTCAGAAATTTTGTGTGAAGATTTAACTAGTTACAGGTACTTAGCTGAAGTTTTGTCATCATAAAAAAAGGGGAAATTGTTGGATGAAGATGAAGAAGTGAAGGGAGGTTTTGATGATTTCCAAAAGTCATCAGCTAAGTAATGGAAGCTTAGCAACCTCTGGGAAATTCAATCTGAGAAGACAAGTAAAATAAAAATATTGAATTTCGGTCAGGAAGACAAGTGATCTCAAGTTGAGTACGGAATTAGATTGGTGGATATCAACAGAGTCAATTCAGATGAGTTCAATTTGAATCAGCAGAGTAGATTCGATCAGCGGAGTAGAAGTGATCAGAAAATTCTTCCAACGGTAATAAATGCACTTGGCGTAATAAATACTGTAAAAAGAGGGTATTAATGACAAATGATTGAAGAGAAATCTCGGATCAGCATGGTGCATTTAATGCGACTTGACAGAAAGTACAGCATAACTGTACAGTGAACAGTTGCAGAAGCCATTCTGAAACAAGGACCAGTACTCGAGGAAGATCTGAAAATCTGTCTTACTTCAACAGGCAGAAATTCAAATTCGCGAGTATAAATAGATCTGCATTCAAGAGTTAGAGACAACAACACAACTGAGAGAGAATTCAAGCAATCAAATTTTCTAAGTCTCGAAAACTCAAGTACAGATCACCATCAGCCGAGTTATATGTTGACAAAGCCGAGTTGAAGAAACAAGCAAACACAAAATATGAGTGATTTTTGTAAACTTTGAGTGTTGTGCGAAGTGTATATCCATCTTTGTGAGTGATATAACTTCATAGTATATATTTTCTTTGTGTTCTCCTATAACGAACCTGTGGCTTTATCATTTGTTGTAAAATCGCAGGAAGAGTGTTCTAGGTTACTTAGTGTTTCTAGTATAACCTAAATCTTCGTGATTTAGAAGAGTGGATTAAAAGACATTCTTGTCTATATAACCACTATAATAATTCTGTGTGTTTGATTACTTGCATTTTTACTTGCATATTTCCAAAAGCATACAAACACTTTGAACAGACTAAGGTGGTGTTTGCAACAAATTGTGATTCTACTCAAATCTTAGAATCTAAAAAAAAAGTTAAAAGTTGTAGAGAAGTAAAAGTAGGTGGTGTTTGCAAATTATGCCAAGAAGTTAAAAAAAAAATCACTTTTGTGTGTTTGCACAAAAATCTATAAAATCAATTTTTTGTGTTTACAAAAATGCCAAAATGAAGAAAAATGCTTTAAAATGCCAAAATTGCCCTTAAGTTAAAAGCATTTTTCTTCATATAAAAAAGTCATTTGTCTTCTATACCAACTACACCTCTTTGACGTCTTCTTCTACAGCTATGTCATAATTGAAGGTCAAATATCTCTACAAAATGACGTCTTCTACCAAGTTGCCATAATTGAAGATCAATTTTCTCTGCTAAAAGATTGTCCGAATTATGTTCCCAGTCACTCAAGAATTTAAAGCTTCCCGTCAATTAGGGCTTCAGTACAAAGGAAAATAGTTGTGTCAACCATTGATTGTATGTGCAATGGCTATGTTAATTGAGTGGGTGGAATTGAAATTAATCCTATCTTCAATTCATCAACCACCCACATTCTTCCGCACTATAAAAATAGAGTTCAACCCATATACCTCCACTGATAGGATAGTGCCTAGCAAGTAGGCATGGCAAGATGGGTCTGGACCCGCGGGCCGGCCCGTGACCCGTCCAGGCCCGTCCAGACCCAACCTTTTAATTTGTATGTTTGTTGGGTTTGGGTTGGTCATGGGTCAGCCTTATAATTAATGGGTCCTTAAAGGGTCTCCTAGTGGGTCAGTTAATGGGTCTTATAAAAACAAAAGAAAATTAATTAATGGACCCAATTTAAAAGCAAGTTGACTACCCATCTTTAATTTCAAAAATAAAATCATATAATATCTTGTTTGCTATCATAAAATTGAAGGCCTAGAACCAACTTTTCTAATTTTGTAATTACTAATCCATTATTTTGGAGAAAAAAAATTAAATTATTAAAATATCTTAAAATCATTCCACTTTTCTATATCAATTTTATGGCCACTTTTAATTAATAAAAATATTGATATCGACTTTCGAAAGGGTTTCTTATATTTCTATTCCCTTATATTTCTTCGATATAAGAGAATAACAAAAATTATATTTTCAAATCATGTAATTAATGTCTCCTAATTTGCATGTTAATTTTATTCTTTCAAATCTCGGCATCAATTACTCGCATTTTTCAACCTATGTTACAACGTTTTTTTTGTGGATTTTTTTAAGGAAAAAAAAGATGAAGATAAAGGGCCGACCCGACCCAGACCCGACCCGACCCGATAAAGACCAAACCCATTTATGACCCGACCCGTTTACAACACATTAACACAGACCCGTTAATGACCCGTCCTGACCCGACCCAGACCCGACCCGACCCGACCCGCCCGTTTGCCACCCCTACCAGCAAGCCGATTCTCTTTAGCTTGTATTAGGTCTATTCTGTAATAAACAATCTTTGATTCTTATGAATAATACGCACGTTTATTAATAATTATATAGAATAAACAATGGCCAAATTCATCTCTCGCAAATACATTTAAGCGTTGGATGAAATCCTTAGATCACATTCGACTATGGGACGATTCACTTCGGTATTGAGTGCAATCATGAAACAGTCTCTAAGGTCGTGATCTTAAAACCCGTTCCAAGTCATAGATTCCGAACGAGACAGGGTATCGAAGGAATCGTCAAGACTTGTATGAATATGCATGATTCACATGGAGTGAATTTGTAGAGTTTCATGAACAAGACATTTGATGTCAGTGCATATGAGTAGGTGGTTCGATAGGGGATCGAACGCATCGAACGACCCGAACAGAGAAACTCATTGTGGAAGCGCATGACGCATATCGGTGATGGGATGTTTCTCAAGACTTATAATAGTGTACGATTTAGTCCTTAGACTTGAGGTGCTAGGACGAATTCGGTGCATGGGTATATGTACTTAGATTTAGGTACTGGTCACGTAGCATGACCATAATGTGTCTAAGTTGGGTGCCTATAGTTGTGTACGCGAGTGGTTAGTACCAAGATGGAATCTACCGACTCGTCGTAATGGATGAGAGAATTTCCTATACGATTCTTAGATAATAGATCCGAGAAACCCGTGGCCACGGTCGGTGACGGATTTGGAAAGGGGTTTCCAAATTTAGCAGTCACACTGGATTATTATCCCGAATTAGAAAGTATAGTTATTGAGATAATTAGAGGTGCCGATCAATTCACACACCCTAGGTCTCAATCGGGAAATTAAGTCGATAGAAGGACCGTATGTACATGGCAGTTATAAGAGGTGAGGTTCACAAATATCAATTCACCTGAAGTTGGGCTTCATGGGCTTGTGGCTAGACATCGACCATGAAGTGTGGGTACTCCTGAATTAATAAGGGAGAATAATTCTGGAGTGGTCAATTAAAAGGGTTTAATTGATCGGAGCAATTAATTGCTCATAAATTAATCACGAAGGGTTCGTGGGCCTGCTGCCAATTGATGGTGAACCTAGAGGGTCACACACAATACAATTGGACAGTGACAGTCATAAAAGGAAATATTTGATTTAAGGAAGTTCAATCAATCAAATGAATTAAAGAGTTAATTCAATTGGAAGAATAATTAATTAGATAGTCTAATTAATTAAATATTAATTAAAGTGTTAATTAATTGAGAGATAATAATTAATTGGATTAATTGGGCTGATTTAATTAATGGTTAATTAAATTAAATTGCAAGACATGGGCCTTTTTAATTAAAAGCCCAGAAGAAGTCTTGCAAGAAAGGTGGGGGGCGATTTTGGCTAAGGATAAGAAGGGAGAGTTTGTTTTCTTGTGTGACAAGGAAGATTTAGAAGATATACAAGTATATCTACTAACCTTATAAGATAAGGAAAAGATCTTAAAGAGATATCTACTAAGAGAATGATTATTCTCTTATAAATAGATATCTTCTCACAACTCTTCACATGCTTCTTGAACTCTTGCACACATAACCCTAGCCGCCCCTACACCCTAGCCGCCCCCTGCACAGCGCCGCCCCCTCCCTCTCTGTTCTTCCATAGCTGGATCTAGATCTGAATCTAGATCTGTTTCTTCCTCCATTGACAACCTTTTATCTCTAGTTCGTAGCCTGTGAATAGAAGGTGTTGCTACAATCCAATTGGTGTGGATACACTCTGGAGGTGAGACAATTGGATCACTCGTTGTGAATCAGCAAAAAGCCGGAGGTTGCCACCACCTTGCCGGTGGTGAGGTAAAATCGCATATCTCCTTCTTTTATCTATTGTAGATTGTTTGATTCAACCTTTTCGCATACATATGGTGGAAAATATATCTTGGGTCTGCTGGGGTGCCTCGAAAAAATTTTAAATTCCGCACTCTCGTTGGTTTGACCACCAGGGCATTCCCAACAGTGGTATCAGAGCCAGTTCCATTACTATTATGCGAAAAGGCCTGAACATAAATAAATATATGGATATTTGTGATTGTTATGTTCTGTGTGATGATTCTTGCTTATTATGATATGATCTATGATTGGGTAAAATCGCATATCAAGATTTGGGGCAAATTTATAGTTTTTGAAACTTCAGGACTTTTTATGCAAATCACGATTTTGTGAAATAAAGGGCTGGAAATTTATTTTCTGTTTTCTGGAAATATTTGAAAAATCTGGACTGTTTTTGCAATTCTGGTATGTTCGTAATTTTGGGTCGTTTTTTCAATTTTTGAAAATTAAAGGACTGTTTTGTAATTTCCAAAAGTTCAGGGGTCTGTTTGCGAAACTGAAAATTTTCTGGATTCAAATTTTAATTTTCTGTCCTCTGGCCGATTTGTAAATTGGGGCTGTTTTGTAATTTTCAAATCTTTGGGGTTAAAAGTGCAATTTTCGTGAGTTGAGGGGCCGAACTGCAATTTTCAAAAGTTGAAAAAAAAATCCGAATCTGATTTTTTGCGGAAAAATTGTTTTGTTTACCCGAAAATTGATTTTGTCATAATTAGTAGTGACTAAAGTAAGAATCATAGGATGTTATTTTTAAAAGGAGTTTTAAAAGTAAGAAAGAAATACGTAAAAAGTTGTTTGCTTGTTTCTTGCTCTACGTGAACTGTTTACGTGGTTTTCGATCGTGCCGAGCCTTGACCCTAGGATAGATGTGATTGGTTTAATTTATTGTTTGGTTTTTATTGGGCCTGCGAGCCTTAAGTTTTTGGGTCACTTTGAGCCGTTGTAATAGATAGGGCTTTACTGTTTTAAATAGTTTAGGATGGAGGCCGGTTACAAGCAAGGTGGGAGCCCAAGAAGGAATGAAGGCCATGTATGCATGGTTATTTTTGTAATAGCCTAGGTCCATTAAGAACCCTTTAGATTGACCAATTGGGCCAACATCATGGCTCGATGATGGCCCACATAGGAGGCTCCCGATCGAAAACATATTGTGGTAGTATGCATGCTAGGCTTGTATGTTTTAATTTATTTATTTAGCTTGTATGTGATGCGCGCTAGAATCTAGATCGTAAATAAAAGATAAAGCATAACTTATGCGGTGAGATCTCGAGGAGAGTTACTTTGAACTTTCAAACCCGAAAACCCCCTCTCGAATTAAAATATTAAGTCAAATTGGGTACATTTAAAATGAAGTTTTAAAGATCCAAGCCTTCCATCAATAGGAACTAGCGTGAGTTGTCTACTTATTGATAGAGGTGATCCAGAGTCTGGCACCCGAGTCGAAGAAAGGGACAATACGCAAAATTCCTTGACTCCTGATTTTAACTAAACTCGACAAGGGTGAGGATTGGTCGGGATGTGAATATCGACCGATAACTAGTTACGGGGATTTCACGACCGGGCCTGTTGCTCATCATGATTGATGGGCTAGACACTTATGATGTAGCAGTGCTAGATAAGTGAGAAAACCGAGGCAAAATAGCTTGAAGGTTGTGTAGTGACACAATTGGTAAAAGTATACCTACCTGGAGAATTAATTGTATGGCCACGAGTCATGGGTGCAATTAATGTCTGCTGGGACGTCAAGACCTACTAGGAAATAAGATTTCCCGAGCAATCAAAGGGGTGATTGTTTCGACAAAATAGTGGGAGAACTTTTTCGAAACCAAGACCGAAATTCGTTAATTATAAGTATTAGGCATATATCAGTCAGCTAAATGTTGTCTTCTTTCCATTTGTAGATATTTATTGAACAATGTCTAAAAATCCATTATCTGTCATCCTCGACGCTAATAAACTAAATGGGTCAAACTTTGTCGACTGGCTGAGAAACTTGAGGATAGTCCTAGACTCCGAACGTCGGAGCTATGTACTCGACACTGATAGAATAGTGTCCTGCAAGCCAACTGTTTTGGCTGCATTTAATTAGTAATAATTAAAAGAACTATTCAATTCGATTAATAAATGCATTTTTATTATATGGTCAACTTTATCTTATGTAATAATTATCTACGCATAAGGATAGAAGTCCTTAGATCACAGGGCTATGGGACAACCCGTGGACTGATCTCCAAGGCCGTGATCTAGAACATATTCAAGAGTCGTAGAATCCAATCGAGATGGGACATCGTTGGATTCGGTTAGACTCTCACTAATGTGTATACTCCGATGAACTGGAGAACGCTGGGGTCCACGAGCGTGACTGGGATAGTCGATACACATAAGTGGGTGACTTGCTGGGATGGCAAGTGCACTGAATACCCCAATTAGGAAATAACTCACCATGGAAGCGGTAGTCGCATATCGGAGTTGAAGTTATTCCTATTTGCAACAGTATACGAGGAATGATCCCTAAATACTTGAGGTGATAGGGTTTATCTGGTGCGAGAACGTCTATACTTAGATGTGAGTTCCGACCGACTGGAGATCGCCAGAAAGTCTCTGTGGATTCACGTTGGGTATAGAGGAACTCGTATGCAGGTTCATATCATCAACAAATGATCCATTGACCCGACTTGATAGGTTGGGAAATTCTCCTATGGATTTCTGTGAGAAATTAATTCTGGTAAAATCCTTGGCCAAGGTATCTGACGGCTTTATGAAAGTAGCTCATAAAGATTAAGTCAAAGAGAATTATTTCAAGATCAGAATGCATAAGGTCAAAACAAATTAAAAGGGAACCGATGAAAAATCCATGCCCTTAAGTTTTGACTGGGAGATCGATCGATGGAGAGATTATAGCGTATATGGAAATTGTAAATGATTAAAAGGTTCACTGAATTAATTCACCAGTGATTGGGCTCCATGGGCTTGTGGCCAGACATCGACCGTGGAGTGTGGGAGAATTCCCAAATTAGCAGGGGTGCTAATTTTGGAATGATTAGTCGACAGAGTGTTCGATTGATTTAGAGTATTTTATACTCGAGTAATTAAATAAATATTTAATTATAACCCACGGCCAATTATGTGGTGAACCTACGGGGGCATACACAATACACATGAAGCGAAAGCGAGGAAATGGAGAACAACTGAGTCGACTGGATCGACTGGGTCGATTGAGTTGACTGGGTCGACTGGGTCGACCCAATTGGAGCGAAGATGATCCGATTGGAATTGGATCAAGACTATAAATTAAATTGGAATTTAATTTGTGAGTTAAATTAATTAAATTGGATTTAATTAATTATGGGAATATTTAATTAAATAGACTTAGAGTCTAATTTAATTAAATGAGAAAGAAATAAATTAATTGGGCTATTTAATTGAGAAATTAAATAAAGACCCAATTAATTAAATCAAGTATGGGCCATGAATTAATTAGAAGACTTGGTCTTCCAATTAAAAGGGTCATGGCCCATGTAGGAGAGTTAGAAGACTTAGGAGTCCTAATCCTAGGAGGATTAGGATTATGAGATTCCTATAAATAGGAGATTTGATGTCGTATCTCAGACACACAATTGAAGAGCCAAAATACTAAGTCAAGAAAAACTCTCTCCCTCTTTCTCTCACACAAAATCGGCCGAACCTCTTTTCCACTTGGAAGAGATTTTCGTTTTTCGATTCTTGCTCCATATTGTTCTCTAGTTTGAGATATTAATATATCTTATGTTCTAGCCGATTAGGATATATTAATTTTCGTGATATTGTGGTGTATCAACCCGTAGAGGCACAACACGTGGGGCGCTACTAGGAGCTTGGGATCGAGCCAGTCGAGGGAGAAACACAACGACTTTTCTGACAGTTTGGATTTGCAAGGAGACAGGTATAATTTAGATCTGAATTATTCCAGTCGTTTTTAATATTCATATATATACAACCAGTTTAGTATCCTGGCAAGATTCCGTAAGAGGTCCTTAAAAATTTTAATTTCCGCTGTGCTTAGGGCTGTTTATCTTACCGAATCCCAACAGACACGCCTATGCCTGATGCACCCGCAGCATGAGCTACTGAGGAACAACGAACCATCCATGCTAAAAGGGTAGATGATGATCTTCAGGTTCGCTGCCTCATGTTGGCTTCAATGTCAAATGAGCTGCAGAAACAGCATGCTGGTATACCGCTTGCTAGAGATATACTTCTCCACCTCCAACAGATGTTTGGAGAAAGGTCTCGTACCGAAAGGTTCGCAACAACAAAGGAGTTGTTTAGTCTCAAGATGGCTGAGGGAAGCAGTGTCAAGGATCACTGTCTGCGTTTTATCAACCTGGTTGAAAAACTGGGGCGACTAGACGTAGAATTGCACGCTGATCTTAGCACTAACCTCCTTCTCCATACTCTGCCTCGCTCGTTCGACCAGTTCGTGTTGAATTTCAACATGGAAGACAGAAACCTTGCTCTTCACGAACTGACCAATCTGTTGGTTACAGCAGAAGCCACTCTCAAAAAAGAGAAACACGTGATGATTGCTCACCAATCGAAGGCTGCAAAGCCCAAGAAAGGTAAAAAGAAGAAGAAGGTGTTCTCTTCTAAAACAATCACCAAGGTTATCGAGAAAAAGCCCAGAAGATGAATGCTTCCACTGCAAGAAAGCAGGGCACTGGAAAAGTAACTGCCCAGACTACCTGAAAATGGTAGCCAAAGGTATTTTCTTGGTTGAAGTTAATATTTCTATTAACTGTGCATCTTGGGTGTTAGACACCGCAGCGGGTTCTCATATCTGCAATGATTTGCAGGTGATGGGAGCAGTAAGAACACTTAAGCCCGGGGATAGGATCCTGCGTTTTGGAAACGGAGCAAGAGTTGCTGCAGAGGCTATAGGAGACGTGGAGTTAGTAATAGGGAACTTTACTTTGCTTTTAAAAGACTGTTTGTACGTACCAACAATAATTAAGAACATTATTTCTATTCCGCTATTAGATAATGATGGTTTTAATTTTTCCATTATGAATGGATCTATGAGCATAATTAAAAATGGTTTAATCTATGCTAGTGGTACTTTGATGTATGGTCTATATTCCCTTGAACCTACAAACTCCAACGTCTTGCACATACAATCAAGAAAAAGAAAATACGATAATCACACACCACAACTTTGGCACGCTAGACTTGGACAAATCTCCAAGAGTAGGATCCAAAAGTTGGTTTCCTCTAAAGCTCTTGAAATACAAAACTTACATGAACTTTCGACTTGCGAATCTTGTCTCAAAGGAAAGATGACCAAATCACCCTTCACCGGGAATCCCGAGCGAACCAAACAAACATTGGATTTGATCCATACTGACGTTTGTGGACCAATGAGTGTCAGTGCAAGAGGAGGATTCTCCTACTTCGTAGCATTCACTGACGACTTCAGTCGTTATGGATACGTATACTTAATGAAGTATAAATCTGAAACTTTTGAAAAGTTCAAGGAGTTTCGAATGGAAGTAGAGAATCAACTTGGACATAGTATTAAAGCACTTCGATCTGATCGAGGAGGAGAATACTTAAGTCAAGAATTCCTCGATTATTTAAAAGAGAATGGAATTCTCGCTCAACGAACTCCCCCTAGGACGCCCCAACTCAATGGAGTGTCTGAAAGGAGGAATCGAACTTTGTTGGACATGGTTCGTTCCATGATGAGCTTCGCTGAACTTCCCTTTTCATTTTGGGGCTTAGCCCTATTAACTGCTTCGAAAATACTGAACATAGTACCTTCAAAGTCAGTACCAACAACACCACATCAAGAATGGTATGGTAAAGCACCAGTATATTCGTATCTACGAGTATGGGGATCTCCCGCCTATGTTAAGAACAAGAAAGGAGATAAGCTGGATAGTAGATCTAGTTTGTGCAAATTTGTGGGGTATCCAAAGGAATCCATTGGATACTTGTTCTACGATCCTAAAGAACGTAATACGTTCGTGTCTAGGAATGCCCACTTCTTAGAGGATGATTTCCTCACCAACAGAAATGGGACAATCGTAGAACTCGATGAAGTCCGAGAATCGGACCCATCCTCACAAACAGTGGGAGCTGATCCTGAATTTACTGAACCTACTAGTACACATATACTTCGAAGGTCTGATCGAGTTCGTAAAGAACCAGAGAGATTTGGTTTCATTCACGAAAACGATAAGTTGGATACTGATCCAAGGACTTATGAAGAAGCTATGTCTGACATAGAATCGGGTGCGTGGCTCGAAGCCATGCAATCCGAAATGGATTACATGCATTCCAACAAGGTTTGGACATTGGTCGATCCACCTGAGGGAACTATCCCTATTGTTGGTCCCAAGTGGTCAGATGAGGTCTAGAGGGAGGGGTGAATAGACCTCTTCAAAATTTATCTTTTCAAATTCTCTAACTTTTCTGTCAGCAGACTAAGCTGATCAGTAATCGTAAGATGACTATGCTGATCTCGCACAAAGCTTTGAACAGCAGAGTTGACCACTCTTCTGATTTCACTCAGCTGATTTTATCAAAACCAGAGTTTTAAAATAACTAACTTGCAGCGGATTTGTCAAGTGTTTTTCACAAGTAGTTTTCTTTAACTTTGAAATAGTTTTTATCCCCAGTTTTAACAAACTCCTTTTTAAAACTTTTCAGCAGTTAACCTTTAAGTGTTATAAATATGCTCCTTCAAATATGCAGAAAATTATGCAAGTAAAAACACAAAGGATTTTTATAGTGGTTATATGGATAGAAATCCTTTAGTCCACTCTTCCAAGTCACTTAGATCTTCGGTTATACTAAATCACACAGATTACAGTATGCAATGATTGCGCCTATCAACAAATGAAAAGGCCACAAGTGCGTAATAGGAAATCACAAAGAAACTCCTATCCTCTGAAGTAATATCACTCACTAAGATGGATATCTACTTCTCACAACACGATTCTAACAAAATCACTCAGATTTATAAGTATTTTCTGTTTTCTCTCTATTCTGCTTTGTCAACAAATGACTCGGCTGATGAGTGTTCTGTTCTTGAGTTTGACACTTAGAAGAATTCTGCTTCAGATTTTTGCTCTCAAAATGTGTTGTCTCTTTTTCTTCAACTCACGAACTGAACTATTTATACTTGAGATTTGAAAATCCGCCCGTTGAGAGATCGACGGGTGTCCAAATCCTCGAGTACTGGTCCTTTCTGCAGAAACGGCTACCTGCGACTGAACACTGTACACTCTGCTGTACTTGCTGTCAGTCCGCATTAAATTCACCAAGCTGGTACGAGGTTTCTCTTCAATCATTTGTCATAAATACCCTTCCTCTTCAGCATTTATTGATAGGATAGTGCCCAGCAAGCCAACTAAATAGCTTGTAATAGGACTATTTTATCTTGAATGAATCTTTGATTTATTAATTAATACGCAAAGTTTATTTATTTCATAAGATAAGCTAATGGCCAACTTCATCTTTCGCGAACACATTTAAGCGATTGGTTGAAACCATGAGATCACTCATGACTATGGGACGATTCACTTCAGTATTGAGTGCAATCATGAAACAGTCTCTAAGGTCGTGATCTCAAAAGTGTTCCAAGTCATAGATTCCTGTCGAGACGGGGTATCGAAGGAATCGTCAAGACTTGTAGGATTATGCATGATTCACATGGAGTGAATTTGTGGAGTTTCATGAACAAGACATTTGATGTCAGTGCACATGACTAGGTGGTTCGATAGGGGATCGAACGCATCGAACGACCCGAACAGAGAAACCCATTGTGGAAGTGCGTAAAGCATATCAGTGATAGGATGTTTCTCAGGACTTATAACAGTGTACGATTTAGTCCTTAGACTTGAGGTTCTAGGGCGAATTCGGTATACGGGTGTGCGTGCTTTGATTTAGGAGCCGGCCACGTAGCCTGACCATTGTGCGCCTACATTGGGTACGTACAGTCGTATACGCGGGTGGTTAGCATCAAGATGGGATCTACCGACTCATTGTAATCAATGAGGGAATTTCCTGTACGTTCTTAGATAATATATTCCGAGAAATCCATGGCCATGGTCAGTGACGGATTTGGAAAGGGGTTTCCAAATTTAACAGTCACACTGGAATTATTATCCAGAATTAGAAAGTACAGAATCGAGATAATTAGAGGTGCTGACTAATTCACACACCCTAGGTCTCGATCGGGAAATTAGTCGTTAGAGGGACCGTATGTACATGGTACTTATAAGAGGTGAGGTTCACTAATGTCAATTCACCTGAAGTTGGGCCTCATGGGCTTGTGGCTAGACATCGACCATGAGGTGTGGGTACTCCTTGAATAATGGGAGATTAATTCTGGAGTGATCAATTAAAGGAGTTTATTGATCGGAACAATTAATTGAATATTAATTGCTCATTAATTAAATCACGAAAGTCGTGGGCCTACGGCCAATTGATGGTGAACCTAGAGGGTCACACACAATACAGTTGGACAGTGACAGTCAATTAAGGAAAGGTTTGATTTAAAGAGTTAAATCAAATAAAAGAATTAAAGAGTTAATTCTGAGAGAGAAATAATTAATTAGACAGTCTAATTAATTAAATGCTAATTAAAGAGTTAATTAAAGTGGGAGAAAATTAATTGGATTAATTGGGTTAATTTAATTAAATGGTTTAATTAAATTAATGCAAGACATGGGCCAATTTAATTAATGGCCCATATTAAGTCTTGCACACAAAGAGGCCTTAAAGGTGGCTATATAGAGGAGTCTAAGTGGAGACTCAAAGCCCTAAGCTAAAAATCTGACCTAGCCGCCCCCCTCAAGCCCTGGCCGCCCCCTCTCGCTCTTGCTCTCTCCTTCACCTAGTTTTGGATCTAGATCTAGATCTAGATCTGCCATTGACAAAACCTTCTCTTCCATTTCTAAGCCTAAGAATTGAAGGTGTCATTCCATCCATCTGGTGTGGACTAATCTCTGGAGGCACAACATTTGGGGTGCTCTAGTGAACGAGGAAAGAGAAGACCGGAGAAACCACCACCTTGCCTGTGGTGAGGTAAATTCGATTTACCATCTTTTAATTTAGTAATTTGTTGCTAAATTGTATTCAACCTTACTCATATGTGCTAATAAGTGTTCTTGGGAATTGGTGTATGAAAAATTAAAAAAATTTATATTCCGCAACGTTGTATTTGACAATCATACCCATAAAATCCCAACAGTGGTATCAGAGCCAGATTTATTATGCACATATTAAAAGGCCTGAACACATCAAAATATATGGATATATGTGTTTGTTGTGTTCTGATTTTTTATTCTTGCTTGTTATGATAAATTAATTGTTCGGATCTATGCACTTTTCGGTTTTGGGCCAAATCTGTAATTACCGTAAATTTAAGGGCTTCTTTGCAAATTGCGATTTTTGTAAAATCTGGACAGAAAGTAAAATTTTCATTTTCTGCAATTCTGGACCAAATTGTTATTTCTGGAATTTTTAAAATCTGGACTGTTTTGCAATTTACGAAAGGTTTGGGCTATTTTTGCAATTGCCGTAAATTCAGGGGTCTGCATTGCATTAAACGAAAGTTTCTGGAAATTTTGTTAATTTTCTGCTTGCTGGTCCGATTTGCATGTTCTGGAAATTTTGGGGCTGATTTGTAATTTCCTAAAGTTAAGGGGTCAAAATGTAATTTTCGAAAATTCAGGGGGCCGACTGCAATTTTTCAAAAGTTGAAAAGCAGAAACTGTTTTGTGCACTAAAAGGGTTTAGTATATCCGAAAAGTTAATTTTATCATAATTAGTAGGGACTAGAGTGAGAATCAAAGAGATTGTTTTAAAAGGTGTTTTAAAATAAGCTTATGGATTATTTTAAAATGAGTTTTAAAACTAGAATCATAAAGGTTTTTTAAAAAGGAGTTTTAAAATAAAATAAGAAATAAGAAAATCTGTTTTGCTTGTTTCTTGCTCTACGTGAACTGTTTACGTGGCTTTCGATCGCGCCGAGCCTTGACCCTTAGGGTAGATGTGTTTGGTTATTTTTAATTTGTTGGTTTTATTGGGCCTGCGAGCCTTAAGTTTTTGGGCCACTTTGAGCCATTGTAATAGATAGGGCTTTACTATTTTATTAGACAAGGATGGAAGCCCGTTACAAACAAGGTGGGATCCCAAGAAGACTAAAGGCCATGTATGCATGGTAAAATGTGTAATAGAGTAGGCCTCTTTGAAACCTATTAGATTGACCAATAGGACCATCGTCTTTGGCTCGATGGTGGTCCGCATAGGAGGCTCCCGATCGAAAACATACTGTGGTAGCATGCATGCTAGGTGTGTATGTTTTTATTTACGTATTTATATCTTAGCATGTATGATGATACGCGCTAGTAATTTAGATCGTAAATAAAAGATAATGCATAACTGGAACGGTGAGATCTCGAGTAGAGTTACCTCAAACTCTTTAACCCGAAAAACCCCTCTTGATAATAATATTAAGTCATACTGGCTACATTAAAATAAAGTTTTAATATCCAAGCCTTCCATCAATAGGAACTAGCGTGAGTTGTCCACTTGTTGATTAAGGTGATCCAGAGTCTGGCACCCGAGTCGAGGAAAGAGACAATACGCGAAACTCCTTGATTCTCGTTTTTAACTAAACTTGACAAGGGTGAGGATTGGTCGGGATGTGAACATCGATCATAACCAAGTTATGGGGATTTCATGACCGGGCCAGTTGCTCATCAAGATTGATGGGTTAGACTTAACGAGTAGTACCACTCATGATGTAGCAGTGCTAGATGAGTGCGAAAACCAAGGGAAAATAGCTTGAAGGTTGTGTAGGGACACAATTGGTAATAGTATACCTACCTAGGGAATTAATTGTATGGCCGCGAGTCGTGGGTGCAATTAATGTCTGCTGGGACGTCAAGACCTGCTAGGAAATAAGATTTCCCGAACAATTGAAGGGGTAATTGTTTCGAGAAAATAGTGGGAGAACTTTTTCGATAAGAAGTCCAATAGTCGTTAATTATAAGTATTAATTTAGATCAGTCAGCTGAACGTTATCATTTCATTTTGTAGATCATTTTTGCGAAAAATGTCTAAGAATCCATTATCTATCATCCTTGACACTAACAAACTAAACGGATCAAATTTTATCGACTGGCTAAGAAATTTGAGGATAGTCCTCGACTCCAATCGTCGGAGCTATGTTCTCGATGCCCCAATGCCTGGAGCACTTCCGGAAGGAGTTTCGGAAGAGGAACGAGCCACCCATGCTAGATGGGTTGATGATGATATTTAGGTTCGTTACCTAATGCTAGCATCAATGACCAATGAGCTACAGAAACAGCATGCTAAGATGCCTCATGCTGCTGATATACTTCTCCATCTCCGAGATTTATTTGGAGAGAAGTCTAGGACTGAAAGGTTCAAGACTACAAGGGAGTTGTTTAATCTGAGAATGGCTGAGGGTTCAAGTGTGAAAGATCACTGTCTTCGTTTCATTAATCTGATTGAAAAATTGGAGAATTTGGAAGTAGACTTGCACGTTGATCTTAGGACTGACCTCTTACTCCATACTCTACCACGCTCATTTGATCAGTTCGTGTTGAATTTCAACATGGAGGAGAGAAATCTCGCTCTTCACGAACTGACCAATATGTTGGTAACGGCAGAAGCTACCCTTAAGAAGGAGAAATCTGTCTTGATAGCTGAGCAACCCAAGGCTGCAAAGCCAAAGAAGGGCAAGAAGAAGAAGAAAGTGTTCTCTTCCAAAACAACCAAGAAGGTTGTCGAGAAAAAGAGAAAGAGCCCAGAAGATGAATGTTTCCACTGCAAGAAAGCAGGGCACTGGAAAAGGAACTGCCCTGACTACCTTAAAACGGTAGCCAAAGGTATTTTCTTTATTGAAGTTAATATTTCAATTAACTGTGCATCATGGGTGTTAGACACCGCAGCTGGTTCTCATATCTGCAATGATTTGCAGGTGATGGGAGCAGTAAGACCTCTTAAACCTGGGGATAGGATCCTGCGCTTTGGAAACGGAGCAAGGGTTGCGGCAGAGGCCATAGGGGATGTTGAATTAGTTTTAGGGAATTTTACTTTGGTTTTAAAAGACTGTTTGTACGTACCGACTATTATCAAAAACATTATTTCGATTCCTTTGTTGGATAATGATGGTTTTTGTTTTTCCATTTCTAATGGAAATTTTAGCATAATAAAAGGTGGTTTTACTTATGCTAGTGGTACTTTAATAGATGGTCTTTATTCCCTTTAACCAACTAATTCTAACGTATTGCACATTCAATCAAAGAAAAGAAAACAAGATGATAATAGTCCACAGTTATGGCACGCTAGGCTTGGACATATATCCAAGATTAGAATTCAAAAGTTGGTTTCCTCTAGGGCTCTTGAGATAAAGAACCTAGATGATCTCTCAACTTGCGAGTCCTGTCTCAAGGGAAAGATGACCAAAACACCTTTTACTGGGAAACCAGAGCGAACCAAACAAACCTTGGATTTGATCCATACCGATGTTTGTGGACCACTGAGTGTCAGTGCAAGAGGAGGATTCTCATACTTCATAACCTTCACAGACGACTACAGTCGTTTTGGGTATGTATACCTAATGAAGTATAAGTCCGAAGCTTTTGAAAAGTTCAAAGAGTTTCGAATGGAAGTTGAGAACCAACTTGGACATAGTATTAAGGAATCCATTGGATATATGTCTGAAAGAAGGAACCGAACTTTGTTGGACATGGTTCGTTCCATGATGAGTTTCACTGATCTTCCTTTTTCATTTTGGGGCTTAGACCTCTTAACGGCTTCAAAGATACTTAATATAGTACCTTCAAAGTCGGTGCCGACGACGCCACACCAAGAATGGTTTGGTAAAGCACCCATGTATTCGTACTTACGAGTATGGGGATCTCCTGCCTATGTTAGGAACAAGAAGGGAGATAAACTAGATAGTAGATCTAGTTTATGCAAATTTGTGGGGTATCCAAAGGAATCCATTGGATACCTGTTCTACGACCCTAAAGAACGAAAGACGTTCGTGTCTAGGAACGCCCACTTCTTAGAGGATGACTTCCTCACTAAAAGAAGCGGGGTGTCCGTAGAACTTGATGAAGTCAGGAAATGGACTCATCCCCACAAACAGTGGGAGTTGATCCTGAACCTATTGAACCATCTAGTACACCAGTACTTCGAAGGTCCGATCGAATTCGTAGAGAACTCGAAAGGTTCGGCTTCATCCACGAAAATGATCAATTGGATGGTGATCCAAGGACATACGAAGAAGCTATGTCAGACATAGACTCGGGTGCATGGCAGGAAGCCATGCAATCCGAAATGGATTCCATGCATTCCAACAAGGTATGGACCTTAGTTGATCCACCTGAGGGAACTGTCCATGTAGGCTATAAGTGGATCTTCAAGCGCAAGCTTGGAATGAATGGAGAGGTTTTGACTCATAAGGCTCGCCTTGTGGCGAAAGGTTATTCTCAAAGGCCTGGTATAGACTATGAGGAAACCTTCTCTCCAGTGGCTATGTCAAAATCCATTCGGATATTATTAGCCATAGCCGCGTGGTATGACTACGAGATATGACAAATGGATGTAAAGACCGCCTTTCTCAATGGAGACATTGATAAAGAAATCTTTATGCAACAGCCAAAAGGCTTTACATCTAAAGGAAGTGAGCATAAGGTCTGCAAACTTCAAAGGTCAATTTATGGCCTAAAACAGGCATCCCGAACCTGGAACAAACGTTTTGATGAGACAGTCAAAGGGTTTGGCTTCATCAAGAACGTTTATGAGTCATGTGTGTACAAGAAATTCGAAAGGGGTTCAGTACAATTTATTGTGTTGTATGTCGATGACATTCTGTTGATCGGGGACGATATCAGAACGTTGACGCAGACGAAAGCGTGGTTATCCACGCAATTATCCATGAAAGATATGGGAGACGCATCTTACGTATTGGGAATACGTATCTATAGAGATAGATCAAAGAAGATGTTAGGACTCTCCCAATCTCAGTACATTAACACTATACTGAAATGGTTCAGTATGGAAGAATCCAAGAAGGGATTGCTTCCAATGAGACATGGGATCTCTCTTTCTAAATCTATGTGCCCTACAAATGATGAAGAAAAGAAGAGGATGTCTCTCATACCTTATGCGTCTGCCATAGGCAACATAATGTATGCGATGTTATGTACTAGACCTGACGTAGCACACGCTCTGAGTGTGACGAGTAGCTACCAGTCAAATCCCGGGGAAGAACACTGGACCGCCGTAAAGGCTATCCTCAAGTACCTGAGAAGGACTAAGGATATGTTCTTGGTCTACGGCGGTAGTGGAGAATTGAAACTCGAAGGATTCACGGATTCGAGTTTCCAGTCTGACGTGCATGATTATAAATCCAATTTTGGATATATATTTTGCCTCAACGGAGCAGCGGTGAGTTGGAAGAGTTCCAAGCAGTCCACCACTGCAGATTCAACCACTGAAGCAGATTATATTGCCGCATCGGATGCAGCAAAGGAAAGTGTTTGGATGAGAAACTTCATCCAAGAGTTGGATGTAGTACCTAGCATTGCAGAGCCCATAGTAGTCTTCTGTGACAACAATGGGGCAATCGCTCAAGCAAAGGAGCCGAGATCACACCATCAGTCCAAACACGTGATGAGGAAATACCATGTGATTAGAGAAATCATTGGTAGAGGAGACATTCAAATGGAACGTGTCGACTCAAAAGATAACGTAGCTGATCCACTAACGAAGCCATTATCGCAAAAAGTGTTCGAAGAACATCTTGTGAAGATGGGTCTTAGAAATGTTTGTGATTGGCTTTAGGGCAAGTGGGCCCAGCAAGCCAACTAAATAGCTTGTAATAGGACTATTTTATCTTGAATGAATCTTTGATTTATTAATTAATACGCAAAGTTTATTTATTTCATAAGATAAGCTAATGGCCAACTTCATCTTTCGCGAACACATTTAAGCGATTGGTTGAAACCCTGAGATCACTCATGACTCTGGGACGATTCACTTCAGTATTGAGTGCAATCATGAAACAGTCTCTAAGGTCGTGATCTCAAAAGTGTTCCAAGTCATAGATTCCTGTCGAGACGGGGTATCGAAGGAATCGTCAAGACTTGTAGGATTATGCATGATTCACATGGAGTGAATTTGTGGAGTTTCATGAACAAGACATTTGATGTCAGTGCATATGACTAGGTGGTTCGATAGGGGATCGAACGCATCGAACGACCCGAACAGAGAAACCCATTGTGGAAGTGCGTAAAGCATATCAGTGATGGGATGTTTCTCAGGACTTATAACAGTGTACGATTTAGTCCTTAGACTTGAGGTGCCAGGGCGAATTCGGTATACGGGTGTGCGTGCTTTGATTTAGGAACCGGTCACGCAGCCTGACCATTGTGCGCCTACATTGGGTACGTACAGTCGTATACGTGGGTGGTTAGCATCAAGATGGGATCTACCGACTCATTGTAATCAATGAGGGAATTTCCTGTACGTTCTTAGATTATACATTCCGAGAAATCCATGGCCATGGTCAGTGACGGATTTGGAAAGGGGTTTCCAAATTTAGCAGTCACACTGGAATTATTATCCAGAATTAGAAAGTACAGAATCGAGATAATTAGAGGTGCTGACTAATTCACACACCCTAGGTCTCGATCGGGAAATTAGTCGTTAGAGGGACCGTATGTACATGGTACTTATAAGAGGTGAGGTTCACTAATGTCAATTCACCTGAAGTTGGGCCTCATGGGCTTGTGGCTAGACATCGACCATGAGGTGTGGGTACTCCTTGATTAATGGGAGATTAATTCTGGAGTGATCAATTAAAGGAGTTTATTGATCGGAGCAATTAATTGAATATTAATTGCTCATTAATTAAATCACGAAAGTCGTGGGCCTACGGCCAATTGATGGTGAACCTAGAGGGTCACACACAATACAGTTGGACAGTGACAGTCAATTAAGGAAAGGTTTGATTTAAAGAGTTAAATCAAATAAAAGAATTAAAGAGTTAATTCTGAGAGAGAAATAATTAATTAGACAGTCTAATTAATTAAATGCTAATTAAAGAGTTAACTAAAGTGGGAGAAAATTAATTGGATTAATTGGGTTAATTTATTAAATGGTTTAATTAAATTAATGCAAGACATGGGCCAATTTAATTAATGGCCCATACTAAGTCTTGCACACAAAGGGGCCTTGAAGGTGGCTATATAAAGGAGTCTAAGTGGAGACTCAAAATCCTAAGCTAAAAATCTGACCTAGCCGCCCCCCTCAAGCCCTGGCCGCCTCCTCTCCCTCTTGCTCTTTCCTTCACCCAGTTTTGGATCTAGATCTGCCATTGACAAAACCTTCTCTTCCATTTCTAAGCCTAAGAATTGAAGGTGTCATTCCATCCATCTGGTGTGGACTAATCTCTGGAGGCACAACATTTGGGGTGCTCTAGTGAACGAGAAAAGAGAAGACCGGAGAAACCACCACATTCCCTGTGGTGAGGTAAATTCGATTTACCATCTTTTAATTTAGTAATTTGTTGCTAAATTGTATTCAACCTTATTCATATGTGCTAATAAGTGTTCTTGGGAATTGGTGTATGAAAAAGTGAAAAATTTTATATTCCGCAACGTTATATTTGACAATCATACTCATAAAATCCCAACATTTTTTACTCCAAGTGCATTTATTACCGTTGCAATAACTTCTGATCCACTTCCACTCTGCTGATCGAAGTCACTCGTCTGATGTATACTCGGCTGATCCCAAACTTGAACTAATCTGATTTGAGTCGGCTGATAGTCCACCAGTCTGATTCCTTTCTTCAGCAACATATCAGTAGTCTTCTGGACCATATTTGACTAGTCTGAATTATTTCTTCCTTGGTCAAATATCTTCTAAGGTTTGTACTAAGTTTCCATACTTAGCTGATGACTTTGGAAATCATCAAAACCTCCCTTCACTTTAAAGTATTCATCTTCATCCAACAATTTCCCCCTTTTTGATGATGACAAAACTTCAGCTAAGTACCTGTACCTAAAACTAAAGTTGAGTCCTCAAAAATTTCTGAGATAGAAATTATATGTTGGAAGCTTGAACTTTTATATATGATTTTGAAAAATTACAGTGCAAGTTACAAGCAAAAGAGTTTAAGTGAAAAATTACAAGTGAAGTAAGCTGGTTACATAATTTCAACAGATGACCTAGTCTAGTAATCCTAGTCTAGTCCTCAGCTTCTTCATCTTCTTCTTCTTCTTCCTATTCATCAACTTCAACTTCATCACTACTTTCATCTTCACCACTTGAGAATGCATCAGCAAGGTTCTTTAATTTTTCTCCTCTTTCATCAGCTTCAAACTTTGCTTTGATGTCCTCAATCCTCTTATACTTAACATCTGGATTAAGCTGTTCTTCAGCAGAGTACTTAGAGGTAGCTAACTCCTTGTCAGTCTTAGCTACATCCTTGGGCTCTACTTTATCACCAGCTTCATCATCAGCTTCCTTTTCAAGTACTTCTTCTTCACTTGGCTTTCCAGCAGCAGCCCGTTCGTCTCGTACTTGAACAGTTGCAGCAACAACAGTCTTCTCAGCTGATTCCTCTTCCCCCTTTTTGTCATCATCAGCAGGGTTGAGTTGATCAGGAGTTATGTTGACAGCAGCACAAAGCTTCTTGATGTTTTGATCCATGATTTGATTTTGAGCACAGTGATGATTCAGAGTAGTCTCCATGCGAAGTTGATTAGCTTCCATGCGAAGTTGATTTGATTTTACCTCACCAGACTGATCATTTAAACAATCAACATTCAGCTGAAGTGTTGATATTTCAGTTTGAGCTTTGGTAGTGACAGCAGTAAACTCTTGCATTAATGCAACATTCTTCTCCATCTCTGCTTCACCAACTTGCTTCATGACTCTTCCAATCCCAGCAATGTCAGACTCATGCCTTTGAAGAGCAGAATGTAGATGACCCACATCAGCCTTCACATCTTCAATGTTTCTGTTCAAGCTCAATATACTCTGAGTCAGCATCAGGGAGTTGTCTGGTGGTAGAGGAAAGCATCAATGGCGTCCTTAACCATTTTTGCAGTCTCTTCCTGCATTCGCTTAATCATCAGCTGATTCCTTGACTCCATCTCCTTTATGGCAGTTTCAATCAGCAGCTGCATTGATTCCCTCAGCGAGGAATGCAAGTCAGCAGTGGGAGCAGGGTGTGATGATTCAGCAGGTTCGTCCTGTTGAACAGGTGCTTCATGAAGAACAGGACTATCTTCAGCTTTCCATTCTAAAGCTAAAGGAACTAAGTCCTTGACCTCAGCAGGCAGCTTCTTTGATGTATCCAAGTTAATCTCCTCAGCTTGCTGGTCTTTCTTTTGTTCTTCACTAGCTGGCTCATCAGCAATGTGAATGATATCAGTTCCATCAGCAGACACAACTGTCTTCTGACGAATCAAGTCATCTGGCACGAAAGGTGAAGTAGTCTGTTGAATACTCAGCTTTTCTTGATAAGTACTGATTTCTGAGCCATAGGCAATTTGCTGTAAACTTGGTAAACTGGGCATTGTACTTGATGTTCCTGGTTCAAACCTTGATCTTTCAGCCCATCTCTCCAATGTTGTGTAAACAGCAATTTTGACTGCTCTATCAATACGGTCATCAGCAGGACCAAGTTTCTTTGGCAATGAATCCTTGATAGCAGTCGCCTCCTGACTTACAATGACTCTGGCAAAGTCATGTAATCTGTCTTTTACAAAATCTGAGTCCAACGCCTTAGCAACATAAGTGGTTTGCAACCAGTTTAAGACCCATCTTCCTTCTGTGGCAAACTCCTTCCAGGATTGAATATCCTCCTCATATTTGTTCAATCTGTTCTCTCTCCATCTGTTATATCTGATCTTTTCAGGGAGAAAAGTAGTCCTTGATTGAAGCAGCTGATTTAGCCTTTCTAGCTCAGCTTCAAACTTCTTGAAAGCAGCAGAGTCACCTTGAACTATTTCAATAGCTCTCCTGACTTCAAATTTCTTTCTCTTTATTGGCTCAGCCTTTGGTAGAACAAATTGTCCTTCCTTAGGCTTTCCTCCAATGACTATGCCTTCTGACCTCCTTGGTCCATAGGCATCCTCTTGCTATCTTCCAAAGCTTTAGCCAAGTCTGCTTCCTCCTTGGCAGCTAATTCAGCCTCTGTCATATTCTTGACATCAGGTTCCTTCTTGCTAGCTTCTAAAGCTCTTTTCAACTCAGCTTCATCACGCTTTCTTTGCTCAGCTTCCTCTCGCTTTTTCTTGTGATAAACTGGTACTTTGGATTTGCCAGTTCTCTTCTTTCTGGCAGCTCTTGACTCAACAACTGGTGCCGCAGCTGTTGGTTCTGGAGCAGCAATTGCTACTGGTGCAGCAGCAATAGGTTCAAGGATCTGCACTTCATGATCCTTTTAAGGTTCAGCAACCTCAGCTGTTGGTGCAGAAGTCTGTTTCACTTGATCAGCTGACTTCACTTCAGCAGACTTCTCTACAGACCCAACAGGCCTCTCAGCTGGTTGAGGGCTTTCTCTAACTAGCTCAGAAAGTTCAGTATCTTCTTCTATGAATGTCATCTTCTTTCTGGCAGTTTTCTTTGTATACGGAACGTTAGTAGCAGTAGAAGTGGCAGTGTCCTTCATGGCACTCCTTGTCCTTTTTGCCACGTTCTCAGCTGGTATCTCAGCTGAAACCGTTCTTTCAGGAGATGATTCAACCTCCATTTCATCAATTTCCTTGACTGTTTCATCAACAATCAAGTCAACAGCATCCTTTCGCCTAGACACGGTGTTCTGGCTTGAACAGCTGGCTTAGCTATTTGAACAGTTGTCTTGCTCTTTTTGCCTTTATCAGCAGGCTCTTTAGGCTCAGAAGACTTCCTCTTTGTTTGCTTCTTCTCTGGCACAACAACAGGCTCCTTTGATCTTCCAGTTTTCACTGGGTCATAAGTCCTTAACTCCTTGGCCTTGTGAACGTCCTTTCCATTAGTCATTGAGCATCTCAAATGTACCAGCAAGTAACTAAGAAATATCCTGTGCAGAGTCAAACCACGTTTCTTGTGATCATCTAATATGTACCAGATGAAAGTTGCCCAGCTAACTTTTAGACCATAGAAAATAGCTATCATAGTGTGAAATCTCTTCATCGGTACACTGTCCAATGAGAATGTGCAGTTCTCAAGGACCTTGGCAACCAAATCTGCCATTCGCTGAAATTCATCCTTCAGCTGATTTTTCTTTATTCCTCCAGTCATTACTTGATTCTTCTTTGAAGCCAGATTCCAGAAATCTGCTTCAAGTGGTTCAGCTAGGGTTGCAAAATCGGTCGAACCTTCTAGAGATAGTCCATACATCTCATTCAGCAGTTTGGGGGTTATACAGATAACCTTATCCCCAATTTTGGCAACAATCTCCTTATTATCAAAATCAGGCTCCTCTTTAGATCCGTAGAACTCCAAGACCTGATCTTTGAAAATCATGTCTTCATGCGCTTCCATGAAGTTAACCAGGGATGCCGCTTTGAACTTTTCCAAAATTTCCTTCATTAATGGTGTGCCAGTCGTATGGTAGGTTAGGTAGTTCAAGAACATACCTTCAACAGCAGCTTCTTTGGCAGACATTCTGAAAAGGATTAAGGAAAAACGAAGAGAAATTCGCAGTAGATGAGTGCAGAATTGCTTTGTATGCTTTTGAAATTTTGAGGGTGCGTAAAAGCTTAGTAAGCTGATCAGATCTGGATTTATAGATGTTAGTTCTTGTCGGTTTCCGTGAAAAGTGGTAACCGTTAGATCAGTTACTTGAAAAGCAGATCGTGTGACCGTGATACGCGGATTTCAAAATAGTATTAAATATGTCAGACAGACGGGAATTTGAAACGCCACTTGTCTGTTACTTATAAAAGCGTGCTTTGATAAAAACGTTTTTGTACAACACTTAAATATAAGCTGACATAAATAAAAACAGATGAGTAAAATAATACTTATCTGATAGACGACTTGTCTGATACAGTATATCACTAGTGAAAGCCAATATCTAGTGATCTTCCTTTGCTGTTTGTCAATCCAGCAAGATAAATAATCTTCAAATCTTCAAGAATTAAGAACAAATCTTCTGATTTACACAACTTCAACTAACTGTCATTGAAGATTTCATCTTTAAAACAGGAGTACCGCTAGTCTTACACGTTCCCCCTGAATTCAAGAATTCATCAGTCAACTAGTCTGTTGAGAGTCAGTCTTCTTGAAGTGTAACACTTGTTGATATCAGATTAGTAAGTTGTTGAACCCAGTCTTCTGATAGGTTCCCCCTCAGCTTATGAATCCAAATTTAACAAGCCCAGTTCCACTCTTAGAGCAGAAAATCTTGCATCACTTAATGGTTTGGTGAAAATGTCAGCAATCTGATTGTCTGTATGAACATACTCAATAATAACATTTCATTTTTCAACGTGGTCTCTGATGAAGTGATGTTTGATCTCAATATGCTTAGTCCTTTAATGACTAGTAGTATTCTGAGTAAGTGAGATTGCACTTGTATTGTCACAGTAGATAGGGATTCCACTGATCTTGAGATTATAGTCTTCTAGTTGATGCTTCAACCAAAGTATTTGTGCACAACATGCTCCAGCAGCAATGTATTCAGCTTCAGCAGTAGATATGGATACTGAAGTCTGTTTCTTACTCATCCATGAGATCAGACGACTGCCTAAAAATTGACAAGTACCTGTAGTACTCTTCCTATCAATTTTGCAGCCAGCAAGGTCAGAATTTGAATATCCAACAAGTTCAAATCCTGATTCCCTTGGGTACCACAATCCCAATTCTTGTGTGCCTTTGAGATACTTTAATATCCTTTTAGCAGCTAAGAGATGAGATTCTTTAGGATCTGATTGAAATCTCGCACAAACCCCAACAGAATAATAATATCAGGTCTGCTAGCTGTTATGTATAACAGTGACCCAATTATGCCTCTGTATTTGGTAATGTCAACTGATTTGCCACCTTCATCCTTGTCCAGACGAAGTCCAGTAGACATAGGAACATTAACAGATGAGCTAGTTTCCATACCAAATTTCTTGAACAGAACTTTTGTGTACTTTGCTTGATTTATAAAAATATCATCAGGTAGCTGTTTAACTTGTAATCCAAGAAAGTAATTTAGTTCTCCCATCATGCTCATTTCAAACTTGTTCTGCATCAGCTTAGAGAACCTTTCACACATCTGTTTGTTAGTTGAACCAAAAATAATATCGTCCACATATATTTGTACCAACAATATATGATTATCCCATTCAATAGTGAACAATCTTATCTACTTTACCTTTACGAAATCATTTGACTAAAAGAAAATCTGATAAAGTATCATACCATGCTCTTGGAGCCTGTTTCAGTCCATAGAGAGCTTTCTTCAGACGATACACTTTGTCTCCTTGTTGATAAACTTCAAAACCAGGAGGTTGTTCAACATAGACTTCCTTTTGCAATTCTCCATTGAGAAAAGCAGACTTCACATCCATCTGATAGACAGTGAAGTTCTTGTGAGCATCATAGGCTAAGAATAATCTGATTGCTTCAAGCCTTGCAACTGGTGCGAATGTCTCATCAAAATCAATGCCTTCTTCTTGGCAATAACCTTTGGCAACTAGTCTTGCTTTGTTTCTGGTAACAATACCATCTTCATTCATTTTATTTCTGAATACCCACTTAGTGTCAATTACTCTTTGATGAGTAGGTCTGGGAACTAAGTATCAGACTTCATTCCTTTCAAATTGATTCAACTCTTCTTGCATTGCTTCAATCCAGTGAGAATCACTAAGAGCTTCATCAATCAACTTAGGCTCAATTTGTGAAAGAAAACTTACAAACATTGTTTCATTTGCAGTTGACCTTCTAGTTCTCACTCTATCCAAAGGATCACCAATCACTAAGTCAGGTGGGTGATCTCTGAGCCATCTGAGATCAGGTTGCAAATCTGGATGTTGTCCTCTTGATTGATCATGCAACACTACTGTTGGAGTCTCAGTAGTAGTCTGTTGAACAGTTGTAGTCTGTTGAACAGTCTCTGGTCTGTCAGCTGTTTGCAACTCCTCTGTTATACAATCAGCAGACTGATTTTGAACAGCACTTGAGTTAACAGCTTGAGTTAAATCAGGTAGTATGATGGGTACATATTCTTCCTTTCTTTCCACACTCAATTTCTGAAAGTCAGCAGATATCTCTGGATTTGCACTTTGATTCTTTTCAGGAGATTGGCTTGGTTCATCAAATACTACATGAATAGATTCTTCTACAAGTAAAGTTCTTTTGTTAAACACTCTATAAGCTTTACTAACAGTAGAGTAACCTACAAAAACAGCTTCATCAGCCTTTTCTGCAAATGCAGTAAGGTGATTTTTCCCATTGTTCAAAACATAACATTTACAACCAAAAATCCTAAGATAGTGTAAATTAGACTTTCTGTTGTTCCATAGCTCATAGGGTGTCTTGTTTTGACTTTTGTTGATCATACATATGTTTTGTGTATAACATGCTGTATTTGTAGCTTCTGCCCAGAATCTTTGGGGCAGCTTTGCTTCAGCTATCATTGTCCTGGTAGCTTCTTTTAGAGTTATGTTTCTCCTTTCAGCAACTCCATTTTGTTGAGGGGTTCTGGCAGCAGAGTACTCCTGATTGATTCCTCTTGAGATACAATACTCTTCAACAGTAGAGTTTGTAAATTCAGTCCCTCTATCTGATCTGATCTTCAATATTCTTTGACTCTTCTCATTCTGGATCAGTTCCATCAGATTAGTAAGATGTTCCTTGGTTTCACTTTTCTTCTTCATGAAAATCACCCAAGTAAATCTTGAAAAATCATCCACAACAGCCAGGCAGTATTTCTTTCCGCCATTGATGATTGGATCAATAGGGCCAAACAAATCCATATGTAACAGCTCCAAAATTCTGGTTGAAGATTGGTGCTTCTTGCTTTTGAAAGTGGACTTCACTTGTTTACCCTTCTGACATGCGTCACAAATCTTGTCTTTGCTCATGACTATTTTTGGAATTCCTTCTACCAGATCATTCTTTATCAATTTGTTTATGGTCTTGAAATTCAAATGATTCATTCTTTTGTGCCAAAGCCAACTGATTTCACTTGGTGTAGAAGCCACCAAACAAACATTAGAATTCTTGTCCACAGAATTCCAGTCGACTACATAGATATTTCCTTGTCTTCTTCCAGATAAAATAACCTTCTTTGTTCCAACTTGTTCAACATAGCACTTATCTGATGAAAACACTACAGAAAATCCCTTGTCACAAAATTGACTTATGCTTAGCAGATTGTACTTCAGGCCATTAACATAAGAGACGTCAGATATCTCTATGTTTCCTTTGATAAGCTTTCCAACAGCAACAACCTTATATTCTTTGTTGTCTCCAAAAGTAACTCTTGGACCATTCACAGCAACAGCATCTGCCAGTTCATGTATGTCTCCACACATGTGCCTTGAACATCCACTGTCCAAGTACCATGTCTTCACTACTTTACTCCTACTCCTAATCCTAACCTACAAAACAAAATAAAATTGTTTTAGGTACCCTTTATTGAGAGGGTCCTGGTGGATTAGTGTCACCTTTGACAACCCAAGATGTTGAAGTCTTAGGCTTCTTAGGCTTCAGAGTTTTAGCAGGAGCATGAGCAACTTCATTTTCATCATAATCAGCAGGCATGTTATGTTGATAATCATTATGATGAGGATAAGGCTCATAAGCAGGAAAAGATGCATGGGATATGCAGCATAATAGGGTGGATAATGAGGTGCAGCATAATAAGGTGAGTAAGCAGGTTGCACATAATGAGACTCATTTCCATACCAAGCATTATTGTGATAATTTATTTGCTTATTAGGTCTGCTATTTACTTGCTCTTTAACAGACGACTTAGGTTTACTAGTCTGATTGGTTTTACTCTTATCAGCAGACTTCTTTGGACTACTCTGCTGTTTGGTTTTACCAGTCTGTTTTTCATTTTCAGGCTTTTTACCCTTTTTAGGTTTAGGAGGACTCTTCTCCTTTTTCTCAACTTCAAGTGAGGTAGATTTAGCAGTCTGAACATACAAGATAATGTTACTATTATCAGCGGATATAAATTTCTCAGCTCTGTTCAGTTCTAAACTTTCTTTTACTAAGGGTGCACTCTGTTCATTAGATTTATCCATCGGCGCAACAGATGACTTAGGAACAGACGACTTATTCTGTAAAGATATTGTAGCTTCAAGTTCCATGATTCGTCCCTTGTAAACTTCACATTCTGCTCTCAGAGATTCACATTCATGCGAAAGCTTTTTATATGCAGCTGATTCGTCGGGTTTTTCAACACTGTGTTTCAGTTTGGCATTTTGCTTTTTCAGCAGAATCATCTCGTCCTTAAGCTTAGCAAATTCATTAACAACATCTGTTTTGTTGTTCATCATTTGTTCAAACGAACTAAATAGCTCAAGTTCACTTTCAGAGAGTATTACCTCATTGTCAGAATCATCAGATTCCTTGGCCATGAGACAGAGCAGTGCAGGTGTCTCGTCAAAAACAGAGTCATCTTGACGTGCCTGATTCTGAATTAGATGAGTAGATGGCTGCCATCTTTTCAGCTTCAGCCAACAACACTTTGCTCTTCTGGTATCTCTTCTCTCTTCTCTCTTTCCTTTGTTTCTTTTCCTCCTCTGTATTTTCTCCGCTTTAGGATATGGGCAGTCCTTGATGAAATGTCCCAATTTCCTGCAATTATAGCACATCATTTTGGATTTATAATCATCCTTAATATCATGAGAATTAGAGGAAGGTTTAGAAGTAGAAGCATTGTTATATTTGTTCTTCATTTTTCTTTTATAGAACTTTTTGAACCCGTTCAATAACAAAGCAACATCGCCAGCAGTGTACTCCTTTTTACTTAGTACTGTGGTCTCACCAGATGAGTCCTCTCCTCTGATTTTTCCGACGGATCTTCTTGTTCTTTCTGCAGCGACCAGTGCAGCAGTGGGGCCAGAAGTTGAGGTCTCTTCTATTCCCATCCTTGGCATTTTATACTCGTATGCCTTGAGTACAGAAAACAGCTCCGTCAGTGAGATCTTCCCCAGATCCCTTGATTCTTCCATTGCTGTGATCTTCATGTTGAACTTGGGTGGTAACGCCTTTAGAACTTTGACAGTGATCTCCTTATCAGTAAACGTCTTACCCAACTTCAGAACATTGTTCAACACCTTTGTAAACCTTGAATCCATCTGGTCAATGGTTTCTCCAGGCTTCATTTTGAAGTTATCAAACTTCTCCAGGGCAACACTCAGATTGTGTTCTTTAATGGAGTCGTTCCCTTCGCTCATGTCACGGACTTTGTCCCACATCTCCTTAGATGTTTTGCAATGTTTGACCTTGTCAAACCTTTCATTGTCCAGGGCCTTGGTCATGATAAAGATTCCAACCTTATCAAGATTATTCAGCTTGATTTCTTCAGGTGTCATCTCTTCGACGTCTTTTTCAACGACCGTTTCTACGCCATCAACGATGACTTTCTTGGTAACTCTTATCGGACCTTGAGTTATGCACCTGTACATATTATCATTGTAAGCAGCAAGGAAAATTTCCATGCGTATTTTCCAGTCCTCAAAGCTCATACCGCCTATGTGGGGAACAAGGCTGATACAATCCATTTTTCAAAAACTTTTTGTTTTTCAAAAAGATGATCTTTTGAAAACTTTTGAAAACCTTTGAAAAACACTCTAGGATCAAGCTCGTTGATCAGGCAAATGATTCAGATGAACCACCTGCTCTGATACCACTTGTTGGTCCCAAGTGGTCAGATGAGGTCTAGAGGGAGAGGGGGAGGGGGGGGGGGGGGGGGGGTGAATAGACCTCTTTAAAATTTATCTTTTAAAATTCTCTAACTTTTCTATCAGCAGACTAAGCTGATCAGTAATCGTAAGTTGACTATGCTGATCTCGCACAAAGCTTTGAACAGCAGAGTTGACCACTCTTCTGATTTCACTCAGCTGATTTTATCAAAATCAGAGTTTTAAAATAACTAACTTGCAGTGGATTTGTCAAGTGTTTTTCACAAGTAGTTTTCTTTAACTTTGAAATGGTTTTATCCCCAGTTTTAACAAACTCCTTTTTAAAACTTTTCAGCAGTTAACCTTTAAGTGTTTTAAATATGCTCTTTCAAATATGCAGAAAATTATGCAAGTAAAAACACAAAGGATTTTTATAGTGGTTATATGGATAGAAATCCTTTAGTCCACTCTTCCAAGTCACTTAGATCTTGGGTTATACTAAATCACACAGATTACAGTATACAATGCTTGCGCCTATCAACAAATGAAAAGGCCACAAGTGCGTAATAGGAAATCACAAAGAAACTCCTATCCTCTGAAGTAATATCACTCACTAAGATGGATATCTACTTCTCACAACACGATTCTAACAAAGTCACTCAGATTTATAAGTATTTTCTGTTTTATCTCTATTCTGCTTTGTCAACAAATGACTCGGCTGATGAGTGTTCTGTTCTTGAGTTTGAGACTTAGAAGAATTCTGCTTCAGATTTTTGCTCTCAAAATGTGTTTTCTCTTTTTCTTCAACTCACGAACTGAACTATTTATACTTAAGATTTGAAAATATGCCCATTGAGAGATCGACAGGTGTCCAAATCCTCGAGTACTGGTCCCTTCTGTAGAAACGGCTACCTGCGACTGAACACTGTACACTCTGATGTACTTGCTGTCAGTCCGCATTAAATGCACCAAGCTGATACGAGGTTTCTCTTCAATCATTTGTCATAAATACCCTTCCTCTTCAGCATTTTTTACTCTAAGTGCATTTATTACCGTTGCAATAACTTCTGATCCACTTCCACTCTGCTGATCGAAGTCACTCGTCTGATGTATACTCGGCTGATCCCAAACTTGAACTAATTTGATTTGAGTCGGCAGATAGTCCACCAGTCTGATTCCTTTCTTCAGCAACAGATCAGTAGTCTTCTGGACCATATTTGACTAGTCTGAATTATTTCTTCCTTGGTCAAATATCTTCTAAGGTTTGTACTAAGTTTCCATACTTAGCTGATGACTTTGGAAATCATCAAAACCTCCCTTCACTTTAAAGTCTTCATCTTCATCCAACACCTGTAGGATGCAAATTGATCTTCAAGCGTAAGCTTGGAATGAATGGAGAGGTTATAACCCATAAGGCTCGCCTAGTGGCGATAGGTTATTCTCAAAGGCCTGGAATAGACTATGAGGAAACCTTTTCTCCAGTAGCGATGTCGAAATCCATTCGGATACTTTTAGCCATAGCTGCGTGGTACGACTACGAAATATGGCAAATGGATGAAAAGACCGCCTTTCTCAATGGAGACATTGACAAGGAGATCATTATGCAACAGCCCGAAGGCTTTGCGTCCAAAGGAAGCGAGCACAAATTGTGCAAACTTCAAAGGTCAATTTATGGCCTCAAACAGGCGTCCCGAACCTGGAACATACGATTTGATGAGACAGTCAAAGCTTTTGGCTTTATAAAAAACGTATTTGAACCTTGTGTGCACAAGAAGAATAGTGGGAGTTCGGTACAATTCATAGTTTTATACGTCGATGATATTCTGTATATCGGGGACGATATCAGAATGTTAGAGCAGACAAAAGCGTGGTTATCCGCGCAGTTCTCCATGAAAGATTTAGGAGAGGCATCTTACGTATTGGGGATACGTATCTATAGGGATAGATCGAAGAAGATGTTGGGACTCTCCCAATCTCAGTATATCAACACTATATTGAAGAGATTCAATATGGAAGAATCCAAGAGATGATTGCTTCCAATGAGACATGGAATCTCTCTTTCTAAGTCAATGTGCCCTACAACTGATGAAGAAAAGAAGAGAATGTCTCTCATACCTTATGCTTCTGCTATAGGGAGCATAATGTATGCGATGTTGTGTACTAGACCAGACGTAGCACACGCTCTAAGTGTAACGAGCCGCTATCAGTCGAATCCAGGCGAAGAGCACTGGACTGCCGTTAAAGCAATCCTTAAAGTACTTGCGAAGGACTAAGGATATGTTTTTGGTCTACGGTGGTAGTGGAGAATTGAAACTTGAAGGATTCACTGATTCAAGTTTCCAGTCTGACGTGGATGATTACAAATCCAATTTTGGATACATATTCCGCCTCAATGGCGCAGCGGTGAGTTGGAAAAGTTCCGAACAGTCCACCACTGCCGACTCAACCACTGAAGCAGAATATATTGCAGCATCGGATGCAGCAAAAGAAAGTGTTTGGATGAGAAACTTCATCCAAGAGTTGGATGTAGTTCCTAGCATTGTAGAGCCTGTAGTAGTCTTCTGTGACAACAACGGGGCGATAGCTCAAGCGAAGGATCCGAGATCACACCACCAATCTAAACACGTAATGAGGAAATACCATGTGATCAGGGAGATCATTGGTAGAGGAGACATACACGTGGATCGTGTCAACTCAGAAGACAACATAGCTGACCCACTAACGAAGCCACTTTCGCAAAAGGCGTTCGAGGGACATCTTGTAAAGATGGGTCTTAGAAATGTTTGTGAATGGCTTTAGGGCAAGTGGGAGATTGATAAGATGGTGCCCAGCAAGCCAATTCTCTTTAGCTTGTATTAGGTCTATTCTGTAATAAACAATCTTTGATTCTTATGAATAATACGCACGTTTATTTATAACTGTATAGAATAAACAATGGCCAAATTCATCTCTCGCGAATACATTTAAGCGATTGGATGAAATCCTTAGATCACATTCGACTATGGGACGATTCACTTCGGTATTGAGTGCAATCATGAAACAGTCTCTAAGGTCGTGACCTTAAAACCCGTTCCAAGTCATAGATTCCGAACGAGATGGGGTATCGAAGGAATCGCCAAGACTTGTATGAATATGCATGATTCACATGCATGATTCACATGGAGTGAATTTGTAGAGTTTCATGAACAAGACATTTGATGTCAATGCATATGAGTAGGTGGTTCGATAGGGGATCGAACGCATCGAACGACCTGAACAGAGAAACTCATTGTGGAAGTGCATGGCGCATATCGGTGATGGGATGTTTCTCAAGACTTATAATAGTGTACGATTTAGTCCTTAGACTTGAGGTGCTAGGGCGAATTCGGTGCATGGGTATATGTACTTAGATTTAGGTACTGGTCACGTAGCCTGACCATAATGTGCCTAAGTTGGGTGCCTATAGTTTTGTACGTGAGTGGTTAGTACCAAGATGGAATCTACCGACTCGTCGTAATGGATGAGAGAATTTCCTATACGATTCTTAGATAATAGATCCGAGAAACCCGTGGCCACGGTCGGTCACGGATTTGGAAAGGGGTTTCCAAATTTAGCAGTCACACTGGATTATTATCCCGAATTAGAAAGTATAGTTATTGAGATAATTAGAGGTGCCGATCAATTCACACACCCTAGGTCTAAATCGGGAAATTAAGTCGATAGAAGGACCGTATGTACATGGCAGTTATAAGAGGTGAGGTTCACAAATATCAATTCACCTGAAGTTGGGCTTCATGGGCTTGTGGCTAGACATCGACCATGAAGTGTGGGTACTCCTGAATTAATAAGGGAGAATAATTCTGGAGTGGTCAATTAAAAGGGTTTAATTGATCGGAGCAATTAATTGCTCATAAATTAATCGCGAAGGGTTTGTGGGCCTGCTGCCAATTGATGGTGAACCTAGATGATCACACACAATACAATTGGACAGTGACAGTCATAAAAGGAAATATTTGATTTAAGGAAGTTAAATCAATCAAATGAATTAAAGTGTTAATTCAATTGGAAGAATAATTAATTAGATAGTCTAATTAATTAGATATTAATTAAAGTGTTAATTAATTGAGAGATAATAATTAATTGGATTAATTGGGCTGATTTAATTAATGGTTAATTAAATTAAATTGCAAGACATGGGCCTTTTTAATTAAAAGCCCAGAAGAAGTCTTGCAAGAAAGGTGGGGGGCGATTTTGGCTAAGGATAAGAAGGGAGAGTTTGTTTTCTTGTGTGACAAGGAAGATTTAGAAGATATACAAGTATATCTTCTAACCTTATAAGATAAGGAAAAGATCCTCAAGAGATATCTACTAAGAGAAGGATTATTCTCTTATAAATAGATATTTCCTCACAACTCTTCACATGCTTCTTGAACTCTTGCACACATAACCCTAGCCGCCCCTACACCCTAGCCGCCCCCTGCACAGCGCCGCCCCCTCTCTCTCTGTTCTTCCATAGCTGGATCTAGATCTGAATGTAGATCGGTTTCTTCCTCCATTGACAGCCTTCTATCTCTAGTTCGTAGCCTGTGAATAGAAGGTGTTGCTACAATCCAATTGGTGTGGATACACTCTGGAGGTGAGACAATTGGATCACTCGTTGTGAATCAGCAAAAAGCCGGAGGTTGCCACCACCTTGCCTGTGGTGAGGTAAAATCGCATATCTCCTTCTTTTATCTATTGTAGATTGTTTGATTCAACCTTTTCGCATACATAAGGTGGAAAATATATCTTGGGTCTGCTGGGGTGCCTCGGAAAAATTTTAAATTCCGCACTCTCGTTGTTTTGACAACCGGGGCATTCCCAACATCCACCACACATGAATTGATTGTTAATGATATTTCAATTCAGTTCAAGTAAGTTTTCTTTGCAATTTTTTTAATTAAATTTTGATTCATGACAATAAGTTGCCTTCTTGCCATAGTGTATGGTTTTCATAATAAATTTCAAGAGATTTTGAATTTACTAGCTCTGTTTTTTATTTGATCGGCTTTAGTTATGTTAATTCAAGACTATTTAAGTGTTGAGGTTTTTAGTTATGAATGATGTTTTTGTTTTTATTTTATAGTTCAAAACTTCAAATAACTGAGCAAGTTTCTTTGAATTTAATTCTTGATTGGTATCAAAAGTTTGTGGCTTTATTTATAATCAAGTATAATTTTTATTACTTACATACTTGTGTGGTTTTATTTGCAATTGAGCACAGAAATGGTTGATCATGTATATTGGACTGCTCAAGATGAAGACACGTTCGTCAACATGTTGTTTGACGCTGCAGTGTTAAACCATTATGTCCATGGTGCAAACAATAAAGTTGTCTTGGTTGACATAGCTGCTAGGCTAAGTGCACTAACGGGAAAGAACTACACCTATATGAGGGTGTTATTCAAGGTCAATTCACTTTACATGAGAAACTTTTCTCCAACATTTCACCTTCTTTTGCTGGATTTAATTTTGTAATCTTGATTGAACCTACTGGGATAACTTTCCACATATGATCATTATATGCAAACAGAAAGAGTTCCATCCTTATTCTCCATTCAGTGAACTCCATGGCATTGATATGTGGTAGTTGGTTGAATCCTTCCATGATATGAGTATGATTTTGAAAAAATATGCAGCTTTTTGGAACGTTTGGTCTAAAACCCCAAATGGTAGGTTCGTAGATCAATGCAGATAATTTAATGAACCATCTGCTCTGATACCACTTGTTGGTCTCAAGTGGTCAAAAGGGTCGGGAGGGGGAAGGGAGGAAGGGATTGAATAGACATTTCTATACTTTTAAAACTTCTCAAAAATTATCTCAAGTATATAGAGTACTTGGTTGGCTGTTGGCAGTAAGCTGACAACGTAGTAAAACACTCAGTTATTCAAACGTTCAGCAAAGTAAAACCAGTTTGTAAATCATAGTTATTTGACTTATGCAGCGGAATAAAACGGAATTTAAATCAAACGTCTTTCTTTGAAGTAATATTTTGTAAACAAAATATTTTGCCTCTTTAAAAATTCTTTTAAGTTCTTTAAAAGTATGAGCAGATGACTAGTCTGTTTATGCAAGTAAGAATGCGTAAAGTAAAGAACTCAGAGAATTTTATAGTAGTTCAAGGGTGGTGTAATCCCTCTAATCCACTCTTCTTCCTTAGCACATTGGAAGGCAATGTACTAATCACCCAAGACTAATATAACATTTGACGTTTCTAATTTATACGCCCACGTGGAATTTTTACACACAGTAAAAATGAAAGAATCACTCAGAAACTTTCCTAGCACCTAGCCAAGATGCTTAGATCACTCAAAAATTAAACATCACAAGAAACACTCATTCCCTTTACAAATTATTAGATTTTCTTCAACGATTAAGTTGCTTACTTAGAACAGCTTAGTGTTTTTCTCTCATTTGTGCGTAGATGATCTCTTGCAAAGGTTGTGGTCTAGTTATAAAAGTTATCATTCAAAATTGATCGATATTTTTAAGAGTAGGGAAATTTAATGCCTGTTGAGAAGACCCTGAATTCCCGGATTACCCTTATCTTTCACCAACTTCAAATGGTTAATTGTTGCAGGCTGCTTTGCACTATTTATGCACATTTCACTGTGCTATTCTGTCAGGTGCAATTAATGAACACTGTTGTCCGAGGTTTTTGAATTTCTTTCTTATAATTTGAATTTACTCTGCTGATCCCCAGACAAAGACATGCACTTCAATAATTATGTTTGCCGTTCAAATCATTAACTGACTTAGCCCTTGTGCTAGTTAGTTGTTCAGTACTTAGCTGATCAAAAATCACTCTGTTGATTGACTTAGCTATTGTACTTTGCTGTTATAGTGAAAACTTCACTCTGTTGTCTTCTCTTGAACTTTGTTATTGATGAATATCTTCATAATTAATAAATCAAAACCATTTTGATTAACTCCTTCCAACGTGCTTGAATATGATACTTGTATTTTTCTCAATATTCTTTAGTCTGAAATGTGTCAACTAAGTTTTCCTCTACTTAGCTCTTTTGAGTTGGCTTAGCTTTTCTGACTTAGCTTGTGTCATCATCAAAACCAACATTTAACTCAACTATTACATCCGGTGAGGATCCTCTATACCACTATTAGTGTACCACACTTGTGTACCACTAATAAGTAATTGCCACATGTACATGTGACAATTATTATAATTGTTACATGTACATGTGGCAATTACTTATTAGTGGTACACAAGTATGGTACACTAATAGTGGTATAGAGGATCTTGATACATCACATAGTTGTTGCTCTTGAGGTAATAAATTTTCCAACAATTATCGGGAGAATTTAGTATCGCAAAATGAATCCATCATTTAGGCCTTCATCTACCGAACATCTAACAAAATATATATGTTGCTACGCCTGAATATCAACGTAATCTGGAATTCACTAACGTAAATCAAACTACCATATATTTGTATTGCCTTGTTTCCTTGATGTACTGTTTATACGTTGCTAATCTGGAGTAATCGATATGTGAATTGTTTAATGGGTTTTTGGCACTTTGCACCCTGAAATTATAAAGGTTTGGTACTTTGCATCCTAACTTAAAAGTTTTGGCATTTTACACCCTGAAAATATAATTTATTGGGTACTTTGCACCCTAGTGTGTGTTTTGATGAAAAAATTCTTTGATAGAAGAGTATAATAGTCATTTTCAAATTTTTTAGCATTTAGCACCTTGAAAAATGTATATTTTGACACTTTGCATCCTGAAATTATAGAATGTTGGCACTTCAAACACTAAAGTTTTTTTTTGTCATTTTCAACCTCGACTTAATTAATATGTTCGGCACATTTTTTATTTTAACCAAATTACTAGCTATTAGTGATTAGGTAAGAAGTCTTTTTTTTTTTTTGTAATTTAATAAATTTAACATGCTAATTTGTATAGTATGTCATCTAGAAAAATTTAAGATCGATTACACGTGAGTCTTATAGAAATAATATCATGCAATATAATAACATGTTAGATTTAAAACGTGTTTTTTAGATATAATATAAATAATCTAGAGGATACATGAAAATAAAATGAAGCAGAGAAAAAATATTATTATAATTTATTAAAAAGTACAATAAGTTAAGAATAGCATGTTTAAGATTATTGTGCATAGAAATGACAATTTTATCTCTCCATCGATGGCATTAATGACTTTTTTTACAGGAAAACACTTTTTTTTTTGGTGCGTCAAAGGAAAACACATTAGGGTACAAAATGTCATACAAATTATATTTCTAGGGAGCAGAGTGCCAAATATTTTAAATCGGGATGAAAAGTGCCAAAATTTTATATTTTCAGGGTGCAAAGTACCAACATTTTATATTATTAGGGTCCAGAGTGCCAAAATCTATATTGTCAAGGTGCAAAGTACCAAAAAAATATTCAAAAATGATTATTCCGCCTTTCTAACAATACATTTTCTCACCAAAACACATGTTAGGTGCTAAGGCCATCTCCAGCCGAAGGGGGGAGGCAGACAACAGCCCCCCCGTCGACTGGAGACGAGCTCCCGCCGGATGGGCAGGCAAGCATTCGGGGCGAGTTTCCTGCTTGCGCAGACAGGCAGCTCCTGGACGCGCGCGTCCAAGCTTCCTTTTCTTTTATTGTTTTTGTTTTAAAAGTTAATTAATTTAAATGAATAAAAAATATATAAAAACTTTTTAATACTTATTAATTATGATTTAATATTTTTCTTTTAAAAAAAAAGCTTAACCATAATTTTGAAAGATATAATATTTTCTCCTTCATATTTATACTACTAGAAGACCACTCGAACACTATCTTCTCACATTGATTTGAAAATAGTGTTTGAGTGGTCTTCTAGTAGTATAAATATGAAGGAGAAATATTATATCTTTCAAAATTATGGTTAAGTTTTTTTTAAAAAAAAACATTAAATCATAATTAATAAGTGTTAAAAAGTTTTTATATATTTTTTATACATTTAAATTAATTAACTTTTAAAATTAAAACTAAAAAATACACTTGAAGGATGTGATATTTTTTCTTTCTTAGTATTCAGTCTTGCTAAAATGGATCCATTCAATCATTCAATGTGAAGTACGATTATAGTCGCTCAATAAATTAAATATTATTAATGTTTTCAAAAGAAAAATATATTATTAACAATGATAAAAATTATTATATAGTAATCGACATCATCCGCAAGAAAAAAAAGCTAAATTTCGGAGGTTCGGTTGAAGGGGGGAGCAACCTAGGCGATTCCAATTTTAGCCGTGATTTCTCTCCATAGGCCCATGATCCAACTTGTTGTAGTGTTTGTTGTGTTGCTTTAATTATGTTTAATTGTTGGTGTTTCCCTTGAAAATTATGTTTTGTTATAGTGTGTAATAGTTGTTGTTTTTATTTTCACTCCAAGTGCATTAAGAATAATTGTTGTTGTTTTTCATTAATTATGTTTACTCGTTTTTTATTTTTATGAATGCCTTATAATTATTATTTTTATTTGTTGTTGTTGTTGTTGTTGTTGTTGTGGGGAAAGTTTGAAATTGAAATAAATGTTTTGGATTGTTTGTTCGGTTGGAGATGACAGACTAGGCAAGGCAGGCAGGCATGAGGGGCTATTGCCTGCTTCGGCTGGAGATGGCCTAAGTGTCAAATAAATTACATATTCAGAATGCAACGTATCAAAACTTTTAAGTCATGGTACAAAGTGTCAAAATCCTATAATTCCAGAATTCAAAAGGCCAAAAATCCATTGTTTACTTAATACAATACTCAGTTGGTTTGTATTAATTAAGCCAATTTAAATATTTACGTGCTACGTAATTACTCTCGAATTTTATTTAATACAAAACTCAGATCTCCATCATATTTTATCTTAGATGCGTTGTAATATTCGACTCTTCTGAGTATAAATTATTTAGGGAAAAACACTTTTGATACCAAATTTTAGTCCAAAAAACATATTTTGTACTAAGCTTTTTGAAAAAACACATTTCATACCATGATTCACACAATCTTGACACATTTAGTTTTGCTGTCAATTTTCAGACGAAATTCAGCGCGTATCCCTCGTGTGCCCGTTAAATTGACAATGAGAGAGAAAACATGCACTGGTTTTAAAGACCCACAATTGACGGCACATGCTAAATTCCATCCGAAAATTGACGGTAAAAGTAAATGTGTCAAGATTGTGTGAATCATGGTATGAAATGTGTTTTTTCAAAAAGTTTGGTATCAAATATGTTTTTGGACTAATGTTTTATATCAAAAGTGTTTTTCCTTCCTAAATTATTATTACAACCGAATCTTCATTGGGTATGTTATGTATGAATATAAATCGAATTAATTGCAACATATGATATGCAGTCGTCACATAATAATTTAACTTGATCAAGAAATTTACACGCTACATTTTTCTCACGCACCTACCGGACCAAATCACGTTTATAGTTTTTTACCCCTCCCTTTCGGTATAGTTTAATAGAAACGTGAAGGCACAGGCGGGTTACATTTACATGTCGGACATGCTACAATGACTTGTAAGACTTGAATTGATTGATTCAGGAAATTAAATAATCACCAATCATGCATTCTTTAAGTAATAAACTATTAACAAAGATCTGATTTTTGAAATAAAAGATCCTTGATAACGATGTTATTGAGACTTCTTACTCATTCAACGAAAAAATTAGGAATAAATGAAATGCCAAAATTATCAATATCCTAATCAACCTATTATAAATAAATAATAATCTTGAAAAGACCTGAAAATTTCGCACATACCATCTACCTTTTCTTCGTAACTCTACACAGAAGAGATGTAAACATTTCTCAATAAATATCCTAATTTCTATGTAACATACCTCAATAATCAATATCCTATGTTTTTTTCTACTATTATATAGTATGTCATATTGGGAGATTTGATTTTATGCTACTGCTATAACGTAGAAAGTTGAATGTATAGACTTTCAATTTTGAAAATATGTTCAGAAATGGCGGAGTTTTAATTAATTAATTACTAGTATATAGTTTCGGGATACAGAAGAGAACTTACTTAACGGGTTTTTTGCAAGCTAACTCCCTGTGATATGTATACAGGCAATTTACCTCCTTGTGAAATAAAAATAGGCAATTTAACTCCATGTGAAATGAAATAATGAGCAATTTACCTTCTTGTGATATAAAAATAGGCAATTTATCTTCCTGTTAAATGAAATAATGAGCAATTTAACTCATTGTGATATGAATTAATAAGCAATTTAGAGGGAGGTAATGCGCTTCTTTTATAAAAACACAGGGAGGTATTTTGCCATTTTTCTTATCACAGGGGGTTAAATTGTCTATTTAGGATATCACAGAGAGGTATTTTGCCCTTTTTTTTTATCACAGAGAGTTAAATTGCCTTTCTAAAATAACACAGTGAGTTAATTTGCTATTCACTCCTTACTTGACTAACACTAAATCTGCGGAATTTTTAACGACCTTAATCAAGTTGTTCGGTCCACAACATAATAGAAAATTTATCTTATTGTTTACTTCGCATATGATGTTTTTGCAGTTAGTCTTCGTTCATGGTAAATAACATGAAACTTTCTTGTGTTAAACGAAATTTATATGGAACTCTCTGGTAAATCAACTGTATCTAACGAAATTGAAATTCATAGTGAATGAGATAACGGTAATTTTTTTGCAAAAATCTTTATAAGTTACATATTTCATTATCCACATGCCCCCTCTTCGTTATACACTAGCACCTCTATATTTCATTGTAATAATTATAATATATGTCCGAGTAATTGTAAAAATCTCGAAATGAAAGTCAAGATAATTAAACTTTCGTGTGCAAACTCAAAATAGGAGTTAATGACAATTTCTCTTCGTATATCTATAATGTTCAATTTATCCATTGTTGATTTAAAAATGAGCACTTTACCCATTGTAATCTTATAAAAGTTTCACATTGTCTCCTTGATGTTTTTTAACTTAAAAAAAAATATGAATTGACAAAAATACCCCTCTTATATAGTATATTTTGACCCGATTGATCAACTTATAATTGTGACACTTTATCCCCCTATATTATGATAAATATCGCACTTTATCCTTTACATTATAATAAATTAATGTGACACTTTACCCCCTGCTCACAAAAGGTATTTCTATCTTTCCACACAACACTTCCAGTCTTAATATTGGGTGAGTGTGTTGCACTTTCTGTTGGAAGAAGGTTAATTGCTCCTTTAAAATTTTCACTGGATGGTATAGTGCTTTTCTTTAAATTACAGAAAGATAAACTGAACATTATGCATATCACATGGGGTAAATTGACAATATCCCCACAAAATCTAATTGTTGGCCACAATTATAAACAATCATAAAATTAACAGAAAATGTGGTGAGATCATCATATTAGAAATAAAACTATACATCTACTTAATGAATGATATACCTCTCCTTAGTCCATAACTACACTACATTTCTATTCAAGTCAAGTCAAAACCTTGAAAATACCTCAACTTCTGATGCTGCTCAGTCCATCTTTCAACTACATTTTCCTCACCTGATTTTTTAATTAATGCAAAGTCATCATCACTAGTGTTCATGTAACCTAATTCTACAGAGGAGGAAGCATCAAGAGTAGCAATTGGAGAGGACTCGTGTGAAACATCCAACGGACGTAGTGCCAAATTATATTTCCTTGTAGCCAAGTTTTTCTTCGCTTTTGCACGCCATCTTTTTAGGCCTCCAATTATTCCTTCAGGGAATACAGAATTTCCCATAGATGTACCCATCTGTCGATTTGAAATTTGCAAAATCGAGTTTTATCTCTGAAAAGGGTTAATCTCAATTTACCCCCATGTGATATGCATAATGTTCAATTTACTCCATTGTGATTTGAAAAAAAATACTTTACCCCCCGTGAAAATTTTAAAAGAAGCAATTTACATCCTTCCAACGGAGAGCATAACACACTCACTAAAATTGAGAGTGGACATGCAAAGTATTGTGTAAAAAGATAAAATTACCCTTAGGGAGGTAAAGTATCACATTTATCATAACACAGGGGGTAAAGTGCCACATTTAATGCAGGGGCGTAAAGTGCTACATTATCGTAACACAGGGGGATAAAGTACCAGATTTATCAAAATATGGGGTAAAATGTCACATTTATAATAATACATGAGGTTACAGTGCCATATTTATAAGTTGATGGAGTTAAAATATAGTATGTATGAGGGGCACATTTGTCAATCCGTGTTTTTTTTTTTAAGTTTAAAAATGCCAGAGAGGAGAAATATTATGCAAATCACAATGGGTAAATTGCTCTTTTTCAAATCACAGGGGGTAAATTGCCATTAACTCAACTTGAAAAATGAAGAATTATATTTGTGTTTAATTTATTACCTGAGTGACTAAAGCATATAAAGGGAGAGTGACATATCCACAAAGGATAGGAATCATCAAACCCATTGCGAGTTTTATTACAATATCTTCAGTTTCTTGGTGGAAGCAAGATCGCAGTCCAAATTTGTACTGCTCAAAAAGAAATACAGTACTAGCTATTGAGTTAATAATACTACACAGAAACAATGTCAAAGGAGATTGGTTTTTCAAATATGCTTACCCAAGACCATGTGAAGAACGCCAGTTGAAACGAGTTCTGCGCGCATTCACAAATTTCATAAGTCAAAGATTGAAAGAATTAAAATCAAGAATTTGATATGTTCGATAAGCTAAGAAGACTGGTAAATTTATTTAAAAATAATAACGTACCTGAAATAAGATGAAGTGCATGAGGTGGAGAAGAAAATTTGGTCTATCAAACCAAAAGAAGTGATCACTTGGTTTAACAAGCAGAGTTCCTCTGATAACATGAGACTTGTCACTGCTGTCCAAGTACATTTTAGTAATTATACCTTGTAGCTTAGTCCCGACCACCATTAGCATCTGTGAAAGTAATTTTAATTAATTACTTTGTCGATAGTCTTTATACTCTGGCTATAAAGATTATATAATCTCTTACCAGTAATGGGATGAAGGGGAGCCAAAAATAATTGTGAAATACTGCATTAAGAAAAGGAAAGATATTCCCATCGGTATTAATTACTTTTACAATTTTGAAAATTTATAACTGTGATTATGCTAAAACTGTTAACGTCTTACCATATGCATTAAAGAATATGAAAAGTACAGAGAAGATCCAAATCCAAAGGCTGCGGAAATTAGAGGATTTTGTATTAACTACATAGTAAATATGACTAATATAAACTTATGTTCATTTATTAGCAACGACGCAGTATAGGAATAATTACCGCATGCCCACCACCACACCAAAATCCTTTTCTAGTGCTCTCTTTATAAACTTTTGGAAGTCAAAGTTAGTTCCTTCAGAAAAATGAGCCTGAATCATATGATAAGAACAAAATATAATACAATTTAATTCTCAAGATGAATTGGCAAAAATATCGTGAAGGAAAGAACAATTTACCGTAATGAATCCATGTCTTAGAATGAAATAGTCTACTTTGTACACAGATCCAAAGAATTGACGAAGAAAAGAAGCCTGGAAAATATATGTTAAGCATATGTTTCGAGTAGTCATCATAAATTTAAAAGGTTCTCTAGTCGAGTACTAACTGGCCAACGGTGAAGTCTGTGTTCACTCCAAAATCTAAGATGTCGCCTTCCAAAGGATGTCTGGTGTATTAACTGAAACCTCCTTGGATCTACATATTAAACAACACACTCATTGTGAGATAATAAATATTCATGACAAGGATGCTTTTCATAATCTAAAAAGAATTTCTATAATCTGTTCATTTAAGTGGATTTTTTGCAAGTTAACTCCCTGTGATATGTCTAATGGGCAATTTACCTCCCTGTGAAATAAAAATAGGCAATTTAACTCCGTGTGAAATGAAATAATGAGCAATTTACCTCCTTGTGATATAAAAAAAGGCAATTTACCTCCCTGTGAAATGAAATAATGAGCAATTTAACTCCCTGTGATATGAATTAATAAGCAATTTAGAGGAAGGTAATATGCTTCTTTTATAAAAACACAGGAAGGTATTTTGCCATTTTTCTTATCACATGGAGTTAAATTGCCTATTTAGGATATCACAGGGAGGTATTTTGCCCAATTTTTTATCACAGGGAGTTAAATTGCCTATTTAGAATAACACAGGGAGTTAATTTTCTATTCACTCTTATTAAGTCATTCAAGATTTTCAGATATAACCATTTCCCGGTTTTTCTTATAAATGTATCATGCCAAAATAATAAAAAATGGTGGTTGATAATGAAAATACAAATGCTTATAAAAAAAAAAACATTAATATTAAGGGTGTACATGCTATATTTAATTACGCTGGAAAGATATATAGTGTTGAAAAGTTTGTCATCCTCCCATATAATAATATATCTCATTCTGTAACTTTTTGGATAAAAGGCAGGCAAATTTAATCAACAAAGATTCTAGAATCTACTTCCTATTAATTAAAGATTAGTATCTTAAGCATGGAGTATTAAAATAGGAAAAGGTCAAGAAAGGCATGAAGACATCTACTGTATTAAAAAAAAATACCATTTGAAACTTGATATTCCAAAGTTGTAGTTTCTGCCTCCCAATTTTCCCATTTCCTCATCTGAAAATTTCATAAACAAGCAGTTTTCCAAAAGATGAGCAAAAAGTCATAAATCATAACTAAAGAACTATATGGCTCTTTTCAATAGGCAGTTTTCCGTATATTTTTTCTAGACTTCTATGCATACATAATATTAATCAAAAGAGCAAAAGACAAAAATACCCCATCTGTTTTGTCGAACTCTCAAAAAAAATCTCTGTGTAATTTTAACTCCAAAAAACCCCATGTGATCTCAAGGAAGTGTCAAATACATTCCCGAAAAAGAGAGTGTGATTCAAACGCGAAAAATTGCAAGTATTTGTTCACATTATGCTTTTGATATAACAATTTTACCCCTAACATGGAAAGACAAAAACACCCCCTATGCTTTGACTAACTCCCAAAAAAACTCCTGTGTTATTTTAAATCCCAAACAAGATCCTGTATTTGGTTTTTATACCACACTCGACCCATGTATATACTTATGTTTTCAAAAAGAATAAATAAATTTTTAAAAAAAAAACATAAAGGGGTAATTTTGTCACTACGCCAAAAGTCAAAAGTAAAATTCTACTTGGGTTGAATGTGTGTGGTAATTAAAATCAAATACAGGGGGTTTTTGAGAGTTAAAATAATATAGGGAATTTTTTTGGAGTTAAATAAAGCACAGGGGGTGTTTTTGTCTTTAGCACTTAATCAAAAACTCCAAATAGTTCTAACTACTAAAATACTAACAAAGAAAGGAAGATGTGGGAAGAAAATACACTTCTAGAGATCAGAATGTGAATAGATCTAAAAAGATATCAAATATAAAATAATCACCTTTACAGTCCCAAGACTGAATGTGAGGAAACTAGACAAAACGTGGAAGAAAGCCAAAATAAATATCAACATCTGAAGCTGCTGAATACCAACTCTAGACATTAAAGATACCTTTCCCTGTATCCACATTCCACAAATTAATCCCAAAAGTCAGATAAGTGGGTAAAATGCAAGATACTCCCTTGTATTATGCTAAACCTGCAAGAAACTACCATGTGAAACTTCCTTATATTTTTAAAAACCCTGCAAAAGCACTCAATTTCTAAAAAAATAAGTCGTTTTGGATCGAGATATTTCAAGAAATAATTTTAAAAATATATTACGTGAAGTTATAGGGACCAACTTGAAGTATTTTTAAAAATGGTTTCTTGAAATATGTCGATCCAAAACGACCTATTTTTTATAAATTGGGTGTTTTTTGTATGGTTTTTTAAAACACAAGGAATTTTGACACAATAAAAATTTTACAGGGTAATTTCTTGCAAGTTTAACATAACACAGGGGAGTATTTTGCATTTACCCCCAAATAAGTAGATTCTATTTCACTAACATTTGTATTTACAAAGGATCACTAAAAATATTAAATATATATACATGTTCTTCACATTTGGATTCCTTTTCTTTTTCTCTTGTGGAATTTCGACAAGGAAGAAAAGATTCAGAAACCCCCTCTGGTATACATATATTTGAAATTGGCCTCTCACATACAGTCAGCAACAAGGATATGAACCCCAAAAGCATCAAATCTACATTAATTTTAGAAAATATCCAGATCGATTTCAGAACTAAACACCATTAATTAGAGAAAATAATAAATACAATCCTCACCTGATTTGATCTTGTTAAGAGCTTGAAGAAGAGAATTTCTCCGATTCTTACTCAAATACTGCACCAACAAAAAAATTAGGAATTAGAAATTGAAATTTGTAATGAAAATGTTTCAATTGCAATTATACTGTAGTAATTGCATAATGCCGAAATAATAAACAGTAGGAACTAATTAATTAACCTTGGCTAAAAGATGAAGACCGTGTTCGATGAGTATGGAAACTGAAATCAAAATGAAACAAACAGTAGCCACCGCCCAAGTCGGCGTCGTTGCAAGCGTAGCCGCCGCCGCGCTTTCACTTTCTCCTCCGGCCATTTCTCTGGTGGTGCCGGAAAGAGATCAAAATATTTTAGCGGCGGATATTGAATCACTGTTGTGCACAATCAAATTTGTTTGACAAGCAGAGAAAAACTTGAATAAGTATATAAACTGAGCATATTAGTCAAAATACAATCGTTTGACTCTTTCTTATATGCAAATTAGAATGGAGATTTTTTTTTTTTTTTTTTTAATAAAAATTAGAATTTAGATAGACTATTAATGCCCATGAACGCGTCAGGTGACAGACGACCGACCAGTTAAGTTATAGAAAATTCTTGACTATATTAAATATTTCTTTTTCAAATTGGGTTTAATCAAGCTCAAAATAATCACATAGTAAGTACAATACACTCAGGGACGGACCTAAACGATTTTTTTTTTAATAACACTCAACCATAAGTGGATTTAGACTCAACTTTTTTCCTTTTTGATTATAGTAGTAATATTACCCAAAATTATAAAAATAATTCAAGTATTCTAAGCCCAAGGAATCAAATAATTGAACCCAAACAACAGTCAAGTGGGTAAAAAACACAAGCTCAAACTGAAATTACATGCAAGTAGGATATGAGATTAGTCAAACTATCTAAGAATCGACTTCAAGGGACAAGAGATGATGGATGAGGACTTGTTGAAGGAGGTTAGTTCTTTTTGTTCTAAGCATGAAATGGGAGGCCAGGGTATAGGTTTGAACAAGTGATCAAAATCCCATTACAAAGTTGAGAGATTTAATATGTTAAAGATAGGCAAATGCAAGAGTTGAACAACTTTTCAATAAAGTAAATACAAAGTTGCTTATTTTAGTTGCATGCTTAAACTTATCTGATCTATTTGAGGTATTTGACAAAGGAAAACTTGTTCATCTTACCTAACTTCGGGGCTTCTAGGGTGCGGGCAAGGTAACTCGCCCTCACATGCGGGACGGCCCTGAAATCATGCCATGTGGCGCGCGTAACTAATATGTAACTCGGCGAGTTGACTCGCTCTGTAAATAGACCATTTTAGCCATTTTTTTAAATTTTAAATAAAAGTCGAGATAATCTTCAATTAATAAAAGACATTTATAACCTTTAAATCTTCAATTAATAAAATACCGTTTTACTCCCAATTTTGATAATAATTGACTTTGACAATTTTGCAAATTGACCCCTATATTTTGCGATTTTACGAATTGAATTATTTTGCTTCTAAAAAAATATAAAAAAATCACCTGTCATATAAAAAGACCGCTTTACCCCCAATTTTGATAATAATTGAGTTTGACAATTTTGCAAATTGACCCCTATATTTTGCGATTTTACGAATTGAATTATTTTGCTTCTAAAAAAATATAAAAAAACCACCTGTCATATAAAAAGACCGCTTTACCCCCAATTTTGATATAATTGACTTTGACAATTTTGCAAATTGACCCCTATATTTTGCGATTTTACGAATTTAATTATTTTGTTTCTAAAAAAATATAAAAAAAAAACGCATGTCATATAAAAAGACAGCTTTACCCCCAATTTTGATAATAATTGACTTTGACAATTTTGCAAATTGACCCCTATGTATTGCGATTTTACGAATTGAATTATTTTGTTCTAAAAAAATATAAAAAAATCGCCTGTCATATAAAAACACCGCTTTACACCCAATTTTGATAATAATTGACTTTGACAATTTTGCAAATTGACCCCTATATTTTGCGATTTAACGAATTGAATTATTTTGCTTCTAAAAAAATATAAAAAAACCGCCTGTCATATAAAAAGACCGCTTTACCCCCAATTTTGATAATAATTGACTTTGACAATTTTGCAAATTGATCCCTATATTTTGCGATTTTACGAATTGAATTATTTTGCTTCTAAAAAAAATATAAAAAAACTACCTGTCATATAAAAAGACCGCTTTACTCCCAATTTTGATAATAATTGACTTTGACAATTTTGCAAATTGACCCCTATATTTTGCGATTTTACGAATTGAATTATTTTGCTTCTAAAAAAATATAAAAAAAACCGCATGTCATATAAAAAGACCACTTTACCCCCAATTTTGATAATAATTGACTTTGACAATTTTGCAAATTGACCCCTATATTTTGCGATTTTACGAATTGAATTATTTTGCTTCTAAAAAAATATAAAAAAACCGTCTGTCATATAAAAAGACCTCTTTACCCCCAATTTTGATAATAATTGACTTTGACAATTTTGCAAATTGACCCCTATGTTTTCCGATTTTACGAATTGAATTATTTTCCTTCTAAAAAAATATAAAAAAACCGTCTGTCATATAAAAAGACCGCTTTACCCCCAATTTTGATAATAATTGACTTTGACAATTTTGCAAATTGATCCCTATATTTTACGAATTGAATTATTTTGCTTCTAAAAAAATATAAAAAAACCACCTGTCATATAAAAAGACGCTTTACCCCCAATTTTGATAATAATTGACTTTGACAATTTGGCAAATTGACCCCTATATTTTGCGATTTTACGAATTGAATTATTTTGCTTCTAAAAAAATATAAAAAAAACCGCCTGTCATATAAAAAGACCGCTTTACCCCAAATTTTGATAATAATTGACTTTGACAATTTTGCAAATTGACCCCTATATTTTGCGATTTCACGAATTGAATTATTTTGCTTCTAAAAAAATAGAAAAAAACCGCCTGTCATATAAAAAGACCTCTTTACCCCCAATTTTGATAATAATTGACTTTGACAATTTTGCAAATTGACCCCTATGTTTTCCGATTTTACGAATTGAATTATTTTGCTTCTAAAAAAATATAAAAAAAAACGCCTGTCATATAAAAAGACCGCTTTACACCCAATTTTGATAATAATTGACTTTGACAATTTTGCAAATTGACCCCTATATTTTGCGATTTTACGAATTGAATTATTTTGCTTCTAAAAAAATATAAAAAAACCGCATGTCATATAAAAAGACCGCTTTACCCCCAATTTTGATAATAATTGACTTTGACAATTTTGCAAATTGATCCCTATATTTTGCGATTTTACGAATTGAAATATTTTGCTTCTAAAAAAATATAAAAAAACCGCCTGTCATATAAAAAGACCGCTTTACCCCCATTTTTAATAATAATTGACTTTGACAATTTTGCAAATCGACCCCTATATTTTGCGATTTTACGAATTGAATTATTTTATTTCTAAAAAAATATAAAAAAACCGCCTGTCAAAATTGGGGGTAAAGCGGTCTTTTTATATGACAGGCTGTTTTTTTATATTTTTTTAGAAGCAAAAAAAAAAAATAGGGGTCAATTTGCAAAATTGTCAAAGTCAATTATTATCAAAATTGGGGCTAAAGCGGTCTTTTTATATGACAGGAGGTTTTTTTATATTTTTTTAGAAGCAAAATAATTCAATTCGTAAAATCGCAAAATATAGGGGTCAATTTGCAAAATTGTCAAAGTCAATTATTATCAAAATTGGGGGTAAAGCTGTCTTTTTATATGACAGGCGATTTTTTTATATTTTTTTAGAAGCAAAATAATTCAATTCGTAAAATCGCAAAATATAGGGGTCAATTTGCAAAATTGTCAAAGTCAATTATTATCAAAATTGGGGGTGAAGCGGTCTTTTTATATGACAGGCGGTCTTTTTATATTTTTTTAGAAGCAAAATAATTCAATTCGTAAAATCGAAAAATATAGGGGTCAATTTGCAAAATTGTCAAAGTCGATTATTATCAAAATTGGGGGTAAAACGGTCTTTTTATATGACAGGCGATTTTTTTATATTTTTTTAGAAGCAAAATAATTCAATTCGTAAAATCGCAAAATATAGGGGTCAATTTGTAAAATTGTCAAAGTCAATTATTATCAAAATTGGGAGTAAAGCGGTCTTTTTATATGACAGGCGGTTTTTTTTATATTTTTTTAGAAGCAAAATAATTCAATTCGTAAAATCAAAAAACATAGGGGTCAATTTGCAAAATTGTCAAAGTCAATTATTATCAAAATTGGGGGTAAAGCGGTCTTTTTATATGACAGGCGGTTTTTTTATATTTTTTTAGAAGTAAAATAATTCAATTCGTAAAATCGCAAAATATAGGTGTCAATTTGTAAAATTGTCAAATTCAATTATTATCAAAATTGGGGGTAAAACGGTCTTTTTATATGACAGGCGTTTTTTTTATATTTTTTTAGAAGCAAAATAATTCAATTTATAAAATCGCAAAATATAGGGGTCAATTTGCAAAATTATCAAAGTTAATTATTATCAAAATTGGGGGTAAAGCGGTCTTTTTATATCATAGCCCGTTTTTATTTTATTTTTAGAAGCAAAATAATTCAATTCGTAAAATCGCGGAACATAGGGGTCAATTTGCAAAATTGTCAAAGTCAATTATCAAAATCGGGGGTAAAGTGGTTTTTTTATATCATAGCTGATTTTTTTTTATTTTTTTAGAAGAAAAATATGTGAAAGGGTAATTTAGGTATATTGTAATTTAATTAAAGTCAATAGTTACAAATTCATTTTGACCAAGTTACCTAATCCACGATCCAGATCAATCTGAGCCAAATGAACGGCATGATGAGGCTTCCCGCATGTGAGGGCGTAACTCACATGCCCGCACCCTAGAAAAATCCACCTAACTTGATCCTAATGACTTATCTTCTCTTGAACTCTCAATCCGTCAAATCAACTTGAAAATTATATTATGAATGTTCGATCAAGTGATGACTTTTCTAATTTGAAAGGAATTGGTGATCCTGCTAAGAAGATGGTTGCAGCTACAAGGCATTTCATATTCTCATTGGTAATTTACAAACTTATGACATTAACACTTATTCTACTCGTTCCAACTTCATCATTAGAGTGAGTTTTTTCGGCTATGAAGATAGTGAAGAACTGACTCGTAACCGAATGTGCGATTAATGACTAAATGATAGTCTAATTGTCCTTATAGAGCTAGAGATGCGCATTTAGTGGTATTTCAAATAATGTTATGATGGACCAATTTCAAAAAATAAAAAATCGTGGCGATCAATTGCTAATGTAATTGGTGTCATTTGAAATTGTTATTAAGATAGGTAGATGTTTTGGGTTCTTTTTTTGTCATAACATGGTGTCATGTGTAATTAGATTAACTTGTGAAAATTATTTTTGTCAAACTTCACTTTCCTATTTTTTGTATCTCCTCGTATATTTTCTTGTGAATGAAATATAACTTTTAAGTTTGTTGTTTGATTGGAATTTTTTTTTTTTTTTTGTATGTTGTTTATTGACGTAGAACTTTAGTCCCACTACATTAAATTCATAGATCCACCCGTGCACTCAACTAAGCACAAAACAAGTGTATTTTTTGTATCCACCCCTGTAACGTTTGGTTATAATTTTCCTTTTGTACGTATAAACCATTCAACTACACTAAATAACTATGACAATTTTTGTGATTAGTTATTCTCGTAGTGTTATAGCTAATTTAATATATTTTATTTATCATGTGAATGCTTCGATATTTTCATATTCCGGCAAAAATTACTTGTAAAATTATTCATGGCTGATGGCCATAGAGCCTTTGGAAACGCGGGAAATAAGCTTGCCTCAACTATTTACTTTATTTACTTTTTTTTTGGCTAGCTTCTAAAATAAGTCCTGGTACTCAATTAGAATTAATGTATCATGCATGCATCCACTACACGACATCATCAATCATAATTTGGCGAAATTGGCGAAACAACCCTAATACCAAAACCTAATTATACTCATGCACATGATTTTACAAACTCTTAAAATATAGTATGAGTTGACTAGATACTTTTTCATCTAAAATCCTAATATTCAGACTATATATCACATTTTTACAAACCTGGATTGATATCTTAAGTGATCTATGAACCTGATTACCGAGCAGACAAGAGTTCCAAAAAAGAAAGATCCGCGAAATTGGAATTAAAAGCGTAAACGGAAGAGGGGATATCTTTGAAGGAACAACCTTAGATAGCTATTCTCCTTTGTAATAAGTTTCTAAACCCTGAGGTGTTGATCACTCAGACCCCGACCGGTCAACCTCCGATCATTCATTCAAGAAATTCAAAAAAATGAAAATTTTGGCACTAATTTTAATGATTGTAGACACCCGAGTTACATTCCGAGAGTTGACGATCAAGTTGAGTCCACTGTTCAATTTCTTATTATTACTTTAAAAGTATTATTCATTGAAGTTTCATAAAAGATCGCAATACCATGAATTTTTTTTTGGAACTATCGATACAAATATTATTCGAATTTAATCTAAACAAACAAGTCAGTCTCTTTCTTTACTCTCCTTGGGACGAAACTCAATTCCTTCCAAGACAAGGCCACATCTCCAGATTCCGTGTTCAGTTTCCAAGAGTTCTGCTTGTACTTCACCTTCATCTAATTCTTCGCCAATGAAAAACTCTCCTAGCTCAAGCTCCATCCACCCATCCAATCTTTTCTGTGAAAACCGACCCCCAATTGCATCTCTTGGAGGTACACTTCCCCTCCCCCTATATCTATCATCAGTAGGTGTAACTATGTAGACTATGTTGGTCTCTTTTTCACTCTCAATAGCACTGTTTTCTTTAACAAGTTTAATTGATGCCTTTGCGGAACAATCAAGCCCTTGACTCTCTTCCAATTTGAACACAAGATATGCTGCGTATTTTGTCTTAGGAGACAACATTGGTAATTGCATTATGCCGCTAATTTCAAGCCACCAAACACTTAACAAATGTGCAACCTCATCAAATCTGCTCACAAAAGGCAGTTATATATAGCACTTAATTAGAACATTGGAAGAAATAGAAACAACCACACAACGGACTCGAACTCGGACTCAGCTTTCGTTTATTTCAGATTTGGTGATTCACGATGTCTTTCTAACACACTATGCATGCATATATACGAATACCACAACAAACACATCTCAATCATGGATCGAAATTTCCATCTTTTCCGTCAAACATCGAAATTTTTCCCTTTTTTGAATCAATAGAAACAAAAATAAGGTGTTTTTCCGAAACTTTATAATATTTACCTTGAGATTTTCTCTTTTTCTTGATTTAGTAAATTTTTTTCATAATTTTTCTTAGTGTTTCCGAGAAACTTTTCAAAAAGTTTCTAATATTCAGGTAACCGAAAACATATATCGAAAATGAAACTTTGATCAATAATCTCAATTGAGCTAAATGCAAAAACACCCCTCGTACTTTATCAAAACACAGGGAGTAAACTACCACATTATCATGACACAAGGTGGTAAAGTGCCATATATAAAAATGTCAAGGAGGCGGTGTGAAACTTTTATAAGATTACAAAGAGGTAAAGTGCTCTTCTTTCAAATTACAGGGAGATAAATTGAACATCATAAATTTTAGAGGGAAGTAAATTTCCTTTAACTCTAGGGAGAAATAGAGCTATACCTGGACTCTGGTAAAGATACCCATTGCCAGTACCTAGGAGTGTCTCCCCATGCTATGTGAAGTGCTCTTGCGCACAACATATAACACTTTCTTCCGTCCGACTTGCTCAGCCTGAAACTCTGTTCGATGATTTCAAGTTTGTTAAAAAATAATGTGAAACACTTTGTAAGGGAAAACTACTAAATAAGCAAAATATTTAAGAAAAGCAAGAAGTCAACAGTTCAACAAAAAAGAATGAAGGACGTGAAATTTTTGGTAAGTTTTCTTTTTCTTTCTTTTGCATTATTAAAATATAGTCGGATCATCGTTTTTATGTAAGTTATTTTTTAAACTAATACGCAAAATATTAAAACAGGGAATAAAGTTGTAAACTTGTCTAATGGAGTGAAATGCAAAAACACCCATTGTACTTTTTTAACTAGAAAAAAATCTTGTGTTATTTTTATTAACTAAAATCCCCATGTGTTTATTTTTTGTTAGCAAAAAAACCATTCACAAGTCGAATTGCCAATTATAACCCATCAAAAAAGGCAATAAAAACTCTCATTACCTAAAAAATTGTCAGTAACCTCCCTATAAACTTTGAAAATTGACAATAATCCCCTGTTAACTTAAAAAATTGACAAAAATCTCCATATGATTTATGAAGGAATTACAAGTTTTTTTTATTTATTTTTTAACAGAAATAACACAATGGGGGTTTTGATATGTAATTTATTTGATCTATTTTATCACTAGTAAAAAAATATAAAACATTAGAAATACTAAAACAAAATTGAAATTCCCATGAGTTTCAAAATTACTAAAACAATATCCGATACATAAATTTAAACCAAGAAATTCAACTACAATATTCCTAAGATAGCCAAAATCGTAAACCGTAAATCAGATTATCAAAATAATGTATCAACAGAAATTTGGGGGGAAAAAAACAACAATGTAAAAGAATTGCAAGGTACAGAAAATTACCAGTTTGCCCCCATCTAGAAGCAGAGGAGACTTACAGAGCATGAAGTAGAGCTCTTTTTTGGTGGAATAGGTCACCGGAGAAACGGACCGTCCGGTTATATTTTTGTAATCATACGGCAGAAACCGCTCCCACAAGGTGTCAGAATTAGCGGCGGATCTAAACTCCGGAGAAACGGCAGCCGCCCTACATGCGTCCTTAGGGGACGTAAACGACAGAATGACTGCAATACAGTCTTCTGGTAGTGATAATGGTGTTTTTTCATTATCATGATTTGCCATATTTCACTTCTTTTTTCTGATATTTTTGTTTGATTTATAGAGAAAGTTGAGGTAATTGATTTTGACTTATCGGCTAAGTTACGTAACCATCAAGTATAGGCGGGAAACAAAAAAAAAATTAAAAAAAAATTAAAATCTCTATACCCGATTGGTACTATTCGATTGGTACACATTGTTTTTTTTTTTTTAATATTTGTATTGAAATATCTGCTCAGTTAATACTTGATAGGCAAATCTTATAATGATTAAGATAATAAAGTTTTAAATTTATCACGATTCATTGAAATTTGATTGTTACAATTTCTTATCATATCTATACATAATTAGTAGTGTAACCTCCACTATGCAAATAATTTAATTTATTATATAACTTCATTTATATTTTAATTTATTATAGGGATTAATGCATTTTTGGTGCCATAACTATAGCCCACTGGCGTTTTTACCCCGTAACTTTTCGGGCTGGCACATTTGGTGCCACAACTTCAACATCAGTGGCAATTTTGGTGCCAATTGAGGTCCAATTTCAAAATTGGCCCGAAATTCCCCCATATGCGGGTCATGTGACACGAAAAATGGGAATTTCGACCATTCAACGTCTTTTTTATTAAAAAAAAAAATCCCAAAATTCAAAATCCTAACTTTTCATATAAAATTCACCAAACATTCCCTTAATTAAATTGTTACCCACTTTCTTATTCTTCCCCAAATAAAAACATCCAAGTAGCTTAATTCTAGGTGGGTGAAATTTTTTTTTTTCATGAGAAAGGTGTTGAATGGTCAAAATCATCAATTTTCATGTCACATGGCCCGTACATGAAAGAATTTCGGGCCAATTTCAAAATTTGCCCAGAAGCCTAAAACAACTTATTAGAGGTGAAAAAGATGTCGTCAAAAGCTATGAAGCAAGTTGTTCCTCGAAAATTAATCTCTATCTTACTTAGATCAATTAATTCAATCCGGGGTAGCATAAGTAGTTTCCAGAGAAGAGGTGAGCTTCCGCTTCCGCATCTGCGCTCATCAAGCCAACTTTTCTTTTTGGGATATGAACAAACAATCTTTCGGACATTAGAATGGAATCATGCACACTCTGAAGGTTTTGAATCTAGGACATCGGGCTTTGGTCCAATTGTAAAATTATTTTTGGTAAGAGTTTAGTATTATTTGTATCTTGTATATATTAAGTAGAAGGGTATTTTAGTCTTTTAGTCTTTACTTTGTGTAACCTAGCTATTTAGGTATTTTCTCTTCTCTTTTACTTTTACACCCTTGCTTATTCTCTTGTATGCTAAATAACCCAAAACATGTATTCTTATTATTCATGAATTAATGGCTTCCAAGTTCATTTTTCGGAAAATCATACGATCTACAGTTGTGTTCATTATGTGTTTGACTTCGTTTATGCTCTATTCGTTCGTTTCAGTTGTTTCGGATTTGACTGCTTTCGATTTGGGATGTTTTGTTCGATTGGGTTATTTTATTGTTTGTTTATACTCGATTATGGCTCATTGTATCCAGGGGCGAACTTATATAGGAACATGTGTGGTCTACATCCCCCACTCAATTTGTTTTTATTATAATACCAATAATATTTTGGGAAATTTTGAGCGATCAATGGCTAAATGATAGTTTACTTGTCTTTATAAAAAGAGACATATTTAGTGGTATTTAGAATGATGCAATCATGGACTGATTTCAGAAAATGAAAAATTATTGTGGTCAATTATGAATGTAATTGATGTCATTTGAAATTGTAATTAAGATATGCAGATGTGTTGGGTTCTTTTGGGGTCATAACAGTGTATCATATGTAATTAAAGTAACTTGTAGGGGTTAGTTTTGTCAGACTTCACCTCCTATTCTTTTATCTCCTCATATATTTTCTCGTGAATGAAATATAATTTTAAGTTTGACTGTGATTAGAACTTTTTTTTTGTATTTCGATTATTAAATTTATCGAAGAACTTTAATCCCTACTGCACAAAATTCCTAGATCCACCCACTACAAAAAAAGAGGTCTTCAGCAACGCCATGATTCCAACGGAAATAAAAACTGTTACTATTAGTAACAAACTTATAACAAAATACCAACAGAAACAATTTTCCATCAATAGTAGCGACAAATTACCAACAAAATATCTAAAAAAATATTTTTCGTAGTTATTCTGTTGGTAGGAAAAATTGATCCATAGCAACGGAATCATTCCATTGGAATATAATTCGTCACTATTATTTTAGTCACTTACAGATTTGCAACTAAACAACGACGGAAACGATGTTCCATTTTAAATTTAAAACGTTTTGAAATTTCAGTTTGAATTGATAAACGTAACGTTTTTCGTTTAATTGAGCAGTTTTTAATTTCAAATGTCTCCTCAGCAGCTATATATATGAGTGTTCTTCATTTCCGGAAAAACACACCAACACAACAAATACAGTGTTCTCTAAAATCTCTCTACATATTTCATTAGAAATTTGGGTTGGTTTTGAGTGTTTTTCGAGGTGAAACTTCTACCATTGTGCAGTGATTAAGTTTCTGGAGCCAAATTATCCTGGAAGGAGTTTCGAGTTACCCAATTGCACCAAGGTGGGTCGATAATTTCTTCAAGGCAAGTAGTCTTCTTTCTGCGATTTGGTTGGATCAATTCTGTTACTATACGGAATTATAAGATAAGATTATTTATCTTTCTGTTCTTTACTAATTGTACTTTCCTTTGCTTTCCAAATTGATTTGTACGAAATTGGTTTTTTTTGCATTAATGTTCTGAATTGTTTTAAAACTGCCAACATTTGATTTATCGTTTACGATTTTCGCTACCTTAGGGAATATTGAAATTGAAGGTCTTGGTTAAAATTTATGTATTGAATGTTTATCGATTAGGGTTTGTGCTCATGTGACATGTTCAATTTTTTTTAGTATTTCTCACATTTTTTTTTCTTTTGATAAAATAGATCAAATAAATACATATCAAAACCCCACTGTGTTATTTTTATTTAAAGAAAACACCTCTTTGTTTTTTTTCTATTTTTAGGAAAAAAAAAACTAATTTGAAATTCCTTAATAAATCATAAGGAGACTTTTGTTAATTTTCAAAGTTATTAGGGGGGGTATTGTCAATTTTCAAAGTTATTAAGGGGGTTATCGACAGTTTTTTAGGCTAAGAGGGGTGTTTTTACATTCTTTGGTGGGGTTATAATTGGCAATTTGGCTTGGGAGGGTTTTTTTGCTAATAAAAATAAATACATGGAGTTTTTTGCTAATAAAAATAACATAGGGTTTTTTTTTATAGTTAGACAAAACACAATGAGTGTTTTTGCATTTCACTCCATTAGACACGTTTACTTCTTGTAAATGTCTTTATTCCCTGTTTTTGTATTTTGAGTATCTAGTAGTTTCCACTTACAAAGTGTATCATACTGTTTAACAAACTTGAAATCGTTGAACAGAGTTTCAGGCTAAGCAAATCCGACGGAAGAAAGTGTTACATGTTGTGTGCAAGAGCACTTCACATATCATGGGGAGACACTCCTAGGCACTGGCAATGGGTATCTTTAGGTATGGCTCTATTTCTCATTGGAGTTAATGGTAATTTACTCCCCTATAATATTTATAACGTTTAATTTACCTTCCTGTGATTGAAATAAAACACTTTACCATTCTATAATTTTATAAAAGTTTCACGTCGCCTTCCTGACGAGGGTTGTTATGATAATGTGGCAGTTTAGGAGGGGTGTTTTTGCATTTAGCTCAATTGAGAATTTGAGAAGTGTTTATAGTGGTATTTGTAGATATGCATGCATAGTGTGTTAGAAAGACATTGTGAATCATCAAATATGAATAATACTTTTAAAGTAATAATAAGAAATTTAACAGTGGACTCAACTTGATCGTCTACTCTCGGAATGTAACTCGGGTGTCTACAATCATTAAAACTTAACGACATCTTTTTCACCTCTAATAAGTTGTTTTAAGCTTCTGGGCAAATATTCTTTTCTTTGCTTTAAATGAGTCCTTAGGCTTCTGTACAATGTTTTAAAAACCGGACTTAACATCGAATCGGTAGTCTTATTGGTTACTGGTTACATCAGTTTAACCGTTTTAACCACTGATTCAACCGGTGTGACGTCATTACAAAATAATAATTTAATTTAAGTTTTAATGTATGTAATCAACTATTTAAAAAAAAAGCCTTATCCATTTTTTCAAGTTTATTTCCATAAACTAAAATGTTATATCATGACCAATTATTTTTCCTACAAATCTTGAGTTGAGAATGAATGATAGAACCAAATTACAAGTATTATAACATGATATCAAAACAATAATTCAAATTATAATAAACATCATATCAAAACAGTAATTTTATTGCTAATCACCTATAGAAAAGAGAAATGATGAATTTTGTCATCGGATTATATAAAAAAATGAAATTATTTGAAGTTGGGGAAAAAATGACTTTTCTAATGAAATTGATGCTCGAATATATTTATATAACTTATTATGTAAAATATTTTTTGTTTCTTGTTGATTTTGTTTGATTCAAAGTGAAAAATAGAAGAAGAGATATCAGAATATTTTTGAAGTTTAAAGGTCGCGGAAGAGAAGTAAAAATTCGTTGCGTAAAGTTTTTCTTTTTATAAGTGGACCAGTAGTTCAATCGGTTCATTAATTGGTTCATTGGTTTTACCGGTTTTTGACCGATTTTTTCCGGTTTGAACAGGTCAGGAACAAAGCTGGTTTTGAAGGTTTAATCGGATTGAATTGGCAGCTGATTACCGATCAAACCAGTCGAACCGGCCGGTCCGATCCTGTTTTTAAAACACTCCTGTAGTACATGAGCATACTCTTTTGCCTCGAGGAAATTGTTCATCACTTATCATACAATTATTCCGAATTTGTCCAAATTGCTACATTTGGTTTGGTCACTCTTTCATAATGCGGGATTCAATATCCTTGCTCCTTCTCTGATGATTTAATCTTACAAACAATAAAATGTTAGGAAAGTCAAACCCTCCAGCAATCAAGTCCATATTAAGATTTTCATAATTAAGAGAACCAAAAAGTGCCAATTCAAGAATTACATGTTAAACTTTCAAGTATCATGTCAAGCTATATAATAAATTAAAATATAACTGAAGTCATATGATAAAATTAAATTATTTGCATAGTGGAGGTTACACTAGTAATTATGTATAGATATGATAACAAATTGTAACAATCAAATTTCAATGAATCGTGATAAATTTAAAACTTTATTATCTTAATCATTATAAGATTTGCCTATCAAGTATTAACTGAGCAGATATTTCAATACAAATATTAAAAAAAAAAAAACAATCGTGGTAAAAATGAAATGTTGTCTCTGACGTTTTAAATTTTCTTCAACGGTCACTAGAAATTCGTATTATTTTTTGGAAAGGGAACTTTTTCGCTCTTTCTCCAAAAATCTACATCTAGTCTCTTCTTATTCCTTCTCTATGGAGGTTGATTTAGCATCCTTACTCCTTCGTAATGGGGGATTCGACATCCTTACTCGTTATCTTAGAAGATGAATTTAGTCTTACACACAATAAAATTTTCAGAAAATTGGGAATTAATTCCCCGACTCAAATCCTCTAATAATCAAGTCAATATTAAGGTTTGGATAACTCAAAAGAACCAAAAAGTGTCAATTGAGTACCAAGTCAAACCAAAAGCATTGGTCCACAATTTGTAAGTTATATAATAAATTAAAATCATATAAACTAATTTATATAATAAAGGCCAAATTGTATAAAACGTCCCAAACTAATAAGCGATTTTGGATTTTCGTCCCAAACTATATCACATCACCGAATTTCATCATGTAATTTAATATATTTTTGGAATATCGTCCCACAGTTAATTGTGAGACGAAATTGCGCACGTGTTCCTTAAATTGTCAACTGGCTGCTTACGTGGCTTGGCGTCATAAATTTTAGCATGAACAATTATACAACATAATTCCTCCCGAACTAATTGCAAATTTTGGTTTTTCGTTCCAAACTATATCATCTCGTGGAATTCCGTCCCGTAATTTACCATTTTACATGAATTTAATCCCACTATTAAATTTCTACTTTAATAAAAATGACGTTTCAATCTTTTACTTTTTTAAGAGAAAAATAGTATGAATTTTTGAAACTCTTGTTCGTTTTTGATAAAAAAAAAAAAATCGTGTCATTTCATTAGGAAACACTATGCGTTCTTTTTTAATATTAATAAATAATAAATATTAAAGAACTTATACATATGCATGCCGTAAATCAATAGTTTCAGAAAACTTTTCAATCAAATGTCATAAGTTCTTTAATATTTATTATTTAATAATGGGATTAAATTTCATGCAAAATGGTAAATTACTCGACGGAATTCGATGAGTTGATATAGTTTGGGACGAAAATCAAATTTGTAATTAGTTTGGGACGAATTATGAAATCTTGTATAATTGTTCATGCTAAAATTTGCCACTTCATAACACATAAGAAGCCAGGTGGCAATTTAATGGACTCGTGCATAATTTTTATCTCATAATTAACTGTGAGACAATATTTCAAAAAAATATTAAAATACGGACGAAATTCGGTGAGGATATAGTTTGGACGAAAACCCAAAATCGCTAATTAATTTTGGACGTTTTCTGCAATTTTGCCTATAATGAATTAAGGTTGTGTTCGGTCGTCTTGATTAGGCCAAGATTAGTGCAATTGGTCCAGATAAAACGGCTCAATATTACGTTCCTTTAGGCCGACAAAATCGTGGGCAATCCGTAGTTATTGGGCAAATTGGTGGGCCATCCCCCATTATCAGCCCGATTGCAGTATCACCTCCTACCCAAGTATTAAATAATTTGGCCCAATAACAATTTTTTTAGACCAAAATGACCCTGATTTTCTAGCTTATTACATTACAATTGCCACTCCATTTTTGCACGGTTTATGAAATATTTTACTTTCCTACATTTTCACTTCCCTCTACCATTTCTTCATTTTCCCTCCATTGAAGACGTAAGCTGAGCATGAACCCTGGGTTGGAGTTTGTTTTTTCTTTTCTCTCCATTGTTTGCACTTTCGTTTAATTAAGAAGTAATTATTCACATCTTCTTCAAGTTTTTGTATCTAATTTTTCATTTTATGTGTTAACTACAAGGAATTACTTAATTACTAGCTCAACTTGAAGAAGGGTTTTTTGAGCAATAAGTTAATAACTCATATACCCACAAAGATTTTCTAATTCGTGGATTGATTTCGAAGTAATACATTGAAGGCTTTCAAATTTTTAGATAACTATTTTTTTTTTTTTTTGAACTAATTGCGTAAAGATTTTTGTATTTGTAAACTCATATAATTAATAAATTTTTTTGCTTCTTAATTGGATAATAATTATAAAATGTTATAGTTCCTTTATCTAATGTGTTGACGTATAATTAGCACAGTTAAATATAAACTATAAACTAACAACTAAAGTATAATAGGTGGTTTGTACAATTAAAGATAAACTATTAAACAACTAAACATAAACTTTAAACTAATAAGTGTGATCCAACGGATGAGGATTCGTTTAAAATCAACGACCGGATCTCAAAGGACTTGAGGGTAAATTGGTAATTATGTAGTTATCGGGCCAACCGAACCGAAAATTAAAATGTTGGGTCAAGAGCCAATTAAAATTATTTAATTTGTCAACTATTAAATAGATGGGAGTGATTAAATAATGAGACCAAACTAAATATTGGGCCGATTCCTATTGACCCAATCGAACACAGCCTAAAATTATTTGCAGTGGAGATTATACTAATAAAATGGGTATAGATATGATAATGAATTGTAATAATCAAATTTCAATGATTATCTTACTCGTGATAAAAGTTATTATCTTAATCATTATAAGGCTTACCTATTAAGTATTAAATTGAGCAAATTTCAATTTACTTGCAAGATATTTGTTCGTAAGTTGAATGATGCATTGAATAGTACCAATCGAGTATATAGATACTTGTAATCACTGGTTAATTAATTGCCTATACTTGATGATCACAAAACTTAGCCGATAAGTCAAAATCAATTGCCTCAATTTTCCCTATAAATTAAACAAAAATTCTCAGAAAAAAATAAGTGAAATATGGCTAATCAAGATAATGAAACATCACCATTATCACTACCAGAAGACTGCATTGCAGTCATTCTATCGTTTACGTCCCCTGAGGACGCATGTAGGGCGGCCGCCTTGTGGGAACGGTTTCTGCCGTCTGATTACAAAAATATAATCGGACGGTTCGTTTCTCCGGTGACTTATTCCACCAAAAAAGAGCTCTACTTCATGCTCTGTAAATCTCCTCTGCTTCTAGATGGGGGCAAACTGGTAATTTTCTATCTTACGTTGTTGTTCTTTCTTTTCCTCTGTAAATCTCCTCTGCTTCTAGGGAATATTCGAGTTGAATTTCTGGGTTTAAATTTATGTATGGAATGTTTATCGATTAAGGTTTGTGCACATGTGACATGTTGTTTTAGTAATTTTGAAACTCATGGGAATTTCAATTTTGTTTTAGTATTTCTAACGTTTTATATTTTTTTACTAGTGATAAAATAGATCAAATAAATTACATATCAAAACCCCCATTGTTCTATTTCTGTTAAAAAAAAATAAAAAAAACTTGTAATTCCTTCATAAATCATAAGGAGATTTTTGTCAATTTTTTAAGTTAACAGGGGATTATTGTCAATTTTCAAAGTTTATAGGGAGGTTACTGACAATTTTTTAGGTAATGAGGGTTTTTATTGCCTTTTTTGATGGGGTATAATTGGCAATTCGACTTGTGAATGGTTTTTTTGCTAACAAAAAATAAACACATGAGGATTTTAGTTAATAAAAAAAACACAAGATTTTTTTCTAGTTAAACAAAGCACAAGAGGTGTTTTTGCATTGCACTCTATTAGACAAGTTTACAACTTTATTCCCTGTTTTAATATTTTGCGTATTAGTTTAAAAATTAACTTACATAAAAACGATGATCCGATAACGACTAGATTTTAATAATGCAAAAAAAAGAAAAAGAAAACTTACCAAAAGTTTCACGTCCTTCATTCTTTTTTGTTGAACTTTTGACTTCATGCTTTTCTTAAATATTTTGCTTATTTAATAGTTTTCCCTTACAAAGTGTTTCACATTATTTTTTAACAAACTTGAAATCATCGAACAGAGTTTCAGGCTGAGCAAGTCGGACAGAAGAAAGTGTTATATGTTGTGCGCAAGAGCACTTCACATATCATGGGGAGACACTCTGGGCACTGGCAATGGGTATCTTTACCAGAGTCCAGGTATAGCTCTATTTCTCACTGTCAGAGAATTCCATATAGATAATTTATATGGTAGAAATGTCAATTTACACCCCTTGATATGCATAATGTTCAATTCCCTCCCCCCTTGATTTGAAAAAAGAACATAGGGTAAAGTGCAACATATAAGAGGGGTAGTTTTGTTAATTCGTATTTTTTTAAGTTCAAAATTGTCAAGAGGCAGTGTGAAACTTTTATAAGATTGTGTTAGGGGTAAAGTATTCTTTTTCAAATCACAGGGAGGTAAATTGAACATTATGAATATCACACGGGGTAAATTGCCATTAACTCAATTGAATATGCATGCATAGTGTGTTAGAAAGAAGTATATATTAACTGAATAAACGAAAACGAAAAGCGATTCCTAGACGGCCCATTGTGTGGTTGTTTCTTTATCTTCCAATGTTATAACTAAGTGCTATGTAAAAAAATATCTAGCTAACTCATACTGCCTTTTGTGAGCACAGATTTGATGAGGTTGCTCATTTGTTAAGCGTTTGGTGGCTTGAAATTAGTGGCATAATGCAATTACGAATGTTGTCTCCTCGGACAACATATGAAGCATATCTTGTGTTCAAATTGGAAGGGAGTCATGGGCTTGATTCTTCCGTAAAGGCATCAATTAAACTTGTTAAAGAAAACAGTGCTACCGAGAGTGAAAAAGAGACCAACATAGTCTACATAGTTACACCGACTTATGATCGAAATAGGAGGAGGAGGAGAGGCGTACCTGCAAGAGATGCGATCGAGGGTCGGTTTTCACGGAAAAGATTAGATGGGTGGATGGAGCTTGAGCTAGGTGAGTTTTTCATTGGCGAAGAATTAGATGAAGGTGAAGTACAAGCAGAACTCTTGGAAACTGAACATGGAATCTGGAGACGTGGTCTTGTCGTGGAAGGAATTGAGATTCGTCCCAAGGAGGGTAAAGAAAGAGACTAACTTGTTCGTTTAGTTAAAATTCTAATATTTTTGTATCGATTGTTCCATTTCTTTTTTATGGTATTGCAATCTTTTATGTTTCAAACTTCTATGAATAATACATTTAAAGTAATAATAAGAAATTGAACAATGGACTCTTGACCGTCTACTCTTGGAATTTAACTTGGGTCTTTCTAAAATAAGATTTTATGGAACATAGGTGTACATGAGATGCCCCATATCAACCACTAAAAAAAGTCAACAACAAATCTGAACCACAAGTTTTGGTCAAAATGTCCAATGATGAAGTGGCATCGGACATTTAGAAAAAATAAACATATGTTAAATTACATATTAACCCTTTAATTAATATGTTTAAAAATTGCTCCCTTATCTCTAATTAATTTCATCTCTTTCCCAAAAAAAAAATCTCAAGTAATCAAAACTTTATACGAAAAAAATCTCTCAAATAATCAAATTTTTATACGAATTGACAATTAAGACCATCAGTATAAGATCATTTAAAATATTTTTAGGGAAAATGCACTTTACACCCCCTCTCAAAGTTACATATTTTGAAATTTACCACCCAAAAGTATCAATTAAATAAGCACGTATAAAATCAGTTACACTTTTTCCCTCAAATGATTTTAAGCCAATTCCTTTCACCAAAAACATAAATATGCGTCTCACTTTTGTATTTTAAGGGTAAATTAGTTCCAACATCGATTTTTCGCCCAAATATTTCACTGACGCGCATTTTTCCCTCTCTCTTTACAAATAAATTTTTTTCTACTTAACTTTAGATTTTTGGTTCAGAAGACATGAGTCAAGTATTTGGACAAGTAAGAAGTGATGTGACTAATTTACCCTTTGAAAATTCATGTGAGGGGCACATGTACATTTTCCGCCAAACAAAAATTGCATAAAATCATTTGAGGGGGTAAAGTGCAACTAATTTTATTTTTCAGGGGTAAAGTGTTTATTTGTACATATGGGTGGTAAAGTGCCAAAAACATATAACTGTGGGGGATAAGATTTTTGTCAATTTTTTTATATGGGATTCATAAATCATATGGAGAATTTGTCAATTTTATAAAAAAAATTGGGAGGAGGGGGTGTATTCCCAATTTTTAAAGTTACCAGGGGTTATTGGTAACCTTTTAGGTAATAGGGATGTTTTTGCATTGTTTGGTGGAGTAAAATTGTCACTTCGACTTGAGAGGGGTTTTCTTTGTTAAGAAAAAAAGTACAAGGTTTTGTTGCTAATAAAAATAATATAAGTTTTTTTTTTATAGTTAGACAAAACACAAGGGTGTTTTTGAATTCACTCATTAAAAAGGATAAATTTGTCTTTAAGAAAATAAATTATTTAAAGATAAATTTTAAGGGGACATGTGTCACCAAGATAAATGATATCTCATGTGCTCCCCATCCCTTAAAATCTCATTTTAGACAGACCCATTTAACTTGGGTGTCTAGAATCATTAAAGTTTCACTGCATATTTTTCAATTAAAGTTTAGTTAGGGCTTTAGGTTTCGGGGCCAAGAATTCTTTTCTTTGCTTTAAAGAAGTCATTTAGGCCATCTCGATTTCCCTCCACCTCTTCCCCTCACACTCTCATTCCCCTTCTCCTTATTCTTTTCATAGTTATCTCCAATGATTCAATTTTTCCATTTCATTTAATTTCAGCTCTCATATTTTTCCACTCTCACTTAATAATAATAATAATAAATTATATTAAATTTAACATTGGCCTTAAAATAAGAAATTTAACATTAGCATTAATAATAAATATTACTGTGATGAACATGTGTAGGCAACACACAGTCCAAATGGTAGTAGTATGTTATTGTTACTCCCTCCGGTTTTTTTTATTTGTTGTTTATTAGAATTGCACACGAACTAAGAAATGTCACAAATAGCCACTTTTGTTAAGCAAAAATCTCAAAAGGCCCTTTTAATCAAATAATCTTAGCATTAATTACAAGAATTAGTAAGAAGGGTAAAATTAATAAAAGAACATTAATTTTACATTGAAATCCTAAAATGACAAATAATATTAAACAATTTTTTTTTTTGCCAAAGCGACAAATAAAAAAAATGGAGGGAGTATTTATTTATGATCGTTCTTAATTTAAACGACATTTGGCCGTATGTAATCGGATTTATTTATGATTGTTTCAATATATAATTGTTAGGGTTATATTGAGTCCATAAATCGTATTTAATTTCAGTGTATTTAATTTTCATAAATCGTTTTTAGTTATGTTATTCTAAATTAACACAAATTATGGATAAATTCGTAAAATTTAAAATAATTGACAAATTACATTTTCTTATAATGTTATTAAATATCAAACACTAATGTAATAAATTAATGTTAAGTTTATTAAATAGACGTTACAATTATAAAAGTAATAAAATTTGATTAATGTTAAGATTTTTTATTAAAAAGTAAAATTAATAAAATAAATTATATAAAATAAATTAAATAAAAAATAAAATAAAAAAAACCTGCTCACCGACCGCCGTGGGTGGCTCGGTCCAGCCACCTACCGAACCACCCCTCCAGGCTATGGTTAACCACCACCCCACCCACCGCTCATTCCTTCCCCCCTCATCAATAGAGTTCACTCCATTTCTCTCCTCTCTCACCCACTCCCCTTCCCCCTTGAGCATTGGAGATGCTCTTAGGCTTCGGGACGTGAGCATAATATTTTGTTTCGAGAAAACCATCTATCACTTATCATACAATTATTTCGAATTTAGGTTGAAAAATTTTTAGGGGTAAAAAAGAAATGTTGTATGTTTTAAATTTTCTTCAACGGTCAACACCAGGAAGAATTTGTAAATTGGGAAAGGAGATCTTCTCGCTATTTGTCCAAAATGCTACATTTCTTACTCCTCCTTAAGGAGGTTGATTTAGCATCCTTATACACAACAAAACGTTAGGGGAGTTAAGAATGCACATACTCAAATCCTTCAATTATCAAGTTAATATTATGGTTTGCTTAACTTAAGAGAACCATAAATGTCAATTCAAGAATGACATATTAAACTTTGAATTATCAAGTCAATCTAAAAGCATTGTCCACAACTTGTTAGTTATATAAAAAATTAAAATCATATAAATGAAGTTATATATAATAAATTAAATTTTTTTGCACAGTGGAGGTTACACTAGTAGATTGTGTATAGATATGATAATTAATTATAATAATCAAATTTCAATGATTATCTTAATCGTGATAAAACGTTATTATCTTAATCACTATAAGATTTACCTATCAACAGTGGTATAGCCAGAGAAAAATTCAATTGGGGTCACTACAAAATTAGAGACTACGTTAAATTTCAATTCCTAATGTAAATAATAATCAAGAATTTTTTCAAATACAGGAATAAAAATTGAATAAACTTTATCAAACTCAAAGATTAATTAGCTAACTACATCGGGATTTACAAGTTTTTTTCAAGTGTTCGTGTCGGTTATTCATAGATTGAAACCGTTTAATGATTGAATCATTCGAGACGGTATCACATACACTATGTTGTCATGTAACCATTTGTTAGTGGGCTTCTGGGCTTCTTTTCTGGGAATAGATATGAAAACGAGAACTTGGAGTGACTTTATTCGGAAGAAAATTTTTTAGTACCCCAAAAATTTGTAATTTGTCCGTGAATATGATTTTAATAAAATGTTGGATTTCAAGGCTCACTTTGTAGCCTTTGACATAGTTTTCTTAAATACAAAATAACGGGGGGTCATTGCACCCCCCTAACTTGAATGTAGCTGCGCCCAAGCCTATCAAGCATTAAAATGACTTAGGGAATATTATATTTTGGTGCCACAACTATAGCCCACTGGCATTTTTACCCCGTAACTTTTCGGGCTGACACATTTGGTGCCACAAATTCAACATCAGTGGTAATTTTTGTGCCAATTGAGGCCCAATTTTGAAATTGGCCCGAAATTCCTCCATGTATTGGCCATGTGACATGAAAATTGGGGATTTTACCATTCAATACATTTTTCATGAAAAAAAAATTCCACCCACCAAGAACTAGACTACTTGGATGTTTTATTTGGGGAAGAATAAGACAGCGGGTAACAATTTAATTAAGGGAATGTTTGGTGAATTTTATAGGAAAAGTTAGGATTTTAAATTTTCGTATTTTTTTTATTGAAAAATACGTTGAATGGTCAATTTTGATATATTACTAAATCACATGGCCCGCATATGGAGGAATTTCGGGCCAATTTTAAAATTGGGCCTCAACTGGCACCAAAATTGCCGCTGATGTTGAGGTTGTGGCACCAAATGTGCCAGCCCGAAAATTTACGGGGTAAAAACACCAGTGGGCTATAGTTGTGGCACCAAAAATGCATTAATCCCAATTTTAATTTACTTTGCAATATTTGCTATTAAGTTGAATGATCTACAAGGTTGATTTGTTGCTACCATTGAATAGTACCCATTCGGGTACACAAATTTTTACCTTTATATCCTTTCTTAAAGACATGCTTTCATTTTTTCTTATCATTTTTGAATTAGCTTAATTAAACTTTTAACTTATTAAAAGGAAACTGATTTTACTCTTAAAGAATAGTTTATTCATTTAGAAATTTTAAAGTAGATTTTGCGCAAAAAAAAAAGTTCTAAGGTAGACATGTAGTTACTTTATAGATAAATAACACGTTCACACACATACATGTTAATTAAAAGATTAAATACATTATCAAAATTATTAAAATACTGTAATATATTTATACATTAAAACATCAAATACTGACAAAAAAAAACATCAAATAGAAATGAAAATATAATTTACATTATCAAACATCAATGAATTTTATGTTACTATGTAATAAAGCCATTTTTTGATATATTTGGTACCATACTTTCTGAAAAAATACATTTAAACCATGATTTCAGTCTCATCGACAAATTTTATTTTTCCGTTTCATTACAAGACCAAATTTCGTGTTCCTATTTAGATGGGTTTTGGCTCGGTTTCGGGGGTCTCGGTTTAAAAAAAATGGTTAGGGCGGTTTCGATGAAACCTTTGAGACCTCATTTGGATGGGTTTTGGCTGATGGGTTTTGTGGTTTGAATAAATTGAAACTTCACTTGGATTGGATTTGGATGTTGGGGTTTAGGGGGAAAAATATGTGGTAGGTGTCAAATCAATGTCTTTTTTAGTGAGATTTAGGAAAAGTAGGTGGTAGGTGTCAAATCAATGTTTTATAGGTTTGAAGAGTTTGAATGTAAGTTTCTGATTAGGTTTTTGATGGTTTTATGGGTTTGGCGAAAACTCATTTGAAAGGGTTTTGGCTCGGTCTCGTGAAACTCGCGAGATCGGGTCAAAACCCATCCACATTTATGGCTGGAAAGCTCTTGACGAGTAATGGTACAAGTTTCGGTTCATGAAACGCAATAAAAAATCCGTAGAAAATTAACAAAATTTTGGGAAATTAATCAAAACTAAATCATATCTCATATTCTATAAGGTATTATGCCACAATAATTTCCAGGTATGATATATGGCACATATGCGCACCATTTTGGTGACTTAATGGTTGTTTCTATCCAAAAAATTGACGGACAAAGAAAATGTGTCGAATGGGGTGAAATCTTGGTATTAAATATGTTTTTTCAGAAAGTATGGTATCAAATGTATAAATTAGGTGAAAGTCTGGTATGAAAAGTGCAATTCCCTCTATATACAAACATAAGTTGAAATAGATGATTTCGTTCTCACATCAAACATGGCTTAATAGTTTGGAATTAAAAAAATCACATATAATTATAACCTTGTTACCTGAAGAGTTGGTAGAAGAAGAACTAGTTGAATTTCACATAAACATGACTACTCCCAGTTTATCTGCAGATCAACTTATTTCTGTTTCCTCGTCTTTATCTCTACCTCGTCACTCTACCAGTAAAATAGAAAACCTTGTAGAATACACCACCATCCCTGATTCCGCAGTCGTAGAACAGTCTGTTCCACCATTAATAAGTCCGTACAATATTTACAGGAAAAGAGGTTCCTTGAGAGGAATTCGTTCCCTCATTTCTTCCAACAGACCTCAAACAAAAGAATTTGTACAAACCTCTAAGCTAGATCTCCCCTACTCTAAAAAAGAGCAATACGTTACTCTAAATATTCCTCAGGAATTTATTAGCTCTTGGCAGAGAGAAGGTTACACTCATCTCCACTTTGGAGCAGTTCATTTGGTACTTTCCTACCAAGGAAGAAAAGGTCTTCCTGTCACAGCCAGACTTGCTCTTCTCGACACTCGCTTCACCAAGTATGAACATGCTGTCATAGGGACAGTCGTCACTACTCTCAACAACGGAAGTGCTGTACTCACTTACTTCCCCAATTTTGCTATGTCTTTAAACGATGGAAATCTTTCCACGGCTTTAAAGATCCAAGTTCAGATAACTGGTGCAGAACAAATTGCTTCAGCAATCACAGCAACCCTCCATCATCAATTGGTATATCGTCTACAAGACCATGGACTCGATCTTCAAGGATCTGGTTCTCCAGATGCCTTAATGATTCTTGCAGAATCTGGATCTAACACACCAACCATTGTCCAAGTTCCTAGGCAAATTCCTCGAAGAGAATTGGAGCTTCTCATGCCTACAGAATGGATAACTAATTATGAGTCTCTTCAACAGACTCATGAACCTATCAGATCCACCAACTACGAGTTCCAGCAGATGACAGATGGTCGCACAAAGACTATCTTTAAACTACCACAGGAGGAGGAAGCTACTACTTCTAAATCTAAACCCATCTTCAACAAACAATTGATGATACAACCAGTGAATGATTCCAGAGAAACTATAGGATGGAATGGATCCAGAATTCCTATCCCTATAGCATCATTTAGTCCTGATGGTTCTCATGCCTACACAGACAAAATTGATGGTCACTTTATATGGGATGTTGACCCATCCAGATGTGATCCAGGATGTTCTTGTGATGAACAATCCGATTCGGACGATGATGATGAAAGTGAAGCCAGCAGAAGAAGAAGAAGAAGAAAGGCAAGAAAACAACGTCTTTCTTGCAGAAACAACAGATCTGATGATCCAGATCTAGATCCACCTCCAAGTACTCAACCACTGCCTTGTTATAATGAAGCACTGGCAATCCTGAGAAAAGAACGAAGAAAGTCTTGCAGACAATCTATGCCGCCTATTGTACCAGCTATCCCACAAGTTCAGCCTTGTATGATGTTTCATAACTATGAGACAGAATTTCCTCCCTTGGAAAGAAATACAGCTGGATCAATAACCACTAGGCCATATGTTGTTTCCACCACAGTAACTTCTGATGGCAGGACTATTCCAGACTTGACTCCGGCAGAAGAAGTCTTGAATTGGAACACTTCCAATTCCAGAGTACAGAATAAAACCTTGGTTCAAATAGATTCAAAAGTTGATAAGGTTTTATCTCAAGTTCAAGAAAACTCCAACAAAGTTGATTCCATCACTTTAGAACTTGAAAGGATCTACACCAGAATTGTTGCCAGAATTGATCTTCTTGACAAAGAACTCAGATATCTTATCTCCCAACATATCATGGGTCCTGAGTTTGATCAGAAAGAAGCAGAGATCAGAAAGTTGAAAAAGGATCTCCATTACATGGAAGAAGATAGAAAGAGAAGGCTCACCCCTAATCTTCCTTTCTTACAAACACCATCCTTATCCTTTTTCGAACCACCAAAATCAACTTCTGGATATTCTAGACAATTCGCCATGGCATCTGATATTCCCTTTGATGAACCTCCAGTAAAACAAAAGTCTAAAAGGACTGTACCACCCAAAGGAGAAAAACTCAAAGCCAAAGTAGATGACACTCCCAAATCTCTCATGATCCGAGATTTTCCTAAAACAGAGATTGAGCATGATCAATCCTCTGAAACATCTGATGAGAGTTCATTATCCTCTACTTCTATAGAATCTTCTAGTCAAAATTCTGAAACAGAAAAGGATTTTGCTGACATCTCAAAGATTCTTATGGCTGATCCATCTTCCTCTTCATATCAAGAGCAACAACCTTCTGAAACTGAGGAAGAAACTACAATGGAAGATACTCCACCACCTCAAGTGGATACTTCACCTGCTAAACCATCCAATGGCCCTTGGTTTACATTTGATGATATTCCAGTTAGCAAAAGAAGAGAAAGACTTCAATCTTTTGCAGCTTGGATAGATTTACAGAAAACCAAAGAGCACAGACTTCCTGTTATAATAAGAGAATTTGCTTCAAGATTTACAGGAACTCTAAGAGAATGGTTTTTGGCACTTGGGCAATACAGGCAGATGCAGTTTTTCCAAGCAGAATTATCTCGTGTACTTGGCGCAATTCATCAAGAATTTATTGGAGATAGTTCTATCTAATCTATGATAAACTGGCACAACAAAATTATTTTGCCATGAAGTGCTGTTCTTTGCAAAGAAAAGATTTGGATCTTCATTTTAAAAGAATGTCAGAACTCTACTATGTTCTGAATGGAAGCAATGATCCTAATCTCAAGCATGTCTATGCTGCATCCCTTCCAAAAGAGATTCATCAAGAACTCAACAGATTCGTTGAAGCTGCACATAAGGACATCAATACTCTCACTCTTGGAGAAATCCATCAGATGGCAATTGCAACAATTGAAAAGCTTTGTGAACAACAAACTCTGTTCAAATCCTTGTTGAAAAACAAAACAAATCTCGACAAAGCTTGCAAGAAATCTCATCTGGAGATTAAATGTAAATCCAAAGATAATTGTGCATGCCATCCCAAGAAGATGTCTAAAGGACATAAAAAAGAATCTTCTAAGAAGAAGGGACGTCTCAGATTTTTCAAGAAGAAATCATTCAGGAACAAGAAGACAGATCGATGTTACATCTGTAATAACAAAGGACATTTTGCAAAAAATTGTCCTCAAAACAGAAACAAGTCTGCCAGAATGATTACTCATATTCTTCAGCATACTGAGACTATACTCGACGATACTGATGTTGAATCACTTTTCTCTGAACAAGATGAACAAACAGAAGAGAGCCTCTTTGCTCTTGAAGAAATTGTGTCAGAAGAAAAGTCCAGTTCATCTGAGTCCGAACCAGAAGCAGAATACCTTCCTATACTACACTCTGTTACTATCAGCCAGGAAGCTATTCCATCTCCCCACATTAATATCCATGTACTTCCCTCGAAGTATGAAAGGCCAATAAAAGTGATTGGTTTTATGGATACTGGAGCTGCTAAGTCCATGATGAACCAAGATATTCTGCCAAAAGAAGCATGGACTACTCATTATGAATATTTCCAAGCAGCAGATGGACAAAAGTTCAAAACTTCTCTAATTACTAAACATCCAATCGGAATTCAGTTCTTTCCAGATTGCATTGTATGGATGAAGGTAATTGGAAGTAAGTTACACGGAAAAGATCTTCTAATTGGGTTTGATCTTTATCACAAAGCTCAGAAACTCATGTTACTCCCCAATGGTATAAAGTATAAAAGGCAGTTTCAGCCTTATACTACAATCCAGAAGATCTATGCTCTATCAAATGCTCCGAAAGAATTCAACCAAATAGCTTCAAAGCTACAAGACTGTTGTGCAGAGTCTCATGCTGAGTTCACTCATCCTAATCCATTATGGAAGAATTCCAAATTCTTCATACAGCTACCTTTCAAGATGAATGAGGATGTGAACCCCACTAAAGCTACTCATCCAGGAATGACTCCTGATGATTTAGCCTTAGCCAAACAAGAATGTCAACAACTCCAAGAACTTGGGCTGATTGAGCCAACAAAATCCAATTGGGCTTGCCAGGCTTTCTATGTTAACAAAAGATCTGAACAGGTTAGAGGAAAAAAGAGATTGGTTATCGACTATAAGCCTTTAAACCATTTCTTATCTGATGATAAATTCCCTTTACCTCGAACTCAAATGCTATTCTCTCAGTTAACCCAAGCCCATATATTTTCCAAGTTTGATCTCAAAGCAGGATTTTGGCAGTTGGGAATTGATCCAAAAGACAGATACAAAACAGCCTTCTGTATACCCACAGCCCAATACCAGTGGACAGTTATGCCTTTTGGGCTTAAAGTCGCCCCATCACTATTCCAAAAGGCCATGACCCAACTATTTGAGCCCATTCTACACAGTGCTTTGGTCTATATTGATGACGTCCTGTTATTCTCAAAAGACAAGCAGTCACATGAAGCTTTACTAGAAAAATTCCATGAAATAGTCCAACATTACGGCATTATGCTTTCTGAAAAGAAAGGTTATATTGGACAAAAAGAAATTGAATTTCTTGGAATGAATTTTTCTGATGGACAGTACCAGCCTGGTCCACATATTGCACAGGAGCTACTCAAATTTCCAGATGAAAACTTAACTACTAAGGAAATTCAACAGTTCCTTGGGATAGTTAATTATCTGAAGGATTTTCTACCACAGTGTTCCAGATACACTAGCCAGCTGTCCAGATTACTCAAAAAGGAAGCCCCACCTTGGGGAATCAATCAGACTACAGCTGTCCGACAACTAAAGCAACTTTGCCAAAAGCCCCCTCCTTTAAAGATTCCTGATAAAGGAAAAAGGATCCTACAAACTGATGCCAGCGATGAGTATTGGGGTGCTATACTCATTGAAGAGATTGACGGAAAGAAATACTTTTGTGGACATGCCAGTGGACAATTCAAAGATGCTGAAAAGCATTATCATACAGTCTACAAAGAAATCTTGGCCGTGAAATATGGAATTAAGAAATTTGAATTCCATCTGATTGGACACCACTTCACTGTACAAATGGACAACTCATCCTTTCCTCGAATATTTGAATTCAAGAACAGAGGTATTCCAGAACCTCAATTATTGAGATTAAAGGATTGGTTTTCTAAGTACCAGTTCGAAGTTCAGCATATAAAAGGAGACAAGAACCTCATCCCAGATTTGTTATCCAGACCAAAACAAATCCTCCTCATATCTCCTCAGAAAACAATCCCATTGATCTTAATGGCTTCATCTTCTCAGACTAATGAAACCATTTTACCAGAATTCCCAGAAACTAATCCACCTCTTGACAGTCCTGGACGACTCAAAAGCTTTGCCAAAAATAATCTTTTCTATTACCAGGCAAAATTCTTGTTACTAATGAATATTCCTCTTGAACAGGGAAAGTTTTACCCAGATCACCCTTTCCTTCCTATCTTTACATTTCATGATGAAATTACTCTCCCCACTGAAGGTTATTGGTATTTCTGGTGCCTCGGAATGATTAGTTACTTTGCCATTGAAATAAAGCCTATCTTCCTCCTTAAAGCTATTCGCAAAAGGTCTCTTGAGCCCAAGATAACCAAATTCTTATATGGTTATTGGACCAGAAAAGACTGGCTTAAAGTTTTGAAGAACACCATTAAGGAAGTTTCTCATATGGCCAATCCTTACACTGTTATCATTCTAAAAAGGCCTTACTATTTTGGATTTGGAAAAAGGTTGATTCCTCAGTCCTATGGATATGTTTTTACCACTACTGATGGTGGTATAGGAAATAAACCAGAGGAACTAACTTGGTTATTCAGGCATCTATGTCGAATCAATAAAGTCCCTACTACACTTATTGAAGATGTGAATTGTACTTCAACCCTGAGTCTGCCATTTCCTATTACAGGACCAAGTTATTCTCTCAGAGATGATTTTGAAGTCTCAACTCAACAAGATCAACAAGAAGATTCTCAGATAAATCCAAACCAAGAATTATTTCAAGATGCTCAAGATCCTTGGGATTATGGATCCATAGATCTAGAATTGGTTTATGAACAGTTTGATCCAAATATGCCCCTAAACAATACAGCTGATCCAATGGATGCTGATGACTTTGATCCGATGATTATGCATACAAGTGATGGAGACATCCGACAAGACTCTCCAGATAATAGTCCATAATGCAGATAAAGGTGCTTTAATAAAGGTACTTTATTAAAGGTGCTTTAATAAAGTTGTGGTCCTTATAGTCTGCTCTAAGTTAGTGTGTTTACTTTATGCTGTCGGTTGTATTATTGTGAGCAGTAGTTTCCACGTGTATGGTGGACTTGTAAAATATTAAGCTGTATTGTAATATGTTTGGAGTCCGCCCTCTATATATAGAGGAGCTTGTATCAGTTGTAAATTATTCAGAAATCAATAAACACTATCCTTTGTATAATCATGTTCAACTAAACATCCTTCTTCTAGTTCTTCAGAAACCGCTTTAAGGTTCTTGGTTAATATGCTCATAACTTTTCAATAAGTATGCACTGTACTTGCCTCTTTGAGGATCCTGTACATCAGAAAATTGTAAAAGACTATGGAATGATCCATGAAGTAAGCTACGGTCCCTGTACTTCTTGATACTTGATCAGTTTGAAGGATGAATGTTTGTCTAAAGAGGTTATGTATGAGATAAGCCTGTAAGTCCCGCCTAGGTCAGGAGTACCGCTTAGGGCAATTGGCAAACTCTCAGAAATAATTCTTTGGTATGAACAGTTGTTTCTTTGGGATGATCTTGTTGTATAGAGGGCGGACTCTAAACAAATTACAATACAACTTAATATTTTACAAGTCCACCATACACGTGGAATCTACTGCTCACAGTAATACAACCGACAGCATAAAGTAAACACACTAGCTAAAACAGACTCTAATAACCACACCTATTAAAGCACCTTTATTAAAGCACCTTTATTAAAGCACCTTTAATAAAGTACCTTTATTAAAGCACATTTATCTGCATCACGGACTATTATCTGGAGAGTCTTGTCGGATGTCTCCTTCACTTGTATGCATAATCATCGGATCAAAGTCATCAGCATCCATTGGATCAGCTGTATTGTTTAGGGGCATATTTGGATCAAACTGTTCATAAACCAATTCTAGATCTATGGATCCATAATCCCAAGGATCTTGAGCATCTTGAAATAATTCTTGGTTTGGATTTATCTGAGAATCTTCTTGTTGATCTTGTTGAGTTGAGACTTCAAAATCATCTCTGAGAGAATAACTTGGTCCTGTAATAGGAAATGGCAGACTCAGGGTTGAAGTACAATTCACATCTTCAATAAGTGTAGTAGGGACTTTATTGATTCGACATAGATGCCTGAATAACCAAGTTAGTTCCTCTGGTTTATTTCCTATACCACCATCAGTAGTGGTAAAAACATATCCATAGGACTGAGGAATCAACCTTTTTCCAAATCCAAAATAGTAAGGCCTTTTTAGAATAATAACAGTGTAAGGATTGGCCATATGAGAAACTTCCTTAATGGTGTTCTTCAAAACTTTAAGCCAGTCTTTTCTGGTCCAATAACCATATAAGAATTTGGTTATCTTGGGCTCAAGAGACCTTTTGCGAATAGCTTTAAGGAGGAAGATAGGCTTTATTTCAATGGCAAAGTAACTAATCATTCCGAGGCACCAGAAATACCAATAACCTTTAGTAGGGAGAGTAATTTCATCATGAAATGTAAAGATAGGAAGGAAAGGGTGATCTGGGTAAAACTTTCCCTGTTCAAGAGGAATATTCATTAGTAACAAGAATTTTGCCTGGTAATAGAAAAGATTATTTTTGGCAAAGCTTTTGAGTCGTCCAGGACTGTCAAGAGGTGGATTAGTTTCTGGGAATTCTGGTAAAATGGTTTCATTAGTCTGAGAAGATGAAGCCATTAAGATCAATGGAATTGTTTTCTGAGGAGATATGAGAAGGATTTGTTTTGGTCTGGATAACAAATCTGGGATGAGGTTCTTGTCTCCTTTTATATGCTGAACTTCAAACTGGTACTTAGAAAACCAATCCTTTAATCTCAATAATTGAGGTTCTGGAATACCTCTGTTTTTGAATTCAAATATTCGAGGAAAGGATGAGTTGTCCATTTGTACAGTGAAGTGATGTCCAATCAGATGGAATTCAAATTTTTTGATTCCATATTTCACGGCCAAGATTTCTTTGTAGACTGTATGATAATGCTTTTCAGCATCTTTGAATTGTCCACTGGCATGTCCACAAAAGTATTTCTTTCCGTCAATTTCTTCAATGAGTATAGCACCCCAATACTCATCGTTGGCATCAGTCTGTAGGATCCTTTTTCCTTTATCAGGAATCTTTAAAGGAGGGGGCTTTTGGCAAAGCTGCTTTAGTTGTCGGACAGCTGTAGTCTGATTGATTCCCCAAGGTGGGGCTTCCTTTTTGAGTAATCTGGACAGCTGGCTAGTGTATCTGGAACACTGTGGAAGAAAATCCTTCAGATAATTAACTATCCCAAGGAACTGTTGTATTTCCTTAGTAGTTAAGTTTTCATCCGGAAACTTGAGTAGCTCCTGTGCAATATGTGGACCAGGCTGGTACTGTCCATCAGAAAAATTCATTCCAAGAAATTCAATTTCTTTTTGTCCAATATACCCTTTCTTTTCAGAAAGCATAATCCCGTAATGTTGGACTATTTCATGGAATTTTTCTAGTAGATCTTCATGTGACTGCTTGTCCTTTGAAAATAACAGGATGTCATCAATATAGACCAAAGCACTGTGTAGAATGGGCTCAAATAGTTGGGTCATGGCCTTTTGGAATAGTGATGGGGCGACTTTAAGCCCAAAAGGCATAACTGTCCATTGGTATTGGGCTGTGGGTATACAGAAGGCTGTTTTGTATCTGTCTTTTGGATCAATTCCTAACTGCCAAAATCCTGCTTTGAGATCAAACTTGGAAAAGATATGGGCTTGGGTTAACTGAGAGAATAGCATTTGGGTTCGAGGTAAAGGGAATTTATCATCTGATAAGAAATGGTTTAGAGGCTTGTAATCTATAACCAATCTCTTCTTTCCTCTGATCTGTTCTGATCTTTTGTTAACATAGAAAGCTTGGCAAGCCCAATTGGATTTTGTTGGCTCAATCAGCCCAAGTTCTTGGAGTTGTTGACATTCTTGTTTGGCTAAGGCTAAATCATCAGGAGTCATTCCTGGATGAGTAGCTTTAGTGGGGTTCACATCCTCATTCATCTTGAAAGGTAGCTGTATGAAGAATTTGGAATTCTTCCATAATGGATTAGGATGAGTGAACTCAGCATGAGACTCTGCACAACAGTCTTGTAGCTTTGAAGCTATTTGGTTGAATTCTTTCGGAGCATTTGATAGAGCATAGATCTTCTGGATTGTAGTATAAGGCTGAAACTGCCTTTTATACTTTATACCATTGGGGAGTAACATGAGTTTCTGAGCTTTGTGATAAAGATCAAACCCAATTAGAAGATCTTTTCCGTGTAACTTACTTCCAATTACCTTCATCCATACAATGCAATCTGGAAAGAACTGAATTCCGATTGGATGTTTAGTAATTAGAGAAGTTTTGAACTTTTGTCCATCTGCTGCTTGGAAATATTCATAATGAGTAGTCCATGCTTCTTTTGGCAGAATATCTTGATTCATCATGGACTTAGCAGCTCCAGTATCCATAAAACCAATCACTTTTATTGGCCTTTCATACTTCGAAGGAAGTACATGGATATTAATGTGAGGGGATGGAATAGCTTCCTGGCTGATAGTAACAGAGTGTAGTATAGGAAGGTATTCTGCTTCTGGTTCGGACTCAGATGAACTGGACTTTTCTTCTGACACAATTTCTTCAAGAGCAAAGAGGCTCTCTTCTGTTTGTTCATCTTGTTCAGAGAAAAGTGATTCAACATCAGTATCGTCGAGTGTAGTCTCAGTATGCTGAAGAATATGAGTAATCATTCTGGCAGACTTGTTTCTGTTTTGAGGACAATTTTTTGCAAAATGTCCTTTGTTATTACAGATGTAACATCGATCTGTCTTCTTGTTCCTGAATGATTTCTTCTTGAAAAATCTGAGACGTCCCTTCTTCTTAGAAGATTCTTTTTTATGTCCTTTAGACATCTTCTTGGGATGGCATGAACAATTATCTTTGGATTTGCATTTAATCTCCAGATGAGATTTCTTGCAAGCTTTGTCAAGATTTGTTTTGTTCTTCAACAAGGATTTGAACAGAGTTTGTTGTTCACAAAGCTTTTCAATTGTTGCAATTGCCATCTGATGGATTTCTCCAAGAGTGAGAGTATTGATGTCCTTATGTGCAGCTTCAACAAATCTGTTGAGTTCTTGATGAATCTCTTTTGGAAGGGATGCAGCATAGACATGCTTGAGATTAGGATCATTGCTTCCATTCAAAACATAGTAGAGTTCTGACATTCTTTTAAAATGAAGATCCAAATCTTTTCTTTGTAAAGAACAGCACTTCATGGCAAAATAATTTTGTTGTGCCAGTTTATCATAGATAGAACTATCTCCAATAAATTCTTGATGGATTGCGCCGAGTACACGAGATAATTCTGCTTGAAAAAACTGCATCTGCCTGTATTGCCCAAGTGCCAAAAACCATTCTCTTAGAGTTCCTGTAAATCTTGAAGCAAATTCTCTTATTATAACAGGAAGTCTGTGCTCTTTGGTTTTCTGTAAATCTATCCAAGCTGCAAAAGATTGAAGTCTTTCTCTTCTTTTGCTAACTGGAATATCATCAAATGTAAACCAAGGGCCATTGGATGGTTTAGCAGGTGAAGTATCCACTTGAGGTGGTGGAGTATCTTCCATTGTAGTTTCTTCCTCAGTTTCAGAAGGTTGTTGCTCTTGATATGAAGAGGAAGATGGATCAGCCATAAGAATCTTTGAGATGTCAGCAAAATCCTTTTCTGTTTCAGAATTTTGACTAGAAGATTCTATGGAAGTAGAGGATGACGAACTCTCATCAGATGTTTCAGAGGATTGATCATGCTCAATCTCTGTTTTGGGAAAATCTTGAATCATGAGAGACTTGGGAGTGTCATCTACTTTGGCTTTGAGTTTTTCTCCTTTGGGTGGTACAGTCTTTTTAGACTTTTGTTTTACTGGAGGTTCATCAAAGGGAATATCAGATGCCATGGCAAATTGTCTAGAATATCCAGAAGTTGATTTTGGTGGTTCGAAAAAGGATAAGGACGGTGTTTGTAAGAAAGGAAGATTAGGGTTGAGCCTTCTCTTTCTATCTTCTTCCATGTAATGGAGATCCTTTTTCAACTTTCTGATCTCGGCTTCTTTTTGATCAAACTCAGGACCCATGATATGTTGGGAGATAAGATATCTGAGTTCTTTGTCAAGAAGATCAATTCTGGCAACAATTCTGGTGTAGATCCTTTCAAGTTCTAAAGTGATGGAATCAACTTTGTTGGAGTTTTCTTGAACTTGAGATAAAACCTTATCAACTTTTGAATCTATTTGAACCAAGGTTTTATTCTGTACTCTGGAATTGGAAGTGTTCCAATTCAAGACTTTTTCTGCCGGAGTCAAGTCTGGAATAGTCCTGCCATCAGAAGTTACTGTGGTGGAAACAACATATGGCCTAGTGGTTATTGATCCAGCTGTATTTCTTTCCAAGGGAGGAAATTCTGTCTCATAGTTATGAAACATCATACAAGGCTGAACTTGTGGGATAGCTGGTACAATAGGCGGCATAGATTGTCTGCAAGACTTTCTTCGTTCTTTTCTCAGGATTGCCAGTGCTTCATTATAACAAGGCAGTGGTTGAGTACTTGGAGGTGGATCTAGATCTGGATCATCAGATCTGTTGTTTCTGCAAGAAAGACGTTGTTTTCTTGCCTTTCTTCTTCTTCTTCTTCTGCTGGCTTCACTTTCATCATCATCGTCCGAATCGGATTGTTCATCACAAGAACATCCTGGATCACATCTGGATGGGTCAACATCCCATATAAAGTGACCATCAATTTTGTCTGTGTAGGCATGAGAACCATCAGGACTAAATGATGCTATAGGGATAGGAATTCTGGATCCATTCCATCCTATAGTTTCTCTGGAATCATTCACTGGTTGTATCATCAATTGTTTGTTGAAGATGGGTTTAGATTTAGAAGTAGTAGCTTCCTCCTCCTGTGGTAGTTTAAAGATAGTCTTTGTGCGACCATCTGTCATCTGCTGGAACTCGTAGTTGGTGGATCTGATAGGTTCATGAGTCTGTTGAAGAGACTCATAATTAGTTATCCATTCTGTAGGCATGAGAAGCTCCAATTCTCTTCGAGGAATTTGCCTAGGAACTTGGACAATGGTTGGTGTGTTAGATCCAGATTCTGCAAGAATCATTAAGGCATCTGGAGAACCAGATCCTTGAAGATCGAGTCCATGGTCTTGTAGACGATATACCAATTGATGATGGAGGGTTGCTGTGATTGCTGAAGCAATTTGTTCTGCACCAGTGATCTGAACTTGTATCTTTAAAGCCGTGGAAAGATTTCCATCGTTTAAAGACATAGCAAAATTGGGGAAGTAAGTGAGTACAGCACTTCCGTTGTTGAGAATAGTGACGACTGTCCCTATGACAGCATGTTCATACTTGGTGAAGCGAGTGTCGAGAAGAGCAAGTCTGGCTGTGACAGGAAGACCTTTTCTTCCTTGATAGGAGAGTACTAAACGAACTGCTCCAAAGTGAAGATGAGTGTAACCTTCTCTCTGCCAAGAGCTAATAAATTCCTGAGGAATATTTAGAGTAACGTATTGCTCTTTTTTAGAGTAAGGGAGATCACATTTATCTAGCTTAGAGGTTTGTACAAATTCTTTTGTTTGAGGTCTGTTGGAAGAAATAAGGGAACGAATTCCTCTCAAGGAACCTCTTTTCCTGTAAATATTGTACGGACTTATTAATGGTGGAACAGACTGTTCTACGACTGCTGAATCAGGGATGGTAGTGTATTCTACAAGGTTTTCAATTTTACTGGTAGAGTGACGAGGTAGAGATAGAGACGAGGAAACAGATATAAGTTGTTGCAGATAAACTGGGAGTAGTCATGTTTATGTGAAATTCAACTAGTTCTTCTTCTACCAACTCTTCAGGTAACAAGGTTAATATACTCTTGGGGCTCTTTTGAGAAATGAAAACCTCGCTAAATTTCCGTTGTGGAAAGATAATGTGTATAAGTTAGCCTACTTGTATGGAAGTAGTTTGGCTAGTTTGGACTCACCCAAATGGGTCAAACTCCATTAGAGCTCAAATCCAAATCAAAATTTACACAAACGTACACGAGATCTATAAAGTTCACTACAACAAAAATAATTTTTGGTGGTATCATGCTTGATGGCATTTTGAAGAAAATATCACAAAATATTAATATAGTCATACTTTTGAAAAATGTCACAACTATAAATGTTAATTTGACTGATTAATGACATTTTTATACTATAGTGATATATTATAATGTTATTTTTAACTACAATTGTGACATTGATACATTTGGTCACACCGTTACAGGTGACATTTTGCTAGTGACATTTTATATATAACGATATTTTTCAAACTGCCACTTATAACAGTCTGGCTAAAAGTGAAATGTCACTATCATAATGTTTAAGCCCATGATGACAATGAAAATTTTGACCCATGAGTTAACCTATGTGGGTAGATATTGAACTGTCAGACTGGATCATGTATTCGTCAACATAGTGAAAAAAATCAGCAAAATTTAAAATTGTATTCAAAAGTTGTATACTATCAGGTTGGGTTGGCAGGGTTGAAGCTGGTTACTAGTCAAACCAAGGTGAGTCTGACCAATTGACCATGTCTACAGACTACACTCTACAAATGTTACTATTTACTGGCCATATGATTAATGTTCACAAAATATTAGATAAAATATTAAAAATTAAAAATACAAACATTTCTTTTTTATTACAAAAGGTTAGATTGTAAACTAATTTATTTATATGAATTAACTTATCGGGAAAAAAACAGTCTTTTTTGGAACAAAAGAAAAGAGGGTAAAATATTGAGTAATTGTGAAGAATGACCTTTTCAAAAACCAAAATTTTAAAAATGACATTCTGCAATATACTCATATCAGCCCTATTTACAAAAGAAGTCCTTTAGAATTAAAAAAGTCACCCAGAAAAATAGATACGAGTTTATATAGAAAATAAACTATGAAATTAGAAGAAAAGATCGATAGATTAACAGATGATATACGAAACCTTCAAAAGGTTTTAGAACAAGTAAATAATTTATTTCACACTTTTCATCCGCAATTAAATATCAAACATGCTAATAATTATGAAATAAATAAATTGAAAGAACAAGTAAACAACTTAGAAATAGTACCAAAGGAAGAAAATGCTTTAGAAAATCTGAAAAAGACCATAGAAAACCTTGAAATGATAATATATCAAAAAGAGCAAACACGGGGATTAACTGAACAAGATCTAGAAAAATATTTTAGAATATCCTCAAGAAAAGGGTTTAAGATGCCTAACAAACTAGAATATATATGGCGAAAACCATAGAAGAAACTTTAGAAGAACTTAGACATATGTTAAGCTCGCTAAGTTTAATGAATAAAGAAACTACTTCAAACATAGATATAGAAGAAGCTTATCCTATACGACACCAAGAGAATGAAGATGTTATCTTTGAATATACACCATCTGAAACAGATGAAGAATACGTAGGAATGGAAGATATTAGAAATCCAAAAACAGAAGATCAACCAGAATCTAGTAATCAGAGAAATAGATACGGATATTCTGCACCACATAGAGCTGATGCAGGAGATATACCAGCTTTAGGATCAAATTTTTATCCTTTTAGTCAAGGCTATATACCAAGTAGACCAGGTAGTAGAAACCCATGGAAAAAGGTTCCAGCAAAATGGCAACCAATACATGGAAATATGAACCAAGAGAACATTCTTAATTTAGATTGTGTAGATAATGAAAAGGAAATGCTTACTTACTGGACTAACCAGATAGGTCTGATTATACAAACAACGGATGAGTTCTCTAACTCTTCTGTTCTCGATATATTTACATTCGTTTTACATAAAACTACTGGAAATGTTTTAAGAATGTTGCAAAACTATACGAATGAAGATGTACAAACTAATTTCAATGCTGATACACAGTTACACATGTTTAAGAAAATTGCAAAGGCAATATATGCATATTTTATAGGAGATTTACAAATATAAAATACCTTTATGGGATTACATGAAACGGAAGAATCAAAACGACATTTGCATAACATGGCTATATGTAATATGTGCTATTTTGAAAACTATTACTGTGAGTTTATTGAACATCTAACTAAAATACCTATACCGGAACAATCCCCATTTATAGATATATTCTTTGCTAAATTACCTTACCCCATAGGAGTAGAATGTCAGAAAAAATATAAGGAAGAAGTTCCAGAAACACATAGAACCATAGGAGCTGCTAGAACCATAGTTCGAAAATATACAACGGAACAATGTATACAAAAGAAACGATCTATAGCTATGAAACCATTAACCAAACTCTGTTGTACAGAAGATTACCTACCTCAACAATACGGTTGTAAAAAGGAATATAGGAAAAAGCATAACAAGAAAATATGGAAAAAACGAAATAGACATTGGATAAAAGGAAATAAACCTTACTTTAGGAAAAATAGACACGGGTTTTTTAGGAAAAAACCATTCTATAAAAAAGAGAATAATAAAAGGAATAAATACTGCCCTGAAGGAAAAAAGAAATGTACATGTTGGTTATGTAAAGAAGAAGGTCACTATGCTAATGAATGCCCAAAGAAACAAAATAAGAAAGAACATCAGGTTAGACTTTTACAGTTTGCCTATACACAAGAATTAGAACCAATAGAAGATTCTGATTATGAATCAGATACAGATTGGTATGAATTAATATCAGAGACTGATGAAGATGAGGAGATAGAATATCCTAATAGTGATGCCTAGTCAAAATTCTACCTTCATAAAAATACGCATCAATGATACTTATATATATGCTTTAATCGATACTGGAGCAAGCCTCTGCCTTGCTTCGCCAAAGTTAAACTGTTTCAAATGGGAACGATTAAAAACGCCCATACGGGTTATGATTGCAAATGCATCTCATTACTACATTTGGGAAGTAGTGAAAATGCAAACTATTTTTATACAGAACTTTGCTTTTACAGTCCCAACCATTTATAAACACAAAACAGGTTTACCTTTTATTTTAGGCAATAATTTCCTAAAGCTACACGCACCATTTGTGCAAAATATTTCCACCATATCACTTACTGTACCTTTTCGAAGTAAGTATAAACAAAGAAGACAACAAATTTCTATTCCAATAGAAAAAGATTTGAATACCAAAAAACTGATAGAAAAAATCTCAGAACTAGTCTATCAGATTACTCTTTATACATCCAACTTGGATAAAGAAATTGATGAAATACTTGAATCTACTTCCAGTGAAAATCCCTTAGATTTTAAAAATACTAACACCATGTTAGTAGAAATAAAACTAAAGGATCCTTCACAAGAAGTAAATGTGAAAAATAATATTCCTTATTCTCAAAGGGATATAAATGAATTTAAAGAAGAATGTTCAAAACTTTTGGAAAAAGGAATTATTTCTGAAAGTCATTCACCACATGCAGCACCTGCTTTTTACGTTGAAAATCACAATGAAATTAAACGTGGCCAGAGAAGAATGGTCATAAATTACAAAAAAATGAATGAAGCAACCATTGGTGATGCCTATAAGCTCCCAAGAATTGACTTCATAAAAACAAAATTAAAAGGACAAAAATGGTTTAGTACTCTAGATGCTAAATCTGGCTATTGGCAGATTAGGTTACATGAGAATACCAAACCATTAACTGCTTTTACATGTCCACCTCAAAAACATTTTCAATGGAATGTTTTGCCTTTTGGCCTTAAACAAGCACCAGGAATCTATCAAAGATTCATGGATAAAAACCTTGAAGGTTTAGAAAATATATGTCTTGCTTACATCGATGATATTATCATCTTTAGTAATCAAGATAGAGAAGATCATTTGAAAAAACTAAAAATTGTCTTAATAAGATGCAAAGAAAAGGGTTTAGTCCTTTCAAAAAGAAAAGCTCAGCTTTGTAAAAATAAAATTGATTTTCTTGGAAATACTTTTGATTCAGAAGGAAACATGGTTATTCAACCAAATGTTTTAGAGAAATTAAACTCTTTTCCAGATCAATTAGAAGATCGAAAACAAATACAAAGATTTTTAGGATGTCTAAACTATATTTCCGATCAAGGCTATCTTAAAGACCTTGCCTTACAAAGAAAAACGCTTCAGAAAAACTTTCTACCAAAGTTCAATGGACTTGGTCTGAAGCAGATACATTAATGGTAAAAACCATTAAGGGACGGTGTAAAAACCTACCCCAACTATACAATCCGCAAGAGAATGATTTCATTATTCTCGAAACGGATGCATCCAAAGATACGTGGGCCGCCGTTATGCTAGCAATACCGGCTATAGAGTACAACACTCTACCACACATGTCCAATGGGCATAAAAATACGCTTTCAACAAAAGCACAAAAATATATACGCCTATGCAAATATGTATCAGGCACCTTTACACAATGTCAGATGAACTATACAATTCATGAAAAAGAAACACTGGCATTATACAATGCTTTGAAAAAATGGAAGATCGAATTGCTACCACGAGAATTCGAAGTCCGCACAGATTCTTAATATTTAACATATTTCTGTAAAACAAAAATTGCAGATAGCTCAAATCAAGGAAGACTGATACGTTGGCAATTGGAGCTAACACGATACAATTTTCATATTGTACACCTCGCAGGAAAAGACAACGTACTTGCAGATACCTTGACAAGAGAATGGAAACAATGATATCTATTTTCTGTAAACAGATACAAGACATCAAAAATGAGCAAAAGAAAACAGAACAACTTGCTCGAAAGGAAATCCAAAATTTCACAGCAGCTAAAGAAAAATACATTTCGGAAATAGCAGCTACAACAGCTAGAAAGGTACACGAACTAGAATCTAGTCTCCAAACACTTTGCACTACACTAAAAATACCCTTTCCATCAGAGTTTAGCAGCCAAAACGTGGTGGATCCATTACCCACAAACACAAACACAAAAACAACAAATCTTCCATCACCACCACCTCTTACAAAAAATGATAAACCAATTCAATACCAAACACCCATGCCAAAAATACTGCCCGAAATAGAACAAGCCAAAAAACAAGCTGAAAACCCAGACAAAAAGAAATGGTACACCATGTTCAATGGATCAATGAAAGGAATATACGATGAATGGAGTAAGATTGCGCCATTTATCACAAAAGGAAGTCTACACCAATCTTTCAAAACACTTGAAGAAGCCAAAACAGCCTTGGCACAATATGAGCTTAGTCATTATAAACAAGCTCTTATGGAAACAGAGAAACCCATGACATCCAAGGTTGTTCTTGGAAAAATACCCTCACTAAAAAATCCCCTTGATCATATTCCAACAAAGGAAGAAAAAGATAAGGAAAATGAGGAGCAAAATACCCTAAAGAAAGATAAGTTCAACGAGCTCCTAAGAAAATTAGAAGAATATGATCCTTCCAAGGACAGAGAAAAAAGGTTCTACCCAGTAAATAGATATGGACCAAAAGCCGTCCTTGTTAATGGAATAGATCCAATCTTGGCATATCAGTTTTTCGTATATGGCTTAGTGGATATAATGTACCTTCAAAATACAGCAATGCTCCAGAAATTTCCAGGAAACATTCGAAAAAGCATCTCAGAATATTTCATTAATGTTGGAAAAAATGGGCAAAAAGAAGTGGTTGTAAAATGCCATCTTACATATCCAACATTTGAAGAAGAAATTACCCCGAGTTTTGGGTTAATTAAATTGGTAACTAGCAATGGTGAATATCCAGCAATAGAAACAGTGGAAAAACTTGATACAAATCAACAAGAAGAAGCAGTCGCTTGGCAGCTTATACAAATTCACAATCTCATACATGATCTGTATAGAACAAAGACTTTTCGAATAAATATGAAAGGAAAAAATCATTTGATATACGGGATGACTCAGAAAACACTGCGAGAATCCCATTGGGAATATGTTTATGAGCACCATCAGAAGATACTTAGAGTTGATGAATTCCACCTATCAACTCTGGCAGAAAAAACAAGGAAGATACTCCATGAAGAAATGAAAAACTTGGAGGTCCATATTTGCAAATATTGCAAGAAAAAGGATGTCAGCAGTGACGGAAAAGAATACAAAGATGCCTACGAAACCAGTGATGAAGAAAGTAACAACTCATCACCAATAATAGAGGAAAACGCATGAAATAAAAGATGTAGGACCGAATAAAGACGTCGGCAGAAGGAGAACCACTCCTTTTTTCCGACACTTTTAAAATTGTAATAGTATTTCCCTTCATTTGCAGATTGTAATAGTTTTTCCCTTCATTTGCAATCAAAGATCTCTGCCTATATAAAGAGATCATATGTAATCGTTTAATAAGAATGAATGAAATAAGTTTTCAACTTTATCTTTCTTATGAAAGTTTAGCTCTTCTGGAATGTCGATCGTGCTATTGAGAGTTAGCATACTTCATCTCCACCTTAGAACTTAACTAGTTCTGCAGAGTAACCTTCTGTGACAGGTACATACTTATATACTTTCATACATTTTCATATATCATCATACATCTCGTACATTTTTAAATATCTGTTTACAATGAATGATTTGCATGAATACCAAAATATACAAGTAAACACATCATTCAACACTAAATCTCTTCAATATCATTTAATAGGAATAATGAAAAATAACTTAATACCCATTCTTATAGATACAGGAGCAACATGGTCTCATGTTCATGAAAACCTAGCTACAGATATAAGAAAAACCAGTGCTGAAACATACATAAAATATAATGGAAAAGAAATAACTATAGAAAAAACCGGAAAGATAGAAATAACACTAGAAAATAATCTTACTCTTTGTACACGAATCTATATAGATAATGAATCCCCATACGAGATAATTTTAGGAATGGATTTCCTAGATTCTTTAAAAAAATTCGTTCTTACTCGAGAGCATATAGATATTACCTTTCAAAATACAGTTCGAAGAATACCACGAATAAAACTTTCTGAATCTCAACTTAGATCTCAAATATGAACACCTTAGAAATAAAAAATATTGAAAACATCTCTAACGAGATAGAACAATTAGAATCAAAAGAAGTTTCTGAAGCATATGGGAGTTTTTCCCAAGATATAGTTATAAGTCCTAAAACAATAAGTAAAATAAGACAAAATGAGTTAAATATAAATGATGGACAAGGTATTAGGAAACCTTCATTCTTTCATAATATGTTTCAACGAAAAAATTTAATATATTTTGGAAAATTTATACAGGAAACCCCAATAGAAATAACTGAAGCCCAAGGAAAACTTTCCTTACCATTAATAAATGAGAATCATATTCTTCAAAAAATACGTTCACTTAATAAGTCACCAAGTGAATTTGGATACATACATATTTCAACTATACAAGTGTTGATAAAATCAACCTTTGCCGAAGGAATAAAATCACCAGTTAAATTCTGGGTTATAGACGATAGGATAAGAGACACTCAGGATAAAATCCTAGGAGTAATTGAAGGAAATCTAAAGGCAACAAAACTTATGTTTAATGTTTCGATACAATACGGAATACCCCTAGTAACCAAAAACTTAAGCCAATCTATATCTCTTTTATATAAATTCTCTAGAAAAGATTTAATCGAACAAGGAGATTACCCTTTCTCCATGACATATGCTGTAGGATACGCTATTAGTAATAGTCATCATAGTATAGACTATAAAATTGAAGATAAAATTAACATGGATTCGCTATTCAAAGACTTTGCTCAAATTAAATTTGTCCCTAAAAAACAACCCATCGAACCTCAAAGAACATCCATGAGAATAGAAAGACCAACAACTTTTATACCAATAAAAAATGATTCTAAAGAAACAGAGGAAGGCATAAAAACTCTAAATAAACAAATAAATAGTTTAACTCAATATGTTCAAGAAAAACTATAAGAATTGGAATACTTATGCATACATAGAATCTTCTTATAAATTTTATAAAAAACTTTCAGAAGATTATCCACATATACAAGATTTTAAAGAAAGAAAAGAATACTATTACATTCTATATTATAGATATCATTCTATAAATGCCACCTAGAAAAATACTTCTTTATAAAAATAGTTCATATCACGAATGGATAGACTCCCAGTATATTTTTTATAAAGAATTATGCGAAACTCTTATAAATGGAACGTATGAAAAGACATTCTTTGAAAATACACGAGATTACTATCTCAAAAAACGAAACCAATTAAGAATAATACGAGCTGCATAAATGACAGGATTTGAATTATCCTCCGATGAATATAAATATAATTATACCAGTCCAAATAATGACTGTGCTTCCGCACCAGAAAACGCACCAGAAAGCGCTCTGTTGGCTCTGGTATCAGAGCACGGTGACGACTTAAATATAAACGATTTAAATATATGCAACTTAGTTTGCACTGAAAACTATCAAAGTCTTTTAGACTTCGATTTCTCCGATATCGACATAACTAGTCCTCTTAAGGATTTTAGTAAACAATTAGAAAATATATTAGAAATAGGAGAAAACAGTGAATCACCTAAGAAAAAACGTAGATATAAAACTTATACTACTGAACAAGATACTTTCCTATATTTAGAAATATTAGAAGCTGTTAGACAATACTGCAAATATATGCCTATGTCAAAAAATAGGTCCAGAATGTTAGATACCTTATCTCGAGAAATAGATCATCTAAAAAGAAAGTCGAAACGAAGAAATAGTGAAGACATATCATACTTCATAACACTCAAAATTAACGAATTCAGAGAAATTTTTAATACCCTCTATGGGTACAATTAGACAAATAAGAAAAATTATGCCTGCAATTGGAAAACCATTGATATCAAAACTCAGGGTACTAAAATGAAAAACAAAGAAATAGAAGGAACTATTGCAGATATCACTTCTACAGTAAAAAGCCCCTCAAAGGCCATTTTCGCAAATTAAACTTTACAAAAGGCCAATTTTAAAAATCACTCGTAAAAATATTTGGGATAGAATGAATACTTGATTGGATGAGGTAACTTTTGTCTTTATTTTATTATATTTTGGGTACAATAATTTTATTTTCTAAATTTTCCTTATATCTTACTAGCATAAACCCGTGCTATGCACGGGATCACATTAAATTATTTTATATATTAGCTTGTATAATTAAATTGGTGATAAAAGTATGAAATTAATTATTAAGGTTTTAGAATAGCAAAAAACAAAACATAATTTCTAAAAGAACATGATTTTTATCAATAATGGAAGAAACAACTAAATTGTTCAAAGTAATCATCTGGATTCCTCCTTTTCTTTCATAAAACACAAACAACATACAAAATTGATAATTAGCGCACATCACCTTTTGTACTTTAATCTCTAATACTTAGTATCGGCAATAGGTCTGGAAAAGTATCTAAAAATATCAAATTTGTACCTTGTCGAAGTGAGAAACCATGGCATATATGTTTGGAATAGATTCCAATTTGAGAGAGTTGAAAAAACACTATCTCGTTGAAAAGTTTTATACATCTGCCCTTTCTCAACGCATTTCTTACTCCCTTTTTTCCTCTTTTATTATGGTAAATATTTCTCAGAACATGGAGTGTGAATCAAACCCATGTTTGAATAGAGATGCTGATGCAAGTTCTTCCCTTATGAATCAGATAGATTCATATCTGAAAGAGGTTGACAATAAGTTCTTTCAAAATTGACTATTTGTCCCTTTTGGATCAAGGTTTTTCTCAAAGTCTAAACTATATAGACTGAAATATTTATGAATATCTTTCAGATTACGATATTCATGAATCAATTTAGCTTATCAAAATGTAGAAAAAAGCTTTCATTATTCCATTCTTTTGAGTTTTGACAAACATCATCCGATAGTAATAAGACCTAAACAATGTAAAATGGTGCAATTCGAAAAGTGAAGATACATTATAATTTTATAATCGACAAACTTGGATAATCAGATATACAAGTAATCTTACAAACTTTAACTCTATCAATTAAAAAAATGCATGTGGTTCAATAAGTCAAATTCTTGCATGTGTCGAGTTCAACACTCGTTTAAGGCTTCTTGTACCTGACTTTATATATCGTACTAACTACAATAAAAGAACAAAAATCACTTTCACGGTTCATTTTCATCCACTTTTCAAGGGCTTCACAAAAACATGTTATCAAAATAAACAAATACGGCATACTATATAGCATGAAATCTAAGTACTAAAGTTTTGTTTTTCTCAAAACCAGTCTTTCCATATTATTTATGTTCATATAAAGTCGAGGATGAAGTATTTGGTAATCTAACTATTGTTGGAATTTTTATTGTTTATTCAATATTAATTTCATTAGGTGGACCTTTAATAAGTTTAGTCGATCGTTAAGAAATGCTATTTCAATTTTGTATGCCCGATTAAAGTGATCAAATTAAGTTAATTATTAAATGGGCATAAGAAATATCATTTTATATAAATGTGGGGTAAATAAGATATTTTTATATGTGTAGAATATTGAAAGTGCAATTACTAACCTTTGATGGGCTAGTTTAGTAATTACATAATTATTAATTGATGATGCAGTTAATAAATAGGGAGACTTGGCCCTGGGTCAGTTACTACACAAAAAAACAACTTGTTCTCTCCCCACCATCAAAGAAAACAACTGAAGAAATTTTTTTTGGTAACCAGATCTAGAAATTCAAGTCTTGGGTGATTCAATTCATCAATTCCTTCAAGTTCAAATCATCAATTCATTCAAACTTCGTAACAATGGATTCTGGTAGGTTTTCTTAAACCCCTACGGTGAATAATCCTTTTTTTAATCGACTACATCGATTTAGGATTAGAAAATCCACTTTCATGTTATATGTGATTTTCATCCATCAATTGGTACCAGAGCAGTGTTTTGCTCGATTTCTGGAGGATTTTCAGTTAATTTTTATAAGTTTTAGAATTTATTATGTTCATGCTTATGTACTGCCGTATGAAATTTATTCCACAAGTATGATAGCTTCTGTATGAAATTACTAATTGTGCTTGAAATTATTATGATTCCTGGGTTAACTTTTCGGTTTCTCGAAATTCAGTTACTTGATTTGAAATACATGCTATGCATTGTTTTTCATTTCGTGAGATGAAGAATAATTTAGGAATGAATTTTTTTGTCTCTATATGTGATTCCTGATGATTTGCTCCATTTGGATAATGTCATACGGTTAATGGGAATATTTATTCACCATAGCAATACATGGGCATGTAATAGATGAATTCCTTTTCTGAATTTTCTGTAAGTCTGTGAGAAAGAATTTTTCCAGATCTGGAAATTTTCTAATTTCAATTTTCGGTTTCTTCTTTTTTGGATGTTTTAATTGATGAAGAACATGAAATTGATGCTTACTTATGTGTAACAGTGTAAGGTTATAGATTGCTATCAATTTTGATTGTAGTTCTTGATTGTCCGGTAAATCTACGAAGAATTTGGCCAAAGGCCATTGGCAAATATTGAAATTAGAAAAATGCCATCAGGTCACTATTTGACTCTGGATCCTATTTACAAAAAGGTCCCTCTAAAATTTGAAAGGAAAAACTAACCAATAATTAAAAATTTTAAATGGGAATGACCGAAGATGTAGCCGATTTACAAAAAAAATTAATCGAAATAACTGAAGAAATTGTTGATTTAAAAGAACTATTAATTATAATAAATAAAATATTTAAAAAGGAAGATATTTATAATATTTTTGACAAATTCTATAATAAATTTTAAAAAAAGGAAGTTATACCTAAAGAAAAAATTAAAAATCTAATTTACTAATTAGAAGAAATTAAAAAATATAGCAAAGACTTAGTTCTAATAAATAAACAAGATAAAATATTTAGTTCACCCAGAGAATTGCAACCACCAAGGAATTTACTAAAATAATGGAAGAACAAATAGAAGAAATTAGAAAAATGATAAATCAGTTAAAAATAATACAGGATGAACAAAAAGAAGAACAAATTAAGTTTGTACAAAAAATAGAAAATGAAGAAGTAATATTTGGATACGAATCAGATGAGTCAATACCAGCATATATGGAAAAAAGTGAAAATAGTGGAACTAAAGAAGAAGAAATGTCAGTTATAAAACCAGAATTAAGAAAAAGAAAACTAAATGATAAAAATGGCATGAGTGGGAAGGAATGCATTTTGAAAATAATAAAGAAAATAATGGTTATTATCAAAATAGATATGGAAACTATAAAAGGATACCCGATGAATATATACCACACTATCAAAAAATAACACAATGAGTATTAGATATAAATTGTGTTAGAAGTGTTGAATCAGTAATTCAAGATTGGTCAAATCAAATTAGTTTGCTATTACAAACAGACGAAATATTTAAAACTGCTACAAAAGACACAATTTGGAATTTAATTTTATACAAAACTAAAGGAAATGCATTTAATTATTTATCTGAATATACATTTTTAGAAGAAATGTAGATGTTGGTTATGCAAAGAAGAATGGCATTATGCAAATGAATGCCCAAAGAAGAAAAATAATCAAAAAAGAGAAATATTAAAAGGGTAAATTACGAATACCCCCTCAGGTAAGGCCTAATTACAAAAATCCCCCTCACGTATTGGGTATTATAAAAATCCCCCCCAGGTTTGTCACATTCTTACAATTAACCCCTTGTCCCTAAAATGTTCCAATTTTGCCCTTGGAAGTTATTTGTAATATTTATAATATGTTATAAATTTTAAAAATTGGGTGTTAATTGTTATATCTTGTAAATATAAAAATAATAATCATATATTTACCACCAAAATAATTGATATAATTTATAATTTCCCATAAATTTCAATAAATATTTCAATTTATAATACAATATAAACTTTAATAAATTAAAATATCTTATTTATAATACAATATAATTTATTAAATTTACTAATTTAAAAAATAAATTCATTTAACTAATGTGCAAACAATTCATATTTATAAAATATATTATTAAAATTCTATTTAATTTAATATTTTACAATTTAAATTGCTAATAAATATATAAATGCCCTTTTTTTTTGCAATATTTATTAAAACTTATGGGAAATTATAAATTTTATCAATTATTCTGTTAGTAAATATATAATTATCTCTTTTCTAATTAATAAGATATAATAATTAGATCCCATGTTTTAATATTTATAAGACATTAAAAACAATACAAATAACACCCAAGGGCAAAATTGGAATATTTTAAGGGCAAGGGGTTAATTGTAAGAAGGTGACAAACCTGAGGGGGATTTTTGTAATATTCAATACGTGAGGGTGATTTTTGTAATTAGGGCTTACCTGAGGGGGGTATTCGTAATTTACCCATATTAAAAATAGCAGAATTAAAGAATTTAGAACCAATAGAATCAGACATATCAAATTTAGAAGATTTCTACATGTTACAAACATAAAGCGAGTATGAAACATCAGACTCAGAATAGAAGTAAAAAAAAGAGAAATATTAAAAATAGCAGAATTAAAGAATTTAGAACCAATAGAATCAGACATATCAGATTTAGAAGATTTCTACATGTTACAAACAGAAAGCGAGTATGAAACATCAGACTCAGAATAGAAGAAATCCAAACTCAACATTTATAAAAATAGAAATAAAGGGAAATTATTATTCAGCCTACGTCGACAGAGGAGCAAGTATTAGTTTCGCCTCTAAACAAGTTAAAGGATTAATTTGGAAAGAAACAGAGAGGCCAGTTAGAATAATGATTGCAGATGGATGTACTCATAAAATTAATCTAGTAAGTTATTTTAATCAAGTAAAAATCTAAAGTAAGAATAGGAAGAAATACAATTTTATAATACCTTCTCTTTATAGAAAATAATCGGAATTTGACATAATATTAGGAAATAATTTTCTAAGACTTTATTATCCATTTACGCAATGGTTAGAAGAGATAGAAATTAAAGCACCTTATATTAGAAACTTAAACAAAAAGAAGAAATAATAAAAGTTTCTATCATAGGTAACATCTCTATAATAAGAATTCAAATTATGAATCTATTAACAAATACGTTATTTACTCTACAAGAAAGTAGTAAAAGTCAGATAGAAAGAGAAGTAGAAAATTTGCAAGAACAAACTTGTTCTAAAGATCCCTTAGATATTAAAATAAACACTAATGAAGGATTAGTAATAATAGAATTAAAAGATAAAAATCAAGAAATAAATGTTCCAAATAGAATACCTTATTCTAAAAGAGATATTGAAGAATTTATGAAGGATTGTAAAGAATTACTAGATAAAAAATTCATAAGAGATAGTAAAAGTAGACATGTTGCACCAGTTTTTTACGTAGAAAACCATAATGAAATAAAATGTGGTAAAAGAAGAATGTTTATAAATTATAAAAAGATGAACGATGCAACCATTGGTGATGCACACAAATTTCCAAGAAGAGATTCCATTATAGAAAAATTTAGAGGTATGAAATAGTTTAGCTCTTTAGATGCTAAATTCGGGTACTATCAACTTCGACTACATGAAGATACAAAACCAGTAACTGCATTTACTTGTCCCCAACAAAAATATTATGAATGGAATGTATTACCATTCGCATTAAAGCAGGCACTAGGTATATTTCAAAGATATATGAGCAAAAATCTTGAAGGTCTCGAAGATTTTTGATTAGTATACATAGATGATATATTAATTTTTAGTAATGTAAACAAAGAAGATCATTTGAAAAATATTTTATCTGTCTTAAAATGATGTAAAGAAAAGGGATTGGTTTAAGTAAGAAAAAAACACAAATGTTCAAACAAAAAAATGATTTTCTAGGAACTACCATAAAATCAAATGGAGAAATTGAACTACAAAAACATGTTTTAGAAAAATTATATATGTTTCCAAACAAATTAGAAGACAGAAAACAGTTACAACGTTTTCTTGGTTGTTTAAATTAGATATCCGAATTAGGATATTTTTAAAAAAAATTGCAAAAGACAAGAAAAAATTAGTAAAAAAACAATGGTTTTGGGAACAAAAAGATAGTAAAATTATAGAAAAAATAAAGGTAGAAATAAAAAATTTACCTAGATTATACAACCCAACTAACGATGATTTTATAATAGTTGAAACAGATGCTGTAGATGAAATATGGTCAGAATGTATGAAATGTATTAAAAAAGAAGACATGGTTTTTAAGAAACCTACTGATCATAAAAGTACAAATAAAGAATTGAAGCAATCAGAAATCTTATGTAAATATATTTCTGGAACTTTTTCAGAAACTGAAAAGAGATATCCCATCCATGAGAAAGAAACATTAGCATGTTTACAAACATTCAAGAAATAGAGAATTGATCTGTTACCTAAAGAACTTGAGCTTAGAACTGATTCAATATACTTGACTGGATTCATTAGATACAAACTACAGACCAATTACAACCAAGGACGACTAATAAGATGTCAACTTGAATTAAGCAGATACCCAGCAAAAGTAAAATATATAAAAAGTAGAATTAATATTATTGCAGATACATTAACTAGAGAATTTGCACCAGGATAAAACCTCAGGATTATGGAAGGAGCAATAGCAACACTAAAAAATCAAGCGAATCAAATAAAGGAAATATTGAAGCAAAAATCTGTGAATTACAAGAGTTGGAAAAAGCCATAAAATCCCTGGGTACAAGTTACACACCATCAGAGTTTAGCAAGCTAAGCATGTTGGACGGACAAAAAATGAAGAAAAGAGAAGAAAAATAAAATGAATGAAGATGTAAAACCAGAAGTTCCATCAGATATTAAAATTCAGGAAGCATCTTCATCACAAAAGAAGTATTATGTCATCTTCAATGGACCAACCAGAGGAGCAATCTTCGATGAATGGCATAAAGCATCATTATACATTAATGGCCAAAAAGGAATCATTCATAAAGCATATAGAACTATGGCAGAAGCAAAACGTGCAGATGAAGATAACAAGGTGATCTCAGAGGCAGAAATTAAAGCTCAACCATTCAAATCAGCATTAGTCAAACCAATAGCCACAATGTCAGAACAACCATCTTCTTAAATGAAGGTACTTGGTAAAATAAAAAAGTTAACACAAGTACCTACAAGACAGGAACACACTCAACTCAAACAATTAAATAACAGAAAATTTCAAGAATAATTGAAAATGTTATACAATTGGACAGAGGAGGATATGACAAAAAAAATTTACCCAACATAAAAAAGAATAATAGGACCTAAGGCAGTCATCATCAGTGGAGCAAGTCTATTAATGACTTATAAATTCTATCAGTACGGATTGATCGATACAATATACATTGACGAAAACAACACTTTTCTCCAAGAATTCAGTCATGGAGTCCAACAAACGGTGAAAAATTATCGAAAGTATTTTGGTAAGGATAGAGAAATATATTTAAAAATATATAGCTCGTATCCCTACTTTAATGAACAAAATGAAATAAATGTACCAGCTTATTCACTAATCTACATGGGAGTATCTAATGGGACGTATCCAATTCGTGATCAACCAGTCAAGGAAGATAAATGAAGTCATCAAGTTATAAATACCGGATTAATCTATGGAATTGTCTCCAGGCTACAACGATTAACCGAGGAATAAAATATTAAAATAAATTATAAAAATGGAACCACAATGATATATTCAAATTTTAAGGATAAAATTAAAAGTGATGATTTAAATATTCATGGATTTTGAAGAAGAAATTATGAAGATACAAGGAGTGTTTATCAAATTATCCGACGAAGAAAAACTCCAGATATGCGAAACATTAAAGGTCTTCAAAGCTCACAAATGCAGCCATTGCATGGATGAATCTAGTGAAGAAGAAACAATAATTAAAGGATAAAAATATCAGCAGAAGAATACAAAAGTGTCGGCAGAAGAAAATAGTAAAAGGAAGAAGTGTCGGCAGTAAAATCTGAAGAAATCAATTATGTAACTTTTACTTTTGAAAAAGTGGTTGGATATAATCCAATGTAAACAATTATGTAACTTTACTATTCTGTAGGGCCTAAAATAGATCCTTATCACTTATGTGATTTGAATGAGTGGTGAAGATTAATTTCCCCCTCATATAAATAATGTATTATAGTTCAGTTGTAAGGGGTGCGAAAAATTAATAAAAGAACTTTGTTTCTAAATTTGCTCTTAAATATAAAAATAAAATCTTGAAGTTGTAAAACTTCTGAATAGGATTTTTGCTAAAGAAATCAACCATATTACTATCAACAAGAGATTCAAAAATCAAGATCAACCAAAGCAGACCAGGTATGTATAATTAAAATTTAATTTCGAAAAATCAATTTCTCCAATATCTTATATTAGGAGTTTTAAATAGAACGAAAATTGTTTCAGTACTTATAGATATAGGAACATCTATATCACATGTTCATCCAAAATTTATAGTAGCTAGATCTGCAGCACCACCACCTGTTATAGAAACAATAAAGGAGATAAAACATGTAATGAAAAAACTACTATCGAACTTATGTTTCATGAAGAATTAAGATTTAGTCTCATATGTATATAGATGAAAGTGACACAGGATCAGATATACTTAGAACAAATGAAATATGAAATTCATTCACAACATATACTATTAGAAGAAATAAAAATACCAAGAATAAAATTACCTTGTTACGAAATAAACTGTAAAATTTGAATTCATCGATGAACGAATTTAATAGACATATACTATTAGAGCAAGAAGAAACACTTGGAATATTTTCAGCTCAATCAATTATTGAACATAAAATAGAAATAGAGAAAACTAAAAAAGCAAAACTAGATTTAAAAGAAGGACAACACTTTAATAAATCCATTTTTGAAAAATTAAAAAGGAAAATATTATTTATCATGGTTTATTTACCCAAGAAGTACCAATAGATATAAAAGGTACTAAAGGAACCATTGTAATTCCTATAATTGATAGTGAATAAATAGCAGCCAGAATAGAAAAAATTAAAACAAAGAAGATAGATATAAAATATGATATATTCAAATTTCAACAATACAAGTATTAATAAAATCAACTTTCAAAGAAGGTATTAATACACCAATAGCTTTAATAGCTTACGATCGAAGAATTAGAAATACTCGTGATTCAGTTTTAGGAATAACTATGGGAAACTTAGCATATAAAACTTTAAAATTTAATTTAGGAATTAAATATGCAATTCCTTTATCCACAAAAAATTTAGATAACAGTATTTGTTTAGGATATAAGTTTTCAAGAGAAGAATTAATGGAAGAAGGAGATCAACCATTTAGTCTAACATATATGGTTGAATATGCTTTAACAAATAGTCACCAAAGTATAAATTTTCTAGATCAAGAATCCATTTCATTAGATAAATTATTTGAAGGCATAGCACAAATTAAAAAGTTACCAATAAAGGAGATAACAATAGAAGGAACTAGTGATGAAATTAGATGATCAGTATCATTCAGACCATTTTATATAAAACAATTACCTCTAGATGAATTCAAAAAGTCGATAAAAAAAGAAAGTGAATATACAAGTTTAGAAAATGAGGTATCAAATTTAAGTAAACTTTTGAAAGAAAAATTATGAATAATAAACCCAAAAATTGTAAAGAAATGTCAAAATTAATTGAATTTTATGAAAAAAGATTGGAATATTTAAGAATGGCATCTATCAGTACAAAAATATATAGAATGGATAAAGAAATTACAGAAAAAAAGAATAAAAGAAGCGAAAAATTCATGTATAATATCTAATTATTCCCAGAACAAACATCCGTTGCCTCTGACCAATTTTTGGTATCAGAGCCGAGTAACAAAAATGGAGAAAATACAAAAAATAAATTACAAAAAGTTACTGAAGAAATCGAATGTTATAAAGATAGACCATCTAATATACAATTTCTAGAGGTTCACCCTTATATATCAGGAATATTAGAATTCAAAATAAATATATTAGAAAGACGAAAAACTTATTTTGAATATGAATACATAAGCAGAAATTGATATATCATAGAGAAAACAAGTAACGAACCTTAATTAAAAATAAAGGGTACTAAAATGCAAATTAAATAAATGAAGGGTACTAATGCAAATATCATCCCTATAGTGAAAAACCCTTTAATGGCATTTTTCTAATTTTGCATTAGTACCCTTCATTTCTTTAATTTGTATTTTAGTACCATTTATTTTTACTTAAGGTTCGTTACTTGTTTTCTATTTGATATATCAATTTCTGATTATGTAATTCATATTCAAAATCAGTTTTTCGTCTTTCTAATATATTTATTTTGAATTATAATATTTTTGGTTTACAAGGGTGAACCTCTACAAATTGTATATTAGATAGTCTATCTTTATAACATTCGATTTCTTCAGTAACTTTTTGTAATTTATTTTGTATTTTCTGTATTTTCTCCATTTTCGTTACTCGGCTCTGATACAAAAAATTGGTCAGAGGTAGCGGATGTTGTTCTTGGGAATAATTACATATTATACATGAATTTTAACTTCTTTTATTCTTTTTTTTTCTATAATTTCTTTATTTATTCTATATATTTTTGTACTGATAGATGTCATTCTTAAATATTCCAATCTTTTTTCATAATATTTAATTAAATTTTGATATTTCTTTACAATTTTCGGATTTATTATTCATAATTTTTTTTTAAAAAATTAACTTAAATCTGATACCTCATTTTCTAATCTTGAATATTCACTTTCTTCTTTTATGGACTTTTTGAATTCTTCTAGAGGTAATTGTTATATATAAGATGGTGTGAATGATATTGATCGTCTAATTTGATCACTAATTCCTTCTATTGTTATCTCGTTTATTGGTAATTTTTTAATTTGTGCTATGCCTTCAAATAATTTATCTAAAGAAATGGATTTTTGATCTAGAATATTTATACTATGGTGACTATTTGGTAAAGCATATTATACCATATATGTTAGACTAAATGGCTGATCTCCTTCTTCCATTAATTCTTCTCTTGAAAACTTATATCCTAAACAAATATTGTTATCTAAATTTTTAGTGGATAAATGAATTGCATATTTAATTCCTAAATTAAATTTTAAAGTTTTATATGCTAAGTTTCCCATAGTTATCCATAAAACTGAATCACGAGTATTTTTAATTCTTCAGTCATAAGCTATTAAAGCTACTGGTGTATTAATACCTTCTTTGAAAGTTGATTTTATTAATACTTATATTGTAGCAATTTAATTATATCCTATTTTATTTTTATCTTCTTTGTTTTTAATTTTTTCTATTCTGGCTACTCTTTGTTCACTATCAATTATAGGAATTATAATGGTTCATTTAGTACTTTTTATATCTATTGGTACTTCTTGGGTAAATAAATCATGATAAATAATATTTTTTATTTTTCAAAAATGGATTTATTAAAGTGTTGTCCTTCTTTTAAATCTAATTTTGCTTTTTTAATTTTCTCTATTTTATGTTAAATAATTGATTGAGCTGAAAATATTCCAAGTGTTTCTTCTTGCTCTAATAATTGTATATGTCTGTTAAATTCGTCCATCGATGAACTCATATTTTACTGTTTATTTCGTAACATGGTAATTTTATTCTTTGTATTTTTATTTCTTCTAATAGTATATGTTGTGAATGAATTTCATATTTCATTTGTTCTAAAAATCAGTTCCTAATAGTATATATAATCATGTGTCACTTTCATCTATATACATAATGAGACTAAATCTGACTTCTTCATAAAACATAAATTCGATAGTAGTTTTTTCATTACATGTTTTATCTCATTTTATTGTTTATATAACAACTGGTGGTGCTGCAGATCTAGCTACTATAAATTTTGGATGAACATGTGATATAGATGCTCATGTATCTATAAATACTTAAACAATTTCCGTTCTATTTAAAACTCCTAATATATGATATTGTAGAAATTGATTTTTTGAAATTAAATCTAAATCGTACATACCTGGTCTGCTTTGATTGATCTTGATTTTTGAATTTCTTGTTGATAGTAATATGGTTGATTTCTTTAGTAAAAATCCTATTCAGAAGTTTTACAACTTCAAGATTTTATTTTTATATTTAAGAGCAAATTTAGAAACAAAGTTCTTTTATTAATTTTTCGCACCCCTTACAACTGAACTATAATATATTATTTATAGGAGGGGGAAGCTAATTTCCACCACTCAATTAGATCACATAAGGTGATAAGGATCTATTTTAGGCCCTACAGAATAGTAAAGTTACATAATTGTTTACAATGGATTCTGTATCCTAACACTTCTTCCTTTTAAAAGTAAAAGTTACATAATTGATTTCTTCAGATTTTTCTGCCAACACTTCTTCCTTTTACTATTTTCTTCTACCGACACTTTTTTCTTCTTCTGCTGATATTTTTATCCTTTAATTATTGTTTCTTCTTCACTAGATTCATCCATGCAATGGCTGCATTTGTGAGCTTTGAAGACCTTTAATGTTTCGCATATCTGGAGTTTTTCTTCGTCGGATAATTTGATAAACACTCCTTGTATCTTCTTAATTTCTTCTTCAAAATCCATGAATATTTAAATCATCACTTTTAATTTTATCCTTAAAATATGAATATATCATTGTGGTTCCATTTTTATAATTTATTTTAATATTTTATTACTCAGTTAATCGTTGTAGCCTGGAGACAATTCCATAGATTAATCCGGTATTTATAACTTGATGACTTCATTCATCTTCCTTGACTGTTTGATCACGAATTGGATACGTCCCATTAGATACTCCCATGTAGATTAGTGAATAAGCTGGTACCTTTATTTCATTTTGTTCATTAAAGTAGGGATACGAGCTATATATTTTTAAATATATTTCTCTATCCTTACCAAAATACTTTCGAAAAATTTTCACCGTTTGTTGGACTCCATGACTGAATTCTTGGAGAACAGTGTTGTTTTTGTCAATGTATATTGTATCGATCAATCCGTACTGAAAGAATTTATATGTCATTAATGGACTTGATCTACTGATGATGACTGCCTTAGGTCTTGTTATTCTTTTTTCTGTTGGGTAAAAGAATTTTGTCATATCCTTTTCTGTCCAATTGTATAATATTTTCAAGTATTCTTGAAAATCTTCTTTATTTAATTGTTTGAGTTGAGTGTGTTCCTGTCTTGTAGGTACCTATGTTAACTTTGTTATTTTACCTTCATTGAAGAAGATGGTTGTTCTGACATTGTGGCTATTGGTTTGACTAATGCTGATTTGAATGGCTGAGCTTTAATTTCTGCCTTTGAGATTGTTTTGTTTTCTTCAACTGCAAGTTTTGCTTCTGCCATAGTTCTATATGCTTTATGAATGATTCTTTTATGGCCATTAATGAATAATGATGCTTTATGCAATTCATCGAAGATTGCTCCTCTGGCTCGTCCATTGAAGATGACATAATACTTCTTTTGTGATAAAGATGCTTCCTGAATTTTAATATATGATGGAACTTCTGGTTTTACATCTTCAATCATTTGATTTTATGAAGAATACCTTATTCTAAAAGAGATATTGATGAATTTATGAAGGATTGTTAAATAATTACTAGATAAAAAATTGATAAGAGATAGTAAAAGTAGACATGTTGCACCAGCTTTTTACGTAGAAAACCATAATGAAATAAAACGTGGTAAAAGACGAATGGTTATAAATTATAAAAGGATGAATGATGCAACCATTTGTGATAAACACAAATTACCAATAATAGATTCCATTATAGAAAAAATTAGAGGTATGAAATGATTTAACACTTTAGATGCTAAATTCAGATACTATCAACTTCGACTACATGAAGATACAAAACCACTAATTGCATTTACTTGTCCCCAAAACAAATATTATGAATGGAATGTATTACCATTCACATTAAAGTAGGCACCATGTATATTTCAAAGATATATGAGCAAAAATCTTGAAGGTTTCGAAGATTTTTTACCACTAGGGTACCAGGTCATATACATAAAAGTAGGAGAGAGCAGCAGCAGCGGAATAAAAGCCAAACTAGCAAGCTAATTTACAAATTTGAAGTATATATTACAAAATAAGGAAATATTTTTATCTTTTGAGAGAAAGGGTATTTTGCAGTAGTAGATGAGAGTGCAAAATCAAGTGTGTCTTCTCTTCAGAATTGAGGACCCTTTTATAGGCAGAGGCGGACTTCAACTTCGGGCTTCAAAGCTTACGGACGCCAAAATTTTATTTGCTTTCTTTAAATGAACAGGAACCACGAATTATAGCCGACAAGGTACTGTAGAGAGTGGGTGAACAGTGACCTGCTAATGGATGAACAGTAAGGTGCATAATTATGCTTATGGGTCCTGGGAATCCATCATAGTATCGTCGGTCTTGTGAGTCTCATTGTCAGATGAGCTGTGATTAGACGAACCGGATGATTCTCCCAAAATATCTCTAAATTGTTTCCTCAGATCTTCTTTGGACGATGAAGCTATTAATTCTTTAAGAAGTTCAGTAATATCCCTTTTAAGAGTTTGAGTCTTCGGCGAGGGTGGCTCAAACGAAACAATACCCTTTTGTTCCAAAAATGAATCTTTGAAGAATTCAAATTTATCCCACCATTTGATTAAAATCCTTCTTCCTAGTGCATGAACATGAGTAATGGTAACATCAAATTTTTTAATTGGTAAATTGGAAATAACCACATCCCATTTAACAATCCATGGGACTTGATGAAAGGCTACAAAATTTAGCTCAGGTGTTTTTAATGAAGGATTCGAATACTTAAAATCTTAAAAAACGCATCTAATTTTATCTGGTAAAATAATGGGATGAGATCCCCAATTGTAAAACCATTTAATAAACCACTGTGGAGATTAGTGGCATTAAAATCTCTAAATTGTAAAAACCAACTATGTTTTCTTTGCCTATTGTCATAACAAAAGGCTCATTCCCAAGCTTTAATGTAATCAAAATAATTGAACTAAAATTTTTCCAATTTTTTTCTATTACCACGTGGAATTTTATGGTTTCTATAAAGATCTCCAATCCAAGTTTCTGGAGTATAAACCTTTTTGATAAAGGCTTTGGAGTAAGCCCATTCTGCTCCAGATCTTGTAATAGAGTCGAATTCAACTGATTTAGTAATTTGTAAAATTGAATAATAGAAATTATATTCCTTAGGCCAAATGTATGGGTCAGCAGAATCTTTCAAATAGAAAGAAGCCGCTTCATTTGCATTAAGGTGAGCATATTAAAGCTCAAGTGGGGTTATCCATATAGTAGAATAAGGGATATATGGATAAACAAATTCAGTAGATAAATTAGTATGGATAGCTATATCATAAGCATTATCTCTTAATTTTAATTCTTTTGGAGCAGCCTTTAAGGCTTTATTTTTCAATTGATCAATCGATTTGCCGATCATTGTCATATAAGACAAATCCTTTTTTAGGGGCGTCTCTTTAGACCTCGCTTTTCCTTTGTCTTTATTCTTGTTTTTCCATTTCCCTGCAAAAATTTACGAGTCATGTAAAGAATTATTTGATCATTTAATAAATTCAATATCAAAATCAAAGACAGACAAAATTCCTTGCTATCTAGCAAAAATTTGTTTAGATGTTTTATTTTTAACATCTTTTTCAAGAATATCTTTAGCGGATTTACAATCAACTATATGATGTCCCTAATTAGAGTTGATTGTAAATCCGCTAAAGATATTCTTGAAAAATATGGCATCTAAGCAAATTTTTGCTAGATGGCAGGGAATTTTGTCTGTATTTGATTTTGATATTGAATTTATTAAAGGATCAAATAATTCTTTACCTGATTTTCTAACTCGTGAATTTTTGCAGGAAAATGGAGAAAAACAATAATAAAGACAAAGGAAAAGGGAGGTCTAAAGGGGCGCCCCTAAAAAAGGATTTGTCGTATATGACAATGATCGGCAAATCGATTGATTAATTGAAAAATGAAGCCTTAAAGGCTGCTCCAAAAGAATTAAAATTAAGAGATGATGCTTATGATATAGCTATCCATACTAATTTATCTACATAATTTGTTTATCCGTATATCCCTTATTCTACTATATGGATAACCCCACTTGAGCTTAAATATGCTCACCTTAATGCAAATAAAACGGCTTCTTTCTATTTGAAAGATTCTGCTGACCCATACCTTTGGCCTAAGGAATATAATTTCTATTATTCAATTTTACAAATTACTAAATCAGTTGAGTTCGACTCTATTACAAGATCTGGAGCAGAATGGGCTTACTCCAAAGCCTTTATCAAAAAGGTTTATACTCCAGAAACTTGGAATGGAGATCTTTATAGAAACCATGAAATTCCACGTGGTAATAGAAAAGAATTGGAAAAATTTTAGTTCAATTATTTTGATTACATTAAAGCTTGGGAATGAGCCTTTTGTTATGACAATAGGCAAAGAAAACATAGTTGGTTTTTACAATCTAGAGATTTTAATGCCACTAATCGTTCACAGTGGTTTATTAAATGGTTTTACAATTGGGGATCTCATCCCATTATTTTTCCAGATAAAATTAGATGCGTTTTTTAAGATTTTAAGAATTCTAATCCTTCATTAAAAACACCTGAGCTAAATTTTGTAGCCTTTTATCAAGTCCCATGGATTGTTAAATAAGATGTGGTTATTTCCAATTTACCAATTAAAAAATTTGATGTTACCATTACTCATGTTCCTGCACTAGGAATAAAGATTTTAATCAAATGGTGTGATAAATTTGAATTCTTCAAAGATTCAATTTTTGAACAAAAGGGTATTGTTTCATTTGATCCACCCCCGCCGAAGAATCAAACTCCTAAAAGGGATATTACTGAACTGCTTAAAGAATTGATAGCTTCAACATCCAAAGAATATCTGAGGAAACAATTTAGAGATATTTTGGGAGAATCATCCGGTTCGTCTAATCACAGCTCATCTGACAATGAGACTCACAAGACCGACGACACTATGATGGATTCCCAGGACCCATATGCATAATTATGCACCTTACTGTTCATCCATTAGCAGGTTACTGTTCACCTACTCTCTACAGTACATTGTCGGCCATAATTCGTGGTTCCTGTTCATTTAAAGAAAACAAATAAAATTTTGGCGTCCGTAAGCTTTAAAGTCCGAAGTTGAAGTCCGCCTCTGCCTATAAAAGGGTCCTCAATTCTGAAGAGAAGACACACTTGATTTTGCACTCTCATCTACTACTGCAAAATACCCTTTCTCTCAAAAGATAAAAATCTTTCCTTATTTTGTAATATATACTTTAAATTTGTAAATTAGCTTGCTAGTTTGGCTTATATTCCGCTGCTGTTGCTCTCTCCTACTTTTATGTATATAACCTGGTACCTTAGTGGTAAAAAATCTTCTAAACCTTCAAGATTTTTGCTCATATATCTTTGAAATATACATGGTGCTTGCTTTAATGTGAATGGTAATACATTCCATTCATAATATTTTTTTTGGGGACAAGTAAATGCAATTAGTGGTTTTGTATCTTCATGTAGTCGAAGTTGATAGTACCTGAATTTAGCATCTAAAGAGCTAAACCATTTCATACCTCTAATTTTTTCTATAATGGAATCTATTCTTGGTAATTTGTTTTTATCACCAATGGTTGCATCATTCATCTTTTTATTATTTATAACCATTCGTATTTTACCAAGTTTTATTTCATTATGGTTTTCTACGTAAAAAGCTGGTGCAACATGTCTACTTTTACTATCTCTTATCAATTTTTTATCTAGTAATTATTTAACAATCCTTCATAAATTCTTCAATATCTCTTTTAGAATAAAGTATTCTATTTGGAACATTTACTTCTTGATTTTTATCTTTTAATTCTATTATTACTAATTCTTCTAGTGTTTATTTTAATATCTAAGGGATCTTCCGAACAAGTTTGTTCTAGCAAATTTTTTACTTCTCTTTCTATCTGACTTTTACTACTTCTTGTAAAGTAAATAACGTATTTGTTAATAGATTCATAATTTGAATTCTTATTCTAGAGATGTTACCTATGATAGGAATTTTTATTATTTCTTCTTTTTGATTTAATTTTCTAATATAAGGTGCTTTAATTTCTATCTCTTCTAACCATTGCGTAAATGGATAATAAAGTCTTAGAAAATTATTTCCTAATATTATGTCAAATCCCGATTCTTGTCTATAAAGTGAAGGTATTATAAAATTGTATTTCTTCCTATTCTTACTTTCGATTTTTACTTGATTAAAATAACTTAGTAGATTAATTTTTTGAGTACTTCCATCTGCAATCATTATTCTAACTGGCCTCTCTGTTTCTTTCCAAATTAATCCTTTAACTTGTTTAGAGGCGAAACTAATACTTGCTCCTGTGTCGACGTAGGCTCAATAATAATTTTCTTTTATTTCTATTTTTATAAATGTTGAGTTATGATTTCTTCTATTCTGAGTCTGATGTTTCATACTCGCTTTCTGTTTGTAACATGTAGAAATCTCCTAAATCTGATATGTATGATTCTATTGGTTCTAAATTCTTTAATTCTGCTATTTTTAATATTTCTCTTTTTTTATTATTTTTCTTCTTTGGGCCTCCGTTTGCATAATGTCCTCCTTCTTTGCATAACCAACATCTACATTTTTTCTTTCGTTCTGGGCAATATTGTTTAGGTTGTTTTCTTTGAAAAATCTTTTTGATTTTCTTTTAAACATTTCTTATACTTTTTGAATGGTTCCTTTTTCCATTTATATTTTTTGTATTTATTCTTATAATACTTCTTTGATATTTAACATCCATATTGTTGTGGAATGTCTGGATTGTTACTGCAACACATTTTATTATAGGGTTTAATTATTTTTATATCATTTATTTATATACATTTTTCAGCTATGTATTCTTTTCCTATTAAAATTGCTCCCCCTAAGGTGTCAGCAGTGCTTCCATTTTCAATTTCGGCTTTAAATCTATCTAGACAAGATTTATTTATTGGATATGGTAATTTTGATAAGATTATTATTTTCATGTTCGCACATATTACATATTTTAATATTATCTAGATGGCATGGAGCCTTTTGTCGAATTCTTTCAGTTGATTCTTTCCTATATTCATTTGCATCTAGTCCTACAAACTCTTTCCAAATTTTTCTTACAATTTTCCAGAAAAAAATCTTCTGAACTTATAGACGCTTCTTTTAGAATCTCTTTTTCTAAAAATGAATATTCAGATAAATAATTAAATACATTTTCTTTAGTTTTATATAAAATTAAATTCCAAATTATGTCTTTTGTAGAAGACCCAGGTACACTCATAATATAATAATTATAATTAAATTGGATTAAATTTTACAAGAAAATAAATCCGTCAAGAAATAATCTTGAAAAATCCAGTTCAATAGTAAAAGCCCAAAAACACCATCACACGACAAGAATGAGGCATGAATATTTACTAACAAATTTCCAGGATTATTTATGTCAGAAATATTCTCCTAACCATAATTCTAACTTCTTATATTATTTATGACCCATGTACAAAAATAATATTAAAACACATGGGTTTCTGATACATAGTTATATACGGCTCAACACATGATTAAGTTATTTAGCCTGTCATTAAGCTAAATTATAACAAGTTTAAAATATTTAACATGAAAACAGAAAAATAAATAAGAAAACCTTTATTAACTTCAAACCCAAGTTTTATTAATTCACAAATTTATATATTACAAAAGGAAAGGAGAAAAAATAATATACAAATAAAATGTTTTGAGCAAAGTAGGTAGGTAGGTAAGTAATATGCGAGAGGATAGTAAGTAAGTTGATGCCCCCCTGAAGAAGAAGAATGATTCCTTATATAGCGGATTTTCCCTGCTCGGATTTCAAAAATTCTTTGATTCTATTAATTTCCATTGATCCACTATCCCGTGTCTCTTGCCGACTTAAATTATTTGCCAGCTTTCAAAAAATAATTTGTCGCCTTCTGCCGACTGAAATAAAGTATAACTTTATACTATTCATGCATAGTGACTTTTTTACTGTTCATCAATAGTTTCTTGTCTACCAAACTTTTTATTTTCCTGATTTGATATTTTCAAAGATTTCTTCTAGATCAAGAGCATCAAAAGGATCATCATCCTCAGGGTCTTGTCCTTCTCCGGCTAAGTCATAATTTGACGAGGACGCCATATAAGTATTTGACTTAGTTTCATCATTTGAAAACTCTTTAAAATAATTTTTAAAATCCTTCTTCATCTCTTCCATATATGCTTTAATAATATCTTCTTTGGATAATCCTTGTTTTTTCATTTTTAATTTTCCAGATATACCTGGAATGGGCTAGGAGTATCTTCATTATCCTTATTCTTGTAGGACAATAATTTGGACTGAATTAATTCTTCAGTATCTGCTCCGAATAATTTTCCAAAGGAATGATCAATCTTGTTAATTTTTTCAGCCTTTGATAAAGTCTTACATTATCAGAATAATAAAAAGGAACATACTTGGTTTATAAAAGTATGTAGTGAGGTTTATAAATCTCCTTTACCAAATTGATTTGTTCAATGGTGGTCATACCACGGTCCTACTTATAGAATCCTTCCTGATAAATGGAAAAGTTTTACTCAGAATGGGTAGACATATCTCCCCAAATTTTCAGGTTAATAACCTCTTATAAGGCAGATGAGCTCATAGCTTCTATGCATTTTTTCATTGAATTTTCAATTCCTTGGATATCCAAATAGATACATGTGGTGAGTTATACATAACACCATACTCCATGTCTTTATAGGACATCTTTCTCAAAATTTTGGGAAAAAATGAACAAGATTGATCCTTCCTCTGGAAAATTATTCGGAGCAGATACTGAAGAATTAATTCAGTCCGAATTATTGTCCTACAAGAATAAGGATAATGAAGATACTCCTAGCCAATTCCAGGTTATATCTGGAAAATTAAAAATAAAAAAACAAGGATTATCCAAAGAAGATATTATTAAAGCATATATGGAAGAGATGAAGAAGGATTTAAGAAAAAAATTTAAAGAGTTTTCAAATGATGAAACTAAGTCAGATACTTCAATGGCGCCCTCGTCAAATTATGACTTAGCCGGAGAAGGACAAGACCCTGAGGATGATGATCATTTTGATGCTCTTGATCTAAAGAAATCCTCGAAAATATCAAATCAGGAAAATAAAAAATTTGGTAGACAAGAAACTATTGATGAACAGTAAAAAAATCACTATTCATGAATAGTATAAAGTTATACTTTATTTCAGTCAGCAGAAAGCGACAGATATTTTTTTGAAAGCTGTCAAATAATTTAAGTCAGCAAGAGACACGGAATTGTGGATCAACAGAAATTAATACAATCAAAGAATTTTTGAAGTCCGAGTAGGGAAAATCCTCTATATAAGGAAGCATTCTTCTTCTTCAGGGGGACATCAGCTTACTTACTACCCTCTCGCATATTACTTACCTACCTATCTACTTTGCTCAAAACATTTTATTTCTATATTATCTTTTCTCCTTTCCTTTTGTAATATATAAGTTTGTGAATTAATAAAGTTTGGGTTTGAAGTAAATAAAGGTAATTTTCTTATTTACTTTTCTGTTTTCATTTTAAATATTTTATACTTGTTATAATTTAGCCTAATGATAGGCTAAATAATTTAATCATGTGTTGAGCCGTATATAACTAGGAATTAGAAACCCCATGTATTTTAATATTATTTTTGTACATGGGTCATAAATAATATAAGTTAGAATTATGGTTAGGAAAATATTTCTGGCATAAATAATTCTGAAAATCTGTTATTAAATATTCATGCTCCTTTCTTGCCGTGTGATGGCGTTTTGGGGCTTTTAATATTAAACATGGATTTATCAAGATTATTTATTGACGGATTTATTTTCTTGTAAAATTTAATCCATTTTAATTCTAATTATTATATTATGAGTGTACCTGGGTCTTGAATGGTTGAATTACTGATTCAACACTTTTAACACAATTTATATCTAATACTCCTTGTGTTATTTTTTGATAGTGTGGTACATATTCATCGGGTATCCTTTTATATATTTCATATCTATTTTGATAATAACCATTATTTTCTCTATTATTTTCAAAATGTATTCCTTCCCACTCATGCCATTTTGTATCATTTAGTTTTCTTTTTCTTAATTCGGGTTTTATATCTGGCATTTCTTCTTCTTTAGGTCCACTATTTTCACCTTTTTCCACATATGCTGGTATTGACTCATTTGATTCGTATCCAAATATTACTTCTTCATTTTCTATTTTTTCTGCAAACTTAATTTGTTCTTCTTTTTGTTCATCCTGTATTATTTTTAACTGATCTATCATTTTTCTAATTTCTTCTCTTTGTTCTTCCATTATTTTAGTAAATTCCTTGATGGTTGCAGCTGGGTGAACTAAATGTTTTATCTTGTTTATTTATTAGACCTAAGTTTTTGCTATGTTTTTTAATTTCTTGTAATTTGTAAATTAGATTTTTAATTTTTTATTTAGGTATATCTTTCTTTTCTTTAAATTTATTATAGAATTCGTCAAACATATTATAAATATCCTCCTTTTATAATATTTTATTTATTATAATTAATTGTTCTTTTCAAATCTACAATTTCTTCAGTTATTCCTATTAATTATTTTTGTAAATCGGCTACATCTTCGGTCATTCCCATTTAAAAAAATTAATTAGTGGTTAGTTTTTCCTTTCTAATTTTAAAGGGACCTTTTTTGTAAATAGGATCCAGAGTCAAATAGTGATCTGATGGCATTTTTCTAATTTCAATATTTGCCAATGGCCTTTGGCCAAATTCTTCTCAAACCGGGTCAAGAAGATGAAGTTTCGGGTCGATTCAGATCCGGCCCGGACCGTTTGGTATATGGAACGTTTTTATCTGGTTCATTTCAGTTCGGATCCAATTCGGATCGGGATCGATTTCGGTTTACGATCCAAGAGGGGCCGGGAGCCCTGCAACTCCTTAAACACAAGCTCATCCTAAAGAGACAAATGTTCATACAAAAGAATTACTTTTGAGAGTTTGTCGATTGCACTAGCGATACTCCTGACCTAGGCGGAACTTAGAGGCTAATCTCACACTTAACATCTTTTAGACAGAACATTCATTCTTTAAATTGATCAAGTATTAAGAAGTACAGGGACCGTAGCTTACTTCATGGACCATTCCATAATCTTTTACAATTTTCTGATGTACAAGATCCTCAAAGAGGCAAGTACAGAGCATACTTATTGAAAAGTTAAGAGCATATTAACCAAGAACCTTAGAGAATGAATACAACTGAACTGAGATCCTTTATTTATAGAGGGCGGATCTCAAACATATTACAATACAACATAATAGAGCACACGTCCAGACTACTCAAAAGGGATCTGACTTATTACAATAAAACACACACAAACAGACAAACGACTTTAATAAAGGTAAAGACAACTTTTGACTAAATGGTAAAAGTCTGGTCCCTTAGTTGTCTGGAGAGTCTTGTCTAATATAACCTGGTGGGTCAGAGGTATACATCACCATTGGATCAAAATCATCAATATCCAACAGTCCGTAATCCCATGGATCATGTGCATCATCTAGAAACTCTTCCTTCATCTGATTCGATTCTTCCATTTGTATTTCATCTGGAGTTAAATTTTCTGATACAGAAATCGAGCTTGGTCCTTCAATAGAAAATGGAGGTGGTAATAGTATTGTTGAAGTACATTCTATGCTTTCATCAAGAAGATTGGCTGAAACATGATTCACCTGGCAGAGATGTCGAAATAACTAATCTTATTCATTGGAACCTTGTTTGATAACACCATCAGTAGTGGTAAAGACATAACCATAAGGAGGGGGCTTTTGGCCAAGCTGCTTTAATTGTTTGACAGTTGTAGTCTGATTATTTCACCAAGGTGGGGCTTCCTTTTTTAGCAATTTAGACAACTGACTTGTGTACTTAGAACACTGTGGTAAAAGATTCCAGATAAAGGAAAGCGTGTTTTACAAACTGATGCCAGCGATGAATATTGGGGTGCTATACTCATTGAAGAAATTGACGGACATAAATATTTTTGTGGACATGCAAGTGGACAATTCAAAGATGTTGAAAAGCATTATCATACAGTCTACAAAGAAATCTTGGCCTTAAAATATGGAATCAAGAAATTTGAAATCCATCTGATTGGACACCACTTCACTGTACAAATGGACAACTCATCTTTCCCTCGGATATTTGAGTTCAAGAACAGAGGAATTCCAGAACCTCAATTATTGAGATTAAAGGATTGGTTTTCTAAATATCTTTAGAATATAAAAGGAGACAAAAATCTTATTCCAGATTTGTTATCCAGACCAAAACAAATCCATCTTATATCTCTCCAGAAAACAATTCCACTGATTCTGATTGCTTCGTCCTCTCAACCCACTGAAACTGTTTTACCAGAGTTTCATGCAACAACCTTTCCTCTTAATAATACGGGAAGACTTAAGAGTTTTGCTAAAAACAATATGTTTTACTATCAAGCAATAACTATGAATATAGCCCTTGAACATGGAAGGTTTTACCCAGATTATCCTTTTCTTCCCATCTTTACTTTTCATAAGCAAATCACTCTGCCCATAGATGGTTATTGGTATTATTGGTGCCTTGCAAGGATCAGCTACTTTGCAATTGAAGTTAAACCCGTTTATCTTCTCAAAGCTATTCGGAAAAGAACTCTTGAACCTAACATTACCAAATTTCCCTATGGTTATTGGTCCAATAAGGAATGGATTAAGGTACTTAAGGGGATTATCAAAGATAACAGTCATATGATAAACCCTTACACGGTCTTCGTTCTCAAAAGACCTTACTATCTCGAAATAGGAACAAACCTTGTTCCTAATGCTTATGGTTATGTCTTTACCACTACTGATGGTGGTATCAAACAAGGTTCCAATGAATTAGATCAGTTATTTCGACATCTCTGCCAGGTGAATCATGTTTCAGCCAATCTTCTTGATGAAAGCATAGAGTGTACTTCAAAAATACTGTTACCACCTCCATTTTCTATTGAAGGACCAAGCTCGATTTCTGTATCAAAAAATTTAACTCCAAAAGAAATACAGATGGAAGAATCGAATCAGATGAAGCAAGAGTTTCTAGATGATGCACAGGATCCATGGGATTATGGACCGTTGGATATTGATGATTTTGATCCAATGGTGATGTATACCTCTGACCCACCAGGTTATATTAGACAAGACTCTCCAGACAACTAAGGGACCAGACTTTTACCATTTAGTCAAAAGTTGTCTTTACATTTATTAAAGTCGTTTGTCTGGTTGTGTGTGTTTTATTGTAATAAGTCAGATCCCTTTTGAGTGGTCTAGACGTGTGCTCTATTATGTTGTATTGTAATATGTTTGAGATCCACCGTCTATAAATAGAGGATCTCAGTTCAGTTGTATTCATTCAGAATTCAGCAATAAACTATCCTTTGTATAATCATGTTTACTTAAAAATTCTTCTTCTAGTTCTTCTGAAACCTCTCTAAGGTTCTTGGTTAATATGCTCTTAACTTTTCAATTAATATGCTTTGTACTTGCCTCTTTGAGGATCTTGTATATCAGAAAATTGTAAAGTCCATGAAGTAAGCTACGGTCCCTGTACTTCTTAATACTTGATCAATTTAAAGAATGAATGTTCTGTCTAAAAGATGTTATGTATGAGATTAGCATGTAAGTCCCGCCTAGGTCAGGAGTACCGCTAGGGCAATCGGCAAACTCTCAAAAGTAATTCTTTTGTATGAACATTTGTCTTTTTAGGATGACACAATTCGTTTGGATCTAGATAAAGGTTGATCCATTTCAGTTCGGTCCGGTTGGACTTGGATTTTCTCTAACCTGGACTGGATCTTAATCGGATCTGGATCTATTCTGAGCTTGATCTAAACTGATTCTATTTGGTTTAATCTAAACTTGAATTGCTCTGGTTCTGGTTAGAATTGATCCTGAACAGGACCAACACTATTCATATGGCCCTATTTGGATGATCATAAAAAAAAATTGAAATTCTATTTTTATTAAGTGAATTTCTTTTTTTGTTCCTTTTTTTTTATCTACTAGACTGTATTTACAGCTCGTACCGAAGAGTGCAAAGGGTAAAGGTCCTCCCCAGTGTAATGTCTCTAGTAGGATTAGAACTTGAGTCTTGTCTATGGGGGACCGAAGACTGTATTTATTTTCTTGTTCCTAGTTTAACTCAATTGATTGAACAAATATGTAGCCAAAGTAACCTCTGTTTGGTAAAATTAATTGCGTTTTCACTAGGTAACATGGGTTATCCATGTGGAACAATCAACCCAAAGGAGGATTGTTTTGACCGGATAATATCAGTCTAGAATAAGCAAATTATGTGTTATTTACCAAGCGTGTGTTATGTCGGTCCAAAGAAAGGCATGATACTTGGCCGGTTTTATTTATGCATATTCTTGTACTATTTTGGTTAGAGAGTACCATTTGCGAATTATTATTTATGTGCAAAGACTAAATAATAATGTCGTGTTAGGTATCTTGTTTATGGGCCCACCAATTGAGCATGTTTAATTATTTGTTTATGATTATGCATGCTTTCATTAGGTATTAATTTGAGTTTTATTGTGTGATTCTTTGTTATTATAGTATCTGTTGTGACTGCTAATTTGAACAACATCACAATGCTTAATGGCACCAACTTTGGAAAGTGGAAAGAGCACGTAATGATAGTGCTTGGCGTCATGGATATGGACCATGCACTTAGGTTTGATTGCCCCGCAGCCTTGACTGATGAAAGTACTGATGAGGAAAAGACTGCTAAGCGAAGTGGGAGCGAACAAACCGCATGAGTCTAATGATCATGAAGCACTCAATTCTGGAATCCATAAGGGGTGGGATATCCGAGGAAGCAGTTGCCAAAAATTTCCTTAAGCAACTTTTAGAGCGTTTCACTGCAAGTGAAAAGGTGGAGACGAGCACTATACTTAGTAAGCTCACCTCCATGAAGTATACGGCCAAAGGAAATATTCGTGAGTACATAATGGAAATGTCCAATCTTGTGAGAAGGCTGAGAGCACTCAGGTTGGATACTCGTGCATCTCATTCTAATGTCCCTTCCCGCACACTTCAGTCCCTTCAAGATTTCCTACAATACTCAAAAGGGAAAAGTGGACTTTTAATGAGCTAATTGCTCAGTGTGTGCAGGAGTATGAGAGACTGAAGCAAGAGAAGACTGAAAGTGCTCATCTGGCATCTGCCTCCAACGATGGAAACGCCAAGAAAAGGAAGAGGAAGGATAAGGGAAAGAAAACTGAAGACCCTGGAACATATCAGCGGCTTAACCTGTTTCTTTTGCAGAAAGGCTGGACACCTCAACAAAGACTGTTCCAAATACGCTGGATGGCGTGTGAAAAAGGATAAACTTTTGTTTGTTCTGAAGTTAATCTTTCTATGGTCCCTTGGTGGATAGATACCGGTGCAACTACTCACATAAGTGTCACATTGCAGGATTGCCTAAGTTACCGGGAGCCAATTGATGGTGAAAGATACATCTATGTGGGCAAATGGAACAAGGCTGAAGTAGTAGTTGTAGGTGTAGTTAGGTTGCAATTATGTACTGGTTTTTATTTAGATTTGGAAGACACTTTTATTGTACCGTAATTTAGGCAGAACTTTAATTTTTGTTTCTTGCTTGGACAAATATGGTTACTCTTGTTCTTTTTGCAATGGAACCTTCAGTGTGTCTTTAAATTCTAATATTGTTGGTACCGGTACTTTAATTGACAAGCCATAGTTGTTTGAGGCGAGGCGATGAGGGCTCGCCTTGCCTCAAGGCGAAGCGATGCAAAAAGCGAGGGCTTTTTGGGGATAAGGCGCTTGTATATAAATTTTTCAGTATATATCAAATAATCAACAGTAATTATAAAATTCAAGGCTTTTATTTTAAAGACAAAATATAATAAACATATTCAATATTTATTATGCAACATCCCAAAATCCAAATTTAAATGTCAAATTTTATTGTCATATGTAGTATGTAAATAATTTGATTATGTTATAAGTATAACTGTATAGCAAATTAAGTAAATTATTAATTAAATGTATCTTATATAATTACTCAAACTAGTTGAATAGGAAATATTCTTCAAATATGATTTAAAAGAAATATTTTGAAAATGGTCAATGCACTATTACTTGCCATGTGCCAACATTTTCTACTTGTCAAGTGCCAACATTCTCAATAATTAATAAGACTATATAACAAATTTTATAATTCCTATTTCATAAATAAGTGAAGATTCATAAATAACTTCTCTAGAATCTACGGGGGAGGCGAGAGCAGACAGCCAGCTGTTAGAGTTCGTAGGTGGCACGGCAGATGGCAGTGGACGGTGGCGGCAGCTCAGGTGAGAGAGACAGGATTGGGGTTAGGGTTTGGTAGAGTAAGAGTGAGTAGACAAATTAGGAATTTTTTAATTAAAGTCAATTAAGTCAATTGACTTTAATTTTTTTTTTTAAAAAAAAAGAGTCCCCAAAAAGCGCCGCCTTGCACCGCCTTAAGGCGGCGCAAAGGCGACCAAGGCGAGGCCTTAGAAGCGCTTTTTGGGGATGGGCGTAGCAAGGCGAGGCGATATGGGCTCGCCTCGCCTTGAGCAATAGCGAGCAAGGCGAGCGCCTTTAATAACTATGTGACAAGCTATATAAATTAGACACCTTAACTACTAATCATGAAAATCTGCATTCAAGTTTAGGTACTAAGCGTATATTAAACAATGAAAATTCTTGCATGTTATGGCACAAACGATTAGGTCACATTTCTCAACCGAGAATTAAAAGATTTGTGTCAAAAGGAATTCTTAATCCCCTAGATACAACAGACTTTCTATATTAAATGTATCAATGGAAAACAAACAAACAAACGTAATAAAGGTGCATATCGAAGTAGTGAGCCTTTGGAACTGATTCATAGACATATGTGGTCCATTCCCTAAAGCTTCTTGGAATGGGCATTCCCTAAAGCTTCTTGGAATGGGCAGCAGTACTTTATCAGTTTAATAGATGACTACTCTCGGTTTGGTTACCTTTATTAAATACACGAGAAGTTTGAATCATTGGATATGTTCCAAACTTTCAAAGCTAAAGTTGAAAATCAACTAGGCAAGAAAATTAAGGCTGTCAAATCTGACCATGGTAGTGAATACTATGGCAGAAATGATGGATCAAGGAACAACGTTCAGGGCCTTTTGCCAAATACCTGGCTAAGTGCGGTATCGTCCCTCAATACACCATGCCAGGGACTCCAAGTCAAAAAGATGTTGCTGAAAGACGAAACCGAACACTTAAAGATATGTTGAGAAGTATGAATAGTCATTCTTGTATTAAAATTTGCAGTTTATATCCTAAATCGAGTCCCCAGTAAAGTAGTAGCTAAAACCCCATACGAGATGTGGACGGGCAAGAAACCTAGTATTAGGCACTTGCATGTCTGGGGTTGTCCAGCAGAAGCTAGACCTTATAGACCTAAAGAGCCGAAGTTGGACTCAAGAACGGTTAGCTGCTATTTTGTGGGATACTCGGAAAGGAAAGATCAAGGGGTTATAAGTTCTATGATCCCTCAAAAGGATCATTTTTCGAAACAGGGAATGCTAAATTTATTGAGGATGCTGATTATAATGGGAGTAATCGGAGTAATGATGAGTTTGAAGAGGAATGTGTAAACATTCCTAATCGGTATCCATCCCTGTCATTCTTCAACCTGTAAATCACGTCATCCCTTCGAACACAAGTGACCCTATTACAAATCCCACTGTAGTTCAAGAAAGTTCTCCCATAGAGCTTCAAGAACAACCTCTAACTTTAGAGAAAGTTCCCGAGGAGATACAAAATCAGCAACCTCAACCTATAGAGCCAATAAGGCGATCCATTAGAGAAAGAAGAAGTGCAATCTCTAATGATTATGAGATCTATCTTCAAGAACATGATTATGACTTGGGGTCGGAAAATGATCCAACCTCATTCAGTGAAGCCATATCATGTTCAAACTCTTTTAAATAGATCGAAGCCATGAAAGAAGAGTTGAAATCCATGGCTGACAATGACGTTTGGGACCTTGTCGAGTTACCAAAAGGTACAAGACCAATTGGTTGTAAATGGATATTTAAAACCAAAAGGGATGCAAAAGGTAACATCGAAAGGTGCAAAGCTCGTCTAGTAGCCATGGGATTCGCTCAGAAGGAAGGAATCGATTTCAAAGAGACTTTTTCACCTGTCTCAACAAAAGATTCCCTAAGGATTGTCATGGCACTCGTAGCTCATTTTGATTTCCATCAAATGGACGTAAAAACTGCGTTTCTCAATGGAAACATTGAAGAAACAATTTACATGGTACAACCAGAGAACTCGGGTTCCTCAGACTTGAAGCACCTTGTATGCAAGTTAAAGAAGTCCATTTATGGCTTAAAGCAGGCATCCCGCCAGTGGTACCGGAAATTTGATGATGTTATTATTTCTTATGGTTTTAAGGAGAATGTCATCGATCAGTGCGTATATCTCAAGATCAGTGGGAGCAAATTCATTATCCTGGTGCTATACGTAGATGATATTCTACTAGCAAGCAATGATATAGGTCTGTTGCATGATACTAAGAAATTTCTATCAAATAAATTTGAAATGAAAGATGTTGGTAATTCTTCATTTGTTTTGGGTATACAAATCGATCGTGATCGATCTAAGGGTATATTTGGACTATCTCAGAGGACTTATATCGATAAGGTGCTATGTCATTTTGGCATGCAAAATTGTGCACCAGGAGATACACCTATCGCCAAAGGCGACAAATTCAGCTTGCTCCAATGTCTTAAGATAGATCTTGAGAAAATGGAAATGGAGACAATCCCATACTCTTCCGCAGTTGGAAGTCTCATGTATGCACAAGTATGTACGCGTCCGGATATTGCGTACATAGTTGAGATGTTGGGCATATATTTGAGTAACCCGGTAATGCATCACTGGAAAGCGGTGAAACGGGTACTAAGATATTTGCAAAGAACTAAGGATTATAGGCTCACTTATCGGATATTAGATCACTTGGAGATCGTGGGGTACACCGATTCAGACTTTGTTGGATGTCGTCATCAGGATATATCTTCATGCTAGCTGGAGGAGCTATTTCGTGGAAAAGTGTCAAACAGACACTAGTAGCTTCCTCAACCATGGAGGCTGAATTTGTGGCTTGCTTTGAAACATCAAATCAAGCTATATGGCTTAGAAATTTTGTCATTGGGTTACAAGTGGTTGATAGCATTGAAAAACCACTTAGGATCAACTATGAAAATACAGCTGCCGAGTCATATTCAAAGAACAACCGGAGTTCGTCAAAGTCGAAGTACATTGACATAAAGTACTTGGTTGTAAATAAAAGGGTTCAAAATACTCAAGTGTCTATAGAGCACATCAGCACAAACTCCAATATAGCTGACCCATTTACCAAAGGCTTACCACCTAAGGTGTTTCTTGAGCATGTTGCTCAAATGGGTGTCATTAGACTTTAAGATGCGTTTGCATAGTGGGAGTTTGTTTTATTTGTATTGATATACATTTATGCTCTTTGATATGTCTATGGATATTTGCTTATGTACAGATTATGGTATTAGTATATGAATTTTCTTTCATATTGGTCTGAGCATTTTGACATAAAGTTTGCAACTTCCCATTGTGGTTTAACATTTGGTAGGATAGTTTGACTATTGAAGTCATAAGGTAGGACCAGTTGGAAATAGCTATGTGTGATCGCATTGCAAGTAATTTCCATGCTACACATCCACACTTGATCTATGTCGTTGATTGCTTGAGTGTTGTGACCATTGAAGGTTGAAGTCATGAGTTAATTCGACTAAAGCCGCTTTGATCTTATGCTTTTGTCAATTAATGGACCAGATTGTTGTTTAAGATATTTCAAGGTAGAAATAGCATATTGCGTGCATTAAGGTTACTTCTACCGATCTTAGGAAATTTATATTGTCCAAGTGGGAGATTGATGGAATTTTTGTTGTTTATTCAATATTAATTTCATTAGGTGGACTTTTAATAAGTTTAGTCGATCGTTAAGAATGGCTATTTCAATTTTGTATGCCCGGTTAAAGTGATCAAATTAAGTTAATTATTAAATGGAAATAAGAAATATCATTTTATATAAGCGTGGGGGCAAATAAGGTATTTTTATATGTGTAGAATACTGAAAGTGCAATTTGTTGGATGAAGATAAAGAAGTGAATGGAGGTTTTGATGATTTCCAAAAGTCATCAGCTAAGTAATGGAAGCTTAGCAACCTTTGGGAAATTCAATCTGAGAAGACAAGTAAAATCAGAAGGGTTGAATTTTGGTCCAGAAGACTACTAATCTGATGCTGAGTTCGGAATCAGACTAGTGGATTTCAGCAGAGTCAAATCAGATGAGTTCGGTCTGAATCAGCAGAGTGTTCATCAGCAGAGTGGATTCAATCATCAGAGTAGAAGTGATCAGAAAGTTCTTCCAACGGTTATAAATGCACTTGGCGTAATAAATGTTGTAAGAAGAGGGTATTAAAGACAAATTATTGAAAAGAAACCTCGGATCAGCATGGTATATTTAATGTGACGTGACAGAAAGTACAGCAGAATTGTACTTGCAGAAACCGTTCTGAAACAAGGACCAGTACTTGAGGAAGATATGAAAATTTGTCTCATTTCAACGGGCAGAAATTCAAATTCACGAGTATAAATAGATATGCATTCAAGAGTTAGAGACAACAACACAACTGAGAGAGAATTCAAGCAAGCAAGCAATGACGAAATAGTGAAAAGATTAAAGAATCTCTGCATCAGTGAAAAGAATGTAGCCCCCTTAGAACAAAATTCAGATAATGAGTCTGAAGCAAGTAGTGAAAGTCAAGATCAAACCTCTGAAACAGAGGAAAAAGTAAATCAATTAGAAGAAATGTTCTTAACAGAACAAAATCAAAATCAACAACAATTCCAAGTAAATAAATTATCATCTTCTTATAAGAAGAAAATGGTATATAATGTTCCTGCAAAGCCCTATTATCATAAGCCTACACCAGTTGATTTACAACTTGAACAACATGATGAATATATGACTGTTCAATTTGACGGAAGATCCATTAATGAATGGAATATTGATGGGATGTCTGAATACCAAATGCAAACAGTATTGCACTACATGACTATGTATGCAACTGCTTGTAAAGCAAATGGTAATTCAGACCAAAATATAGCCAAAGCCATAACTCAAGGCTTTACTGGACAATTAAAAGGCTGATGGGATTTTTGCCTACCAGATGAAGCTAAGATGCATATTATGAGGGCTGTTAAAACAGAGGTTCAAAATAACCAGCCAGTACAAGTTACTGACTGCGTTAATACGCTATTATATACTATAGCAAAACATTTTATTGGAATAACTTCTTTGCAACTTGATAAAACTCAAGAACAATTAATGAACTTAAGATGTCAGAACTTGTCCAATTCAAATGGTATAAAGATGTCTTTTTTCTAAAGTCTTTACTAGAGAAGATAGTCAACATGATTTTTGGAAAGAAAAGTTCTTATCAGGACTACCACATTTCTTTGCGGAAAAAACACGCAATAGAATAAAGCAAAAACATAATGGGATTATTCTTTATGCCCTATATACTTATGGAGATCTATCTTCTGAGATTATCTCTGAAGTCATTAATCTATGCAATGAAATTAAATTACATAGGCAAATTCAAAAGGAAAAGGTCTTAGGAAAAAGAATTATAGGAGATTTTTGTGAACAAATTGGTTTACCTCCTATAGGACCATCCAGTGATAAAAGAAAACATAAGACTAATAAAGTCTCAAAAAATTTTAAAAATTTAAATTATTTTCCCAAAAGGGGGAAGAAAGGTTTTCGTAAAGGAAAAAAGAACAAAGGAGAAAGTAATTCAACTCCTAGGTAGAAACCCATTCCATTATGTTGGAAATGTCAAAAACCTGGACACTATGCTAATAAGTGTAGAATGAAAAAGAAAATAAATAGTTTGAATATTGACGAAGGCCTTAAAAGGACGTTAGAAAAACTCTTTCTAAATGAAGAAGACGAGAGAAAATTTTTTAATATTACTGCTATTATAGATGAAGAAGATCCTGAAGAATCTGAAGATTCTGAAGAATTTGAATCTGAATTCGAACAATCAGAAAGCTCTGGTTGTGAAGGAAATTGTGATTACTATAAAGCCTTATGTCAGGCAAATGGACTATGTACTCTAACAAAAGAGGATAATTTTATTCTCGATATCATTGATCAAATTACTGATCCTATAGTAAAAAGAGAAATGCTCCAAAAATATTTGGAACAATATAGTCAGAAAAGGTCTGATAAAGGAATAAAATTTAAAGAACCAGAGACTTACAGTCTAAAAGAAATTCTAAATAGAGCCAAAACCTCTAAAGAAGAACCAGAGGACTCGTGCATTACTGAGTTAATACATGAAGTTAAAATTCTTAAGAAAGAATTGAGTGATTTAAAATATAGAGTGTCGTTAATAGAATTGTTGGTCCCAAGTGGTCAGATGAGGTCTAGAGGGGGGGGTGAATAGACCTCTTTAAAATTTCCTTTTTAAAATTCTCTAACTTTTCTGTTCAGCAGACTAAGCTGATCGAGAACAGTAAGCAGACTAAGCTGATCTAGCACAAAGCTTTGAGCAGCAGAGTTGACCACTCTTCTGATTTCACTCAGCTGATTTTATCAAAATCAGAGTTTCAAAATAAACTAACTTGCAGCGGATTTATCAAGTGTTTTTCACAAGTAGTTTTCTTAACTTTGAAATAGTTTTTATCCCCAGTTTTAACAAACTCCTTTTAAAACTTTTCCAACAGTTAACCTTTTTAAGTGTTTTTAAAAACTGTTCTTTAAAATATGCAGAAATTAATGCAAGTTAAAAACACAAAGGATTTTTATAGTGGTTATATGGATATAAATCCTTTAGTCCACTCTTCCAAGTCACTTAGATCTTGGGTTATACTAAATCACGCAGATTACAGTATACAATGCTTACGCCAAACAACAAATGAGATGGCCGTAAGTTCACAATAGAAAATCACAAAGAAACTCCTATCCTCTGAAGTAATATCGCTCACTAAGATTGATATCTACTCCTCACAACACAGACATACAAAATCACTCAGATTTTACAAGTATTTTCTGTTTTCTCTCGATTTTGCTTCGTCAACAAATGACTCGGCTGATGAGTGTTCTGTTCTTGAGTTTGAGACTTAGAAGAATTCTGCTTCAGATTTTTGCTCTCAAATTGTGTTGTTATCTTCTTCAATCTCACGAACTGAACTATTTATACTAAGGATTTGAAAATCTGCCCGTTGAGAGTTCGCCAGTTGTCAAATCCTCGAGTACTGTTCCTTTTCTGCAGAACGGCTGCTGCGACTGAGCACTGTACACTTCTGCTGTACTTTCTGTCGCATCGCATTAAATGCGCATTAAATGCACCAAGCTGATACGAGGTTTCTCTTCAATCATTTGTCATAAATACCCTCCCTCTTCAGCATTTATTACACCAAGTGCATTTATTACCGTTGCACTAACTTCTGATCCACTTCCACTCAGCTGATCGAAGTCACTTGTCTGATGTGTACTCGGCTGATCCCAAACTTGAACTAATCTGATTTGAGTCAGCTGATAATCCACCAGTCTGATTCCTTCTTCAGCAACAGATCAGTAGTTTTCTGGACCATATTTGACTTGTCTGAATAACTTTATACTTGGTCAAATATCTTCTAAGGTTTGTACTAAGCTTCCACTTAGCTGATGACTTTGGAAATCATCAAAACCTCTCTTCACTTCAAAGTCTTCATCTTCATCCAACAATTTCCCCCTTTTTGATGATGACAAAACTTCAGCTAAGTACCTGTACCTAAACTAAAGTTAAGTCCTCAAAAATTTCTGAGATAGAAATAATATGTTCGAAGCTTGAACTTTTATAGATAGATTTGAGAGATTACAGTGCAAGTTACAAGCAAAATTTGACTTAAGTGAAAAATTACAAGTAAAGAATGCTGATTACAAATTTTCAATAAGTGCCCTAGTCTAGTAATCTAGTCTAGTCCTCAGCTTCTTCATCTTCTTCTTCATCTTCCTCTCCTTCAACTTCTTCACTACTTTCTTCATCTTCACCAGATTAGAAAACATCAGCAAGGCCTTTTAATTTTTCCCTTCTTTCATCAGCCTCGAATCTTGCCTTGATGTCCTCAATTCTTTTATACTTAACGTCTGGATTAAGCTGTTCTTCAGCGGAGTACTTAGAGGCAGCCAATTCCTTGTCAGTTTTAGCTACATCTTTGGGCTCTATTTTATCATCAGCTCCATCTTCAGCTTCCTTTTCAAGTACTTCATCTTCTTTTGGCTTTCCAGCAGCAGCCCGTTGGTCTCGTACTTGAATAGTTGCAGCAGTATCAACAGTTAACTTAACTCCTCTTCCCCCTTTTTGTCAGCATCAGCAGGGTTGAGTTGATCAGGAGTTAAGTTGACAGCAACACAAAGCTTCTTGATGTTTGAATCCATGACTTGTTGTTCAGCACAGTGATGAGTTAGAGTAGTTTCCATGCGAAGTTGAGCAGCTTCCATGCGAAGTTGATTTGTTTTTAAGTCACCAGATTGGTCATTCAGGCAGTCAACATTCAGTTGAAGTGTTGACAGTTCAGTTTGAACTTTGTTGGCAACAGTTGTAAACTCTTGCACAAGAGCAACGTTCTTTTCAGTTTCTGCTTCACCAACTTGTGTTATGACCCTCACGACCCTTGCAATATCAGCTTCATTCCTTTGAAGAGCAGTGTGAAGATGATTTACATCAGCCTTCACTTCTTCAATGCCTCTGCTCATGTTCAATATGCTTTGGGTCAGCATTAAGGAGTTATCTGGTGGTAGAGGAAAATCTTCAATGGCATCCTTGACCATTTTTGCAGTCTCTTCCTGCATTTGCTTAATCATCAGTTTATTCCTTGCCTCCATCTCCTTCATAGTGGTTTCAATCAACAGCTGGATGGATTCCATCAGCGAGGAATGCAAATCAGCAGTAGGAGCAGGGTGTGATGATTCAGCAGGATCCTCTTCTTGTGGAAGTTCAGCAGGGTCTTCCTCCTGTTGAACAGTTGCTTCATGAAGAACAGGACTTTCTTCAGCTTTCCACTCCAAAGCTAAAGGAACTAAGTCCTTAACCATAGTAGGCAGTTTCTTTGATGTATCCAAGTTGATCTCTTCAGCCTTCTGGTCTTTCTTTTGTTCTTCACTAGCTGGCTCATCAGCTATGTGAATGATCTCAGTACCATCAGTAGACACAACTGTCTTCTGTCGAATCAAGTCAGCTGGTACAAAGGGTGATGTAGTCTGTTTAATCTTCAGCTTCTCTTGATAAGTACTGATATCAGAGCCATAACAGATTTGCTGTAAACTTGGCAGACTGGGCGTTGAACTTGATGTTCCTGGTTCAAACCTTGATCTTTCAACCCATTTCTCCAGAGTAGTGTAAACAGCAATCTTGACTGCTCTATCAATTCTATCATCAGTAGGGCTTGGCTTCTTTGGAATTGAATTTTTGATAGCAGTCGCCTCCTGACTGATAATAACTCTAGCATAGTCATGCAGTCTATCCCTTACAAAATCTGAGTCTAAAGCCTTGACAACAGAGGATGTTTGCAACCAGTTCAAAACCCAACGTCCTTCTGTAGCGAACTCCTTCCAGGCTTGGATTTCTTCCTCAGACTTGTTCAATCTGTACTCTCTCCATTGATTGTATCTGATCTTCTCTGGGAGAAAAGTAGTCCTTGATTGAAACAGCTGGTTCAGCCTTTCCAGCTCAGCTTCAAATCTCTTGAAGGCAACAGAGTCATTTTGAACAATCTCAATTGCTCGTCTGACCTCCTTCTTTTTCTTTTTAATTGGTTCAGCCCTTGGTAGCACAAAGTCTCCTTCCTTAGGCTTTTCTCCAATCACGATGCCTCCAGACCTCCTTGGTCCATAAGCATCCTTTGTGCTCTCTTCTAATGCCTTTGCCAACTCTGCTTCTTCCTTGGCAGCCAACTCAGCTTCTGTCATTTTCTTGACATCAGCGTCCTTTTTACTTGCTTCAAGAGCTTTCTTTAGCTCAGCATCATCACGTTTTCGTTGTTCAGCCTCCTCACGCTTCTTCTTGTGATAAGCTGATACTTTTGCTTTGCCAGTTCTTTTCTTTCTGGCATTTCTCGATTCAACAACTGGTGCCGCAGCTGTTGTCTCTGGTAAAGCTATTGCTACAGGTGCAGCAGCAATTGGCTCGAGGATCTGCACTTCAGGATCCTCTTGAGGTTTAGCAACCTCAGCTGTTAGTGTAGGAATTTGTTTCACTTGATCAGCTGACTTCTTCTCAGCAGACTCCTTCACTGATTCAACAGGCCTATCAGCAGATGGAGGACTTTTTCTAACCAAATCAGAAGGCTCAGTATCTTCATCAACGAACGTCATTCTCTTTCTGATGGTTTTCTTTGTATGATGAATAGAAACAGTAGATGTGGCAGTATCTTTTAATGCACTCCTTGTTCTTTTAGCCACATTCTCAGCTGGTAGCTCAGCTGAAACTGTTTTGTCAGTAGATGACCCAACGGACATCTCATTGATTTCCTTGACTGTTTCATCAACAATCAAGTCAGCAGCATCCTTTTTTTTAGGCACAACTGTTTTGGCTTCAACAGCAGGCTTTGCTGTTTGAACAGCTGTCTTGCTCTTCTTGCCTTTGTCAGCAGGCATTTTAGGCTCAGTAGCCTTTCTCTTCTGTTGCTTCTTCTCTGGCACAGCAGCAGGCTCTTTTGATTTACCAGTTTTTACTGCTTCATAAACTTTTAGCTCCTTTGCCTTATGAACATCCTTGCCATTAGTCACATCACATCTCAGATTTACCAGCAGATGACTAATTAATATCCTGTGCAGAGTCAGACCACGCTTCTTGTGATCAGCAAGTATATACCAGATGATATTTGCCCAATTTACCTTCAACCCATAGTAAACAGCTATCATCATATGAAGTCTCTTCATTGGTACACTGTCCAACGAGAATGTGCAATTCTCTAGGACCTTAGCAACTAAATCAGCCATTCTCTGAAACTCATCCTTCAGCTGATTTTTCTTGATGCCTCCAGACATCACTTGATTCTTCTTGGAAGCGATATTCCAGAAATCTGCTTCCAGCGGTTCAGCTAAGGTTGTAATTTCAGTGGACCCATCAAGCGAGAGCCCGTACATCTTGTTCAGCAACTTGGGGGTAACACATATAGCTTTATCCCCAATTTTGGCTTTAATCTCCAGTTTTTCAAAGTCAACGTCCTCTTTGGAACCATAAAATTCCATAACTTGCTCCTTGAAAATCATATCTTCATGGGCCTCCATGAATTTAACCAGAGTAGCCGCTTTGAATTTCTCCAGAATTTCTTTCATCAGTGGTGTTCCAGTTGCATGATACGTCAAGTAATTTAGGAACATACCTTCAGCAGCAGCTTCTTTGGTGGACATTCTGAAAAAGGATTTAGAGAAACAGAGAGAAATTTTGCAGTAGATAGTTTGCAGAATTGCTCTGTATGCTTTTGAAATTTGAGGGTGCGTAAAAATGTAGTAAGCTGATCAGATCTGGATTTATAGAAGTTAATTCTTGTCGGTTTCCGTGAAAAGTGGTAACCGTCAGATCAGTTACAGTAAAAGCAGATCGTGCGACCGTGATACGCGGATTTCAAAATAGCAATAAATATGTCAGACGGGCGGGAAAACGAAACGCCACTTGTCTGTTACTTATAAAAGCGTGTTTCTTATAAAACGTCTTTGTACAACACTTAAATATAAGCTGACATAAATAAAAACAAATGAGTAAAATAATACTTATCTGATAGATGACTTGTCTGATACAATATATCACTAGTGAAAGCCAATATCTAGTGATCTTCCTTCGCTGTTTGTCAATCCAGCAAGATAAATAATCTTCAGTCTTCAAGAATTAAGAACATATCTTCGGATTAAAACACTTTCAACTACTGTCATTGAAGATTTCATCTTTAAAACAGGAGTACCGCTAGTCTTACACGTTCCCCCTGAATTCAAGAATTCATCAGTCAACTAGTCTGTTGAGAGTCAGTTTTCTTGAAGTGTAGTACTTGTTGATATCAGATTAGTTAGCTGTTTGAACCCAGTTTTCTGATAGGTTCCCCCTCAGCTTATGAATCCAATTTTAACAAGCCCAATTCCGCTCTTAGAGTGGAAAATCTTGCATCACTTAATGCTTTGGTGAAAATGTCAGCAATCTGATTATCTGTAAGAACATGCTCAACGATGACATCTCCCTTTTCAACATGGTCTCTGATGAAGTGATGTTTGATCTCAATATGCTTAGTCCTGGAATGACTAGTAGTATTCTGAGTAAGTGAGATTGCACTTGTATTGTCACAGTAGATAGGGATTCCACTGATCTTGATATTGTAATCTTCTAGTTGATGCTTCAACCAAAGTATTTGTGCACAACATGCTCCAGCAGCAATGTATTCAGCTTCAGCAGTAGATATGGATACTGAAGTCTGTTTCTTACTCATCCATGAGATCAGACGACTGCCTAAAAATTGACAAGTACCTGTAGTACTCTTCCTATCAATCTTGCAGCCAGCAAGGTCAGAATCTGAATATCCAATTAGTTCAAATCCTGATTCCCTTGGATACCACAATCCCAATTCTTGTGTGCCTTTGAGATACTTTAATATCCTTTTAGCAGCTAAGAGATGAGATTCTTTAGGATCTGATTGAAATCTCGCACAAACCCCAACAGAATACATAATATCAGGTCTGCTAGCTGTTAAGTATAACAGTGACCCAATTATGCCTCTGTACTTGGTAATGTCAACTGACTTGCCACCTTCATCCTTGTCCAGACGAGTTCCAGTGGACATAGGAATATTAACAGATGAGCTAGTTTCCATACCAAATTTCTTGAACAGATCTTTTGTGTACTTTGCTTGGTTAATAAAAATACCATCAGGTAGCTGTCTAACTTGTAATCCAAGAAAGTAATTAAGTTCTACCATCATGCTCATTTCAAACTTGTTCTGCATCAGCTTAGAGAACCTCTCACACATCTGTTTGTTAGTTGAACCAAAAATAATATCGTCCACATATATTTGAACTAGCAATATATGTTTATCCCATTCAATAGTAAACAAGGTTTTATCTACTTTACCCTTACGAAATCCTTTAATTAAAAGAAAATCAGATAAAGTATCATACCATGCTCTTGGAGCCTATTTCAGTCCATAGAGAGCTTTCCTCAGACGATATACTTTGTCTCCTTGTTGATAAACTTCAAAACAAGGAGGTTGTTCAACGTACACTTCTTCTTGCAATTCTCCATTGAGAAAAGCAGACTTCACATCCATCTGATAGACAGTGAAGTTCTTGTGAGCAGCATAGGCTAAGAACAATCTGATTGCTTCTAGCCTTGCAACTGGTGCGAATGTCTCATCAAAATCGATGCCTTCTTCTTGGCAATAACCTTTGGCCACTAGTCTTGCTTTATTTCTGGTGACAACACCATCTTCATTCATCTTATTTCTGAAAACCTACTTAGTGCCAATTACTCTTTGATGAGTAGGTCTGTGAACTAAGTACCAGACTTCATTCCTTTCAAATTGATTCAACTCTTCTTGCATTGCTTCAATCCAGTGAGAATCACCAAGAGCTTCATCAATTAACTTAGGCTCAATTTGTGAAAGAAAACTTAAAAACATTGTTTCATTTGCAGTTGACCTTCGAGTTCTTACTCTATCCAAAGGATCACCAATCACTAACTCAGGTGGGTGATCTCTGAGCCATCTGAGATCAGGTTGCAAATCTGGATGTTGACCTCTTGATTGATCTTGCAACACTACTGTTGGAGTTTCAGTAGTAGTCTGTTGAACAGTCTCTGGTCTGTCAGCTGTTCGCAACTCCTCTGTTAGACAATCAGCAGACTGATTTTGAACAGCACTTGAGTTAACAGCTTGAGTTAAATCAGGTAGTATGATGGGTACATATTCTTCATTTCTTTCCACACTCAATTTCTGAAGTTCAGCAGATATCTCTGGGATTGCACTTTGATTCTTTTCAGAAGATTGGCTTGGTTCATCAAATACTACATGAATAGATTCTTCTACAAGTAGAGTTCTTTTGTTAAACACTCTATAAGCTTTACTAACAGTAGAGTAACCTACAAAAACAGCTTCATCAGCCTTTTCTGCAAATGCAGTAAGGTGATTTTTCCCATTATTCAAAACATAACATTTACAACCGAAAATCCTAAGATAATGTAAATTAGGCTTTCTGTTGTTCCATAGCTCATAAGGTGTCTTGTTTTGACTTTTGTTGATCATACACCTGTTCTGTGTATAACATGCTGTATTTGTAGCTTCTGCCCAGAATCTTTGGGGCAGTTTTGCTTCGGCTATCATCGTCCTGGTAGCCTCCTTTAGAGTTCTGTTTCTCCTTTCAGCAACTCCATTTTGTTGAGGGGTTCTGGCAACAGAGTATTCATGACTGATTCCTCTGGAATTACAATACTCTTCAACAGTAGAGTTTGTAAACTCAGTCCCTCTATCTGATCTGATCTTCAATATTCTTTGACTCTTCTCATTCTGGATCAGTTCCATCAGATTGGTAAGCAGTTCCTTGGTTTCACTTTTCTTCTTCATGAAAATCACCCAAGTGAACCTTGAAAAATCATCCACAACAGCTAGGCAGTATTTCTTTCCACCATTGCTGATTGGATCAATAGGGCCAAACAAATCCATATGTAACAGCTCCAAAATTCTGGTTGAAGATTGGTGCTTCTTGCTTTTGAAAGAGGATTTCACTTGTTTACCCTTCTGACATGCGTCACACAGCTTGTCTTTGCTCATGACTGTTTTTGGAATTCCTTCTACCAAATCATTCTTTATCAGTCTGTTTATGGTCTTGAAATTCAAATGATTCATTCTTTTGTGCCAAAGCCAACTAATTTCACTTGGTGAAGAAGCCACCAAACAAACATTTGAATTCTTGTCCACAGAATTACAGTCGACTACATAGATGTTTCCCTGTCTTCTTCCAGATAGAATGACCTTCTTTGTTCCAACTTGTTCAACATAGCACTTATCTGATGAAAACACTACGGAAAATCCCTTGTCACAAAATTGACTTATGCTCAGCAGATTGTACTTCAGGCCACTAACATATGAGACGTCAGATATCTCTATGTTTCCTTTGATAAGCTTTCCAACAGCTACAACCTTGCCTTCTTTGCTGTCTCCAAAAGTAACTCTTGGACCATTCACAGCAACAGCATCTGCCAGTTCATGTATGTCTCCACACATGTGCCTTGAACATCCACTGTCCAAGTACTATTTCTTCACTACTTTACTCCTACTCCTAATCCTAACCTACAAAACAAAATAAAATGTTATAGGTACCCTTTATTGAGAGGGTCCTGGTGGATTAGTATCACCTTTGACAACCCAAGATGTTGAAGTCTTAGGCTTCTTAGCCTTTGCAGTCTTAGCAGGAGCATGAGCAACTTCATTTACATCATAATCAGCAGGCATATTATGTTGATAATCATTATGATGATGATAAGGCTCATAAGCAGGATATGATGCATGATAAGCAGGGTAAGCATGCATTGGTTGGTGAGCAGGATATGCAGCATAGTGAGGTGGATAATGAGGTGCAGCATAATAAGGTGGATAAGCAGGTTGCATATAATAAGACTCATTTCCATACCAAGCATTTTTGTTATAATTTCTTTGCTTCTTAGATTTGCTCTTTACTTGCTCTTTAACAGACGACTTAGCTTTACTAGTCTGATTGGTTTTACTCTTATCAGCAGACTTCTTGGGGCTATTCTGCTGTTTGGTTTTACCAGTCTGTTTTTCATTTTCAGGCTTTTTACCCTTCTTAGCCTTAGGAGTTTTTATCTCCTTTTTCTCAATCTCAGGTGAAATGGGTTTAGCAGTCTGAACATATAAGATAATATTACTATTATCAGCAGATATAAACTTCTCAGCTTTGTTCAGTTCTAAACTTTCTTTTACTAAGGGAGTACTCTGTTCAGTTGGTTTATCTATTAACACAACAGACGACTTAGGAACAGACGACTTGTTATGTAAAGATATTCTAGCTTCAAGTTCCTGAATTTGTCCCTTATACATTTCACATTCAGCTCTCAGAGATTCACATTCATGCGAAAGCTTTTTATACATGGCTGATTCTTCAGGTTTTTCAACCTTAAGTTTCAGCTTAGCATTTTGCTTTTTCAGCAGAATCATCTCGTCCTTAAGCTTAGCAAGCTCATTAACAACATCTACTTTGTTGTTCATCATTTGCTCAAATGAGCTAAACAGTTCAAGCTCACTTTCAGAGAGTATTACCTCATTGTCAGAATCTTCAGATTCTTTTGCCATGAGACAGAGCAGTGCAGGTGAGTCATCAAAAACAGAGTCATCACTTGAAGTGCCAGATTCTGTGCTAGATGAGTAGATGGCTGCCATCTTTTCAGCTTCAGCCAACAGCACCTTGCTCTTTTGGTATCTCTTCTCTCTTCTTTCTTTTCTTTGTTTCTTTTCCTCCTCCGTGTACTTCTCAGCTTTTGGATATGGGCAGTCCTTGATGAAATGTCCCAATTTCCTGCAATTATAGCACATCATTTTGGATTTAAAATCATCCTTAATATCATGAGAATTAGAGGTAGGTTTAGAAGTAGAAGCATTGTTATATTTGTTCTTCATTTTTCTCTTGTAGAACTTCTTGAACCCGTTCAGTAACAACGCAACATCGTCAGCAGAGTATTCTTTCTTTTTCAGCACTATGGCCTCATCAGATGAGTCCACTTCTACACTTCTCCCAGCTGATCTTCTTGTTCTTTCTGCAGCGACCAGTGCAGCAGTGGGGCCAGAAGTTGAGGTCTCTTCTATTCCCATCCTTGGCATTTTATACACGTACGCCTTGAGTACAGAAAACAGCTCCGTCAGGGACATCTTCCCCAGATCCCTTGATTCTTCCATCGCTGTGACCTTCATGTTGAACTTTGGTGGCAGCGCCTTTAGAACTTTGACATTGATCTCCTTATCAGAGAACGTCTTGCCCAATTTCAGCACGTTGTTCAACACTTTTGTAAACCTTGAGTCCATCTGGTCAATGTTCTCTCCAGGTTTCATTTTGAAGTTATCAAACTTCTCCATGGCGACACTCAGATTGTGTTCTTTTATGGATTCGTTTCCTTCGCTCATGTCACGGACTTTGTCCCACATCTCCTTAGATGTTTTGCAGTGTTTGACCTTGTCAAACCTTTCGTTGTCCAGGGCCTTGGTCATGATGAAGATTCCAACCTTATCAAGATTATTCAGCTTGATTTCGTCAGGTGTCATTTCTTCAACATCTTTTTCAACGACCTTCTCTACGCCGTCAACCATGATTTTCTTTGTAACTTTGATTGGACCTTGAGTTATGCATCAGTACATATTGTCATTGTAAGCAGCAAGGAAAATTTCCATGCGTATCTTCCAGTCCTCAAAGCTCATACCGCTTATGTGGGGAACTAGGCTGATACAGTCCATTTTTCAAAAAGTTTTATTTTCAAAAAGATGCTCTTTTGAAAACTTTTGAAAACCTTTGAAAAAAACACTTAAGGATCAAGCTCGTTGATCAGGCAAATGATTCAGATGAACCACCTGCTCTGATACCACTTGTTGGTCCCAAGTGGTCAGATGAGGTCTAGAGGGGGGGGTGAATAGACCTCTTTAAAATTTCCTTTTTAAAATTCTCTAACTTTTCTGTTCAGCAGACTAAGCTGTTCGAGAACAGTAAGCAGACTAAGCTGATCTAGCACAAAGCTTTGAGCAGCAGAGTTGACCACTCTTCTGATTTCATTCAGCTGATATTATCAAAATCAGAGTTTCAAAATAAACTAACTTGCAGCGGATTTATCAAGTGTTTTTCACAAGTAGTTTTCTTAACTTTGAAATAGTTTTTATCCCCAGTTTTAACAAACTCCTTTTAAAACTTTTCCAACAGTTAACCTTTTTAAGTGTTTTTAAAAACTGTTCTTTAAAATATGCAGAAATTAATGCAAGTTAAAAACACAAAGGATTTTTATAGTGGTTATATGGATATAAATCATTTAGTCCACTCTTCCAAGTCACTTAGATCTTGGGTTATACTAAATCACGCAGATTACAGTATACAATGCTTACGCCAAACAACAAATGAGATGGCCGTAAGTTCACAATAGGAAATCACAAAGAAACTCCTATCCTCTGAAGTAATATCGCTCACTAAGATTGATATCTACTCCTCACAACACAGACATACAAAATCACTCAGATTTTACAAGTATTTTCTGTTTTCTCTCGATTTTGCTTCGTCAACAAATGACTCGGCTGATGAGTGTTCTGTTCTTGAGTTTGAGACTTAGAAGAATTCTGCTTCAGATTTTTGCTCTCAAATTGTGTTGTTATCTTCTTCAATCTCACGAACTGAACTATTTATACTAAGGATTTGAAAATCTGCCCGTTGAGAGTTCGCCAGTTGTCAAATCCTCGAGTACTGTTCCTTTTCTGCAGAACGGCTGCTGCGACTGAGCACTGTACACTTCTGTTGTACTTTCTGTCGCATCGCATTAAATGCGCATTAAATGCACCAAGCTGATACGAGGTTTCTCTTCAATCATTTGTCATAAATACCCTCCCTCTTCAGCATTTATTACACCAAGTGCATTTATTACCGTTGCACTAACTTCTGATCCACTTCCACTCAGCTGATCGAAGTCACTTGTCTGATGTGTACTCGGCTGATCCCAAACTTGAACTAATCTGATTTGAGTCAGCTGATAATCCACCGGTCTGATTCCTTCTTCAGCAACAGATCAGTAGTCTTCTGGACCATATTTGACTTGTCTGAATAACTTCATACTTGGTCAAATATCTTCTAAGGTTTGTACTAAGCTTCCACTTAGCTGATGACTTTGGAAATCATCAAAACCTCCCTTCACTTCAAAGTCTTCATCTTCATCCAACAAGAATTAAAAAATTTTGAAGTTGATCTCAGTCCTAATCTGAACGAAGAAAATGAAGATTCTTCAAAATTGGAAAATATAAATGCATCATTAACATTTGTTAATATGATTGATAGGGTTATCACCCATAAATGGCACATTAAAATAAAAATAATTGTCCATAGAGAATATACTCTATCGGCAATTGCTATGGTTGACTCAGGAGCTGATCTAAATTGTATCAATGAGGGATTAATTCCTTCTAGATATTTCTCTAAAACTACCGAAATTCTCAATGCTGCTGATGGCCGCAAACTTATAGTAAAATATAAGTTACAAAATACTGCTATCTGTAATAATGGAATTTGCTTAGAAATGCCATTTATAATGGTTAAAGATTTGCCTCACGATGTAATTCTAGAAAATCATTTTCTTCATATGCTTTATCCTATTAAAAGCATTACTGAAAAAGGAATAAATAGTACTGTTAATTCATAGGAAATAACATTTGATTTTATTACACAACCTCGTTATCACGAAATTGACTTAATTCAACAAAAAATAAAAAGAAAAGAAAAATTTCTTAATTCCTTATATCAAGAAATTAATTACAAAAAAATTAGCTGAAAAATTACAGCAACCTCATATCCAGAAGAAAGTAAATGAACTATAAGAATTTATAATTAAAACAATATGTGCAGAAATTCCTAATGCTTTCTGGAAAAGGAAAAAACATATAGTTCATCTTCCATATGAACCAGATTTTAAAGAAAATCAAATTCAAACTAAGGCTAGACCTATAAATTGATGAGTTATTACTCAAAGGGTTAATTAGGAAATCCTATAGTCCCTGGAGTTGTCCAGCATTCTATGTTGAAAATGCTGCAGAATTAGAAAGATGAGTCCCACGGCTTGTTATCAATTATAAGCCATTAAATAAAGCATTAAGATAGATTAAATATCCTATCCCTAATAAAAGGGTTTTGTTAAATCAACTTTACACAGCTAAAGTTATGTCAAAATTCGATATGAAATCTGGATTTTGGCAAATTCAAATTGCCGAAGAAGACCGCTATAAAACCGCATTCACTGTACCATTTGGACACTACGAATGGAATGTGATGCCGTTTGGGTTAAAAAATGCCCCTTCCGAATTTCAAAATATAATGAATGAAATTTTTAGCCCATATACTAAATTTTGTATAGTATATATTGATGATGTCTTAATTTTTTCAGACAATATTGATCAGCATTTTAAACATTTATATGCATTTATTAATGCCGTTAAAAGAGCGGGATTAGTTGTATCTGTGTTGGTCCCAAAAGTGGTCAATGAGGTCTATAGGGGGGGGGGGTGAATAGACCTCTGAAAACTTTAAAACTTTTTCTCTAACTTTTCTAATCAGCTGACTAAGCTGATCGAGATTTGTAAGACTACTAAGCTGATCGCGCACAAAGCTTTGAACAGCAGAGTTGATCACTCTTCTGATTTTCACTCAGCTGATTTCAGATGTTAAATCAGAGTTTTTAGAAACTAGTTGGCAGCGGATATTCAAAGTGTTTTTCACCAAGTTGTTCCTCGTTAAGTTTTCTCACTCAAAAGATTTTATACCCAGTTTTTACAACTCCTTTTAAAATCTTTTGACTAAATCGTATGTTTGAGTTCTTTCAAAAATATGCAAAGAAAAGCAAACAGTAAATCAAACACACAGGATTTTTATAGTGGTTATATGGATAGAAATCCTTTAGTCCACTCTTCCAAGTCACCAAGATCTTGGGTTATACTAGAAAACACACAGTAATCAAGTATACAATGCTTGCGCTGATCAACAAATGAAAAGCCACAAGTGCGCTATAAGAAATCACACAGAAATCCTACACTCCGAAGCTAGATCACTCACTTAGATGGATCTACACTCCTCACGCTATTTTCAGTACAGAAGATCACTCAGAAATCCTATACTAGGAAGCTATATCACTCACAAAGATGGATATACACTCCTCTCTTTTACAGCTGAAAGTCACTCAGACAGACAACTAAATTCTCTGTTCTTCAACGAAAAGCTTTGTCAACAAATGACTTCGGCTTGTGATTAGATGACTCAACTGATGGATCTTGCTCTTATGATATGATCTTGAGTTGTGCAAGCTCTCTTAGATCTTCAGTTTGTCTTCTATTTATACTCCTCGGATTTGAATTTCTGCCCGTTGAAAATGGCAGCAGAAATCTGCAGTCCTCGAGTTCTGGTCCTGAAAACGCGGAACGGCTCCCTGCAACTGTTATTCTGTACACTATGTTGTACGGATTTTCACTTTATGTCAGTCGCATTTAATGCTCTCAGCTCACAGCTGGTTCCCGTTGATAAGCTTCCTGACCGTCTTCACTCTACTGGTGGAAGTACTCTGCTGATGATCACTCTGCTGATCACTCGGCTAATGGCTTCTCGGCTGATTCAAGAATGAACACATATATCTTGACTCGGCTGATAACACTCATCTGATATCCCACTTTGCTGATTCGGTCACTTAGCTTCCAGACCATGAGATAGGTTTCACTAAGCTTTTCAGTTCTTAGTTGATGACTTCCAAATTAGCCTTCTTGACTATTATACCCTTTTTGTCATCTTCAAAACCTTCTCTAAATTATACCAACAATTTCCCCCTTTTTGATGATGACAAAACCTTCAACTAAGAACACATCTAAGTTTCTGATTTAGTCTTCATACCTTGAGATGAAAATTCTTTTGGTCTGATACAACTTTCAAAAGATACCACTTGTACTTGATGGTTCTTTTTCCTTTTCTGATCTTCTGCTTAAAGGGTTCTTAGTTGCATCCTTTAATCTTCCCCCTTTTTGTCATCAACATCAATACATAGTTGCATCTTTATCTTCCCCCTTTTTCTTCTTTTAATCCCTTTTTCTTTGATGAAGATTGCAAACTTCGTATGCTGAAGACAGGTAGATAAGTACTTGGCTGATCGAGGTAGTCTTCTTTGCCGTTTATCACTCCAGCTAGAAAATTTCCCCCTAACTTCAAGAATTTTTACTACTTGATACCACTTGCGGTCTGATTCCACTTGTAGTCTGATACTACTTAGTCAGCTGATATCACTTGTTGATGTGATAACACTTGCTGATACCACTTGGTGTAGTACATTCTTGAATGTCACTTGGCTGTTAAGTTCCAGCCGGCTGATGAGAACCAGTCTTCTGATAACTTCATTTTGACTTATTGAAAACTTCATCTTTATTTAGGAGTACCGCTAGTCGTACACGTTCCCCCTAAGTTCAAGAGTCTGTAGTCAAGTAGTCTGATGAGAGTCAGTCTTGACAAATACTCAGCCGTTGAATTCCAGTAAGCTGTTTTGAGGTTGATCTTCTGATGTGTTCCCCCTCAGCTTATGAATCCAAAATCAACAAACCAGTCTCTTTTGTCACATGGTTGACTGATACCACTTAAATAGTTGTATCACTTGTTGCAATCAGTTGTTGGTCTCTAATACCACTTGGTCTCTGAAACCACTTGTTATTCTTCAACTTTTCAACAATCTTGCGTTCCTTGAAATCTCCAGATGTAGAGTCTACCACTTGAAAAATACCACTTGATGTTACCACTTATTTGATAACATTTGTTGATATATGCTTGTTGGTGAGACCACTTCTTGAACTCGGTAAAATTTGCAAGGTAGTCAACTCATCTTTGTCATTTCACATGTACTTCACCTGTAAAACAGAGGACAATTTTTGGTACCCTTTGTTTGCTGGGTCCAGCAGGGTTAGTACAACCTTTGACATGTGATGATCTAGTGACTTATGTTTTATCATGATAATACCACTTGTTGGCACTTGATACCACTTGTTGGTATTTGAAGGTCATGATTAAAACAATGCTCATAAGCAAGGTAAGATGCATGAAACATGTGATAAGCATGCATATTGAAATGAGGATGGCAATCAGTACAGTGAAAATGATCAGCATGATAATATGAATAAGCATAGTGCATAATAATGATTATCATAATGTGATTCAAATTCTTGCCAGATAATTCAGTTTTGCCTCAATTTCTTACCTGAGTTATTTAATAACTCTCCTTAGATTCAACAGACTTGATACCATTTTAAATTTACTCCTATCAGCAGCCTATTTCAGCTTACTCGGCTGATGAGTTTACTAGTCTGGTTAGTCTTAGGTAGCTTACTAGGTTTTCTAACCTATTGAGCATCAGTAGACTTGTTCTCCTAAGCCTCTGATTTCTTCTTGTTTAGAGAATGATGCAATTATTTCTTTTAAATTCATTTATATTTTTCACTACTAATTGCATACTCAGCTTTTAGAGTTTCATTCTCATGCTCAAGCTTTTTGTAGTCAGCTGATTCTTGAGATTTTTCAACCTGAAGTTTCAGTGATCTGATTTGCTCTTTTCAGCAGAGTCATCTCTTCATTAAGCTTGGCAAATGCACAAACAAATATTTGAATTTGTAATTTAGCATTTATTCAATCGATTCAAATAATGCATTACATTAATCAGTAGAAGTCACCTCAATTAAATTTTATGGCAGTTAAGCATAGGGTTTCAGGTACTTCTTCAAATTCTTTATCAGACGACTGACGGTCTGAATAAGATGTGCAGGAGTTTATTAGCTTTGCTGCATCAGCTAACTTTGTTTTGCTCTTACTAAGCTTACGCTCCTTTTTGGCACGCTTTTCCTTTTCAGCAAACTTCTCTGATGATGAGAGTGGATGATCTTTGATCAAGAGTCCAAACTCCTCTTCGTTGTTGTCTCTAAGTTTTGCTTTGGAGGAATCCCTGTTTTATTGAAAATGATCAGAAGAAGATGAAGTAGCATTTTTATATTTTAGTTTCATTTTCTTCTTGTAGAACTTCTCAAAATCTTTCAGCAGCAGGGTAACGTCGTGAGCAGTGTAGACTGTTTCTGATCTCAGCAGAGTCTTCTGTCTTGACTTGTCTGACGCCATTAGAGCAGCAGTAGGATCTGAACTGGTTGACACTTCTAATCCCAATCTTGGCATATGATACTCATACGCTTTGAGAGATGAGAACAGTTCGGAAAGAGAAATCTTCTCGAAATCCTTTGATTCTTCCATGGCTGTCACATTCATGTTGAATTTGGGTGGCAAAGCCTTGAGAACCTTTGTGGTGATCTCCTTGTTCGAAAATTCTTTACCAAACCTTAGAACTTCATTCAGAGCTTTGGTAAATCTGATATCCATCTGATCAATCGTTTCACCAGACTTCATCTTGAAATTTTCAAACTCCTCAAGAGCCACACTGAGCTTGTGTTCTTTGATAGCGTCGTTTCCTTCGCTTAGCTCGCAGACTTTATCCCACATCTCTTTGGCAGTTTTAAAGTGCTTGATCTTCTGGAATCTTTCTTCGTCTACAGCTCTGAACATGATGAACTTCGCCTTTTTATCAAGATTTATTAACTTGATTTCTTTAGGTGTCAGCTCATCCAGCTCTTTGTCAACTATCTGATCTGGTTGACCAGCAACCTTCACAGTCTTCTGGAATCTGAATGGTCCTTTTGTAATACATGTAAACATATCTTCATTATAAGCAGCAAGAAAGATTTTCATTCTGATTTTCCAGTTTTCAAAGCTCATATGACCAATGTGAGGAACATGGTTTATGGCATCCATTTTTCAAAAGGTTTTGATTTTCAAAATATGCTCTCTTTTTGAAAAATTTGAAAAACACACTTTGGATCAAGCTCGTTGATCAGGCAGCTGATTCAAGATAAACCACCTACCCTGATGCTACTTGATGGTATCAGGTAAATTACCAGAGCAACCCGCTCTGATACCACTTGTTGGTCCCAAAAGTGGTCAATGAGGTCTAGAGGGGGGGGGGGGGGGGGGGGGGGTGAATAGACCTCTGAAAACTTTAAAACTTTTTCTCTAACTTTTCTAATCAGCTGACTAAGCTGATCGAGATTTGTAAGACTACTAAGCTGATCGCGCACAAAGCTTTGAACAGCAGAGTTGACCACTCTTCTGATTTTCACTCAGCTGATTTCAGATGTTAAATCAGAGTTTTTAGAAACTAGTTGGCAGCGGATATTCAAAGTGTTTTTCACCAAGCTGTTCCTCGTTAAGTTTTCTCACTCAAAAGATTTTATCCCCAGTTTTTACAACTCCTTTTAAAATCTTTTGACTAAATCGTATGTTTGAGTTCTTTCAAAAATATGCAAAGTAAAGCAAACAGTAAATCAAACACACAGGATTTTTATAGTGGTTATATGGATAGAAATCCTTTAGTCCACTCTTCCAAGTCACCAAGATCTTGGGTTATACTAGAAAACACACAGTAATCAAGTATACAATGCTTGCGCTGATCAACAAATGAAAAGCCACAAGTGCGCTATAAGAAATCACACAGAAATCCTACACTCCGAAGCTAGATCACTCACTTAGATGGATCTACACTCCTCACGCTATTTTCAGTACAGAAGATCACTCAGAAATCCTATACTAGGAAGCTATATCACTCACAAAGATGGATATACACTCCTCTCTTTTACAGCTGAAAGTCACTCAGACAGACAACTAAATTCTCTGTTCTTCAACGAAAAGCTTTGTCAACAAATGACTTCGGCTTGTGATTAGATGACTCAACTGATGGATCTTGCTCTTATGATATGATCTTGAGTTGTGCAAGCTCTCTTAGATCTTCAGTTTGTCTTCTATTTATACTCCTCGGATTTGAATTTCTGCCCGTTGAAGATGGCAGCAGAAATCTGCAGTCCTCGAGTTCTGGTCCTGAAAACGCGGAACGGCTCCCTGCAACTGTTATTCTGTACACTCTGCTGTACGGATTTTCACTTTATGTCAGTCGCATTTAATGCTCTTAGCTCACAGCTGGTTCCCGTTGATAAGCTTCCTGACCGTCTTCACTCTGCTGGTGGAAGTACTCTGCTGATGATCACTCTGCTGATCACTCGGCTGATGGCTTCTCGGCTGATTCAAGAATGAACACATCTATCTTGACTCGGCTGATAACACTCATCTGATATCCCACTTTGCTGATTCGGTCACTTAGCTTCCAGACCATGAGATAGGTTTCACTAAGCTTTTCAGTTCTTAGTTGATGACTTCCAAATTAGCCTTCTTGACTATTATACCCTTTTTGTCATCTTCAAAACCTTCTCTAAATTATACCAACAATCTGCAAAGAAAATAAAATTATTTCAAACTGAAATAAGGTTTCTTGGACACACTATTAAGGAAGGAACTATCTTTCCTATAGATAGGTCCATAGCTTTTGCGGATAAATTTCCGAATGAAATTAAAGAAAAAACTCAACTACAAAGGTTTCTTGGAAGTTTAAATTACATAGCAGACTTCTACAAAAATCTTGCAATTGATGCAAAACCTTTATTTGAAAGGTTAAGAAAAAATCCCCCTGAATGGACAAATATCCATATAGAGGCCGTTATAAAAATAAAAAATAAAATCAAGGAAATTCCTTGTCTCGCAATTGCTAACCCTAATGCTTTTAAAATTGTTGAAACAGATGCATCCGAATTAAGATATGGAGGGATTCTGAAACAAAAAATTGATGATAAGATTACTCTTGTCAGATTCGCCTCAGGAATTTGGCAAGGACCAAGAAAAAATTATTCCACAGTAAAAAATGAAATTTTATCAATTGTATTATGCGTTCAAAAATTTGAGAGTGACTTATTAAATCAAAAATTCCTAATTAGGGTTGATTGCAAATCTGCTAAAGATATTTTAGAAAAGGATGTTAAAAATATAGCTTCTAAACAAATTTTTGCTAGATGACAGGGAATTTTATCTGTCTTTGATTTTGATATAGAATTTATTAAAGGATCAAATAATTCTTTACCTGATTTTCTAACACGTGAATTTTTACAAGGCAATGGACAAGAGGCCTAAAGTCAAGGACAAAGGGAAGTCTAAAGAGACACCTCTCAAAAAAGACATGTCTTATAAGACAATGGTTGGAAAAACAGTTGAACAATTAAAAGATGAAGCCTTAAAGGCAACCCCGAAAGAATTAAAATTAAGAGATGATGCATATGCTATTGCCATCCAGACTAATTTGTCTACTGAATTTGTTTATCCATATATTCCATATTCTACTATATGGATAACACCGCTTGAGCTTAAATATGCTCACCTCAATGCTAATGAAACAGCTTCTTTCTATTTGAAAGATTCTGCTGATCCTTACCTTTGGCCTAAGGCGTATAATTTCTACTATTCCATTTTACAAATTACTAAATCTGTTGAATTCGACTCTATTACAAGGTCTGGAGCAGAATGGGCTTACTCTAAAGCCTTTATCAAAAAGGTTTATACTCCTGAAACTTGGAATGGAGATCTTTATAGAAACCATGAAATTCCCCGTGGTCATAGAAAAGAATTAGAAAAATTCTGGTTTAATTATTTTGATTATATTAAAGCTTGGGAATGAGCCTTTTGTTATGACAATAGGCAACGAAAACATAGTTGGTTTATTCAGTTTAGAGATTTAAATACCACTAATCTTCCACAGTAGTTTATTAAATGGTTCTATAACTGGGGATCTCATCCTATTATTTTCCCCGATAAAATTAGATGTGTTTTTGAAGATTTTAAGAAATCTAACCCCTCATTAAAAACACCTGAGCTTAATTTTGTAACTTTTTATCAAGTCCCATGGATTGTTAAATGGGATGTGGTTATTTCCTAGGTAACTAAATTCGCGGGTGGGAGGGTGTCGCGCGCTCTCAATTCGCGAATTGGAGCGTATTTTGAAAATTCGCGATTAATTCGCGCACTCAATTCTATAAATTCGCGCACTCATATATCAAAAGTCGCGATTTGCTGAATTATGTTGAAAAATAACTAGTTTTCTGTTTGCAAGATGAGATGTGACAATTGCTGCAATTAATGACACACCTCATGCGCCTCCCTGTTCAATCTCACCATCATTTCCCACTTTTCAGTTGTCAGAGAGAACATCAAGTCAAATTGATGTTGGAATTAAATAATAGTACTCAATTATTTTGAACTTTGAAGAAGGGGCAATGTTGTACTTCTGTTCAATTTGCTATTGGATATAAAATTAGACTGTACTGCATAAATTTTACAAATCTATGGCATCAATATTTCGTCAGTTTTATACAAGAATTTTGTGACATTGCTTCTTTTTTAACTTTTTTAACTTTAATCTAAAATTATACACCTAAATAACTAAATTGAATTATTAATTATGTAAAAAATGAAGTCTTATTTACTAAGCTTTTTATATTTTTAAATATTTTATAACCTAGTACATTAGATTGTCCAATGTTACAGTACTACTATATAAGAATATGAAAATGATTTGTTCATAAAACTAACACATCTTGTTAACTTCAACAGATAGAGTAGTATTTTATTAAGTGTTAGGAAGTTAAAATAATCTTAATTCGATGTACATAAAAAATAGAATATAAAGACAGATATATAAAATAATATAAAAATATTAAAAATTGGCGCTCTATAGGCGCTCTTAAAATCAATATTTTCAAAATTTGACGCTCCACGCTCTCGCTCGCGCTCTACGCTCCCGCACCCGCTCCGCGAATTAGTTACCTAGGTTATTTCTAATGTACCCATTAAAAAATTTAAGGTCACTATCACTCATGTTCCTGCACTAGGACGAAGAATATTAATTAGATGGTGGGAAAATTTTGAATTTTTCAAAGATTAATTTTTTGCACAAAAGGGTATTGTTTCATTCGAGCCACCTCCACCGAAGACTCCAATTCCTAAACAGGATATTGCTGAATTACTTAAAGAATTGATTGCCTCATCGTCATCGTCCAAAGAAGATATGAGGAAACAGCTTAAAGATATTTTGGGAGAATCATCTGATTCATCTAGCCACAGTGCCTCTGACAATGAGACTCAGAAGACCGACGACACCATGATTGATTCTCAGGACCCATATGCATAATTCATGGTTACTGTTCGGTTATTGTTCATCTTAATGTTCGGTTACTGTTCATCCTACTGTTCATCATAATTTGTGGTACTGTTCATTTTACTGTTCATGTCGGCCATAATTCACGGTTACTATTCATTTTCCAATTTGAAGAAAGTTTTGGCGTCCGCCAGCTCTGAAGTCCGAGTTTGGAGTCCGTCAGCTGCCTATATATAGGCCCTCCATTCACAAAAGGGGACACGCTCGATTTTAGACCTTCATCTACAACAGCAAACTACCCCTTCTCACTCAAGATAAAATCTTTCTGCATTTTGTATTATATACTCAAAATTTTGTAAAATTTGTAAATTAGCTTGCTAGTTTGGTTTGTATCCAGCTGCTACTGCTCTCTCCTCCTACTTTTATGTATATGACCTGGTACCCTTGTGGTATCAGAGCCACGTTGGACTAGGCATGGTATTGTATTATTAATGTTCATTAATGTTCGCATTATTGTTATTATGTCTTATTATTGTTATGTTATTAATGTATGTTTGTATTATTGTTATTTTGTATTATTTTTGTTATGTTATTAATGCTTATTTGAATGATTAATTTTAAGTTTGTCTTAGTTAATTCTGAGTTCTATAGTTTGTGCTTGAGTGATTACAAATTTTATAAAGGTTTATGTGAACAGTTCCCGGATCATCCTGATTACAATCATTACGTGTGTTTGCGTAACCATAATCAAAGTTTAATTAAACGTATAAGTGCTTTACTTGCAACTTAGTCTTTTATGCCCCCATTAAAATTGGTTACTCCTAACATTAAGTTTTGTGAGTTATATAATTTTATTAAAGAAGAATATATAAGATATAAGAAAAATTGTGAAAGGTTTCCAGACGATATTTGGTATATTCACCAAAGAGATTATTATCGTCAACTGCTTATTCCCTTCAGTATTTTATTAGCAGCTTAATTTCTTGGGTTCTACTTTTTGTCTTATTCAGTATTTTAGATTGAAGCTTTGGTTCTCCAAAGTATAGTTTTACAGTGAAACCCGGGGATTTTCCCTTAAGTCGCGTAGCCTGTTTTGTCCCTGTCTTTGGCCGGTGTAAAGGCTGTTTGGGATTGGCATAAAGTGATCTGTAAAATTATGCAGAGGATTGCCAGATCTTTGTCTAAAAGACAAGGTGAGACAAGCGGTAGTAAGAAAGAAATTATTCTAAATGAAAATTTCGAAAAATCTTTACAGAACTGGAAATTACCAGTACAATCTTCTGCTTATAAACAGAAAGGAACTTTTGAATTTTCTTCTGATTATGTTGTTAAAACCGTTGAAGAAGCTATTCCTTTAACTGAAGGATACAATTCTTTCCAATTACTATCTAAAAATTCAATTGAAAAACATAGACAGCAATATAAATTTCTTTATGTTGATTTAATTCAAGTAGGTCTAAAGCCTGCTACAAGACTCGGATTGAATACATCCGCACAATTTGTGTACGGGATAAAAGACATAAAAAATTTCATGACTCCTTATTAGGAATAATTGAGTCTAGTCTTTGTGATGGACCTATTTACTTCTCTTGGTTTCCAAATTTTACTCTATCTCTTACAGATCCGACCCTTATGAACGCTTTGTGCCTTGATATTAAATCTGATGGGTTTAATATGATGCAAGGATCGGAAAATATAATCCTTATTTACAGGATTCAATATAAAGTCATGAACACAGTAGTGCCAAAAATAAGAGATTTTGCTTTTGAACAAAAGGGATCTACTACTTTGTTTATTACAAATCTATCAAAAAGTAATTTAAAAGTACCCAAAATAATTACTTGGGATCAGGTTAATCTACCTGAACAATGGGTTTTAGAAAAGGCAAGTGAACCTGTTAAACAGGAAAATAGAGAATTAGAGGAAATAATTGAATATCCTGATGGAGATGTTGAAATTAAATTCTCTAATCAAAGAATTGCTAGACTTAATTTAGGACAAAGTAGTCGATTTACTAGACCTAATTTAGCAGGTCCAAGTAGACTTAATTCAGGAAGAAGATCAACTTCTTCCGCCCCCTTATCCAAATTTGAAAAAGAAACCATATTAGGAACAAAATTTACTCTTGATGGCGTTAATCAACCTGAATATAATGTTAGCATACCATCTACTGTTACCCCAACAGAAATAGAGGTAGATACTAACACAGAGAGAAAATCACCTACTGCTTCTGATATGGGTTATCACAGTGAAACAAGTGTTTTAACTATCACAATTCCTGAAGAAGTTAATTTTCCATTTGAAGAAATTGCTAAAAAATTGTTTTATTCTCCCGAAAATGAAGTTAAAAGAAAATGGTTTTTCCAAGAAGATATTAAAAGTCAACAGAAGTTATTTACATCTTATAAAAGATTTCTAAAGATAAATAAAGATGTCATTGATTTCTTTGATTTCTTGAAAAAATACTTTTATTTAAATAAAAAACAATTTCCGAATTTTAAAAAAAAACTTTTATTTCAACAATTGAATCTTCTATAATAGGAATTTCGTTGCTAAAAATGAAAAAGTTTTCAAAAGCATCCACCCTCCAGAAGTAAATTTAGCCGTTAAAATTGACGGAGAAGAAATTCTCGCTACACCCTATAGAAAAGGTGATAATATTGAAGCCGTTGTGCAACAGAATAATTTTACAAACTTAACTTTCAAAACTATGGGAGACCAATTAAATAGAATTGAGAAAAATATTGATCTAAAATCAGATCAACAAAAGGTTTATAAAGAAGAGACTTCAGTAATTGATAAAATAGTTTTATTTAAACTAATGACTTCTGAAAAGATTGAGGAGAGAGCAGTAGCAGCGGGATACAAACCAAACTAGCAAGCTAATTTACAAATTATACAAAATTTTGAGTATATAATACAAAATGCAGAAAGATTTTATCTTAAGTGAGAAGGGGTAGTTTGCTGTTTGTAGATGAAGGTCTAAAATCGAGCGTGTCCCCTTTTCTGAATGGAGGGCCTATATATAGGCAGCTGACGGACTCCAAACTCGAACTTCAGAGCTGGCGGACGCCAAAACTTTCTTCAATTTGAAAAATGAATAGTAACCGTGAATTATGGCCGACATGAACAGTAAAATGAACAGTACCACAAATTATGGTGAACAGTAGGATGAACAGTAACCGAACAGTAAGATGAACAATAACCGAACAGTAACCATGAATTATGCATATGGGTCCTGAGAATCCATCATGGTGTCGTCGGTCTTCTGAGTCTCATTGTCAGAGGCACTGTAGCTAGATGAATCAGATGATTCTCCCAAAATATCTTTAAGTTGTATCCTCAGATCTTCTTTGGACGATGACGATGAGGCAATCAATTCTTTAAGTAATTCAGCAATATCCTGATTAGGAATTGGAGTCTTCGGTGGAGGTGGCTCGAATGAAACAATACCCTTTTGTGCAAAAATTGAATCTTTGAAAAATTCAAATTTTTCCCACCTTATAATTAATATTCTTCGTCCTAGTGCAGGAACATGAGTGATAGTGACCTCAAATTTTTTAATGGGTACATTAGAAATAACCACATCCCATTTAACAATCTATGGGACTTGATAAAAAGCTACAAAATTAAGCTCAGGTGTTTTTAATGAGAGATTAGATTTCTTAAAATCTTCAAAAACACATCTAATTTTATCGGGGAAAATAATAGGATGAGATCCCCAGTTGTAGAACCATTTAATAAACCACTGTGGAAGATTAGTGGTATTAAAGACTCTAAATTGAATAAACCAACTATGTTTTCGTTGCCTATTGTCATAACAAAAGGCTCATTCCCAAGCTTTAATATAATCAAAATAATTAAACCAGAATTTTTCTAATTCTTTTCTATGACCACGGGGAATTTCATGGTTTCTATAAAGATCTCCATTCCAAGTTTCAGGAGTATAAACCTTTTTGATAAAGGCTTTAGAGTAAGCCCATTCTGCTCCAGACCTTGTAATAGAGTCGAATTCAACAGATTTAGTAATTTGTAAAATGGAATAGTAGAAATTATACGCCTTAGGCCAAAGGTAAGGATCAGCAGAATCTTTCAAATAGAAAGAATCTTTCAAATAGAAAGAAGCTGTTTCATTAGCATTGAGGTGAGCATATTTAAGCTCAAGCGGTGTTATCCATATAGTAGAATATGGAATATATGGATAAACAAATTCAGTAGACAAATTAGTCTGGATGGCAATAGCATATGCATCATCTCTTAATTTTAATTCTTTCGGGGTTGCCTTTAAGGCTTCATCTTTTAATTGTTCAACTGTTTTTCCAACCATTGTCTTATAAGACGTGTCTTTTTTGAGAGGTGTCTCTTTAGACTTCCCTTTGTCCTTGACTTTAGGCCTCTTGTCCATTGCCCTGTAAAAATTCACGTGTTAGAAAATCAGGTAAAGAATTATTTGATCCTTTAATAAATTCTATATCAAAATCAAAGACAGATAAAATTCTCTGCCATCTAGCAAAAATTTGTTTAGAAGCTATATTTTTAACATCCTTTTCTAAAATATCTTTAGCAGATTTGCAATCAACCCTAATTAGGAATTTTTGATTTAATAAGTCATTCTCAAATTTTTGAACGCATAATACAATTGATAAAATTTTCTTTTTTACTGTGGAATAATTTTTTCTTGGTCCTTGCCAAATTCCTGAGGCGAATCTGACAGGAGTAATCTTATCATCAATTTTTTGTTTCATAATCCCTCCATATCCTAATTCGGATGCATCTGTTTCAACAATTTTAAAAGCATTAGGGTTAGCAATTGCGAGACAAGGAATTTCCTTGATTTTATTTTTTATTTTTATAACGGCCTCTATATGGATATTTGTCCATTCAGGGGGATTTTTTCTTAACCTTTCAAATAAAGGTTCTGCATCAATTGCCAGATTTTTGTAGAAGTCTGCTATGTAATTTAGACTTCCAAGAAACCTTCGTAGTTGAGTATTTTCTTTAATTTCATTCGGAAATTTATCCGCAAAATCTATGGACCTATCTATAGGAAAGATAGTTCCTTCCTTAATAGTGTGTCCAAGAAACCTTATTTCAGTTTGAAATAATTTTATTTTCTTTGCAGATACAACTAATCCTGCTCTTTTAACGGCATTAATAAATGCATATAAATGTTTAAAATGATGATCAATATTGTCTGAAAAAATTAAGACATCATCAATATATACTATACAAAATTTAGTATATGGGCTAAAAATTTCATTCATTATATTTTGAAATTCGGAAGGGGCATTTTTTTAACCCAAACGGCATCACATTCCATTCGTAGTGTCCAAATGGTACAGTGAATGCGGTTTTATAGCGGTCTTGTTCGGCAATCTGAATTTGCCAAAATCCAGATTTCATATCGAATTTTGACATAACTTTAGCTGTGTAAAGTCGATTTAACAAATCCCTTTTATTAGGGATAGGATATCTAATCCATCTTAATGCTTTATTTAATGGCTTATAATTGATAACAAGCCGTGGGACTCCTCTTTCTAATTCTGCAGCATTTTCAACATAGAATGCTGGACAACTCCAGGGACTATAGGATTTCATAATTAACCCTTTGAGTAATAACTCATCAATTTCTTTTTTGCAGATTTCAAGTTGGTGAGGACCCATAGCAATAGGTCTAGCCTTATTTTGAATTTGATTTTCTTTAAAAGATGAACTATATGTTTTTTCCTTTCCCAGAAAGCATTAGGAATTTCTACACATATTGTTTTAATTATAAATTCTTGTAGTTCATTTACTTTCTTCTGGATATGAGGTTGCTGTAATTTTTCAGCTAATTTTTTGTAATTAATTTCTTGAGATAAGGAATTAAGAAATTTTTCTTTTCTTTCTATTTTTTGTTGAATTAAGTCAATTTCGTGATAACGAGGTTATGTCATAAAATCAAATGTTATTTCCTGTGAATTAACAGTACTAGTTATTCCTTTTTCAGTAATGCTTTTAATAGGATGAAGCATACGAAGAAAAGGATTTCCTAGAATTAACATCGTAAGACAAATCTTTAACCATTATAAATGGCATTTCTAAGCAAATTCCATTATTACAGATAGCAGTATTTTGTAGCTTATATTTTACTATAAGTTTGCGGCCATCGGCAGCATTGAGAATTTCGGTAGTTTTAGAGAAATATCTAGAAGGAATTAATCCCTCATTGATACAATTTAGATCAGCTCCTGAGTCAATCATAGCAATTGCCGATAGAGTATATTCTCTATGGACAATTATTTTTATTTTAATGTGCCATTTATGGGTGATAACCCTATCAATCATATTAACAAATGTTAATGATGCATTTATATTTTCCAATTTTGAAGATTCTTCATTTTCTTCGTTCGGATTAGGACTGAGATCAACTTCAAATTTTTTTAATTCTATTAACGACACTCTAGATTTTAAATCACTCAATTCTTTCTTAAGAATTTTAACTTCATGTATTAACTCAGTAATGCACGAGTCCTCTGGTTCTTTTTTAGAGGTTTTGGCTCTATTTAGAATTTCTTTTAGACTGTAAGTCTCTGGTTCTTTAAATTTTATTCCTTTATCAGACCTTTTCTGACTATATTGTTCCAAATATTTTTGGAGCATTTCTCTTTTTACTATAGGATCAGTAATTTGATCAATGATATCGAGAATAAAATTATCCTCTTTTGTTAGAGTACATAATCCATTTGCCTGACATAAGGCTTTATAGTAATCACAATTTCCTTCACAACCAGAGCTTTCTGATTGTTCGGATTCAGATTCAAATTCTTCAGAATCTTCAGATTCTTCAGGATCTTCTTCATCTATAATAGCAGTAATATTAAAAAAAAATCTCTCGCCTTCTTCATTTAGAAAGAGTTTTTCTAAGGTCCTTTTAAGGCCTTCGTCAATATCCAAACTATTTATTTTCTTTTTCATTCTACACTTATTAGCATAGTGTCCAGGTTTTTGACATTTCCAACATAATGGAATGGGTTTCTGCCTAGGAGTTGAATTACTTTCTCCTTTGTTCTTTTTTCCTTTACGAAAACCTTTCTTCCCCCTTTTGGGAAAATAATTTAAATTTTTAAAATTTTTTGAGACTTTATTAGTCTTATGTTTTCTTTTACCACTGGATGGTCCTATAGGAGGTAAACCAATTTGTTCACAAAAATCTCCTATAATTCTTTTTCCTAAGACCTTTTCCTTTTGAATTTGCCTATGTAATTTAATTTCATTGCATAGATTAATGCCTTCAGAGATAATCTCAGAAGACAGATCTCCATAAGTATATAGGGCATAAGGAATAATCCCATTATGTTTTTGCTTTATTCTATTGCGTATTTTTTCAGCAAAGAAATGTGGTAGTCCTGATAAGAACTTTTCTTTCCAAAAATCATGTTGACTATCTTCTCTAATAAAGACTTCAGAAAAGAAGACATTTTTATACCATTTGAATTGAGACAAGTTCTGACATCTTAAGTTCATTAATTGTTCTTGAGTTTTATCAAGTTGCAAAGAAGTTGTTCCAATAAAATGTTTTGCTATAGTATATAATAGTGTATTAACGCAGTCAGTAACTTGTACTGGCTGGTTATTTTGAACCTCTGTTTTAACAGCCCTCATAATATGCATCTTAGCTTCATCTGGTAGGTAAAAATCCCACCAGCCTTTTAATGGTCCAGTAAAGCCTTGAGTTATGGCTTTGGCTATATTTTGGTCTGAATTACCATTTGCTTTACAAGCAGTTGCATACATAGTCATGTAGTGCAATACTGTTTGCATTTGGTATTCAGACATCCCATCAATATTCCATTCATTAATGGATCTTCCGCCAAATTGAACAGTCATATATTCATCATGTTGTTCAAGTTGTAAATCAACTGGTGTAAGCTTATGATAATAGGGCTTTGCAGGAACATTATATACCATTTTCTTCTTATAAGAAGATGATAATTTATTTACTTGGAATTGTTGTTGATTTTGATTTTGTTCTGTTAAGAACATTTCTTCTAATTGATTTACTTTTTCCTCTGTTTCAGAGGTTTGATCTTGACTTTCACTACTTGCTTCAGACTCATTATCTGAATTTTGTTCTAAGGGGGCTACATTATTTTCACCGATGGCGAGATTCTTTAATCTTTTCACTATTTCGTCAACCATTTCAGAAGAAGAATCTTGTGGTTTTATTTTAAAATCAATCTTTTCAGAAGTCATTGGTTTAAATAAAACTCTTTAATCAATTACTGAAGTCTCTTCTTTATAAACCTTTTGTTGATCTGATTTTAGATCAATATTTTTCTCAATTCTATTTAATTGGTCTCCCATAGTTTTGAGAGTTAAGTTTGTAAAATTATTCTGTTGCACAACGGCTTCAATATTATCACCTTTTCTATAGGGTGTAGCGAGAATTTCTTCTCCGTCAATTTTAACGGCTAAATTTACTTCTGGAGGGTGGATGCTTTGGAAAAAAATTCCATTTTTAGCAACGAAATTCCTATAATAGGAAGATTCAATTGTTGAAATAAAAGTTTTGTTTTTAAAATCAGGAAATTGTTTTTTATTTAAATAAAAGTATTTTTTCAATCAAAGAAATCAATGACATCTTTATTTATCTTTAGAAATCTTTTATAAGATGTAAATAACTTCTGTTGACTTTTAATATCTTCTTGGAAAAACCATTTTCTTTTAACTTCATTTTCGGGAGAATAAAACAATTTTTTAGGAATTCCTTCAAAGGGAAAATTAACTTCTTCAAGAATTGTGATAGTTAAAACACTTGTTTCACTGTGATAACCCATATCAGAAGCAGTAGGTGATTTTCTCTCTGTGTTAGTATCTACCTCTATTTCTGTTGGGGTAACAGTAGATGGTATGCTAACATTATATTCAGGTTGATTAACCCCATCAAGAGTAAATTTTGTTCCTAATATGGTTTCTTTTTCAAATTTGGATAAGGGGGCGGAAGAAGTTGATCTTCTTCCTTAATTAAGTCTACTTTGACCTGCTAAATTAGGTCTAGTAAATCGACTACTTTGTCCTAAATTAAGTCTAGCAATTCTTTGATTAGAGAATTTAATTTCAACATCTCCATCAGGATATTCAATTATTTCCTCTAATTCTCTATTTTCCTGTTTAACAGGTTCACTTGCCTTTTCTAAAACCCATTGTTCAGGTAAATTAACCTGATCCCAAGTAATTATTTTGGGTACTTTTAAATTACTTTTTGATAGATTTGTAATAAACAAAGTAGTAGATCCCTTTTGTTCAAAAGCAAAATCTCTTATTTTTGGCACTACTGTGTTCATGACTTTATATTGAATCCTGTAAATAAGGATTATATTTTCCGATCCTTGCATCATATTAAACCCATCAGATTTAATATCAAGGCACAAAGCGTGCATAAGGGTCGGATCTGTAAGAGATAGAGTAAAATTTGAAAAACAAGAGAAGTAAATAGGTCCATCACAAAGACTAGACTCAATTATTCCTAATAAGAAGTCATGAAATTTATTATGTCTTTTATCCCGTACACAAATTATTGCGGATGTATTCAATCCGAGCCTTGTAGCAGGCTTTAGACCTACTTGAATTAAACCAACATGAAGAAATTTATATTGCTCTATGTTTTTCAATTAAATTTTTAGATAGTAATTGGAAAGAATTGTATCCTTCAGTTAAGGAAATAGCTTCTTCAACGGTTTTAACAACATAATCAGAAGAAAATTCAAAAGTTCCTTTATGTTTATAAACAGAAGATTGTACTGGTAATTTCCAGTTCTGTAAAGATTTTTCGAAATTTTCATTTAGAATAATTTCTTTGTTACTACCGCTTGTCTCACCTTGTCTTTTAGACAAAGATCTGGCAATCCTCTGCATAATTTTACAGATCACTGTCAACGGTTTATGCCAATCCCAAACAGCCTTTACACCGGCCAAAGACAGGGACAAAATAGGCTACGCGACTTAAGGGAAAATCCCCGGGTTTCACTATAAAACTATACTTTGGAGAACCAAAGCTTCAATCTAAAATACTAAATAAGACAAAAAGTAGAACCCAAGAAATTAAGCTGCTAATAAAATACTGAAGCAAATAAGCAGTTGATGATAATAATCTCTTTGGTGAATATACCAAATATCGTCTGGAAACCTTTCACAATTTTTCTTATATCTTATATATTCTTCTTTAATAAAATTATATAACTCACAAAACTTAATGTTAGGAGTAACTAATTTTAATGGGGGCATAAAAGACTAAGCTACAAGTAAAGCACTTATACGTTTAATTAAACTTTGATTATGGTTACGCAGACACACGTAATGATTATAATCAGGATGATCCGGGAACTGTTCACATAAACCTTTATAAAATTTGTAATCACTCAAGCACAAACTATAGAACTCAGAATTAACTAAGACAAACTTAAAATTAATCATTCAAATAAGCATTAATAACATAACAACAATAACACAAAATAACAATAATACAAACATACATTAATAACATAACAATAATAAGACATAATAACAATAATTCGAACATTAATGAACATTAATAATACAATACCATACCTAGTCCAACGTGGCTCTGATACCACAAGGGTACCAGGTCATATACATAAAAGTAGGAGGAGAGAGTAGTAGCAGCGGGATACAAACCAAACTAGCAATAGCAACCTTTGGGAAATTCAATCTGAGAAGACAAGTAAAATCAGAAGGGTTGAATTTTGGTCCAGAAGACTACTAATATGATGCTGAGTTCGGAATCAGACTAGTGGATTTCAGCAGAGTCAAATCAGATGAGTTCGGTCTGAATCAGCAGAGTGTTCATCAGCAGAGTGGATTCAATCATCAGAGTAGAAGTGATCAGAAAGTTCTTCCAACGGTTATAAATGCACTTGGCGTAATAAATGTTGTAAGAATAGGGTATTAAAGACAAATTATTGAAAAGAAACCTCGGATCAGCATGGTATATTTAGTGTGACGTGACAGAAAGTACAGCAGAATTGTACAGTGAACAGTTGCAGAAACCGTTCTGAAACAAGGACCAGTACTCGAGGAAGATCTAAAAATTTGTCACATTTCAACGGGTAGAAATTCAAATTCACGAGTATAAATAGATATGCATTCAAGAGTTAGAGACAACAACACAACTGAGAGAGAATTCAAGCAAGCAAGCAATAAGTCTCAAAAACTCAAGTACAGATCACCATCAGTCAAGTCATCTGTTGACAAAGCAGAGTTGAAGAAACAAGCAAAAACAAAATCTGAATGATTTCTGTAAACTTTGAGTGTTGTGCGAAGTGTATATCTATCTTTGTGAGTGATATAACTTCATAGTATAGGTTTTCTTTGTGATCTCCTATAACGAACTTGTGGATTTATCATTTGTTGTAAAAGCACAAGAAGAGTGTACTAGGTTACTTAGTATTTCTAATATAACCTAAATCTTCGTGATTTAGAAGAGTGGACTAAAAGACATTCTTGTTTATATAACCATTATAAAAATTCACTGTGTTTGATTACTTGCATCTTTACTTGCATATTTCCAAAAGCATACAAACACCCTTGAACAAACTAATTTTTTTTAAAAATGAGTCTTAAAACTGGGGATAAAAAAAAATTTAAGTAAGAAAATAACTTGTTTGAAAAACACTTGACAAATCCGCTGCATACAAGTTTCAAACTCTGATTTAAATTGAAACAGATAAGTAAATCAGACGAGTGGTCAACTATGCTATTTAAGCTAAGTGCACAATCAGCAAAGTAGTCTCACAAGTTTCGATTAGCTTACTCTGCTGAGAAGAAAAGTTGGAGAAATTTAAAAAGATACAGAGATTTATTCACCCCCCCTCCCCCACTCTAGACCTCAGCTGACCACTTGGGACCAACACAATTACTAAACTTTGATGGGCTAGTTTAGTAATTACATAATTATTAACTGCTGATGCAGTTAATAAATAGGGAGACTTGGTCCCTGGGTCAGTTACCACCATAGTTGTTAAAGGCGAGCGCTTCGCTCGCCTTTGCCCGAGGCGAGGCGAGGCGAGGCGAGCCCTCATCGCCTCGCCTCGCCTCGCTACGGTCATCCCCAAAAAGCCCTGCAAGGCGTCGCCTTGCTCGCCTTTGGCGCCGCCTTAAGGCGGTGCAAGGCGGCGCCTTTTGGGGGGTCCTTGAATTTTTTATTTTTTATTACTTTTAAAATTAAAGTAAAGTACCAGTTTTGCCTGACTCTCTTTCTAGAAACCCTATCCTGCCTTTCTCACACTTGCCGTCCGCCTCACCGTCATTGGCCATGATAGTTGCAGACTGAATTAGGTCTAGAAGCACCCCGTTTCTACCTCTGTAATTCATGTACTTTTCTTTTTATTATATACTGTATAAAACTCATATTTTACTATACAAAGTGGGAACATGGGTCCACCACTTTACTTTCCCCACTTGTCTGTCTACACATTATCTTTGTCTACACATTAATACATTTTAAGTTTATTTGTTTATTTTTTGTTTGTCACTTTCTTATTTATCTGTGCATTTAATAATTTATGCATATTTTGAATTTACTTGATATATTCATAGACACTATTTAATCCAATTATTTATTTACATAAATAGCTAAATAATTTTGTTTAATTATATTTAAATATATGCATTTTATTCAAGTAGATATTAGTATTTACTTAAATACATTGATGTACTTATTTTATTACTTATATAAATTAATGTATGAGTTTTATATAAGATTATATATACATATTTATTTACTTAAAAACATAATCAATCCTAACTTTTTATTTAACAACATTTTCTTAAATATATAACTACATATTATTAGTTTATTACTAATAATTTTTATTCACAAGCGCCTTATCCCCAAAAAGCCCTCGCTTTTTGCATCGCCTCGCCTTGAGGCAAGGCGAGCCCTCATCGCCTCGCCTCGCCTCGCCTTACGCCTCAAACAACTATGGTTACCACACAAAAAAACAACGTGTTCTCTCCCCACTATCAGAGAAAACAACTGAAGAAATTTTTTTTGGTAACCAGATCTAGAAATTCAAGTCTTGGGTGATTCAATTCATCAATTCCTTCAAGTTCAAATCATTCATTCAAACTTCGTGACAATAGATTCTGGTAGGTTTTTTTAAACCCCTACGGTGAGTAATCCTTTTTTAATCGACTAAATCGATCTAGGGTTAGAAAATCCACTTTCATGTTATATGTGATTTTCATCCATCAACTATAAAAAAAGTAAACACTTAATTTTCCAAGAGAATATTAGATGCTAAATCATTGTGCATACCTTTAGTAAATCATCAATAATGCTAATAATTGCGCTAGGAATTGGTAAAGATGACATCCAATCTTGGCTATATTTCCAGCATTTTCTTTTTGTTCAGTGAAATGCTTTTGGCATCCCTTGATCATTCTGCCATGAAACATTTGATAAAAAAAGTTTAGTTAAGCCACACCACACCATGTAATAGTTGGGATAAACAAAAATCATTTAAAGCCAAAAACATTAATGAGTAATTTGTACCTGCACTCTATCAACTAATGTATATAAAATTAAGATATTATTGTAAACATAATATGTCCCTGATTGATTGCACAAAACTCAGATAAAGGAGAACTTACTTTGCATGACACCCAAATAAGGATAATTTAATACTACTCAGTAAAGTTTGAAGTTTTCTTTCCTTCAAAACTTCTTTGTTAATGCATATTTAAACCAAAGAACATACATCTAAAGTCATTGAAACCAAAAGTAGATAGATACATCTAAAGCCAGTCATAAGAAAGAAGGAATGTCTGTGTGGAAGTTCAATCTGAAACCAACTCAAAGATCAAGCAATCATTTTTTAAATTTCAAATAAATTAATCCTAATCCTAGAAAATTAGAAGTGATGTCAAAATTGTTCATTTGACCAAAATACAGTTTTCAAATAATATAAAGATAGATCTTAGACAAAATAAATGTTTCCTACTATAATATATAAATAGGCTGATGGAAGCTTGGATATATCCTTAAAAAATTTAAATATAGGCATATTTTATAGTCTTGTTTCATTGATGTTTAATCCTTAATTAGCTAAGAGATTAGAAACCTAGTGAAATTAATGTAGATTAATTAAACACAAGATGTTTATTTAAAAATAAAATACATACTTTATAAATATTGAGTGGGAGAAGGACATATATGGATATATCCTACGGTCTCTATTATTAGTTTAATATAGTGAAATATGGGTAGCGCCTCGAGATGCCTAGTTTGCATCCTCCCTACGGAAGGTGTCTAACTTATGTCAATAACAAGATTAAACTTCCTTGAGATAGGACTAATTGATGTATTTTAGCTTGATCATCCCTACGGAGGCAAGTCTAAGTTAAGTCATAAAGTCTTAAATAATAGGTTACGCTCATAAATGTGTTAAAGTTCATAATGATGATGCCAATAGACATTAGTTTACTTCAATAAGCAAACTATTAAAAACTATATTGAATAGAGTACATGAATATTAATATAGCTTTTGGATTAGTACATCCTCCAGAGTACAATTGTAATCCTATTTGTTCAGTGAAGCTTGTAAAGAACTTGCTGCCAACAGACATCACATCGCATTATTCAGCGAACTGCTACATAACAGAAGTATAAATACTTAAATACTTAATCAATCTGAATCAATCAAGCGATATTATTTTTGCTATTAAACATATTATGAAACAACTACAAACAATCTATTTGGATTACCATTTGACAGAAAATCAATATGATATTGCAGTGGACATGGAGGAACTAATCTAGCCTAGTGTTGTTTAACTAAAAATTACTTAGATATTTATCAAAATAAAAATATAAAACTTAAGAATCGAACTGATGAAGTAAATTTAAGCTTCAAAGTTTGATGAGGCATTTTATCAAACATATCACCTCCAAATTAATATGACGATAAACTAATTGGCTTCTTTACCTGATTTTTTCAAAACTTATTCCTGGATTACTTAAATTTCTATTTCTTCCATCTCCATCTCCCATTTCCACCAGAGTGTATCCAATCAGAATGAAGTTGCTTCCATGGCTGCGAGATCTGTCGCCAATGTCTTGGTGAAACATAATTATGAATTTGTATTAGAAAGAAACAAAATGTTTGCAATTATGTTACTAAAAATGTTAAAAAACACTTTGTAATTCACAATTACAGATAGGCAACTTGACAGGGAAAATGGCAGTTGTGGAGATAGTGGGGAGGTTTCTGAGAGAAGTGGGTAGTTGGGAGAAAGTGGGATAAAGTGGGTCGTTGGCGTCTAAAAAGAATAAAAGAAGAAAGTAGGAAACCTAGTTTATTTCACTATTTTATTGAAAAAATAATTCTAAATTCTCATAAAATAGTATTGAGTCAAAATAAGGAAATTTTGACAAATTCACTCCCTCCAAATAATAGTAAGTAAGATAAGATAAGATGTCTAAATTGTCATTCTCTTGATATTTAAGCCTGAGCAAAAGACAAAAATAATCTCTATGCTTTGTCTAACTTTCAAAAACTTTCTTGTATTATTTTAACTCCCAAAAAATTCCATGTGATCTTAAATAAGTGTCAAATACACCCCCAAAGAGATAGTGTGTTTTCAAACGCCAAAATTGCAAGTATTTCACATTTTGCTTTTGATATGACAATTTTATTCCTGACATCGAAAGATAAAAACACCCCCTATGCTTTGTTTAACTCCCAAAAAACACCCGATGGATCATTTTAAATCCCCAAAACCCCCATGTGTTTGATTTTAAATACTACACTCTACCCAAGTAATATATACTTAATTTTTCAAAAAGAATAAACAAATTTATAAAAAAAAACAAACATATAGGGGTAATCTTGTCATTCCATCAAAAGTCAAAAATAAAATTATAAGTATATATTACTTGGATCGAGTGTGATATTTAAAACCAAACTCAAGGGATTTTTTGGGAGTTAAAATAACACAAAGGGATTTTAAGAGTTAGACAAAGCATAAGGGGTATTTTTGTCTTTTGCTCTTTAAGCCTTCATTTGAAGTTGGTTCAGTTTCGCCTATGTTTGCCCAATGTTGCAGTTTTGTGAAATTAAGTCAACATTAACCCAAATATTCTCCCGGTACTGATTTTACTAAACTCATATTTCAATTAATATATTCAAACCTCATAAACTCTAACACTTACTTTTCTTCTATAAAAATCATTGATTTGACAACAAAAAAATTCCCTCAAATCACATTTAAACTCGAATCATATCTCAATAAATTATCAAGGGTAAACATCACCAATGGTCCTTATCATTAACTTTTTACAGAGTGGTCCCTCTTGTGTTTTTTCCCACGTTAGTCTCCACTATGAATTATTTGTTTCACTTCGGTCATTTACAAGGGGTCTTTTACTTATAGTGTTACAATTTCATCCCTCATAAAATTGTTTCTTTATTAATTTAGTCCCTCATAATGATAAAATTGTTTCTTTATGAATTTAGTCTCTCATAAAATTGTTTTGGCACTTTAATTCATCTTGGATCACCTGAAAATGATCAAAGTGAAACAAATAATTCATGGTGGGGACTAACGTGAGAAAAAAACACAAGAGGAACCAGTCTATAAAATAATAATAATAAAGAGAATAATTAGTGATGTCTACTCAATTATCAATAAACTAAACTCAACATCTCAAATCAAATTAAATGGTATTTCAGTGATTTTACTTATACCACTCAAATCATTTTTTCAAAATCAAACTCAAGTCAACACCGATTAACATGAACCCTAAAGTTTTTTCACAAGTTAATTTAATTGTTCTTGCTGTCAGTTACAGAACCCAAAGAATAAAAAGTGCAACTTTATTGAATTAAAGCCCAAATACTCGAGCCTATAAGTAAAGAGTTGGTCTCTAGGATTCGGGCTTGGTTCATAAGGGCCAAAAAGCCATTTAGTCCAGCAAGTTGGGCTAAACCAAATCCAGCCATCTTTGATCCTAATTGGGTTGGTTCAATAATTGTTTGTATTTTATTACTTCATAAATTTCTGAAAATTTGGTGTCGATCCAATATGGAAGCTGTTTCAGTAAAATGCTCTTTTATTAATAGTATTTAACAAGATGACATTTTTTTTACCAAATTATGGTACAAAGGGTGGTCCTCAACTTACTGTGCCTTTTGTGAAATTTAATTCTGGTGAAAAGGTACCGATTAGTTGTGATTTAACTTCTTTTTTAAGAATCTAAAAAGAACTAAAAGTACTAAAGAATAAAAGACATATATATAGTATTTTCAAATTATTTAGAAAAGTAGTTGAAGGTTAATTTTTGAGTATTTAATAACTAAGTAAAGATTGAAAAGGACAAAAAGTATGTTGTATTTCTAGAAGTACGTTCATGTCTATGTTGTATGGATACTGACACGGCGACATAGAATCGACACGACGATATAGATTTTTAAAATTTACAAAACACTACACGAAATAGACACAGGTGTTAAAATAAATTACTATATAACAAAATAAATTTTGTTATAGATATTATGTTTAGAAGATACTAATTTTTGTTTGCTTGTGCTTTTAGCTTTTTCTTGGGTGTGGAGAAGCAAAAGAAGTTGGACTTCAAAACGCTTTTGTTGTCCTATAAGCTGAAAACTTTTATTGAGCATTTGCAAACCACATTTAATAATGCATTTGCATATGAGACCTCAATCGCGTCTAAATTTGCATGCTAACAATTACGCCCCCAGCCCCCCCTCAAAAAAAAAAAAAAAACCAAGAATTTGTTGATATTAGCAAAAAGAGTTCACTAGCCCACTGGTTGGGCATGTGCAGTTTCTTTTTGAGGCCATGTGTTAATTTGAACCTCTAGGAGAACTTTGTCCCCCCTTTTACTAAGTTTATTAGTTTTCTTTATGAATTATTTATGCAGTCTGATATTCAAAAATAAAAGCTGGATTTATGTTTTAAATGTTTCCATGCTTTATTAATTTTTCAATATTTTGAAACATTTATTTAATGAACTCTGAAATTTTTTTTTTTTTTTTTTTATCTTTTGTATAAGAAAATTGTTAGTACATTTTCTATCTTTTCTTGGATAAACCATAGTATTAGTTTTTGTTATTTTATCAAAGTATAAAAAGACAATCGACTTTGCTACCAAAAAATTCTTCATCCCCCTACAATAATCGTCTAGCTCCGTCATTGGAGCCCCGCATCCCCCGAAAATTATGTCCTTAATATATTTGTAGTATATATTATTTGGCAGTAATATTTGAAAAAAGTAAGTAGACCATGGTCTGGGCTATTGCACTATAAACCCTAAGGTTAAAGTTCAAATCCCTGTGGTCTCATATTTTTTTCCCCCCCAGTCTCATTAAAACCTTCTTTTAAATGTTTTTAAGCGTTTTTATTTTTAGTAATTTATGAATATAATTAATAAAATGGTTATAAGGATTGACATATAAACATTAATATAGTTATTTAATCAACATATGTTTAAGCCTTTTTATTTTTTAATATACATATAATTAATAATATGGTTATAGGAATTGACGTACAAACATTAATATCGTCATATGATCATCATATATTAAATATTTGATTGTCATGAATGCACTCATGTACAACAAAAAAATGTTTCATAATTAATTTTGTTAATTATTTTTAACTATTTATTTTATATAACTATATTTATGCAGTAAAATGCTTTTATATTTGATCAATTCATTAATATTTTGAATCGTTTGTTGAATGGACTCTTAAAAAAAGTTAATAATATATTTTTCATCTTTTATTGGAAAAAAATTTACATTGTTACTTTATTTTAATTTAGTTCTTGTGATTTTGTCACAACATCGAAAATAAATTGAATTTGCTAAGAAAATATCCCCCCCCCCCCATGTGAAATGCTCTAGTTCCACCACTGATGATGCCCCATAGGTATTTCTAATCAACACACAAAAAAAAAAATCATGTCAAATAACTCACCTTCAAGAAAGTGAAAAAAAAGTTCATATGTGTCATGTCATTCATCAAGCAAAAGTCTTTTAACTCTCAATACATGAATTTGTGTTGTAGTTATAGGATTCACAAATTATGGTTACGAAAGAAAATAAATATTTTCCTCACATGGACCTGAAAATTTGCACATTTATTATTTCTTAATGTACAACCCCAATAAACTATTCCCATCAAATACACTAAACCAGAAGAAAAAAGACAAGATATAATGGAACAAAATTAAACATGAACAGACACAACAGTTTCAATAGCTACAACAATCTACTACCTAGAAAATGCACAAGAGTTTGTTGTCCCACATACAAACAACACATTTTCTACAAACCTAAAATGCTATTGATGATACTTAAATGTTACATTGCATCCTTTGGAATTGGCTCTTTTCAATTGACCTCCGGTAGCCGTTTGATCTTTGATTGTTGGTGATGGAGGAGGAGGGGGTGTCGGCATTGATGGAGACGAGTTGCAACGTTGCAAACCGGTAGACGGACACTTCAAGATTCCTTTCAATGGCCTTTTCTCCTCTTTACCCAAATCATTAAATGAATCCTCTTTAATCTTATCATGAGATGATGATGATGATGATGAATAATCTTCAGGATCACCACCTCGTATCTTTGCACCTACAAGACAGTTTTCGAATAGACCCTCAATACGTTTGGCTTTGAAAAAAATGTTACAACCAAACATATCCTCCATTTTTCCTATGTGAACATCAATCTTTTGTTCCTCCTCCTCTTCGGTTTGATTCTTTTGATTTTTCTTCTTAACTATAGGCAATTTGAACCATTCTTCAGCCAGCAAATGGAGAGCATTCAAATTCTTCATAAACGAATTTTTCTTGGGATAATCATCAAATTTTATCTTATTGTTGGCATTATTTGCTAAGTTTTTATCCTTAGCACCCAATAATCCCATTGCGATTACGCTGGTAATGAAGAGTTGACAAATCGCGCACTTAATTTGCTCGTGCCTTTCAAAAGATGAAGCCTCTGTAAGACCAATCATTCTCTTGATACCAAGAACTTTACGAGCCAATTCGGCTAGTTCCCATCTTTTACATTTGGGAATGTTTAGAATTTTGGCAGCTAAATAACCGATGTCCACTTTACGCTTTGTCAATCCTAAATCTTCAAATGGGAACAAATCTTTCTTTTCAGGAATGCCAAAACCAACAAAGCGAATTCTCTTATCTGTAAGAAACTTATAGATTGAAACAGGCAATGTTTCACCTATACGAAACCTGAGGATCACACAACCAACACCAAAGCACAATAGCACCAAAAGAATGGATGGATCACGAGGGTGACGCATAACATCAAGGCCAACTATAGGTGCACTTGTCCAAACTTTTCCATCTGGGAAGAGAAAATCCATTGTGCATAAAGATTCAAAATCTTTGGTTTTGAAAGTGATCGCTTCAATCTTAACCTCAAAACGGTTGGTTCTCAAGTACACAGTCCCTGTCATGTTTTAACATTAGGAATTTTGGTTCATTGGATGAAAATATTATCGTCGAAGAGTGAAGGTTGATATATGTAGGATAATACAAAAAAGAACCATAAAACCTAAACAAGCAAAATGATTTGCTAAATCAAACCTACTCTTGCCAAGGACAACAAGATGAATTCATGTTGTCGGCCATAAGATTATGATGATGACGACTTTGGCACAAGAGAAAACGCAAATACTAACTACAAAACTATTCGACCACAATAGATGGTATGAGGAGGAAAATGAGGGAAATTAATGGTTGTAAAAAACTGAAATCTATTTTAAGATATCTAGAAACATTTGTTTGTTGAGGATACAACATCCACAAAAATTTGGAGAGATTATATTGTGCATCCGCTTACACAGATGAAGTGGTGTAACTTACACATGAAGTTTATGCAATTCAAGTTTAACGGTTGAAATGAAATCTTGGAGTATGCTCTTTATATTTACGAATTGACATATAATTTTATCCATTTGTTGCACCACATCATCTATTTAGCAGATACAACTAAAATATTTGTTGAAATTGTGACGGTAGTAAATCAACAAGAAACATTCAACTAATGGGTAAACTGTATCCTAGACGTTGGTCAACCCATATGGATATGGCAAAATCTTAAAGATTGTAATTGAGTATTGATATAGATTTTGAATAAAGGGTTAGTTTTGTAAAGGTTACAAGCCTCTACAATATTTTTTTATCTCTTATAAATTGTTTTGTAGTACTCTTACGAAATTTTTTATGCCCCATAAAAAAATCCGAGCAATCACACTTTACATATTGTAATTCTTGTACAATATGCTAGTTGACCATAGGATCGATCGTCTCTCACTTTCCTTACATTACATTTCTGCCTTATCAATCTTTTGATCCATGGAGATCAATCATTACATTTGGACGAGAATTGATGATTAAGGATTTTGGAAGAGATTCAAGTTCGTTGATTCTCTATTACAATTTGGTGGCAAAATTGGTTCCAAAGTTAGGGTTCTTCAATCACCAATTGGCACGTCGGTAGAATGTAGATAATATTTGTTGTTGGGATCATCGCATGGAGATTTGAGAGTGGAAATACGACGCCATTAGAGATCAAGATACAGGCGAAGCAACACATCCTTTAACAATCTGGAACAAAGAGGATAATGTTGTGGCGAGAATCAATTTTCTTGATTGACTTCTACTGATACATGTTAAATAAGAACATGGATTAATTGAAATATAAAGATAAACACTTCTTGAACACAAAGGATTAAAGAAATAATGAAGAAAAAATTGAATGTAAAAATAACAATACAGATGGTATTTATAAGTAGCAAAAACTAACTAGATTATAGAACTAAGTCTAAAACTAACGGCAACAAATATGAAAGGAAAGAAAGAAAAAATAAAAGTATTTAACAGATACATACAAGAAAATATTTACCATAATAAATATTTTTGATATGTTAATAAGAATATCGAATCAAATTCATTCAATTACATAATTCGAGTCGAATGGGTTGTTTACATTCAAAAGATTTCGAATCTTTAAAATTAAGACTTCTCGTTAAAATAAAAAACCTAAAACTCTAATTTATCGAGTGAATACCAAATTAACTCTCTGTGTTATTCTTAATAGGCAGTTAACACCCTTCGATAAATAAAGTGCAAAATACCTCCCCGTATTTTTATAAAAAAAGCACACTGCCAGTCTCTTGATTTTTACATTTTTACAAGGGGGTAAAATGGTCATTTAGCAATTCACATTTTAAATTTTATATATTATAATATATAATGAGAATTAATAATTGATATATTATAATATATAGTAAAAATTAAAGAACATATATATATATATATATATATATATATATATATATATATATATATATATTAATAATCCAATAATGTAACTATCACAAGAAATGGTGTGTGCTAATACGTATAAATTAAATAAGATAACACTTTCAAAAGCAAAAACAAATTTAATCGTCAATTTGAAAATGAATGTGCTATGAAGCATAATCTTTGGATTTGGCCTGTGAATTTGGTGTATAAACTATATGCATATTCTCAAATCAATTCACATTTAAAATTTTATATTATTTCAAGAGATTCAACTTGTAGGTAAATGAATGTGAAAATTTAATATGTGATTTAAGAACTTGGAGAAGAAAAGGAACGCAAGAAACAAAAAAACAATGGCTAGGGGAGAGAAAATATATATTACAAAGGGAGAAAATAAAACTATCATAAGAAATAATATATGGATAATAATGTCTCTTTTATTTTTAGTACTAAATCCCCCGGGAATGGAATCATAATACCATAGAAAAGTTAGGTTTAACATTCCCATATTTTGATAGCAAGGTTCCTGATTTTTAGGAATATATTTCTTTTCCCAAAATTAAAAAAATCTATCCAAACAATATTACTGATTCCAAAGAATCACATTGCCAAATAATATGACATTCTTGAGTAAACAAATGGGTCCTAGTATTAACACATATCATGTAATTAGTTATTACATGGCAAAAACTGGACTATAATTTTTTTTCATTTCTTTACGCACTTTAATTTAACAAGAACACATTTGTTGTATAAATTCTGAATTACGTATCTTTTTAATTGAACTAGATCACTACGGCCTGTTTGTTTGACGTTTCCCAAATTTTTTTCGTATTTGGGAAATGTCAAACAAACATGTTTTCTACTTTCTGAAATAAATTTTTCATCTCTCAATTTTCTTAAACTAATCTCTCAAAAGCCTAACAAACAACAATTTTCTAATCTCTAAACAAAACATATACAATCTATACTCTGATTTGACATAAAATAATATATCTCTTACACAATTTATCTCATATAACAAAAATGATTTGACATAAAGTCTTATACATCTTATATCTACAACCTAACTCTTCCAAAAAAAAAAACCTATATCTATTATATTTCTCAAACACTCTCTCAAAACTCAAACAAACAGCATTACGTAAATCGAGATTATTTCACAAACCTCCACTACTATCCCAAAGGACCCAAACTATTCTCCCAAACACCAAACAAACAGGCCCTACATACCTAGTCGAATATTTTATTTGTAATAAATCATGTCCGATTTGAACCACGTTAAGATTACAAGTCCGCTTTATTTAAACGCGTTTAAGAGTGTTTAACCCTTCTTAAACCCGTTTTTGTTCCCAAACAGAAAAAGTCAGATGATACAGATCGACGCCGCCGTAGTCGAACTATTTATACGAAAGAGCATCATTCAAACACCGACGACTGCAATTTTTCACAACTTTAATTTAATCTAACCTGGGATCCACGCATTTGCCTTCTTTTTCAAGGAATTCAGTCAACCCCTCATTTCTTCCTCGACAAACAATATTTTTTTATACACATATATATATAAACAAGAAAAACCAATTTCAGGATCTGTCAAGAACAATCGAAATTAACAAAAAGAGGTGAAAAGTAATGGTCCTTCCTGTATTGAAGCTTGGAACTCTTGCTTTAAAGACTTTGAGTAAACCCATTGCTAGTAGGATCAAGAAAGAAGCTGGAATCCACCCAAAATTCAGAAATTTCATAGTCAACATCGCCCAGGTATTATTATGCTTCTGTATATAAAAGGTATCTGAAAAAATGGTTATGTTTTTTGGTGGGTTTTTTGCTATATTTTAATTGATGATTAGTAGAGAAATTGTACTATTATCGTGTAGCTAAAGATGTAGGGTGAAACAATTTTCTGAGATTGTGTTTAGATTAATCAATCAAGATTATTTTTTTGGCCCTCCAAAATTGGTAGCATTGTGGGTATTTCTCTAATTTATTCCTAGTATTTGAATTTGATAGTTGTTTATTATTTGTAAATCTTTGTACGTGGACATATATTGAAATGATTTATGATGAATGTATTCTTATAAAAAATAAAAGGGGTTGGTAAAACAAATTTAGTTATTGAATTTGAGTCTTGGCAATATTGGCAACCGCGTTTAAACGAATGAAGCTTATATGGGTTTGGAAAGTCTAGTAGCAGATGCATAAGGGCTTTAAAATGTTATACTTGATAGAATGCTAATGGAAGCAGAAAGAATTATTGTCTCTACTAGGATTACATATCTGAAAATGGCTATTTTGTTTTGTGGGTTTTGCTATGTTTTAAATGATGGTTACTAGAAATGTTAGATGTAAGGTGAACAATGTTCTTTTTTTATTTGAAGCTGTGCATTGTTTCACTGTCTGAGATTATGAGTTGCTGTTTAATTAGTCAATCAAGATTAACTTATGTGCCCACCAAAATTGGTGGCATTGAATGAATATCATGTGAATAAAACAGATTTAAATATTGCATTTGAGCCTTTGCAAGTAAAAGAGAGGATTGGTAGCGGCTCTTTTAGCCGGTGTTAGTGCAAAGCTATGGAGTTTTCTTGGTTTCGAATGTCTAGTAGCAAATGGAAATGTGCTTTTTTATGATGTTATACTTTAGAAAATGCTAATGGAAGCACAAGGCAATAAGGTCATATTGGATCACATGCCCTAACCCCATAGAGGGAGTTGGCTTCAGTATGGATCTTTACTTTTTATTCTTGATTTGGTTGGAAGGGTGGTTAAATTAGAGCTAATGCCAATTTACCTCCTGTGAAATGCATAATATTCAATTTACCCCATGTGATTTGAAAAAGAGCACTTTACCCCAATGTAAAAAATTTAAAGGAGCAATTTACCTCCTTCAGCAGGAGAGTGTAACTCACTCGCCGAATTTGAAGGGGGCATGAAAAGTGTTTTTGTAACATTGAGGGGTAAAGTGCAACATTTATCATAACACATGTGGGTTAATTGCCACATTTATCATAACACGGGGGGTACAGTGCCACATTTTGATATAACACTGGGGTTAAACACATGTGGGTTAATTGCCACATTTATCATAACACGGGGGGGTACAGTGCCACATTTTGATATAACACTGGGGTTAAAGTGCCACATATAAGAAGGGTAGTTTTGTCCATTTTTTAAAAAAATTTAAAAATGTTAGGAAGGCGATGTGAAACTTTTAAAAGATTACAAGGGGATAAAGTGCTCTTTTTCTTCAAATCACTGGGAGGTAAATTGAACATTATGCAAATCAAAGGGGGGTAAATTTTCATTAACTCGGTTGAATTATAAAGATTAAGGACATGGGGATATGTATTGAACTATGTAAGTTTTTATTTTTGCTTTCGCGTGTTAATATAATCTTGGGATGTGCTCTTTCCTTGATTAATTTTAGTATTTTAAGCCAGTGATCGATTATTGCAATAATTTAAATGCATTATCCTAATATATGTTACTGGAAAAACAGACCAATCACCGAATAACAACAACCATGCAACGACGCTTATATGGTCATGCGACTGATGTTGCAATTCGACCTTTGGATGAAGAGAAAGCTGTTCAAGCTGCTGTGGATCTCCTTGGGGAATTTGTTGTCTTCTCGGTATTATTTCGTTCTAACGTCAACTTTCTTCACTTATTCCCCCCTCAATTTTCAACTATTTGTCTTTTGGGATGAGATATTGTTGATTCAACTAGAATAACATACTTTATAATGACTTACTAATACTCGTCTATGTTACAATATAATAGATACATCTAGCCATTAAGAGGAAACGAGTGTGAAATGCATCAGCCTATTGTTATGTTATGTTAAATCAGTAATCAAGATATCTTAGACATTATGTTGACACCTACAATTTTTTATGAATTTTATCTAAAAAAAGGGTAAAAAGAGATGAAGAAAGAAATCTTTTGCATTGATATACGTTTTCTGATTATTTAAAGAAAATTTGATAGGTCACGGTTCATGCCCAAAACTAAGTCAATTTAGTCATTAAAGTAATGTCCTTGAATACTTGTTTGATTACCTTCTACAATAAGAATTTGTAATCCAATTTTTGTGCTGGATCATTGTCTAAAATGCTCCATTTTAAAATATTTAATAATTTCCATGATGTGTGTCTTTGAGATGCATATTACAAACTTTTTTGAATGTGTTACTACTAACTACATCCACTGCTTGAGATTCTTCCATGTAATTATGAAAAAGAAGTATAACTTATGCTTTCCAATTTAAAGACTGGGATTTTAAACAGAATGTGGATCACTTTCCAAATTCATCATACGATTGGTGATTATTTACACTCGCTGCACAAGACTAGGTTCGGTCTTTTGCTGTTTAGACCATATAAGGGTAATATTCCCGAGAACCAAATATTTAACGTGTCCACCATTTCCGCTGACATGTGACATTATGTGATTTAGGTAGGAGTAGCTGCACTGATATTTGAGGTGCAAAGAAGTTCTCGATCAGAAGCAAAGAAAGAGGAACTGCGCAGACAAGAAATGGAGGTAATATGTCATGATTTACTGTTGCTATTTACCCATAATTCAGTATGCAATCAATGAGTTAATGACAATTTATCCCCCTGTGATTTGCATAATGTTCAATTAACCCCATTGTGATTTGAAAAAGAGCATTTACCCTCTGTAATCTTCTAAAAGTTTATTATTGCCTCCCTGACATTTTTAATCTTAGAAAAATAAAACACAAATTGACAAAACTACCCCTCTTATATACTATACTCAGACTCAATCAACTTATAAATGTGGCATTTAACCCCCCTGTATTATTATTAATGAGGTACTTTACCCCCTGTGTTTATGATAAATGTGGCATCCCCCCCCCCCTGTTATGCTAAATGTGGTATTTTACCCCTTGTGTTATGATAAATATGACACTTTACCCCCTAATGGTATTTTTGTCATTTTATGCAACACTTTGCATGCCCACTCTCAATCTCAACGAGTGTGTTAAACTCTCGTTGGAAGGAGGAAATTGCTCCTTTAAAATTTTCGCAGGGGGTTGAAGTGTTTTTTTTTTCAAATCACAGGGGGTAAACTGAACATTATGCATATCACAAGGGGGTAAATTGGCCTTAACCCTGCTATCAATATCTAACTATGCTAGTGGTATATTCATCCGTTTTTCATTTTTTGTCGTCCTAATCTGCTCACTATTTGCCCCCAACCAAACATAGCCAAATAATTTCCAAAACAATCTTGGTTTTATAGAATATGAGGCAAAGAGATGAAGATTTAGCGCAAGAAATCGAGCTTCTCAAGCAAAAACTAGCAGAGATTGAACAAATAGCCAGGGGACGTGGACTTTCTGGTGTGTTTAATTTGAAACGTTCTAACACTGAAGAAGCAAAGCCGATTCCTACAGCTTGATCTGGTATGATGAAATAATGCATTTTATTTGGCGATGAAAAGGTTCGATTTATCCTTCTCACAGAGTTGATTCTATGCAGGCCATTTGATTAATGAAACTGTGTTTTAATGTAAAGAAAATAATATAGATTAATTTTTTTGTAATTTACCATTGCCCTTGAGAAAATAATTAATACAGGGGTGCAGATGAGGCATCCACTATGTTCTTTCTCAAATTTTGGAAACTAATTCAAGGTGTTATTTAATTAAATAAAATTGTGGCTGGGATGTTAGTATCATTATTGTACATATTTATGTTAGTAGTTTACATATTAAGGGTACTTGAACTTCTCTTTAATTATGTTTTGATGTTTAAAACAGGCAAAAGCATTTAAAGATGCTTCTATCTTTACAGATTTTTTAACTTTACATAATTTCCTTTAAAAGCTCATCTATCTTAAGGGGCATCAAACAATTGGCAAGAAGAATCTTTGTTGGTGTTGGTGGATTTTGCCTTTTTATGTGTTTCTTGCCATGTTTATACTATTTTCCCTCAATTTAGTGATTTACACAAGAAGTCACTTTTGTTGCCATTATTTAGTTATATTAACCACATCTTGTTTTGTCAACTTGGTTTAATTAGATAAAAGAATTTTAGAAATTAATGTTTAAATGTGTTCATGCAAAACTTTGCAACTTGCAAGATGACTTGAGATAAATGGATTTTAACATAAAAGAAAATGACTAGAATATGTTCTTAAAATAGTATTGGACTCGGTAGAACCCATATGTGGAAAGACTAGTGGATCATGTAGCTCAGGATAATAACTTAGGAAATTATATACGTGTATCAAAATATCGATATATTTTCATGGAAAATAACACAAAAAAAAAAAAACATGTTTTTTGATAAATCGAAACAAAAACATTGGCTTTGTATGAAAGTAGTTTGGTTGGATTTAAATTTATCCAAACCAGGTCAAACTCTATTAGGTAAAGAGTTTGAAGCAGTCTCAACTCAAACCCTAAGTTTTAGTTCAAACTAAAACTTAGCAAAAGTCTAGTTGAGACATATAAAGTTATTGATTTGACACATATTAACTATTTTTCGAACATATAAAGTTTTTTTAGCATAAACACATATAAAATTTTTTATTTGACATCCACCATCAATTTTTTTTTCCTCCAAACTTCAATATAAATCATATCTCAAATTTTCAAAACCTACTAAATGTTATTTAAGTAATAATTATTTACTATCTCAAATATTTTGTTGAAACCATTATCCAAATCAAGTATTAAAAGTTTCGCCGAAAACTTCAAAATCACTTTTTGAGACAAAACTGAGACGTAATCCAACCAAACTACTTTCATATTAAGGAAAAGTAGCTTCTACTTCAACATATTTCTTTAATTTACATTTTTCTCAAATCTTTTCCGAAAAGTCCATGAAAAGTTTTGAATATTTAACTGATCGAAATATACCATGAAATTAATCCATGATAACATATTTTAAGTAAGCGTTCTTTTTAAAGAGCAAAACTGAATAAAACTGTTCTCAAATACCATTAGATTGTAAACATCTGTAAGCTTGTCATTCTCATTTTTTGCATTAAGTTTGACATAAAATAGGAGTGAAGTGGATTAGTAGACTTTATTTTTTTTCATATTGCCAAAATAAGATAATATCAAAATAAAGGGGACTTATTAGGAGATGAAAATAAAGCAAATAATACAAACAAAGGGATGAAAATATTGGAAATAAAGATGGTCAAAAACTCAAAATCTATCCTCTTTCACCTAACAACCTCCAACCAACACCGTTTCTACATTCTTTTACATTGAAGTTTAAACCACAAAAAATAAGAGGAAAGTGCATTTCACCCCCCAAAGTTACATGTTTTTGCACTTTGCCACAGAAGTACAAAATAAGCAATCTAAACCCCTAAAATATTAAAATCATTTGCACTTTCCCCCCCTCAAACGATTTAAGATGTTTTTATTAGTGAAAAATACACATGTGTGTATCACATGTGACATGGCACATAATTTTCTTTCTCTTTATGACCAAAATCTCTTTTTATTTCAATTAAGATTTATGTTCACAACATAAGCGTGAAATGTATGAGCGAGTAAGAATTTTTATAACTAATTTATCTTAGAGAACACATGTAATGCGCACACAACCAACAAAAATGACTTTCAATTGTTTGGGGGTGGGGGGGGAGGGCAACTAATTTTTAAATTTAAGGAATGTGTATGTTTGAGGGGGTGAAGTGCACTGAAAAATAAAGTTCTTTCAATTTCGTCTACCTTAACAATAAATATGAAAACAAATTTCTTCAAAAGTCAAACTTATTGTCATGAGAAATTCAGCATATGTCAAATTATGTACTCTTGTTTGAATAATCAAATCATATGTTAAATTTTATCGACTCACAAAATTTATTATTTAAACTCAATCCAAATCCTATTTTAAAGTTTTCGTACAAGCCGTCAAAAACATTTTTTTGGATCCAGAACCACGCGGAACCGAACCACCATCATCCATTTATTTTAAGCAAAAACATTACATTACCTTTCACAAGAAATACAAATATTTGTGAACAATAAGGAATAATTTTCATTTAAGTTTTACTGTCTGCATTTCTTTAGAAAAAAAATGCTTTCACCATGCCCTTATAATTAATCTTGCCCAACTAATAAGTAAGGATAAAATTAATGGTTGTCAATGGGGTAGATTTTCAATCCAAATTCGAACCGATATAATAGGATTTTTGTCTAATTAGAGATTCGGTGGATCCAACCCGATTACGATGATCAATAATCTGAAAGGCATGGAGCGAATATGAATCTAGAGCAATCCGATCCGTTAAAGATCCATATAATGTTAATAACATTAAAAAAATTATATATGCATAATATTTTATTCATGATCTCATTTTGTGCATATTTTCATCCAACCATACGAGTTCATCATTTCAAGACCTTAATATCAATGACATGGTTTACCAAGTTATAAGTAAAATCATTTGAATAAATAGTTAAATGTGTTCCAAGTATATCTTTTCTATATCAAACCTTATTGAATCGTTAAGAAAAGTTTGAATACACGAGTTAAGTTAAACGAAAATTTATTGAAAACAAACTTGTTTTCGCAAAAGAAATAAATAAATGTGAATTTTAAATGAAGGTCCTATTAGATCCGAAAAAATCCGACATCAGACCCAATCTAAACAAGATCTGTTGGACGCGAGACTTTCAGGTCCTAACAAGATTCGGACCAACCGAATTTGATCCGAATTAAATGAAGCTGAATTGATTCGAACTTGATTCTACCCAAATCCAACTTATTGACCACCCTAGATAAACTAGTCACGTATATTATTACCAAAAAAAAAAACTCAACAGACATTCTCCAAAACCATCTTTTTCTGCTTTTTCTAGAAAATCAAGACATTAGCAGTTTTTGAAAATACCAAAACATTGCTTAAAACACTTTACAAGTGTTTTTCTACTTGAGAAACACATTTACAAACACTATCTTGGTGGGTTGAAATCATGACGTAAGATTGCCTCATGATTAAACATTCATTATAAAAAATAATTTAAGAGAATTTCTCTAATTAATTTTGTGTAACTTAAATCGAAATATCTAGAGCCACATGAAAAAATAATTTCATATTGCGGGTAGACTCTGGCAGGGTCAACATTGCTACTCTGGCTGGGCAGGGTTAGCATTACTACCCCCTGGCTCAGTTGTTCGTAGACGATCGACTATAGGATGACGAGAGTCACTCTTCGGATTTCCTGATGCCGCATCTTGTCTGGTGGCCACCATAGCTTTTGTGTGGATTTAATTAGGAGTAACGAATAGTCGTTGCCACATACGACGTCAACTGATGAGTTTTCGCCTGAGGATCCAATTCACCAAGGATCTGAATAGCTCCGTTTCTGCAAATGTATTCTTGTACGTCTGGGTCCTACAAAATAGAAAATGACTCGACCGGATGAGGCCGACGGATCTTCCTACGAAGATTAAATCAACAAACATTACTATAACTTGAAACCATAAAGTAGGAAGACCGGAATGTAAATAGTGCTTAGGTTTTTAGTGTGTATCTTAGGCAGTATTTATCCTGAAATTGTGATCATCATGAAGGAAGAAAATCTCTTGATTAGGGGGATGATGCGCATGAATTTCGGTTTGTTACCATGCATGTGTAACTAATCCCTTAAGGGTAAAGATTGTTTATAGCTAGTTGGGAAGATCCTACCAATATTTGGTGGATTTTAGCCTCGCATACACGAGCAAAGGGTGATCGTCCGTAGCCTTCAGGCCGTGAGGCAGTGTGTGGGCTGGAGAATTGGGGACGGAAGAACTATTTCATTGTGGAATGATATTTGGATTGGAAGAGACACGATTGGAAGTATGATGGAGAACGAGATTCTGGAGGAAGAAAGGGACTGGCCGGTTTCGAAAATTATGGACGAGAATGGTTATTGGAACAAATCTAAATTGAGAACGAGAGTGTCGGATTTTGTTTGGAAGAAGATCATGGACACCCCTATTCCCATGACTAGAGACCAATGTGATCGCAGAATCTGGACAGGGAACTCGAATGGGAAATTTTCTTGTTGTTCGGCTTATGCCTGCCTTGAAACAGACATGGGGGCAGGAACACACAATGGAGGTGAGAGTTGGAGTTGGCTATGGAAAGTTAAAAGCTCGGAGAGAATTAGATTGTTCCTTTGGTTATGTCTACATAAGAGCCTCGCTACCAATGTTTTAAGGTTCGAACGGAAGATTGCGGACCCGAATAACTGCCCCGGGTGTAATGCTGGACCGGAAACAATTATTCATTCCCTTCGTGACTGCATTTGGGCGAAGGAGGTGTGGAATTTTGTCATTATCCCAACTCAGTCACTCAGGTTTTTTCATATGCACCCCGACACGTGGATTAAGGAAAATATCACGAAAGAGAGATTTGAGAATAGGCTTCTACCCTCTGTCCCGTGGCATAATATGTTCATGGCCACCATTTGGACCATTTGGAAAGCGAGAAATAAATCCATATTCCAAGACACTAGAGAACCTACAAGGCAAGTGGCTTGTGTAGCCAAGAGATTAGCGGAGGACCTCTCTAGGATAGCATGGAAAGGAGAGGGGGGTAAGAATAACAATACGGTGGTCGGTAATGTCTCTTCCCCTCCTACTAGATGGATTAAACCGAGAGCAGGTTGGCACAAGTTGAACACGGATGGAAGCGTTCGTGCATCCTTAAAGAGTGCTGCAGGCGGGGGTCTCCTTAGAGACGAGAGAGGGGAATGGATGTTTGGGTTAGCTGCCAAATTTGGGGACATCTCTATCACTGTTGCCGAGCTACTAGCAGCTAGAGAAGGGTTAAAACTGGCCTGGGAAAGAAGAATTCAAAGGATTGAGGTTGAAATTGACTCGGTAGTGGTGATGAACATGATAAAGGATGCTGATACAGATTGCCACCCATTAGGAAGATTAATAGAGGACTGCCGGGAGTATCTACGACAGCCATGGGAAAGCCGGATGATACATACTAGAAGGAGTGGAAATGCGTGTGCTGATGCACTGGCTAAGATTGGTCATGATCTGAAGGAAAATGTTTGGATTTGGGACGCTGCCCCAAGTGATCTATGTCAATTGTTGCTGGAAGATATGATTTAAGCTTCCTTTTTGTCTTTTGTACCAAAAAAAAAAAAGGGTGATTTTATGAGAGATTTCATTAGATTGGAGAATTGTCTTCACATACCTAACACATGAGGTCTATCCCTCGTGGTGATTGACATTTATCCTTGTTCGGGGGCGCGATGTACGACTCATGTATCAATTAACCACAAAATAAATTATATAATATGTTTAATTTTATATATTTTTTTGTAGTGGCTACAAAATTAATTTTATATTAATTGATATACATATGTACATTAAATATTATTGTATCGGGTTGGATTCGGTCACAGTAATTAAAATTGGATCCGGATCCTAGTTCACCCTGATCTGGTCTTATATCCGATCCATTGACAATTTGTCAAGTCTCCACACAATAATAAAAGTAATAGTAATTAATAAACCCCTCTCTCCTCCCCACCTCCCTTTCTCCTCACTTCTCACAGGTAAAAAGCAACTCCCCTTCTCCCTTCTCTCTCACGCAGACACACGAGTGATTTTTAAAATTGGCCTTTTGTAAAGTTTAATTTGCAAAAATGGCCTTTGAGGGGCTTTTTACTGTAGAAGTGATATCTACAATAGTTCCTTCTATTTCTTTATTTCTCATTTTAGTACCCTGAGTTTTGATATCAATGATTTTTCCAATTGCAGGCATAATTTTTCTTATTTGTCTAATTGTACCCATAGAGTGTATTAAAGATTTCTCTGAATTCGTTAATTTTGAGTGTTATGAAGTATGATATGTCGTCACTATTTCTTCGTTTCGACTTTCTTTTTAGATGATCTATTTCTCGTGATAAGGTATCTAACATTCTGGATCTATTTTTTGACATAGGCATATATTTGCAGTATTGTCTAACAGCTTCTAATATTTCTAAATATAGGAAAGTATCTTGTTCAGTAGTATAAGTTTTATACCTACGTTTTTTCTTAAGTGGTTCACTGTTTTCTCCTATTTCTAATATATTTTCTAGTTGTTTACTAAAATCCTTAAAAGGACTAGTTATTTCGATATCGGAGAAATCGAAGTCTAAAAGACTTTGATAGTTTTCAGTGCAAACTAAGTTGCATATATTTAAATCGTCTATATTTAAGTCGTCACCGTGCTCTGATACCAGAGCCAACAGAGCGTTTTCTGGTGCGGAAGCACAGTCACTATTTGGACTGGTATAATTATATTTATATTCATCGGAGGATAATTCAAATCCTGTCATTTACGCAGCTCGTATTATTCTTAATTGATTTCGTTTTTTGAGATAGTAATCTCGTGTATTTTCAAAGAATGTCTTTTCATACGTTCCATTTATAAGAGTTTCGCATAATTCTTTATAAAAAATATACTGGGAGTCTATCCATTCGTAATATGAATTATTTTTATAAAGAAGTATTTTTCTAGGTGGCATTTATAGAATGATATCTATAATATAGAATGTAATAGTATTCTTTTCTTTCTTTAAAATCTTGTATATGAGGATAATCTTCTGAAAGTTTTTTATAAAATTTATAAGAAGATTCTATGTATGCATAAGTATTCCAATTCTTATAGTTTTTCTTGAACATATTGAGTTAAACTATTTATTTGTTTATTTAGAGTTTTTATGCCTTCTTCTGTTTCTTTAGAATCATTTTTTATTGGTATAAAAGTTGTTGGTCTTTTTATTCTCATGGATGTTCTTTGAGGTTCGATGGGTTGTTTTTTAGGGACAAATTTAATTTGAGCAAAGTCTTTGAATAGAGAATCCATGTTAATTTTATCTTCAGTTTTATAGTCTATACTATGATGACTATTACTAATAGCGTATCCTACAGCATATGTCATAGAGAAAGGGTAATCTCCTTGTTCCATTAAATCTTTTCTAGAGAATTTATATAAAAGAGATATAGATTGGCTTAAGTTTTTGGTTACTAGGGGTATTCCGTATTGTATCGAAACATTAAACATAAGTTTTGTTGCCTTTAGATTTCCTTCAATTACTCCTAGGATTTTATCCTGGGTGTCTCTTATCCTATCGTCTATAATCCAGAATTTAACTGGTGATTCTATTCCTTCGGCAAAGGTTGATTTTATCAACACCTGTATAGTTGAAATATGTATGTATCCAAATTCACTTGGTGACTTATTAAGTGAACGTATTTTTTGAAGAATATGATTTTCATTTATTAATGGTAAGGAAAGTTTTCCTTGGGCTTCAGTTATTTCTATTGGGGTTTCCTGTATAAATTTTCCAAAATATATTAAATTTTTTCGTTGAAACATATTATGAAAAAATGAAGGTTTTCTAATTCCTTGTCCATCATTTATATTTAACTCCTTTTGTCTTATTTTACTTATTGTTTTAGGACTTATAACTATATCTTGGGAAAAACTCCCATATGCTTCAGAAACTTCTTTTGATTCTAATTGTTCTATCTCGTTAGAGATGTTTTCAATATTTTTTATTTCTAAGGTGTTCATATTTGAGATCTAAGTTGAGATTCAGAAAGTTTTATTCGTGGTATTCTTCGAACTGTATTTTGAAAAGTAATATCTATATGTTCTTGAGTAAGAACGAAGCTTTTTAAAGAATCTAGGAAATCCATTCCTAAAATTATCTCATATGGGGATTCATTATCTATATAGATTCGTGTACAAAGAGTAAGATTATTTTCTAATGTTATTTCTATCTTTCCTGTTTTTTCTATAGTTATTTCTTTTCCATTATATTTCTCATATGTTTCAGCACTGGTTTTTCTTATATCTGTAGCTAGGTTTTCATGAACATGGGACCATGTTGCTCCTGTATCTATAAGAATGGGTATCAAGTTATTTTTCATTATTCCTATTAAATGATATTGAAGAGATCTAGTATTGAATGATGTGTTTACTTGTATATGTTGATATTCATGCAAATCATTCATTGTAAACAGATATTTAAAAATGTTTAAGATGTATGATGATATATGAAAATGTATGAAAGTATATGAGTATATACCTGTTACAGAAGGTTACTCTGCAGAACTGGTTAGGTTCTAAGGTGGAGATGAGGTATGCTAACTCTCAATAGCACGATCAACATTCCGGAAGAGCAAAACTTTCATAAGAAAGATAAAGTTGAAAACTTATTTTATTAACTCTTACTCTAATGTTTACATATGATCTCTTTATATAGGCAGAGATCTTTGATTGAAAATGCAGAGAAATACTATTACATAAAAGTGTCGGGAAGAAAGGAGTGGTTCTCCTTTTGCCGACGTTTTTCTCGTAGGACCTACATCTTTTCTGACGTGTTTTCCTCTATTATTGGTGATGAGCTGTTGCTTTCTTCATCACTTATTTCGTAAGCGTCCTTGTATTCTTTATCGTCACTGCTGACGTCTTTTTTCTTGCAGTATTTGCAATTGTGTACCTCCAAGTTTTTCATTTCTTCATGTAGAACCCTTTTTGTTTTTTCTGCCAAGGTAGAGAGCTGAAAATCTTCCACCTTGAGTATCTTCTCATGATGTTCGTAGATGTATTCCCAATGGGTTTCCCGGAGTGGTCTCTGAGACATTCCATATATCAGATGATTTTTTCCTTTGAGATTTATTCTAAAGGATTTTACTTGATATAAATCATGGATAATATTATGGATCTGTATAAGTTGCCAGGCCACTGCTTCTTCTTGCTGGTCAGTATTCATTTTTTCTACTACTTCTATTGCTGGGTATTCTCCATTACTTGTAACAAGTTTAATTATTCCAAAACTTGGAGTAATTCCTTCTTCAAACGTTGGGTATGTGAGATGGCACTTAACTACCACTTCTTTTTGTCCGTTTTTGCCAACATTTGTAAAGTATTCTGAGATGCTTTTTCTGATATTTCCTGGAAATTTCTGAAGCATTGTTGTATTTTGTAGATACATGATGTCTACTAGCCCATATAAGAAAAACTGGTATGCCAATATAGGGTCTATTCCTTCGACTAGAATGGCTTTTGGGCCGTATCTATTTACTGGATAGAACCTTTTTTCTCTGTCTGTGGCTGGATTGTACTCTTCTAATTTTTTCAAGAGTTCTTCGAACTTTTCCTTTTTCAGTGTATTCTGCTCTTCATATTCTTTATCCTTTTCTTCCTTTGTAGGGATGTTATCAAGAGGGTTTTTTGTTGATGGAATTTTTCCTAAGACAACTTTGGATGTTGTTGGTTTGTCAGTATGCATAAGGGCTTGTTTATAGTGACTAAGTTCGTATTGTGTTAAGGCAGCTTTTGCTTCTTCGAGTGTTTTGAAGGATTGATGTATGCTTCCTTTTGTAATAAATGGGGCCATTTTACTCCATTCATCGTATATTCCTTTCATTGGTCCATTGAACATGGTGTACCATTTCTTTTTGTTTGCAGTTTCGACTTGTTTTTTCTCAGGAGGTATTTTTGGCATTGGTGTTTGGTACTGAATTGGTTTATCATTTTTCGTAAGAGGTGGTGGTGATGTAAGAGGTGGTGGTGATGGAAGATTTGTTGTTTTTGTGTTTGTGGGTAATGGATCCACCACGTTTTGGCTGCTAAACTCTGATGGAAAGGGTATTTTTAGTGTAGTGCAAAGTGTTTGGAGACTAGATTCTAGTTCGTGTACCTTTCTAGCTGCTGCGGCTGCTGTTTCCGAAATGTATTTTTCTTTAGCTGCTGTGAAGTTTTGGATTTCTTTTCGAGCAAGTTGTTCTGTTTTCTTTTGCTCATTTTTGATGTCTTGTATCTGTTTACAGAAAATAGATATCATTGCTTCCATTCTCTTGTCAGGGTATCTGCAAGTACGTTGTCTTTTCCTGCGAGGTGTACGATATGAAAATTGTATCTTGTTAGCTCCAATTGCCAACGTATCAGTCTTCCTTGATTTGAACTATCTGCAATTTTTGTTTTACAGAAATATGTTAAATATTTAGAATCTGTGCGGACTTCGAATTCTCGTGGTAGCAATTCGATCTTCCATTTTTTCAAAGCATTGTATAATGCTAGTGTTTCTTTTTCATGAACTGTATAGTTCATTTGACATTGTGTAAAGGTGCCTGATACATATTTGCATAGGCGTATATATTTTTGTGCTTTTGTTGAAAGCGTATTTTTATGTCCATTGGACATATGTGGGAGAGTATTGTACTCTATAGCTGGTATTGCTAGCATAACGGCATCCCACGTATCTTTTGATGCATCCGTTTCAAGAATAATAAAATCATTCTCTTGCGGATTGTATAGTTGGGGTAGGTTTTGACACCGTCCCTTAATAGTTTTCACCATTAGTGTATCTGCTTCAGTCCAAGTCCATTGAACTTTGGTAGAAAGTTTTTTCTGAAGCGTTTTTCTTTGTAAAGCAAGATCTTTAAGATAGCCTTGATCAGAAATATAGTTTAGGCATCCTAAAAATCTTTGTATTTGTTTTCAATCTTTTAGTTGATCTGGAAAAGTATTTAATTTTTCTAAAACATTTGGTTGAATAACCATGTTTCCTTCTGAATCAAAAGTATTTCCAAGAAAATCAATTTTATTTTTACAAAGCTGAGCTTTTCTTTTTGAAAGGACTAAACCTTTTTCTTTGCATCTTATTAAGACAATTTTTAGTTTTTTCAAATGATCTCCTCTATCTTGATTACTAAAGATGATAATATCATCGATGTAAGCAAGACATATATTTTCTAAACCTTCAAGGTTTTTATCCATGAATCTTTGATAGATTCCTGGTGCTTGTTTAAGGCCAAAAGGCAAAACATTCCATTGAAAATGTTTTTGAGGTGGACATGTAAAAGCAGTTAATGGTTTGGTATTCTCATGTAACCTAATCTGCCAATAGCCAGATTTAGCATCTAGAGTACTAAACCATTTCTGTCCTTTTAATTTTGTTTTTATGAAGTCAATTCTTGGGAGCTTATAGGCATCACCAATGGTTGCTTCATTCATTTTTTTGTAATTTATAACCATTCTTCTTTGGCCACGTTTAATTTCATTGTGATTTTCAACGTAAAAAGCAGGTGCTGCATGTGGTGAATGACTTTCAGAAATAATTCCCTTTTCCAAAAGTTTTGAACATTCTTCTTTAAATTCGTTTATATCCCTTTGAGAATAAGGAATATTATTTTTCACATTTACTTCTTGTGAAGGATCCTTTAGTTTTATTTCTACTAACATGGTGTTAGTATTTTTAAAATCTAAAGGATTTTCACTGGAAGTGGATTCAAGTATTTCATCAATTTCTTTATCCAAGTTGGATGTATAAAGAGTAATCTGATAGACTAGTTCTGAAATTTTTTCTATCAGTTTTTTGGTATTCAAATCTTTTTCTATTGGAATAGAAATTTGTTGTTTTCTTTGTTTATACTTACTTCGAAAAGGTACAGTAAGTGATATGGTGGAAATATTTTGCACAAATGGTGTGTATAGCTTTAGGAAATTATTGCCTAAAATAAAAGGTAAACCTGTTTTGTGTTTATAAATGGTTGGGGCTGTAAAAGCAAAGTTCTGTATAAAAATAGTTTGCATTTTCACTACTTCCCAAATGTAGTAATGAGATGCATTTGCAATCATAACCCGTATGGGCGTTTTTAATCGTTCCCATTTGAAACAGTTTAACTTTGGCGAAGCAAGGCAGAGACTTGCTCCAGTATCAATTAAAGCATATATATAAGTATCATTGATACGTATTTTTATGAAGGTAGAATTCTGACTAGGCATTACTATTAGGATATTCTATCTCCTCATCTTCATCAGTTTCTGATATTAATTCATACCAATCTGTATCTGATTCATAATCAGAATCTTCTATTGGTTCTAATTCTTGCGTATAGGCAAACTGTAAAAGTCTAACCTGATGTTCTTTCTTATTTTGTTTCTTTGGGCACTCATTAGCATAGTGACCTTCTTCTTTACATAACCAACATGTACATTTCTTTTTTCCTTCAGGGCAGTATTTATTTCTTTTATTATTCTCCTTTTTATAGAATGGTTTTTTTCTAAAAAACCTGTGTTTATTTTTCTTAAAGTAAGGTTTATTTCCTTTTATCCAATGTCTATTTCGTTTTCTCCATATTTTCTTGTTATGCTTTTTCCTATATTCCTTTCTACAACCATATTGCTGAGGAAGGTAGTCTTCTGTACAACAGAGTTTGGTTAATGGTTTCATAGCTATAGATCGTTTCTTTTGTATACATTGTTCCGTTGTATATTTTCGAACTATGGTTCTAGCAGCTCCTATAGTTCTATGTGTTTCTGGAACTTCTTCCTTATATTTTTTTCTGACATTCTACTCCTATGGGGTAAGGTAATTTAGCAAAGAATATATCTATAAATGGGAATTGTTCTGGTATAGGTATTTTAGTTAGATGTTCAATAAACTCACAGTAATAGTTTTCAAAATAGCACATATTACATATAGCCATGTTATGTAAATGTCGTTTTGATTCTTCCGTTTCATGTAATCCCATAAAGGTATTTTCTATTTGTAAATCTCCTATAAAATATGCATATATTGCCTTTGCAATTTTCTTAAACATGTGTAACTGTGTATCAGCATTGAAATTAGTTTGTACATCTTCATTCGTATAGTTTTGCAACATTCTTAAAACATTTCCAGTAGTTTTATGTAAAACGAATGTAAATATATCGAGAACAGAAGAGTTAGAGAACTCATCTGTTGTTTGTATAATCAGACCTATCTGGTTAGTCCAGTAAGTAAGCATTTCTTTTTCATTATCTACACAATCTAAATTAAGAATGTTCTCTTGGTTCATATTTCCATGTATTGGTTGCCATTTTGCAGGAACCTTTTTCCATGGGTTTCTACTACCTGGTCTATTTGGTATATAGCCTTGACTAAAAGGATAAAAATTTGATCCTAAAGCTGGTATATCTCCTGCATCAGCTCTATGTGGTGCAGAATATCCGTATCTATTTCTCTGATTACTAGATTCTGGTTGATCTTCTGTTTTTGGATTTCTAATATCTTCCATTCCTACGTATTCTTCATCTGTTTCAGATGGTGTATATTCAAAGATAACATCTTCATTCTCTTGATGTTGTATAGGATAAGCTTCTTCTATATCTATGTTTGAAGTAGTTTCTTTATTCATTAAGCTTAGTGAACTTAACATATGTCTAAGTTCTTCTAAAGTTTCTTCTATGGTTTTCGCCATATATATTCTAGTTTGTTAGGCATCTTAAACCCTTTTCTTGAGGATATTCTAAAATATTTTTCTAGATCTTGTTCAGTTAATCCCCGTGTTTGCTCTTTTTGATATATTATCATTTCAAGGTTTTCTATGGTCTTTTTCAGATTTTCTAAAGCATTTTCTTCCTTTGGTACTAATTCTAAGTTGTTTATTTGTTCTTTCAATTTATTTATTTCATAATTATTAGCATGTTTTTGATTATTATTTAATTGCGGATGAAAAGTGTGAAATAAATTATTTACTTGTTCTAAAACCTTTTGAAGGTTTCGTATATCATCTGTTAATCTATCGATCTTTTCTTCTAATTTCATAGTTTATTTTCTATATAAACTTGTATCTATTTTTCTTTTTAGACTGTCAGGGGGCTTCTTCTGCAAATATGGTTTATTTGAGAATATTGCACAAGGTCATTTTTACAATTTTGATTTTTGGAAAGGTCATTCTTCACAATTACTCCATACACACACACAAAACAGGCATAAATATCGTCAGTCTTGCTTTACTCTTTGGAAATATTTAACCTTTTGTTCATATAGGTAATTTTCCTGATTGTTTCCTCCAAAATTTCCTGAATTTTTATGTGTGTTACTCTCTTATTCTTTAATTTTGTATCCTTTTCTCCTCAATTTTCTAATTAGGTTTAATCCATTGGATATACCTCCGATTTAGGGTTTGTGTTTATATGCTATTTTGTTAATTTCAAAGTTTCCCCCTTTTTTATGCAATTGTCGCACTTATTTCCACGATCTCCAAGATTATGTAAATTTTCCCATGGTTTTCATCCTGTTGCTGTTGTAGAATTCGTGATCGAAATTGTGGCAGTTGTGAAAATTTATTTTGCTTACTTGCTATTTATGAGTAGTTCTGCTATGTGGTGTTGTTGTGGTGCTTCTAACTCTGATATTTTTCTTTTTGTTGTGTTTAATACTGTTTACTCTGGTCTGTGCAGCCTTTCCTTTGGGAATTGAGGCTGAATTTTACAAGTGTTTAATAGGATGGGGAAGGGTTCGAAAAGTGGTGCTGCATGCAAGTCAGCATCGCACCAGCTCTACAAGGACAAAGCCAAGAATCGTGTGGATGATCTACAAGGCTTGTTCAGCGATCTTCAATCTTTTAGGAAGGAGGGCCGAACAGTTGATGTGGCTCTTCTTGAAGAGCAAGTTAACCAGGTGCTTCGTGAATGGAAACACGAGCTCAACGAGCCCTCCCCAGCTTCTTCATTGCAGCAGGTAAACCTTTCATCATTTTATGAGTATGTAGTTAGATCTCAAGAATAATGTAGGCATTCTCAGTATCTTGCTGTTCATGATCATAAGCACTAGAATTCCATTATTTACAGTAGTTGTATGGCAATCTTGTTGCCTATCCTGATTTGGTATCTTTATATGTATGTGTGTGATTGTCGCTTGTCAGTTGTCGCGACAGACTACCGTTCTTTTATGTGTTCCTGATTTGAGCTCTAACTTATCATAAGAGATTGTAGGTTCGAAAGTTGTTGAAGAATAGGTATATGCTCGTATACTTCATCCTTGGCCATGTCTGCTACAGTTTTTTAGACCCAATTTAATGAGCATTTGCGTTTTTATTTAATAATTATAACATACTCTGCAAAGTAGAAGAAACACGCATGCATTTACTTGTGAAACTGAAACTACGAGTCTAATATGGATGGATCATTACTGTATAGGAAGGGAGTCTCGGCTCATTTTCGTCCGAGATTCAGCGGCTGCTGCATCTTTATGAGGAGGAAGATGATGCAACCAGTGTATTAGCTGCGCCAAAGCCAGATCCTGATGCGCACAAGGTTTTGGGTGGACCTGCTCCCCAAGGGGTTAGTACGTTTATTGTAAATCTTTAGTGTTAGCTGTATTTGTTTGTTTAACTTTTGATTAGAGTAGCTAGTGTGCATTACTTTTGAAGATGATGTGTTTTACCTATTGTTGTTTGAAACTTCGAGTAGCTGCATGTCATTCCCTATAGCGCGGAGCAAGAGCGTGAGCGCCAGAGCGTCCGTTTTGAAAATAATTAAGATAATAGTGTGGAATATTTGCATGAAGTGAAATTAGAATTAGCATCCAAGTAAAATATACAAAGATAGCATATCTTACAATATAATATGGGTGCCAGAGGATTCGTTTTATATAAAATCTTATATAATTGACGTCCTTGCATGCACCTGCACCAGTTTGCTGTGACTCGTTTATAGCTATTAAATTGGATTCTTTCTCTAGTTTACATATTTCTGCAAATTGGGCTGGTTAGTGGCTGTTAATAAGTGGACCTCTATACTACTGCACAGTGCTGCAAGTACCTTAAATTGCTTTTATTTAATTTAATCCGAAATTTTTGACTGATCTGCTTTTGTGTTTGTCTCTATTGCACTAGGTATTTGAGCTAACTCACATTGTTACTTGATTATTGGCATTTTCCTCAGAGTCAGTGTTACTTCTTGATTATTGGCTTTAATGTATGTAATTTATGCGTTGTATCATTGACAACCTACTGATAAATAAATTATTTTCAGTTTATGGCTCAAGTTCATAAGAGTAGTTTCGGGTAGATTGCCTTAGATTTGGCTTATGGTGGTAGAAAATTCCCAAATAGAACGATCTATTTCCCTCCGAGGACGGTAGTGGGATTGCTGGAAACATGAGTATGAGTTGGTCCTTAAAGAGGATGTGAATCATTGTCCAATTCACTGAAACTTCAGTTAACATGTCTTCTTTAACTCTTCTTGTTTAGTTGGTTATATGAGGTTGATTTAATTTAACATGCTCAGATAATAACAGAAAAAGTCTTGGATTGACCTCTGCCATAGCATTTGTCTGTTGTAGGGATAGGCAAAGAGGGGGGAGGGGGTTGCCGGGGGGTGGAGGGTTCAAGATTTTGAAAATCCTCTATGAATTTACGGTGTCTTTTAATTTCCAGCTTTTGAAAATCTTATTTATATTGTTTTTAACTTTGACATATCGACCTTTTGCACATGGATGAATTCTTTGATTGAGCTGCATTAGTTTTGTTTTTGGTGTCTTTTTTAATTGTATTCTGTGACTTCTTTGTTCCTCATCAACGACAACTAGAACCTATATATGTTTGCTCTTCCGTGTTTACTTTTTTCTAATTGAGTGCCTTCCATGCAAACATTAAACGTTTTCGTGTTTCCGATTAACCATCTTGATTGTATTATGATAATATCATTGAAGCTTTCTGTCGTTATTTTTAACCTTGTACTATCAAATATTGGTTCTTACTTCCCGATTCTGTGACTTTGTTTGTTGCAGGATTTTACTATGACCAAGGATCCTCAAGAACATGGCTTTGAATTGGTTGAGCAGTGCAAAGATGCTGGCATAGGAGTTGCCAACATGGAAATGAATAATGTGAATATGACAACACAATTAGATTATCATTCATTTGATTTCCATCAAGAATTTGAACAGCAGTACTTCTCTGGGTTTGATGTCCCTGGTTTCATTGGACCGGATAATATGCCTCAGATGTCAGGCTATCAGGAGAGCATCTGTCCTCCGCCTCCACCACCACCATTTGCATTTTTAGGGCCAAAATGTGCACTTTGGGATTGTCCAAGACCAGCACTCGGGTTAGATTGGTGTTCAAAGTCTGACGACTATTGCAGTATTTATCATGCCGGGCTTGCACCTAGTGAAGGCTGCCTTGGCGGAGCTCCAATTGTAAGACCCGGAGGCATTGGGTTAAAGGATAATTTACTTTTTGCTGCTCTAGGTTCAAAGGCTCAAGGAAAAGGTGTTGGTATTCCTGAATGTGCAGGTGCTGCTACTGCAAAATCCCCTTGGAATGCACCTGGTAAGCTGGTTTTTTTTTTCTTCATTCATGATTTGGAACTATGTTAACAGGTGTATGTATGGTTGATTTGATTTTTGTGGTGTTCAACAGAGCTCTTTGATCTTACTGTTTTAAATGGAGAAACAATCAGAGAGTGGCTGTTCTTTGACAAGCCACGTAGAGCATTTGAGAGTGGAAACAGAAAGCAAAGATCCCTTCCAGATTATAACGGTAGAGGCTGGCATGAGTCAAGGAAACAAGTGATGAATGAATTTGGAGGTTTAAAAAGATCCTACTACATGGACCCACAGCCAATGGAAAATTTTGAATGGCACCTCTATGAATATGAAATCAACAAATATGATTCATGTGCGTTATATAGACTGGAAGTAAAGCGTGTTGATGGGAAAAAGAGTCCCAAAGGGAAATTAGTTAACGACTCCGTAGCTGATTTGCAAAAGCAAATGGGTAGATTGACTGCTGAACCTAATGAGAAGCAACAGCGTAATGTCAAGGGAAGGGGAAAAGCAAATCCGAAGGGTGGAACTGGAGGCATTAATTCTTCTTCTACAGCATTGGCAATTCCAGGTGAAGGTGCACCGTGTGATTATCTTGTCGATAATATTGACGGGTACTACGTAACATGATTGAATGATTTGGAATAAGCGACATCAATGTAGTATATAATATATATCATCCATTGTTCATTTGACTCGGTCATCGGGGTAAGTGGTGGAATTTTAAGGACTTTTTTTTTTGGCTTACTGTCATGGTGGATTCAGATCTTAGATACAGTGGTATGTTGTCAATAGTTTAACTGTCATCTAAGTAACAGAGCATAACTGACTCTCGTATAGTCGAACCATGTGGGACCCTTTGTAACTGTTTTAATACTTTTAACTGCTAGAAGACAGTGAGAGACGCCAAATTGGCTATTTTGTATGGCTCAATTGATTTTTATGGTGACTATTGTGAATGCAATGCACTTCTGGTGCAATGTTTTATGGAGAATTTGTTCATTCCCGGGGATATCTGCAACATGTCACTTATTTTACTTTTCTTTTTTGGTTTTTCAAGGGTTTAATCCTTTCGAGGCGCTTCGAACACATTAAGTGTGAACCTCTCTCAACAGGAATTTGAACCTATGTACGTTGGTTGTAACTTATCTTATTGTATGGAATGCATATCTCATCAATTTGGGCAATGAAAAATGTCAGCTGTAATGACACTTTTTCTCTTGAATTGATGGTCTTATTACGCCACTTATGTTCCCCATAAGTATTTATGTTCTAGTTTACCAATGTGCCTTTAGGAAGTGAGACTTGAACTATAACAACTTAATTTTGAATCTTTTCTTTCAATATTTGGTGTCAAATGAATGGATTAATGATTGGACCCATGAGGTTTATCGTAATTATAGAATACCCTATGTGGTTTCAAAAATTATAAGAAGATCCCCAGTTGTTTAGGCTATGTATCAAATATCCATTACAACTTAAACAATTTTTATGAGGACCTCCAAAAATTGTTTACGAAAACTCTGTTTAAGGAGTGTCCTTGTAATTTTTTAAACCAGAAGGAGTATTAATATAATTACGATAAACTTCAGGGGGTCCAAGTGTAAATCACCCAAATGAATAACCGGGTTACGTTTGATTTTAGCAGTTTATAAATCACCTCTCCAAACATCGCTTATGGTTTGGATACTATATTTCAGTTGAGATAAAAGAATGTAAGAACATATTGTATTAATTACATGAAAAGATTTAGTTCGACGCCATATAATACAACCGAATATACCTATAATTTTTGTGAAACACTGAATTCCCTCCTACAAACATTTTCTAAATTCTGAATATTAAGATTACTAATCTAATGTACGAGAATATTTTAGGGTTAAATATAGTTTGTCCTAGTTTAAGTATGAGGGTTGTATCAATTATCCCCTTAAATTATTACTCATAACACTTACCCCTCTAATGTTTATTAGTCAAAGTTTTATTTTTTCTTGTCCAAATTACCCTTCCCCTTTTTATGTGCTAATGGTTGTTAATTTTAACCTTATAAAAAGTTTGTTCTTAAGCTCATATTTTATATTGAATTATATTTTTATTCTTGGTGTTTCTTTTTCATATTTTCTTACAAAAAAATATTCCGGTTATTGTTTGATTAGTTATTATATATTTATATCCATTATTATTTCACCAGTTCTTATATTTATATTCATCATTATTCAATCGGTTATTATATTTATATCTTTATTATTATTGGAACAATTGCGATATTTCTTCATTATTATTTAAAATTTCTAGTAGCTCGTTGACTTCGAAATTCAGATTGTTATTACAATCATTACACATTTAATTTTCCAATTTTTTACTTAAATGTTGAAACCTGCACCAGTTCATATGGTATGGACGATAAAAAAAAAATTGTTCGTAAAATTGGTTGTGACAATCAAAATTTCTTGTCGATTAATAAATTGAAGAGCTACTAGAAAATTTTAAAATAATAGAGAAAGATACAATTGTTCAAATAATAATTGAGGTAAAAATATAATAATTGATTGAATAATAACGATGATAAATATAATAACTTGTGAAATAATAACATATAAATTGTTGAAATAATAATGAAAACTTTTTTTTGCGCAAGAAGTATGAAAAAAAGTTCACCTATAATACAATTTGATGTAAAACATGATATTAAAACTAACCAATAATATATATGAAAAGGGAAGGGTAATTTTGGCAAGAGAAAATATAATTTTGACTAATCAACATTGGAGGGGGTAAGTGTCATAAATGAGAGAACTGCATTTGTGGTACCACACTTATATCTCACTTAACGGTGATTTTAAACTGCAATATCAAATGTGAGTGGATTTGTTAAATTATGGTACCAAATGTGTCGGCCTGAATTTTTATGGTACCACAAGTAATAAATGAAATAAAATTTGGTACCACAAGTAATAAATGAAATAAAATTTGGTACCACAAGTGCAATTCTCTCAATACTTTAGGGGGTAATTGATACACCCCCATAATTTAGGGAGAAAACTGTATTTAACCCTATTTTTATTGTTATATTTCCTTTTGTAGGCCAATTTCTTTTGCTCTTTCGCTACAATCTAGAATATCAAAGTATTATGTGTCGACGTACACCTCGGAGCAATCATTGGAGAGGGCATAGTACTACTCCATGGGATTGGGGTCGTCATTGGAGAAACTGCGGTGGTTGGGAAGAATGTGTCAATGTCGCACCATGTAACATTGGGTGGGACGGGAAAGGTCGCGAAAGGGGATAGACATACTAAAATTGGAGAGTTGATGAGAAAAATATTCAGTTAAGTCAGAAGTGAAATAGAATTAAGTGTCAAGTTACCATGAGAACATAGTAATTTACCATGTAATTATCAAAAAAAAAAAAAAGTAATGTACCTTATAAGGACATTAGGAACCGAGTTAAAGACATTCTAGTTAAAAATAGAAAGAAAAAAAGTAAAAATTAAAAGCTTGAAAAATGCACGTATGTCGAACGTGACTAACTAATTTCATATGTTAATTACATCATATAATAACTAACTTTTTTAAGGACATTAGGAGTCGAGTTAAAATATATAGGTATAACTAGAAAGAAAAAATTAAAAATTTAAGTTTTTGCTATGACTATATATACTAGAAAAGTGCACGTATTTCGCACATGACCACTAATTTCATATATTAAAAGAATTGTTAAATATGTCAATGTTGTTTCTTGAGTTATTATTATATAATGCAATTAACATATGATTCATAACATAGTTAACAATTCTTTTATTATATAATGCAATTAACATATACAATTATGTCACGTGCAACACACGTGCATTCTTCTAGTAATAATAATAATGCGCAAAATAAACTAACGATATAATATATTAAATTTTTGTTAATAACATCGTCATGTTTAAAATCTTCCAAAAGTGAATCAAATTTTAGATTTTAACACGAGTTTAGGCTAGTACATATAACTAAATATAGTTAATGATGGACTCTCTATGTGTGAACCGCATGGTTAGTATTCTTTCTCACGCAACCTAGTCGGGTTTCCTGTCGCAATAGTTCCTTCCGGGACTTCAATGAGAACAGGAGACCCGGCTCCAATAAGTGCCCTTTTTCGGCTTTTACTATCTTGAGGTTGCTTAGAATAGAGCCCCATCTCCAATTTTGGTATGTCTATCCCCTTTCGCGACCTTCCCCGTCCCACCCAATGTCACATGGTGCGACATTGACACATTCTTCCCAACCACCGCAGTTTCTCCAATGACGACCCCAATCCCATGGAGTAGTACTATGCCCTCTCCAATGATTTCTCCGAGTGTACGTCGACACATAATACTTCTGATATTCTAGATTGTAGCGAAAGAACAAAAGAAATTGGCCTACAAAAAGATATATAACAATAAAAAATAGGGTTAAATACAGTTTGCCTCCTAAAGTATGGGGGTGTATCAATTACCCCATAAAGTATTGAGAGAGTTGCACTCGTGGTATCAAATTTTATTTCAATTATTACTTGTGGGACCATAAAAATTCAGGCCGACACATTTGGTATCATAATTTAACAAATCCACTCACATTTGATATTGCCGTTTAAAATCACCGTTAAGTGAGATATAAGTGTGGTACCACAAATGCAATTCTCTCGTTTATGACACTTATCCCCTCCAATGTTGATTAGTCAAAATTATATTTTCTCTTGCCAAAATTACCCTTCCCTTTCCATATATGTTATTGGTTAGTTTTAATATCATGTTTTACATTAAATTGTATTATAGGTGAACTTTTTTTCATACTTCTTGCGCAAAAAAAAGTTTTCATTATTATTTCAACAAATTATATGTTATTATTTAACCAGTTATTATATTTATATTCGTTATTATTCAATCAATTATTATATTTTTACCTCAATTATTATTTGAACAATTGTACATCAAGATAGGAAAAGCCGAAAAAGGGCACTTATTGGAGTCGGGTCATTGGTTCTCATTGAAGTGCCGGAAGGAACTATCGAGACAGAAAACCCGACTAGGTTGCCTGAGAAAGAATACTAACCATGCGGTTCACACATAGAGAGTCCATCATTAACTATATTTAGCTATATGTACTAGCCTAAACTCGTGTTAAAATCCAAAATTTGTTTCTCATTTGGAAGATTTTAAGCATGACGATGTTATTAACAAAAATTTAATATATTATATCATTAGTTTATTTTGCGCATTATTATTATTACTAGAAAAATGCATGCGTGTTGCACATGACATAATTGTATATGTTAATTGCATTATATAATAAAAGAATTATTAACTATGTTATGTATCATATGTTAATTGCATTATATAATAATAACTCAAGAAACAACATTAACATATTTAACAATTCTTTTAATATATGAAATTAGTGGTCATGTGCGAAATACGTGCACTTTTCTAGTATATATAGTCATAGCAAAAACTTAAATTTTTAATTTTTTTCTTTCTAGTTATACCTATATATTTTAACTCGACTCCTAATGTACTTAAAAAAGTTAGTTATTATATGATGCAATTAACATATGAAAGTAGTTAGTCACGTGCGACATACGTGCATTTTTCAAGCTTTTAATTTTTACTTTTTTTCTTTCTATTTTTACCTAGAATGTCTTTAACTCGGTTCCTAATGTCCTTATAAGGTACATTACTTTTTTTTTTTTTTTTGATAACTACATGGTAAATTACTATGTTCTCAAGGTACCTTGACACTTAATTCTATTTCACTTCTAACTTAACTGAATATTTTTCTCATCAACTCTCCAATTTTGGTATGTCTATCCCCTTTCGCGACCTTCCCCGTCCCACCCAATGTAATATGGTGCAACATTGACACATTCTTCCCAACCACCGCAGTTTCTCCAATGACGACCCCAATCCCATGGAGTAGTACTATGCCCTCTCCAATGATTGCTCCGAGGTGTACGCCGACACATAATACTTTGATATTTTAGATTGTAGCGAAAGAGCAAAAGAAATTGGCCTACAAAAAGAAATTTAACAATAAAAATAGGGTTAAATACAATTTTCTCCCCAAATTATGGGGGTGTATCAATTACCCCCTAAAGTATTGAGAGAATTACACTTGTGGTACCAAATTTTATTTCAATTATTACTTGTGGTACCATAAAAATTCAGGCCGACATATTTGGTACCATAATTTAACAAATCCACTCGCATTTGATATTGCATTTTAAAATCACCGTTAAGTGAGATATAAGTGTGGTACCACAAATACAGTTCTCTCATTTATGACACTTACCCTCTCCAATGTTGATTAGTTAAAATTATATTTTCTCTTGCCAAAATTACCCTTCCCTTTTCATATATATTATTGGTTAGTTTTAATATCATGTTTTACATCAAATTGTATTATAGGCAGGGGCGGATCCAGGAATACGGCCCAGTGGGGGCTAAGCATAGATCAAATTTTTGATAAGTTTCCCCCAAAAACACCAAAAAGTTTTCGTATTTGAGTTAACCAAAACGAGAGTATAGAGTAGTTTCTACTTTAACATATTTTCTTTTTATTTACAATTCTTTCTAAGATTTCTTGAAAATTTTCAAAAAAACTCGAAAAGTTTCTAATATACAACTGACCGAAACATACGTAAAAAATGAAACTTTAATACATGGGGCTATAAGGTTCTAGGATAAATTAAATAATCGAAATACAATTTCAGATGACACCAATTATATTCACAATTAATCGCACCGATTTTTAATTTTCTGAAATCTGTACATAATAGCCTGGGCAGAGCTAGATCAATATTTTTTTGGGGGGGAGGGAGTTTACGTAGTAATGCGTATAATAAAAAAATCGAATTCTCTTGATTATTATTATTAAAAAGGACATAAAATTAAAAAAAATATTAAGAAATAACAAAAATCAAAGAACAATTATACAGAAAGAAAAAGAAGCTAAAGGAACAATTGTTGAGAAAGAAAACGAAATTAAAAGAACAATTGTTGAGAAAATAAAATAGATTAAAAGAATAATTGCTAAGAAACAAAAAAGACTATAAAATAAGTAACAAAGGAAATGACACTCCTGAGATTTGAACTCGGGACAATGTTGATAAACATGTATAACCAAACCAATTAGCAAATGCATTTTTTATGTAGCTAATATAAATTTGTTTAAACAATACTTCTTAGAAAAGGAAAAAAACTAAAAAAAGTGCAAGGAAGCAAGCATCCAAGGGTCGAACCCCGGACATCATCCAGAAGTTTGATTACCCTATCCAGTGAGCAAATATAGTTATTATGTTAAGAACACTACTAATAAATATATATTATAAATCTGAGAGGGGGCTATAGATCCCACTAGCCCCTATGTAGGTCCGCCCTTGATTATAGGTGAACTTTTTTTCATACTTCTTGCGCAAAAAAAAGTTTTCATTATTATTTCAACAATTTATATATTATTATTTCACCAGTTATTATATTTATATTCGTTATTATTCAATCAATTATTATATTTTTACCTCAATTATTATTTGAACAATTGTACATCAAGATAGGAAAAGCCCAAAAAGGGCACTTATTGGAGTCGGGTCATTGGTTCTCATTGAAGTGCCGGAAGGAACTATCGAGACAGGAAACCCGACTAGGTTGCGTGAGAAAGAATACTGATCATGCCGTTCACACATAGAGAGTCCATCATTAACTATATTTAGCTATATGTACTAGCCTAAACTCGTGTTAAAATCCAAAATTTGTTTCTCTTTTGGAAGATTTTAATCATGACGATGTTATTAACCAAAATTTAATATATTATATCATTAGTTTATTTTGCGCATTATTATTATTACTAGAAAAATGCACGCGTGTTGCACGTGACATAATTGTATATGTTAATTGCATTATATAATATAAGAATTGTTAACTATGTTATGAATCATATGTTAATTGCATTATATAATAATAACTCAAGAAACAACATTAACATATTTAACAATTCTTTTAATATATGAAATTAGTGGTCATGTGCGAAATACGTGCACTTTTCTAGTATATATAGTCATAGCAAAAACTTAAATTTTTAATTTTTTCTTTCTAGTTATACCTATATATTTTAACTCGACTCCTAATGTCCTTAAAAAAGTTAGTTATTATATGATGGAATTAACATATGAAATTAGTTAGTCACGTGCGACATACTTGCATTTTTCAAGCTTTTAATTTTTACTTTTTTTCTTTCTATTTTTAACTAGAATGTCTTTAACTCGGTTCCTAATGTCCTTATAAGGTACATTACTTTTTTTTTTTTTTTTGATAATTACATGGTAAATTACTATGTTCTCATGTTACCTTGACACTTAATTCTATTTCACTTCTGACTTAACTGAATATTTTTCTCATCAACTCTCCAATTTTGGTATGTCTATCCCCTTTCGCGACCTTTCCCGTCCCACCCAATGTCACATGGTGCGACATTGACACATTCTTCCCAACCACCGCAGTTTCTCCAATGACGACCCCAATCCCATGGAGTAGTACTATGCCCTCTCCAATGATTGCTCCGAGGTGTACGTCGACACATAATACTTTGATATTCTAGATTGTAGCGAAAGAGCAAAACAAATTGGCCTACAAAAGGAAATATAACAATAAAAATAGGGTTAAATACAGTTTTCTCCCCAAATTATGGGGGTGTATCAATTATCCCCTAAAGTATTGAGAGAATTGCACTTGTGGTACCAAATTTTATTTCAATTATTACTTGTGGTACCATAAAAATTCAGGCCGACACATTTGGTACCATAATTTAACAAATCCACTCACATTTGATATTGCAGTTTAAAATCACCGTCAAGTGAGATATAAGTGTGGTACCACAAATGCAGTTCTCTCATTTATGACACTTACCCCCTCCAATGTTGATTAGTCAAAATTATATTTTCTCTTGGCAAAATTACCCTTCCCTTTTCATATATATTATTGGTTAGTTTTAATATCATGTTTTACATCAAATTGTATTATAGGTGAACTTTTTTTCATACTTCTTGCGCAAAAAAAAGTTTTCATTATTATTTCAACAATTTATATGTTATTATTTCACCAGTTATTATATTTATATTCGTTATTATTCAATCAATTATTATATTTTTACCTCAATTATTATTTGAACAATTGTACATCAAGATAGGAAAAGCCGAAAAGGGCACTTATTGGAGTCGGGTCATTGGTTCTCATTGAAGTGCCGGAAGGAACTATCGAGACAGGAAACCCGACTAGGTTGCGTGAGAAAGAATACTTATCATGCGGTTCACACATATAGAGTCCATCATTAACTATATTTAGCTATATGTACTAGCCTAAACTCGTGTTAAAATCCAAAATTTGTTTCTCTTTTGGAAGATTTTAAACATGACGATGTTATTAACCAAAATTTAATATATTATATCATTCGTTTATTTTGCGCATTATAATTATTACTAGAAAAATGCACGCGTGTTGCACGTGACATAATTGTATATGTTAATTGCCTTATATAATAAAAGAATTGTTAACTATGTTATGAATCATATGTTAATTGCATTATATAATAATAACTCAATAAACAACATTAACATATTTAACAATTCTTTTAATATATGAAATTAGTGGTCATGTGCGAAATACGTGCACTTTTCTAGTATATATAGTCATAGCAAAAACTTAAATTTTTAATTTTTTCTTTCTAGTTATACCTATATATTTTAACTCGACTCCTAATGTCCTTAAAAAAGTTAGTTATTATATGATGGAATTAACATATGAAATTAGTTAGTCACGTGCGACATACGTGCATTTTTCAAGCTTTTAATTTTTACTTTTTTTCTTTCTATTTTTAACTAGAGTGTCTTTAACTCGGTTCCTAATGTCCTTATAAGGTACATTACTATTTTTTTTTTTTTATAATTATATGGTAAATTACTATATTCTCATGGTACCTTGACACTTAATTCTATTTCACTTCTGACTTAAGTGAATATTTTTCTCCTCAACTAAATGAGCAAACAATTCATGTGATTGAATAATTTGTCTCTGACTTGAGTCTATTTGAACACCTAGCAAATTTTGTTACATAATTAAACTTGTATTAGTTAGAGTCCTTGTTTTAGGGAGTCTAAATCTTTTTATCTACACTATTATAAAATTTAATTATAATAATCACTTACTAACTTATATAGTTCATAAAATGATTAAATAGAAGAGATGGATAATTTATTATGTTTTTTAATTCAACTTTACATCTTAAGTTGTTTTGCCTATTTTTACCCTTTTATTGTCAAAATAAAAACTACGTAGGGATATTTTAGTTCACACAAAAATATCAACACACAATGCTATACGTAGTTTAATAATAGGGATGTAATAAAGCTGGATAAAAGGTTTAATGCCAGAACGATGAAAATTAAGGAGGCAACTTTCTTTGAGAGCTCATAGTTGTTTATCTATTGACAGAGTGACTTGGAAAATGATGAATTACAATGGAGCTAGCAAGCACAAATGAAAGCATGGACACTAACACTTGCAGTCTGTACCTTTCTCTTATGCCAAAAGTATGAACATACCGGTCTTCTTGTACGACAGGGCTACTTCGTAGTTCCCTTATCTGTAAAATGAACAAAAGATTGAGCACTTCAAATAATGAATTTTGTTTTGGTAAAAGTAAACTGAAGTCTTTGTAATAGTTGTTCATGACAACTTAAAATTTTACTTTTGTCACTAATATACTTACCACGAATGTTATTGTGACAAGATTAAATTTATTATCACTAAATACGTACACATAATGAATGACAAATTTTGTTGTTGATTATCTTGTCATTAGTATGCTATTTTCTTCTAGGATTCGCGGAGAATTATTATTTGAGGATAGGAGTGATGGTTGCATCCGTGAGCTTGGCCCTTCTTATGCCTGGTGGTGGCAAGGCGGTTCTAGAGAATATATGCGCCGCCGGTGAAATCGTCATTGAAGATGTGTATTAGTACTAAAAAACAGATTTAGCTAGGCTTTAAATAATTTTTTTAAACTTTACTATTATTGAGGGATTGGTAGCTATTACATCTACGTATTTAATTTAACTAGTGTACATTCCGTGTCAAGCACAAATTATATTAAATTTTATTTATAATATATAAATAAATTAGTAATGAAAGTATAATATTTATTTCTTAAATATTCCTAATGCTTCAACAATAGGAAAAATGATGGTTTTTATATATATTAGAAAAATTACGACGTTGTACATGTATACATCGTGTAAAATTAACTTTATTATGTCATAAAATAACATAGATTAATGATCGATATTCAATTTATTTCTATTCAAACTATTATTTTTATAAAAATGATGGCTTTTAAATTATTGTAGTCAAATATATAATGATAACTGATTTAGCCACGAGGTCTTGTAAATTACCTTTAAAATAAGATCACAAAAAGTTTATCTAGTTCATTTCAATTCATAATAGTAGTTTTCATTTTAAGAGCTCTATTATTTGTTTTAAGGACTACACAACATTAAACATATTTGAATTTATTATTTAACCAATATAAAATTATTATATAATGTATTGAAATATTTGTTTTTACATCAAACTAAAACAACTAATATCATTTGTTTTCGTATTTATCGAATACGAATAATGTTTTATCATCACGAATTTATAGCGTGAATGTGATACAAAATATGAGACAATAAAGACAATTATATTGGTGTATATTAGAGGCCCATATGGATGGGTAGATTTGGACTGGATTGATTTGAAATCTCTAACTCAGTTCTTTTGCATTGGTTGACAACAAAAATATTGAAATCTTAGTTTTTTATTAAATGAATTTGAGTGTATTTCTAAGTATATGTCAAATTATTTCTTTTACCTTGTCATTTGAAATTGATTTCTTTACCTACATGAGCCGTCTTTCACCTATTTAATTCATTAGTTTAATCCGTTTCTCTATAAGTTTAACCTTTTTTTTTTCGATTTTATTCATTTTTTACGGTTTAAGTTTTTTATTTTTACCGATTTACCAATTTTCGATTATAACCTATTTTTTTCCATTTTTTGTTGATTTATGTTGTTTTTCTGGTTTAAACCATTTTTCTATTGGTTTCACCATGTTTTGTCAGTTAAACCTTTTTTTTAACTGACATCACGTATTTTTTCACCAATTTCAACTTAATCTTCATTCACATGTTTTCACTGATTTTACCAGTTTTAATCAAATACTCCCTCTGTCCCAAATTATTTGTTGTTTTAGATAAAAAATTTGTCCCAAATTATTTGTCGTTTTAGGAATTATAATACAATATTAATTACATATTTTCCTATTTTGCCCATAAGAGAAAGAGTGTAAAACTTGAATAACGTGTAAATAGTTAATGCTGAGATAATAGAAAATAAGGGTATTTTAGGTATATAAGTTGTTTTTTCTCTAAAATTGAGCCAATTTATTGGGTACCTTAATATGTGTGAAAACATGTAAAACGATAGATAATTTGGGACAGAGGGAGTATAGCCTAATTTCATTTTTTTCATTGATTTTTTTATTTAAATCATTTTCTATCGGTTTCACATTAAATTTTTTTTATCGGATTCACCATGTTTTTGTCGGTTAAACTCTATTTATACTGATTTCACTCGTTTTTACCAATATAACCCTTTTTTTTTTTTTTTTTTTTTTTTTTTTTTTTTTACTGATTTCACGTAATTTTAAAAAATTCGCCGTGTACGTGTCCATAGTCCATATATCTTAGTATCCTAGTGACTATTCACTTTTTGTTTTTGTTTTGTTTTTTAATACAACTCCAAAAAATTAATAGGGTTTTGGGAAATCAAAGAAAAAAGAAGGGAATCATATTTAACAAAGGAATCGTCACAAAATATCTTGTATACGCTTCTTTCTTAAATTCAAAGGGTGGCTCATTTTTTCTCTTCCCTCATTTCAAAACAGAGGAGAAAGAAATTCACACAAACACACAGTGAAATGGGAAGAGGGAAGTTCAAGGGCAAGCCCACTGGCCGCCGCCAGTTCTCCACTCCCGAACAGATGAGTGCGTTTTCTTAATCCGAGCTTTACTGTGTTAATTTGGATCTTGTTTGTGACTGGAAATCGATTTGTTGAGTTTTTTATGTTCAATTTATGTTACGTTATGTTATCCTTTTCAATTTTCGTTAGGTTTATTTGTTTGCTTGGGTTATGGATTCTCTTAAATTGTTTATTTGCGGATTAGAATAAAATGAAGCTTTAACTACATAATTTTGAAATTGGTTTCAAGTTAATGGAATATTTTCAATTTTTCTTGTTGTGGTGAGTTTCGAATGAAAACCTTGTGTTGATTAGGGTTTATTAGTGGTTTTAGGTGTTGTTTATTTCTCTTGAAATTGTGGTTTATGTCAACTTCGATTTGCCTTTCATTATTTGATGCGATTGATTATCAATACTTGGGGAAATCTGAGTTATACGATGTGATGATAAATGCATCTTCCTTGGGGGTAAATATTTTTATCTTAGTTTTTCTTTGGGCATGATTTATACATCTGTACAGATGTGTATAAACAGCTAACATAAGTCTGGATCTAGCAAATATTCTGTATAACTTTCGAAAGTTTCAGGCACCGTGCTTGTAATTGAGATGTTTTTTTCTTAATTATGAAATTCTTAGGTAACCAGGATTCATAGTTACTTTCTAATCGATTGTGCTTGAACCTTTTCTTGATATGCGAACATATACTAATTGTTATGCATTGGATAATTGATGATCGCTTCATAGTAGAAATTTCATGCGATTGTTTTGGTTAAAGGTTTCTTAATTGATATCTCATACCTAGACATGAAATGACACCGATGCTTCTAGCTTTTTCACAAGTGTTGGATATTATTAATCCTAATTTTATAATAGGTTCTTCCGAAAGATATACTGAGGTGGCATTTTTCCCATCTAACACTTCTTTCACTTAACACATGTGACTGCACCTTGTTTTTTCTTTTGGGCCTTTTCGGTCAAGTCAGGGAAAGGGTGTATATAGAGACACACATCATTTCTTTTTCCTTTTGAGTGTGTGTGTGAGAGAGAGAGAGAGAGTTTAATGTTTTTTTTACATTTCTCTCTGTTTTTGATCTTTTCTAGTTTGCTGCTATAGTGCTAACCAACTAAATTTCTTTTTTCTTTTATATAATTCAGTGTCTGGTGCCTCTGCTTCGCGTCCTCGCACATTCAGAAGGGTAAGTTATATTTCTCTATTTACAAAATTCTGCTAGATTGTAATTGTACAATAGATAGCATACTCTTATAAGCTTGTGATTCTGTCTATGTAGCTTTAAAATGTCAAATGTATTATTCAAGTTGGACCAGTGGTGTTGAAATAATGGTCGTTTTATTTTCCAAAAATTACTTAAAATATGAATAACGGGTGGTGATTATATAAAGTTTGTTTCTTCAGTGAGAAGCTTATGAAACTGAAGTTTCAGGAGCAGAAGTGTTATTTGTATTAATTGTTTGTAGTCGATACTTGATAGGAGTACTTTCTTGCACTGATAAGATCACCCTCATAAATTGGATCCTAATGCACTTGAGGTTACATGAAGTCTACATTTGTTTCCGGTTTTTGATAACTGATTTCGTATTATCAGGAAGAAGCTGAGGAGGAGGAAGAAGAGAGGTCTGATGTGGAGTCCGAAGAGGAATCTGAAGATGAATCTCAAGTCAGTACATAATGGCCTATGTCTGCTTAGAAATCATTTTTAAGTTCTTTCGGCATTTTAGCATTTAATTAAAACGGCTAAATGATTAAACATTTTCCCTCATTCTTTGCCAATGCTGTCCATAGAAAACGAAAGGCACCCAAGGTGTCATTCAGATTGAAAATCCCAATTTGGCAAAACCAAAGAATTTGAAGGCACGAGATGTCGATGTAAGTTACTCATTTAAGCTATTTGTTTCTTTAATAACTGTTATGTCATGATCCACACTGAATGTTGCTTTGTTTTTCCAGGTAGAGAAAACAACTGAGCTTTCAAGACGCGAAAGGTTTGTATAACCGCTTATTTTTTTCGTATAAGACTTGTGATAAGTAATCAGATTTTAATTTTTTCCTTTGGTTTTCGGGTTGTTCTTTAATTTTTTTTTATGACTATGTATTGGAATTAAATTACGTTTGTATGTTGTTACTAGAGAGGAGATTGAGAAACAAAGAGCTCATGAAAGGTACATGAGGCTGCAAGAACAAGGGAAGACTGAACAAGCAAGGAAAGATTTAGGTAATTGAATATTTGTTATGCTTCAAATATTGTCTCTCTTTTGCATTTATTGCATTTCATAAAAGAGTGAATAAATACCCCCTATGTTTTGTCTAATTAGCAAAAAAAAAAAAAGGTGTTATTTTTATTAGCAAAAAATCTTTTGTTACTTTTTTTATTGGCGAAAAAAACTACTCCTATGTTGGAATACATATTTTGCAAGAGAATGATTATATCCCCTAAAAATGCGAAAACACCCCTGTTAACTTTGGAAATAGGTAATAACCCCCTTGTTCACTTACAAAATTGGCAATAACCTCCCTATTAACATATGAAGGAATTTAAATGGTTTTTTTTGCTAATAAAAAAAGACACGGGTTTTTTGGCTACTTAAAATAACACAGGTTTTTTTTTTTTTTTTTTTTTTGCAAATTAGACAAAAGAGGGGGTTATTTTTGCATTTAGCTCTTCATAACATAAAATCTGAATCTTGCAAAATATGGTTCAACATCTAATATGAATTGTTCTCTTAATTTACAGATCGTCTGGCCCTTATACGACAAGAGAGAGCAGAAGCTGCTAAGAAACGGGAAGAGGAGAAAGCTGGTAGGCTTTCTGATTCCCCTTGTTGAAATACTTTTCCCTCTGATCTTAATATACTTTTTTCTTCGTGCAGCGAAAGAACATAAGAAGGTGGAAGCTCGCAAGTGATTGTCACATGTTCTATGGTACACCATGAAATGATTTTTAGATAATTGGCTTAGTTGAACCATATTTTTAATTCACTGTTGACATTATTCACCCTTTTCCGATTAGACTTGTCGAATTTGGAAGTGACATAATACATGTGTTTACTCATTAATACTAGCTAGTGTTTTGGTTTGTCTGCAGTTGGTATATACTTTATATTGGGGAACTTTTAGATTAATGTGCTTTTCTTTCCTTGAAATGTTATTCAGACCTCAGATGACCCTGATTCTGATGATGACACTTGAAAATTAGAGGCTAAATTTTAGGGGCATGTATGGAAGAGTTTTGGTCCAGTTTCGCGGGTCTCGTGAAAGAGAGTCAAAACTTTTTCATATGGAGTTTGAGCAAAACTAATGAGACTCAACCAAACTTAGTTTTGTTGAAACCTTTGCTCAAATCTCTTGAGATCAGGGCCCAAATATTTTGAAACTTAGAACTTATTAAAGACAATGATTTGAAAATGTACCACTTTTTTTCTTGTTTTATAAATACATAGATTTAATATCCATAACCTCGACATGCAACCTCAATTCAAATAAAATTTCAAAGATTTCATTAAAATAATCCAAATAATTTTTCCGAACCAAAACCTATCTAAATTTTTTCTATGAACTAATTCCGAGTGATGTGTCCATCCTTCTTTTAAACTATAACTATTTACCCTAACAAGTTCTTTTGAAAGTGGGAATAAAAATGGTTATCTTCATCTTTATATTAATTAATCTTTTCTAAACGTATTAAACTTATTCTCTCGGCCAAATACTTTATTTTGCTTTATAACTGAGAATAAAGATATTTTGCTTTATAATTTTTTGGATCCCAGATTATGATGAATGAAGAAATTAAAATTACTTTATTCCCTTGGCGACCACCATAAATCAAATGTAGACAATAATGTTTAAATATTGAATTTGGTTGTTTTTCATTAAGAGTACAAAAGTTACGCTAAATTAGGAAAAAATATTTTGTGTAATGGTAGTTATTTCAATTCGACATAAATTAGAAGTCCAGAAGTTTTTATCTGTTATATATTATAATAGTTAACTGAGTCGTTGAGCCATCTCCAGGGACCTAACATATATATATTTGGGACTTTAATCAGCAGATCAGATTAAGGATTCAATTACACGGCCAACCCAACACTACAAGATAAATGAGTTTTAGTGATAAAATATCAAATATATGATAACATGTTATAACAAGTGCAATAATGCCAAAATATATTTATAAGTTGTCACTAATAACTTTTAGTGACAAATATATGATAACTTAAGTTGTCGCTATTGATAATTAGTGACACATTTTTAATGACAAAAGATATTGTCATGATGATTTAGTGACAACTTTTCACTTTGGGCGTATCACTAAATGTCAATAATGGCAATTTTTTGACAACTCTTGTCTTAATTTTATGTTGTTTGGTGTTTGCTTGTTGTGTTGCAATATAATGATAATATTTTACTTCTGTCGATTGCAAAGGTCTTAGAAGATTGTTTGCATTGAAGAGAAGATCAAGTTTCAGGATGTTGGTTCAAGTTGTCAGCCTTAAGAGATAGTTTTTGCAATACATATTAGTCCCCCGCGGTCTCAATTTGAAGAAATGATTTGAATTTCCTCTCAGTCGGGATCTGATGTTAACGCACACCTATATATGCAATAACTCAATTCTTCTTATGTTTTTCTTTCCTTTCTTTTTTGTATTTTTGTCCCAAAATTTGGTTTGATCTTTTTCTTTGCTCATTTCTCTCTTGGTTCTTTAATCCTACCAGTTGTAATCTAGGTAACTAAAACGCAGAGCGGGTGCGGGAGCGAGAGCGGGAGCGGGAGCGCGAGAGCGTGATATATTAAAATTTTAGAATATGAGAGCGCCTATAGAGCGTCTATTAAAATAATTATTAATAATATAAAATAATTAATTTACGGTATTAAAATAAGAAATATATAGTAAAGAGATAAGTTACACCTACATTTTTAAAAGAATTAAGAGCAAAATGTATGTCATTCAACTAATAAGTATAGCTTATTTTCATTTTCTCAGCAATTTTCATCAATAAAATTCAAGAACTAAACAACGCCTAAATTTTTTTGAAAAACATGAATTGCAGGGTTAAGAAAGATTTGCATTTATGCCGATAAAAAATACACATGTTGTGCATGTGAGGGTAGGGGTGATAAGGAGAGACAAAAAAATATAATCAAGAAATACTTAGGTATACATATATTATTGAAATTACATATTTACCTTCGGTAATAAACGAGTACAATTCTAGCTTCATATTTGGTAATTTGTTATAAGACAGGTTGAGAGAGGTTGAAATGTTGGTTTGGTGGGTTGCACCACCCACCGTCATTGTTCGATAAGGCATTGTTTGGAGGGCAGAAATTGGTAGCTGTGACCACAATTGAATTTTGGAGGCACCACTTATGGTCATCCTCACATTTAAGTTCAAAGCAAGCTCCACAACTTTGCCCATTGTTAAAAAATATTGTACTTAATGATGATGTGTTTGTATCATACCCTTCACTATATAAATTACCATATCCACAACTACAAGCCCCACCTTCATCCAAATCAAACAATAAAAAATACTACAAATTAGAGTTAATAATTTGGTTAGATAAGAGATGAATAAAATAAAATAAATGAATTACTTATACATTTATGTCCTTGAAAATAGTGACTGAAACGATATTAGCAGTGTCAAAGCATTACTTTATGAGAATGTGATTTTAAAATAATAATCTCATTTAAAAAAATAAAATTTAGTTAAGTGACATACCAAATCAAAATCATGAGGATAAAAATTGAAGGACGAAGGAAGTATTATTTTTGTTAATTTACATATTCATTAGAAAATAAACCCATAAGTTTACAAAATAAAGTTACAAGCATTATTTGTGTGTGTTTTTTTTTGTGGTTGTAAATCGTAATGCTTCCAAGTTACAAGTATTTGTAAATTACAAAATAAACCAATAAACTTTACAAAATCTATGTAAAAATGTCACTTTTTGTCAAAATTCGTGAATTTAAATTGTCTAGTGCATGTTCTTTGTAAGGATGATACACGCTCTATCAAAATTAAAACGGCGCTCTATATAAAATAAATTCGTGCTCCAAAAATTATAAATTCGCGCTCCGAAAATTATGAATTCGCGCTCTCACTTTCAATAATTCGCGCTTTTTTTGCGAATTTTGCAAATGCGCTCCGATTTGCGAATTCGGAGCGCGTCGACACCCTTGGTGCGCGAATTTAGTTACCTAGGTTGTAATTGTAATGGTTTTTTGGTTTTAGTAATGTTATTGAAGTTTAATTATAAAATAAGAAAAAAAATGCCTATGAAAATTATTTTAGTGACAATATTTAAGTTCTTGTCACTTACTATAAGTAAAATGTTACAACTTTAACATTGTCACTAAATATTTTGTCACTAAAATTCACCTTTCTTGTAGTTTATATAATAAGTGATGTATTAATCTTAATATTTTCATTTCTGATTTTCCAAGAATATTGAGGTTTTAGGTCTGACATAGTCCATTTCGAAGCATGTCGAACTCATTTTGTCCAAAGCTCTCCCGGCGAATTCGAACCTAAGTTTGCCATATTGTACATATTATTCTCTTTCAATAAATAAATCAATTATTAATTAATACTCCCTCATTTTTGCTCCATTAGCTACAGTACCCAGTCAAACTTTTTAATCTTTTAAGTGACTTATCATTTTAAATTATTCACATTTGTGGTGTATTAAACTTTTAAATATTAATATATATGGTGACATATGGTATTATCAACTTATTAATCAAATATATTAATCATATTATTTATTATAATTTTTATAAATTTAGTCAAATTGACTAGTCAACTGTACCAATGGTAAAAAAAATTTGGGACGGAGAAAGTATTATTATATTATTAATCTTAATTTTAGTACTAATACAATATTAATGTCCCCCAAAAGTTAAAATGAGAAAATAATTTTTTTTTACTAAAGATTCAAAAAAGTTGAATTCAAAAATATATACTAACAAAAATGTAACTAGTAAATAGTCATGTCACTGATACTTGTAGGTTGTATGCATATTAAGGATAAAATATTGTTGACTTTGAAAGGTTGGTAGACGTTTCGAGGTTTCAATAATCATTTACATATCCGTTACCATTACTTGCTGCTAAAAATTATAATTTATAGGGTTCGAATTGAAAGCCATAACAAATTGGGTAACACATAAAAAAATTATATAAATTCATTTTAGTTACATAGTTAATTGAAACTAAATGAATTCAATTAAGAATATCTAATATACATTAGAGTTTAATTAAAGACTATAAAATTTTGGACTCAATTGAACCTTACGATTTTAATCTTGGTGAAATGAAGACAAATGAAAGTCACTACAAGAAAATTGAGCTTAAGTGACAAAAAATTAAGTGATAATGTGGAAGTTGTCACTCTTTGTATGCATTTAGTGATAAAAATAGTAATTTTGTCATAATAATAATGGTGACAAGTGCAATAGTGACAAAATATGTTTTTAAGTTGTCACTAATAATTATTAATGACAAATATATGGTGACTTAAGTTGTCACTATTGACAATTAGCGACACCCTTTTAGTGACAACCTAGTGGCAATATATATTGTCACTATGGTTTAGTGACAACTTTTTGGTAGTCATTTTTGGCGTATCGCTAAATGTCAATAGTGACAACTTTTTATAATTCTTGTCACAGCGGACGGCTGTGGCAGTGGAGAGGAGCAGCGGGTTGAGAGGAGCAGCGGACGGCTGTGGCAGTGGAGAGGAGCAGCGGGTTGAGAGGGAGAGGGAGAGGGAGAGAGGGGAAGTAGGCAGTGGCGGTGGTGGCAGTGTAGAGGAGCGGCAGGTTGAGAGGGAGAGAGGGGAAGTGGGTTGTGGCGGCGGTGGCAGGGGAGAGGAGCGGCTGCGTACGGGCTCTGCTTGTGGTGGCGGGTTCGACGGGGTGGGATAGATTGTCCTTGTGGTGGAGGCTTGAGAGGGAGAGGGAGAGGGAGAGAGGGGACGTGGTTGTGGCGGCGTGGCAGGGTTGTGGCGGCGGTGGCAGTGAAGAGGACCAGCGGCGGCGGTGGGGTTATTAGCTAGGAAGAAGAAATATGTGGGAGGGAAATGAAGGAGGGCTGAAATTAGGGTTATGATTGAGAGATTTCCGACGGGTATTTCCAACGGGTACTAACCCGTAGGAAATTTAATTTTTTTTTTTTTTTTTCAGAAAAATTAATTTATAGATTATTATTTAACATTTTTATAATTAAAATTATTATATTTCCTTATTCAAATTAATTTATAAATTAGTATTCATTATTTTTATAATTAAAATTGTGATATTAAAAATACGAAAAATATTGTATTCAATAGTTGAAAAACGGATAAAATTATTGGCATTGGGGCGCATTGGGGTCATGTAAATTGAGGCTATTCGAAATCAGATTGATCGATTCTCGATTTAGAGGTCTAATTGACCAAAGTTAACACTCTTGACCTCGGGGTTATGTACATTGAGGTTATTCGAAATCAGATTGATGGATTCTCGATTTAGAGGTCTAATTGACAAAAGTCAACACTCTTGACCTCGGGGTTATGTACATTAGGGTTATTCGAAATCAGATTGATCGATTCTCGATTTAGAGGTCTAATTGACCAAAGTCAACACTCTTGACCTCGAGGTTATGTACATTGAGGTTATTCGAAATCAGATTGATCGATTCTCGATTTAGAGGTCTAATTGACCAAAGTCAACACTCTTGACCTCGGGGTTATGTACATTGAGGTTATTCGAAATCAGATCGATCGATTCTCAATTTGTAACGTTAATTGACCAAAGTCAAAATTATTGACCTCGGGGTTATGTACATTGAGGTTATTCGAAATCAGGTCGATCGATTCTCAATTTGTAACGTTAATTGACCAAAGTCAAAATTATTGACCTCGGGTTTATGTACATTGAGGTTATTCGAAATCAGATCGATCGATTCTCAATTTGTAACGTTAATTGACCAAAGTCAAAATTATTGGCATCGGGGTTATGTACATTGAGGTTATGCGAAATCAGATTTTTAGAGATCTAATTGACTAAAGTCAACACTGTTGACCTCGAGATTATGTACATTGATGTTATTCGAAATCAGATCGATCGATTCTCAATTTGTAACGTTAATTGACCAAAGTCAAAATTATTGACCTCGGGGTTATGTACATTGAGGTTATTCGAAATCAGGTCGATCGATTCTCAATTTGTAACGTTAATTGACCAAAGTCAAAATTATTGACCTCGGGGTTATGTACATTGAGGTTATTCGAAATCAGATCGATCGCAATTTGTAACGTTAATTGACCAAAGTCAAAATTATTGGCCTCGGGGTTATGTACATTGAGGTTATACGAAATCAGATTGATTGATTCTCGATTTAGAGGTCTAATTGACTAAAATCAACACTGTTGACATCGGGGTTAAGTACATTGAGGTTATTAAAAATGAGATCAATCTATTCTCAATTTGGAGGTCTAATTAACAAAAGTCAACACTTTTGACCTCGTAGTTATGTACATTGAGATTATTCGAAATCAGATCGATCGATTATCAATATGTAACGTTATTGACCAAAGTCAAAATTATATATTGACGCTATAGGAAAGATATATAGCAACACTTTTGACCTCGTAGTTATGTACATTGAGATTATTCGAAATCAGATCGATCGATTATCAATATGTAACGTTATTGACCAAAGTCAAAATTATATATTGACGCTATAGGAAAGATATATAGTTCGTCAAGAAAGTAATTAAAAATTTCTTTTTATTAAAATTTATATTTATTTTATTTAATTTTCCAACGGGCTAAACCCGTTGGAAATGAATTATTACTTTCCGACGGGTAACCCGTCGGAAAACTGGTATATTACTTTTCCTTTATTTTATTAACTTTCCGACGGGTTATCCCGTTGGAAATTTTTTATTTTGTTTTTTCATTTATTTTTTTTAATTTTCCAACGGGTTTAACCCGTTGGAAATTGTTATTCAGTTTATTATTTATTTTATTTAAGTTTCCAACGGGCTAAACCCGTTGGAAATTAATCATTATTTTCCGACGGGTAACCCGTCGGAAAATAGGTATATTAATTTTCATTTATTTTTATTATTTTTCCGACGGATTAACCCGTCGGAAAATTGGTATATTAATTATTAATTATTTTTACTATATTTCCGACGGGTTATCCCGTTGGAAAGTATTTATTTTGTGTTTTCATTTATTTTATTTAGTTTTCCGACGGGATAACCCGTCGGAAAGTATTCATTTTAATTTTCAATTATTTTATTTAGTGGTTCCGACGGGTTGGAGCCGTCGGAAAAGGATTATTTTCTTTTTTCTTTTTTTTTTTAATTTCTTTTCCAACGGATAATGCCCGTCGGAAATGGTACTTAAAATAAGCTAATTTTTTAATACAATTTCCAACGGATTTTGTGCCCGTTGGAAAATTCCGTCGGAAATATACTCAAATTTCCAACGGATTTCCACCCGTCGGAAAATTCCCATCGGAAAAAACTGTTTTTCTTGTAGTGGCAGATATTTATATTTTTCCTTCAAAATACACTTATCCAACGACTAACCCAATAGTAGTGTTTATTAAATGGAGGACGTTGTTTATACTCACTACAAGAAAAATAATGTTTAGTGACAAATTTTTAGTAATAATGTCAAAGTTATCACTAATTAATTATATTAAGTGACAATATTTATTTCCTTGTCATAGAAATGATGGTAATGTTTTATTAGTGAAAAAAGTATTCTTATTTGTAATCAACGTAAGAATATTGACCTACTTTTTTACTAAGGCCATCTCCAACCGAAGTCCTTGCCCAATTGCCCGCTCAATTGCCCAATTGCCTTGCCCTCTTGCCTTGCCCTCATGCCTTTTCGACCCACATAAAAAACTCATATCCAACCGAATGGCAATCAACATCCATTAATTCAATTTCACAACTTTCCCCACTCTCCCCACTCAAACTTATTTTAATAATAATAAAATAATAATAAAATCTCATTTATTTTAAGTATTTGTATTTTTTATTTAAGTTGTATTGTGTATTTTTAAATTAAGTATTTGTGTTCAACAAATCTCATTTATTTAGATTTGTATTTGTCCAATTATATATGAAATTGTCAACAAATCTCATTTATATAAGAGTTGTATTGTGTATTAATTCAGATGTATTTTTAAATTAAGTCATATTTTAAATTAAGATAAGTTTTAATTTTCGTTATCATAATCTAATAATTCTTATTTTTCGTTATCGTATTTTTTTTGTGTATTACATAAAATGTATTTTTAAATTAAGTCTTTTTTAATAATTCTAATTAAGTTGTATTTTTAATATTCAAATTAATTATTCTAAAATTAAGTCTTTTTAAATTTAGAAATTTAAATTAAGTCAATTTTTCAGCAAAACTGAAAGTTTGTGGGTGATTTTGACCAGGGACAGAATCTGGGGACTGAATGTGCAAATTACTCATCTTCCCCACCCTGCCTTCACGTACCGTAGCAGTTTAAGGAGATTTTCACCCCAATTTTCAATTACACTAAATTAACTCAAATATCACCAAATTAAAGCAAGATTGGTGAAGGAATAATCTTGAGTTGTGAAATTAACGAAATTGGTCTAATTACGCATAAAACATTTTTTTTTAAAAAAAAAAAAAAAATAAAGAGATCCTGCGCACCAGGCGCGTTTGCCAGCCGGCAAGCAGGCGTGGCCCGCCTGCTTGCCGCCTTGCCTGCCCGAAGGCCCCTGCCCGCCCTGCCCTGCCTTGCCCGATTGCCAGCCACCGTCTCCAACCGAACCGAGCCGGCAACCCCCCCTCATGCCCGGTTGCCGGCTCGGTTGGAGATGGCCTAAGGTAATTAGTGACAAGAATGTACAGTACTTGTATATTGTCACACATAACCTTTAGCCAAGTGACGACATTTTTCTTTATATTTTAAGTTGTCACTTATCATTACTAATTTTTTTTTACTCATGAGCACCGGTTCATCCACGCTCCAAGTTGTTTTGGCATAAGTGACAACATTTCCCATGTATTCTTAAGCTAGCTGTCACTTATCCATACCTCAATTTCATACTACTCTATTTTCACTACAAGAAAATTGAGCTTAAGTGACAAAAAATTAAGTGATAATATAGAAGTTCTCACTCTTTGTATGCATTTAGTGATAAAAATATTAATTTTGTCATAATAATAATGATGACAAGTGTCAATAGTGACAAAATATATTTTTTAGTTGTCAATAATAGCTATTAATGACAAATATATGGTAACTTAAGTTGTCACTATTGACAATTAGCTACACCCTTTTAGTGACAACCTAGTGACAATAAATATTGTCACTATGGTTTAATGACAACTTTGTTGTTGTCACTTTTGGGGTATCGCTAAATGTCAATAGTGACAACTTTTTTACAATTTTTGTCACTAGTATGTTTATGAAAACCATTTTAGTGACAATATTTGAGTTCTTATCACTTAATATATATAAGAAGTGACTACTTTAACATTGTCACATAAAATTTTATCACTAAAATTTAATTTTTTTTAGTGTTTATACACCTGTTCATCCACGCGCTTCCATTTTCTTCTCCTTTTCCCTTTTTTTTTTTTTTTTTGTTCATGCTTTTTCATTTCCTAATGCAGTAGTTATTCTAACTAAAAACATGCTCTTAAAAAAATTTCATAACTAAATTTCTTCTACTCAATTTACTATGTAATAAATAGTTCCTTCTTTATTTTCCTCCTTAATCCCCTTCCCCCATTTCATTTCTCCCGTAAAACTCTCTTCTTAACGTTCGTCGAAGAATCGCCTGAAGTTTATGTGAATGAAAATTCATAACTAGATTTTGTCAGTCTATTTTAGGACGTTTTTGGTTTGATTTACTATTTTCCGATTAAATTTGTGCTCAATTAGGCACCGTTAGGTTATACTTTATTTGATACTAAGTTCGAAGTTATTGTACATGAAAATTCGTAATTAGGTTTCATCAGTTTATTTTAGGTTTTTGATTTGATTTTAGATTCATTTTAGTTTAGGTTCTAGTCTGATTTTAGGTTTTCATTTCTTCTAAACTGAAGTTTGTTCCGATAATTTCTTAAAGGTGTTTTCGAACATCTCGTGTCATGGTTTGTAATCTTCATACTCTTCCCACAAGCCGAACAAATTACAACTCACCACCACATTCACGTCTTTTGTTGTGATCCATTGTGAGTAAGTAGCTATTTCACTATATAAATGCTTAATAATTAGTCTTAAAATTCTATAGATTTATGAGCAATGAATTGGTGTTTGGATTATTGATTTTATATTTTAAATAAAACACCATATTATTATATTCTCATTCTCATGGAAATATATATAATTGCTTGTGTTACATTTATGATTGAACTAAATGTATTAGTATCTTATTACATGGAAATGTCACCTATGTTTATATAATTGATGCAGGTGGGATTACAAATACTTTTCTGTCCCTATTGAATGTAGCATAGCATACAACATGGTGAGTTTAAGTTTATACTAATCGACGCGACATTAAATAATAGCTTTAAATTTCTATGAAGTTACTCTTATTATACTAATCATTGTTTAATGAGGAGACATACCCCATTTCAGAGACCAAATGGGTGAAAACTGAGGACGATATGAAGTTGGGCCTGCAGCGTACTGATATTTTTTAAATTAGGTACATTTTTGTTTTGGCTATTTATTAGGGGTTCTAGAAGGAAAAGAATATTGTTGAGAAAATTCCATGCTGCTGGAAATCAAGAATTTGAATTCTTGTTTGTGTGTTGTGCTTATATTAGTTTCTTTTGTGATTATGTCAGGTGGTCGGATGGAGAAATTGAAAGTGGATCAGTGCAAGATTTATTTAAGTAAACTTGGATTAAGAATTTAGAAATAAATGAATTGCAAAGGTATTTCTCGAATGACATTTTTTTGGTTACGATCTCGATTACGAATTGCTCTTAATCATCTTTTTCATCTTTTATGTCAGATTTGAAAGTCTAAATTACGCAGGTGATGCGTGCACGGGAGATGTAGATACATTTGAACAGAATGTTTATGAAATGTAAGGTTTTTATCTAATGAAATTAAAGATATATGGTTGTTGAGATTTTTACTTAGCTTTATTATCATATGATAGTACTTAGTGGATACTGATAGATTACTAATAGATTTATTGCTTTTTTTTGTAAATGTGGCCAGAGGAAAAATTTAGAAAAAAGAAAAGGAAGAAAGCACATTTCTTATAAAGAAAGAGACTGTATTGGGCTGTTGTTTTAATTGGTGCCCCCTGTAGAAAAATGAATATCAATCACTAGGAAACCAAGATTTCTGCTATTTTTATTCTTTGATTTATCGAGTAAAACACAATGAAAAATGTTTTCCTAAGTTGAGGCGTTGCTAACTTTTTGTTGTTTCATAGTATAATCAGTTTGAGCACCCAAGTCACAGGTCCCTCGATTCAAGGAAGAGAGATGCTCTCTATAGTAGAATGGTAATCACATTTTATTCTTCTCAAAATTAATGATTTTTTTTAAAAATGTTGGAGTGAATGTTTTATTAAATATGTATATATGTTGACTAATTTAAAGAAAGTCTTTTGCAACTATATCTAAGCATTTGGAAAATAGTACTCAACATTTGGATTTTCATTGTAGGTGAGCAACTCTATATAGAATCTACTTCCAGATATCCTCGGCAAATTTTCCCTGCCAGAACTTGAAGGGAGAATCTTTCTGCAACATTGGTTGGTTCCATCAAGAAGGTGCTTACTGGGTTTAGCTTTGTCTTTCATGATGAAATTTGTTATTTTATTGATAAGTTGATGGGTTTGGTGAAGTTTTTGGGATAAACAAATGTTATTTCTCTCAACAAAATAATCTATGACTACTTAAATCCAACAAAAAGGTCAGTTATCTCTCTCAACAAAATAGAATAGAGATTGCAGTTCTATGCATTCATGATTCATCTTTCATGTTATACTCTGGGCATATATTCCTTAAACTTTACTTCTTTATTAAGTCCCTTTCAATCGCTTATCAAATTATTTGTTATGTTGGAATGATACTTGTTATATGAAAATGAGTCGAGCTTGAGTAACATGGTGTTTTTATAAATGTTGATAAATCTTGATGATGTGTATAGCAAAACGAGCTCACACGATATTTTATTGACATGAGAAGAGATTTTTTCAAGTATTTGACAATAATATCTTCTTTGTCTAAAAGTAATTAAATGTCACTCTGATTGCAGTATAGATATATATATATATATATTTTTTTTGTGATAGCATATCTTATTTCTCCACAAATGGTGATAAAATGGATTGTGTGATAGCTTTATAATCTTGATTTTCAGTGTTCTATTTCAATGGCAAAGCCTGATTAATTTATATGCAGGTCAAATAACAAGGATGCAGAAAACAATTGTGCGGATTGCTTTGTAAATATAATAGAATAGTTAATGTTTTCAAATGTCAAATTAGGTATTTCAAGTATTGGATTATGTTTGTGTAAAGTAAAATTCTTGTACTTTTTGTAAAAAATATACTAGTTTTTATATTTATGATAATGAAATGGTGATTGAATGCTTTTCTTTTAAAATTTTCCAGTGCATTTTGGATCATATTATTGATTAATTGATTCGAAAGAGGTTAATGGATGAAGCGTAGAAACAGAGGATAGGAGAATTATCAAAAAGAAAAAAAAAGAAAAATATAGGATAGGAGGAAAAGTGACGAGATAATTTCTTGTCACTAATCTCCCTTCAATAGCGGCGACAAGCAAGTTGTCACTATCTCTCTTGAATTAGTGATAACATGTAAATTGTCACTTAAGTTAAGTGACAACATCCTAAAGTTGTCACTAATGAGAATTAGCGACACAGTTTCAGTGACAACACAGTGACAATATTTTTGTGTCACTAACTTTCATTAGTGACAAGATTCCAATATGTTGTGACAACGTGTTGTCACTTAACAACACATTTCTTGTAGTGACTAAGCATGTGATAGAGGTTAAATCTGATAATTTCTTTTGAAAATAGAAAGAAGTGATTGACTAGTATTTAACCATATGCTAATGAAGAATGAAACTAAAACTTGGACATGATCATAACGTCTCGATTATAAAAGACAGTTAAGTGTGTGAAGTGGGAAGATTTGCGATGATTAAATGCTATGATAGTGTTACTTTCTATTACTCAACTAATTGGCTTATAATTTGTTGGGTGATTTTACAAATGAAGGCTACACGTACTTATATAGGCACCATGCCGAATGTATGATCACGATCATTTAATTTAATTTAAGACTAGCTTTTCGAAGGTGGCCCCTAGAAATCCTACAAAGAAGTCTCTTGAGAAGGTCTAGGGATGTCTATAAGGTTTTCCTACATTATGTACAAGTATCTAAATTGTCACTTGAAACCTTTAGCCATACAGGGGCGGAGACATGACTTAACATTTAGGGGGGCGAGACTATAATTACTAAAAAATTATAATTTAGTTATTTTACATTTAAATTATATTTCCCAAAATCAATATTTATGTTAATCAGTGTAATATATCATTAAACATGAATAACACAATTGACCACTAGGGTGATCGTACAAATACCTAGCTTTGACATGTAAAATGTTTTTGAAAATGGAAAAAAGAATCTTCATTCTACATGAAATGTGAAGTAACTTTGAAATGGTGAATGCATGTCCGTTAATGAGGGTAACTCCATAATCTTCAACAATAATTAACTTGCAAATAGTGCAATAAATTTTTAATCCAACTATAGATTAAAAAAATTATATTATATTGTTTTGGCAACCCAATTTTGTCGAAACAAAATTATTAGACAAGTTTTAACGTTATAAAATTAATAAATGATAATCTAAAATTATATCAATAATAATATATAACTATTAATATTACTAAGATATGGATGTACAGAGGATCATAAAATAAAAATAAGCATTGAATATCACATGAAATATTTGGAATCATTTTGAGTATTTCGAATTCATATAATAACAAAATTACAAAAAAGTAAATTTGTATAGATTCAAATCCTTAAATATCTATCTTTTTACTAGAATAAATAATTCATTTAGTATTAATGTTAGTGGAAATCCTCAACATCAGGTATATATGCATCATTTTATCCAACATGAACTTAATTAAGTGTCTTTTACTAAAAAATTAAAATAAAATTAAGTGTTCTCATTATTGGGCCTCTGGCTCGATCGGTTGCTAAAAACTAATTGGGGTACCGATCTCCTTGTTGACAGAATTTAATATCCAAGAGATATCGATCCAAGCAGAAAGAAGAACACTATCCTCTTAGGACATCTCCATCTCCAAGGGAGCTCTTATAATATAAGTCAAATTATAAGATTTTCACAAAAATGGTTCTCCAAGAGACATGTTATAATTTAAGGGCCATTTAAATTTTTAAGTTTGGACTGTCAAATTTGAGAGTCCAAAGAAAAATTTATATTTTAATTTATGCAGCAAAGTACAACATTTTTTTGTACTTTGCTTCAAAAATATTTAATGTAAGTTCTAATTAAAAAATTGCACGAATCTCGAAATATAATTCAAATTTATTTAATCTAAATTCATATTATTTTTTCGAAATAATCTTTTTTAAATTTAATTTTTATTATTATATCAAATAAATAAATACTAAATATATATCATTATTATTTATATATAAATAATAATTAGAAGTAATTTGTTAAAATATAAAAGAATTGTTGGAGTGAAGTATTGTGGTTATTTAAAAGTAGAATTTTTAAAATATAAACGAGCTGTTGGAGTGCAGAGTAAAAAGTGGGAATTTATAATACTGTTCACCCTTTAAATTTTAAGATAATAGGTCTGAATTTAAGAGTCTCTTGGAGATGGCCTCATGATGGCTGAATAAAACGGTACCGCCTATAAATTAAACTTTGTTTTTCATTGTGAGCGATATCGCATACTCAATGATGCAGGGTTTATCTATTAATATCTTTAGGGTAAATATCACTTTTGGTTCCTCTTATTATTAATTTTTTATAGAGTTGTCGCTTTTATATTTTTTTCCGCTTTAGTCCCTATTATGAATTATTTGTTGCGCTTTAGTCCCTACTATGAATTATGTGTTTCACTTTAGTCCTTATCAGGTGGTTTCGATAACACCTGGCATGCACATGAATATTTTTTAGGGCATTTTCGTTCGTTCACTATTGAGACTACGTGAGATATTGTTTAATTGGTGAGCAATTTTGATGTTTGAAGAAGATTTTGGGAGAAAACTTAGTTTGGAATGGAATGGACGAGTAAGTTGGAATAAAATTATACTTATTTGGCAGATGACTTGTCTGATACAATATATCACTAGTGAAAGCCAATAGCTAGTGATCTTCCTTTGCTGTTTGTCAATCCAGCAAGATAATGAATCTTCAGATCTTCAAGACTTAAGAACAAATCTTCCAATAATATAACTTCAACTAACAGTCATTGAAGATTTCATCTTTTAATCAAGAGTACCGCTAGTCTTACACGTTCCCCCTGAGTTCAAGAATCTATCAGTCAACTAGTCTGTTGAAAGTCAGTCTTCTTGAAGAATAATACTTGTTGCTATCAGATTAGTCAGCTGATGAACCCAGTATTCTGATAGGTTCCCCCTCAGCTTATGAATCTAATTTTAACAAGCCAGTTCCACTCTTAGAGTAGAAAATCTTGCATCACTTAATGGTTTGGTGAAAATGTCAGCGATCTGATTATCTGTATAAACATATTCAATAATAACATTTCCTTTCTCAACATGATCTCTTATGAAGTGAAGTTTGATCTCAATATGCTTAGTCCTGAAATGACTAGTAGTATTCTGAGTAAGTGAGATTGCACTTGTATTGTCACAGTAGATAGGGATTTCACTGATCTTGAGATTGTAATCTTCTAGTTGATGTTTCAACCAAAGTATATGTGCACAACATGCTCCAGCAGCAATGTATTCAGCTTCAGCAGTAGATATGGATACTGAAGTCTGTTTCTTACTCATCCATGAGATCAGACGACTGCCTAAAAAATTGACATGTACATGTAGTACTCTTCCTATCAATTTTGCAGCCAGCAATGTCATAATCTGAATATCCAATAAGTTCAAATCATGATTCCCTTGGATACCACAATCCCAATTCTTGAGTGACTTTGAAATACCTTAATATCCTTTTGGCAGCTAAGAGATGAGATTCCTTAGGATTTGATTGAAATCTCGCACAAACCCCAACAGAGTACATAATGTCAGGTCTGCTAGCTGTTAGATATAACAGTGACCCTATTATGCCTCTATATTTGGTGATGTCCACTGATTTTCCATCTTCATCCTTGTCAAGGCGAAGTCCAGTAGACATTGGAATAGCAACAAATGAGCTAGTTTCCATACCAAATTTCTTGAACAGATCTTTTGTGTACTTTGTTTGATTAATAAATATGCCATCAGGCATCTGTTTCACTTGCAATCCAAGAAAGTAATTAAGTTCTCCCATCATGCTCATTTCAAACTTATTCTGCATCAGCTTAGAGAACTTTTCACAGATCTGTTGGTTAGTTGAACCAAAAATAAAACCGTCCACATATATTTGAACTAACAATATATGATTATCCCATTCAATAGTGAACAAGGTCTTGTCTACTTTACCTTTGCGAAATCCTTTGATTAAAAGAAAATCAGATAAGGTATCATACCATGCTCTTGGTGCTTGCTTAAGTCCATACAGAGCTTTCTTCAGACGATACACTTTGTCTCCTTGTTGGTAGACTTCAGAACCTAGAGGTTGTTCAACATAAACTTCTTCTTGCAATTCTCCATTGAGAAAAGCAGATTTCACATCCATCTGATAGACAGTGAAGTTCTTGTGAGCAGCATAAGCTAAGAATAATCTGATTGCTTCAAGCCTTGCAACTGGTGCGAATGTCTCATCAAAATCAATGCCTTCTTCTTGGCAGTAACCTTTGGCAACTAGTCTTGCTTTATTTCTTGTAACAATACAATCTTCATTCATTTTGTTCCTGAATACCCACATAGTGCCAATGACTCTTTGATGAGTAGGTCTAGGTACTAAGTACCAAACCTCATTTCTTTCAAATTGATTTAACTCTTCTTGCATTGCTTCAATCCAGTGAGAATCACTAAGAGCTTCATCAATTAATTTGGGCTCAACTTGTGAAAGAAAACTTACAAACATTTATTCATTTGCAGTTAACCTTCTTGTTCTCACTCTATCCAGTGGATCACCAATCACTAGTTCAGGTGGGTGATCTCTGAGCCATCTGAGATAAGGTTGCAAATCTGGATGTTTCCTCTTGATTGATCTTGCAACACTACTGTTGGAGTCTCAGTAATAGTCTGTTGAACAGGCTCTGGTCTGTCAGCTGTTTGCAACTCCTCTGTTAGACAATCAGTAGACTGATTTTGAACAGCACTTGAGTTATCAGCTTGGTTGAGATCAGGTAGTAAGATAGGTACATACTCTTCTTTTCTTTCCACATTCAATTTCTGAAAATCAGAAGATATATCTGGATTAATACTTTGATTCTTTTCAGAAGATTGATTTTTCTCATCAAATACTACATGAATTGATTCTTTTACAAGTAAAGTCCTTTTGTTAAAAACTCTATAGGCTTTACTAACAGTAGAATAACCTACAAAAACAGCTTCATCAGCCTTTTCTGCAAAAGCAGTAAGGTGATTTTTCCCATTATTCAAAACAAAACATTTACAACCAAATATCCTAAGATAATGAATATTAGGTTTCCTATTGTTCCACAGTTCATAAGGTGTTTTATTTTGACTCTTGTTGATCATCCAACTGTTCTGGATATAACATGCTGTATTTGTGGCTTCTGTCCAGAATCTTTGAGGCAGTTTTGCTTCAACTATCATAGTCCTGGTAGCTTCTTTTAGAGTTCTGTTTCTCCTTTCAGCAACTCCATTTTTTTGAGGGGTTCTGTCAGCAGAGTACTCATGGTTGATTCCTCTGGAGTTACAATACTCTTCAACAGTAGAGTTTGTAAATTCAGTGCCCCTGTCTGATCTGATCTTCAATATTCTTAAGCTCTTTTCATTCTGGATCAGTTCCATCAGATTGGTAAGATATTCCTTGGTTTCACTTTTATTTTTCATGAATATCACCCAAGTAAATCTTGAATAATCATCCACAACAGCTAGGCATTATTTCTTTCCACCATTGCTGATAGGATCAATAGGGCCAAACAGATCCATGTGAAGTAGCTCCAAAATTCTGGTTGAAGATTGGTGCTTCTTGCTTTTAAATGTTGATTTCACTTGTTTACCCTTCTGACATGCGTCACACAACTTGTCTTTGCTCATGACTGTCTTTGGAATTCCTTCTACCAAATCATTCTTGATTAATGTGTTGATGGTCTTGAAATTCAAATGATTCATCCTTTTGTGCCATAGCCAACTGATTTCACTTGGTGTAGAGGCCACCAAACAAACATTAGAATTCTTGTCCACAGAATTCCAGTCAACTATATAGATGTTTCCTTGTCTTCTTCCAGATAATATCACCTTCTTGGTTCCAACTTGCTCTACATAGCACTTATCTGATGAGAAGATAACAAAAAATCCTTTGTCACAAAATTGACTTATGCTCAGCAGATTGTACTTTAGGCCTTTAACATATGAGACGTCAGATATCTCAATGTTTCCTTTGATAAGCTTCTCACACGCAACAATCTTGCCTTCTTTGCTGTCTCCAAAAGTAACATTTGGACCATCTACGGCAACAGCATTAGTCAGTTCATGTATGTCACCACACATGTGCCTCGAACATCCACTGTCCAAGTACCATTTCTTCTCTACTTTACTCCTACTCCTAATCCTAACCTACAAAACAAAACAAATTGTTTTAGGTACCCTTTATTGAGAGGGTCCTGGCGGATTAGTATCACCTTTGACAACCCAAGATTTGGAAACATTAGGCTTCTTAGGTTCAGTAGAGTTTGGTGGTGATTTCTTTACTCTTGAATCATCATAAGTTTCAGTATGCATATGTTCATGATAATTATTATGATGAGAGTAATGCTCATAAGCAGGGTACGGTGCATGATAAGTAGGATAAGCATGCATCGGATGATGAGCAGGATAAGCAGCATAGTAAGGTGGATAATGAGGTGCATCATAATATGATGAATAAGCAGGTTGCACATAATAAGACTCATTTCCATACCAAGCATTATTATTATAATTTCTTTGCTTATTTGGTTTAGTTCTTACTTGCTCTTTAACAGACGACTTAGATTTACTAGTCTGATTAGTTTTGCTCTTATAAGCAGACTTCTTAGAACTACTCTGCTGTTTAGCTTTACTAGTCTGTTTTTCAACTTTAGGCTCTTTACCCTTTTTACCCTTTGGAGATTTCTTCTCATTTTTCTCTATTTCCGGTGAAGTAGATTTAGCAGTCTGAACATACAAGATAACGTTACTGTTATCAGCAGATATAAATTTTTCAGTTCGGTTCAGATCTAGACTTTCTTTTACTAAAGGTGTTCTCTGTTCATTTGATGTGTTTACTGATGCAACATACGACTTATCATGAGTAGATATGATCTTTTCTAGTTCCATGATTTTTCCTTTGTAAACTTCGCATTCTGTTTTAGAGATTCATACTCATGCTCAAGCTCTTTATACTCAGCTGATTCTTGTGGTTTTTCACCATTAAGTTTCAGTAGAGAATTTTGCTTTTTCGGCACAGTCATCTCTTCCTTAAGCTTGGCAAATTCATTAACAACGTTTGTGTTGTTTTTCATCATTTGCTCAAATGAACTAAATAGCTCATTTTCATTTTCAGTGAGAGTTACCTCATTATCAGAATCCTTTGATTCTTTGGCCATTAGACAGAGCAGTGAAGGTGTCTCTTCTTCAACAGAGTCATCATCTGATGTCCCCGATTTTGAATTAAATGAGTAGATGGCTGCTATCTTTTCAGCTTCAGCCAACAATACTTTGCTCTTCTGATGTCTCCTCTCTTTTCTAGCTTTCTTTTCCTCCTCAGTGTACTTCTCAGCTTTAGGATATGGGCAGTCCTTAATGAAGTGTCCCAATTTCCTGCAATTGTAGCACATTAGTTTGGATTTAAAATCATCCTTACTATTATATGAAGTGGAGGTAGGGTTAGAAGTAGAAGCATCGTTATAGTTGTTCTTCATTTTTCTTTTGTAGAACTTTTTGAACCCATTTAACAACAACGCAACATCGCCAGCATTATACTCCTTTTTATTGAGCAGCATGGTCTCATCAGATGAGTCCATTTCTCTGGTTTTTCCGGCTGATCTCCTTGGTCTTTCTGCAGCAACTAGGGCAGCAGTGGGGTTTGAAGTTGAGGTCTCTTCTATTCCCATTCTTGGCAGTTTATACTTGTACGCCTTGAGTACTGAAAACAGCTCTGTAAGAGAGATCTTCCCCAGATCCCTTGATTCTTCCATTGCTGTGATCTTCATGTTGAACTTGGGAGGTAGCTCCTTTAACACTTTGACAATGATCTCTTTGTCAGAGAAGGTCTTTCCCAACTTTTACACATCATTCAACGTCCTTGTAAACCTTGTATCCATTTGGTCAATGGTTTCTCCGGACTTCATCTTGAAGTTTTTCAACTTCTCAAGGGCTATGCTCATATTGTGTTCTTTGATGGCATCGTTCCCTTCACTCATATCACAAACCTTGTCCCACACCTCTTTTGATGTTTTGCAGTGTTTGACCTTGTCAAATCTGTCATTATCCAGGGCTTTATTCATGATAAAAATTCCGACTTTGTCAACATTATTCAGCTTTATTTCATCGGCGGTCATCTCTTCAATGTCTTTCTCAACAACCACATCTTGGTCGTTGAATTTGATTGTCTTGGTGATTTTGATTGGACCTTTTGTTATGCACCTATACAGGTTATCATTATAAGCAGCAAGGAAAATTTCCATACGAATTTTCTAGTTCTCAAAACTCATTCCGCCAGTGTGGGGTACATGGCTGATACAATCCATTTTTCAAAAAGTTTTGCTTTTCAAAAAGATGCTCTTTTGAAAACTTTTGAAAACCTTTGAAAAACACACTAGGATCAAGCTCGTTGATCAGACAAATGATTCAAATGAACCACCTGCTCTGATACCACTTGTTGGTCCCAAGTGGTCAGATGAGGTCAAGAGGGGGGGGGGGGGGGGGTGAATAGACCTCTGAAAACTTTCAAAAATTTCTCTAACTTTTCTTATCAGCAGAGTAAGCTGATCAAGAACTCGTAAGACTACTTCACTGATTGCGCACTTAGCTTAATCAGTAGAGTTGATCACTCGTCTGATTTAACTTATCTGATTCAAAATAATTAGAGTTTGAAATACTTGTTTGCAGCGGATTTATCAAGTGTTTTTCAACAAGTTGTTTTCTTCCTTAAAGATTTTAACCCCAGTTTTTAAACTCCTTTTTAAAATCTTTTGTTAAGTTCGTATGTTTGAAGTTCTTTAAAAACATGCAAGTAAAATGCAGTAAACAAACACACAGAATTTTTATAGTGATTATATAGACAAGAATGTCTTTTAGTCCACTCTTCCAAGTCACTTATATCTTGGGTTATACTATAATCACTAAGTTTACAGTATACTCTGCTTGCGCAATTAAATAAATGAAAAGCCACAAGTTCGTAGTAAGAAATCACAAAGAAGTCCTACTCTCTGAAGCTAGATCACTCACTTAGATGGATCTACACTCCTCACAACTTTCTCTATTACAGAAATCACACAAATTTGTATTTAGCTTTGTTTCTTCAACTCGGCTTTTGTCAACAGATGACTAAGCTGATGATGATCTGTATTTGAGTTTTGAGACTTAGAAGATTTTGCTTGCTTCGATTTTCTCTGAATTGTATCTTCTTCGTTGTGTGTCTCTAACTCTTGAATTCAGATCTATTTATACTAGAGGATTTTGAATTCTGCCCGTTGAGAAATCGACAGATCTTCAAATTTTCCTCGAGTACTGGTCCCTATTTCAGAACGGCTTCTGCAACTATTCACTGTACAGTTCTGCTGTATTTTCTGCCACGTCGCATTAAATGCACCTTGCTGATCCGAGGTTTATCTTCAATCATTGGACTTTAATACCCTTCTCTTACAGCATTTATTACACCGAGTGCATTTATTACCGTTGGAATGACTTTCTGATCTCTTCAACTTTGCTGATCGAATCTACTCTTCTGATGAACACTCTGCTGATTCAAACCGAACTCATCTGATTTGACTCTGCTGAAATCCACCAGTCTGATTCCGAACTCAGCATCAGATCAGTAGTCTTCTGGACCAAAATTCAACCCTTCTGATTTTACTTGTCTTCTCAGATTGAATTTCTCAGAGGTTGCTAAGCTTCCATTACTTAGCTGATGACTTTTGGAAATCATCAAAACCTCCCTTCACTTCTTCATCTTCATCCAACAATCAGTGTAAGAATTGATGGTTTTTCATTATATGTAATTATGATCTTCCTGGGAGCATCCTTATTAGTTAGCTATCTAGGATCGTGTTTTATGAATCTTTTATTGGACTTAATATGTCCTAGTAAAATAAGTAAAAAATATGTAGTTGTTAATTAAGTAGGATATTTTTTGGATTTAATCAAACAACAAACGATATGTTTTTTTTTTTTTTTGCAAAATTCCAAGCCCATAATTGATCTATATAAGTCTGAAACTCGCACCTACGAATTAGACATCACATAATATACTTGAGTTGCATGGAATGCAATCTCAACGAGACCACTAAAAATTTTGGACATTGAGAGAAATGATGACACATGCATCTCTACCTATAAAATCATTGTATATATAGTTAATCATAGGTGTGGAATATCTTGTGATATGGAAAATTGAAGTTGGGAAAAAAATAATGACATGTCCACTAACAATTTCAATGCAATTGAAGTTGGGAAAAAAATAATGACATGTCCACTAACAATTTCAATGCCTAGAAATTTCGAAAGGAGAAGCTAAAGAGTTCAACATAATTTTCTAGTTATAAGTTGATGCAGTCACTTTCGGTATGGAAAATTAAACAATAGAGTTGCCATTTCATGTGCAATACTAAGATTTACAACTACTTATAAGTCTCAATTAATTAAATTTATTTGTCAGTTTAAATTTCATGTACTAAGTCGATACATGAAATAATATGAATCACATGTTTGAGAATATTTTCTTTGGATAGGAGGCCATTAAATTAAATACTCCCTTGTGTTATTATTAAAAAGCAGTTTCAACATGAGATAATTTACAGTGTTTTCCATTTAGTTTTTATATTTTCACATTGTACATGTAAGGTGGTCATTAACCAATATTATTGGGGATTAAATGTTAATTGAATATGTTGTCAAGATCATATAGTTAAATTGATCAATTTCTACATCGAAATGAAATCTCGATCGCGCACATTATGATACGTGTGTATATAAACACATTCACGATGAAAAATGTAATATGCCTATTTTCATATCGCACAAAGAGGTTAAATTTTCTATTAGTTACATCACATGGATAAACTCATTTAAATTTCATGTACTACGTACACATATACATGAATCATGAAATTTTATGAACAACATGTTTGAAATTTTACATTTTATTTGGATAGGAAATTAAGTTCCATGCTACTTCAGCTATATATACCCTACTTCTCATGCACCCCTAGTCACACCACAATCTTCCTAACCCCAAAAAGAATGAAAATGGAAAAACACAAGAAATTTTCACTTTCTCTCATTTTCTTCAATTTTATTATCTTAACCACCATGTTACAAAATTCATGTACTGAAGCCCAAAACTCACCTCAAGACTATTTCGATGCACACAACACCGCCGTGCCAATATGGGAGTCGGACCCATGACTATTTTAATCAAATAATTAGCAGTGGTTGTAATCTTGTCCATTCAGCTAATCATCCTTACGGAGAAAATCTTGCCTTGTGCGGTGGTGATTTCACTGGCCAAGCTATGGTGAACTTGTGGGTGGTAGAGAGGCCATTTTATGATCGATCTTCCAACACTTGTGCCGGAGGAGAGTGTAGACACTATATGCAGGTCATGTGGCGTAACTCGATGCGGTTGGGGTGCAGTTGGGGTCGGTGCAACAACGAGTTGTGGGTCAATTTTTTGAACTATGATCCTAATTTCGTTGGCCAACGTCCTTACTAGAGATCAATCGATCGATCATGTGTGTTGCATACCATAAAATTAATAATTAACAACTAACTATTATGAAATTGTCATACATAAATTTAATTCTTACATGAGCCGGTATCAAATTGGTTCAAATTGCTTAATTCATCTTACTAGATTAAATTTAGAACAAATTAAAGGGGTTTGGGAAATTTGCTTTTTTGTACAACATGATAGGTCATATTGCAACTTTGGTGCCATTGAACATGAAAATGTAAATTTGATACCACATGATATATTTTCATTGCAACTTTCATACCAAACCCAATTTTTATTAGTAGTTAATGGCAATTTATCCCCTACAAAATGCATAATGCTCCATTTACCCATTTGAGATGAAAAATAGAAATTACCCCCCTATGACAAAATTAAGGAAACATTTTACCCCTTTCAACTGAAGAGTGTAACTCACTTGTCGAAACTGAGACTAGGCATAAAAAATATTTTAAAACATAGTAGGGTAAATTTCCACATTTATCATAACACAGTGGAGTAAATTGTCACATATATCACAACACAAGGCGATAAACTGCCACATTATCATAACAAAGGGGGCTAAATTGCCATGTATAAAAATTTAAGGGAGGCGGTGTGAAACTTCTATAAAATTACAGGGGGGTAAATTGCTCCTTTTCAAATCACATGGAGGCAAATAAAACATTATGCATTTCATGGAGGTAAATTGCTATTAACTGCGGAGAAAAATTGGGCTTGATATGAAAGTTGCAATGAAAACCTATCATGTGGTATCAAATATTCATTTTGTGTCCAATGGTACCAAAGTTGCAAGGTGGTCTATTTTGTAGTACCAAAATAACAAATTCCCACAATTTTTTTATGGAGTTCTTTTCATGGAAAATGGGCGAAATCGATTAATGAAAGTTGGTGAAATCGATAAAAGTCGGTTAAAACATGTGAAAATGATAAAAAATTGAATGAATTTGGTGAACATTTGTAATTGGTAATTGGTAAAGTTTGTGAAAAATGAGTGAAACCAGTAAAAAAACGCCTGTGAAATTGATAAATACATATGGAATCGAATAACTTTGGATAAAATTCGTGAAATCCAGTGATATTAGTGAAAATGGATGAAATAGTTAAAAATGGGTGTAATCAGTGAATTGTCACATATACTATAACACAAGGGGGTAAACTACCACATTATCGTAACAAAGGGGGTTAAATTGCCACTTATAAAGATTTCAGGGAGGCAGTGTGAAACTTCTATAAAATTACAGGGGGTAAATTGCTCTTTGGGGCGGGTGGGGGAGAGAGGGGGGAGGTACTGATATAGGAATCAGTTACGGGTATCCAATAACCCTCAAGGCTAAGATAAATCAAATGGGTTTGGATGTCAGGTGCAGTCTAAAGTCTTGAGCCCACAAGAGGATTGTTCAGACCTGACCTGGGATCCTTATTCCACCCAACAATGATGTCACTTATTTTTTCGAGGCTCAAGCCCTCATTCTATATGCGAGGTTACTACACCACGCGGGCAACAATTTCCAGGATCACTACAAATTGTGGCAGATCTCTATGACAACCATAATCACTATCACTAGGGGAATAATGAAACTGTGCATGGTAACAACCTATGATTCATGCAGATCGTGCCCTTTAGGAATTTTCATTCCTTAATTTCTCATATATATGTACCTCGAAGGTACCATACTTAAAACATAATACTCGTTTTTCATACCTAAATATTTCTGCTTATAAGTTTCAGTATCAAATTATTGACTGTGGCATCGGAGGAGATTCCACTAAAATAACCCTGACTTGTCTTTCACTTATTTTGTAAGAATTTGACGAACTTGTATCCATAAAAAAGAAGCAGAGTCGGTTAGGTCTTCATGGATTCGATCCTAAGACAAAAAAACGCATTAGTAGATATGCTAAAAACATCTCAGAGATCCCAAGTACGCCTAGGATCTCAAGGGATTTTGGAATTCGTCAATGTACTTTTAATCTTCAGATACTGAAAATGGTGTAGAGATAGAAAGAAATGGTTTAAAATTTCCAAAAACAGAACCAAATGATTTAATTAATGTGATTAAATTAGATTAACTGTCAGAAATGAGTTGTTCCAGATATTGATTGTCTCTTTCAGTGGTATCAAGGTCTGTAAAATGAACAACAGCTACGCTGAGGGTGGTTCTGACTAAGCTCCTACGATATAACTTTGACATATTAATATAATATGAGAGCAAAATTGGGATAAAATTAAAACTCTATTAATAAGCATGCATTTTTCATATTTGTTTCTGATTTTGAGTGCACCACAAGTACATTCAAAGTTTCAAACTAAAGTATTGACAGAAGCTTTGGGAGAAAAAGGAAGAAAGAATTTCTAAAGGAACATAGTGCATTCATTTGTGTATCAACTACATATTTATTTCATCCAACTTAACATAATATCCAATTTCAACATATTTTTCATACTAGTTAGAATCACATTGGAACAAGATGACCATCTTTATGTGTTAAAGGTTCTTTGCCTTGTGTCCATCTCCTTAACATTTCTAATGAAGATTTCGGTTGATCCATCAGAACCATATGACCAGCATCATGAACCTTAAGAAAGGTAAGAGGACCATAACCTTTCTGCAATCCGGCTTTCACACTGTCTACCAAGAATGGAATTATCGGAGCATCCACAAATACCATTTGTCCCGAACATTTCATAGCCTAAACCCATCTCGAATTCCCTAGAAATATCAAAAACAAAAACTATTACTTATCATTATGATTTCTATATAATTGAAGAAGATAAATAGAATCACAAGGATATTCACGCTTTAAATCAGACTGATCTCATTCGTGCCAAGGCACGATCAGAAACATAAAATATACTACATTTTATTGAGCTAAATACAAAAACACTCATTGTGCTTTGCCTAACTATCAAAAAGCCCTTTGTATTATATTTATTAGCAAAAGAACCCATATGAAATTTCTTCATAAATTTTTTTATGTGAACGGTGGGGTTATTGGAAATTTTCAAAGTTAACTAGGGGGATAATTGATCTTATTAGATTAAGATGAATTTCCTCATCCTTTGGTGGAGATATAATTGTTATTTTAGCTTGGAAAGGGGTTTTTTAATTAATAAAAAACAACAAGGGGGTTTTTGATAATTAAAATATATATTTAAACCTCAATTTTCATGGCCATTCTTGCGGTTGAACTCTTGAATCCTGTTTTGTATATCATTATTTTGCCCTGGTGCCATAGAATTTCCAGAGCCATTATTATTGTTTAACCCCTGGAACATGTTCTGAACATGTCCCTGATATGTTACCGTAAAATTTCCATTTCCATTGTTGTTGTTATTGAACACCCCCTGAAACATGTTCTGAACATTTCCCTGAAGATTTGGTGTCGTATAAATTCCATTGTTGTTGTTGAACGTCCCTTGAAACATGTTCTGAACATTTCCCCGATTCGACATCGTATAATAATTCCCACTGTTGATGGTGTTGAACGTACCCTCGAACATGTTCTGAACATTTCCCTGATTTAGCGCCATAGAATTTCCATCTCCATTGTAGTTGTTGTTGAATGTCTCCTGAAACATGTTCTCTAAATTATCTTGCATAAGTGGCACAATATAATTTCCAGGTTGCAGAACATATGGAGCCGCATTACCAGTGTTGGGATTTCCTGGGATAGTTATATTGGATGAGCTGCTCTGACTCGCAGGAGTATTAGTGAAAGTAGAAAATTGTTCCCACATGGGATCAGATCTAGGATCCATGAGGTTGGTTCCACTCGGCCCTGGTTGTATGTCAATGAGATTATTGGTCCCACTCGATCTTGGTATGTCCAAGAGATTATTGGTCCCACTCGGCCCTGGAATGTCCATTAAATTTGACCCTTTTAAGTAACCAGTCATGTTGTCCAACAAAAAAGACGTGTCGAGTCCACTTAAAAATTTGGACCTTTCTTGATTTCCATAAGATGACAGATCACTTGGCCCTGGCATATCATAGTTATGACTTGGTAAACCAAAATAATTGGTTCCAGTTTGGTTTGACCGAGGGAAATTGATCCCATCAGTCCCAGTACCTGTAGCATGATTCATCTGATCAGGAGCATATATATTTTGGTATACATTTGGATCAGGATTTGTGTTCGTATTCGTATTCACCATACTCGGATGATGATTTTCTAGTATATCAACCATAACTACATTAAATTGACCAAACTTCTCTACCAAATCAGCTACGTCATTTTTCCTTAGTTCAAGTATGCAAGGGCGGCTCCAATGCCATTGTTTTCAAGTTTCAAGGTTATCTATTTCAAGTTCTTTGGCTTTTTTCTTCTCGATTTCTAACTGATTTTCCATTTGAACTAGCTCTTGGATTTTTTGAGTTATATTATTGTTTCTTTGAGTAATGAGGTAGAGGTCAGTTTCAGTACTTGGTTGATTTTGGTTTTGGTTTTGGTTTTGATTTTGGTTTTGGCCATGAAATTTGTTAGAAATGGTTTCTATATCAGGGTGGGCAAATGCATGTCCTTTCCCACTAGGGGAAAAGAAAATAACAAGAAGTTCAGCACCAGTGAGTGTGGCTAGTTCGCTAGCTTTTTTGAATAAACCAACGCGCCTTTTAGAGAACGTAACTTGAAGGTTATTCTCGTTTTCTATTTTTTCTATGTTTATTTTTTGTTTCCCTTTCCCTTTTCTAGCAGATTTATTTTGGAAATGATTCGATTCAGGTGGGTCGTTATGACCTGCATTCATCGTAAAAAGGGGGAGGGGGAGATTAAAGAAGAAGGAGAGCTTTCTTATCAAGGTTGATGGTTTAGGCATGTAGAAAGTGTGGTATTTATAGGTGCAAATGCACTTCATAGGTGAATAGTTAATGTCAGTTTGGAAAAATTCATTAAGTGCGCTAGGTAATTGAGGAAAATTCACACCATTATTGTTTTATTAATACAATTGTTCATTTTATCACCTAAAGAATAATTAAATAAATGTAGCATTTAATTCTATTTTCCAAATGTGGAAATGAGCATCTTACATTTTTTACTAAATAAGGATCGGGATGCAATATTTGTAGTTGTGCATGAATGTTGTGTTTTATGATTCTCTTAATTTACATATATATCATTGTGAATTATATGGTAATTCACATTAAGTTAGACAGTTGTTTTTCGCAATACTGCATATGGATAAAATTTTGTATAGGATTCTCAATTAATACGAGGACCAATAAATAACTAACTAATTAAGACTTTTTTTCCAAGAATGAGCAATCGGTCCATGTAAACTGCTATATATATGACATTGCCGATAAGTATTTGTAAATTGATTGATCGAATATCAAACCGTAATAAACAAAATCAATACGGATGGACACTAAAAGTTAACCGATGTGGAATTTGAATCCAAAATCTCGACATATCAAGTGGTAATATACAAACCTAATACGGATGGACACTAACATGTAACCGATGTGGGATGTGAATCCAACCTCGAGAAACAAACATCTGAATTTATTAGAGACACATGGTCATATATCATGACACAGGAGAGTGTAACTCACTTGTCGAAACTGAGACTAATCATAAAAAATATTTTGTAACACAGGAGGGTAAATTTCCACATTTATCATAACACAATGGGGTAAATTGTCACCTATATCATAACACAACGGGGTAAACTGTCACATTATCATAACAAAGGGGGTTAAATGGCTACGTATAAAAATTTCAGGAAGGCGGTGTGAAACTTCAATAAAATTATAGGGGGGTAAATTACTCTTTTTCAAATCACCTGGAGGTTAATAGAATAATTGCGGAGAAAAATTGCGCTTGATATGAAAGTTGCAATGAAAATCTATCACGTGGTATCAAATTTGCATTTTGTGTCCAATGGTACCAAAGGTTCAAGGTGGTCTATCTTGTAGTACCAAAATAACAAATTCCCCCAATATTTTTATGGAGTTCTTTTCATGGAAAACGGATGAAATCGATTAATGAAAGTTGGTGAAATCGATAAAAGTAGGTTAAACATTTGAAAATAATAAAAAATTTAATGAATTTGGTGAACAGTGGTAATTGGTAACTGGTAAAGTTGGTGAAAAACGAGTGAAACCTGTAAAGAAACGCCTGTGAAATCGATAAATACATATGGAATCGAATAACTTGGGATAAATTTTTTGAAAACCGATGAAATTAGTGAAAATGGATGAAAAAGTTAAAAAAGGGTGAAATAATTGAATTGTCACATATCATAACACAAGGCGGTAAACTGCCACATTATCATAACAAAGGTGGTTAAATTGCCATTCATAAAAATTTCAGTGAGCGGTGTGAAACTTCAATAAAATTACAAAGGGGTAAATTGCTCTCTGGGGTGGGGGGAGAGAGGGGGGAGGTACTGATATAGGAATCAGTTACGGGTATCCAATAACCCTCAAGGCTAAGATAAATCAAATGGGCTTGGATCTCAGGTGCAGTCTAACATCTTGAGCCCACAAGGGCATTATTCAGACCCGACTTGAGATCCTTATTCCACCTAACAATGATGTCACTTATTTTTTCGAGGCTCAAGCCCTCATTCTATATACGAGGTTGGCTACACCACGAGGGCGACAATATCCAGGATCACTGCAAATTGCGGCAGATCTCTATGACAACCATAATTTCTATTACAAGGGGAATAATGAAACTGTGCATGGTAACAACCCATTATTCATGCAGATCATGTCCTTTAGGAATTTTCGTTCCTTAATTTCTCATATATATGTACCTCCAAGGTACCATACTTAAAACATAATACTCGTTTTATATACTTAAATATTTCTGCTTATAAGTTCCAGTATATCAAATTATTGACTGAGGCATCGGAGGAGGTTCTACTAAAATAACCCTGACTTGTCTTTCACTTATTTTGTAAGAATTTGACGAATATGTATCCATAAAAAAGAAGCAGAGTCGATTAGGTCTTCATGGATTCGATCCTAAGACAAAAAAGCACATTAGTATAAGTTCCAGTATATCAAATTATTGATTGAGGCATCGGAGGAGGTTCCACTAAAATAACCCTGACTTGTCTTTCACTTATTTTGTAAGAATTTGACAAATATGTATCCATAAAAAAGGAGCAGAGTCGGTTAGGTCTTCATGGATTCGATCCTAAGACAAAAAAACACATTAGTAGATATGCTAAAAACCTATCAGAGATCCCAAGTACGCCTAGGATCTCAAGGATTTTTGAATTAGTCAATGTTCTTTTAATCTTCAGATACAGAAAATGGTGTCGAGATATAAAGAAAAAATTTAAAATTTACACAAACAGAACCAAATGATTTAATTTATGTGATTAAATTAGATTAACGGTCGGAATGAGTTCTTTCAGATATTGATTATCTCTTTCAGTGGTATCAAGGTTTGAAAAACGAACAACAGCTACGCCGAGGGTGGTTCTGACTAAGCTCCTAAGATATAATTTTGACATATTAATATAATATGAAAGAAAAATTGGGATAAAATTAACACTCTATTAATAAGCATGCATTTTTCATCTTTGTTTCTAATTTTGAGTGCACCACAAGTACAATCAAAGTTTCAAACTAAGGTATTGATAGAGGCATTGGAAGAAAAAGGAAGAAAGAATTTCTAAAGGAACATAGTGCATTCGTTTGTGTATCAACTATATATTTATTTTATCAAACTTACATAATATCCAATTTCAACATATTTTTCATACTAGTTAAAATCACATTGGAACAAGATGACCATCTTTATGTGTTAAAGGTTCTTTGCCTTACGTCCATCTCCTCAACATTTCTAATGAAGCTTTCGGTTGATCCATCAGAACCATATGACCAGCATTATGCACCTTAAGAAAGGTAAGAGGCCCTTAAACTTTCTGCAATCTGTTGCGCTCCAAATACTAATACGCAAACTACGCAAGTATACGGTCGTTACAAGTAATAAAGTGATAAATGAGTGTCGAACCCACGAGGAATTGTTCAATTAATTACCAACTAATGTCTTGTTACTTCTACTTAGATTTGTAAGTTGAGTTTGGTAAAGTGATGGTGGTTTTGATATTAAAACTAAATTAAGGTGATTATGAAACTAACACTTGACTTGATAATATGGTAAAGACTTCTAGGATTTTACGTCACCTAGTTCAATTCAAGATAAATGACTTGACACTTGATAACTAATGCTTGTGTTTGCTATTCAAGGATTCAAGGACGTTTGTATGTATCTTCCGAGTTGCATACCAACCTATCGAATTAAACTAATCCAATTTATGCCTAAATGGACTAAGATCTAATCGAAGCATTAAACACAAACCTTAAACGAATACAAAACGACCTAGGTATATGTCTATCCTAGAATAGAATCACAATTCAATTTCATAATCAAATCCTCAAAATCACTATGTCTTGCAATCAAGAATCAATAACTTTCACCTCAAAGTTGGCCAAACCTTAAGACGAACAATAAGCACGAAATCGGATTAACGAACACATGTAAGCATCATATCATCATTTAATCAAGAATCAAACATAGGATCAATAAAAACCTAGAATAAGGGAGATTAGCTACTCATAGCAATAATTATATCATTTATTACATTAATGAAAGCCATAAATGTAAATGAACAAAGTAAGAGAGTTAGAATAAGCTTAGGTAGTGAAATCTATATCAACTTCTCCCTCAAGCCTTTGTTGTTCTTCAATCAAAAGTGCAAGCCAAAGTTGGCTTCAATGGAGGCAAGAAATGTAAAATGAGTTGTAGAAGTTGTCTTAGATTTTACCTCCTAACCTTCTAACCTAGCAAAACAATAACCTCCTAATGCCTAAGTTACCCCAAAAACTATGGTAACTAAGACCAAAAAGTCCCCTAAAGAGTTTAGAATTACAATTGGGGGAAAAGGGGTTATGTACAAAAAGCCCCTCCAATTTGCGCAGAAAACAGAACAGGCCTCGTGGCCGCGAGACCTAACCTCGCGGCCGCGAGTCTTCAGTTATGTAGGATCTCGCGGCCGCGAGATCAAAGCTCGCGTCGGCGAGGTTGAGGCAGAGAGTTTGCACAACTCTCTGCCACAAACTCGCGGCGGCGAGGTGAGGCAGAGGTCTAAATTCTCTATTCTTGTTTTTTCTTTTGCGTTAGGCCTCCCCTCGGTTGAAAGCGTCTTGCACTCCATGCAGTAAACTCTCCCGAAATTGCTTCAAGGCGTCGAATCCTGCAAACCACCGATAAACTCAATTAAAACATGAACAAAACACGAAAAACGAACAAAGGTCGAACAAAGGGACCAAAAGCACAAAAGACACGAAAACACGCGGAGACAAACAGAAACTCGGATCAAAACAAGACATTTTGGGCTTAAAGAGATAGGTAATAACGAAGTTTTCACGGCGTTATCAACACCCCCAAACTTAAACACTTGCTCGTCCCCGAGCAAAGAAAACAAAACAAAAACAAAACAAGAACAAAACAAGCATGCTTAAGATCAAAATGCCAAAGCTTAACACTTTCAAATTATTTTTTAAACAAGCTCCACATGTGTGTGTGATGGTTTCGGCTAGATTCTATCTTAGGTGAATACTTCCCGATAGGTCAAAATCATCGGTTCTATTTGCACGGACTTCTAATGTTTCACAAAGAATCTCTCCTAGCCGTAGATTACAAACTTAATGCTCAAATCACTTCACGAAACTAAGTTATAGGCAATTTAAGAGTGTTGTCCCTATTCTTGAATTAATTGACAATTTTAGTCCCTGGCTCTTTCTCACCATACTTTGCTTTTTCTTTTGATTTACAATGATAACATAGCACTTGTGCTTTACAATGATTTTACAATAACAAACTAGCACTAATGATGAAGATTGTTTGTGCTTCTAAACATTTAACTTTTTTTTTTTTTTTTTTTTTTTTTTGGGCTACTAGCACCATTCCTTTTCTTTGTGCATTTCATTGAACTTTTCATTACAAAACTTGCACCATTACAACGAAATAGAGCAATTACAAAAATAATCCAATAATTTCATCATTTGAAGGCTTAGCCTTTCTTTTCTCTCATAGAAGTGCATACATTTTAGCAACTTCTCTACTCGTTTCTTTTAAGAGCTAGGTATTCGAAGGTTTTTTTTCATTCTTGAAAAGGGTTCACTCCCCCAAACTTAAGTCATTTTGCTCTTTTCACATTTAGATTCCAAGCTAAAGACTGGAGGGATTCTAAGTTACGCAAAGGGAGTCCTAGATCCTATTATCACTAAAGTTCATTATCAACTTTAAATATAATCATAGCTATAGCCAATGTGCTCAAACTTTGTAGAGCATGCTGAAAGAATAAAAGGAATTTGAAAAATTTTGGCGGGTCGACCTAGCATGCAACAAGCGCGACCTTACTCCCCCAAACTTAAAATGCACAATGTCCCCATTGTGTGAATTGAGAATGACAGAAAAAGGGTCGACACGACAAAAACAAGAACACAACAAAAACACAAGCAAAACAAAACAAAACAAAGCGATAAATGAGCGAGCACGACTCTAATTAAATCCAACGAGCAAACGATATAAATTTAAACAAGTAAACATGCCAACATCTCTCAAGAGTTAAAAACAAAACCAATACAAGACGAGAATAGAATTAAAACATTGTAAGCTCAATATAAACCGACGGGACTGCGTAAATTTAAAACCAACGTCCCTTTTGTAAGCATCCCGTGGTTGCTCCAGTCTTTAGTGGTTTCGTGCATTGAGGGCATGCTCTTCTTCATCATTAAAATGCAACTCGTCCTCTTGATCTCTTGGCTGCTGTGGAGGTAGATTTATACGCCTAGGAAGAGCGGGCTGCTGAACGGCATCGTATCGGTCATATCCGAGCACTGCACGGAACATAGCATCCTGCCTATCACTCATGGCATAGACGAACCGAGCCATCATGTCTTTTCTGTCGCTCATGGTTTGGACGAGATGAGTCAAACCACGAATCTCATCTCGGATACCCATCTATTCCCGACTGCTTGGCTGCCCTTCAACCTGCACCTCTTCCTGACCGCCTTGACCCTGCTGATCTGGTTGACCTTCTTGATCTGCCTGACCCTCTTGATCTGCTTGACTGAATGAGTAGGTTTTATCGGTGTAAGCACTCCTGAAGTCTAGCTTCAAAGTCTTGCAGATAGCTAGTGTGTTGATCGGACCAGTCAACCTAGTTTCTTCGCTGACCTCCCCAAAGTCGTCCCTGGCATCTCTACACAAGCCGTCAATGAGATGTGGAAACACGAAGCTCCTTATGTTAGCTTTCTTTTATTATCGGACCAACGTTGATTATAAGCCCCCGGGTGAGTGCATAGAGTAGAGGGATGCGATCCTCACCGTAATATGTGTTGTGTTTGGCCGGACGGAAGTGAGAAAGCAAGACCAAGGACCAAGCTTTCGCTTCCTGAGTCAACCGGTTATGTGCCACCTTCGGAATACCTTGAACGACGGTTCCGGGCAAAGTGATGAACTCTTTCATTTCGTCCATAGTACTACTACTGTCGTTGAATAGTTTGTCGAGCTCATAATCTTGGTTAGCGGGCCATTCGATCCTGTAATAGGCGTTAATAGTTTCCGGATCGAATTTGATCTCCCTATCCCTCACAGTTGTGGCACTGTCGTCCCTATTCCAACCGGCGTTAGCGTAAAATTCTCTAACAATCTCGCCGACGAAGGTATCACGAGGTGGCCGTTTCAAGAACTCGGTCCAACCTCTGGCTTCAATCTGCTCCTGTATATACGGAAAGGCCTCCTTCTCGTAGTTCACGAATCTTTCCGTAACGAATGACCAACCCTTATCCTCCGTATATGCATCCGAGGCCGGCTTGGATAAGAAACTGTAGGTGTCGTACTCCTCCTCGACCACCTTCTTCTTCCCCTTAGCGTCTCTTTTCTTCCTAGGAGGATCGCTAGAACTAGCACCTTTCGATTTTCCCACATTCGAACTACCTCCTTTTGATTTTCCCATATTCGAACTTGCACTAACTCCCCCAAACTTGTGTCACAACTAAACCACAACTTCAACAAACCAATGCCAACTCAACACCACTATACTATACAAGCAAAAAGATAAAAAATTTCTCACAGGCAATTGATCGAACACTTTGTGTGCACCCCCCAACTTACTCTTTTTCTACAATGTATTCCGAATTTTCCACCAAATATAGCAATACCAACAAGGGGTTAAGCCACACTTACCTTTTGATGCACAAAATCGGTTGAAGTTGGAGGAATTCTGGTCTTTGAAGTTTGGGGGAATGGTTCGGTTTTTTTGTTTTTTTTTTAGTTGAGTGTGGAGGAAATTGAGGATTTTGGAGTGATTTGGTGAGTTGTTTATGGAAATTGAGAGATTATGTGAGAAAGAGGGAGATTGAATGCGTGAGAGACGAGTGAGGAAGGATTTTACGTGAGAGATTTTGAGAGTGAGAGGGAAGGATTTGAATGTAGGGAGTGAGGGAGAAGGGAGGTGTGTTACAGGTTATAAATCAAACACGTCTCGCGGCCGCGAGACTGAGGCAGAGAGTTGGCTAAACTCTCTGCCAACATCTCGCGGCGACGAGATAAAAGCTCGCAGCCGCGAGAGTTTGGCAGAGAGTTTGCCAAACTCTCTGCCAACACCTCGCGGCGGCGAGATAAAAGCTCGCGGCCGTGAGAGTTGGGCAGAGAGTTTTACTCAACTACTTGATTACATGATTCAACTTCTCACCTTACATTGTTCGCAATCCAAGGTTCGTTCGCTTGATCTCACTCGACTTGTGCTTGTTAATCCTCGATCTTTCATGCGCGCTCTTTCGCCTACAACACAACACGCGAAAACGAAAACAAAAACAAAAACAAAAACAACACAAAACACAAAACACAAACACGAAAAAACAAAAGGTAAAGCAATAGGCTCGGGTTGCCTCCCAAGAAGCGCTTGTTTATAGTCATGAGCTCAACTTGATACGTTGAAACTAGCTTGGGTGATTTTGAATCCCTTTCGGACTCCATTTGACTCTCAGGGTCTCATTCTTCATGCCACCGCAAGCTAGGAGCTTAGGAGAACATTGTTCATCCTTCATTGTTTCCTCCCATTTGATCTTCTTTCTTATCTCCGGATTCTTCTTTCGATGCCTTTTTCTCATCCTTGGGCCCGCCTTAAATGGATTATCTTTCTTGGTTTCTTTGTGGACTTCATCATTCCGTGACTCATTCTTTCTCACCTTGTCAATCATGTAGCAAACAATAGGGGTTATAGAATTAGGAATATCACCGAAAGCATTAAATTTAACCTCCTCGTTTTCCATACGCATAGTGAGTTCTCCTTTTGACACGTCTATGAGAGTTTGTCCCGTGGCTAAGAATGGTCTTCCTAGGATGATTGGGACATCTTCGTCGGCCTCACAATTTAGAATGATGAAGTCGGCCGAAAATATGAATTTGTCGACTTTAACTAGCACGTCTTCAATTTTTCCCTTCGGGTACGTGATAGAGCGGTCGGCAAGCAGAAGCGTCACGGTAGTTGGTCGAGCTTCTCCAATACCTAATTTCTTAAACACCGACATATGCATGAGGTTTATGCTTGCGCCTAAATCACACAAGGCCTTCCCTTGGTATTTATCTCCAATGGCAATCGGGATGGTGAATTTTTCGGGGTCCTTTAGCTTTGGAGGAAGCTTCTTTTGGACCATGGCATTACATTCCTCGGTTAAAGCAACCGTTTCAAATTCTCCAAACCTTATTTTCTTTAATAGCACATCCTTCATGAATTTTGCATACTTCGGCATTTGCTCGAGAGCTTCTACCAAAGGAATATTGATATGCAATTGTTTCAAAATACCTATGAATTTTTCAAATTGTTTTTCCTCTTTCTTAATTTGAAACTTTTGAGGGAAGGGAGGAGTTGGCTTGCTTGTGAGTATGGGTGTCAAAAAAATTGGTTCTTTGGGTGTTTCTTCTTCCAACTCCACTTCATTGGCTATTAGTTCCTTATTTCCTTGTTGAATTACATCGATCTCCATCGAATTCTCATTAGGCATGACCGGACCTTCATATTCTTTTCCACTTCTCAAGGAAATAGCCTTGCAATGCTCAATTGTCCCTTGATTCGGCGATTCGGTTGTACTCGGCAGAGCTCCTGGGGGTCTTACACTTAAAGCTTGTGCAACCTGCCCCATTTGCAATTGAAGATTCCTTAATGCCCCCGAGTGTTCTTGCAACTGTTTGGAAACCTCTTCCAATTTAGAATAGTTGTTAACCATGTATTTGGTGGTGTGCTTCATGAACTCACCAAATGCATCCTCCCATGCTGGTTTTGATTCAACGGGCTGTTTTTGCCATTCTTGAAACCCGGGGAGAGCGGAGGATTGATGACCTCCTTGATATTGTTGTTGTTGGGCATTGTTTGGATTACTCCAAGAGAAATTTGGATGCTTTTGCCAATGCGAAACATAGTTGTTTTGATATGGAGGATGTCCTTGATTGTTTCTATAGTTGTTCCCAAGGTAATTCACCGCCTCGGGATTTCCGGGACACATATCATAAGTGTGAGCTCCTCCACACGTCACACAACTAGGAGGCATGGCTTGTACTTGTTGGACTACTTCCGGCTTTTGGCCGAGTTTGTCCACTTTATTGCTCAAAATCGCCATTTGGGCACTTAATGCCGTAATTGCATCCAATTCGAGTCTTCCGGGAGTAGATTTAGCAGAAGTTGCTCTCTCGGACGTCCATGAGTGATTGTTATAGGCCATGGTGTCAAGAATTTCCCAGGATTCATCGTAAGACTTGGAAAGCATAGCACCACCCGCAGTTGCATCGACTAAAGTTCTAGTAGGTCCATGCAATCCATTATAGAAAGTTTGCATTAGAATCCATTCGGCTATGCCATGGTGTTGACATTTATTCAATAACTCTTTGAATCTCTCCCAAGCTTCATACAACGATTCTTGATCCAATTGCCGAAATGCTAGAATGTCATTCCTCAATTAAGTAGTCTTCGGGGGAGGGAAAAACTTCCTCAAGAACTTCCCGGTTAGATCATCCCAAGAAGTTATAGATTGGGGTTGTAGAGAATCCAACCAATCTTTTCCGAGGTCCCTCAATGAGTATGGAAATAGCATCAACCTCAAAGCATCTTTTGTTACGCCCGCAATGATGAATGAATCACTAATCATCATAAACTTCTTCAAGTGAGTATGAGGATCTTCACTAGGATGACCTCCAAATTGACCTGCGGCATTTAGCATTTTGAACATCACCGGCTTGAGCTCAAAGTTAGGTGCCGTAATGGTAGGTCTGACGATGCTAGAACCGAGCTCATCCAACTTAGGTGTACCATACTCATTAATAGGCCGGTTCCTATTATTTGGCTCTTCGGGAGCAATTTGTGTAGGGTTCACCATAGCCGGATCAACTCCTTGATTTTCCATAGGTGAAGATTCACCCTTTTTCTTTTTCTTCCTTGCTTTTCTTCGCTTTCTAAAGGTCCTCTCGATCTCCGGATCAACAAGAGCAAGAGGTAGTGCCGAAGCTCTTGGCATACACTAAGAGAAAGGTACCTATGAAAACAAAAACACAAAGTGAGTAACAAATCCAAGCTAAGATATACAAGAATATAAATTGGCAATAAACGTTACAGTTCCCTGGCAACGGCGCCAAAAACTTGTTGCGCTCCAAATACTAATACGCAAACTACGCAAGTATACGGTCGTTGCAAGTAATAAAGTGATAAATGAGTGTCGAACCCACGAGGAATTGTTCAATTAATTATCAACTAATGTCTTGTTACTTCTACTTAGATTTGTAAGTTGAGTTTGGTAAAGTGATGGTGGTTTTGATATTAAAACTAAATTAATGTGATTATGAAACTAACACTTGACTTGATAATATGGTAAAGACTTCTAGGATTTTACGTCACCTAGTTCAATTCAAGATAAATGACTCGACACTTGATAACTAATGCTTGTGTTTGCTATTCAAGGATTCAAGGACGTTTGTATGTATCTTCCGAGTTGCATACCAACCTATCGAATTAAACTAATCCAATTTATGCCTAAATGGACTAAGATCTAATCGAAGCATTAAACTCAAACCTTAAATGAATACGAAACGACCTAGGTATATGTCTATCCTAGAATCGAATCACAATCCAATTTCATAATCAAATCCTCAAAATCACTATGTCTAGCAATCAAGAATCAATAACTTTCACCTCAAAGTCAGCCAAACCTTAAGACGAACAATAAGCACGAAATCGGATTAACGAACACATGTAAGCATCATATCAATCATCATATCATCATTTAATCAAGAATCAAACATAGGATCAATAAAAACCTAGAATAAGGGAGATTAGCTACTCATAGCAATAATTATATCATTCATTACATTAATGAAAGCCATAAATGTAAATGAACAAAGTAAGAGAGTTAGAGTAAGCTTAGGTAGTGAAATCTATATCAACTTCTCCCTCAAGCCTTTGTTGTTCTTCAATCAAAAGTGCAAGCCAAAGTTGGCTTCAATGGAGGCAAGAGATGTAAAATGAGTTGTAGAAGTTGTCTTAGATTTTACCTCCTAACCTTCTAACCTAGCAAAACAATAACCTCCTAATGCCTAAGTTATCCCAAAAACTATGGTAACTAAGACCAAAAAGTCACCTAAAGAGTTTAGAATTACAATTGGGGAAAAAGGGGTTATGTACAAAAAGCCCCTCCAATCTGCGCAGAAAACAGAGCAGGCCTCTCGGCCGCGAGGTTGAGGCAGAGAGTTTGCACAACTCTCTGCCACCAACTCGCGACGGCGAGGTGAGGCAGAGGTCTAAATTCTCTATTCTTGTTCTTTCTTTTGCGTTAGGCCTCCCCTCGGTCGAAAGCGACTTGCACTCCACGCATTAAACGCTCCCGAAATTGCTTCAAGGCGTCGAATCCTGCAAACCACTGATAAACTCAATTAAAACACGTACAAAACACGAAAAACTAACAAAGGTCGAACAAAGGGACCAAAAGCACAAAAGACACGAAAACACGCGGAGACAAACAGAAACTCGGATCAAAACAAGACATTTTGGGCTTAAAGAGATAGGTAATAACGACGTTTTCACGGCGTTATCACAATCCGGCTTCCACACTGTCTACCAATAATGGAATTATTATAGCTTCTACAAATACCTTTCTATATTCCATAGCATGAACCCATCTCAAATTCCCTAAAAATATCGAAAACAAAAACTATTACTTATCATTCCGATTTCTATATAATTGAAGAAGATACATAGAATCACAAGGATATTCACGCCTTAAATCAGACTGATTCCATTCATGCCAAGGCATGATCACGAACATAAAATATAGTATATTTTTTTTTAGCTAAATACAAAAACACTCATTGTGCTTTGCCTAACTATCAAAAAGCCCTTTGTATTATATTTATTAGCACAAGAACCCATCTGAAATTTCTTCAAATTTTTTTTATGTAAACGGTGGGGTTATTGGAAATTTTAAAGTTAACTAGGGGGATAATTGATAAGTTTTAGGTTAAGATGAAATTTCTTCATCCTTTGGTGGAGGTATAATTGTTATTTAAGCTTAGAAAGGGGTATTTTAATTAATAGAAAACAACAACAAGGGGGTTTTGAGAATAAAATTATATATTCAAACAAAGACATTTAAACCTCAATTTTCATGGCCATTCATGCGGTTGAACTCTTGAATCACTTTTTGCATGTTATTGTTTTGCTCAGTTGCCGTAGAATTTCCAGAGCCATTGTGTTTTAACTTCTGGAACATGTTCTGAACATGTCCTTGATATGGCATTGTAAAATTTCCATTTCCATTTCCATTGTTGTTGTTATTGAAAGCCCCCTGAAACATGTTATGAACATTTCTCTGAAGATTTGGCGTCGTATAAATTCCAGTTTTGTTGTTGAACGTCCCCTGAAACATGTTCTGAACATTTCTCTGATTCGGCATCGTATAATAATTCCCACTGTTGATGGTGTTGAACATACCCTGGAACATGTTCTGAACATTTCCGTGATTTAGTGTTGGATGAAGATGAAGACTTTGAAGTGAAGGGAGGTTTTGATGATTTCCAAAGTCATCAGCTAAGTATGGAAACTTAGTACAAACCTTAGAAGATATTTGACCAAGGAAGAATTATTTCAGACTAGTCAAATATGGTCCAGAAGACTACTGATCTGTTGCTGAAGAAGGAATCAGACTGGTGGACTATCAGCCGACTCAAATCAGATTAGTTCAAGTTTGGCAGCTGAGTATACATCAGACGAGTGATTTCGATCAGCAGAGTGGAAGTGGATCAGAAGTTAGTGCAACGGTAATAAATGCACTTGGAGTAATAAATGCTGAAGAGGAAGGGTATTTATGACAAATGATTGAAGAGAAACCTCGTATCAGCTTGATGCATTTAATGCTGACTGACAGGAAGTACAACAGAGTGTACAGTGTTCAGTCGCAGGTAGCCGTTTCTGCAGAAAGGACCAATACTCGAGGATTTGGATACATGTCGATCTCTCAACGGGCAGATTTTCAAATCTCAAGTATAAATAGTTCAGTTCGTGAGTTGAAGAAGAATATACAACACATTTTGAGAGCAAAAATCTGAAGCAGAATTCTTCTAAGTCTCAAACTCAAGAACAGAACACTCATCAGCCGAGTCATTTGTTGACGAAGCAGAAAAGAGAGAAAACAGAATATACAAATAAATCTGAGTGATTTTGTTAGAATCGTGTTGTGAGAAGTAGATATCCATCTAAGTGAGTGATATTACTTCAGAGAATAGGAGTTTCTTTGTGATTTCCTATTACGCATTTGTGGCCTTTTCATTTGTTGATTGGCGCAAGCATTGTATACTGTAATCTGTGTGACTATAGTATAACCCAAGATCTAAGTGACTTGGAAGAGTGGACTAAAGGATTTCTATCCATATAACCACTATAAAAATCCTTTGTGTTTTTACTTGCATAATTTTCTGCATATTTGAAAGAGCATATTTAAAACACGAAAAGGTTAAATGTTGAAAAGTTTTAAAAAGGAGTTTATAAAACTGGGGATAAAACTTTTTCTAAGTTAAGAAAACTACTTGTGAAAAAAACTAGAAAAATCCGCTGCAAGTTAGTTATTTTAAAACTCTGATTTTGATAAAATCAGCTGAGTGAAATCAGAAGAGTGGTCAACTCTGCTGTTCAAAGCTTTGTGCGAGATCAACATAGTCAACTTACGATTACTGATCAGCTTAGTCTGCTGACAGAAAAGTTAGAGAATTTTAAAAGGTAAATTTTTAAGAGGTCTATTCACCCCCCCCCCCCCCCCTCCTCTAGACCTCATCTGACCACTTGGGACCAACAAGTGGTATCAGAGCAGGTGGTTCATCTGAATCATTTGCCTGATCAACGAGCTTGATCCTAGAGTGTTTTTCAAAGGTTTTCAAAAGTTTTCAAAAGAGCATCTTTTTGAAAAACAAAAACTTTTTGAAAAATGGATTGTATTAGCCTTGTTCCTCACATAGGCGGTATGAGCTTTGAGGACTAGAAAATACGCATGGAAATTTTCCGTGCTGCTTACAATGACAATATGTACAGATGCATAACTCAAGGTCCGATAAGAGTTACCAAAACAATCAAAGTTGATGGCCAAGACAAGGTCGTTGACAAAGACGTTGAAGAGATGACACCTGATGAAATCAAGCTGAATAATCTTGACAAGGTTGGAATCTTCATCATGACCAAGGCCCTGGACAATGAAAGGTTTGACAAGGTCAAACATTGAAAAACATCTAAGGAGATGTGGGACAAAGTCCGTGACATGAGTGAAGGGAATGACTCAATCAAAGAACACAATCTGAGTGTTGCCCTGGAGAAGTTTGAGAACTTCAAGATGAAACCTGGAGAAACCATTGACCAGATGGATTCAAGGTTTACAAAGGTGTTGAACAATGTTCTAAAGTTGGGAAAGACGTTTACTGATTTGGAGATCACTGTCAAAGTCTTAAAGGCGCTACCACCCAAGTTCAACATGAAGATCACAGCGATGGAAGAATCAAGGGATTTGGGGAAGATCTCACTGACGGAGCTGTTTTCTGTACTCAAGGCGTACGAGTATAAAATGCCAAGGATGGGAATAGAAGAGACCTCAACTTCTGGCCCCACTGCTGCACTGGTCGCTGCAGAAAGAACTAAAAGATCAGCCGGGAAAACTAGAGAAGTGGACTCATCTGATGAGACCACAGTGCTCAACAAGAAGGAGTACACTGCTGGCGATGTTGCTTTGTTATTGAATGGGTTCAAAAAGTTCTATAAAAGAAAAATGAAGAACAAATATAACAATGCTTCTACTTCTAAACCTACCTCTAATTCTCATGATATTAAGGATGATTATAAATCCAAAATAATGTGCTATAATTGCAGGAAATTGGGACATTTCATCAAGGACTGCCCATATCCTAAAGCTGAGAAGTATACTGAGGAGGAAAAGAAACAAAGGAAAGAGAGAAGAGAGAAGAGATACCAGAAAAGCAAACTGTTGTTGGCTGAAGCTGAAAAATGGCAGCCATCTATTCATCTAATTCAGAATCAGGCACGTCAAGTGATGACTCTGTTTTTGAAGAAACACCTGCACTGCTCTGTCTCATGGCCAAAGAATCTGATGATTCTGACAATGAGGTAATACTCTCTGAAAGTGAACTTGAGCTATTTAGTTCATTTGAGCAAATGATGAACAACAAAGCAGATGTTGTTAATGAATTTGCTAAGCTTAAGGACGAGATGATTCTACTGAAAAAGCAAAATGCTAAACTGAAACGTAGTGTTGAAAAACCCGACGAATCAGCCATGTATAAAAAGCTTTCGCATGAATGTGAATCTCTGAGAGCAGAATGTGAAGTTTACAAGGGACAAATCAAGGAACTTGAAGCTATAATATCTTTACATAATAAGTCGTCTGTTCCTAAGTCGTCTGTTGTGTCAATAGATAAATCTAATGAACAGAGTGCACCCTTAGTAAAAGAAAATTTAGAACTGAACAGAACTGAGAAATTTATATCTGCTGATAACAGTAATGTTATCTTGTATGTTCAGACTGCTAAATATACTTCACTGGAAATTGAGAAAAAGGAGAAGAGTCCTCCTAAGGCTAAAAAGGGTAAAAAGCCTGAAAATAAAAAACAGACTGGTAAAACCAAACAGCAGAATAGTCCTAAGAAGTCTGCTGATAAGAGTAAAACCAATCAGACTAGTAAAGCTAAGTCGTCTGTTAAAGAGCAAGTAAAGAGCAGGCCTAAGAAGCAAAGAAATTATAACAATAATGCTTGGTATGGAAATGAGTCTTATTATGTGCAACCTGTTTACTCACCTTATTATGCTGCACCTCATTATCCACCTTATTATGCTGCATATCCTGCTCATCAACCAATGCATGCTTACCCTGCTTATCATGCATCTTATCCTGCTTATGAGCCTTATCCTCATCATAATGATTATCAACACAACATGCCTGCTGATTATGATGAAAATGAAGTTGCTCATGCTCCTGCTAAAACTCTAAAGCCTAAGAAGCCTAAGACTTCAATATCTTGGGTTGTCAAAGGTGACACTAATACACCAGGACCCTCTCAATAAAGGGTACCTAAAACAATTTTTATTTTGTTTTGTAGGTTAGGATTAGGAGTAGTAGTAAAGTAGTGAAGAAATGGTACTTGGACAGTGGATGTTCAAGGCACATGTGTGGAGACATACATGAACTGGCAGATGTTGTTGCTGTGAATTGTCCAAGAGTTACTTTTGGAGACAACAAAGAAGGCAAGGTTGTTGCTGTTGGAAAGCTTATCAAAGGAAACATAGAGATATCTGACGTCTCTTATGTTAATGGCCTGAAGTACAATCTGCTGAGCATAAGTCAATTTTCTGACAAGGGATTTTCTTTAATGTTTTCATCAGATAAGTGCTATGTTGAACAAATTGGAACAAAGAAGGTTATTTTATCTGGAAGAAGACAGGGAAATATCTATGTAGTCGACTGGAATTCTGTGGACAAGAATTCTAATGTTTGTTTGGTGGCTTCTACACCAAGTGAAATCAGTTGGTTGTGGCACAAAAGAATGAATCATTTTAATTTCAAGACCACAAACAGATTGATAAAGAATGATCTGGTAGAAGGAATTCCAAAGACAGTCATGAGCAAAGACAAGCTTTGTGACGCATGTCAGAAGGGTAAACAAGTGAAGTCCACTTTCAAAAGCAAGAAGCACCAATCTTCAACCAGAATTTTGGAGCTGTTACATATGGATTTGTTTGGCCCTATTGATCCTATCAGCAATGGTGGAAAGAAATACTGCCTAGCTGTTGTGGATGACTTTTCAAGATTTACTTGGGTGATTTTCATGAAAAAGAAAAGTGAAACCAAGGAACATCTTACTAATCTGATGGAACTGATCCATAATGAGAAGAGTCTAAGAATATTGAAGATCAGATCAGATAGAGGGACTTAATTTACAAACTCTACTGTTGAAGAGTATTGTAACTCCAGAGGAATCAATCATGAGTACTCTGCTGCCAGAACCCCTCAACAAAATGGAGTTGCTGAAAAGAGAAACAGAACTCTAAAGGAAGCTACCAGGACAATGATAGCTGAAGCAAAGCTGCCCCAAAGATTCTGGGCAGAAGCCACAAATACAACATGTTATACACAGAACAGATGTATGATCAACAAAAGTCAAAACAAGACACCTTATGAGCTATGGAACAACAGAAAGCCTAATTTACATTATCTTAGGATTTTTGGTTGTAAATGTTATGTTTTGAATAATGGGAAAAATCACCTTACTGCATTTGCAGAAAAGGCTGAGGAAGCTGTTTTTGTAGGTTACTCTACTGTTAGTAAAGCTTATAGAATCTTTAACAAAAGAACTTTACTTCTAGAAGAATCTATTCATGTAGTATTTGATGAACCAAGCCAATCTTCTGAAAAGAATCAAAGTGCAATTCCAGAGATATCTGCTGACCTTCAGAAATTGAGTATGGAAAGAAAGGAAGAATATGTACCCATCATACTACCTGATTTAACTCAAGCTGTTAACTCAAGTGCTGTTCAAAATCAGTCTGCTGATTGTCTAACAAAGGAGTTGCAAACAGCTGACAGACCAGAGACTGTTCAACAGACTACAACTGTTCAACAGATTACTACTGAGACTCCAACAGTAGTGTTGCAAGATCAATCAAGAGGACAACATCCAGATTTGCAACCTGATCTCAGATGGCTCAGAGATCACCCACCTGACTTAGTGATTGGTGATCCTTTGGATTGAGTGGGAACTAGAAGTTCAACTGCAAATGAAACAATGTTTGTAAGTTTTCTTTCACAAATTGAGCCTAAGTTGATTGATAAAGCTCTTAGTGATTCTCACTGGATTTAAGCAATGTAAGAAGAGTTGAATCAATTTGAAAGGAATGAAGTCTGGTACTTAGTTCCCAGACCTACTCATCAAAGAGTAATTGGCACTAAGTGGGTATTCAGGAATAAAATGAATGAAGATGGTATTGTTACCAGAAACAAAGCAAGACTAGTTGCCAAAGGTTATTGCCAGGAAGAAGGCATTGATTTTGATGATACATTCGCACCAGTTGCAAGGCTTGAAGCGATCAGACTATTCTTAGCCTATGCTGCTCACAAGAACTTCACTGTCTATCAAATGGATGTGAAGTCTGCTTTTCTCAATGGAGAATTGCAAGAGGAAGTCTATGTTGAACAACCTCCTGGTTTTGAAGCTTATCAACAAGCAGACAAAGTGTATCGTCTGAAGAAAGCTCTCTATGGACTGAAACAGGCTCCAAGAGCATGGTATGATACTTTATCTGATTTTCTTTTAGTCAAAGGATTTCGCAAGGGTAAAGTAGATAAGACTTTGTTCACTATTGAATGGGATAATCATATATTGTTGGTACAAATATATGTGGACGATATTATTTTTGGTTCAACTAACAAACAGATGTGTGAAAAGTTCTCTAAGCTGATGCAGAACAAGTTTGAAATGAGCATGATGGGAAAACTAAATTACTTTCGTGGATTACAAATCAAACAGCTACCTGATGGTATTTTTATTAATCAAGCAAAGTACACAAAAGATCTGTTCAAGAAATTTGGTATGGAAACTAGCTCAACTGTTAGTGTTCCTATGTCTACTGGTCTTCGTCTGGACAAGGATGAAGGTGGCAAATCAGTTGACATTACCAAGTACAGAGGCATAATTGGGTCACTGTTATACTTAACAGCTAGCAGACCTGATATTATGTATTCTGTTGGGATTTGTGCGAGATTTCAATCAGATCCTAAGGAATCTCATCTCTTAGCTGCTAAAAGGATATTAAAGTATCTCAAAGGCACACAAGAATTGGGATTGTGGTACCCAAGGGAATCAGGATTTGAACTTATTGGATATTCAGATTCTGACCTTGCTGGCTGTAAAATTGATAGGAAGAGTACTACAGGTACTTGTCAATTTTTAGGTAGTCGTCTGATCTCATGGATGAGTAAGAAACAGACTTCAGTATCCATATCTACTGCTGAAGCTGAATACATTGCTGCTGGAGCATGTTGTGCACAAATACTTTGGTTGAAGCATCAACTAGAAGACTATAATCTCAAGATCAGTGGAATCACTATCTACTGTGACAATACAAGTGCAATCTCACTTACTCAGAATACTACTAGTCATTCCAGGACTAAGCATATTGAGATCAAACATCACTTCATCAGAGACCATGTTGAAAAAGGAAATGTTATTATTGAGTATGTTCATACAGACAATCAGATTGCTGACATTTTCACCAAACCATTAAGTGATGCAAGATTTTCTACTCTAAGAGTAGAATTAAGCTTGTTAAATTTGGATTCATAAGCTGAGGGGGAACCTATCAGAAGACTGGGTTCAACAGCTTACTAATCTCATATCAACAAGTGTTACACTTCAAGAAGACTGACACTCAACAGACTAGTTGACTAATGAATTCTTGAATTCAGGGGGAACGTGTAAGACTAGCGGTACTCCTGTTTTAAAGATGAAATCTTCAATGACAGTTAGTTGAAGTTGTTTTAATCAGAAGATTTGTTCTTAATTCTTGAAGATTTGAAGATTAATTATCTTGCTGGATTGACAAACAGCAAAGGAAGATCACTAGATATTGGCTTTCACTAGTGATATATTGTATCAGACAAGTCGTCTATCAGATAAGTATTTTACTCATCTGTTGTTATTTATGTAAGCTTGTATTTAAGTGATGTACTTAAAACGTTTTTATCAAAAACACGCTTTTATAAGTAACAGACAAGTGGCGTTTCAAATTCCCGCCTGTATGACATAATTAATGTTATTTTGAAATCCGCGTATATCACTCGCACGATCTGCTTTTCAGTAACTGATCTAACGGTTGCCACTAATCACGGAAACCGACAAGAAACTAACATCTATAAATCCAGATCTGATCAGCTTACTAAGCTTTTACGCACCCTCATAATTTCAAAAGCATACAGAGCAATTCTGCACTCATCTACTGCGAATTTCTCTCCGTTTTTCCTTAATCTTTTTCAGAATGTCTGCCAAAGAAGCTGCTGCTGAAGGTATGTTCTTGAACTACCTGACCTACCATACGACTGGCACCCCGTTGATGAAAGAAATTTTGGAGAAGTTCAAAGCGGCTACATTGGTTAACTTCATGGAGGCCCATGAAGATATGATTTTCAAGGACCAGGTAATGGAGTATTACGGTTCTAAAGAGAAGCCGGATTTTGAAAAGAAGGAGATTACTGCAAAAGTTGGTGATAAAGTTATATGCATAACCCCCAAATTGCTGAGTGAGAGATATGGACTATCTCAAGAAGGCTCTGCTGAAATTGCAACCCTAGCTGAACCACTTGAGTCAGATTTCTGGAATTTGGCTTCGAAGAAGAATCAAGTGATGTCTGGAGGAATAAAGAAGAATCAGCTGAAGGATGAATTTCAGCGAATGGCAGATTTGGTTGCCAAGGTCCTTGAGAACTGCACATTCTCACTGGACAGTGTACCAATGAAGCGTTTTCACACAATGATAGCCATTTTCTATGGTTTGAAGGTGAATTGGGCAAACTTCATTTGGTATATACTTGCTGATCACAAGGAGCGTGGTCTGACTCTGCACAGGATTTTCCTTAGTCATCTGCTGGTGAACTTGAGATGTTCAGTGACTAATGGAAAGGAAATTCACAAGGCAAATGAGTTAAAGATTTATGATCCAGTGAAAACTGGAAAGTCAAAAGAGCCTGTTGCTGTGCCAGAGAAGAAGCAACAGAAGAGAAAGGCTATTGAGCCTAAAGAGCCTGCTGATAAAGGCAAAAAGAGCAAGACAACTTTTCAAACAGCTAAGCCAGTTGTTCAAGCCAGAACAGTCGTGTCTAAAATAAATGATGCTGTTGATTCAATCATTGATGAAACAGTCAAGGAGATTCATGAGATGGAAATTGAATCTTCTCCTGAAAGAACCGTTTCAGCTGAGTTACCAGCTGAAAACGTAGCTAAAAGGACAAGAAGCGCCATGAAGGACACTGCTACATCTGCTGCTGTTGTTCCTTTTACAAAGAAGACTGCCAGAAAGAAGATGACGTTCATAGAAGAAGATACTGAACTTTCTGAGCTGGTTAGAGAAAGTCCTCCAACTGCTGAGAGGCCTGTTGAATCAGTGAAGGAGTCTGCTGAAGTAAAGTCAGCTGATGAACAAGCACAACAGACTTCTACACCAACAGCTGAGGTTGCTGAACCTCAAAAGGATCCTGAAGTGCAGATCCTTGAACCTATTGCTGCTGCACCAGTAGAAATTGCTGCTCCAGAACCAACAGCTGCGGCACCAGTTGTTTGTTGGGAATGCTCCGGTTGTCAAAACAACGAGAGTGCGGAATTTAAAATTTTTCCGAGGCACCCCAGCAGACCCAAGATATATTTTCCACCTTATGTATGCGAAAAGGTTGAATCAAACAATTCTACATTAGAATAAAGTAGGAGATGTGCGATTTTACCTCACCACAGGCAAGGTGGTGGCAACCTCCGGCTTTTTGCTGATTCGCAACGAGTGATCCAATTGTCTCACCTCCAGAGTGTATCCACACCAATTGGATTGTAGCAACACCTTCTATTCAGAGGCTACGAACTAGAGATAGAAGGTTGTCAATGGAGGAAGAAACAGATCTAGATTCAGATCTAGATCCAGCAATGGAAGAACAGAGAGAGAGGGGGCGGCGCTGATGAAGGGGGCGGCTAGGGTGTGGGGCGGCTAGGGTTTATGTGTGCAAGAGTGAATTCTCAAGTGTTTTGAAGAGTTGTGAGGAGATATCTATTTATAAGAGAAGAAACCTTCTCTTTGTAGATATCTCTTAAAGATCTCTTCCTTATCTAATAAGGTAACAAGATATACTTGTATATCTTCTTGGATCCTCCTTGTCACACAAGGAAACAAACTCTCCCTTCTTATCCCTAGCCAAAAATCGCCCCTACCTAGTCTTGCAAGACTTCTTCTGGGCTTTTAATTAAAGGCCCATGTCTTGCAACTTAATTTAATTAACCATTAATTTAATCAGCCCAATTAATCCAATTAATTATTATCTCTCAATTAATTAACACTTTAATTAATATTTAATTAATTAGATCATCTAATTAATTATCCTTCCAATTGAATTAATACTTTAATTCATTTAATTGATTTAACTCCCTTAAATCAAATATTTCCTTTTATGACTGTCACTGTCCAATTGTATTGTGTGTGACCCTCTAGGTTCACCATCAATTGGCAGCAGGCCCACGAACCCTTCGTGATTTAATTTATGAGCAATTAAATGCTCCGATCAATTAAACCCTTTTAATTGACCACTCCAGAATTAATCTCCCTTATTAATTCAGGAGTACCCACACTTCATGGTCGATGTCTAGCCACAAGTCCATGAAGCCCAACTTCAGGTGAATTGATATTTGTGAACCTCACCTCTTATAACTGCCATGTACATACGGTCCTTCTATCGACTTAATTTCCCGATTGAGACCTAGGGTGTGTGAATTGATCGGCACCTCTAATTATCTCAATAACTATACTTTCTAATTCGGGATAATAATCCAGTGTGACTGCTAAATTTGGAAACCCCTTTCCAAATCCGTCACCGACCGTGGCCACGGGTTTCTTGGATCTATTATCTAAGAATCGTATAGGAAATTCTCTCATCCATTACGATGAGTCGGTAGATTCCATCTTGGTACTAACCACTCGCGTACACAACTATAGGCACCCAACTTAGGCACATTATGGTCAGGCTACGTGACCAGTACCTAAATCTAAGTACATATACCTATGCACCGAATTCGCCCTAGCACCTCAAGTCTAAGGACTAAATCGTACACTGTTATAAGTCTTGAGAAACGTCCCATCACCGATATGCGTCATGCGCTTCCACAATGGGTTTCTCTGTTCGGGTCGTTCGATGCGTTCGATCCCCTATCGAACCATCTACTCATATGCACTGACATCAAATGTCTTGTTCATGAAACTCTACAAATTCACTCCATGTGAATCATGCATATTCGTACAAGTCTTGGCGATTCCTTCGATACCCCGTCTCGTTCGGAATCTATGACTTGGAACGTGTTTTAAGATCACGACCTTAGAGACTGTTTCATGATTGCACTCAATACCGAAGTGAATCGTCCCATAGTCGAATGTGATCTAAGGATTTCATCCAATCGCTTAAATGTATTCGCGAGAGATGAATATGGCCATTGTTTATTCTATACAGTTATAAATAAACGTGCGTATCATTCATAAAAATCAAAGATTGTTTATTACAGAATAGTCCTATTACAAGCTAAAGAGAATTGGCTTGCTGGGCACTATCCTATCAATCTCCCACTAGCCCTAAAGCCATTCACAAATATTTCTAAGACACATCTTTACAAGATGTCCCTCTAACGCTTTTTGCGAAAGTGGCTTCGTTAGTGGGTCAGCTATGTTGTCTTCTGAGTTGACACGATCCACGTGTATGTCTCCTCTACCAATGATCTCCCTGATCACATGGTATTTCCTCATTACGTGTTTAGATTGGTGGTGTGATCTCGGCTCCTTCGCTTGAGCTATTGCCCCGTTGTTGTCACAGAAGACTACTACAGGCTCATCACACCCTGCTCCTACTGCTGACTTGCATTCTTCACTGATGGAGTCAATGCAGATGCTGATTGAAAATGCTATGAAGGAGGTGGAGATGAGGAATCAACTGATGATTAAGCATATGCAGGAAGAGACTGCAAAAATGGTTAAAGTTGCCATAGAAGACTTTCCTCTACCACCAGACAACTCCCTAATGCTGACTCAGAGCATATTAAGCATGAACAGAAATATTGAAGATGTGAAGGCTGATGTCAATCATTTGCACTCTACTCTTCAGAGGCATGAGTCTGACATTGCTAGGATTGCAAGAGTCATGAGAGAAGTTGGTGAAGCAGAGTTAGAGAAAAATGCTGCTTTAATGCAAGAGTTCACTGATGTCGCTAACAAAGCTCAAAGTGAGATATCAACACTTCAGCTGAATGTTGATTGTTTAAATGACCAATCTGGTGAGTTAAAGTCAAATCAATTTCGCATGGAAGCTAATCAACTTCGCATGGAGACTACTCTGAATCATCACTGTGCTGAACAACAAGTTATGGATCAAAACATCAAGAAGCTTTGTGCTGCTGTCAACATAACTCCTGATCAACTCAACCCTGATGCTGATGACAAAAAGGGGGGAAGAGGAATCAGCTAAGGAGAATGTTGTTGCTGCAACTGTTCAAGTACAAGACCAACGGGCTGCTGCTGAAAAGCCAAATGAAGAAGAAGTAGTTGAAGAGGAAGCTGAAGATGAAGCTGATGATAAAGTAGAGCTCAAGGATGTAGCTAAGACTTACAAAGAGTTAGCTGCCTCTAAGTACTCTGCTGAAGAACAGCTTAATCCATAAGAGGATTGAGGACATCAAAGCAAAGTTTGAAGCTGATGAAAGAAGAGAAAAATTAAAGAACCTTGCTGATGCATTCTCTAGTGGTGAAGATGAAAGCAGTGATGAAGTTGAAGTTGAAGTTGAAGAAGAGGAAGAAGAAGAAGATGAAGAAGCTGAGGACTAGACTAGGATTACTAGACTAGGTCATCTGTTGAATTTATGTAACCAGCTTACTTCATTTGTAATTTTTCATTTAAGTCTATCTTTGCTTGTAACTTGTACTGTAATTTCAAAATTATCTATAAAAGTTCAAGCTTCCAATACATAATTTCTATCTCAGAAATTTTTGAGGACTCAACTTTAGTTTTAGGTACAGGTACTTAGCTGAAGTTTTGTCATCATCAAAAAGGGGGAAATTGTTGGATGAAGATGAAGACTTTGAAGTGAAGGGAGGTTTTGATGATTTCCAAAGTCATCAGCTAAGTATGGGAACTTAGTACAAACCTTAGAAGATATTTGACCAAGGAAGAATTATTTCAGACTAGTCAAATATGGTCCAGAAGACTACTGATCTGTTGCTGAAGAAGGAATCAGACTGGTGAACTATCAGCCGACTCAAATAAGATTAGTTCAAGTTTGGGATCAGCCGAGTATACATCAGACGAGTGATTTCGATCAGCAGAGTGGAAGTGGATCAGAAGTTAGTGCAACGGTAATAAATGCACTTGGAGTAATAAATGCTGAAGAGGAAGGGTATTTATGACAAATGATTGAAGAGAAACCTCGTATCAGCTTGGTGCATTTAATGCTGACTGACAGGAAGTACAGCAGAGTGTACAGTGTTCAGTCGCAGGTAGCCGTTTCTGCAGAAAGGACCAGTACTCGAGGATAACCTGTCGATCTCTCAACGGGCAGATTTTCAAATCTCAAGTATAAATAGTTCAGTTCGTGAGTTGAAGAAGAATATACAACACATTTTGAGAGCAAAAATCTGAAGCAGAATTCTTCTAAGTCTCAAACTCAAGAACAGAACACTCATCAGCCGAATCATTTGTTGACGAAGCAGAAAAGAGAGAAAACAAAATATACACATAAATCTGAGTGATTTTGTTAGAATCGTGTTGTGAGAAGTAGATATCCATCTAAGTGAGTGATATTACTTCAGAGAATAGGAGTTTCTTTGTGATTTCCTATTACACACTTGTGGCCTTTTCATTTGTTGATTGGCGCAAGCATTGTATACTGTAATCTGTGTGACTATAGTATAACCCAAGATCTAAGTGACTTGGAAGAGTGGACTAAAGGATTTCTATCCATATAACCACTATAAAAATCCTTTGTGTTTTTACTTGCATAATTTTCTGCATATTTGAAAGAGCATATTTAAAACACGAAAAGGTTAACTGTTGAAAAGTTTTAAAAATGAGTTTATAAAACTGGGGATAAAACTTTTTCTAAGTTAAGAAAACTACTTGTGAAAAACACTAGAAAAATCCGCTGCAAGTTAGTTATTTTAAAACTCTGATTTTGATAAAATCAGCTGAGTGAAATCAGAAGAGTGGTCAACTCTGCTGTTCAAAGCTTTGTGCGATATCAGCATAGTCAACTTACGATTACTGATCAGCTTAGTCTGCTGACAGAAAAGTTAGAGAATTTTAAAAGATAAATTTTTAAGAGGTCTATTCACCCCCCCCCCCCCCCCCCCTCTAGACCTCATCTGACCACTTGGGACCAACATTTAGTGCCATAGAATTTCCATCTCCATTGTAGTTGTTGTTGAAGGTCCCCTGAAACATGTTCTCTAAATTGTCTTGCATTAGTGGTACAATATAATTTACAGGTTGCAGAACATATGGAGCCGCATTGCCAGCGTTGGAATGGCTTGGGATAGTTATATTTGATGAGCTGCTACGACTCGCAGGAGTAGTAGTGAAAATAGAAAATTGTTCCCACATGGGATCATATATAGGATCCATGAGATTGGTTCCACTCGGCCCTGGTGGTATGTCCAAGAGATTATTGGTCCCACTCGGCCCTGGAATCCATTAAATTTAACCCGTTTAAGTTACCAGTCATGTTGTCCAACAAAAAAGACGTGTCGAGTCCACTTAAAAATATGGTATTTTCTTGATTGCCATAGCCCTGGCATATCATAGCTATGATTTGGTAAACTAAAATAATTGGTTCCAGTTTGGTTTGGCCAAGGGAAATTGATCCAATCAGTCCCAGTACCTGCAGCAGGAATCATCTGATCAAGAGCATATTGATTTTGGTATATATTTTGATTCGGATACGTATTCGTATTCGGATTCACCATACTCGGATGAGATTTTCTAGTAGATCATCCATAACTACATTAAATTTATCAAACTTTTCTGCCAAATCAGATAAGTCTTTTTTCTTTAGCTCAAAGTTTTAGAGTTTCAAGGTTATCTATTTCAAGTTCTTTGGCTTTTTTCTTCTCGAGTTCTAACTGATTTTCCATTTGAAATAGCTCTTGGGTTATATGAGTTATATTATTGTTTCTTTGAGTAATGAGGTAGAGATCTGTTACAGTAGTTGGTTGGTTTTGGTTTTGATTTTGGCCATTAAATTTGTTAGAAATGGTTTCTATATCAGGGTGGGCAAATGCATATCCTTTCCCACTAGGGGAAAAGAAAATAACAAGAAGTTCAGCACCAGTGAGTGTGGCTAGTTCGCTAGCTTTTTTGAATAACCCAACGCGCCTTTTAGAGAACGTAATCTGAAGGTTATTCTCGTTTTCTATTTTTTCTGTGTTTATTTTTTGCCGCCCTTTCCCTTTTCTGGCAGATTTATTTTGGAAAGCATTCCATTCAGGTGGGTCATTTTGATCAGCATTCATCGTAAAAAGGTGGAGGGGGAGATTAAAGAAGAAGGGGAGCTTTCTTATCAAGGTTGATGGTTTAGGCATGTAGAAAGTGCGGTATTTATAGGTGCAAATGCACTTCATAGGTGAATAGTTAATGTCAGTTTGGAAAAATTCATTAAGTGCGCCAGGTAATTGAGGAAAATTCACACGATTATTGTTTTATTAATACAATTGTTCATTTTATCACCTAAAGAATAATTAAATAAAGGGAAATTTACATAGACACCCCCTGACTATAAGCCTAATTACAAGAAATTACCCTCCTGTTTGAAATATTACAAAGACACCCCCTCGACCAAAACAATATTACAAGAAGACCCCTTACGGCGTCAATTTTTGACGGTAGATGATGATGTCATCAGAAATATTTAATGTTTTTCCAATTTTGCCCCCAAGGGGTGTATTTGTAATATATTTTGTGTTACAGGGGGTGTCTTTGTAACCGTGTAATAAATATTATAAATAAAATTATTAAATTTTAAAATTATAACAAACCAATTTAAAATTTAATAAATTTATTTACAATAACACAATTCGATAAATAAAGCTTTAATAACTTTACAATAACACAATTCGATAAATAAAATTTCAATAACATATATTTCCTTAAAAAATAAAATAAACCAATTTAAAATTTAATAAATTTATTTACAATAACTCAATATGCTAAATAAAGTTTTAATAACGTTTATTTTCATTCAAAAATCAAACAAACCAAACTAAAATCTATTAAATTTATTCACAATAACACAATTATTTAATAACATATATTTTCTTACCAAAAAAAAAACCATTTTAAAATTTAATAATTTATTTACAATAACACAATTGGACAAGGTTGGTACCAAAATGACCGCCACACCGAGGGGAGTCTACGGCTGAAAGGGGAGGCGGTGGGTCAATCTCCACCGCCGACGGTGGCGTAAAATCGAAAAAAAGTAAAATTCGTAGATCTGAAAATAGAGTGACGGGATAAACTATTACGGGGGTGAATTTGACCAGGGGCCGAAATATTGGACTGATTTTGCAAATTACTCATCTTCTTCACTTCACCATTACGTACAGCAGGCTGAAATTATCACCAAACAAACAATCACCTTCCCCACAACAAAAACTACCGAATTAAATCAACAACTAACACCAAGGAACCGCAAACAAGCAAAAAATCAACAAAACAGCACACCAAATTCCCGAAATCAAGCAGGCCCGAACCTGATCTTGGAGGCCCGAATCACCGAATCACAAAATTGGAAACAGAAAACTGAAATTAAGCTAACCACGACTACAAACAGCTCAAAACCGAACAGAAAACAAGCAGAAATCAAAAAATCCGAAAGGGGATCGCGAAACCAATTTCCCCCAATTCAGCAATTGACCTCAATTGAGCACAAAAACGTGAAATTGAAGCTAGGACAGGCCAAAACGGAGCTCAAGGAGGTGAAATACGAACAGAATTACAACTAATTCGAAGTAAAATTCAAAATCGAGAAGAACCCTAACAATAGCGGCGGTCGTGGAGTTTTTTTTTTGTTTTTTTGTTTTTTTTGTAAATATTAAAAACACCTAAGGGCATTTTGGACATTTTACGTGTTTCGTTAAAGTTCACTAACGGCCGTTAAGTCAAGGGGGTGTTTTTGTAATATTTCAAACATGAGGGTAATTTCTTGTAATTAGGCTTATAGTCAGGGGGTGTCTATGTAAATTTCCCTTAAATAAATGTAGCATTTAATTCTATTTTCCAAATGAGGAAATGAGCATCTTACATTTTTTACTAAATAAGGATCGGGATGCAATATTACGTAGTTGTGCATGAATGTTGTGGTTTATGATTCTCTTAATTTACATATATATCATTGTGAATTATATGGTGATTCACATTAAGTTAGACAGTTGTTTTTCGCAATACTGCATATGGATAAAATTTTGTATAGGATTCTCAATTAATACGAGGACCAATAAATAACTAACTAATTAAGACTTTTTCTCCAAGAATGAGCAATCGGTCCATGTAAACCGCGATATATATGAGATTGCCGATAAGTATTGGTAAATTGATTGATCGTATATCAAACCATAATAAACAAAACCAATACGGATGGACATTAAAAAGTTAATCGATGAGGGATTTGAATCCAAAATCTCAAGATATCAAGTTGTAATATACAAAACTAATACGGATGGACACTAACATGTAACCGATGTTGGATTTGAATCCAATCTCAGGAAACAAACATCTGAATTGCTTAGAAACAAATGGTCATATATCACTTGCATTATTAAAGTTCCACCTATAGTTTCTAGAAAGTCATTTCGTGATAAATTAGAAAAATGAAAATGTGATATATTAAAAGCATGAAATAATAGGATATTTAATTTTATCCAAATTTATTCGATTCCATATGTATTTATCGATTTCACAGGTGTTGTTTTACCGGTTTCACTTGTTTTTCATCAACTTTACCAATGTTCATCCATTTTACTCAATTTTTTATTATTTTTACATGTTTAAACCGACTTTTATCGATTTTGCCAATTTTCATTAACCTATTTCCCCTGCTTTCCATTAATCCAACTTTACCGTTTCTTTGATTATGAATCCAACTCATGTGTTGGAGGAAAGTGTTTACTATGCAAGTTGTTTAGCACGACTCATCACATTTGGGTTATGATAGGGATCAGTGTAAGAATTGATGGTTTTTCATTATATGTAATTATGATCTTCATGGGAACGTCCAAGTCAAATGACTAAATCGTACACTGTTATAAGTCTTGAGAATCATCACATCACCGATGTGGGTCATGTGATTCCACAGTGGCTTTCTCTGTTCGGGTCATTCGATGCGTTTGATCCCCTATCGAACCACCTACTCATATGCACTATCATCAAATGTCTTGCTCATGAAACACTACAAATTCACTCCCGTGAATCATGCATATTAGTACAAGTATTTGTGATCCTTCGATACCATGTCTCGTTTGGAATCTATGACTTGGAACGTATTTTATGATGACGACCTTAGAGATTGTTTCATGATTGACTTCATACTGAAGTGAATCATCCTATAGTTTATTGTGATCTAAGGATTTCATCCAATCGCTTAAGTACTTCGCGTGAGATGAAGTTGGCCATTGTTTTGATTTACATACTATAAACAAAATAAAACGTATTAATTCATTTATACAAAAGAGAGTTTATTATATGATAGTCCTAATACAAACTAAATATATTGGCTTGCAGGGAACTATCCTTTCAGAATTTTCATCTCCGTTGTAGTTGTTGTTGAACGTCCCCTGAAACATGTTCTCTAAATTGTCTTGCATTAGTGGCACCATATGATTTCCAGATTGCAGAACATATGGAGTTGCATTGCCAATGTTGGGATTGCGTGGGATAGTTACATTAGATGACCTGCAACGACTAGCAGAAGTTATAGTGAAAGTAGAAAATTGTTGCCACATGGGATCATATATAGGATCCATGAGATTGGTTCCACTCGACCCTGCTCGTATGTCAATGAAATTGTTGGTCCCACTCTTACCTGGTATGTCAAATAGATTATTGGTCCCACTCGGCCTTTGAATGTACATTAAATTTTACCCATTTAAGTAACCAATAATGTTGTCGAACAGAAAAGACGTGTCGAGTCCACAGAAAAATATGGACCTTTCTTGATTGCCATAATATGACAAATCTCTTAGACATGGCATATCATAGTTATGACTAGGTAAATCAAAATAAATGGATCTATTTTGGTTTGGCCAAGGGAAATTGATCCCGTCAGTCCCAGTACCTTCAACAGGATTCATCTAATCTGGAGCATATAGATTCTGGTATATATTTAGATCCGAATACTCTTTGTATTCGGATTCACCATACTTGGACGATGATTGTCTAATAGATCATCAATAACTACTTTGAAATTACCAAACTTCTCTGCCAAATTAGCTACGACATTTTTTGCTTAGCGCAAGTATACGAGGGCAGCTCCAATGCCCTTGTCTTAGTCTTTCAAGGATATCTATTTTAAGTTCTTTGGCTTTTTTCTTCTCGAGTTCTAACTGGTTTTCCATTTGAGCTAGCTCTTGGTTTTTTTGAGTTATATTATTGTTTCTTTGAGTAATGAGGTAGAGGTATGTTTCAGTATTTGGTTGGTTTTGTTTTGGTTTGATTTTGATTTCAGCCATGATAATAGTTAGAAATGGTTTCTATATCAGGTTGGGCAAATGCATGTCCTTTCCCGCTAGGGAAAAAGAAAACAACAAGAAGTTCACAGTGAGTATGGCTAGTTCGCTAACGCGCCTTTTAGAGAACGTAACCTGAAGGTTATTCTCTTTTTCTATTTTTTCTATGTTTATTTTGTCGCCCTTTCCATTTTCTAACAGATTTATTTTTAAATGGATTCCATTCAGGTGGGTCGTTTTGATATGCATTCATAATAAAAAGGGGGAGTGTGAGATTAAGGAAGAAGGAGAATCAAAGTTGATGGTTTAGGCATGTAGAAAGTGCAGTATTTATAGGTGCAAATGCACTTCATAGGTGAATAGTAAATGAAAGTTGGGGAAACTTAATTAAGTGCGCTAGGTAAATGAGAAAAATTCACACCATTATTGTTTTATTAATACAGTTGTTCATTTTATCACCTAAAGAATAATTGAATAAATGTAGAATTTAATTCTATTTTCTAAAATGAAGAAATTAGCATCTTACATATTTAACAAAATAAGGATCGGGATGCAATGTTTTGTAGTTGTGCATGAAAGTTGTGGTTTGTGATTCTCTTAATTCACATATATATAATTATGAATTATATGGTAATTCACATTAATTTAGACAGTTATTTTTCGCAATACTGTAAATGGATAAAATTTTGTAAAGGATTCTCGATTAATACGAGGGCCAATAAATAACTAACTAATTAAGACATTTTTTTCCAAGAATGAGCAATCGGTCCATGTAAACCGCGATATATATGTGAGTGCCGGTAAGTATTAGTAAATTGATTGATCGGATATCAAACTGTAACAAGCAGAACTAATACGGATGGACACTAAGAGTTAACCATTGAGGGATTTGAATCCAAAATCTCGAGATATCAAGTTTTAATAAACAAAACTAATACGAATGGACACTAACGGGTAATCGATTTGGGATTTGAATACAAAATCTCGAGAAACAAACATCTGAATTGCTTAGCGACACATGGTCATATATCAATTGCAGTATTAAAGTTCCACCTATAGTTTCTAGAAATTCATAAGATGTTCTAATAAAAAAATTAAAAAATATGTAGTTGTTAATTAAGTAGGATGTTTTTTAGATTTAATCAAATAACAAATGATCCTTTTTCTTTTCTTTTTTTGCAAAAATCCGAGTCCATAATTGTGACGGCCCGAGCCCCCGCGTCGGATCCTACATGGATCCATCCACGAGTCTGGGTCCGTATTCGGTGAACACAACCAAAATTTGACCAGATTTTTTTTTTTAAATCAACGACACAATAATTCGAATCATAGTTCAACTTAGTACTACAAAACCCAGTACACTGCTATATGCAGGAGTGGGCACAAAATACAAACAAGCGTCTACCGCGCAACAACAAGCATCAATAATAACAGTCTTAAGTATTTAATCATGCCCGATACGAAGCAACACATAACATAACATAACACAAAGTAACGAAAATCAAAGGATAATTCGACGACCCAAGAAAACCGACATACAGGATCTCGGAGACTAACAACACCAATGCTAGACATCAGACCATGGGATACCTGTATCTGAAAAGAAGTAAACGCGAATGCGTAAGTTGATCATCCAACTTAGTGAGGCCGTAGTGCACATGTGCGTGTGATGCTTGGATGCAACATAATATACATAGCACATATATCAGTACAGTAATTAAACAAATGTTATAACAATTTAAACACGTTAAACAAGTAACCAACAGTTGCTGATGCCGTCCTCCTCTTACCCTCCAGTCCATATTATGACACCCCCACCGAACATTCACAGTAAGGAGCTACCTTACTAACTGTGCGCATAGACGTCTAATGCCAGGAGTTTGACATTCACTCCCCAAGTGTAACCTCCACACTTGGCTTGTGAAGCGGGTCTACGGTGGATCGAGGTAACCCTCTGGCCCTAACCTTCCAGGTTACCCACGATTCTGCACACCAAGAATAGGGCCCACACAATAATAGCAAACATCCAGTAACAGGAAATCAGTAAACAACTCAATAAATAAAGCAATTTGGTATACAATATCAAGTACTCATAAGCACATAAGCATTAGCATAATAATTCAACATGATTAGTTTGTCCTAGTAGTCGTGTTATTCATTGTATCATACATCGCATGCTCGTTCATTTAGGGACTAAGTTACAGTTATGACTCTGCCTACTAGCACATCCAGACCGACACATATGTAACACACATCACTCACATGTGTAGCTTATGATTCTCGAGAAAATGCGGAAAGGTAGCGTCTTCGGTTCCTGTACACGTTTATGTAATGATCTTAGAATCTAATTACACCACAAGGATTCTAGAGTGACTAAAGCAATGCTTTAGTCGAGCAAACAATTGAATCGTGGTTGTTCATTAACGAAGCCACGATAAAAACTTGGATATTTACGACCGATCTAAAGGTTCTATGGTTCGTTCATGAAGTGTGGTAAACATAGCCACAAAAGAGTTAAACTAGAACATAACCATCTTAATCGAGCTTTAAAATATTTAATTAAAGGTTTTACGTTAAGTTATTACTTTCAAATAATTTTACGTTTCTCAAGTATCCAAACAAAAACTTGTTCTTAAATTTAGATTTTAGGTTTGTTGAAATCATTTTATTTTCGAAATTAAACTTTGTTTATAATTATCTTTTTAAAAACTTTAATTTTATTTATCAATTTTATTTGGAAAAATAATAATTTCATTGTTTAACCTTTTATTTATATAAATAATTAAATTCCTTCTCCTTAATTATGTATTATTTTTAAAACCTTTTTATCTTTATTTTCAAACTTATTAAATTCAGAAAAATTATTATTGGAATTATTATATTTATTTTCGAAATTATTTAATTTCTGAAAAATGATTATACAAAATCATTTTAGTTTACTTTTGAAATTATTTATTTCCAGAAATAATTATTCAAAATTATTTATTAATTTTCTCTTTTAAAAGTATTGTTCAAGAATAATTAAAAGTATATTTAATATTTCAAAATTTATTTTCGAATTTATTAAATCCAGAAAAATATTTTGTCAGAAATATTTTATTTTATTTTCAAATTGTTTAAGTAATATATTTATTTTCGGAAAATGATTTATTAAATATTTTATTATTCAGAAAAATGGGTTTATTATTTATTTTTAAGAAATAATTATTTAAATTTATTTGATTTTATTTTCTGAATATTTATTATTTTTCTTTTTCTATATTTAAACTAATTTTTTTATTTACAATTTTATTTTCAGAATTAAATTACAAACTTAAAATTATTTTATTTTAATTTCTCATAATTGTTTTATTTATTAAAAAATTCTTTTCGGTGTTTAAATAATTCATTTATTTCCAAGAATATTTATCACTATTAAATATTCATTATTTTTAGAAAATTATTATCCAAATTATTTTTATAATTTTGTTTTGATTTATTTTCAAAATTACTTATATAGATATATTTTCAGAAATTAACATTTAAATATAATTACTAAAATGACTTTTGATATTTACAATTTATTATTTTCATATAAAATCTCTTTATTATAAATTACTTTTTATTAACTCATAAAAAGTTAAGTATTAACTATACTTAAAAGTTATCATAATTTATTTATATTATTTTATTCTAGCATGAATTATTACTACTTAATTTTTTATTAACTATTATTTTTAGAATTTTATATTAGGAAGTTATAAAATAATTATTTTTCTTTAAGACAAATTATTTACTTATAAAATATATTTACTTTATTATCTTAAAAGTAGATTACTTTAGATAATACTTAACAAATTTATGTTTAATAGGTTTTCCATATTTTCACTTTTTATTTTTAATTAATAATAATTTAATTTACTTAAATTTTTTTTTTTTTTTTTTTTGTGGACTGGCCTTTGGGCCAGTCAACAAACGGGCCGAGGTGGGCTGTTGCATTAGCAACAAGCCCAATTTGGTGGTTTGTTGCCAAAGCAACAGACCTGGGCCTGTTGCAAAGACAACAGGCCTAAATGCTTGTTGTTGTGTGTAGCAAGCACAAACGGCTTGCTGCACCAGCAGCAGCCAAAGCTTGCCGGCGGCGACGGTGGGAGCCACCCACTGGAAAATTGCACCCCACCCCCTTCTATTAAATATTTTTGCATATATAAACATATATATATTTTTCACATAAACATGCTTTTAAACTCAACCAAAACTTTGAATTTTAAGTTAAAAAAATCCAACTTACATAGCTAAGCAAGATTCAACATAAACTTTTCTCAAAAATCCTACTTAAAGTTTTGAAGAAGAGCATAAACTTTTTATTTCAATAAAAATTCAAGATTTTGAAATCTTCACTTTAAACCCAAAAATCTTAAAGAAAAAAAATCTCCTTCTTGCATACCGCAAATATATTCATCAACAAACATTTCAAGATTGATTCCAAGCCCTTCATTTTTTTTCACAATTCATAACCAAAACATCAAAAACTAAACTTTCATAATATTTTAGAAAAATGTGAATTTTTAAACAAGAGCTTCAAAACTAATCTCTTTCACATATGAAAATCAAAAAAACTTCAAAACTGAAATTTGAAAATCGAAGCTCTAGATCTAGAGTTCAAGAAGTTTTAAGAAAAAGAAGTCAAGGGTTTGTAGTCTTTTCTACCTAAACTCATGTCTTAATATAAAAACAAACAAAACACCAAAAATGGGGTAGGAAGGGAGTTTATACCTAAACTTTGAAGAGATGATTTCTTTCTCCAAGCTACTGCCCTTGATTCTGGTGGTGGTGGTGGCGGCGGATTCCGGCAGTGGCAGCAGCACGGTTGCGGTGGTGGCACGACGCTAGTGGTGGCGGTGGTTATTCCTCTTCCAAAAGAAGACTCACTTCTCTCACCCTTTTTTTTCTAACTCTCTTTCTATCTCTCTTTAATTCTATAAACTCACAAAAATGAGACCCAAACTTTGTGAAATCTGAAAATTCAGATTTAAGAGACACCTAAAGACTTTGGGAGGAGAAAAATAATAATTTCTCACCTCCCAAGCTCTCCAATGGAAGAAAACTTGGGTGGAGAGTTTTTCTCCATCCAAGATCTGATGCAAGGCTAGCATAGCAGCCCTAGGAGAACACTCAATTGTACTCCTGCAGATTTTTCATAATTTCCAGCGGATTTGCACTTTGCCCCCTCAATTTTCAAGAAACTATAATTTTGCCCCAAAATAAAAATAAAATGCGCGATCAAACCCATACTTTTTTATAATTTTTTCTAAAACTTTCATAAGATTTTTATTACCTTCCAAATCATTTTCAAGTTCTATTTTTGTGCTCGAAAATTTTTAATTGTATGTTTAAGCTTAAAGAAATACTAAGTTTTATTAAAAATAAAATGCGTCACACAAAAATCGGATTAAAATTCAATAACGTCATTTTAAGGGTGTTACAATAATTGATCTAAATAAGTGTGAAACTCAAACCTACGAATTAGACATCACAGAAAATACTTGAGTTTCATGGAAAGCAATCTCAACGAGGCAACTAACAATTTTGGCCATTTAGATAAATGATGACACATGAATATCTGCCTATAAAATCATTGTGTATATATATATATAATCATGGGATATCTTGTGAACGAAAAATTGAAGTTGGGAAGAAAAAAAGAAATTTCCACTAACAATTTCCATGCCTAGAAATTTCGTAGGGAGAAGCTAAACCGTTCAACATAATTTTCCAGTTTTAAAGTGGTTGCAGTCACTTCCGGTATGGAAAATTAAACAAATGAGTTGTCATTTCATGTAGAATATTAAGATTTTCCACAACTTGTAAGGCTCAATTATTTAAATTTATTTGTCGGTTTAAATTTCAAGTACTAAGTACATACATGAAATAATATGAATCACATGTTTGAGAATATTTTCTTTGGATAGGAGGCTAATAAATTAAATATTCCCTTGGGTTATTATTAAATAAATAGTTTTCCCATGAGATAATTTACACAGTCTTCCATTTGATTTTTATATTTTCACATGAGCATGTAAGATGGTCATTAACCAATATTATAGGGGGTTAAAAGTTAATTGAAAATGTTGTCAAGATCATATAGTTAAATTGACCAATTTCTACATCGAAATGAAAACTCAGTCACGCACATTATGATGCGTGTGTACAATTATAAACACACTCACGATTAAAAATGTAATATGCATATTTTCACATGGCACAAAAGAGAGTAAATTTTCCATTAGTTATGTTGGTCCCAAGTTGTCAGATGAGGTCTTGAGGAGGGGGGGGGGGGGGGGGTGAGTAAGCTGATCGAAACTTGTGAGACTACTTTGCTGATTGTGCACTTACCTTAAACAGCAGAGTTGACCAATCGTCTGATTTACTTATATGTTTCAATTTAAATCAATATTTGTGTTGGTCCCAAGTGGTCACCTCTTAAAATTTAACTTTCAAAATCTCTAACTTTTTCTGTCAGCAGACTAAGCTGATCAGGAATTGTAAGTTGACTAAGCTGATCTCGCACAAAGCTTTGAACAGCAGAGTTGACCACTCTTCTGATTTTACTTAGCTGATTTTATCAAAATCAGAGTTTTAAATTTACTAACTTGCAGCGGATTTATCAAGTGTTTTTCACAAGTAGTTTTCTTAACTTAGAAAAAGTTTTATCCCCAGTTTTACAAACTCCTTTTAAAACTTTTCAACAGTTAACTTTTACGTGTTTAAATATGCTCTTTGAAAATATGCAAGAAATTATGCAAGTATAAACACAAAGGATTTTTATAGTGGTTATATGGATAGAAATCCTTTAGTCCACTCGTCCAAGTCACTTAGATCTTGGGTTATACTATAAATACACAGCTTACAATATACGATGCTTGCGCCTAACAACAAATGAAAAGGCCACAAGTTCACAATAGGAAATCACAAAGAAACTCCTACTCTAAGTAATATCACTCACTTAGATGGATATCTACTTCTCACAACACTTTTCTCACAAAATCACTCAGATTTGTATGTATATTCTGTTTTCTCTCTATTCTGCTTCGTCAACAAATGACTCGGATGATGAGTGTTCTGTTCTTGAAGTTGAGACTTAGAAGAATTTTGCTTCGATTTTAATCTCAGTTGTGTTGTCTCTCCTTCTTCAACTCTTGAACTGAACTATTTATACTTGAGATTTGAAAATCTGCCCGTTGAGAGATCGACAGGTGTTCAAATCCTCGAGTACTGGTCCCTTCTGCAGAAACGGCTACCTGCGACTGAACACTGTACACTCTGTTGTACCTTCTGTCAGTCCGCATTAAATGCACCAAGATGATACGAGGTTTCTCTTCAACCATTGTCATAAATACCCTTCCTCTTCAGCATTTATTATTCCAAGTGCATTTATTACCGTTGCAATAACTTCTGATCCACTTCCACTCTGCTGATCGAAATCACTCGTCTGATGTACACTCGGCTGATCCAAACTTGAACTAATCTGATTTGAGTCGGCTGAAAATCCACCAGTCTGATTTCTTTCTTCAGCAACAGATCAGTAGTCTTCTGGACCATATTCGACTCGTCTGAAGTAAATTCTTCCTTAGTCAAATATCTTCTAAGGTTTGTACTAAGCTTCCATACTTAGCTGATGACTTTTGGAAATTATCAAAACCTCCCTTCACTTTTAATTCTCCATCTTCATCCAACAATTTCCCCCTTTTTGATGATGACAAAACTTCAGCTAAGTACCTGTACCTAAAACTAAAGTTAAGTCCTCAAAAATTTATGAGATAGAAATGATTTGTTGGAAACTTGAAATTTATAAATATTCATTGAAAGATTACAGTACAAGTTTACAAGAAAAAGATACTTAAGTGAAAAATTACATGTAAAGTAAGCTGATTACAAAATTTTCAACAGATAACCTAGTCTAGAAAATCTAGCCTAGTCTTCAGCTTCTTCATCTTCCTCTTCTTCTTCCTCTTCTTCATACTCTTCGCTTTCATCATCTTCATCTTCTCCACTAGAAAATACTTCCAAGTTCTTAGAGGCAGCTTCGATCTTTCTTTTGATGTCCTCTAATCTCTTGTATTTTATGTCTGGATCTAGCTGTTCTTCAGCAGAGTCTTTGGAGGCAGCCAACTCTTTGTCAGTTTTTGCTACGTCCTTAGGCTCTTCTTCAGTAGCTTCTTCATCTTCAGCTTCCTCTTCAAGTACTTCATCTTCACTTGGCTTTTCAGCAGCAGCACTTTGGTCTTGTACTTGAACAGTTGCAGCAGCAACACTCCTCTTAGCTGATTCCTCTTCCCCCTTTTTGTCATCAGCAGCAGGGTTGAGTTGATCATGAGTTACGTTGACAGCAGCACAAAGCTTTCTAATGTTTTGATCCACAACTCGGAGTTGATCAGAGTGATGATTTTGAGTTGCTTCCATACGAAGTTGAGTAGTCTTCATCTCACCAGATTGGTCATTCAGATAATCAACATTCAACTGAAGTGTTGATATTTCACTTTGTGTCTTGTTGGTGACAATTGTAAACTCTTGCATGAGAGCAACATTCTTTTCTATTTCAGCTTCACCAACTTCCTTCATGACTCTGGCAATTCCTGCAATATCAGACTCGTGCCTTTGAAGAGTAGTGTGCAGATGACTCACATCAGCCTTCACTTCTTCCATGTTTCTGTTCATGCTCAAGATACTCTAAGTCAGTGCAAGGGAATTGTCTGGTGGTAGAGGAAAATTCTCTATGGCTTCCTGCACCATCTTTGCAGTAGCCTCTTGCATTTGCTTCAACATCAGCTGATTTCTCTTTTGCATATCCTTCATAGCATTATCAATCAGCATCTGCATTGACTCCATCAGTGAAGAATGTAAGTCAGCAGTAGGAATAGAGGTTGATGCTTCAGCAGGTTCTTCTTGTTGAACAGGAGCTTCATGAAGAACTTGACTTTCTTCAGCCTTCCACTCAATGGCTAAAGGAATCATATCCTTGACTTCAGCAGGCAGTTTGTTTTATGTATCCAGGTTGATTTCTGCAGCATGTTGGTCTTTCTTCTATTCTTCACCTAGCTGGCTCATCAGCAATGTGAATTATTTCAGTACCATCAGTAGACACCACAGTCTTCTGACGAATCAAGTCAGCTGGAACAAAAGGTGAAGTAGACTGTTGAGCACTCAGCTGTTCTTGATATGTACTGATTTCTGAACCAAAGGCAATACGCTGCAAACTTGGTAAAGTGCGCACATCACTGGTTGAACCAGGTTCATATCTTGATCGTTCAGCCCATTTTTCCATAGTTGTGTAGACAGCGATCTTAACTGCTCTTTCCACTAAGTCATCAGCAGGACTTGGTTTATTTGGCAAAGAATCCTTTATAGCAGTTGCCTCTTCATTTACAATGACTCTTGCGAAGTCATGTAATCTGTCTTTTACGAAGTCTGAATCCAACGCCTTCGCTACAGAAGTTGTATGCAGCCAACTAAGAACCCAACGTCCTTCATCAGCGAACTCCTTCCATGCTTGGATCTCTTCTTCAGACTTATTTAACCTATACTCCCTCCAACGGTTGTATCTTATCTTTTCTGGGAGAAAGGTGGTCTTTGATTGAAGCAGCTGATTCATCCTCTCCAGCTCAGCTTCAAACTTTCTAAAAACAGTAGAGTCACTTTGAACAATTTCAAGTGCTCTTCTGATTTCAGCTTTCTTTCTTTTGATTGGTTTGGCCCTTGGTAGTACAAACTGTCCTTCCTTGGGTTTGCCAATCACGATGCCTTCTGACCATCTTGGTCCATATGCATCCTTCTGACTTTCCTCTAGAGCCTTTGCCAAGTCTGCTTCTTCCTTGGCAGCCAATTCAGCTTCAGTCATATTCTTGACATCAGCTTCTTTCTTACTTGCTTCCAAAGCTCTTTTCAGCTCAGCTTCATCACGCTTCCTTTGTTCAGCTTCCTCGCGCTTCTTTTTGTGATAAGCTGACACTTTTGTTTTGCCAGTCCTTCTCTTCCTAGCAGCTCTTGATTCAACAACTGGTGCCACAACTGTTGGTTCTGGAGCAGCAATTGCTACTGGTGCAGCAGCAATTGGTTCAAGGATCTTCACTTCAGGATCCTTTTGAGGTTAAGCAACCTCAGCTGTTGGTGCAGAAGCAGTCTGTTTTACTTGATCATTAGCTGACTGTACTTCAGCAGACTTCTTCTCTGATCCAACAGGCCTCTCTGCTGTTGGAGGACTTTCCCTTACCATCTCAGAAAGTTCTTTATCTTCTTCAATGAATGTCATCTTCTTTCTAGTTGTTTTCTTTGTGTGATGGACAGCAGCAGATGTAGCAGTATCTTTCATTGCGCTCCTTGTCCTTTTTGCCACGTTTTCAGCTGGCACTTCAGCTGAAACTGTTCTTTCAGGAGATATCTCATAGGCCATCTCCTCAATCTCCTTGACTGTTTCATCTACATCGTATCAACAGCATCCTTTTTCTTAGGCAGATCTGTTCTGGCTTTAACAGCTGGCTTAGCTGTTTGAACAGTTGCCTTACTCCTTTTAGCCTTAATAGCTGGCTGCTTTGGCTCAGCAGCAGCCTTCCTTTTTGGTTGTTCTTTTGCCTTCTCTGGAGTCTCTTCAGTTGTTTTTGTTCGTACAGGCTCATAAACCTTCAACTCCTTAGCATTATGGATGACCTTCCCATGGGTCATAATGCAACCAAGAATTGAAAACAGATGATTGAGGAATATTCTGTGATTTGAATGACCACGCTGCTTGTGATCAGCCATAATATACCACATGAAGGTTGCCCAGTTCACCTTCAACCCATAGTATACAATAATCATGGTGTGAAAACGTTTCATTAGCACACTGTCCAACGAAAATGTGCAGTTTTCCAGTACTTTGGCAATTAAATCTGCCATACGCTGAAATTCGTCCTTCAGCTGATTCTTCTTGATGTTTCCAGACAAAACTTCATTCTTCTTTGCAGCCAGATTCCAGAAATCTGCTTCAAAGGGCTCAGCAAGGGTAGAGATTTTTGTGGAGCCTTCCATAGATAGATGATACTTCTCGTTCAGCAGCTTGGGAGTTATGCAGATAACCTTACCCCCAACTTCAGTCTTTATCTCCAACTTATCAAAATCAGGCTTCACTTTAGAGTCATAGTACTCCATGATTTGATCTTTGAACACCATTGTTTCATGGGCCTCCATGAAATCAACCAGTGTAGCAGCTTTAAACTTCTCCAGAATTTCTTTCATTTTGGGAGTGTCAGTCGTGTGATACGTCTGGTAGTTTAAGAACCTTCCTTCAGCGTTAGCTTCTTTCATTTTGGCAGCCATTTTTGAAAAGATTAAGGAAAAACGAGAGATATTTGCAGTAGATTTGAATGCAAAAATGCTCTGTGCTTTTTGAAATTTTGAGGGTGCGTAAAAGCTTAGTAAGCTGATCAGATCTGGATTTATAGATGTTGGTTTGATGTCGGTTTTCATGATTAGTGCTAACCGTTAGATCAGTTACTGAAAAGTAGATCGTGTGAGCGATATACGCGGATTTCAAAATGCATTAAATATGTCAGACGGGCGGGAATTTGAAACGCCACGTGTCTGTTACTTATAAAAGCGTGATAAAACGTTTTTTTAATACAACACTGAATATAAGCTGACATAAATAAACAGATGAGTAAAATAATACTTATCTGATAGATGACTTGTCTGATACAATATATCACTAGTGAAAGCCAATATCTAGTGATCTTCCTTTGTTGTTTGTCAATCCAGCAAGATAAATAATCTTCAAGTCTTCAAGAATTAAGAACAAATCTTCTGATTAAAACAACTTCAACTAACTGTCATTGAAGATTTCATCTATAAAGCAAGAGTACCGCTAGTCTTACACGTTCCCCCTGAATTCAAGAATTCATCAGTCAACTAGTCTGTTGAGAGTCAGTCTTCTTGAAGTATAACACTTGTTGATATCAGATTAGTCAGCTGTTGAACCCAGATAGGTTCCCCCTCAGCTTATGAATCCAATTTTAACAAGCCCAGTTTCACTCTTAGAGTAGAAAATCTTGCATCACTTAATGGTTTGGTGAAAATGTCAGCAATCTGATTGTCTGTATGAACATACTCAATAATAACATTTCCTTTTTCAACATGGTCTCTGATGAAGTGATGTTTGATCTCAATATGCTTAGTCCTGGAATGACTAGTAGTACTCTGAGTAAGTGAGATGGAACTTGTATTGTCACAGTAGATAGGGATTCCACTGATCTTGAGATTATAGTCTTCTAGTTGATGCTTCAACCAAAGTATCTGTGCAAAACATGCTCCAGCAGCAATGTATTCAGCTTCAGCAGTAGATATGGATACTGAAGTCTGTTTCTTACTCATCCATGAGATCAGACGACTGCCTAGAAATTGACAAGTACCTGTAGTACTCTTCCTATCAATTTTGCAGCCAGCAAGGTCAGAATCTGAATATCCAGTAAGTTCAAATCCTGATTCCCTTGGATACCACAATCCCAATTCTTGTGTGCCTTTGAGATACTTTAATATCCTTTTAGCAGCTAAGAGATGAGATTCCTTAGGATTTGATTGAAATCTCACACAAACCCCAACAGAATACATAATATCAGGTCTGGTAGCTGTTAAGTATAACAGTGACCCAATTATGCCTCTGTACTTGGTGATGTCAACTGATTTGCCATCTTCATCCTTGTCCAGACGAAGTCCAGTAGACATAGGAACACTAACAGATGAGCTAGTTTCCATACCAAATTTCTTGAACAGATCTTTTGTGTACTTTGCTTGATTAATAAAAATACCATCAGGTAGCTGTTTGACTTGTAATCCAAGAAAGTAGTTTAGTTCTCCCATCATGCTCATTTCAAACTTGTTCTGCATCAGCTTAGAGAACTTCTCACACATCTGTTGGTTAGTTGAACCAAAAATAATATCATCCACATATATTTGAACTAACAATATAACTAAAAGAAAATCAGATAAAGTATCATACCATGCTCTTGGAGCCTGTTTCAGTCCATAGAGAGCTTTCTTCAGACGATAAACTTTGTCTCCTTGTTGATAAGCTTCAAATCCAGGAGGTTGTTCAACATAAACTTCCTCTTGCAATTCTCCATTGAGAAAAGCAGACTTCACATACATCTGATAGACAGTGAAGTTCTTGTGAGCAGCATAGGCTAAGAATAATCTGATCGCTTCAAGCCTTGCAACTGGTGCGATGTCTAATCAAAATCAATGCCTTCTTCTTGGCAATAACCTTTGGCAACTAGTCTTGCTTTGTTTCTGGTAACAATACCATCTTCATTCATTTTATTCCTGAATACCCACTTAGTGCCAATTACCCTTTGATGAGTAGGTCTGGGAACTAAGTACCAGACTTCATTCCTTTCAAATTGATACTCTCTTCTTGCATTGCTTCAATCCAGTGAGAATCACTAAGAGCTTCATCAATCAACTTGGGCTCAATTTGTGAAAGAAAACTTACAAACATTGTTTCATTTGCAGTTGACCTTCTGGTTCTCACTTTATCCAATGGATCACCAATCACTAAAGCAGGTGGGTGATCTCTGAGCCATCTGAGATCAGGTTGCAAATCTGGATGTTGTTCTCTTGATTGATCTTGCAACACTACTGTTGGAGTCTCAGTAGTAGTCTGTTGAACAGGCTCTGGTCTGTCAGCTGTTTGCAACTCCTCTGTTAGATAATCAGCAGACTGATTTTGAACAGCACTTGAGTTACCAGCTTGGTTTAAATCAGGTAGTATGATGGGTACATATTCTTCTTTTCTTTCCATACTCCATTTCTGAAGGTCAGCAGATATCTCTGGATTAGCACTTTGATTCTTTTCAGAAGATTGGTTTGGTTCATCAAACACTACATGAATCGATTCTTCTACAAGTAAAGTTCTATTGTTAAAAACTCTGTAAGCTTTACTAACAGTAGAGTAACCTACAAAAACAGTTTCATCAGCCTTCTCTGCAAATGCAGTAAGGTGATTTTTTCCATTATTCAAAACATAACATTTACAACCAAAAATCCTAAGATAATGTAAATTAGGCTTTCTGTTGTTCCATAGCTCATAAGGTGTCTTGTTTTGACTTTTGTTGATCATACATTTGTTGTGGGTATAACATGTTGTATTTGTGGATTCCGCCCAGAATCTTTGGGGCAGTTTTGCTTCAGCTATCATTGTCCCAGTAGCTTCTTTTAGAGTTCTGTTTCTCCTTTCAGCAACTCCATTTTGTTGAGGGGTTCTGGCAGCAGAGTACTCATGATTGATTCCTCTGGAGTTACAATACTCTTCAACAGTAGAGTTTGTAAATTCAGTCCCTCCATCTAATCTGATCTTCAATATTCTTTGACTTTTTTCATTCTGGATCAGTTCCATCAGATTAGTAAGATGTTCCTTGGTTTCACTTTTCTTCTTCATGAAAATCACCCAAGTAAATCTTGAAAAATCATCCACAACAGCTAGGCAGTATTTCTTTCCACCATTGCTGATAGGATCAATAGGGCCAAACAAATCCATATGTAACAGCTCCAAAATTCTGGTTGAAGATTGATGCTTCTTGCTTTTGAAAGTGGACTTCACTTGTTTACCCTTCTGACATGCGTCACAATGCTTGTCTTTGCTCATGACTGTCTTTGGAATTCCTTCTACCAAATCATTCTTTATCAATATGTTTATGGTCTTGAAATTCAGATGATTCATTCTTTTGTGCCACAGCCAACTGATTTCACTTGGTGTAGAAGCCACCAAACAAACATTAGAATTCCTGTCCACAGAATTCCAGTCGACTACATAGATATTTCCCTGTCTTCTTCCAGATAAAATAACCTTCTTTGTTCCAACTTGTTCAAGGTAGCACTTATCTGATGAAAACATTACAGAAAATCCCTTGTCACAAAATTGACTTATGCTCAGCAGATTGTACTTCAGGCCATTAACGTAAGAGACGTCAGATATCTCTATGTTTCCTTTGATTAGCTTTCCAACCGCAACAACCTTGCCTTCTTTGCTGTCTCCAAAAGTGACTCTTGGACCATTCACAGCAACAGCATATGTCAGTTCATGTATGTCTCCACACATGTGCCTTGAACATCCACTGTCCAAGTACCATTTCCTCTCTACTTTACTCCTACTCCTAATCCCAACCTACAAAACAAAATAAAATTGTTTTAGGTACCCTTTATTGAGAGGGTCCTGGTGGATTAGTGTCACCTTTGACAACCCAAGATGTTGAAATCTTAGGCTTCTTAGGCTTTTGAGTTTTAGCAGGAGCATGAGCAAGTCTTTCTTCACCATAATCAGCAGGCATATTATGTTGATAATCATTATGATGTGAATAATGCTCATAAGCAGGGTAAGATGCATGATAAGCAGGGTAAGCATGCATTGGTTGATGAGCAGGATATGCAGCATAATAAGGTGGATAATGAGGTGCAGCATAATAAGATGAATAAGCAGGTTGCACATAATAAGACTCATTTCCATACCAAGCATCATTGTTATAATTTCTTTGCTTCTTAGGTCTGCTCTTTACTTGCTCTTTAACAGACGACTTAGTTTTACTAGTCTGATTGGTTTTACTCTTATCAGCAGACTTCTTAGGACTACTCTGCTGTTTAGTTTTACCCGTCTGTTTTTCATTACAGGCTTTTTACCCTTTTTAGCCTTAGGAGATTTCTTCTCCTTTTTCTCATTCTCCAGTGAAGTAGATTTAGCAGTTTGAACATATAAAATAACATTACTGTTATCAGCAGATATGAATTTCTCAGTTTTGTTCAGTTCTAAATTCTCTTTTACTAAAGGTGTTCTTTGTTCATTAGATGTATCTACTGATGCAACAGACGACTTATCATGACAGGATATTATCTTTTCAAGTTCCATGATTTTTCCTTTGTAAACTTCACATTCTGCTCTCGGAGATTCACATTCATGCGAAAGCTTTTTATACTTAGCTGAATCATGTTGTTTTTCAACACTAAGTTTCAGTTTAGCATTTTGCTTTTTCAGCAAGATCATCTCTTCCTTAAGCTTTGCAAATTCATTAACAACATCTGAGTTGTTTTTCATCATTTGCTCAAATGAGCTAAATAGCTCAACTTACTTTTCAGAGAGAGTTACCTCAGTGTCAGAATCCTCTGATTCTTTGGCCATGAGACAGAGCAGTGCAGGTGTCTCTTCTTCAGCAGAGTCATCACTTGATGTCCCTGATTCTGAGTTAGACGAATAGATGGCTACAATCTTTTCAGCTTCAGCCAACAACACTTTGCTTTTCTGGTGTCTCCTCTCTTTCCTCTGTTTCTTTTCCTCCTCAGTATACTTCTCAGCTTTAGGATATGGGCATTCCTTGATGAAATGTCCCAATTTCCTGCAATTAGAGCACATCATTTTGGATTTATAATCATCCTTACTATCATGAGAATAAGAGGTAGGTTTAGAAGTAGAAGCATTGTTATATTTGTTCTTCATCTTTCTTTTGTAGAACTTTTTGAACCCGTTCAATAACAAAGCAACATCGCCAGCAGTGTACTCCTTTTTGTTCAGCACTGTGGTCTCATCAGATGAGTCCACTTCTCTAATCTTCCCTGCTGATCTTCTTGATGTTTCTGCAACGACCCGGGCAGCAGTGGGGCCAGAAGTTGAGGTCTCTTCTATACCCATTCTTGGCATTTTATACTCGTACGCCTTGAGTACAGAAAACAGCTCCGTCAGTGAGATCTTCCCCAGATCCCTTGATTCTTCCATAGCTGTGATCTTCATGTTGAACTTGGGTGGCAGCGCCTTTAAGACTTTGACGGTGATTTCCTTATCAGAAAACGTTTTTCCCAACTTTAGTACGTTGTTCAACACCTTTGTAAACCTTGAATCCATCTGGTCAATGGTTTCTCCAGGTTTCATCTTGAAGTTTTCAAACTTCTCCAGGGCTACGCTTAGATTGTGTTCTTTTATTGAGTCATTCCCTTCACTCATGTCGCGGACCTTATCCCACATCTCCTTAGATGTTTTACAGTGTTTGACCTTGTCAAACCTTTCATTGTCGAGGGCCTTGGTCATGATGAAGATTCCAACCTTGTCAAGATTCTTCAGCTTGATTTCATCAGGTGATATCTCTGATCGTTCTTTGTCAACGACCTTATCTTGGCCATCAACTTTTATTGTCTTGGTGATTCTTATCGGACCTTGAGTTATGTACGTGTACATATTATCATTATAAGCAGCATGGAAAATTTTCATGCGTATTTTCCAGTCCTCAAAGCTCATACCGCCAATGTGGGGAACAAGACTGATACAATCCATTTTTCAAAAAGATGCTCTTTTGAAAACTTTTGAAAACCTTTGAAAAACACTCTAGGATCAAGCTCGTTGATCAGGCAAATGATTCAGATGAACCACCTGCTCTGATACCACTTGTTGGTCCCAAGTGGTCAGATGAGGTCTAGGGGGGGGGTGAATAGACCTCTTAAAATTTAACTTTCAAAATCTCTAACTTTTCTGTCAGCAGACTAAGCTGATCAGGAATTGTAAGTTGACTAAGCTGATCTCGCACAAAGCTTTGAACAGCAGAGTTGACCACTCTTCTGATTTTACTTAGCTGATTTTATCAAAATCAGAGTTTTAAATTTACTAACTTGCAGCGGATTTATCAAGTGTTTTTCACAAGTAGTTTTCTTAACTTAGAAAAAGTTTTATCCCCAGTTTTACAAACTCCTTTTAAAACTTTTCAACAGTTAACTTTTACGTGTTTAAATATGCTCTTTGAAAATATGCAAGAAATAATGCAAGTATAAACACAAAGGATTTTTATAGTGGTTATATGGATAGAAATCATTTAGTCCACTCTTCCAAGTCACTTAGATCTTAGGTTATACTATAAACACACAGTTTACAATATACGATGCTTGCGCCTAACAACAAATGAAAAGGCCACAAGTTCACAATAGGAAATCACAAAGAAACTCCTACTCTCTGAAGTAATATCACTCACTTAGATGGATATCTACTTCTCACAACACTTTTCTCACAAAATCACTCAGATTTGTATGTATATTCTGTTTTCTCTCTATTCTGCTTCGTCAACAAATGACTCGGCTGATGAGTGTTTTGTTCTTGAAGTTGAGACTTAGAAGAATTCTGCTTCGATTTTAATCTCAGTTGTGTTGTCTCTCCTTCTTCAACTCTTGAACTGAACTATTTATACTTGAGATTTGAAAATCTGCCCGTTGAGAGATCGACAGGTGTTCAAATCCTCGAGTACTGGTCCCTTCTGCATAAACGGCTACCTGCGACTGAACACTGTACACTCTGTTGTACCTTCTGTCAGTCCGCATTAAATGCACCAAACTGATACGAGGTTTCTCTTCAATCATTTGTCATAAATACCCTTCCTCTTCAGCATTTATTACTCCAAGTGCATTTATTACCGTTGCACTAACTTCTGATCCACTTCCACTCTGCTGATCGAAATCACTCGTCTGATGTACACTCGGCTAATCCCAAACTTGAAATAATCTGATTTGAGTCGGCTGAAAATCCACCAGTCTGATTTCTTTCTTCAGCAACAAATCAGTAGTCTTCTGGACCATATTTGACTCGTCTGAAGTAAATTCTTCCTTATTCAAATATCTTCTAAGGTTTGTACTAAGCTTCCATACTTAGCTGATGACTTTTGGAAATCATCAAAACCTCCCTTCACTTTTAAGTCTTAATCTTCATCCAACAATTTGAAACTTGTATGTAGCGGATTTGTCAAGTGGTTTTCAAATAAGTTATTTTCTTACTTAAAGGTTTTTATCCCCAGTTTTAAAACTCCTTTTAAAAGTTTGTTGAAAGTATATGTATGCTTTTGGAAATATGCAAGTAAAAATGCAAGTAATCAAACACAGAGAATTTTGTAGTGGTTATATAGACATGAATATCTTTTAGTTACTCTTCTAAATCACGAAGATTTAAGATATACTATAAACACTTAGTAGATAGTACACTCTACTTGCGCTTTCACAACTTATGATAAAGCCACAAGTTCGCTATAGGAGATCACAAAGAAAACATATATTCTGAAGTATTATCACTCACTAAGATGGAAAACTACTTATCACAACTCTCTCTTTTATAGAAATCCCTAAGATTTTTTTGATGTATACTTGTTTTTCTCGACTCAGCTTGTCAACAGATGACTTCACTGTTAGTGTTCTGTTTTTGAGTATTTGAGACTTGAAGATTTGATCGTGAATTCTCTCAGTAGTGATTGAGTTGCTTCTTGTCTCTAACTCTTGAATCCAGAACTATTTATACTTGAGGATTTGAATTTTGCCCGTTGAGAAAAGACAGATTTTCAGATCTTCCTCGAGTACCGGTCCTTGTTTCAGAACAGCTTCTGCAACTGTTCACTGTACAGTTCTGCTGTACTTTCTGTCAAGTCGCATTTAATGCACCTTGCTGATCTGAGGTTTCTCTTCAATCATTTGTCTTTAATACCCTCTTCTTACAACATTTATTACGCCAAGTGCATTTATTACCATTGGAAGAACTTTCTGATCACTTCTAATCCGCTGATCGAATCCACTCTGCTGATTCAAATCGAACTCATCTGATTTGACTCTGCTGAAATCCACCAGTCTGATTCCAAACTCAGCATCAGATCAGTAGTCTTCTGGACCAAAATTTAACCTTCTGATTTTACTTGTCTTCTCGGTTAAACTTTCCAGAGGCTTGCTAAGCTTCCATTACTTAGCTGATGACTTTTGGAAATCATCAGAACCTCCCTTCACTTCTTTATCTTCATCCAACAATTTCCCCCTTTTTGATGATGACAAAACTTCAGCTAAGTACATGTAGTTAAACTAAAGTTAAGTCTTCACACAAAATTTCTGAGATAGAAATTGAGTTGGAATTTGTAATCTTTTATTGATTTAGAACATATTACAATTACATCAATTTATAAAAAGATGAAAAGTTACATTAATTTACAATGAAGTGATAAGAGAAGTAAAGCAATCTATTCTTCTGGTTCTTCTTCTTCTTCATCATCATCTTCACCACTAGAGAATAGTTTTAATTTCTTGGCAGCAGCCTCAAATTTAGCTTTGATTTCATCTATTTTCTTAGCTTTTCGGAATGGATCAAGCTGTTCTTCAACAGAATCCCTAGAGGCAGCAATCCGTTTGTCTTCCTTTGTTGCATCCTTGGGTTATTCTTCTTCAGCCTTATTTTCTACATCATCAGCATCATCAGCACTTATTCCATCTATACTAAAATTATTGGCAAAGCTATATATTATTTTCCAATAGATATCCATTAAGAAAAGGATCATCTGTATAGAACTCATGATCATAGTAAAAATAAAATGACATAATAAGGTTATATTCAATTATAGAACATAGATCCATTCAATGTTGTTATTACATTCAAAATACACTCTTTGAGGACTACATCCTGGTTTGAGTTTTCAGATGCATAAAGGCACCAATTGACCTAAATTTATAAAATTTGGGCAAATTTGGAAACCTTCTCAGAAAAATCGGAAATTTGGAAATTTAGGGGTTTAAGCTACAAATTCAATTTCTTGCTTATCCAGCAACCACCAACCAGCATACAAAATAGATCTTCAATTTAAACTGACCAGAACAAAGTAGATTAAAGAAAGCGGCTTTGGTGAAATGATTATAAACAAAGGCCCGATATTATTATCTTATTTGTTGAAAGGATTACTAGGCCTATTCAATCAAAATTTGTGGGCCTATGGGCTTAGTTAGAAGTGCTGCCTTGGAGTTTTATTAGACAAGAAAAGGGTAAACAAATAAATAATTATCTTGCGATTGGGAAACTATAGTTACTATGTTTTGATTAGGGCTGTCAATGGCACGGATTTCAATTCGGATTCGATCCGAATTCAGTCCGATTTATTAGGATAATTGTTCGATTAGGGATCCGAGGGACTGGATCCGATTAAGAAGATCCGTAACCAGAATTATATGGAGCGAATATGGATCTAAGCTGATCCGATTCATTACAGATCCATATCCGATATATATTACTATATATTATTTATATATTATGTATTTAAACCAAAATAAAAATAAAATTATCTATGTGCCACTAAAATCTTTTACTATATTAAAAATTATCTTAAAAAGAAATGCATGAGAGATGATGTTGGACTAACATGCATGGTAACTCATTGGGCATACAACATATCAATTTATGCTATTTAATTAGAAAATTCATAACCCTAGCCATTCATCTATGTAGTAGCCGCCACTTTCCGTCTACTTTTTCCCAGTTTCTATCTTTTTTTATTCATATTTTTGTTTATTCATTTGTTCTAATTTTTATCGTTTATATTTGTCCACCATATTCCATCTTTTACAATTTTCAAACAATAGTTTTGATGAAATAAGTAAAATATTACATTTTTAATTCATGGTGGTGGAATCTACAAGTGATTTGAAGGAAAATGAAAGATTTTTTTTTTGCTAAATATGCTAAACGGATCCGAATAATTTATCCGGATCCGGGATATCCACCGAATTCGGATCCTGTTGCTACTTTCAAGATCCGCACAGATTCGGATCCGAATAGAAGACATGGAAATCGGACTCGGATCCGGATCTGCCCTTATCCGGTCTGAGTCCGGCCCATTGACAACCCTAGTTTTGATAAAATAGAAAAACATACCCAAAGTTAATTTTATATTGAACTATTTTTTTACCGAAAGTGTTAAAATGATATCACAAAGTTGTCGGGGGGAAAAAATAGAACTAATAAATTACTTTTATGAAACAATTTTTTTAAGGAAAACCATTTTTTATTTCCAAAATGAAGAAAATGAAACAAAATGTTAACATGAGGGACATAAGTACAACACTAAAATATTAGAAAACCATGATATTATGAAAATACCTCTGTCAAAATGCACGTGTTTTGTACCTAGTATATTTTTGCCGAAAATTTAGCTAGAAAAGTGATCGGTGTAACACATAACATCTAAGAGGGACGAAAGTGTAACACTTTATCCAAGAGGTACAAAATTGATTTTACCGAATTTCGTTAGACTAAGTAAAATCAATAAAGTAATAAGACAGATCCACAAAGATAGATAACTATAGCTTTATTGAATATTATCGATCTGAATATAGGGCTTGGCCAAATTACTCAATATGGCGCAATACAAAGAATTAGCTGACTAGGCGTTTTATTAAGCTAAAGTGTCGAGCTAGTATAATGCTAAAAAGCGTGGAAAGCTAAAAGTCAGAAACCCCCCTCTTACATTAATTATTCTTATATTTATAGACTAATATGCGTTGCTCTAATAAAATAGAATTCTAGAGCCCATAGGAGTCTTTGTACGACCCATGATCTGCTTGTAGCGAGTCCTGACAATCTTGGGGTGTCATATGAGGCATCAAGGTATACTTCTGCTAGACTCGATTGATAATAATGAGGATTGAACGAGATTGAAGCGTTCCATATTGAACTCGACCAGGTCGAAGAATCCGACCTGGCTAAATACGAAATACCCCCCATCAGTACTCCCCCACTTCTCGAGCGAAAGTGTAGCTGTAGTTCGGAGAAGTAAAATTGTGCCTTTGAACGGCCTCCTGATGTATATCGGATATGCCTCGTTAAAAATCTTGCTCGGAAAAACCCATTGGGACATAAACCGACCAAGGGAAAAAGAGTACATATCCGTTGAGATATACCAATAGTTGAAGTAGATATGCTATATGCTAGTAGCTCCTTATCGTTCCATAATTTCTTCGAGGGCTGGAGTTGCAGTTTTCCTAGGCGGGAAAACAAATCGTCACATCCTTATTTGTAGAATACTTGTGAATTATTTCGACCGCGATGTTATCGGATATTTGAAATCGACGACACTCTATTGATCGATTAGTTTATGTCGTACGCATATAAGTAAAGAGGTATATCGCTGAGCGTATACCGAACCGTTGATTTTACTCCATTCAAAATTGTTAGGATTGTATATCAATTATTGATTTTAATCCGTTGGAGATCGATGGTCGTAGTGAACGTAGATCGTAGATCGAGCTTTACCGATCGATGGTTCATGCTCATAAGATTGGAATTTTTACCAACTTAATGGTTATATTCCTTATTATCAATCAAAAGTTTATACCAAATTAATGGTTTTACTCATTATTTTCGAATATGGAGTTTATACCAAAAATAATTTTACTCCCCTTTTTCGATAAAAAGCTATATCAACAGATTTTGCTCTTGTTAATTTCGATCCTCAGGACGAACAAAAGTTCTTGCCTGATTTCGATCACAGAGTTATATCAACATATTTTACTCTTGTTAATCTATCTTCTTTTTATTTCCGAGCATAGAGTTATATCAAAAGATTTTACTCATTACTCTTCCGGATTGTATACCAACTAATGGTTTTAATCCTTGTAGATCGATAACTGAGTGTTTACCGAACAAACGGTTTTACCCCTACTCTTCTGGAATGTATACCAACTTAATGGTTTTATTCCCCTTTTTCGATTAAGAGTTATATCAACAGATTTTACTTTTGTTATTCTATCTTCTTTTTATTTCCGAGCATAGAGTTATAACAAAACGTTTTACTCATTACTCTTCCGGATTGTATAACAACTAATGGTTTTAATCCCTGTAGATCGATAACTGAGTGGTTACCGAACAAATGGTTTTACTCCTACTCTTCTGGAATGTATACCAACTTAATGGTTTTATTCCCTGCAGTAGTGAGACTGGAGTGCAAAAATGAGCAGAAATGGAGATCGTGAGGATTTAAATGCAAAGCGAAATTCAAAACACAAGCGTTTTTTCTGAATAGCTTTGAAGAAACGAAGTCTAAAATCAAAAACTAAAAGTACTACATAAAAAATAAAGTCTTATTTTCTATAATAACGGTGTAAATTCACTGAGTAGTTTTTATTCCCTTTTCGGTGCTTGATTCGGCGAAGGAGGTCTAACGTAGATATTAGATCTTATATTAGACTCCGGATCTCCATAGTTCAATTTCTAAAAAATACATGGCTCTTTTGATGCGAGCGGTTATAATCTGCAGGTTTCGGGATCGGGGCCCTGTCGAATTTCTTCGGTCCCGAACCTTTCATCTTATTTTGATCCTGATCAAATTCATCTCTTCTTGAGTCATATACTTCGAGGCTAGCGTCATAATTTCCGAGAATGTTAGCGGCTGCTTCCTACAAAGGGAATTGCCGAACTGCTTATTTCTTGTTAGGTCGAACAAGATTGAGATGATATAATCTATGTTCGGAGAGTCAATTTTCAATAGTTCTACATTGAATCTTCCCAACCAATTCCTTAACGATTCGTCCTCGAGCTGACGAATAGTCACCAAATAGCTCATCGGAAACTTCTGCCTTTTTTGGCTGGCAGTTTATTGCACAGCTCCTTGAAACTGAATATCGAGTTAGGAGGCTGCTTTCCAAACCAATTCATTGCCAGACCTTCGAACGTAGTTACCATCAATTTTGCAGTGTACTCCGACGAGTGAGCATATAGGTTCATTATGTTCGTGAAACTGAACACATAATCATGTGGGTCTCCTGTCCCATCATACCTTGGTAAACAACCTGGTAAAGTTCCCGAGGCTGTTGCTTCCCTGATTTCTTGACAGAACGGCAAGCAAGTAGATACGCTATCTTGCATTTCTTGAGATCGAGGCCAGGGTTGTCTTTGCACAAACGCTGTCGTACTCGCTCCTCGACCATCCTCTCGATATCTCTTTCTGAAAATCGTCTAATGGCTCTGTTATCATTGATCGGAGGTATGATACTATCATTGATCGGAATAATGGTATGCTCTTTAGACTGGCGTTGTTTAGGACGAGCAAAGGCTCTTGCCCAAGCATCTCTCTGTTATGGTCAAACATTAGTTTTCGCTTGCCTTGCTTGGTCAATTCGCTCAGAATTGTGAGTTTTTTTATCGGCAGCAGGGCTATCACCTTGATCGGAGTTTCGATCGGGTTCATGTTGAGATCTCCTATAGACATTAGGTCTTTGAGGAGGTTGAGTGGGTTCCACCTGTGGCTCGATCGGATCTTGCGTAGATTTTTGCAGTATATTTGATTGCAAAACGCGCTTACCAGTTGAGCAAACTGTTTTAGTTGTTCGTCATGCGAGGCTAGAGGCGGTGGGATGGTTTGAGTTGGAGGATTCAGAGGGATATTTTGGTTGGGGACCCTTCTTGTTTGCCTCGGCACGACGAGCTGTTGCTTGACTTGATTTTTCTGGCCTTTCCAGATCCGTGCGATGGTTGCTAGTGTTTCTGACAGAATCTTCAGGTAGATTTCCGGCAACAAAGGGAGCTTGTAATGACTAGTCTCTTCTTGTGGTTCGAGTATTTTTTCTCGGGGGATTCCTTGGATTGACCATATTTCGTTCGAGTAATTGACCTGGCCCCACGGTGGGCGCCAACTGATTTTACCGAATTTCGTTAGACTAAGTAAAATCAATAAAGTAATAAGACAGATCCACAAAGATAGATAACTAGAGCTTTGTTGAATATTATTAATCTGAATATAGGGCCTGGTCAAATTACTAAGGATGAAGCAATACAAAGAATTAGCTAACTAGGCGTTTTATTAAGCTAAAGTGCCTAGTAATGCTAATAAGCGTGGAAAGCTAAAAGTCAGAAGCCCCCCTCTTACATTAATTATTCTTATATTTATAGGCTAATATGCGTTGCCCTAATAAAATAGAATTCTAGAGCCCATAGGATTCTTTGTAAGGCCCATGATCTACTTGTAGCGAGTCCTGACCAGCTGGGGGTATCATATGAGGCGTCAAGGTATACTTCTACAAGAATTGATCGATAATAATGAGGACTGATCGAGATGAAGCGTTCCAGATCGAACTCGATCAGGTCGAAGATTTCGACCTGACTAAATACGAAATAGCCCCCATAAAAAATGTTAACAACTTTAAACTTGAGGGATCAGGTCGAAGATTTCGACCTGACTAAATACGAAATAGCCCCCATAAAAAATGTTAACAACTTTAAACTTGAGGGACGATTCGTGAGATTTAGCCATTGTTTTTTCCCAAAAATAAAACTTAAACTCACCGACTTTATTAATGTTCGTTCAAACATGAGGTCGTTATTTCTCCTCATAAATGGAATATTTAAACCCGTCATGTCACGTAATAATTCGAGTATAAAAAATTGGGTATCCGAATTAATTCAGAATGAGTTTGAAACTGAAAATCCTAATCCCAGATTTTATTCTATCTATTCCTCTTGTCCCAAACCTATCCCAAACCCGACCCACCCCCACCCCCACCCCCACTGTATTGCATATGCACAAAATAACATTTACTTATCGGCAGAGTAGAATAAAATTCGATGAGCGAACCTCAAATCCCTGAACCCAAATCCACCAAGAAATCCCCACCGTCCATCGGCGGAGGAGGGTTACCCCACGGGTCCCACTATCCGAACCCGCCCGACTCTTTCAACCCTGATGCAGCGACTCTGAGAGAACAATGGCGTTTTGCAATTAGACAGTACAGCAAGTGGTATTCTCACGCTTGGGGCACCGCTATTCTCGCGGGTCTCTCGTTTTTCGCTTTGGGTTGGGTAATCAAAGGCTCTAATCCACTTCCTTCCTTTAAACCCGACCCGATTAAGAATTCGGATTCCCCGTCCGAATCTTCGTCAAGTAGTAGTGTGGATAAACATAAAGCTGCCGCTCAACCTCCGCCGTGATTTACTTTCTGTATTTCGTCGGTTAGTATGTGGTTTAACTGTGTTTTGCGCAATTGAATTTAATAATTTTGGGGTAATTTGCAATTGTTACTGTTATGATTGTTGTTTGGCGTGATTAGATTAAATCTAGGTTTTAGGGTTTACTTGGGGAAATTGGAAATTTGTCCCTAATATGATTATTATTGAGGTGATTAGATTTAAATATAGGTTTTAGAAGGATAAAGTTGTCAATCTTTCAACTATAATAATAGCCTGTTTACAAATTGCTCTTTGCTCCATTGTACAATACATAATTATAATTTTATATCAACGTAGTTATATTTTGTGTACATGTATCATATATAAGTTGCCGGAGGATGGAGAATGAGAAAGTCGAGTGGTGGATAAGGCACCTTGGTAGACCCTTTACTTTAATGAATCGACTCTAGCGTTATCAGACTCGTATATGGATCTATGAATTGAATTATCGGTCTTTTCGGCCTCTCCTTTGTGTTCTTCTAGGGGCATATCGAGGTTTCTTCTTGTCTCTTGCTGTGTTGGATGTTTACGGGTTTTAAATCTGATCAATTTTACAAGTATAATGAGATATCACCTTTGCTCGAAAAAATGAGATATATATATATATATATATATATATATGAAACTCCCCACCCTTGATACAAAGTTAACATTGATAGCTTTCCAATTACACTTAGTTCCTCGAGTCATGATCCTTTTGTCCTTGGTAGCATCTCATGTCGAGACCTATCGATGGAATGCAAGGACCAAGGAAACGGATATTTACTTGTGGGGTTATACGACTTAATATTTGAAACTTGCTTGATTCAAATGTGGAGGCTTTATTGCAAGAACTCATCAATTCGTTAAATTCCATATTGTAGGTTTTTGAGGATCTTGGTTTCTCAATGGTTTAATCCTCCGAAATTACACGATCCCATGACTTGGGGAGCATGTCATTCACAGTCTTAGTCTTATCTACGCTTATCTCGTTCAAGTTCAAGTGGTGGGAGCAAAAGAATTAGGAAACCTTGTAAAACTTTTAGAATTCTGAACTCGAAAATGGGAAGTGCCATGTAAACTTTTGATATGTTGTGTTCCAGTTATGTAATTAAAGACTCATGTAATAAAAAGAAGTTCATAAGTTGATTTCAAGTGCATTGCAAAGCTTGTGACCTGAAAATTGTTTGTGGCACTGTGACTTAATCATGCTTCTATTATATATGCAAATATTTATTGTAATGTAACAATGTAATGTGCATTCAGATGAATACTGCTAATGGTATAATTTACATTTTATTTTTTGTTCACCATATTGAATTAATTTAGTTTCCTCGAGGAATCTAATTAATACATTGATTTAAGTGGTTATACGTGTTGAGACTGATGTTTTTATGTTAGGGTTTGATGGGCAATGAACAAAATTCAATTTCGTGAGATTAGTTGCATAGTGATAATATGGCGTCAAGAAGTTTGTTATAGACCAAAATATTGATGGATATTTATAGAATAAGATCCGAATTTCTATCTGAAATCTGATTAAATTTCGATTATCCAATGGAATTTTAATAAACCGATCCAATCGGAATCCAACTTCGTCGAGAGATCTAGTTAGAGAGCGTACATTAGTTGCTAAACTTATACGAAGTAGTACATGTATTCTTTGTGATGAGTATGATCATCCATTTCTTCACTTTGGTTTGCAATTTATAACTCTACAAAAAATTAAATAAACAAGAAGTCTCTACCTACTATACACCTCTCAAATTGTTTAAAAAGAAACACTTTAACCCCGAATTTTTACTTTCTTTAACCAGAACAGCATCCGGTCTTTTTAACAGCCGATACATCGTCTTTCGACCCAATGTTGATAGTTTGTCCCTTGGGCAAAGCCGCAGGGTCGTCGCCTATGTCGAGAGCCTTTCTACTCACAACATGATAGATATTTGTTAAAACTTCAGTGAAGGCACTCTCTACATTCAAAGCTTCAAGTGCTGATGTTTCCATAAAGAACGTGTTCTCTCTTTCTGCAAATGCTTTGGCGTCTGTTGTGGGAACGGCTCTTAGGTGACGAAGATCAGCTTTGTTTCCTACGAGCATTATCACGATGTTCATGTCCGTGTGTCCTCGAAGCTCCTTTAGCCATCTTTCAACGTTTTCAAATGTTACATGACGGGTGACATCGTACACGAGTAAAGCACCGACTGCTCCTCTGTAGTAGGCACTTGTGATTGCACGGTACCTTTAGGTTGAAAAAAGCAAATTTCAGGTAATTTTTTAAAATAACATTCATATAAGTAGTAAAAATGGTTTTCATAAACTTCTATAGATCAACGAGTATGAAGCATGCATTACTAAATGTAAGCTCTTGTATTTCAGCTAGTAAAATGATATGAAAATATGCATGACAATTTTATTCACTACAATTCAAGAACCAAACATAACTGAGTTAATGCAAAGCTATTGTTGTCAGCGCCCTCCTCCCAAAATTGCAATAAAATTAAAAGGTAGTCCCACAAAAATGAACTTATTAGTTTTGAAAATGTGAATGGTCATTTGGCTAATAAAAATAAGTGAAATGCAAATATATCCCGTGCTTTGTCTAATTGCCCAAAATCCCCCTGTATTATTTTAGGAGAAGAAACCTCCATATGCTACTTTTTATCAGCAAAAGACTCCCTCCTAAGTCGGAGTACATATTTTTCAAGAAACATGACAATTATACACCTATGTTCACACATATTCACCTAATTTTTTACAATAATCAAGTTGTTAACCTTGTAAATTGACAATAACTCATTTGTTCACCGAAAAAATTGATAATAACCTCCCTGTTACCTTATGAAAGAATTTCAACTGGAGTTATTTGCTAATAAAAATAAAACATACGGCACGTGGGGTATATTTGCATTAGCTCGAATAAGAAACGCCATCAATCATACTCCAAATACAGAGAAATTGTGGCCATGTTTCGAGTAAAATGATAAATGTGAAAATAAACTAAAAATGAAGTTCGATGTTGGGTAACTCTCACACCCCATGAGGTTTGATTATATGACAGAAAATTCCCTCGTGTTTCAGAAATTAAAGGGACACCCCGAGGTTTGTCAACCGTACGGAAATTACGAAAAATTTAAAATACCCCCCTATTAAACTAGAACAAATATCCACACTAGTGATATCAAACCCAATATGTCTTAGGACCTCGTTGCTACCTATATCATTTCACCAATTCTACAACAATAATATCCCACCCAATAATCCCACAATAACCCCTTTTTTGCCCCCCAATCAATTCAATACAAACGAATTAAACCCAAATTTCTACATTTTAATCCCAAGGCAACCTCAAGAAAAACATGCAATTCGAAAACCAGACAAAATACCAATTAGTTCACAAATTGCATCATTAAATGTCAAAATCAAGAAAGAAACATTGGACAATTAATAATTAATTCAAGAAAATTCAATACCGTTCTTGACCGGCGGTGTCCCAAATCTGGGCTTTGACAATCTTATCATCAACACGAATAGAACGCGTCGCGAATTCAACCCCGATTGTAGATTTCGATTCTTGGCTAAATTCATTTTTGGTGAACCGAGACAATAGATTCGATTTACCCACACCCGAATCGCCTATCAAAACCACCTTGAAAAGGTAATCGTAATCTTCATCCGCTCTATATGCTCCCATTTTTATTTATTCCTTCACCCCTGTTTTTTTGTTTTTTTTTTCAATTGCTGCTATTTATTTATATAGCAGTAATGATGTGATTATTTCTTCTTGTTCATTATTTGATGAGGAATTTTTTTGTATTCAATGTTTTCTTCGTGGAGGAATGAATGAATGAATGTTTGGTTGTTTGTATTCTTTTTCCTTCCGCATTCTAAGGGGACTGTTGTGGTACTTGTATTACACTATAATGAACGAGTAATTGATTATGTGAGTTAATGTCAATTTAGCCCCTGTGAAATTTTGGAGAAGCAATTTACTTCATTCAGTTGGAGAGCGTAACTCACTTGTCAAAATTGAAAATAGGCATGAAAAGTATTCTGTAATGTATGATAGTAAATTGTCACGTGTATCATAACAAAGAGGACTAAAATGCCATATTTTCATAATAAATGGGGTAAATCGCCACATATTAAAATTTCAGAAAGGCGGTATGAAAATTTTATAAGATTACAGGGAGGTAAATTGCTCTTTTTCAAATCAAAGGGAGATAAATTGAACATTATGAATATCACATGGAGTAAATTGTCATTAACTCTTATTTATTTGGTACAATAACGTGGAGAGCATATTAGAATTTTTTTTTTTTTTTTAATTGTAATGATGTTAGTTGAATTTGTAATTTGATAGTGCAACAATGTCATGTTGTCGTGGATTGTATGTTTTAAATATTGTAGTAAGTGGAAATTAGGGTATAAAATATTTTGTATTTCCATAATTTTAAAGAATATAAAATATAAATGATGTGATATGCTAAAAATATTAGAATTGTATAGACTAGATTTATAGGGCCTGTTTGTTTGGCGTTTTCCAGAATTTTTTCGTGTTTGGAAAATGCCAAACAAACATGTTTTCTTTTCTATTTTCTGAAAAAAAAATTTCATCCATTAATTTTCTCAAACTACTCTCTCAAAAACCAAACAAACAACAATTTTCTTATCTCTAAACAAAACCTATACAAACTTTATTTTGATTTGACATAAAGTAACATATCTCTTACACAATTTATCTCACATAACAAACATGATTTGACATAAAGTCTTACACATCTTACACCTACAACCCAACTCTTCCAAAAAAACCTACACCTACTTTATTTCTCAAACCACCCTCTCAAAACTCAAACAAACAACATTACGCAAATCAAGATTATTTCACAAACCTCCACTACTCTCCCAAACTACTTTCCCAAACGCCAAACAAACAGGCCCTATTGCTTAGACTAAATTAATTTGCTTTATCATCCAAATTTAAATATATACACATTCGTTTGTATATGGCCTATGATAAACCCAGTTATTATTTTTTATTTTTTTCTCTTGAAAACTATATAATAGACAACAGAAAAGCTTGCCATATATTATTAATCTTATGATGATGATATGTCATTTTAATTTGTGCATTCCTCCCTCCGTTCCAAAATAATTGTCGCTTTAAAGATTTGCACATGTATTAAGGAAGCTAATAATTAGCCTTGAATTTAAGAAAAGTTAGAGTCATACCTAAAATATCCCTATTTATTGGGTTAGAAGAGACATAACAATTGGTTAAAATAGAAGAGAGGGAAAAAAAACAAGGAGTAAATAAGGGTAAAATTGAAAGATATGTTATTATACTAAAATCCTAAAGCGACAATTGATTTGGAACAGAAAAAAAATCTCTAAAACGACAATTATTTTGGAATGGAGGGAGTATTTAATATGTTGAATAAATGAAGACCATATCAGAGACCCAAGCGTTTTTGTGCCAACAATTTTATCCCACAATTTACAAATTTAAAGCTACTTTGGTATTATTTTTGCTCAATTATAAAAATTAACCTCACATACAGGGCATGTTTGATACTTTGGGGATTGACAGTATTTTATCGTCCATCTAAAATGAAATAATAATTTTTTCATTCTATTGTCACCTAACATCATATATTAATTTTAATTAACTCTCAATATCATTGTCTTCCGAGATAAATGATAAATACTTTAAGATAAGGGGTTAAATGTGCCCGAATTGATCTTCTCTATGTTAAAACTCAATAATTAATAAGTGAAGTTTGAAAGGATAAGCTAAGTTGATTAATGGCATTAATGTAGGGGGACCTAGCTCGGTTTCCAGTCGAGATTGGAGTATTGATGCCCCTCATGTTCAAATTCTTACATGTTAGGCAATCACTCAAACACCGTACATCTGTCGAATTCGATAGATGCCCTCGCTGATCGGAAGCTTCGGAAACATCCCTTCATTGCCTTAGCTTTTTCTCGTCAGGTATGGGCTCTATCAAGTCTCCCTTTTCGACTTATAATTGTAATGTGGAAAACGCTACTATCTGGTTTGAAAGTGTTCGGGAAAATTGCGACAAAAAGGAATTTGGTTTATTTTCTACAACTTGTTGGTTCCTTTGGTATGCTAGAAATCTATGAATTTAGGAATCGAAGATTTGGACTCCTATGGATGTTTGGTGTGTCATGCAAACAACCCTTTTGAGCGACATTGTTTTACCCACCAAAGTGAGCGACCTCCTTCCAGAAATCGCGCGCCCTAGATGACATCCCCCTCCATCCCCCTTCGTCAAGATTAATGTTGACGCGGTCATTCCGGTAATTGCTAAGGTATTGGTATTGTGGCAAGGGATTCTCACCAAATCTGCTTAGCCTAGACGACCCAGATTAACAAGCTCCCCTTTCAGCCAGAAGTTGCAGAAGCTATGGCGGCAGCCAGAGGTATTGAATTAGGAATCGATAATGGTTGGAGCAACATCTAGAAGGCGATTGTAAGACGGTAATGGATGACATTAGAAGGTCCTCCTCTTCTTCAAGATACCTTGGGACAATCTTTAACGATATTATTTGTTTATCTTGTAATCTTGTTTTTTTAGATGTTCTCGTACGTGTATATAAAATAATTCGGTAGCTCACGCTTTAGTAAAGGTAGACCTTAATATTGCCCTCCCGCACCTCCCCCTCCATTACCAAACTTATTGAGTTTATATTTAATTTGTAGCTGATGACATTGAGTATCAACATTATACCATTTGGGTTTAAAAAAAATAATACTCATGTATTTATTGATGGAGATAGTGGATACTTCACAAGAATCAAATGTTTATCTCAAATCCAACCAAAGTTCAATTATTTAATAACTTGAATATGGCTAGAGATTTTGGAAAACAAATTTTACATTGTCTGATAAATCAAATTGACGCAGATCCGTTCTGAAACCACCCCTTAATAGTCTTACTAACAAATCTAACAAGGACATAAAAAATAAATAAAAAAAGGAAAAAGCATTAAAGTTAATACACCCTTCCTTTTTTGTTTGGGCCGAACTACAAATTATAAGTATTAAAAATTGGTTCTCAAAAAAAAAAAAAAAAGGAAAATTGAGTTCTCTCTGTATTCTGTCCGGTCATTTGGGCTTGGCCCATTGAAGGGGAGGACTTTCATTTGGGATTTAGATTAATCAATGGGGTCCAACATGGACCAAAGTGATAAAGTGAATTGCCACTTTCCTATTTACTATTTGGCCCAACTTACAGATACAAATTATTAGACTACAAAATTAGGGGCAATATTTTCACTTATGTTAAGATTGTCACCATTTATAAATAATAAATGAAAAATACTTGAAAAAAATTCACTAAAGATGATTTTCATAAACATGTTATTCAAAAGGTTACAACAAAAATATTTTCACTAAGTCATTATTATCATTAGGTTGTCAATAGTTACAACTTAAATTATCACACATTTGTCACTGAAAATCATTAATAGTGATAAGTTCAAAAAAACTTTTGTAAGAAATATTATCATTAGATACTTGCAAGGAGTGAAAATTTTCAGTTTATCATTTCATATCTTTATCATTAATACATAAATTTTGAAAAAAAAATATAGTCCTTTAACTTTAGCAGAGACGCGAAAATGGGACACTTGTAAATCCAGCAAGCAATTTACATCCTTTATTTTTTAGGTTGCTGCAAATTTAGTCCTAAGTTCGCCGAAATTAAAATTGATTTTCATAAATTTTCACATAAACAAACAATTTGAGGCATTATAACATATTTGCCCTAATACTTAGTAGGTCGTAGAGAAAGAAATGAAAGAAAATAAGGTAATATTTTAAATCCAATTTCAACTAATATGGCAAGTTAACGTGGTGGATTACCACCATGTGACTGCCAAAGGAACAAAAACACCCAATTTATTTGCTTGCGAAAAAATTTAAAGACGCTTATTTAAATTTCGATGAATTTAAAACTAAAATTACGGTTAAAAAAAATAAAATTGCTGTAAATTCACAAATGATATGAATTATTTATCAGAATTACATTTGTCCCATTTTTGCATCTCCGCAAAATTTAAATGACTTCAATTATTTTTCCCATAATTTTCTTTTAATGGGGTACGTACTGAGTTGTAATAGTCAAATGTCGTGTGATGCAGGAATCATAATTCAACCATAAATTCAAAATCTTCTTTCTGAAATTTGTCTCATCTTAAAAATTTGTATTTTCGTCAAGCAATCTGGTTTGGTGGAAATATGATGATTACTATCAATGTGATGTTTCATGTACAACACAACAGTGAACGATATTTCCTTTTTGGCAGTCATTGATACAATAAAATCCCTCAACCCTCAATCAATCAGAAAACTATTTTTATAATTTATCAAAAAAAAAAAAAAAAAAAAACCTATTATCTTGCACGTAATCTTTCTGCACCACTCAATCCCCCACTTGACCTGTTAAACAAGAATTCAAACAAATAATCAATGGAACATTTTCAATTTTCACGCGATAATCTTTGAAAATGAGAAATTTTTGGCATTAATATTTTATTAAACTTTTTCGAATGAGAAACTCCCTTATAAATCAAAATGAAGAACCAATATGTGATTGATTTAGTATTGAAAGAGATTAGTCATTACAAAATATCGAACTCAAATTCAAATTCATGTTTGGTTAAGCCATTAAAAAATAAAAAAAATAAAAAATTCAAATGAAACCTAATTGATTTCTTTATCTTACCCTTGCAAAATTTAAGAATAATGTGTCCCAAAACTCATATCATTATATATTACATTATTAATCCTTCAATTTAAGGAGTAATTGGTCCAATAATTAAATCGTCTTTGCAAATTTGCCCAACATGCCGGACCAACAAGTTTACCCCATAATTTAAGAGTCTGAAGCAATTAATTTCAATCCCAATTGCAAAAATTAACCCGAGTTAGCATTATCCGCGTGCCATGTGCTAAATTTTTTTGGAATTTTGATACATGGGGTTGATTTTGACTAGGTGAACAAATTCATAATTGAATATTAGCCCTTAAATTTGAATAAATTTCAATTTATATATAAAAATAATAAAATATTAAAACACAGCGTGGCCCCAACCCCCTACCCAATGTCGTCCCTACCCTGCCATCTCCTCCAACCAACCCTCACCTCTCCTTCCAGGTCGTGCCGTCGGCTTGAGGTTGACGATTGTAAGCCGACGATGGCCTGGAATAACATAGTATAGTAACATAAGTAATATTTGTCTCTATTGGTTTCGCTAGTTGAGTACGTACTTCTCTTGAACTCAATGTAGAAGGATCAAAATGTACTTCTCTTTGAGCATCAAAGTTAACCTATTCCATTCGACTCTATCATTCTCACTCGTATGTTATTCGTTGCTTTCGAATGAGAAAATAATGTTCTTTCTCTCTTCGTCCTGTTTGTGAATTGGTAAAAATTCTCCTGAACTTGAGAGTAAAATATGAAGGTAAGCCTCATGTTTAATTCATACGTTTTATTACGTTTACCATTGTTTATAATGATTTCTTGAATTAGAAAGCCCCTTGATGGTCTAACAATCAAATACCCTTGAATATGAAGGGAAAATTCTTATCCTTATTTAAATCGGTTTTGATCGAATCCAAAATTACTACATGACAAATGCAGTACACTTGCTTAGGAATTTGATGTAACCCCATAATAGTATTAAATTATAAAATAGTGCAATACACTTATTTTATGGTTGAAGCAGGGTGCTGCCAAATAGAGTGTCACACATTCCTTGAGAATATGTGAAATTATGGAAACATCACATCTATTTTTATAATTACCAATACATACCCTATTTTCAATAAAATTTAAAAACAAATAATATAAAATTGTGAATTGAATTGGGCCAATTTTTAAATTGATCCCAGCAGTTTTTTTTTTTTTTTTTTGGGTTGGATCGAGCTATTATGAGGTAATCATATCACCCCAAAATTCATGTCTAGACTTGAATTACAAAAATTACTTATGATTTAATGAGCTAAACTAATTTTGTTTTTCCATCGGAAACTTCAAAAATAGAAGAAATGATGGAAAGTGAGGAAGAAAATTAAGAAATGTCAAAACAGAAACAACTTTCGAAATAAATAAATTCCATTTCAGTTACTTTGATTTGAAATGAAATAAAAGTACATTAACAAGCATAACAAACGAAACATCATGTCCATGTTTCGAACATACTAAGGGCAAAAACAAGAAACTAAAAGGTCCTAATGATCAATTAAAGCATAGATATAAGAGATACTTTTGGAATATGAAAACAACCAAATTCATAAAACTAGAAATTGCCAGCATGCAAAGTGGCTCCTTCTTCATCTTCCTTGATTCTTCTAAATCTGCGGAACCAAAAACATAAATTAAACTAATTAAATAATGCATATTCTCAAGTTACATAAGTGACACTTCAATGATGAAAAATGCCATATATCACCAACAATAATTAATCAAATTACTAGAGGTAAAAACGTAACATGAGCTTACTTTTGCTCATTTTAAATGAGCCCTAAATGTGCAATTTTAGTTCCAAATGACCATTCCTAGTTACTTTTGGTGCCACACTTTAGAAAATTACACTTCTAATCTCAAATGAAATATTTTATACTTTTGTGACATTGCATATCATGGGATCAAAAGTGCAAAATTGTAGCAATACTATGAGCAAAAAATGTTAAATGACACTAAAAGTATAAAACATTTTAAGAAGTATAACTAGAACTACAATTTTACAAAATGTGAGACCGATTTGTAAAGTACGAACCAAATATGCTAAGGGTCTAACATATGAACTAAAAGTACAATTTTGCCATTAAGTAGACAACGAAGCAAGTTCAACAATGAATATATTTTCATTAGATTGATATTTTCTTTTACTCTCTCCGTCCTTTTATTTTTGTTCCTATTTTATTTTTGGGATGTCCCAAAACAACACTCTCTTTTCTATATAGATTATTTTTCTCAAAAGTACCATTTTATATAAATTTGACATCATTAATTATCTATTACAACTTTTAAGTACATAAATGTAAAAAATTTCACATTTTCAACTCTTACCTAAAACTCCGTGCAAAACTCAGGGTAACAAAGGTGAAGGGACGAAGGGAGTATAAAATATAAAAAAGGGAAAGAAATCCCAATTTAGATTACAATAATGTACCCGAGATTCTAAAAACTTATTAGTAATTAAATAGGGTGAGTGGCTATTAATTGAAAGAATGAAGTTCAATTTACCAAATCAACGGTAGGGGTATGATCGGGTGTAGGTGTGTATGCACGTACTAGATAGTAGAACGCTCCATGCTGAAGGGACTGAAGTGTCAAACCCCACTCATTGGTCAAAACAGGTTGACCGGTGTTAGCCTGTATCAACACTGCATCCTCACCGAATGCCTCTCTAACATTGAACGGTCCCACGCCCACCTCTAAACACACATCGTTGATGAACACCGTCGATTTGTTATTGGTGCTTGGCTCACCTACACCTGCACCAGCTATACACATCAAATCACAACACTTATGACAGGTCTTTCATAAAGAGAAAAGACAAATGTATCCATAATGTATTTAATGACAAAAAGGGAATAAGTGAGTTACTTCTATGAATGACATTACTTGCATATAGGGAAACATGGAATGTAATGGCTTCAATTTTATTTCATGAATTAGGAACATATTCATGAAAACAAGGGATGCAATAATAATTAATTTCAATTTATGAGAAGCAATAAACCCTAGCTGGCCTATTTATGAGAATGACATATTAGTGATAAAATGTGAAGTAATATTAAGAAAGTTATAATACTACCAATTGCAAAATTCTTAACCAGATCAGATCTAGTAGATATTTTGTTAGACATATGATTGGGAATATTATATCATAGGTTGTGATGATGTGACTTTCTCAAAATGATGAATTGACACATTTTTAACCACAAGATATATAAACTATCTTATAGACTTAATCCAGTCAAGAATGTTCAATCATACTTTATATGTCTATATTGACAACAACTTATCTTGTCAACAATTATCGTGACACAAAAACATTTTGAGAACTAGTGACATATTTTTGTAGCAACCTAGTGACATATAAATATTGTTACAATAATGATTTATTGATAATTTTCTGGCTGTCACTATTTAAGGATCACTAATTGTCAACTTCATTACAATTTTTGTCCCTAATATATTTAGGAAAATCGATTTAGTGACAAAACTGAAATACTTATCTATGTAAACAGTGACATGTTTAACATTGACACTTAATATTTCGTCTTTAGAAACCCATTTCATAGTAAATTTTTCAAATCAAACACAAAAAAAATCGAAAAAGTAATTAAAACGTGTATTAAATTTTGTATAAATATACCTTGGATAATTTGAGTGGTAGGGTTTGGAAAAGGAAAAGATGGAGGCACAATAGTATTTGGTTGTTGCTGCAGTTTCATCTTCTCATCTCCATCCTTCTTACTCATCAGCATCAATTCACTTAGTAAAAGATCCTCATCATGATCCGGAAAACAAAACCCTGATGACGTGGACCCACCCGTGTTTTGTTGTACCGGGAAAAAGTAGGGTTCCATGAATAACTCATCAGTTGAATTATTATTATTATTAAAAAAGGGTAAAGGTTGGTTAACTGAAGAAGTTGGAGAGTTCAACAAATCCATCAAAGTGGACGAATTACCAACCGAAACGGTACTTGAATTTTTCGGAGGCGATTTATCGGAAGACGAAGACGAAGAAGATATTATTGTAGGAGTTGTGGTGTTAATTTGTTGGGTCTTAGACGAAGATTTCGTGTTTCGTTGCTTGTGTTTGCTCCTTGATTTTCTGTTCTGGAACCAGTAAAAAACATTTGCGTCTCCAACTTGTCCGTACTCTTGCAACCGAGCCCTAATTTTCCTTATTTCCTCTCTTGGAGGGTTTACCATTCCTGAATTGAAGATGGATTCGAGTATGCGGATTTGTTCCGGTCTAGGGTTCCATCTCGGTTTCGGCTCGGGGGTTCTCTCTTCAGTACTACCGACTGAGATTATAAATGTATAGAATTAATTATAGATGATCACTATGTTAATCATGGATCAAAATTTCGATTCGTTTGTTTCCATCGGAAACACTGAAAAATATCTGTTTTTTAGTCTACAGAAACGAAAATATAGTGTACAATTTTTTCAAATGTTCTTTGAAAAGCTTCCGAAAAGTTTCTGATTTTTTACTAACCGAAACATACCATGAAAACAAAACTTTAATCCATGATGTTAATCAAGAAAAAGTTGGCAATTTTGAAGACAAAGATTTGATTGTACGTACCTTGTGTTCTTTGGAAATTGGCATTACCGGAAGAGACGAGAGAGGGGTTAATTATGTCTTTTTGCCATTGGGGCTTAGATTTGAACATGCTAGGCCAGTGTCTATTGGAAGAAGCCATTGTGTTGGGTTGTAATTCGAAAATGATCGAACAGAAGCAACTCTTCTTATATATATATAAAAAGACTCAATTTGAGTTAACCTAAAAAAAAGAAAAAGAAAATTGAATAAATGAGGAGATAAAATATTGAAAAGACAAAACCTAGAACAAGAATTGTCTGCAAAAGAATAAACAAAAACGGAAAGAGAAATAAATGTAAAGTGAAAGAAAGAAAGATGGATGGTACAAGACCCATACCTTTGCATACAAATTAAAGTGCATTAAAATTTAGTAATTCCTTCCGGGTGAGAAGCAAAGAGAACATTGAAAGAAGCACATGCACAAACACACTTGAAGAGAGAGAGAGAGAGAGAGAGAGATGGGTTTATCTGAAATTTCTGAGAAGTTTGTCTGTTTGTTTTTGAGATTATATATATATCTTGTTTTTGTGTGTGCAGATTTTAATGGGGGGATGATGTTAGGGTTTTTGGTTTTCCTCAATAGCAGAGGAAAGTGAATAAATGTGGAGGAAGAGATGAGATTTCTGTAATAATATTATTGTAATGGGAAAAAGGTTGTTGAAGTGAATAAAATAAATTGTTTGAAAGTCAACAAGGGTACGTAGGGTTTTCGAAGGCGGTGGGATTAAGATTTATAAAAAAATTACTTCTGTATCGTTCGATATGTATCATAGTAAGATATAAAAGACTGCAAGATATGATTTGTAATTCGTATAGTTCAGCCTTCGCATTGTGTCATATCGCATGTTTTGTACGTGTAACGTAAGATGCTGATAACCATGGTTGTAACCGTATAATTTGTGAAGCGTTTGAACGAAATAATCTCTCACGAGGATTTGTATATGTTCCTTGGATTGACTACATAGAAATGGTGAAATTTACTGTTCCTTATTTTCCTCTTGAAATGCTAAATACTTATCACTAATAAAATTTACATGATGACTCTTAATTAAGGTAAATTCATTTGAAGTTATGAAAGTGGAGTTAATTAATAACTTTGTTTTAATACAAGGTCCAGTATATATTAAGTTAGGTGATTCATTTTTTTTAAAGTTTTACAGAAATAACTTAGCTGATAAATTAATTTGGAACAATAATTTCGTACAATATAATCATGGTAAAATTCTGGTAAAGTAAATTTAGAAGCAACTAGACTAAGAATAAATTCATTGTATTATTGAATATGATATTTATTTGATAAATCTATTAAATACAATATAACATGCAATAATATATGCAAATGAAGTTTCTCCAAAAAAAGAAAAATATATGCAATTTAAGATTATTTTTTTCCAAAATTTTTGGGGGTTAAATAAACTTATACTCTCAATTCCACGTCACGTTTAGTAAAAAAAAAAAAAAAAAAGTTAACTATTCGGCTACCATATGTGTAATTACTAACATGCATAATTATATGAAAGCCTAGGGTTTATGTGTACTATTCGTGCCATGCCATTGACTTGGTTCTCATTACCTAAAATTTTATATTTTTCTCATTTTCTTCATTTACAATTCTTGATAATGGAACCATACATTAACCAGAGAAATATATATGAACGCATTAATTTCAGCCTTGCTGTTAATTCACTTTATAGTGTATATTCGTAATCCGATTTTGTGACAATTAAGAAAATTATAGAAATCTGAGAAAGCCCAACAGAATTCGTCTAATTTGTCAAACTTTTTATGTGTTGAACGTATTAATGGCATCTTTTGACTGCTGGAAGAACGAAATTTGGAAGGGCGTTACACTTTATTAGTTTGTGTGTGTGTGTGTGTGTGTGTGTGAATGTGATAGAGTTTGGAATTCTTTTGCGACTCCCCATGCCAATGAAAATGAAGGAGAGTAAATTCTCTATGGAATCTATGTGGTTTCCTTCTCATTCTGACATTTAAATTAATCCTTGTTCTATAATTCATCCGTCCAATTATTTTTATTCCATTAGTTATAACATCGGTCAAACTTTTCAAATTTTTAAGTGACTTTTCATGTTAAATTATTTATATTTGTTGTGTATTAAACTTTTTAAGTATTAATATATATAATGTTATATGATATTATCAACTTATTAATAAAATATATTAATTAATATATTTATTCTTAATTTTTTTAAATTTAGTCAAATTGATTGGTCAACTATACTAAGGGATAAAGAAAAATGAGACGGAGGAAGTAATTTAAATTAATCCTAACTAGTGGCTATTTTCATCAATTTTAGATCGTTATATTTTTAAATGATAATGATGACATTCATAATTTATTTGTTTATTGATGATTTTATCATGCTAGTATATTATGGAACACGTATAATTATTATGAATTTGTGACGTCAAAAGATTAGTTTTATAAACAAATTCAATCAATAACTCCAGTTAGATGTATTTTGACTTGGTGTAAAGATTTTATATTTTGGTTGGGTGCTTGGGTAATATATACAAAACTTCCATTTATGTTTATTGTATGAAATTTCCTTAATTATGTTACTAGAAAATTGGCACAAATCCCCTTTATGTCCAATTCAGTTAATTTTTTGATTAAATTGTATTACAAGTGCGTCTAGTGAGAGTAAGACTTAATTTCATGTATACAATTAGGAATTTATATACGAAACTCCTAATATTATGGGAAACTTACACAATACTAGTATACTACCATTTGTTAAGTTTTATATCACCAAACCTCCTTTTGTTTTATAAATTCTGCACGATACTATCATATATTATATTCAACTAATATTAGGCAGGGATACAAGAACCGCAAAAATATAATTGGGTTATGAGAAAGAATAATTTTGTAATTAGTGAAACATCAATGGGGATTTTCGCAATTCACGATACCTTATGTGACATGAATCTAATTGTCCCTGAATTTGTAGTGTGTACCAAAAGAAAAAACCAGCCATTAAATATATATTCTTGACTTAGACTAAATTTAACAGATATATATTTCCTAGACCTTGTTAATGTGTACCAAAAAAAAGACGAGGCATTATATATTCTTGACTTGACCATGTCTAAGAGATATTTCCCTGACCTTGTGGCTAACAGCGTATCATCATCACAGTTAATAATGTGGTGCATTTTCATGTACAAAATTTATGAAATATGACATATATATATATATATATATATATATATATATATATATATATATATATATATATATATACATATATACAGGGGCGGATCCAAGATTTTTGGTCAGGGGGGGCTAAACTTATACCAAAAAAAAATATATCAAACAGTTAAATTTAAAGTTTATATTATTCACGATAAAATATATGACGCAATACAAAAATGGGAAGGTGGAGTTTGACAAAAATAAACCCCACGAGATATTTTAATTACATATGATACCCCGTTATAGTCTCAAAAGAACCTAAAATATCTTCATATTTACTTTAATAATTGACCACGACGGTTTTTCATCTTTTAAAATCGGTCCATGATAGCATTGTTTGAAATACTACTAAATATGTCTCTCTCTATAAAGACAACTAAACTATCATTTAGCTATTGACCTCTCATTAACGTTTGCCGAAACTCAAAGTTGCGTGGTTGACATGGACCTTTGAGCAATTGTGCTCTACGAACTCTCTCTCGAATGTTAGAATCATATATAGTTATATGAGGTCGTAGACCGGGATCACTCGAAAGCTCGGGCAAGTTCGTTTCAATATGAAAGTTTGGAAGCTCATGCGGGTCACTTTGAATGTGAACGTTACTTGAAGACTCCTCGTGAGGTGTAGGTGTAGCATTAAAGTATCTCTCCATATTTCTAATACCATAAAATGTACAAAACATAACTATCTCAAGAATAATGACATATTCAAGAAGTAGAAGTTAAATATAATAGAGACATAATAATGACAAGACTTATTTTTTCATTCCATTTGATAAAACAAGAGAGGTTGAATCACAATAGGTCAATGGATGCTAATAAAAAACTATTAAGAATATAAGATTAGTGTTTGACATTTCAATAAAAAAAAAAACTATTAACCATCTAAGATTAGTGTTTGATATGTAAATGAATATCATTACCTCTATTGCATCTTGATTTAATCATCATATTATTTTAATATAATAGTTATCCTCATATCTTAATCTAATACTTATGAAAATCTTAACAAGTATATAACTTTAAGCACAAAAATGAAACTTGAATCTAAAAATTAATTTTGGGAAGTGAATATAAACATCAATAATGAATATATAACACTATTAGTTTATTACATAAACACAATTGCACAAACATATATCATAAATATATATATAAAAAAATTGAACTTTTCATTGGGGCTTAGAAATTGGGTAGAGTGAGTTATTATTAGAGTGGGTTGTGTAATATTAATTGGACTAAGATTATATTTGGACTGAAAATTTCATATTGGACTAATTTATTGAATTTTTTTTTTTAAAAAAAAATACACCACTACTAATTAAAAAAAAAAAAAAATTCAGGGGGGGCTATAGCCCCCCTTGTCCTTATGTCCATCTGCCCTAGTATATATATAAACTTGGTTTAGTAAAAAAATAAAATAATAAAAAGATACATTAATTAATTCGTTTAGTTGGGTCCAAAGGGTGATATACATGGACAAAGAAATGTGATGGAAATAGGGGCAAAACGCACAATCCCATCACATGTATCAGTTCTGAGTAGACCCATCATCGATTCTGTATTTGGTAGTGGTTAGTTCGAGTACTTCATTTCCTTTTCAAAAGGAAATTAAAAGTACAATTTAACCCATCAGCTTTAATTTAATTCCCAGTATATAGACTCAGACTCTCAGTCCTGATCGAACGTGTGCAAACAACAGTTGAAGAGTTTTATTGTTTTGGTACTACAAAATATTTATGAGAGAATTTCATTTTTGGTACTACAAGTAATTCTACATTAAGGTTAAGATATCACAATTTTAAAAATATATATATTTGATATCATATGTTAACTGTCCTCGACACATTTGGTACTTCCGTCAACTTTGGGACATAAAATTAATGGAATATTTATAGAATTGGTCCTATAGTTATGAATTGCTATCAAACTTTGCCCCACATATTTTATGGTCGCCATATGTATCCCAAAATTCACAAGCTTGAATCATTTCAGTCCAAATTGCAAATATAATTAATTTTATATATTATAATTATTAAATCTCTTACACTAATTATATTTTATATATAATATATATAAACTAAATAATACTTTATATAAAATCCAAAAAAAAAATATCAATTAAATTTATTGGATTTTTAAAATTTCGGAAATAATCTTTTAAGCTCATTAGATATAATACATATATAAATTAAATAATATTTGAAAAATAAATATCAATTAAACTTATTAAATTTTTTAAATTGTAAAAAAACTAATTAGATTTTACATATGATATATACAAATTTAAATAACATTTATTATAAAACTTGACAAAAAAATTCAAAATCTCCCTCCAAACAATTCAAGTCGCTGGTGGTCTCGGTTCGCCGGTCCCAGACCACCACGGCCTTGGTTGATCCATCGCACAACCCAGGTCGTGGTGGTTTGGGCTCTCCAATCCTAGGCCACCATAAGCTGGGATCGTCGATGGCCTGGGACCTGTGTTAGAAAAGGGGGGGGGGGGGGGGGTGAGGGTGAGGGATTTAGTTTTTTTTTTCTAATTTTTTTAATTATTATAAATTTATTAAATAGAATAATTATTATTTACGTAATCTTGAAAAGATTTTTTTTCGGATTTTATAATTAATGTTATTTAATTTGTATATATTGTATGTAAAATCAAATTATTTTAAAAGTTATTTTTGAATTTGTTTTTGAAATTTAAGAAGTATACTTATTTTTCAGATTTTATATAAAATGTTATGTAATTTATATATAAAATCTATTAGTTTGAAAGATTTTTTTCGAAATTTAAAATTCTAATAAATTTAAATTTGTATATGTATATTGTATATAAATAATATAATCAGTTTAAGAGATTTATTAATAACAATATATAAGATTTATAAATACGATTTATAATTTTATTTAATTTGCATTTGGGACTGAAATGCTTCAAACTTGTGAAATGTGGGGTAAATTTATTGGTCATAAAATATGTGGGACAAACTTTGGTAGCAATCTATAACTATAGGACTAATTATGCAAATTTTCCATTAACTTTCCTTCCAATATCGAATTTTCTGTCAAAAAATTGACGGAAGTATCAAATGTGTCGATTAGAGTTAACATGTGGTACTAAATATGTATATTTTTAAAGTCATGATACCATAACCTTAAAGTAAGATTACTTGCAGTACCAAAAGTGAAATTCTCTCAAATATTTATTTATTGAATCATTCATTCCTATAAATTAATTTGTCAGCTTTTCCTATTTCATGGCGCTTGCTTCTTATTTTTCTTCCAAATTGTCGACAACAAAAGGGAAGGTTTTAATTTCATATTACACCTTCGGGACAATTAAATTTGAGTTAATGACCATTTATGTGTTGTAATTATATGGATGGATATCTAATTAAAAGGTTGGAATCCATAAAAAAATTATTATAGTGCGGATAGTCCAAATAGATAATGTGTATGTGGGTTTTGGTCCACATTGGTCTAAGACTAATTGACAAATTATAAAAGCCTTGTGAGGAAGTTGAAGAGTTTCAAACTCTTCATTTGTCCCACATTGACTTTTTATATTTGTGTGTACTAGTATATATGAACTTAAGTGTATAGACTTGGTATAAGTCTTTACAAAGAGGGTCATATGAATACACCACCCGCGCGCCGCCGCCTGCCCTACCCGACCCGGCTCTGAATTGGTCGGGTCTGGGCTGGGCTGGGCTCGGGCGTTTGGGCGAATTGTCTCGTCTCAGACTTATCTTTTTGGATAATATAAAATTAAATTTGAATTTGAATAATTCAGCTGCATATTTAATTGTGTAACGTTTCAGTTACAAAAATTGAATTGGGCCGTTTTATTCAGATTTAATGGGTTTTAATTGGGCCGTTTTATTTAGATTTAATGACCATTTTTAATTGCAAAGGCTCCCCAGTAGCGATATAAAGGAGTGGTTTTTCATTTCCGAAAAACACACCAACACAACAAACATTCTCGATTTCCTCTCTGAAAAATTCTCTTTGGGTTATTTTTGCTTCTGAGTGTTCTTCGAGGTGGAATTTCTGCTACTGTGCAGTGGAGGAATTCCTGTAGCCAAATTATCCTGGAAGAAGTGTTCGTGATTCCCAATTGCACCGAAGGTGGGTCGATAATTTCTTCAAGGCAAGCAGACTTATTTCTGCGATTTGGTTAGATCAATTCTGTTACTATACAGAATTGTGAGATAGGTTGTTCAAAATTATCTATTCGGTTATTTAACTGATTGTATTTTATTTTACTGTTCAAATTGGTTTGTTTGCTTTTGTTTCGATTTGTGTTCAGATTTTGATAATCTTAAAACTGATTTTCCACAATCTTGAAGAAATTATTAACTGTGTTTTAAAATTATCATGTCATCTGCAGGAGGCTCCGGTACTGTGTCCATGCCAGCCACAAAAGTGGACTTATCCGGTTTACCGGAAAAGTTTTCGGGCCAATTTTTTAAGCGTTGGCAACATCGTATGAAAATTTGGTTTACGATGAAAGGACTTTTGTTGGTTATTCAGGTGACTAGACCTGAACCAACTGAAACGGTCCCAAAGACTGATCAAATAGCTGAATGGTCAGAACGGGACCAAATTGGTCGAGTCATTCTTTCTGCTTTATCGAATGTACTCTTCGACGTGTACTGTTCTGATACATATACAGCTAAGTCTCTTTGGGATGAATTGGACAGGAAATATAATACTGGAGAGCAAGGGCTTGAAAAGTATTATGTTTCCAAGATCCTGAAATATCAGATGGTTGAAGGAAAGTCTGTAACTGAACAAGCGCATGAACTGATAAATCTTGAGCACTCCCTTTCTGATGCTAAAATGAAACTTCCGGAGAAGTTTCTAGTTATGTCAATTGTAGATAAGTTTCCCAAATCTTGGGAGAACTTTGGTATGACATTAAAACATCAAAAAGGAAAGCTGAGTCTTGATGATCTTATGGTTGCCATAAGTATCGAAGAAGAACATAAGAATCAAACTCATGGTGTTCCTATTGAGTACCAGCCTAAGGCAAATATGATAACTGGAAAGAAAAAAGTGAACCAAGTAAACCCCAACTCCAAATCCATAAATAAACCTAAAAATAAAAAGAAACCAAAGGCAAACAAACCATGCTGGACTTGTGGACAGATGGGTCATTGGGCTAAGGAGTGTCCTACCAAAAAGTCCAAAGCCAAATCTGAGTCTACTACATCGGCTATAGTCAACATAGTTGTGGGAGACATTGGTGAAACTAGAGCTCCGGCTATGGTAAACATGGTTGTGGGAGAAACTAGTGAAACTAAAGCTCCAGAAAACTCTGTTAATGGGTATGTTTCCTTAAAACCTGAACTTCTTACTATTTATGAACCATATGATTGGCTAATTGACACTGGGGCAAATGTGCATGTATGTGCTGATAAATTGCTATTTGTGTCTTATCAGCCTGTTGATGGAAAATCCGTGACTATGGGAAATTCAAGTGGTGCCAAAGTGTTAGGGATAGGACGCGTGGACTTGAAGTTTCCTTCAGGGCGCATACTATCACTACAACGGGTGCATCATGTTCCTACGATCAGGAGAAACATAATAAGTGGTTCTGTAATAGTTAGGGAGGGTTATGAAATGAACTTTAAGTCCAATAAAGTCGTAATTTTGTATTATGGGATTTTTGTTGGTAAAGGTTATTTAGATGATGGTTTATTTAAAATAAGAGTTGAAAATGGTGGTTCTAATAAATTTTATGAATTTCCTGTTGTGAATGCAATTGAATCTTCTAATGTTTGGCATGATAGATTAGGACATTTAAATTTTGGTTCTGTTAAACGGATGATGAATTTAAATCTAATCCCCAAACATGAAATAAACCATAAAGACAAATGTCACATTTGTGTTGAGGCAAAACAAGTAAGAAAGCCATACCAATCGGTTGAAAGGCATTCTGAAATACTTGATTTGGTTCATACGGACATTTGTAAATTCAATGGAATTTTAACTAAAGATAATAAGAAATACTTTATTACTTTTATAGATGATTGCAGTAGGTATTGTTATGTTTATTTGTTAGAACATAAATCTGAAGCACTTGAAAAATTCATAACGTTTAAGAATGAAGCTGAAACTCAAACTGGTAAGAAACTTAAACGGTTAAGATCAGATAGAGGTGGAGAATATGAGTCTAATTTGTTCGAAGAATATTGCCGAAATTTTGGCATTATTCATGAAGAGACTCCTCCGTATTCCCCTTCTTCGAATGGGATAGCAGAACGAAAAAATAGAACTTTAAAAGATATGATTAATAGTTTGCTTTTGAATTCTGAATTGCCTAAATATATGTGGGGAGAAGCTTTGAATACGGCTTGCCATATTCTGAATAGAGTTCCTCTAAAACATAATGAAAGCACTCCGTTTGAATTCTGGAAAGGTAGAAAACCTAGTTTAAAATACTTTCGTGTGTGGGGCTGTCTTGCAAAAGTTCTAGTTCCAGAACACAAAAGAAAGAAACTGGGTCCAAAGACTGTTGATGCAATCTTTTTAGGCTATGTGGAAACAAGCTATGCTCTCAGGTTTCTGGTTATAAAATCAGAAATTCCTGGCATAGAGGTTAACACAATAGTTGAATATCGTGATGCTACGTTCTTTGAGGACGTATTTCCCTTGAAAACGGGAATGCCTAATGACAATTCTTTAGATTCAGCCTTTACATCTTCATCAATTCCTGAACATGTGGAAAAGATGACAAATGTGGGTGTTAATCCAAGTAGTTCTAATTCAGTACCAATTGAATCAGATGAACCTAGACGGAGTAAGAGAGCTAGAATTACCAAGGATTTTGGAAGTGATTTTATCACTTACAACATCGGGGGTGATCCTGTAACCTTCAAAGATGCAATGGCTTCGAAAGAAGCAAAGCATTGGAAGGTAGCTGTCAAAAGTGAGATGGACTCAATTGTCTCTAACGGGACATGGGAACTAGTTGATCTCCCTCCGGGGTGTAATACGATTGGATGTAAATGGATCTTTAAAAAGAAATTTAAATCTGATGGAACCATAGATAAGTTTAAAGCCAGATTAGTTATCAAAGGGTTTAGGCAAAAAGAGGGAATCGATTTTTTCGATACATATTCCCCTGTTGCTCGTTTGACTACAATCCGGGTGCTAATAGCACTGGCTTCTATATATGATTTCTCGATTCACCAGATGGATGTTAAAACAACATTCCTGTATGGTGATCTTGAGGAGGAAATCTATATGGATCAGCCAGAGGGATTTGTAGCTTCTGGAAATGAGCGAAAAGTTTGTAAGCTTGTTAAATCACTCTATGGTTTGAAACAAGCTCCTAAAAAATGGCACAAAAAATTCGATAAAACTATTTTATCTTTTGGCTTTGTTGTAAACGATAATGATAAGTGCATCTACTGTAAAGTTAAAGGTGATAAATGTATTGTCTTATGTCTGTATGTTGATGATATTCTATTGATTGGATCTAACATTGAGATAATAAATGAAACCAAGTCATTCTTAAAGAGTAAGTTTGCAATGAAGGATATGGGTGTGGCAAATGTAATTCTTGGACTCAAGTTGACTTGGTCAACTGAGGGTATAGCAGTTTCTCAATCTCACTATGTTGAGAAGATAATTGAGAAATTTGCCTATAAAGAATGTAGAATTGCCAAAACACCAAATGATCCTTCAGTTACTCTCTTTAAAAATGAAAGTGGTGTTCCTGTATCTTAATTAAGATATTCACAAATTATTGGAAGCTTGCAATATTTGGCAAATGGAACGAGACCAGACATTTCGTTTGCAGTCTCGAAGTTAGCAAGATATACAAGTTGTCCAAATCGAACCCATTCGGAAGCTCTTGACCGGGTACTTAGGTATCTGAAGGGCACGGTGTCACTATCTCTTCAATATGGCAAGTTCCCTGCAGTTCTTGAAGGGTATAGTGATGCTAGCTGGATAGCCAAGAACTCCGAAAGCAATGGGTGTACGGGTTACGTATTTACCCTAGGTGGAGGCGCTGTCTCCTGGAAATCAACCAAGCAAACCTTGATGGCTCGGTCCACATTTGAGGCCGAGTTATGTGCTTTAGACACGACAGGGACTGAAGCTGAATGGCTACATGGGTTATTGGTCCAATTACCCATGGTTAGCTTGCCTCTTCCAGCAGTCGTTGTGCATTGTGATTCTCAAACCACAATTGCAAAGATTAAAAGCCAAAAATATAATCAAAAGACCAAGAGACACATCCAAGTTAGACTAAAGTCTATAAGGGAACTTGTGTCTGATAGGGTCATAGTCGTTGACTTTGTTGGTACCAAAGACAATGTGGCTGACCCTTTCACTAAAGGACTTGACTTGTCCTTAGTTCAGAAATCCAGGCTGGGGATGGGACTGAAAACCTTAAATTGATATACAAGCAGTGGCAACCCAACCTACCAAGTGGAGATCCCACAAGGAAGGTTCAATGTGGTATAAACAAACTGTTGGGTATATAAAAGTTGCTCCTAACTAAGACTGATACTAAGTATCTGAGTCTATCCCCTGATGTACTTGCTAGGAGCAGACTACTGCTAATCCAGTAAGTGTATTAAACACTGAATGAGGTCGAATCTGTAAGACGGGATGCTAGCAGTACATCCTGAGACGCTCAATTAAGTGAATGTAGTTGTTTGGCCGCAACTAAAGGAAATAGGGTTATTCCTTAAATAACATTCATAATACAGGATCGGGACACATGGCCTAAAGTGTCAAATCTAAAGATTAACACAAAGCAAGTGATGTGTTGTTACCAATGGACGCTACCACTTCAAGGGCCAAATTCAAGGCTTAGATCCATTTGTCCCTGTGGTAGCATAAGTTGGATAACTTAGGCAGTGGTTGAAACCGGAAGGTACAATTACTGAAAGCATGTTACGGTAACCCTAATAGATTATTTTTCTATGGATTTGTGGGGGATTGTTGTAATTATATGGATGGATACCTAATTAAAAGGTTGGAATCCATAGAGAAATTATTATAGTGGGGATAGTCCAAATAGATAATGTGTATGTGGGTTTTGGCCCACATTGGTCTAAGACTAATTGGCAAATTATAAAAGCCTTGTGAAGAAGTTGAAGAGTTTCAAACTCTTCATTTGTCCCACATTGACTTTTTATATTTGTTTGTACAAGTATATATGAACTTAAGTGTATAGACTTTGTATAAGTCTTTACAAAGAGGGTCATACGAATACACCCGGCTCGGATCTGATCTGAACTGAACTGAACTGAACTGGTCTGGTCTGGTCTGGTCTGGGCTCGGGCGTTTGGGCGAATTGTCTCGTCTCAGACTTAACTTTTTGGATGAATTTTGAATTAAAATATAAAATTAAATTTGAATTTGAATAATTCAGCTGCATATTTAATTGTGTAACGTTTCAGTTACGGAAATTGAATTGGGTCGTTTTATTCAGATTTAATGGGTTTTAATTGGGCCGTTTTATTTAGATTTAATCGCCAGTTTTAATTGCAAAGGCTCCCCAGCAGCTATATAAAGGAGTGGTTTTTCATTTCAGAAAAACACACCAACACAACAAACATTCTCGATTTCCTCTCTGAAAAATTCTCTTTGGGTTATTTTTGCTTCTGAGTGTTCTTCGAGGTGGAATTTCTGCTACTATGCAGTGGAGGAATTCCTGTAGCCAAATTATCCTGGAAGAAGTGTTCGTGATTCCCAATAGCACCGAAGGTGGGTCGATAATTTCTTCAAGGCAAGCAGACTTATTTATGCGATTTGGTTGGATCAATTATGTTACTATACAAAATTGTAAGATAAGTTGTTCAAAATTATATGTTCGGTTATTTAACTGATTGTATTTTATTTTACTGTTCAAATTGGTTTGTTTGCTTTAGTTTCGATTGGTGTTCAGATTTTGATAATCTTAAAATTGATTTTCCAACATTATGATATGCATGATGTTCAATTTATTCCCTGTGATTTGGAAAATATCTAATAGTTTACCCACTATAATCTAATAAGAATTTCACATCATAAACCAAATTCTGACAATTTTTTTTTTTTTTTTTTAGGAAACTCAAAATGGATAGTGATTTGTCATTCATGATCAATATCATCAAGAACAAAATCAGAAATAAATAAAAGCGGGAAGCGCCAATGAAGGCGAAGATAAATTAAGAGCTAATTTAACTAAAACATGTGCTACCGAGTTGCTATCTATAAACACGTGAGTACGAATTGGCAAAATCAACCCTCTTATAAACTATACCTTTATATTCAAGCATATGACTATACTAGAAGAAGTATTAACCATATATATATACCATAGATGAAAAGGTAAGCTATATGTATATACAGATATATCATTGTTGCACTTCATCACTTTCCTTAATTACATAATAGATTTGACATATTGATGAATATGTATCTCAAATTTCCTTCTACATTACACTAAAATTCAAACCAAGATATGAGACTTTTTTAATTTTTTTTTGTTTCATGCTTGTTTGAAATTTTGAATAACAAAAATGATAGATATCTTGCTTTTTAGAATAAGAGAATTCTACCAATATGTGATTGGTCTAGTGGAAATGACTAGTCACTACTAAGTAGCAGACTCAAGTTCAAATCCCTATTGGAAAATGTACCCACTTAATGTGCCCAACCAGCCTCGAAAGAGATTAAACAATTGGAAAACCCAAAAAAGAATAAGAGAATACTAAAATGGAAAAAAATATCATCTGCCTGATGAGAAATAAAAAGTACATGAGGGTTTTTGACAAATTAAGTTAATGTGATTTGTCTAATGAATAATTTACCTCATGTGATATGAAAATAGGCAATTTACATCCATGTGAAATAAAATAATGAGCAATTTACCTCCTTGTGATATGAAACAATGAGCAATTTACGTCCTTGCTAGTGGAGGTGTTGCTCACACACTCTATAATGCGACCGAAACTTTATTTTCATGTTAAAAATGAGAAATTTAACCTTACATTTGATAACATATTCATCTCACTTTACCCCCTGTGATATGCAAAAAAAGCAATTTATCTCCCTAAGATATGTGTAAATGGGCACTTTAACTCCCTGTGATATTGCATAATAGACATTTTACCCCCTTGTAAAAATGTAAAGATCAAGAGGGAGGTAGTGTGCTTCTTTTATAAAAACTCAAGGGAGGTATTTTGCCTTTTTATTTATCACATATAATTAAACTGCCTACTTAAACTAACACAAGAAGTTAATTTGCTATTCACTCGACGACTTGAGGAAATAGTTATCATCTTTAGGTTAAATTCTTAGTTATTACTGGCAATGTAAATAAAACTTATAATGAGACCATGGAAATAAATAAATCCGAATTCCACCTAACAACTAAAAAGGAACTCACGGTCAAGCACAAGATCGAAGGGCTACATAACTCCCAGTATATGCAAGTAATAAAAGTGATTTAGCACGATATCGTAGTATCGTATGTTCATAATAAAGGAAAGTAAATGCTATAAATAAGCGTAAATGATAGTTATTCCATATATTCCAAGCTAGAAAGTTTCTATTACATGATCTAACCGAGCATTACAGGATATCGTGTATTACAAGCTATATTGCTATATTCGAGCTAATCTATCCATTCTATTATGTTTTGAAGTGCGTGTGTCTGACATTAAATGTCTTTGGTGTTTGTGAACCCTCCTTACTCGGCCCACGGCCCAAACCTTGATACATACCCAGGTTCGGCTCGGAGCGGTCTAATCGAAAACCTATTCTTGGAATGTGTAAGATTATATGCTCGGAATTTCCCATGTACCTATGATCGAAATATTGCTCGAACAAAGGTCTATTTAATTTCCTATTTACGAAATATCCCTCATAAAATATATCCATCTCGTGAGATAAACCTCGATCTATATAAAATTAGCTTGGGCTTAATTTCACTTTGCACCCCAAATTAGACCATTATAGTACTTTACGCCCTCGAAAATTAATTACCCAACTTTGCACTATTGAAATACCTTAATGAATTCACTTTTTAATGTTGTAGGAAAAACCTGTCCCAACTGTGAGGAAGGGTTTTTTTTTTATCAAGAAAATTTGTCGAGAACGGAAGATTTAGAATTCCATGTAATATTTTATAAGGTACAAATTTTTTTTTTAGTTTTTTACACTATCTGTTGGAGAGATTTGAACTTGTAGTACCAAATTATATGTTGATTCTCATTTGTGGTACTATAAAGATTGAGGCCGACACATTTGGTATCACAATTTAAGAAATTGAATCACTTTTGTTATTGCCGTTAAAAATCAACGTTAAAGTGATGATGTGGCAGTTAAGTCTTATTGTAAAATTATTGTCATTACTTATGTTGACGGACAACTTTGCCCCATAATATTTCAGGTTGACAAAATAATCCACATCTTCAAATTTATGGACGATTTTAGTCCACATTATTGTTCAATTTCAAAATTGTCTCGAATAAGACACGAGCGGACAAATTTGGAGGATAATTCTACTTCATAACATTTCAGACTGGCAAAATAGCCTCACATCTTCAAAAATACTGACGATATTATTCCATTGTTAACCAATTTCAAAATTGTCTCGACTAAGACACGTGCGGACCAATATGAAGATTTAACTTATTATATTTTACATATCTATTTAACTAATTTAGTTTTATAAACAATATTAATAGTTCAAATAATACTTTAATAAAATCTGACAAAAATATATTTTTTTAAAATCTAATTTTTTTAAAATAGTATTAATATATTTAATATTTAATAAAGTAATAAAGTTCTATATTATTAGTAAATATTTATAATTTAATAACAAATTATAAATAGTTATTAATAATATATAACTTTATTATTTTATTAGATATAAATATATTAATACTATTATATAAATTTTAGATTTTAAAATATATATATTATATTTAATATTATGTCGGATTTATATTAAAGTATTATATGGTCTGTTAATATTATTTATAAAACTAAATTAGTTAAATAAATATGTAAATATAATAAGTAAAATTTTCAAATTAGTCCGCACATGCCTTATTTTAGCACATTCTGAAATTGAGTAACAATGTGGACTAAAATTGTTAGTAAATGTTGGTCCCAAAAGTGGTAGATGAAGTCTAGAGGGGAGGGGGGTGAATAGACCTCTAAACTTTTAGAACTTTTTCTCTGACTTTTCTGTCAGCAGAGTAAGCTGATCTTACTCGTGAGACTACTATGCTGATTTAGCACTTAGCAGATTCAGCAGAGTCGACCACTCTTCTGATTTCACTTATCTGTTTTAGATACATTCAGAGTTTCAAAACTTGTATGTAGCGGATTTTATCAAGTATGTTTTTCAAACAAATTTCTCTTTAAAGTTTTACCTCAATTTTACAAATTCCTCTTTTAAAAGCTTTGTCTTTTAAACGTTTGTTTACTTATGAAAATATGCAAGTTAAAAACAAGTAAAAACACAGGAATTTTTATAGTGGTTATATAGACACAAAGTCTTTTAGTCCACTCTTCTAAATCACGCAGATTTAGGTTCCACTAGAAACTCAAAGTAACTAGCACATGCTACTTGGGCTTTTACAACAAATGATAAAGCAACAAGCTCACACTTAGCTCTCTGGTAGATCACTCAGAAAAACCTATTCTAAAGCACTTAGCAAATAAAACACTTAAGCTTTACAACAAATGATAAGCATTAAGTAAGAGTACTAAGCTCACAATATAGGAAATCACTCAGAAGACCTATACTACGAAGTTATATCACTCACAAAGATGGATATAAAATTCTCTCAATTTACAGTTGAATGCCACTCAGACAGACAAGAGTTTTGTCTTGTTCTTCAACAAAAAGCTTCGTCAACAAATGACTTCGCTTGTGATCAGACGACTCAACTGATGGATCTTGCTCTTAAGATGTGATCTTGAATTGTGCAAGTCTCTTTTCAATCTCCAGTCCCTGGTCTATTTATATCTCGGATTTGAAATTCTGCCTGTTGAAGATAGGCGAAATTATATTTTAATCCCGAGCAACGGTCTTTTTTCTGACGGCAGCTTTTGTAGACTTTCCACTGTATACTCTGCTGTACGGATATCTACTTCATGTCAAGTCGTACTCAGCATGTTACCGTTGATGAGCTTACTTACCGACTTCACTTCGCTGATGGGATTACTCTGCTGATGATCACTCTGCTGAATGATCACTCTGCTGATGGCTACTCTGCTGATTCAAGAATGAACACATCTATCTTGACTCGGCTGATAATAACCAATCTGATATTCACTGATCTGATATCCCACTTAGCTGATTTGGTCACTTACTTTCCAGACCGTGAGATAGATTTCACTAAGCTTTTCAGTTCTTAGTTGATGACTTCCTTTTTAACATTTTTAATCATCTCAACCTTTTTGTCATCTTCAAAACCTTCTCCAACTAATACCAATTAATAAAATAATAAAGTTCTGTATTATTAATAAATATTTATAATTTAATAAAAAATTATAAATAGTTATTAATAATATAAAACTTTATTATTTTATTAGACATAGATATATAATACTATTATATAAATTTTAGATTTTAAAAAATATTTATTATATTTAATATTTTGTCGGATTTATATTAAAGTATTATATGGTTTGTTAATATTATTTATAAAACTAAATTAGTTAAATAATTATGCAAATATAATAATAAAAATTTCAAATTCGTCCGCACATGTCTTATTTGAGCACATTTTAAAATTGGCCAACAATGTGGACTAGAATTGTCAGTAAATTCGAAGATATGGATTGTTTTGCAACATTGAAATGTTACGTGGCAGAATTGTCAGTCAACATAAGTAATGACATCAAATTTGTAATAACACCTAACTGCCACGTCATCAGTTAACGTCCATTTCAACAGTGGTACCAAAAGTGATTTAATTTCTTAAATTGTGGTTCCATATATTTCAGTCTCGATTTTTATAGTACCACAAGTGAGAATCGACATATAATTTGATACCACAAGTATTATACTCTCCCATCCGTTGTCTGACATAAATCTTACTCAGACTTAATACAATTAATACGATGGAATATGGATAATATTTAAACAATAAAGATAATAAGTTAGACAAAACGGACCACATGAAAAATAAATTTTACTCTTCCGGAAACGCATATATTTATATGTTAATATTGAAAAATTCTTATTCAAATCTGGTTTAGCCAAACCCATTCAACCACATGCATGGTAAGTGTACTGCATTTGTCATGTGATTGATCAATCTCCTAATTTTCATCTAATCCAAAGTATTGCAGTTGTCATGTACTCCATCCGTTCCATTTATATGTCGCTTTGGAGTTTTGCACATGTATTAAGTAACCTAATAAATAGCATAAATTTTAGGAAAAAAGCAAAAGGTATACCTAAAATATTCTTATTGGTTAGTAATGATAAAAGAGAGAGAGAAAAAAAGAAGGTGATAAGATTAAGATTAATCAATAAGGGTAAATTTGAAAAATAGGTTATTAATATCACATTGGAATCCTAAAGCGATAAATATTTCGGAGCAAAGAATTTTTATAAAACTACGGATAAAAAAAAAAAAGAGGAATCAGAATAGTTATTTTGGGTTCAACATAATTTGGGTAAGAATTTCCCCTTAATTTTTTTAATGAGCGAAAGACAAAAACACCCCCTATGCTTTGTTTAACTCCCAAAAACCCCCCTGTGTTATTTTAACTCCCAAAAACCCCCCAGTGATCTAAAATAAGTGCCAAATACACCCCCATAAAAGAGAGTGTGTTTCAAACGCCAAAATTGCAAGTATTTATTAACATTTTGCATTTAATATGACAATTTTACCCCTGACATCGAAAGACAAAAATATCCCCTATGATTTGTCTAACTCCCAAAAAACCCCCCATGTGTCATTTTAAATCCCCAAAACCCCCTTGTGTTTGGTTTTAAATACCACACTCAAACCAAGTAGTATATACTTAATTTTTCAAAAAGAATAAATATATTTAAAAAAAACAAACACAGGGGTAATCTTGTCATTCCACCAAAAATCAAAAGTAAAATTATACTTGGGTTGAGTGTGATATTTAAAGCTAAACACAGGGGGAGTTTTGGGAGTTAAAATAACACAGGGGGTTTTTTGAGAGTTAGACAAAGCATAGGGGGTGTTTTTGTCTTTTGCTCTTTTTTTAATAGGTATGTGTGTCTTTGCGCAAAATGCGCCAACACCCTTCACTAAATGCAAACGTGATCTTAGTAAATGCGTATACAGGCTAGCTCTGATTTGAAGCACAAATTTTGTAGCACATGCAAACACAAATCTACATGTGGCACTGAAAATTTTGGGATCAAGATTAATTGAAATGAATTTGTTTTTGGGAAATCACTTCTTTGTGGCAGAAATTGGTGGCCCGTATTTTTCAAATTTTAGGTACTACCAATTGGTTCGTTATGTGCTCTTAAGGTTAGCACTCTTTTGAAGTCTTAGGGTGTGTTTATTTGGCTTTTTTAAAAATTTATTTTGTCTTTGAGAAAAATAAAACAAACATGCTCCCTCTGTTTCAAAATAATTATCGATTTAGAGATTTGCACAGTTATTAAGAAATTTAATAATTATTCTTGAATTTAGGAAAAAGTTAGAGTCATACCTAAAATACCCCTATTTATTTGGCTAGAAGAGAGAGAATAATTGGTTAAAGTAGAAGAGAGAGAAAAAAAACAAGGAGTAAATAAGGGTAAAATTGGAAGATGTGTTATTAATGATGTATTGGAATCCTAAAGCGATAATTAATTTGAAACAAGAAAAAATCTCTAAAGCGACAATTATTTAGGAATGGGGGGGAGTAGTTTTTACTTCTGAAATAAATTTATCATCTCTCAATTTTCTCAAACTACTTTTCTAAAAGCCAACCAAACAATAATTTTTCTTATCTCTAAAAAAAACCTATATAATTTATACTTGATAAAGTAACTCATCTATTACACAACTTATCCCACATAACAAACATGATTTAACATAATTCTGACGCATATTACACCTACAAATTTTCTTCCAAAAAAATCGACACCTACTTTATTTTGGAACCACCCTAAAAACTCAAACAAACAACATTACCCAATTCGAGATTATTTCATAAACTTTCACAATTTTCTCAAACTACTCTCTCAAACATAAAACAAACAAACTCTTACGTGTTATTTGTTCAGACATTGATATTTAGTTCACTTTCCTAAGGACCGAGGATCACGTGTCGCACCGCACGTCTTGCATGTCATGGAACGGGGATAGGGTAATGCTATGTTAAAATATGCGAATTTGTGTATTCTCGTCCACAATGTGTTCAATTAGTGATAAAAATGGCTTAAAATTGTTTTAGGGAAAATGCAATTGATTTTAATATTTCAGGAGGTAAATTGTGTATATGGTAATTTTAGGTGATGAAGTGTCATATATCATATAATTTTGGGATATGTGATATACATTTTCTGAAAAAACTGGATTTTCAACAATTTTAGCGTTGCTGTACTCTAAGTTTAAAGTGATGATAATTCAATGAATAACTTATATTTTTATTATTTTTTTCATTTTATCTGTGAATCATTGAAAAATGAGTGCATAGTCTTTCATCTTCAAATTTGTAACTAATATAATGAGAATTACACTATTTTTACACTACAATTTATCTTACTTATACATTTTGTGTTAAATTTTATGAAAAAACACATTTGATACTACAGTTTGATATGATGATACTTGGCAGATTTGGTTTTACCAGCAAAACAATCCACTAAATTATCATCAAATCAAACTCCAAAACTTCTTTAAATTTAATATCAAATTGAGATATAGTTGTAGCTCTAATTACCGCTGCACATAGTGTATCTTTGAACTTTTAAAGGGTCGAACATAAATTAATAGTTCAGGTATTCGATGAAAAACTTAAATTTGTCAAGCTAAGTTCTGTCAAATTATGGTATCAAATGTATCTTTTTAGAAAACTTAATATCATATGTGTAAAGTAAAGTAAAATGTGGCATTAAAAAAGTAATTCTCTCAATCAATGTCTATGACTTGGAACAAAAAAAAAAAAAAAAAGGAAATGAAATTTAAAGATCGGCCATGATCCGCAAAACACGGATACATCCTTTATTAGATCATGGTAGTAATTTCTCTGGGGAATTGAGGTTGCAATAATCAATGTTTATTTCTGCAAACTTGGTTCCAATTTTCTAAATGTCCTGCTCCAAATACTAGGTGTGTATAACAAAGCCATGTTTTATTAATAACAATCTTGTGGAAGCATTTAATTATTATATTTTAAATAAAAACAGTTCGGAATGTCAAGTATGTCTTAATAAAAGAAAATTTTATTTGTAAACCACTGTAATCAGATTCTTAACAAATATACCAACTGATTAGAATATTCATAACAACATGTTCCAAAGAATGAAAGAAGAAGACATGGAAAATTCACTTTCCACCCTTGAATTTGACTTATTTTGCAGAATGCGCCTTCATCATAGAAAAATATAATAAAATTGCACCGTCAGTTTAATTTCTGAATGCATGCACCATGATTTAAAAAAATGCATTGTGCATGCAACATAAGATTTGGTAAAAGAACATAAAATTTACCCGTGTTTTGAAAAATCTGTATAGAATCTCCTTATATTAATTTTCTTGCATATAATCATTTTGTGTTTTACAAAATGTTGCACACTCTTACTTGCACCGTTAATATTTTGAAGTTCCTCGTTTACCAATGCACAAAGAAAGGAATTATGTTCAATATTTTATAAAACATAAGGGAATTACATTCAATAAAATTAATATGAGTGGTTATGTGCATGTTTTCCAAAATATATAGGAGGGTTTTATGTTTTCTGATTGGAGGTCAATTATATCATTTGGCTAATATCAATTTTAATGCTAGTCGCATTTGATCTGCTTGAGAGACACTATTAAATAATTGACTTTTAAGTTTTACACTAAATACAAGACTATATATGAAATATTTTTTAAGAAAAAAAGGAAATTCCAAAGAACCGATGTTCACAAAACGACAAAGAGAAAAGAAGGTTCCAAATATTTATGTTAAGTGTGTGGGCTGGGTATTTTATTAAAAGCCCAAAAAGAAAAGAAGGCTCAGATTCTAGCCCAGCCCAATACAGAACATTTTTGTTGTGGGCCCAAACTATTGTTTTGGGCTGCTCAAATACAGGCTCAGGTATTAATGACGCCAAGGACCAAACCCAAGTGGCTTTTATCAATTAATTAATTATGGATCTCAATTGCAAATTTGGGCAACATACCAAAAATAAAAGGGTTAACCATTTAAACTTTTTCTAATCTTCGTCTTTTTCCTTTTAGACTTATTGATCAATATAAACTCTTCCAATTTCAAAGATTGTGTTATATTACACTACTGATTCTATCTTTCGAGTTATGTAGTTGTTGTTTACAACTAAAACTCTTTCCAAATATGTTTTGGTTTATAACATAACAATGGAAAAAAAACCTAATTTTGATCCCGTAATCCTTCATATAGCCTATAGGTAATAATAAAATTAATTTGAGTTGACAATTAATTAAAATTCTTGATTCGTGTTGTAATTATATGTAAAGAGAGTGAATTTATTGTGGATGGATACCTAATTACATGGTTGAAATCCATAGATAAATTGTTATGTAAAGTGGGGAAAACATTTTTCAAATAGATAATGTGTATGTGGGTTTGTCTCACATTGCTCTAAGACTAATTGGCAAGTTATAAAATTCTTGTGAGGAAATTGAAGAGTTGAAAATTCTTCACTTGTCCCACAATGACTTTATATATTTGTGTGTGATGGATACCTAATTACATGGTTGGAATCCATAGATAAATTGTTATGTAAAGTGGGGAAAACATTTTTCAAATAGATAATGTGTATGTGGGTTTGTCCCACATTGCTCTAAGACTAATTGGCAAGTTATAAAAGCCTTGTGAGGAAATTGAAGAGTTGAAAACTCTTCACTTGTCCCACATTGACTTTATATATTTGTGTGTACAAGTATATATGAACTTAAGTGTAAAGACTTGGTATAAGTCTTTACAAAGATGGTCATATGAATACACCACGCGCGCCGCCGCCGCCCTCTCGACTCGACTCGACTCGGCTTGGCTCTATTCTGATCTGATCTGATCTGATCTGGGCTCGGACGAATTGTCTCGTCTCGGACTTATCTTTTTGGAGGAATTTTGAATTAAAATGTTTTACAAAATTAATTTGAAATTTTGAACTTACAAAACATTTTGAATAATTCAGTTTACAAATATTAATTCTGCAAATTCAATTGTGTAACATGTTTCAGTTACAAAAATTAAATGACAAAAACGTTTTTGCCGTTTTTTTTCTTCAATTACGAAATCAATTTTGCAATTTTATTTGTCCACTCCCCACCTATTTATACATGTAGTTTCTGATTTCAGAAATACACAACATACATTCTCTGTTCCCTCTCTGAAAAATTCTCACTGGGTTGTTTTTGCTTCTGAGTGTTCTTCGAGGTGGAATTTCTACCACTGTGCAGTGGAGTAATTTCTGTAGCCAAATTATGTTGGGTTGGTAACGTCAAGACGTTAAAAGCAGCGGAATTTAAAATTTTTAAATAACCCAAACAGGATCTTTATTCATCTAGTCATACCAAAAGGATTTTACGGCAAATCAAAACATCCATAGGGGGTTTATCGATTTTTACCTCACCACAGGAATAGTGGTGGCTTTTCTCCAGTCTTCTTTCAGATCTGCAGGACTTTTGGTTCGGATAAGCACCCCATGTGTTGTGCCTCTAGCAGTATCCACACCAACTGGATTGAAGCAACTCCATTGAATCCACAGGCTCAGAACTAGGATCCAAAAGTTATCAGACAGGAAGAAGTAGAAAGAAATCGCATGTACCCTGTGCAATTTCACAGGGTTCGGCCGAACCTCAAGAGAGATGAAGGGGCGGAGGCTGATTTTCAGATCTAGAGAGGGGGTGACTAATGTGTATCAGGGCTTGGTTTTTGCGGAGTCTTATACTCCTTATATACTAAGAGTATTGACCTAGATTTGTGCTAATCTTGTTAGGAAAGTAGAATCTCATTCTATCTTTATTTCCTTAACTAACTAGGTCTCCTTTAATTAATTAAACTCTTTAATTAATTAGACTTTTTGATTAATTAAACTCTTTTAATTAATTCAGCCCATTTAATTAATTAATCCAATTAATTAATTTAATCCTTCTCCATTAATTAATTAGACTACTTCTAATTAATATTTTTCTCCTTTAAGAATTAACACTTTAATTCTTCAGTTTTGATTTAATTCTTTAAATTAAACTTTCCTTATTTGATTTGCTGTAGTCCAATTGTATTGTGTGTGACCCTCTAGGTTCACCATCAACTGGCCGCGGGCCCACGACTTTCATGATTTAATTTGCGAGCTTATTAATTGCTCTGATTAATTGAACACCTTCAATTAACCACTCAAGAATTAATCTCACAATTAATTCATGAGTAACCACACCTCATGGTCGATGTCTAGCCACAAGCCCATGAGGCCCAACTTCAGGTGAATTGATCTCAGTGAACCTCACTTCTTATAAGTACCATGTACATACGGTCCTTCTATCGACTTAATTTCCTGATCGAGACTAAGGGTGTGTGAATTGATCGACACCTCTAATTATCTCGATAACTATACTTTCTAATTCTGGATAATGATTCCAGTGTGACTGCTAAATTTGAAAACCCCTTTCCAAATCCGTCACCAACTATGGCCATAGGTTTCTCGGAATCTATTATCTAAGAACGTATAGGAAATTCTCTGAACACACTACGTTGAGTCGGTAGATCCCATATTAGTGCTAACCATTCGCGTATTCGATCCTACGTACCCAAAGTAGTCGCACAATGATCAGGCTAAGTGATTGGCTCCTAAATCAAAGTACGTACTCACGTGCACCAAATTCGCCCTAGCACCTCAAGTCAAAGGACTAAATCGTACACTATTATAAGTCTTGAGAAACATCCCATCGCCGATGTGCGTCATGCGCTTCCACAATGGGTTTCTCTGTTCTGGTCGTTCGATGCGTTCGATCCCCTATCGAACCACCTACTCATATGCACTGGCATCAAATGCCTTGCTCATGAAACGCTACAAATTCACTCCATGTGAATCATGCATAATCGTACAAGTCTTTGCGATTCCTACGATACCCCGTCTCGTTCAGAATCTATGACTTGGAACATGTTTTAAGATCACGACCTTAGAGACTGTTTCATGATTGCACTCATACTGAAGTGAATCGTCCCATAGTCTATTGTGATCCAAGGATTTCATCCAATCGCTTAAGTGATTCGCGAGAGATGAAGTTGGCCATTGTTTGATTTACATACTATAAACAAACGAGCGTATTAAATCATTTATACTAGAGAAAGCTTATCACATGATAGTCCTTATACAAGCTAAAATGTATTGGCTTGCAGGGCACTATCCTTTCATATTAGATAATGATGGTTTTAATTTTTCCATTATGAATGGATCTATGAGCATAATTAAAAATGGTTTAATATATGCTAATGGTACTTTGATGGATGGTCTATATTCCCTTGAACCTACAAACTCCAACGTTTTGCACATACAATCAAGAAAAAGAAAATATGATAATCACACTCCACAACTTTGGCACGGTAGACTTGGACATATCTCCAAGAGTAGGATCCAAAAGTTGGTTTCCTCTACGGCTCTTGAAATACAGAACTTAGATGAACTTCCGACTTGCGAATCTTGTCTCAAAGGAAAGATGACCAAATCACCCTTCACCGGGAATCCCGAGCGAACCAAACAAACATTGGATTTGATCCATACTGATGTTTGTGGACCACTGAGTGTCAGTGCAAGAGGAGGATACTCCTACTTCGTCACATTCATTGACGACTTCAGTCGTTATGGATACGTATACTTAATGAAGTATAAATCCGACACTTTTGAAAAGTTCAAGGAGTTTCGAATGGAAGTAGAGAATCAACTTGGACATAGTATTAAAGCACTTCGATCTGATCGAGGAGGAGAATACTTAAGTCAGGAATTCCTCGATTATCTAAAAGAGAATGGAATTCTCGCTCAGCGAACTCCCCTAGGACGCCCCAACTCAATGGAGTGTCTGAAAGGAGGAATCGAACTTTGTTAGACATGGTTCATTCCATGATGAGCTTCGCTGAACTTCCCTTTTCATTTTGGGGCTTAGCCCTATTAACTGCTTCGAAGATACTGAACATAGTACCTTCAAAGTCAGTGCCAACCACACCACACCAAGAATGGTATGGTAAATGTTGGATGAAGATGAAGATGGAAGACATAAAGTGAAGGGAGGTTTTGATGATTTCCAAAACATCAGAATCAGCTAAGTATGGAAGCTTAGTAAAAACCTTCTAAGATATTTGACTAAGGAAGACTTATTCAGACTAGTCAAATATGGTCCAGAAGACTACTGATCTATTGCTGAGGAAGAAATCAGACTGGTGGACGATCAGCCGACTCAAATCAGATTAGTTCAAGTTTGGGATCAGCCGAGTATACATCAGACGAGTAATTTCGATCAGCTAAGTGGAAGTAGATCAGAAGATCAGTGCAACGGTAATAAATGCACTTGGAGTAATAAATGCTGAAGAGGAAGGGTATTAATGACAAATGATTGAAGAAAAACCTCGTATCAGATTGGTGCATTTAATGCGATCTGACAGCAAGTACAGCAGAGTGTACAGTGTTCAGTCGCAGGTAGCCGTTTCTGCAGGAAGGACCAGTACTCGAGGATTTGAACAGCTGTCGATCTCTCAACGGGCAGAAATTCAAATCTCCAAGTATAAATAGTTCAGTTCATGAGTTGAAGAGAACAACAACACAGAGACAACACACTTTGAGAGCTAAAATTCGAAGCAGAACTTCTCTAAGTCTCAAAACTCAAGAACAGAACACTCATCAGCTAAGTCATTTGTTGACGAAGCAAATAGAGAGAAAAATAGAAAATACTTGTAAAATCTGAGTGATTTTGTTAGGTTGTGTTGTGAGGAGTAGATATCAATCTTTGTGAGCGAAATTACTTCAGAGGTTAGGAATTTCTTTGTGATTTCCTACTACGAACTTGTGGCCAGTTCATCTGTTGGTTGGCGCAAGCAGAGTGTACTGTAATCTTTGTGACTATAGTATAACCCAAGATCTAAGTGACTTGGAAGAGTGGACTAAAGGATTTACATCCATATAACCACTATAAAAATCCTTTGTGTTTTTAACTTGCATTATTTTCTGCATTTCCATAACAGCATACTAAAAACACTTTAAGGTTGATTGTTTGAAAAGTTTTAAAAAGGAGTTTTTTTAAAACTGGGGATAAAACTTTTTCTAAGATAAGTAAACTACTTGTGAAAAACACTTGATAAATCCGCTGCAAGATAGTTAATTTTGAAACTCTGATTTTGATAAAATCAGCTAAGTAAAATCAGAAGAGTGGTCAACTCTGCTGTTCAAAGCTTTGTGCAAGATCAGCTTAGTCTGCTTACAATTCTTGATCAGCTTAGTCTGCTGACAGAAAAGTTAGAGATTTTTAAAAGGCAAATTTTTTAAAGAGGTTTATTCACCCCCCCCCCCCCCCCTCTAAACCTCATCTGACCACTTGGGACCAACAAGTGGTATCAGAGCAGGTGGTTCATCTGAATCATCTGACTGATCAACGAGCTTGATCCTTAAGTGTTTTTCAAAGGTATTCAAAAGTTTTCAAAAGAGCATTTTTTTTGAAAAACAAAACCTTTTTGAAAAATGGATTGTATCAGCCTTGTTCCCCACATAGGCGGTATGAGCTTTGAGGACTGGAAAATACGCATGGAAATTTTCCTTGCTGCTTACAACGATAATATGTACAGATGCATAACAAAAGGTCCAATAAGGATTACCAAGACAATCAAAATCGATGGCGTAGATACTGTTGTTGATAAAGATGAAGAAGAAATGTCACCTCATGAAATCAAGTTGAAAAATCTTGATAAAGTTGGAATCTTCATCATGACTAAAGCCCTGGACAATGAAAGGTTTGACTATGTCAAACACTGTAAAACATCAAAAGAGATGTGGGACAAAGTCAGGGATATGAGTGAAGGAAATGAAGCCATCAAGGAACACAATCTAAGTGTTGCCATGGAGAAGTTTGATAACTTCAAAATGAAGCCTGGAGAAACCATTGAACAGATGAGTTCAAGGTTTACCAAAGTGCTGAACAACGTGTTAAAGCTGGGTAAGACATTCACAGACAAAGAGATCACTCTCAAAGTCTTGAAGGCGCTACCACCCAAGTTCAACATGAAGATCACAGCTATGGAAGAATCTAGGGATCTGGGGAAGATCTCTCTGACAGAGTTGTTTTCTGTACTCAAGGCGTACGAGTATAAAATACCAAGGATGGGAATAGAAGAGACCTCAACTTCTGGCCCCACTACTGCACTGGTTGCTGCAGAAAGAACAAGAAGATCGTCTGGAAAAAGCAGAGAAGTGGACTCATCTGATGAGGCCCCAGTACTGAGCAAAAAGGAGTATACTGCTGACGATGTTGCGTTGTTATTGAACGGGTTCAAAAAGTTCTACAAGAGAAAAATGAAGAACAAATATAACAATGCTTCTACTTCTAAACCTACCTCTAATTCTTATGACATTAAGGATGATTATAAATCCAAAATGATGTGCTATAATTGCAGGAAATTGGGACACTTCATCAAGGACTGCCCATATCCTAAAGCGGAGAAGTACACAGAGGAGGAAAAGAAACAAAGAAAAGAAAGAAGAGAGAAGAGATACCAAAAGAGCAAGGTGCTGTTGGCTGAAGCTGAAAAGATGGCAGCCATCCACTCATCAAACACAGAATCTGGCACTTCAAGTGATGACTCTGTTTTTGACGAAACACCTGCACTGTTGTGTCTCATGGCAAAGGAATCTGATGATTCTGACAATGAGGTAATACTCTCTGAAAGTGAGCTTGAACTGTTTAACTCTTTTGAGCAAATGATGAACAACAAAGTAGATGTTGTTAATGAGCTTGCTAAGCTTAAGGACGAGATGATTCTGCTGAAAAAGCAAAATGCTAAACTGAAACTTAAGGTTGAAAAACCTGACGAATCAGCCATGTATAAAAAGCTTTCGCATGAATGTGAATCTCTGAGAGCTGAATGTGAAATGTACAAGGGACAAATTAAAGAGCTTGAAGCTAGAATATCTTTGCATAATAAGTCGTCTGTTCCTAAGTCGTCTGTTGTGACAATAGATAAACCAACTGAACAGAGTACTCCCTTAGTAAAAGAAAGTTTAGAACTGAACAAAGCTGAGAAATTTATATCTGCTGATAATAGTAATATTGTCTTATATGTTCAGACCACTAAACCCATTTCACCTGAGATTGAGAAAAAGGAGATAAAAACTCCCAAGGCTAAGAAGGGTAAAAAGCCTGAAACTGAAAAACAGACTGGTAAAACCAAACAGCAGAGTAGTCCCAAGAAGTCTGCTGATAAGAGTAAAACCAATCAGACTAGTAAAGCTAAGTCGTCTGTTAAAGAGCAAGTAAAGAGCAGACCTAAGAAGCAAAGAAATTACAACAAAAATGCTTACTATGGAAATGAGTCTTATTATGTGCAACCTGCTTATCCACCATATTATGCTGCACCTCATTATCCACCTCATTTTGCTGCATATCCTGCTCATCAAACAATGCATGCCTACCCTACTTATCATGCATCATATCCTGCTTTTGAGCCTTATCATCATCATAATGATTATCACCATAATATGCCTGCTGATTATGATGTAAATGAAGTTGCTCATGCTCCTGCTAAGACTGCAAAGCCTAAGAAGCCTAAGACTTCAACATCTTGGGTTGTCAAAGGTGATACTAATCCACCAGGACCCTCTCAATAAAGGGTACCTAAAACATTTTTATTTTGTTTTGTAGGTTAGGATTAGGAGTAGGAGTAAAATAGCGAAGAAATGGTACTTGGACAGTGGATGTTCAAGGCACATGTGTGGAGACATACATGAACTGGCAGATGCTATTGCTGTAAATGGTCCAAGAGTTACTTTTGGAGACAGCAAAGAAGGCAAGGTTGTAGCTGTTGGAAAGCTTATCAAAGGAAACATAGAGATATCTGACGTCTCATATGTTAGTGGCCTGAAGTACAATCTGCTGAGCATAAGTCAATTTTGTGACAAAGGATTTTCCGTGGTGTTTTCATCAGATAAGTGTTATGTTGAACAAATTGGAACAAAGAAGGTTATTTTATCTGGAAGAAGACAAGGAAACATCTATGTAGTCGACTGGAATTCTGTGGACAAGAATTCAAATGTTTGCTTAGTGGCTTCTACACCAAGTGAAATCAGTTGGCTTTGGCACAAAAGAATGAATCATTTGAATTTCAAGACCATCAACAGATTGATAAAGAATGATCTGGTAGAAGGAATTCCAAAGACAGTCATGAGCAAAGACAAGCTCTGTGATGCCTGTCAGAAGGGTAAACAAGTGAAGTCATCTTTCAAAAGCAAGAAGCACCAATCTTCAACCAGAATTTTGGAGCTACTGCATATGGATTTGTTTGGCCCTATTGATCCAATCAGCAATGGTGGGAAGAAATACTGCCTAGCTGTTGTGGATGATTTTTCAAGATTTACTTGGGTAATCTTCATGAAGAAGAAGAGTGAAACCAAGGAACATCTTACAAATCTGATGGAACTGATCCAGAATGAGAAGAGTCAAAGAATTTTGAAGATCAGATCAGATAGAGGGACTGAGTTTACAAACTCTACTGTTGAAGAGTACTGTAATTCCAGAGGAATCAGTCATGAGTACTCTGCTGCCAGAACCCCTCAACAAAATGGAGTTGCTGAAAGGAGAAACAGAACTCTAAAAGAAGCTACCAGGACAATGATAGCTGAAGCAAAGCTGCCCCAAAGATTCTGGGCAGAAGCTACAAACACAGCATGTTATACACAGAATAGGTGTATGATCAACAAAAGTCAAAACAAGACACCTTATGAGTTATGGAACAACAGAAAGCCTAATTTACATTATCTTAGGATTTTTGGTTGTAAATGTTATGTTTTGAACAATGGGAAAAATCACCTCACTGCATTTGCAGAGAAGGCTGATGAAGCTGTTTTTGTAGGTTACTCTACTGTTAGTAAAGCTTACAGAGTGTTTAACAAAAGAACTTTGCTTGTAGAAGAATCTATTCATGTAGTATTTGATGAACCAAGTCAATCATCTGAAAAGAATCAAAGTGCAAACCCTGAGATATCTGCTGACTTTCAGAAATTGAATGTGGAAAGAAAGGAAGAATATGTACCCATCATACTACCCAACCTATCTCAAGCTGTTAACTCAAGTGCTGTTCAAAATCAGTCTGCTGATTGTCTAACAGAGGAGTTACAAACAGCTGACAGACCAGAGACTGTTCAACAGACCACAACTGTTCAACAGACTACTACTGAGACTCCAACAGTGGTGTTGCAAGATCAATCCAGAGGACAACATCCAGATTTGCAACCTGATCTCAGATGGCTCAGAGATCACCCACCAGAGTTAGTGATTGGTGATCCCTTGGATAGAGTTAGAACAAGAAGGTCAACTGCAAATGAAACAATGTTTGTAAGTTTTCTTTCACAAATTGAGCCTAAATTAATTGATGAAGCTCTTGGTGACTCTCACTGGATTGAAGCTATGCAAGAAGAGTTGAATCAATTTGAAAGGAATGAAGTCTGGTACTTAGTTCCCAGACCTACTCATCAAAGAGTAATTGGCACTAAGTGGGTTTTCAGAAATAAGATGAATGAAGATGGTATGGTTACCAGAAACAAAGCAAGACTAGTTGCCAAAGGTTACTGCCAAGAAGAAGGCATTGATTTTGATGAGACATTCGCACCAGTTGCAAGGCTTGAAGCAATCAGATTGTTCCTAGCCTATGCTGCTCACAAGAACTTCACTGTCTATCAGATGGATGTGAAGTCTGCTTTTCTCAATGGAGAATTGCAAGAAGAAGTGTATGTTGAACAACCTCCTGGATTTGAAGTTTATCAACAAGGAGATAAGGTATATCGTCTGAAGAAAGCTCTCTATGGACTGAAACAGGCTCCAAGAGCATGGTATGATACTTTATCTGATTTTCTTTTAATTAAAGGATTTCACAAAGGTAAAGTAGATAAAACCTTGTTTACTATTGAATGGGATAATCATATATTGTTGGTACAAATATATGTAGACGATATTATTTTTGGTTCAACTAACAAACAGATGTGTGAAAGATTCTCTAAGCTGATGCAGAACAAGTTTGAAATGAGCATGATGGGAGAATTAAATTACTTTCTTGGTTTACAAGTCAAACAGCTGCCTGATGGTATTTTTATTAATCAAGCAAAGTACACAAAAGATCTGTTTAAGAAATTTGGTATGGAAACTAGCTCATCTGTTACTGTTCCTATGTCTACTGGACTACGTCTGGACAAGGATGAAGGTGGCAAATCAGTTGACATCACCAAATACAGAGGCATAATTGGGTCACTGTTATACTTAACAGCTAGCAGACCTGATATTATGTATTCTGTTGGGGTCTGTGCAAGATTTCAATCAGATCCTAAGGAATCTCATCTCTTAGCTGCTAAAAGAATACTAAAGTATCTCAAAGGCACTCAAGAATTGGGATTGTGGTACCCAAGGGAATCAGGATTTGAACTTATTGGATATTCAGATTCTGACCTTGCTGGCTGCAAAATTGATAGGAAGAGTACTACAGGTACATGTCAATTTTTAGGCAGTCGTCTGATCTCATGGATGAGTAAGAAACAGACTTCAGTATCCATATCTACTGCTGAAGCTGAATACATTGCTGCTGGAGCATGTTGTGCACAAATACTTTGGTTGAAGCATCAACTTGAAGACTATAATCTTAAGATCAGTGGAATCCCTATCTACTGTGATAATACAAGTGCAATATCACTTACTCAGAATACTACTAGTCATTCCAGGACTAAACATATTGAGATCAAACATCACTTCATCAGAGACCATGTTGAAAAGGGAAATGTTATTATTGAGTATGTTCATACAGACAACCAGATTGCTGACATCTTCACCAAACCACTGAATGAAGCTAGATTCTCCACTCTAAGAGCGGAATTAGGCTTGTTAAAATTAGATTCATAAGCTGAGGGGGAACCTATCAGAAGACTGGGTTCAACAGCTTACTAATCTGACATCAACAAGCGCTACACTTCAAGAAGACTGACTCTCAACAGACTAGTTGACTGATGAATTCTTGAATTCAGGGGGAACGTGTAAGACTAGCGGTACCCTTGTTTTAAAGATGAAATCTTCAATGACAGTTAGTTGAAGTTGTTTTAATCAGAAGATTTGTTCTTAATTCTTGAAGATTCGAAGATTATTTATCTTGCTGGATTGACAAACAGCAAAGGAAGATCACTAGATATTGGCTTTCACTAGTGATATATTGTATCAGACAAGTCGTTTATCAGATAAGTATCACTTTACTCATCTGTTATTATTTATGTCATCTTATATTTAAAGTGCTGTGCAAAAACGTTTTATCAAAAGCACGCTTTTATAAGTAACAGACAAGTGGCGTTTCAAATTCCCGCCTGCCTGACATAATTAATAAATTTTGAATTCCGCGATTCTCGCCCGCACGATTAAAAACTGACAGATCAAATCAAACCGTCCGCGTATAACACGGAAACCGAAGCATTTCGAAATCTATAAATCCAGATCTGATCAGAAGGGTTAAACCTTACGCACCCAAAATTATTCTAAGTGAAAAAGAAGTTACTAACTCATCTTTTCTGCCTTAAAAGTGTTAAATTTCTCTCAAGCTACTACAAATTTTTTCAAAATGGCCGGAGCTGAAGGACGTTATTTGAATTACGAGAAGTTCTACGCTTCTGGAACTCCTCTAATGAAGGAAATCTTGCTCAAAATTAAAGAAGCATCATTGGTGAAGGTTTTGGAAGCTCATGAGGAGTATGTTTTCACTGAAGATGTTGCTGACTACTATGGATCTAGAAAAAATGACCTAACCAAAATGATTTCTGTGGCTACTGTCGGAGGTAAAACTATCTGTGTTTCACCTGCTGTTTTGAATGAAATTTATGGTCTGAAAAATGAAGGAGGAGAGGTATTTACTCTGGCTCAAGAAAAAGAGGAAGAATTTTGGTTTGTCTGTGCGAAGGATGGAGAACCAATGACTGGAAGCCTTATGAAAACTCAGCTGAAAGACGAGTTTCAAAGGTTTGCTGATATCATTGCAAAAATTTTGGAGTGTTGTACGAGCTCCTTAGATGGGTTACCTAGGAGAAGGTACCAAACAATGGTTTGCATCTACTATGGGTTGGATGTTAACTGGGCTATTCACTACTTTTATCTTCTGGCGTTAAAGAAGAATGGACATGTGGTGATGATGAGTCATCTACTCTCAGCTCTGGGATGTCCATTGGTGAACGGGAAGACAGTTCACAAGCTGAAGGAAGTGAAAATGTATGAACCAGTTAAGATTGGAGCTACTTCTAAAAGAAAGGCAAAAGGAAAGGAAGAGAAGCCTGCTGCCAAGAAACCCAAAGTCACCATCAAGACGAAGTCTGCTGATCAAACAGCAAACCCTGCTGTTGAAGCCAGATCAGTAGAGTCTGCTGATGTTGCTAACCAGATAGTCACTGAGGTGACTAAGGAAATCAGTGAGATGAGTACTGAAACATCTCCAGAAAGAACTGAGTCTGACGAACCAGTTCAAGTAAAAGAAGTTGGACGAAGAACAAGAAGTTCAGTAAAGAGAACTGCTGAACCTCAACAACCTGAAGTTTTGCCCAAGCCAAAGGCAAAAAGAAAGTTAACTCTGGGAGGCCAACGAGTTACCTTTACAACTGCTCCAACTACTCAAGTCAGAGAAAACCCTGCTGCTGAAAGACCAGTGGATGCAGTAGAAGAAGTTGCAGAAGATGAGACAGCAGTGGACCAATCTCTTGACAAGTCTGCTGTTGCTGAACAGCCAACTACTTTACCAGCAGAGGAGAATGTCCCACTCATTCATCCTACACCAACTGCTGCTGTTCCACTACAAGTAGTTGAATCACCTGCCGCCAGAAGGAAGAGAACTGGTAAGGCAAAGGTTAAAGTGATCACTGCTGCTGAGCAGAAAAAGATAGATGAAGCTGAGAAGAAAAAGAAAGAAAAAGAAAACGCTCGCAAACTTAAGGAGCTTGAGGCTCAGACTAAAAACATGTCTGAAGCTGAGATAGCTGCTAAAGAAGCTCATGATTTGGCTAAGGCTATTGAAGCCAGTACCAAGGATGCTCAAGGTCCAAGGTACAGTGGTGGAATCACAATTGGAGATCCCAAGAAGCCAAAGGCTGTTATGCCAACACCCAAGCTGCCAAAGAAGAAGAGATCAGAACTGAAATATGCTCTGAACATAGTTCAAAATGATCCAGAAATGTTCAAACAGTTTGTGGCAGATCTTGAGCGGTATAACGACGTTTTGGTCCGTCAGAGTCTCTTTGTTACGGAAAAGATCAGATACAACAGATGGAGAGAGTATCGTCTGACCAAGACAAAGGATCAAATAGTACAGTGGAAGGATTTTGCTGCTGAGGAAAGATGGGTCCTGCAATTTCTGGAAACTGGATGTCTGAGGCAAGCATTGGATTCAGACCACTTCTTTGATATGATTCACTATCGAATGAGGAAGTTGGCAAAGTCTGAAGCCAATTTGCTACAAAGTTCTGTTCCTGAAACTCCTGCTTCAGATGAAAATTTAAAGAACAGAATGGTCAAGCTGGCATTATCTGTAACTTTGGAAGTATGGGCAAAGAAGACCAGACATCAGAAGGGTCAACCCAGTTCAATGTTACCTATGCCAAGCTTACAACAGATCGTCTTTGGACCGGCTATCAAAACATATGAAGACTTACCTGAACAGACAACTTCACCATTTACACCTGCTCTTATATTTACACATAAAACTGTTGTTGCTGATAATGGTGTTGATGTTGTTACAGAGATAAATGAGCCAACACAGGTCCAACAGAAGATTGCTGAAATCTCAACATCATCAGAGAAGTTGCCCCAACAGCAGACTACTCTGACTGATGAACCAAAGGAGACTGACAAAACTCCTGAGATTGCTCAAGCAAGCACAGCCACTCCATCAACTTCAACAGACTTGCAACCAGCTATTTTGGAGTCCATCCATCAGCTGATTGCCAACTCAATGAAGGAAATGGAAGACAGACATAGAGAACAAATGAATACGTTTAAGGAAGTAGCCTTAACTATGCTGTCTGCTGCTGCTGAAAAAGTCCCAAAGGCTGCTGATCCTAGCCCTCTGATAGTGGAAGAAATGGCAAACATCAAAAATGAAGTACAAGCTATCAGACTGGATGTGGAAACATTTGGTGCAAGGGTAAAAAACAACACAGCTGGTTGGAGGGACATTAATGAAGTTGTTGCAAATGCAATGGAGGCTCATGAAGTAAAAGCTGAGAGCATGCTGAAAGCATTCACTACATCAGCTGACTTGATTCTGAGTTCTCAGATTCAACTTTGTGATCAAGTGGATCTTACATTCAAGAAGATTGAATCCTACAACACATTGCAGCAACTGAAGAGGGAAAATCATCTTCTGGCGGTGGATAAAAACATCAGACTGATTTGTGACGCAATTAACATCACTCCTGTTCTGCCTGAAGAACCTGTCTACCCTGCTGATGATGACAAAAAGGGGGAAGATGGAGATTCTACAACGAAGAAGAAGGGTGCTGATGCTAATCTATCAGCTGAAGTTACTGAAAAGTTGGACTCTGCTGAAAAGGATGCTGATGATGAAAATACAAGCAGACCAGACAATGAAGTAACTGAGGCAGACAACGATGCTGATGAAGAGCCCAAAGAACCAGTAAAATCTGATAAGGAGATTGCTGCTTCCAAGGACTCTGCTGCTGAACAGTTAGATCCATACGTCAAGTACAAAAGAATAGAGGATCTCAGAAGAAGATTTGAAATGCTTGAACAAGATCTCTCTAGTTCTGAACAAGAAGATGAAGACCCTGAAAATGAAGAAGAAGGAGAAACACAAGAAGAGAAGAAGGACTAGACTAAGTCATTAGACTAGGTCACTTGTAATCTTTTTGTTTAACTTGTAAAATTTTACTTTCTGTTATCTCATCTGTTGAACTTGTAACTTGTAATCAATTGATATAATCTATAAAAGTTCAAGTTTCCAACAAATCATTTCTATCTCAGAAATTTTTGAGGACTTAAACTTTAGCTTTAGGAACAGGTACTTAGCTGAAGTTTTGTCATCATCAAAAAGGGGGAAATTGTTGGATGAAGATGAAGATGGAAGACATAAAGTGAAGGGAGGTTTTGATGATTTCCAAAACATCAGAATCAACTAAGTATGGAAGCTTAGTAAAAACCTTCTAAGATATTTGACTAAGGAAGACTTATTCAGACTAGTCAAATATGGTCCAGAAGACTACTGATCTATTGCTGAGGAAGAAATCAGACTGGTGGACGATCAGCCGACTCAAATCAGATTAGTTCAAGTTTGGGATCAGCCGAGTATACATCAGACGAGTAATTTCGATCAGCTAAGTGGAAGTAGATCAGAAGATCAGTGCAACGGTAATAAATGCACTTGGAGTAATAAATGCTGAAGAGGAAGGGTATTAATGACAAATGATTGAAGAAAAACCTCGTATCAGATTGGTGCATTTAATGCGATCTGACAGCAAGTACAGCAGAGTGTACAGTGTTCAGTCGCAGGTAGCCGTTTCTGCAGGAAGGACCAGTACTCGAGGATTTGAACAGCTGTCGATCTCTCAACGGGCAGAAATTCAAATCTCCAAGTATAAATAGTTCAGTTCATGAGTTGAAGAGAACAACAACACAGAGACAACACACTTTGAGAGCTAAAATTCGAAGCAGAACTTCTCTAAGTCTCAAAACTCAAGAACAGAACACTCATCAGCTAAGTCATTTGTTGACGAAGCAAATAGAGAGAAAAATAGAAAATACTTGTAAAATCTGAGTGATTTTGTTAGGTTGTGTTGTGAGGAGTAGATATCAATCTTTGTGAGCGAAATTACTTCAGAGGTTAGGAATTTCTTTGTGATTTCCTACTACGAACTTGTGGCCAGTTCATCTGTTGGTTGGCGCAAGCAGAGTGTACTGTAATCTTTGTGACTATAGTATAACCCAAGATCTAAGTGACTTGGAAGAGTGGACTAAAGGATTTACATCCATATAACCACTATAAAAATCCTTTGTGTTTTTAACTTGCATTATTTTCTGCATTTCCATAACAGCATACTAAAAACACTTTAAGGTTGATTGTTTGAAAAGTTTTAAAAAGGAGTTTGTTTAAAACTGGGGATAAAACTTTTTCTAAGATAAGTAAACTACTTGTGAAAAACACTTGATAAATCCGCTGCAAGATAGTTAATTTTGAAACTCTGATTTTGATAAAATCAGCTAAGTAAAATCAGAAGAGTGGTCAACTCTGCTGTTCAAAGCTTTGTGCAAGATCAGCTTAGTCTGCTTACAATTCTTGATCAGCTTAGTCTGCTGACAGAAAAGTTAGAGATTTTTAAAAGGCAAATTTTTTAAAGAGGTTTATTCACCCCCCCCCCCCCCCCCTCTAAACCTCATCTGACCACTTGGGACCAACAGTAAAGCACCCGTATATTCGTATCTACGAGTATGGGGATCTCCCGCCTATGTTAAGAACAAGAAAGGAGATAAGCTAGATAGTAGATCTAGTTTGTGCAAATTTGTGGGGTATCCAAAGGAATCCATTGGATACTTGTTCTACGATCCTAAAGAACGTAATACGTTCGTGTCTAGGAATGCCCACTTCTTAGAGGATGATTTCCTCACCAACAGAAATGGGACAATCGTAGAACTCGATGAAGTCCAAGAATCGGACCCATCCTCACAAACAGTGGGAGCTGATCCTGAATTTACTGAACCTACTAGTACACCTATACTTCAAAGGTCCGATCGAGTTCGTAAAGAACCAGAGAGATTTGGTTTCATTCACAAAAACGATAAGTTGGATACTGATCCAAGGACTTATGAAGAAGCTATGTCTGACATAGAATCGGGCGTGTGGCTCGAAGCCATGCAATCCGAAATGGATTCCATGCATTCCAACAAGGTTTGGACCTTGGTCGATCCACCTGAGGGAATTGTCCATGTAGGATGCAAATGGATCTTCAAGCGTAAGCTTGGAATGAATGGAGAGGTTATAACCCATAAGGCTCGCCTAGTGGCGAAAGGTTATTCTCAGAGGCCTGGAATAGACTATGAGGAAACCTTTTCTTCAGTAGCGATGTCGAAATCCATTCGGATACTATTAGCCATAGCCGCGTGGTACGACTACGAAATATGGCAAATGGACGTAAAGACTGCCTTTCTCAATGGAGACATTGACAAGGAGATCTTTATGCAACAGCCGAAGGCTTTGCGTCCAAAGGAAGCGAGCACAAGGTGTGCAAACTTCAAAGGTCAATTTATGGCCTCAAAAAGGCGTCCCGAACCTGGAACATACGATTTGATAAGACAGTCAAAGCTTTTGGCTTCATAAAAAATGTATTTAAGCCTTGTGTGTACAAGAAGAATAGTGGGAGTTCGGTACAATTCATAGTTTTATATGTCGACGATATTCTGTTAATCGGGGACGATATCAGAATGTTAGCGCAGACGAAAGCGTGGTTATCCGCGCAGTTCTCCATGAAAGATTTAGGAGAGGCATCTTACGTATTGGGGATACGTATCTATAGCGATAGATCGAAGAAGATGTTGGGACTCTCCCAATCTCAGTATATCAACACGATATTGAAGAGATTCAATATGGAAGAATCCAAGAGAGGATTGCTTCCAATGAGACATGGGATCTCTCTTTCTAAGTCAATGTGCCCTACAACTGACGAAGAAAAGAAGAGAATGTCTCTCATACCTTATGCCTCTGCTATAGGGAGCATAATGTATGCGATGTTGTGTACTAGACCAGACGTAGCACACCCTCTAAGTGTAATGAGCCGCTATCAGTCGAATCCAGGCGAAGAGCACTGAACTGCCGTTAAAGCAATCCTTAAGTACTTGCGAAGGACTAAGGATATGTTTTTGGTCTACGGTGGTAGTGGAGAATTGAAACTTGAAGGATTCACTGATTCAAGTTTCCAGTCTGATGTGGATGATTACAAATCCAATTCTGGATACATATTCCGCCTCAATGGCGCAGCGGTGAGTTGGAAAAGTTCCAAACAGTCCACCACTGCCGACTCGACCACTGAAGCAGAATATATTGCAGCATCGGATGAGGCAAAAGAGAGTGTTTGGATGAGAAACTTCATCCAAGAGTTGGATGTAGTTCCTAGCATTGCAGAGCCTGTAGTAGTCTTCTGTGACAACAACGGGGCGATAGCTCAAGCGAAGGAGCCGAGATCACACCACCAATCTAAACACGTAATGAGGAAATACCATGTGATCAGGGAGATCATTGGTAGAGGAGACATACACGTGGATCGTGTCAACTCAGAAGACAACATAGCTGACCCACTAACGAAGCCACTTTCGCAAAAAGCGTTCGAGGGACATCTTGTAAAGATGGGTTTTAGAAATGTTTGTGAATGGCTTTAGGGCAAGTGAGAGATTGATAGGATAGTGCCCAGCAAGCCAATTCTCTTTAGCTTGTATTAGGTCTATTCTGTAATAAACAATCTTTGATTCTTATGAATAATATGCATGTTTATTTATAACTGTATAGAATAAACAATGGCCAAATTCATCTCTCGCGATTACATTTAAGCGATTGGATGAAATCCTTAGATCACATTCGACTATGGGACGATTCACTTCGGTATTGAGTGCAATCATGAAACAGTCTCTAAGGTCGTGATCTTAAAACACGTTCCAAGTCATAGATTCCGAACGAGACAGGGTATCAAAGGAATCGCCAAGACTTGTATGAATATGCATGATTCACATGGAGTGAATTTGTAGAGTTTCATGAACAAGACATTTGATGTCAGTGCATATGACTAGGTGGTTCGATAGGAGATCGAACGCATCGAACGACCCGAACAGAGAAACCCATTGTGGAAGCGCATGACGCATATCGGTGATGGGACGTTTCTCAAGACTTATAATAGTGTACGATTTAGTCCTTAGACTTGAGGTGCTAGGGCGAATTTGGTGCATGGGTATATGTACTTAGATTTAGGTACAGGTCACGTAGCCTGACCATAATGTGCCTAAGTTGGGTGCCTATAGTTGTGTACGCGAGTGGTTAGTACCAAGATGGAATCTACCGACTCATCGTAATGGATGAGAAAATTTCCTATACGATTCTTAGATAATAGATCCGAGAAACCCGTGGCCACGGTCGGTGACGGATTTGGAAAGGGGTTTCCAAATTTAGCAGTCACACTGGATTATTATCCCGAATTAGAAAGTATAGTTATTGAGATAATTAGAGGTGCCGGTCAATTCACACACCCTAGGTCTCAATCGGGAAATTAAGTCGATAGAAGGACCGTATGTACATGGCAATTATAAGAGGTGAGGTTCACAAATATCAGTTCACCTGAAGTTGGGCTTCATGGGCTTGTGGCCAGACATCGACCATGAAGTGTGGGTACTCCTGAATTAATAAGGGAGATTAATTCTGGAGTGGTCAATTAAAAGGGTTTAATTGATCGGAGCAATTAATTGCTCATAAATTAAATCACGAAGGGTTCGTGGGCCTGCTGCCAATTGATGGTGAACCTAGAGGGTCACACACAATACAGTTGGACAGTGACAGTCATAAAATGAAATATTTGATTTAAAGGAGTTAATTAAATGAATTAAAGTGTTAATTCAATTGGAAGAATAATTAATTAGATGGTCTAGTTAATTAAATATTAATTAAAGTGTTAATTAATTGAGAGATAATAATTAATTGGATTAATTGGGCTGATTTAATTAATGGTTAATTAAATTAAGTTGCAAGACATGGGCCTTTTAATTAAAAGCCCAGAAGAAGTCTTGGAAGACTAGGTGGGGCGATTTTGGGTAAGGATAAGAAGGGAGAGTTTGTTTTCTTGTATGACAAGGAGGATCCAAGAAGATATATGTGTATATCTTGTTTCCTTATAAGATAAGGAAAAGATCTTGAAGAGATATCTACAAAGAGAATGATTCTTCTCTTATAAATAGATATCTCCTCACAACTCTTCATAAGCTATTCACTCTTGCACATAATTAACCTAGCCGCCCCTACACCCTAGCCGCCCCCTTCACTGTGCCGCCCCCTCTCTCTCTGTCTTCCATATCTGGATCCAACTTCTGAAACTGGATCTGCTTCTTCCTCCATTGACAGCCTTCTATCTCTAGTTCGTAGCCTATGAATAGAAGGTGTTACTACAATCCAATTGGTGTGGATAAACTCTGGAGGTGAGACAATTGGATCACTCGTTGTGAATCAGCAAAAAGCCGGAGGTTGCCACCACCTTGCCTGTGGTGAGGTAAAATCGCATATCTCCTCTTTTTATCTATTGTAGATTGTTTGATTCAACCTTTTCGCATACATAAGGTGGAAAATATATCTTGGGTCTGCTGGGGTGCCTCGGAAAATTTTAAATTCCGCACTGTCATTGTTTTGACAACCGGGGCATTCCCAACACTCCTCGGGCCCTTTGATGAAGAAGAACCGTTTATTCCAATCCAGAGAGCTGCTGGAGACAATGGTGGATAAAACTGAATGGTTCGAGCGTTGCGAAAAGTACACGAACCCTGCGTTGGAGGCCGAGGAATTGCTGACTTTAAAGAACTACCAAAAATTCTGGAAATTATCAAGTTTGCCTTTAGCCTTCATCAAGACGCTAAAGGCTATCAGGTATCCGATCGAGTTGGGAAGGATCTGCGCGGGAGCTAGAGAGAATACATCCAAAACTTGCTCGAGCAACAGTGCAAAAGGGATCCGCAACCCGTAAGAAAACTGCTTAGCGTAGAAGGCTTGTGTTGGTCCCAAAAGTGGTCAATGAGGTCTAGAGGGGGGGGGGGGGGGGGGGGTGAATAGACCTCTGAAACTTTAAAACTTTTTCTCTAACTTTTCAAATCAGCAGACTAAGTTGATCGAACTTGTGAAACTACTAAGCTGATCTCTTACAAAGCTTGAACATCAGAGTTGACCACTAGTCTGATATTACTCGTCTGTTTCAAATCAGATCAGAGTTTCAAAACTTGTATGCAGCGGATTTATCAAGTATGTTTTTCAAACAAGTTTATCTTTCAAAGTTTAACCCCTGTTTTATAAATTCCTCAATTTAAGATTGTTCTTTCAAAACAGTTTGTTTACTTATGAAAATATGCAAGATAAAACAAGTAATCAAACACAAGGAATTTTTATAGTGGTTATATGGATTTAAGTCCTTTAGTCCACTCTTCCAAGTCACAAAGATCTTGGGTTATACTAGAAAACACTAAGTTAACAGTATACAATGCTTGCGCAATTCAACAAATGAAAAGCCATAAGTGCGCTGTAAGAAATCACACAGAAATCCTACTCTCTGAAGCTAGATCACTCACTAAGATGGATCTACACTCCTCACGCTATTTTCAGTACAGGAGGTCACTCAGAAAACCTATACTAAGAAGTTATATCGCTTCACACATATGGATATACACTCCTTTACTTCTCAGTTGATGGTCACTTAGACAGGCAACGTTTGATCTTTGCTCTTCAACAAACAACTTTGTCAACAAATGACTTTGCTTACGATCAGACGACTCAACTGATGGATCTTGCTCTAAGGATGTGATCTTGATTTGTGCAAGTCTCTCTTCAGATCTTCAGTTAGTCTTCTATTTATACTCCTTGGATTTGAATTTCTGCCCGTTGAAGGAAGGCGGATTTACTCTTTTATCCTGAGCAACGGTCTTATTCTCTGACGGCAGCTTTTGCTTTTGCAGACTGTCTTCTGTACACTCTGCTGTACGGATATTCACTTTATGTCCAGTCGCATTTAATGCACTCAGCTGGTTACCGTTGATAAGCTCACTTCACCGACTTCACTTCGCTGATGGGAATGCTCGGCTGATAACCATTCTACTGATGATCACTCGGCTGATGGCTACTCGGCTGATTCAAGAATGAACACATCTATCTTGACTCGGCTGATGATAACCAATCTGATATCCCACTCGGCTGATTCGATTACTTCGCTTCAAGACCTTGAAATAGGTTTCACTAAGCTGTTCTTAGTTGATGACTTAACCTTCTGATCTTCTAAACCATTTTGGCCTTTTTGTCATCTTCAAAACCTTCTCTAATTTATACCAACAATTTTCCCCTTTTTGATGATGACAAAACCTTCAACTAAGAACGTCTTCTAAGTCTTCAGATTTAGTCTTAATACTCTGAGATGGAAATTATTGTTCTGATACAACTTTTAAAAAAAATACCAATGGTTGATTCTTTTTCCCTTTCTGATCTTCTGTTTAAAGGGTTCTTAGTTGCATCCTTTAATCTTCCCCCTTTTTGTCATCAACACCAAAACTTAGTTGCATCTCTTCTTCCCCTTTTTCTCTTCATAGGATTGCAAACTTAGTATACTGAAGACAGGTAGGTAGGTACTAGGCTGATCGAGGTAGTCTTCGTTGCTGTTTATCACTCCAGCTAGAAAATTCCCCCTAACTTCAAAAGTTGATACCACTTGATACCATTTATGGTCTGATTCCACTTGTAGTCTGATGCTACTTGCATGAATGTAAATCAGATTAGTCAGCTGATACCACTTGTTGGTGTGATAACGTTTGCTAATACCACTTGGTGTAGTATATTCTTGAATATCTCTTGGCTGTTGAGTTCCAGTCGGCTGATGAGAAGCAGTCTTCTGATAGCTTCATTTTGACTTATTGAAAACTTCATCTTTATTCAGTAGTACCGCTAGTCGTACACGTTCCCCCTGAGTTCAAGAGTCTGTAGTCAAGTAGTCTGATGAGAGTCAGTCTTGACAAGTATTCAGCCGTTGAATTTCAGTAAGCTGTTTTGGGTAAGTCTTCTGATAAGTTCCCCCTCAACTTATGAATCCAAAGTCAACGAACCAATTTCTTTTGTCACATGGTTGACTGATACCACTTGAATAGTTGTATCACTTGTTGCGAGCAGTTGTTGGTCTCTAATACCACTTATTATTCTTTGATAATCTTCAACTTTTCAACAATCTTGATTTCCTTGAAATCTCCAAATGTAGAGTCTACCACTTGAATTATACCAATTGTTGATACCACTTATTTGATAACACTTGTTGGTATATGCTTGTTGGTGAGACCACTTGTTGAACTTGGTGAAATTTGCAAGGCAGTCAACTCATCTTTGTCATCTCACATGTACTTCACCTGTGAAACATATGACAATTTTTGGTACCCCTTGTTTATTGGGTCCAGCATGGTTAGTACAACCTTTAACATGTGATGATCTAGTGACTTACGTTTTATCATGATAATACCACTTGCTGGTCATGATTAAAATAATGCTCATAAGCAAGGTAAGATGCATGAAATATGTGATAAGCATGCATATTGAACTGAGGATGGCAATCAGTACAGTGAACATGATCAACATGATAGTATGAATAAGCATAGTGCATGTCATAGTAGCAATTATTATAATGTGATTCAAATTCTTGCCAGATAATTCATTTTTGCCTCAATTTCTTACCTGAGTTATCTAATGACTCTCCTTAGATTCAGCAGACTTAACATTTTAATTTTTACTCCTATCAGCAACCTATTTCAGCTTACTCGGCTGATGGGTTTTAGTAGTCTGTTTAGTCTTAGGTAGCTTACTAGGTTTTCTAACCTATTGAGAATCAGTAGACTTCTTCTCTTAAGTCTCTGATTTCTTTTTATTTGGAGAATGATGCAATTTCTTCTTTTAGGTTTATATGTACTTTCAATACTAATTGCATACTCAGCTTTTAGAGTTTCATTCTCATGCTCAAGCTTTTTGTAGTCAGCTGATTCTTGAGGTTTTCAACCTGAAGTTTCAGTGATCTGATTCGCTCTTTTCAGCAGAGTCATCTCTTCATTAAGCTCGGCAAATGCGCAAACAATATTTGAATTTGTAATTCATCATTTATTCAAACGATTCAAATAGTGCATTTCATTTATAAGTAGAAGTTACCTCAGTTTCAGAATCATCAGATCCTATGGCAGTTAAGCATAAGGTTTCAGGTACTTCAAATTCTTTATCAGACGATTGACGGTCTGAATAAGATGTGCAGGAGTTTATTAGCTTTGCTGCATCAGCTAACTTTGATTTACTCTTTCTAAGCTTACGCTCCTTTTTGGCACGCTTTTCCTTTTCAGCAAACTTCTCAGATGATGAGTGTGGATGATCTTTGATCAGGAGTCCATACTCCTTTTCATAGCTGTCTCTAAGTTTTGCTTTTGAGGAATCCCTGTTTTCCTGAAAGTGATCAGAAGAAGATGAAGTAGCATTTTTATATTTTAATTTCATTTTCTTCTTGTAGAACTTCTCAAAATCCTTCAGCAGCAGGGTAATGTCGTCAGCAGTGTACGCTTTCTCTGAACTCAGCAGAGTCTTCTGTTTTGACTTGTCTGACGCCATTAGAGCAGCAGTAGGGTCTGAACTGGTTGACACTTCTAATCCCATTCTTGGCATCTTATACTCGTACGCTTTGAGAGATGAGAACAGTTCGGAAAGAGAAATCTTCTCTAAATCCCTTGATTCTTCCATGGCTGTCACCTTCATGTTGAATTTGGGTGGCAGGGCCTTGAGAACCTTCGTGGTGATCTCCTTGTTTGAAAACTTTTTACCAAGCCTTAGAACTTCGTTCAGAGTTTTGGTAAATCTGGTATCCATTTGATCAATCGTTTCACCAGACTTCATCTTGAAATTTTCAAACTCCTGAAGAGCCACACTGAGCTTGTGTTCTTTGATAACGTCGTTTCCTTCGCTTAGCTCGCAGACCTTATCCCACATCTCTTTGGCAGTTTTGAAATGCTTGATCTTCTGGAATCTTTCTTCGTCTACAGCTTTGAACATGATGAACTTCGCCTTTTTATCAAGATTTACTAACTTGATTTCTTTGGGTGTCAGCTCATCCAGCTCTTTGTCAAATATCTGATCTGGTTGGCCAGCAACCTTCACAGTCTTCTGGAATCTGAATGGTCCTTTTGTAATACATGTAAACATGTCTTCATTATAAGCAGCACGGAAGATTTCCATTCTGATTTTCCAATTTTCAAAGTCCATATGGCCAATGTGAGGAACATGGCTTATGCACTCCATTTTTCAAAAAGTTTTGATTTTTCAAAATATGCTCTCTTTTTGAAAAACACACTAAGGATCAAGTTCGTTTGATCAGGCAGAGGATCAGATGAACCAATCTGCTCTGATACCACTTGTTGGTCCCAAAAGTGGTCAATGAGGTCTAGAGGGGGGGGGGGGGGGTGGTGAATAGACCTCTGAAACTTTAAAACTTTTTCTCTAACTTTTCAAATCAGCAGACTAAGCTGATCGAACTTGTGAAACTACTAAGCTGATCGCGCACAAAGCTTGAACAGCAGAGTTGACCACTAGTCTGATTTTACTCGTCTGTTTCAAATCAGATCAGAGTTTCAAAACTTGTATGCAGCGGATTTATCAAGTGTGTTTTTCAAACAAGTTTATCTTTCAAAGTATAACCCCTGTTTTATAAATTCCTCAATTTAAGATTGTTCTTTCAAAACAGTATGTTTACTTATGAAAATATGCAAGATAAAACAAGTAATCAAACACAAGGAATTTTTATAGTGGTTATATGGATTTAAGTCCTTTAGTCCACTCTTCCAAGTCACAAAGATCTTGTGTTATACTAGAAAACACTAAGTTAACAGTATACAATGCTTGCGCAATTCAACAAATGAAAAGCCACAAGTGCGCTGTAAGAAATCACACAGAAATCCTACTATCTGAAGCTAGATCACTCACTAAGATGGATCTACACTCCTCACGCTATTTTCAGTATAGGAGGTCACTCAGAAAACCTATACTAAGAAGTTATATCGCTTCACACATATGGATATACACTCCTTTACTTCTCAGTTGACGGTCACTTAGACAGGCAACGTTTGATCTTTGCTCTTCAACAAACAACTTTCTCAACAAATGACTTTGCTTACGATCAGACGACTCAACTGATGGATCTTGCTCTAAGGATGTGATCTCGATTTGTGCAAGTCTCTCTTCAGATCTTCAGTTAGTCTTCTATTTATACTCCTCGGATTTGAATTTCTGCCCGTTGAAGGAAGGCGAAATTACTCTTTTATCCTGAGCAACGGTCTTATTCTCTTACGGCAGCTTTTGCTTTTGCAGACTGTCTTCTGTACACTCTGCTGTACGGATATTCACTTTATGGGAATGCTCGGCTGATGACCATTCTCCTGATGATCACTCGGCTGATGGCTACTCGGCTGATTCAAGAATGAACACATCTATCTTGACTCGGCTGATGATAACCAATCTGATATCCCACTCGACTGATTCTGTTATTTCGCTTCAAGACCTTGAGATAGGTTTCACTAAGTTGTTCTTAGTTGATGACTTAACCTTCTGATCTTCAAAACCATTGTGACGTTTTTGTCATCTTCAAAACCTTCTCTAATTTATACCAACAGCTTGGCATCCTTCTGGAGGCTCATTGACCAGTTGAGAGGAAATCGGGATAACCAGCGAGTAACCCGCGGGGAGATACTTCCCTATCTCAGCCTCGAGTTCTGCCTCGCTGTTGGTCCCAAGTGGTCAGATGAGGTCTAGAAGGGGGGGGGGGGGGGGAGGGGTTAATATACCTCTTAAAAATTTACCTTTTAAAATTCTCCAACTTTTCTGACAGCAGACTAAGCTGATCAGGAATCGTACGTTGACTATGTTGATCTCGCACAAAGCTTTGAACAGGAGAGTTGACCACTCTTCTGATTTCACTCAGCTGATTTTATCAAAATCATAGTTTTAAAATAACTAACTTGCAGCGGATTTGTCAAGTGTTTTTCACAAGTAGTTTTCTTTAACTTTGAAATAGTTTTATCCCCAGTTTTAACAAACTCCTTTTTAAAACTTTTCCAGCAGTTAACCTTTAAGTGTTTTAAATATGCTCTTTCAAATATGCAGAAAATTATGCAAGTAAAAACACAAAGGATTTTTATAGTGGTTATATGGATAGAAATCCTTTAGTCCACTCTTCCAAGTCACTTAGATCTTGGGTTATACTATAGTAACACAGATTACAGTATACAATGCTTGCGCCGATCAACAAATGAAAAGGCCACAAGTTCGTTCTAGGAAATCACAAAGAAGTCCTATACTACAAAGCTTTATCACTCACAAAGATGGATAACAGCTTCTCACAACACGATTCAAACAAAATCACTCAGATTTATAAGTATTTTCTGTTTTCTCTCTATTCTGCTTCGTCAACAAATGACTCGGCTGATGAGTGTTATGTTCTTGAGTTTGAGACTTAGAAGAATTCTGCTTCAGATTTTTGCTCTCAAAATGTGTTGTCTCTTATTCTTCAACTCACGAACTGAACTATTTATACTTGAGATTTGAAAATCTGCCCGTTGAGAGATCGACAGGTGTCCAAATCCTCGAGTACTGGTCCTTCTGCAGAAACGGCTACCTGCGACTGAACACTGTACACTCTGCTGTACCTTCTGTCAGTCCGCATTAAATGCACCAAGCTGATACGAGATTTCTCTTCAATCATTTGTCACAAATACCCTTCCTCTTCAGCATTTATTACTCCAAGTGCATTTATTACCGTTGCACTAACTTCTGATCCACTTCCACTCTGCTGATCGAAATCACTCATCTGGTGCATACTCGGCTGATCCCAAACTTGAACTAATCTGATTTGAGTCGGCTGATAGTCCACCAGTCTGATTCCTTCTTCAGCAACAGATCAGTAGTCTTCTGGACCATATTTGACTAGTCTGAAATACTTCTTCCTTGGTCAAATATCTTCTAAGGTTTGTACTAAGTTTCCATACTTAGCTGATGACTTTGAAAATCATCAAAACCTCCCTTCACTTCAAAGTCTTCATCTTCATCCAACAATTTCCCCCTTTTTGATGATGACAAAACTTCAGCCAAGTACTTGTACTTAAAACTAAAGTTGAGTCCTCAAAAATTTCTGAGATAGAAATTATGTATTGGAAGCTTGAACTTTTATATATGATGTTGGTCCCAAGTGGTCAGATGAGGTCTAGAGGGGGGGGGGGGGGGTGAATAGACCTCTTTAAAAATTTATCTTTTAAAATCTTCTAACTTTTCTGTCAGCAGACTAAGTTGATCAGTAATCGTAAGTTGACTATGCTGATCTCGCACAAAGCTTTGAACAGCAGAGTTGACCACTCTTTAGACAGTCATGTTCTTCATGAAGCAACTGTTCAACAGGAAGAAGACCCTGCTGAACTTCAACAAGAAGAGGAACCTGCTGAATCATCACACCCTGCTCCTACTGCTGACTTGCATTCCTCACTGATGGAATCAATGCAGCTGCTGATTGAAACTGCCATAAAGGAGATGGAGTCAAGGAATCAGCTGATGATCAAGCAAATGCAGGAAGAGACTGCAAAAATGGTTAAGGATGCCATTGAAGATTTTCCTCTACCACCAGACAACTCCCTGCTGTTGACTCAGAGTATATTGAACTTAAGCAGAAATGTTGAAGATGTGAAGGCTGATGTAGGTCATCTGCATTCTGCCCTTCAAAGGCATGAGTCTGACATTGCTGGGATTGGAAGGGTCATGACACAAGTTGGTGAAGCAGAGATTGAGAAGAATATTGCCTTGATGCAAGAGTTTACTGCTGTCACTACCAAAGCTCAATCTGAAATATCAACACTTCAACTGAATGTTGATTGCCTGAATGACCAAGCTGGTGAGTTAAAAACAAATCAACTTCGCATGGAAGCTGCTCAACTTCGCATGGAAACTACTCTAACTCATCACTGTGCTGAACAACGAGTTATGGATTCAAACATCAAGAAGCTTTGTGCTGCTGTCAACATAACTCCTGATCAACTCAACCCTGCTACTGATGACAAAAAGGGGGAAGAGGAATCAGCTAAGAAGACTGTTGATGCTGCAACTATTCAAGTACAAGACCAACGGGCTGCTGCTGAAAAGCCAAGTGAAGAAGAAGTACTTGAAAAGAAAGCTGAAGATGGAGCTGATGATAAAGTAGAGCCCAATGATGTAGCTAAAACTGACAAGGAGTTAGCTGCCTCCAAGTACTCTGCTGAAGAACAGCTTAATCCAGACGTTAAGTATAAAAGGATTGAGGACATCAAAGCAAGATTTGAAGCTGAAGAAAGAAAAGAAAAATTAAAAGGTCTTGCTGATGCCTTCTCATCTGGTGAAGATGAAGAAAGTAGTGAAGAAGTTGAAGAAGAAAAGGATGAAGAAGAAGATGAAGAAGCTGAGGACTAGACTAGATTACTAGACTAAGTCATCTATTGAAAATTTTGTAACCAGCTTTCTTTACTTGTAATTTTTCACTTAAGTCTACTTTTGCTTGTAACTTGTACTGTAATTTTAAAAGATCATATCTATAAAAAGTTCAAGCTTCCAACACATCATTTCTATCTCAGAAATTTTTGAGGACTCGACTTTAGTTTTAGGTACAGGTACGTAGCTGAAGTTTTGTCATCATCAAAAAGGGGGAAATTGTTGGATGAAGATGAAGACTTTGAAGTGAAGGGAGGTTTTGATGATTTCCATAAGTCATCAGCTAAGTGGAAGCTTAGTAAAAACCTTAGAAGATATTTGACCAAGGAAGAAGTAATTCAGACTAGTCAAATATGGTCCAGAAGACTACTGATCTGTTGCTGAAGAAGGAATCAGACTGGTGGACTATCAGCCGACTCAAATCAGATTAGTTCAAGTTTGGGATCAGCCGAGTACACATCAGACGAGTAACTTCGATCAGCAGAGTGGAAGTGGATCAGAAGTTAGTGCAACGGTAATAAATGCACTTGGAGTAATAAATGCTGAAGAGGAAGGGTATTTATGACAAATGATTGAAGAGAAACCTCGTATCAGCTTGGTGCATTTAATGCGCATTTAATGCGAAGCGACAGAAAGTACAGCAGAGTGTACAGTGTTCAGTCGCAGCAGCCGTTTCTGCAAAAAGGACCAGTACTCGAGGATTTTCAGCTGCTGATCTCTCAACGGGCAGATTTTCAAATCTCTTGTATAAATAGTTCAGTTCGTGAGTTGAGGAAGAAGACACAACACAGAGACAACTTTTTGAGAGCAAAAATCTGAAGCAAAATTCTTCTAAGTCTCAAACTCAAGAACAGAGCACTCATCAGCCGAGTCATTTGTTGACAAAGCAAAATAGAGAGAAAACAGAAAATACTTATAAATCTGAGTGATTTGTTTGAATCGTGTTGTGAGGAGCTATTATCCATCTTTGTGAGTGATAAAGCTTCGTAGTATAGGACTTCTTTGTGATTTCCTGTAACGAACTTGTGGCCAGTTCATTTGTTGTTTGGCGCAAGCAGAGTATACTGTAATCTGTGTGATTTAGTATAACCCAAGATCTAAGTAACTTGGAAGAGTGGACTAAAGGATTTCTATCCATATAACCACTATAAAAATCCTTTGTGTTTTTACTTGCATTATTTTCTGCATATTTGAAATAGCATATTTAAAACACTTAAAGGTTAACTGTTGAAAGGTTTTCAAAGGAGTTTATAAAAACTGGGGATAAAACTATTTCAAAGTTAAAGAAAACTACTTGTGAAAAACACTTGATAAATCCGCTGCAAGTTAGTTATTTTAAAACTCTGATTTTGATAAAATCAGCTGAGTGAAATCAGAAGAGTGGTCAACTCTGCTGTTCAAAGTTACTCGTCTGATGTGTACTCGGCTGATCCCAAACTTGAACTAATCTCATTTGAGTCGGCTGATAGTCCACCAGTCTGATTCCTTCTTCAGCAACAGATCAGTAGTCTTCCGGACCATATTTGACTGGTCTGAATTACTTCTTCCTTGGTCAAATATCTTCTAAGGTTTGTACTAAGCTTCCACTTAGCTAATGACTTATGGAAATCATCAAAACCTCCCTTCACTTCAAAGTCTTCATCTTCATCCAACATATGATTTTGAAAAATTACAGTACAAGTTACAAGCAAAAGAACTTTAAGTCAAAAATTACAAATGGAGTAAGCTGGTTACATAAATTCAACAGATGACCTAGTCTAGTCCTCAGCTTCTTGATCTTCTTCTTCTTCCTCTTCTTCAACTTCAACTTCATCACTACTTTCATCTTCACCACTAGAGAAAGCATCAGCAAGACCCTTTAATTTTTCTCTTCTTTCATCAGCTTCAAATCTTGCTTTAATGTCCTCAATCCTCTTATACTTCACGTATGGATTAAGCTGTTCTTCAGCAGAGTACTTAGAGGCAGCTAACTCTTTGTCAGTCTTAGCTACATCCTTGGGCTCTACTTTATCATCGGCTTCATCTTCAGCTTCCTCTTCAAGGACTTCATCTTCTTTTGGCTTTTCAGCAGCAGCCCGTTGGTCTTTTACTTGAACAGTTGCAGCAACAACAGTCCTCTTAGCTGATTCCTCTTCCCCTTTTTTGTCATCAGCAGCAGGGTTGAGTTGATCAGGAGTTATGTTGACAGCAGCACACAGCTTCTTGATGTTTTGATCCATAACTTGTTGTTCAGCACAGTGATGATTCAAAGTAGTCTCCATGCGAAGTTGATTAGCTTCCATGCGAAGTTGATTTGATTTTAACTCACCAGATTGGTCATTTAGACAATCAACATTCAGTTGAAGTGTTGATATTTCACTTTGAGCTTTATTAGTGACAGCAGTGAACTCTTGCATTAAGGCAACATTATTCTCAATCTCTGCTTCACCAACCTGTTTCATGACTCTTGCAATCCCAGCAATGTCAGACTCATGTCTTTGAAGAGTAGAGTGCAGATGACCCACATCAGCCTTCACGTCTTCAATATTTCTGCTCATGTTCAATATGCTCTGAGTCAACATCAGGGAGTTGTCTGGTGGTAGAGGAAAGTCTTCTATGGCGTCCTTAACCATTTTTGCAGTCTCTTCCTGCATTTGCTTAATCATCAGCTGATTCCTCATCTCCATCTCCTTCATAGCATTTTCAATCAGCAGCTGCATTGACTCCATCAGCGAGGAATGCAAGTCAGCAGTAGGAGCAGGGTGTGATGATTCAACAGGTTCCTCCTGTTGAACAGGTGCTTCATGAAGAACAGGACTCTCTTCAGCTTTCCACTCCAAAGCTAAATGAACTAAGTCCTTGACCTCAGCAGGCAGCTTAGTTGATGTATCCAAGTTGATCTCCTCAGCTTGCTGGTCTTTCTTTGGTTCTTCATCTTCTGGCTCATCAGATATGTGGATTATCTCAATACCATCAGTAGACACAACAGTCCTCTGATAAATCAAGTCAGCTGGTACGAAAGGTGAAGTAGTCTGTTGAATACTCAGTTTTTCTTGATAAGTACTGATCTCTGAGCCATAGGCAATTTGCTGTAAACTTAGCAGACTAGGCATTGAACTTGACATTCCTGGTTCAAACCTTGATCTCTCAGCCCATTTCTCCAATGTTGTGTAAACAACAATCTTGACTGCTCTATCAACGCGGTCATCAGCAGGACCAAGTTTCTTTGGAATTGAATCCTTGATAGCAGTCGCCTCCTGACTTACAATGACTCTTGCAAGGTCATGTAGTCTGTCCCTACAAAATTTGAGTCCAACGCCTTGGCAACAGAAGTGGTTTGCAACCAGTTTAAGACCCATCTTCCTTCTGTAGCAAACTCCTTCCAGGCTTGAATCTCTTCCTCAGATTTGTTCAATCTGTACTCTCTCCATCTGTTATATCTGATCTTTTCAGGGAGAAAAGTAGTCCTTGATTGAAACAACTGGTTTAGCCTTTCCAGCTCAGCTTCAAATTTCTTGAAGGCAGCAGAGTCACTCTGAACAATTGCTATTGCTCGTCTGACTTCAGACTTCTTTCTCTTAATTGGCTCTGCCCTTGGTAGAACAAATTGTCCTTCCTTAGGCTTTCCTCCAATTACTATGCCTTCTGACCTCCTTGGTCCATAGGCCTCCTTTTTGCTATCCTCCAAAGCTTTAGCCAAGTCTGCTTCCTCCTTGGCAGCTAATTCAGCTTCTGTCATATTCTTGACATCAGCTTCCTTCTTGCTAGCTTCTAAAGCTCTCTTTAACTCAGCTTCATCACGCTTTCTTTGCTCAGCCTCCTCTCGCTTCTTCTTGTGATAAGCTGGTACTTTTGCCTTGCCAGTTCTTTTCTTCCTGGCAGCTCTGGATTCAACAACTGGTGCCACATCTGTTGGTTCTGGAGCAGCAATTGCTACTGGTGCAGCAGCAATAGGTTCAAGGATCTGCACTTCAGGATCCTTTTGAGGTTCAGCAACCTCAGCTGTTGGTGTAGAAGTCTGTTGTGCTTGTTCATCAGCTGACTTTACTTCAGCAGACTTCTTCACTGTTTCAACAGGTCTCTCAGCAGATGGAGGACTTTCTCTAACTAGCTCAGAAAGTTCAGTGTCTTCTTCTATGAACGTCATCTTCTTTCTGGCAGTCTTCTTTGTGAAATGAACAGCAGCAATAGATGTAGCAGTGTCTTTCATGGCACTCCTTGTCCTTTTTGCCACGTTCTCAGCTGGTAGCTCAGCTGAAACTGTTCTTTCAGGAGATGAACTAACCTCCATTTGATTTATCTCCTTGACCATTTCATCAACAATCAAGTCAACAACATCATTTCTTTTGGATACTACTGTTCTGGCTTGAACAGCAGGCTTAGCTGTTTGAACAGTAGACTGAGTAGTCTGATTTACTGTCTTAGGCTTCTTGGCAGCAGCAGGCTTCTCTGCCTTTCCTTTAGCCTTTCTTTTTGGATTCGTCAGTACCTTGACATCAACCTTAACAGGCTCATACATCTTCATCTCCTTTAATGCATGAACTGTCTTCCCATTTACAAGGGGACAACGAAGAGTCATGAGCAGATGACTCAACATTATCACATGGCCATTTTTCTTCAACGCCAAAATATAGAAAAAGTGAACAGCCCAATTGACTGGCAGTCCATAGTAAATGCAAGCCATTGTTTGGTACCTTCTTCTAGGTAGCCCATCTAGAGAGCTAGTATAACATTCAAAAATCTTCGCAATAATGTCTGCGAACCTCTGAAACTTATCCTTCAACTGAGTCTTCATCAAGGTTCCAGTCATCTCCTCTCCCTCCTTCGCACAAACTTTCCAAAATTCTTCCTCCTTCTCTGAACCCAGAGTAAATACTTCTCCTCCTTTATTCTTCAGGCCATAAATCTCACTAAGAACAGCAGGAGAGACACAGATAGTCTTATCTCCTACAGTAGCCACCATCGTTATCTTGGTTAAATCATTCTTTCTGGTTTTGTAGAACTCAGCCACATTTTCAGTAAATACATAATCTTCATGAGCCTCCAAAACTTTTACCAATGTTGCCTCGTTGATTTTAACCATTATTTCCTTCATTAGAGGAGTTCCAGAAGCATGGAACTTCTCGTAGTTCAAGTAGCGTCCTTCAGCTCCGACCATTTTGATGAATTTCAAGTGGTTTGTGAAGATTTAGAATGCTTTAAGACAGAAGGCAGAAAAATCAGTAACTTCTTTTTCACTTAAGAGAATTTTGGGTGCGTAAGGTTTACCCTTCTGATCAGATCTGGATTTATAGATTTTGAATTGCATCGGTTTCCGTGTTTTACGTGAACGGCTTGATTTAATCTGTCAGTTTCTAATCGTGCGAGCGAGAGTTGCGGAATTCAAAAATTCATTAATTATGTCAGACAGGCGGGAATTTGAAACGCCACTTGTCTGTTACTTATAAAAGCTTGCTATTGATAAAAACGTTTTTAATACAACAATTTAGATATAAGCTGACATAAATAAAAACAGATGAGTAAAACAATACTTATCTGATAGACGATTTGTCTGATACAATATATCACTAGTGAAAGCCAATATCTAGTGATCTTCCTTTGTTGTTTGTCAATCCAGCAAGATAATTAATCTTCAAATCTTCAAGAATTAAGAACAAATCTTCTGATTAAAACAACTTCAACTAACTGTCATCAAAGATTTCATCTTTAAAACAGGAGTACCGCTAGTCTTACACGTTCCCCTTGAATTCAAGAATTTATCAGTCAACTAGTCTGTTGAGAGTCAATCTTCTTGAAGTACAGTGCTTGTTGATATCCGATTAGTCAGCTGTTGAACCCAGTCTTCTGATAGGTTCCCCCTCAGCTTATGAATCCAAATTTAACAAGCCTAATTCCACTCTTAGAGTAGAAAATCTTGCATCACTCAATGGTTTGGTGAAAATGTCAGCAATCTGATTGTCTGTATGAACATACTCAATAATAACATTTCCTTTTTCAACATGGTCTCTGATGAAGTGATGTTTGATCTCAATATGCTTAGTCCTGGAATGATTAGTAGTATTCTGAGTAAGTGAGATTGCACTTGTATTGTCACAGTAGATGGGGATTTCACTAATCTTGAGATTATAGTCTTCTAATTGATGCTTCAACCAAAGTATTTGTGCACAACATGCTCCAGCAGCAATGTATTCAGCTTCAGCAGTAGATATGGATACTGAAGTCTGTTTCTTACTCATCCATGAGATCAGACGACTGCCTAAAAATTGACAAGTACCTGTAGTACTCTTCCTATCAATTTTGCAGCCAGCAAGGTCAGAATCTGAATATCCAATAAGTTCAAATCCTGATTCCCTTGGGTACCACAATCCCAATTCTTGTGTGCCTTTGCTAAGAGATGAGATTCCTTAGGATATGATTGAAATCTCGCACAAACCCCAACAGAATACATAATATCAGGTCTGCTAGCTGTTAAGTATAACAGTGACCCAATTATGCCTCTGTACTTGGTAATGTTAACTGATTTGCCACCTTCATCCTTGTCCAGACGAAGACCAGTGGACATAGGAACATTAACAGATGAGCTAGTTTCCATACCAAATTTCTTGAACAGATATTTTGTGTACTTTGCTTGATTAATAAAAATACCATCAGGTAGCTGTTTAACTTGTAATCCAAGAAAGTAATTCAGTTCTCCCATCATGCTCATTTCAAACTTGTTCTGCATCAGCTTAGAGAACCTTTCACACATCTGTTTGTTAGTTGAACCAAAAATAATATCGTCCACATATATTTGTACCAACAATATATGATTATCCCATTCAATAGTGAACAAGGTTTTGTCTACTTTACCCTTGCGAAATCCTTTGACTAAAAGAAAATCAGATAAAGTATCATACCATGCTCTTGGAGCCTGTTTTAGTCCATATAGAGCTTTCTTCAGACGATACACCTTGTCTCCTTGTTGATAAACTTCAAAACCAGGAGGTTGTTCAACATAAACTTCCTCTTGCAATTCTCCATTGAGAAAATCAGACTTCACATCCATCTGATAGATAGTGAAGTTCTTGTAAGCAGCATAGACTAAGAATAATCTGATCGCTTCAAACCTTGCAACAGGTGCGAATGTCTCATCAAAATCAATGCCTTCCTCTTGGCAATAACCTTTGGCAACTAGTCTTGCTTTGTTTCTGGTAACAATACCATCTTCATTCATTTTATTCCTGAATATCCACTTAGTGCCAATTACTCTTTGATGAGTAGGTCTGGGAACTAAGTACCAGACTTCATTCCTTTCAAATTGATTCAACTTTTCTTGCATTGCTTCAATCCAGTGAGAATCACTAAGAGCTTCATCAATCAACTTAGGCTCAATTTGTGAAAGAAAACTTACAAACATTGTTTCATTTGCAGTTGCCCTTCTAGTTCTCACTCTATCCAAAGGATCACCAATCACTAAGTCAGGTGGGTGATCTCTGAGCCATCTGATATCAGGTTGCAAATCTGGATGTTGTCCTCTTGATTGATCTTGCAACACTACTGTTGGAGTCTCAGTAGTAGTCTGTTGAACAGTTATGGTCTGTTGAACAGTCTCTGGTCTGTCAGCTGTTTGCAACTCCTCTGTTAGACAATCAGCAGACTGATTTTGAACAGCACTTGAGTTAACAGCTTGAGTTAAATCAGGTAGTATGATGGGTGCATATTCTTCCTTTCTTTCCATACTCAATTTCTGAAGGTCAGCAGATATCTCTGGGATTGCACTTTGATTCTTTTCAGAAGATTGGCTTGGTTCATCAAATACTACATGAATAGATTCTTCTACAAGTAAAGTTCTTTTGTTAAACACTCTATAAGCTTTACTAACAGTAGAGTAACCTACAAAAACAGTTTCATCAGCCTTTTCTGCAAATGCAGTAAGGTGATTTTTCCCATTATTCAAAACATAACATTTACAACCAAAAATCCTAAGATAATGTAAATTAGGCTTTCTGTTGTTCCATAGCTCATAAGGTGTCTTGTTTTGACTTTTGTTGATCATACATCTGTTCTGTGTATAACATGTTGTATTTGTGGTTTCTGCCCAGAATCTTTGGGGCAGCTTTGCTTCAGCTATCATTGTCCTGGTAGCTTCCTTTAGAGTTCTGTTTCTCCTTTCAGCAACTCCATTTTCTTGAGGGGTTCTGGCAGCAGAGTACTCGTGATTGATTCCTCTGGAGTTACAATACTCTTCAACAGTAGAGTTTGTAAATTCAGTCCCTCTATCTGATCTGATCTTCAATGTTCTTAGACTCTTTTCATTCTGGATCAGCTCCATCAGATTAGTAAGATGTTCCTTGGTTTCACTTTTCTTCTTCATGAAAATCACCCAAGTAAATCTTGAAAAGTCATCCACAACAGCTAGGCAGTATTTCTTTCCACCATTGCTGATAGGATCAATAGGGCCAAACAAATCCATATGTAACAGCTCCAAAATTCTGGTCGAAGATTGGTGCTTCTTGCTTTTGAAAGTGGACTTCACTTGTTTACCCTTCTGACATGCGTCACAAAGCTTGTCTTTGCTCATGACTGTCTTTGGAATTCTTTCTACCAGATCATTCTTTATCAATCTGTTTATGGTCTTGAAATTCAAATGATTCATTCTTTTGTGCCACATCCAACTGATTTCACTTGGTGTAGAAGCCACCAAACAAACATTAGAATTCTTGTCCACAGAATTCCAGTCGACTACATAGATATTTCCATGTCTTCTTCCAGATAAAATAACCTTATTTGTTCCAACTTGTTCAACATAGCACTTATCTGATGAAAACACTACAGAAAATCCCTTGTCACAAAATTGACTTATGCTCAGCAGATTGTACTTCAGGCCATTAACATAAGAGACGTCAGATATCTCTATGTTTCCTTTGATGAGCTTTCTAACAGCAACAACCTTGCCTTCTTTGCTGTCTCCAAAAGTAACTCTTGGACCATTCACAGCAACATCATCTTCCAGTTCATGTATGTCTCCACACATGTGCCTTGAACATCCACTGTCCAAGAACCATTTCTTCACTACTTTACTCCTACTCCTAATCCTAACCTACAAAACAAAATAAAATTGTTTTAGGTACCCTTTATTGAGAGGGTCCTGGTGGATTAGTGTCACCTTTGACAACCCAAGATGTTGAAGTCTTAGGCTTCTTAGGCTTTAGAGTTTTAGCAGGAGCATGAGCAACTTCATTTTCATCATAATCAGCAGGCATGTTATGTTGATAATCATTATGATGAGGATAAGGCTCATAAGCAGGATAAGATGCATGATAAGCAGGGTAAGCATGCATTGGTTGATGAGCAGGATATGCAGCATAATAAGGTGGATAATGAGGTGCAGCATAATAAGGTGAGTAAGCAGGTTGCACATAATAAGACTCATTTCCATACCAAGCATTTTTGTTATAATTTCTTTGCTTCTTAGGTCTGCTCTTTACTTGCTCTTTAACAGAAGACTTAGCTTTACTTGTCTGATTGGTTTTACTCTTATCAGCAGACTTCTTAGGACTATTCTGCTGTTTGGTTTTACCAGTCTGTTTTTCATTTTCAGGCTTTTTACCCTTTTTAGCCTTAGGAGGACTCTTCTCCTTTTTCTCAATTTCCAGTGAAGTAGATTTAGCAGTCTGAACATACAAGATAACATTATTGTTATCAGCAGATATAAATTTCTCAGTTTTGTTCAGTTCTAAATTTTCTTTTACTAAGGGTGCACTCTGTTCATTTGATTTATCTATTGACACAGCAGACGACTTAGGAATAGACGACTTACTATGTAAAGATATTCTAGCTTCAAGTTCCTTGATTTGTCCCTTGTAAACTTCACATTCTGCTCTCAGAGATTCACATTCATGCGAAAGCTTTTTATACATAGCTGATTCGTTGGGTTTTTCAACACTACGTCAGTTTAGCATTTTTTTTTTCAGCAGAATCATCTCGTCCTTAAGCTTAGCAAATTCATTAACAACATCTGCTTTGTTGTTCATCATTTGTTCAAATGAACTAAACAGTTCAAGTTCACTTTCAGAGAGTATTACCTCATTGTCAGAATCATCAGATTCCTTGGCCATGAGACAGAGCAGAGCAGGTGTTTCTTCAAAAATAGAGTCATCACTCGACGTGCCTGATTCTGAGTTAGATGAGTAGATGGCTGCCATCTTTTCAGCTTCAGCCAACAACACTTTGCTTTTCTGGTATCTCTTCTCTCTTCTCTCTTCTCTCTTCTCTCTTTTCTTTGTTTCTTTTCCTCCTCAGTGTACTTCTCAGCTTTAGGATATGGGCAGTCCTTGATGAAATGTCCCAATTTCCTGCAATTATAGCACATCATTTGGATTTACAATCATCCTTAATATCATGAGAATTAGAGGTAGGTTTAGAAGTAGAAGCATTGTTATATTTGTTCTTCATTTTTCTTTTGTAGAACTTTTTGAACCCGTTCAATAACAAGGCTACATCGCCAGCAGTGTACTCCTTCTTGTTCAGTACTGTGGCCTCATCAGATGAGTCCACTTCTCTACTCTTTCCGGCTGATCTTCTAGTTCTTTCTGCAGCGACCAGGGCAGCAGTGGGGCCAGAAGTTGAGGTCTCTTCTATTCCCATTCTTGGCATTTTATACTCGTACGCCTTGAGTACAGAAAATAGCTCCGTCAGTGAGATCTTCCCCAGATCCCTTGATTCTTCCATCGCTGTGATCTTCATGTTGAACTTTGGTGGTAGCACCTTTAAGACTTTCAGAGTGATCTCCTTATCAGTAAATGTCTTTCCCAACTTTAGTACGTTGTTCAACACTTTTGTAAACCTTGAATCCATCTGGTCAATGGTTTCTCCAGGTTTCATTTTGAAGTTCTCAAACTTCTCCATGGCAACACTCAGATTGTGTTCTTTAATGGAGTCGTTCCCTTCGCTCATGTCACGGACTTTGTCCCACATCTCCTTAGATGTTTTGCAATGTTTGACCTTTCATTGTCCAGGGCCTTGGTCATGATGAAGATTCCAACCTTGTCAAGATTATTCAGCTTGATTTCATCAGGTGTCATCTCTTCAACGTCTTTTTCAACGACCTTGTCTTGGCCATCAACTTTGATTGTTTTGGTGAGTTTGATTGGACCTTGAGTTATGCATCTGTACATATTATCATTGTAAGCAGTAAGGAAAATTTTCATGCGTATTTTCCAGTCCTCAAAGCTCATACCGCCTATGTGGGGAACAAGGCTAATACAATCCATTTTTCAAAAAATTTTGTTTTTCAAAAAGATGCTCTTTTGAAAACTTTTGAAAACCTTTGAAAAACACTCTAGGATCAAGTTCGTTGATCAGGCAAATGATTCAGATGAACCACCTGCTCTGATACCACTTGTTGGTCCCAAGTGGTCAGATGAGGTCTGGGGGGGGGGGGGGGGGGGGTGAATAGACCTCTTAAAATTTACCTTTTAAAATTCTTCAACTTTTCTGACAGCAGACTAAGCTGATCAGGAATCGTAAGTTGACTATGCCGATCTCGCACAAAGCTTTGAACAGCAGAGTTGACCACTCTTCTGATTTCACTCAGCTGATTTTATCAAAATCAGAGTTTTAAAATAACTAACTTGCAGCGGATTTGTCAAGTGTTTTTCACAAGTAGTTTTCTTTAACTTTGAAATAGTTTTATCCCCAGTTTTAACAAACTCCTTTTTAAAACTTTTCCAGCAGTTAACATTTAAGTGTTTTAAATATGCTCTTTCAAATATGCAGAAAATTATGCAAGTAAAAACACAAAGGATTTTTATAGTGGTTATATGGATAGAAATCCTTTAGTCCACTCTTCCAAGTCACTTAGATCTTGGGTTATACTATAGTCACACAGATTACAGTATACAATGCTTGCGCCGATCGACAAATGAAAAGGCCACAAGTTCGTTATAGGAAATCACAAAGAAGTCCTATACTACAAAGCTTTATCACTCACAAAGATGGATAACAGCTTCTCACAACACGATTCAAACAAAATCACTCAGATTTATAAGTATTTTCTGTTTTCTCTCTATTCTGCTTCGTCAACAAATGACTCGACTGATGAGTGTTCTGTTCTTGAGTTTGAGACTTAGAAGAATTCTGCTTCAGATTTTGCTCTCAAAATGTGTTGTCTCTTATTCTTCAACTCACGAACTGAACTATTTACACTTGAGATTTGAAAATCTGCCCGTTGAGAGATCGACAGGTGTCCAAATCCTCGAGTACTGGTCCTTCTGCAGAAACGGCTACCTGCGACTGAACACTGTACGCTCTGTTGTACCTTCTGTCAGTCCGTATTAAATGCACCAAGCTGATACGAGGTTTCTCTTCAATCATTTGTCATAAATACCCTTCCTCTTCAGCATTTATTACTCCAAGTGCATTTATTACCGTTGCACTAACTTCTGATCCACTTCCACTCTGCTGATCGAAATCACTCGTCTGATGCATACTCGGCTGATCCCAAACTTGAACTAATCTGATTTGAGTCAGCTGATAGTCCACCAGTCTGATTCCTTCTTCAGCAACAGATCAGTAGTCTTCTGGACCATATTTGACTAGTCTGAAATACTTCTTCCGTGGTCAAATATCTTCTAAGGTTTGTACTAAGTTTCCATACTTAGCTGATGACTTTGGAAATCATCAAAACCTCCCTTCACTTCAAAGTCTTCATATTCATCCAACACTCGCTCTCGACCGGATCGTATGCACTAGAAATCTCATCGACCCGTTTTTCAGTTTTCTGAACCCGACCTTTAGCGGTGGTCTTCTTCGGGATGGCAGCAAGGTCGAGGATTCTCACGGTACAACCTCTTCCAACCGTGTATCTCATTATTTCATGCTTTCCCAGTGCCTCGGTCGAGCCCTCTTCGCTATCGGAATCAGCGTTTTCTTCACCTTCTCCTTCATGCTCGGTGTTCGGCTCGACGTCTTGTTCTCCATCCCCATCGTGCTCAGGGTTCTGTTGACCGGACGTTCCCTCGCCGGCATCCGACCCCAAGACCCGTTCAACTTGGTCGACGATCTTATTCGCCTCGTCAAAAGAGTTTTCCGTAGCTTTGTACGTATTAATGAGATCGTCCATTGACCCTAAGTCGGAATCTGATCTCGGAGGAATATTGGTTTGAATCTCTGGGTTTTCGGAGTTAGACATGCTAGATAGAGGTTATCGTGATGGTCGACAAGAAATATTGGTCTTTATAGATGTAAATGCTCCGATCTGCAGTAAGTTGGGAAGATGTACGCGTCTCTTCAGGTCAACGCATATATATAAAGGTTAAAAGGGTAAATTGCAAATTAAACCCCGAGTAACCGCGACGGTTAAGCTTCCACTCAGTAAATTGAAGGTTATCTTTTCATAAATGGCATTTACGGTCCTCTAAGTTTTAAAAGTTGGTATTTCAGCTCGGTAAATTAAGATTAATGACATCGTCTTCCGAAGATGTGCACTCTTTTTCCCTTCGCTCGGTTTTTATCCCACTGGGTTTTTCCGAGTAAGGTTTTTAACGAGGCATATCCGGCTCAAGACTTGATCTCTCTTATTTATTTCTCCGATTCTCAGATATTGTAATGTCATCGAGATAGAGTAATCAGATCGAGGACTCCGCCCTCCTGTAGTTTGAAGCATCTCGCCTTTCCAAGGCCCATCCAGAGAAAATATGCGCTCTTTTTCCCTAGCTCGGATTTTGTCCCACTGGGTTTTTCCGAGTAAGGTTTTTAATGAGGCATATCCAAATTTCTTACTACGATGCTGTGTTTACTTCTCCGAGCTTCAGCTTCACTTACGCTCGAGAAGTGGGGGAGTATTGATGAGGGATATTTCGCATACGCCATTTTAGGAAATACCTCTGCTCGAGGTCGACCTCGATCCCGACCAGGAAGGGTATTCTCCGACTTGAAGAACCTAGTTTCCGATCAAGCCAGATTGACTGCACAAGATCCTTCTTTCCGATCTGCTTCTCTCCTCGAAATTACTGTGGGGCCGACCCTCAGGCCTGGACAGCTGGCGAGACATATTCCCCTGCGGAGGGTCTAGCTAGCTCATCACTGTTCCTATATATACACGGCGCATTTATGACATCAGGGACGGCACTATTCCCAAGATAAACTCCAGCTCGGACGTAGAGCTCGGAATAGGCTTTAGCTTGCTTTTCTTTGTATTTATCTAGCTACTGGTACGGCATCCTGTAACGCTCGAATAGACCTACTTTGTAACTTGTATTTGGAACTTGATATTGATACACATCGCTTATACACTCGATTTATTTATTGTCTTGCTCGACTTTCCTTACTTGTCCCGAACGAAAAAGAGCATAATCATATTGCATACTTTACTTTGCATATTTTCAAAAGCTTTCAAACATTCAAACTGATTAAAAGATTCTCAAAGGAGTTTTATAAACTGGGGATAAATCTTTAATCTAAGAAAACAACTTGTGAAAAACACTTGCAAAATCCGTTGCAAACAAGTTAATCAAAAACTCTGATAATCTTAAAACCAGCTAAGTCATATCAGAAGAGTGATCAACTCTGCTGATTAAGCTTTGTGCGCAATCAGCTTAGTAGTCTTACGCTTTCTCGATCAGCTTAGTCTGCTGATAGGAAAAGTTAGAGAATTTTGCTAAAAAGATTTTAGAGGTCTATTCACCACCCCCCCTCCCTCTAGACCTCATTTGACCACTTGGGACCAACAACCCTCAAACCATTGGGTCGGTGAATTGCATCTCTAAGAACTCGTCCATATGCCGCAGAGCCTTCCCAACCACATAGAGCATATGTGAATGAACCTCCGACGTCACATGCAGCAAGCACATTGGTGGAGATAATACCTTTTCGTGATCTATAACGAGGTTTATCTACCACAGGGACCCTAACATTCTCACATGTTCCATCCAATGCATCGATGCAACCCTACACACCACGGTCCAAAATAAACAATTACCAGGACCGATGTAGTACAATAATTAATATCTTGGGAAGAAAAAAAAAGGTAAGCTCACCGAAAACAATTCCACCTAAGGTCCTCACAATCATCTGTTATTGGATCGGGCTGAGATATTAAAATTGGATGGAGCTTCAACAAACAGTTTAGTACACGATAGAAGCACTTACTAACGGTATCACCAGAGCGACGATAATCAGAACGGACTATTTGATTTTTCTTGTGGTCAACAAGGACGGTTAAAAACATGGCCACTTGTTCTTTGATAGGAACATATTTAGTATCATTTAAACCTCCATGTTATGAAGCATACAACATAATTTCTCAAATGCACTAGCAGTAAGACGTATGTTATCTTTACACCTAATGGAATTTTCCATACAATAATACTCAAATTGTGCTGCTTGCTTTCGCCTTCTACGTATTAAGCTATACCGAATTGGTTAGTTCTTAGCATGGTATGCAATAATACGTAAGGAAATATAAAAAACACCCATCCAAAACATTTGATGGAACATTAATATCAAGAGGTGTTTCCTTCGTGGATCCATTTGCAAAAGAGCTGAAAATATATTTTTTCCAATTAAAGAACAAAACAGAAAAGACAATCTCAATATCTCATCATAAATGATAACTAAAATAGGGCCATAATTAGTTTCACAAAGAAATATCATTCCTTGAAATACAAAATATATAGATATTAAACACTTTTATCAAACTACTTTTATCATTTTCGTACTCATTCCAGAAAATATGGCATTAAACCATGTAACGGCCCGAAATCGGCACCTGCTTGCTTCTAATAAAATTATAATAATATAACCTTTATAAATTTCTAATTTGCAATTCAGAGCTCTAACTCTCTATTACAATACACGAATTCTCCCAACTAACTTATTACATTAAAACTTATTTTTACAACCCAAGCTTCACCTGACGGATTCTAGATACTCTATTGTAGACGCCCAACTGAAATTCCTTAGTCTGATGTGGTCCATCCTGCTCTTCGGTAAGATTCTGAAAGAGTATTTATTTGAAAGCGTAAGTTGCAAAAACAACTTAGTGAGGCCAGTGCAGGGGTGCAATTGAGTTTTTATGCACGAAACGATTTAGAAATCCATGTACTGCATATTAAATTGCAAAACCAATGATATTTCACAATAGTATAACAGATACGTTAATACACAGATGATATCACAATCAATTACCCATCAATATGGGCTAAACAACAATTCCACCTCAAAAGGATACGGAACGATCACAGAGGATCAATAGTTAGTACGCCGGTTAGATGAGGGAGAAGGTGCTACCTTTCCCTTTAAAGTGGCATAGACATGTCTTAGCCGGAGTAGGTGAGTCACTCCCCAAGGGGCTCTAATCCCTGGTTTTGTGAGTCCGGTCAATGGCAGAGCTCTGGTAGCTCTGTAGCCCCCAGCTACCCAGAATTATCCAGAGAATACCATCAAGGGAGAGCAAACGAGCGCCCAACTATAAACCAAGTAATTTCTAACAATTACCATATACTGCGATCATCGCAGACAGTTATAGGTTTATCAGTTCTACTATGAACAAGTAGTACATATTGCGAGCATCGCAGACAATTACTAACATGGATATAATAATCATAGTCATTTCCAATACACAAATGCATATATACAATATGATTTTCTTTTGAAACTCTTTCAGTTTTAAAAACAACGTTTTATTGAGGCGCTCACCTTTCTCAGGCTATGTATGTTTCTCAACAGTAGACAATGATCCTCATGACACGTTATCGAGTTCACCTTCTGGCATGGCTCGATAGAGGAATGACCTCGAACTGAATCATTTCACGTCTTGACTCAATAGTCGGATGATCATATGTTGGCTAGTCCCGAATTACCTATACGGCGTTCCAATAATATGAATTATAATTCCACCATCAAGTATCCTTAAATTTCATCTACCGTTCTAATTCGTACTATTCGTCTAATTACACTATTAATACTTTGTACTTATAATTATAGTCCAACTAGGGTAAAATAGTTATTCTTATTTAATGAATATAATGTGTGATTAATCTTAATTAGCTAATTAACCTTGATAAATTGACCAATACCTTAACTGGAGCAATAATCTAAACATTTTGTACGTTTATATAAGTATTTGGTTCATCTCTTATTTATTAACAAATTTGATTTTAATAGCATCCTATTACATAAACAACTCAATTGATTATCAATTTATTTACTAAGATGATCAATTTAAATTTAATTAGCACAGATCCCAATTTGTAGTACGTTAGTCTTATATAAAAATGCTTATTCTGTCTCTAATAATTCAATAACTATAACTAAGCATAACATAATCTTAGAAACTTGATAAATAACAAAACATTGTATTACTAATCTAATTTCACCATATAATAATGATCCATTACTTATTACTTTATCAAGTTAATAACATAATTAATTACAACTGAAGTTCATAATACAAGTCCAATTGCTCTACGCCACTCAAAGTCCATTTTTTGAACTTTTTATTTAATTACCTCCAATTTTTGTTCATAAATTACTCATCCCATATTGTATATTGTCCCCTTAAGATTTCATCCTTTCTCCACTTGGTTATATTACTGTAAGCCCGAGCACAATTCCCTATTTTAAGTCCTTCAATTCAAGTCATGAAACCTAAGGTGTTATAACAATAATTTCAACTCAAACTTATAATATAAATGATAGGTATTGAAATCCAATTCAAAGAACCCACCTTTAATTTGTTCTCTGATTTTCCCTGCTCTCGTCTCTCCTTTGCTTTTATTTCTCTATTGTATGTTTGTGTCTTGATGTATGAATAAGGTAAATCCGATTCATTTCAATATTAGGAGTTATGTCCAAGTAGAAGGAACAAAATCAGCTTTCTTTGATTAAAGTAATTTGGATAGGTTACAACTTTTAAGATTGTGTTAAAGGGTATAAGTTGGAGAAGGGGTGTACACGTGTATATTACAACAAGAGTCATCATTCTCTTAGCATACAAGATAAGTAATAAGAAATTCTATGTGCACACTATATTTGTGCATATCTCAATCTTAGAAGGGGTTGACATGTGCCATGGTAACTCAAGATTTAGTAGTCATCAAGTTAATTTATCTCCTTACACCCTTGACTAACTTTGTCTCCACTTAAGCCCACATAACTTTACTCAAATTTCCAATTAGGTCATAGCTCGACATTTGTTTATGGACTTCTATTTAGTTTCTTAAAATCCAATTAAATTCAATTTAGAACTACTCACATTACTTATTCGATTTCTTTTATTTCTTGTCTAGAATAAAAGTAATTTAAAATTTATTTTACACATAACTAAAAATTACGGGGTATTACAAACCATATCATTTATATTGTCAATTATTCAAAAATCTCACATACAACAACATTTATCCCAGAAAATCGTATCACCTGATCCTTGTAGTAAAAAAATAACCCTTTGATGGGGAAATTTCAAATAAACCCCAAACTTTGTCGTACGAATGTGCCAACACAACATATGAGATAAGAACACTCAAATAAAATTATCCACAAAAACTGAAAGAGCAGGCCCAATAATATTCAACATATGAGATATATACATTTTGAGCTAAAAACCAAGGTTTAATACCGTAGTAGGTGTGGATTCCGAACTTCTTTATCAATCCCCTGGATTTTCTTCGTGGATCTGCAAATGTCAAAATTAAGAAGTTAAAAGGGGTTTTAATTCACCCATAAACCGTAAAACAAGCCACTTTAGATGAGATTGGGAAAGTAGATTAAAAATTGGATGCCAAGCTAGGGTTCATAAGAAGGAAAATTTCACCTGGATTTAGGAGGGAGTTTGCGGATGGAGAGAGTGGGAAAATTTGGGACTTCTGTTATTTTTAGTAAGGTTTAATTGTAATTTGAATGAAATATCAGGGCAAAATCGGGATAAAATTTATAGTTTGGGCCATTAAATTGGACCAGATTATAATCGCATGGGGTGTCCAATTGTAATTGGGCGGATTAAGGGGGCTGGCCCACAAAACCGGTGGATTAACCCGGGCAGCCCGTAAATTAGTTGGACCAACCAAACACGTTTTTTAGCCCACTATTTGATTCCAGACTATTAATTGTGGCCTAATAAGTCCAACCGAACGCGGCCTTAATTGACAGGCTTGGCAACATTAAAATCCATGAACTTAACTGATGGGCTTATAATTTATTGTAATTTATTGGGCTCATGCTTGGCAAAATTATAACGTGAACCCTCTCAATTAAGTTTATAAAATTGGTATAACTTTGCGCCGAGTCCATTTCGAAAAACAAATTGAGAAGTTTAATTTACATTTGTTTTTCTTATTATTATACTTTTTTGGTAAATTACGAATACATGACGTAAGATCTAATTACAAAAATTCTCCTCACGTATTGAGTATTACGAAAACCTCCCTTTAATTTGTCACGATATTACAATTACCTCTTACCCCTTAGAAGTTCCAACTTTGCCCTCAGAATTTTATTTATAATGTTTGTAATATCTTAAAAAAAAAAAATTAAAATGCTAATTATAATATATAATAAATTATAAAATGTGATAATTACATATTTAACACAAAAAAATGATAAATTTGTATAATTGCAAATAAATTTTAAAATATATATATATTTTTTTTTAGTATTTATTAATAATTGGATTCAGATTCAAATGTGTCCATTGACAGCCCTAAAATCAACAGTAATCAAATAAATAAAAAACAACCATTTAACTCCGACACAAAAGCCATCATTTTCTCAAATCCACCATTTTTGACAAACCAAGCACACTCAAATAATGTCACTGCACAATTGTTGTAGCAATTCCTACAGCATTTCAGGCAGAAGTGTGCTTGAATAAAACTGATGACTTAAATTAGACCTTAAACTATATTAGGATTACAACAATCTCATCTTCTTCTTTCTTAACTTGCATTGAGAATTCATCGCATGCATATTTCTCTGCAGAATATCTTCATACAATAATGCTGGAACAAATAAAATTAACCTATTGCCTCAGAAAATCAAGTTGTCAGTTTCCCAGCACAACGCTGCAAAGTCTTTGGCAGTCGAATCTCCTCCCCGATTCGCTTCCTCTTCTTTTTAGACAACAAATCTTTTTCATCCTTAGTTTGTTGCTCCAGGAAAGGTTTTTTGGCTCTAACTATGGCTTGTTGTTTCTTCTGGGCCATTTTGCTTGGTTTACTCCTACCTTTTGTTTTCTTCTTGAACGATAAATTTTTTGCACATTTTACAGCGGCTTTCATCTCTGCATCCCTTTCCTGTTTGCTGGGCATTCCTCTGTTCCTTGTAGGGTTCACACAACCAATCGTTGTAGGGTCCAACATAATCGTCTCAGGGGGCAGTTTGTCAAGAAGGGCATGAACTTCCTTCTCGTTTCTCTGTTTACGTGTTTCAAACGGATTTGCCACCCAACTATCAAAGTTGGGCTCCCCAGATCCAGGAACTAAGATAGACGACCAACCCATTGAATGCCCTATTGCCAAAACATCTTCATATGGCCTAAACAACACTTTCTTTATTTGGTAACCTTTAGCCATGGAATGATTCACATAGGTGCTAGAAACATCTTTGAATACTTGTACATAAGATCCCGAGGCAGCAGAAAGCATACCTTTCTGACTGAAATCAAGACTATTGGCATGACCTGGTAATGTTTGGAGAACCTCATGCTTCCTCAAATCCCAAAGCTTTATTTTCCTTTCCATTCCAGCTGTTGCCATGAGATGGCCGTTTGAGTGGAAAGCAATAGCTGTAACGGGGTATCCCATATGACACAGCCTTGTGTATATAGGAACAGCACTGGTGGGCTTCCACATACTTACTTTACCCTTAGAATGGCCAACAGCAACTACATTATTGAAGCGATTGACCTGCATTATATCCGACTCTGAGCGACCTAGACCAGTACGGAAGTTGCTAATCATCTTCCCTGTGGTAATATCTTGGAAATGAAGCTGCCCAAATTTGTTGATAGATGTCAAAAGGAATTGTTTGCTCAGAAATTGAAGTCTCGAGGCAGCACCATGTTCCTGAAATTTGAAAAGAAATCAAATTGATCAAGCATTTGAATATGTATGCTAAAAGATATGACAAATTGAACAAACATCAAAAGGTTAAATTGCTAACCTTGAGGCAGTGCATTTCAGTACCACTGTCGTTATACATATACACGTACCTGTCAAATTAAGTACATAGTTCAGATGACAATTTTTCATTGTTAGAACGGGTTAATGCTAAAGATTCGCGCATTCTTTTTTTGATAAAAGATCTGACCATTTATGACTTACTATGTAACTAAATGCATAAAGTCCTAATCCAAAAGAGGCATGTCCTTTTCTGTTTGGCATTAGAATGCCGACTTACTGTAGTGTATGATTTATCTAAACCTTGAATTTTAATCTCAGAACCAGTTATTAGCTTCATTGGAACTGTGGAACATGATACATGTTAACACAGTTTGGAGAATAATTGCCTTCATGGTAAGTTAATGGTTAACAAATAGCCAACAAACTTGCACAAGCATCTGAAGGGTTACTCGATTTAAAACAAAAAACGATAACTGTAATCCACCTCGATCAAGTTTTGTTCATATAAAATGACCAACCAACCAGTGTGTTAATCAGTTGATGATCCAATAGGTTAACATAAATTTTTATAAAGACAACTCGTGGTATAGATCAAGCAAAGGAATTACCTATCGCATAAGACAAGAAAAGGCAAGTAATTATTCTCATCTTGGACAAAAAAAAGATTGACACAGCAACTTGAGTCTACGAAGATGATAATCCACTTGGCATTCATTGCAAAGACAATACCCAAATTATAAGTTCATTGCCAATATGTATGAGCTCCATCACGAACATGAGATAATTCTTAAACACAACAAATTCAAACAATACTATAGATAATTAAACATTTAAAGCAGGGCTCATCAGAAATATATAATGTTACGCAATAAAATACCCTGGTGAGGAAGGAGGAAGGAGAAAGGAGAAAGGAAATAGAAGGATTCAATCTTTCCAATATAGAGATATACTTATCAATCTAATCTGTCACATTCATTCAAAGAGAGTACAAAGAGATGGAAACAACAAACCACAACATCGTATTGCATGTTTGACATCATTTTCACTTCGCCATGGTCTATGTAGATTAAATAGTAGAATAAGCGGCATTGAGGAAGGGACATGTATTAAAATCATGCGGTATTACAATATATTTTTCAACAGATGTATTCAATTTAATAGTAATTTGATTTTATAACAAAAGAATGAAATATTACTTCGTTTGAGCAGCAGCAAAAAGCTTCTCGTTGTGCAGAAACACTACATCACGCACTGTTTCCCTAACCTGATTAAACAACTTTCACAAATTAAGTACTCATATTCCATGATTAAGATCTAAGAACACAAAGGAAGCAAAAAGAGCAGTGTGACAAGAAAAATTTGCTAGAATGTGGAAAAAATTTGATAATATGCTCTGTAGTAAAAAATAGCAAATAATTCTAACATTTAGAAATGATAGCCAGGGTATACTTGGGAGAAAATAAACTATTCTGACAGGCCAGCTGAGTGCTATACCAAATTAAAAAGCTGTAGTTGATTAGAAGAAAAAATGGCTACTCTGTAAATACTAATAGAGAATCAGTAGTGTTTGGTTGTTGATGAACAAAAAATATGAAAGGTTAAATTTACAAAAATACATACAGTCACTCGGAGTTCAGTAAACGGAAGTTTAAACCTTATTTGTTATATTCCAAATCGTGTCCAAGAAATTGGGATGTTTTACAATAAATATAACTTTAAGAAGGTTTAAATTAGGCCGCTAAAGCCAATACAACAAGAGAGAGTATTAGGTAACTTCATGCAAACATGGATAGAACTTGCTATGACTTTCTCACCATCACCACCACACATATGTAATATTACAATCAGACCATGAATACTTGGTGTCAAGGTACCTGGAATTCTTTAATAATGTCCATCTTTTTCAAATCCACGAGGGCCAGATGACCTTTTTTCCCAGCTGCTACCATATATCGACCGTTCATGGAGAAATCCAGAGTATATGGACCAAGCTCTGAAAATAGAAAACATATGCTGAGACATAAAAATTGCATAATATAGTACAAGAAACAAACATACTATTCAGTAAACCAAATTCTGTTTATTTCTCTATGTTTTTGCTTCAGAACCAAATTCTGTTTATTTCTTTATGTTTCTGCTTCAGCAACACTCCTAAATTTGTCTGTTCTACATGGATTTTAGTAATATATTTTGCATTTAATCTATAACGCCAATGGGAGTCCTCGTTTAACAGAAAGCCAAGCAACGAGTCCAATCACTACTGGCTTAGTAAACAAAAGTATAGAAGCCTCATGAAATCCTAAGAACTATATAAATAAATGAAAATAATAAAGCAGTTAAGAACTGAGGTCTCAACCTGGAAAGACGATATCGTACTGGTTTTTTTTACTGAGGATGTCAATTTCAGGGCCAATTGCTTCCTGCCTAATCCTCCATGTTTTTTCTATACCCTCGGGTTCCAAAAACCCACCTTCACTTGGCATAAGCCACTAAGAAAATAACAAACACCACATTAAAACAACAAATTTAAACTATAAAAAAAAAAAACCAAGCAAAGTGTATATTACAATAATGCGCTCCCAAGCTCAATACTATTAAAACAAACACACTTAATGGACAATATACAACTGTGGTTGTCAGTCACCTTATCAGCCTTGGTAGCAGCTTTTGCACACTTTCTATACAGTTCTTCCCTCAGTTCTAGCTGACCCTTCAGTTTTTTATCATTTACAACCTGGAGAAAGGAAAAAAATTGAAAATAAAAATAAATCACAGAACCAGCAGCTAGAGAATTAAAATTTAGGCGACTCCTTTTTTTACCTTATAATCCGCAACTTCACCTCTGAGAAATTTCTTTACTTTGATTTCCTCCTCTTCAGCATTTTCCTGCTAATCCAACCACGTCAAACAGAAATCTCCAAACTTTGAGAAATTACACAAAAGAAGTACTATAACAAACTTAGACCTGATGTTCTACTGAGAACATGGGATTCATTAGACCTCCATTTACAACCTTCGACCCCATCTTATTAGTCTTCAAAATCAACCTGCTACAACTCAAACTGCAAAAAATAAAAGGAAAAACTTAATCACCAGAAAGAAAGAAACTGAAAGCAAAAAGCCTAATGAATTACAATAAATACATATAACTACGGTTCAAGTTAGCAATGCAAAATAAAAGCATTATTTTAACTACAAATAACCGAACTCGCAGCAGACAAAACAATCAGAAGGTGGGTAAGAGATAGGCACCTTCAATTTCTTGTTCAAGACGGAGTTGCTGACGGCGGATTTCGTTTTAGAAGCTATTTTGTATGAATTTTGGTTTAAATGAAGCGGGTTATTTATGGGCCAAATATTAGCCCGCTAACTTTTAATTTTAAATGGAGCCCAACTCAGAACCCCCTTGATAATATATTCAATAAAAAAAAAAAAAAAAAACAACTTTTCAGGTACCCGAAATACTGAGCTTAAAGTAAATTAGGTATGCTTTAGAAATTTGACACCAATTAATTTTGTTTGCAACTTGCTTTGTAAAAATAAAACATTTTTACAATTTTGACCCTGCATATTGTTTTAATAGAATTCTAGTTGACTTAAATAAAAAAGTTTGACTCCATTAAAATTAATAGTAAATAATTATAATTTTGAAATCAAAAGAAAAATATACTGATAAATCCATATTCACCCCCCTCCCCCGCCGTCGGCGCCATTTCTCTTCTCCGTCACAACAATCGCGACTGTCACGGCATTTTCTAACAGCAGCCGCTAAAATTCAGACTATTCCCATCCCCTACGGTCAACCCCTCCCATTTCTCGACACTCCCCAATTGGGTTCGGAAGCCCCCAAAATCCCAGCCCTAAACCTCGACTTCCGACACCCCCCTCCCCCACTTACTACCGATGTCGAGGCCTGAACGGAGGTTCGGGCTGCGACTGGTTCGCCGATGACGGTCGCACCGGAGATGGGAAGGATGAGGGTCTTGTTTTACTTTTTCTTTTCATTTTTTTAAATTAATTATTAAAATTTACTAATATTGAATTTAATTACATATACAAAGATAACTAAAATTCCACTTTGCTCTTTAATCTTTGAATATTTTTCCACTCTGTCCACTACCTTTGTGAATTCTCACTTAACCCCCTCTGCTATTAAAAATGTCTCAGATCATTACCTTTAGACGTTCTCCGGCGAAATATGTTCAAAGGTTGTTGGAAAATTTGTGGGGTGTAAAATATTATATCGAGAACTTTGTGGCTTTGAGGCTCGTTTAAAGACAATATATTTAAAATGATATTTGCCCCCACTCGATTGAGTTTACTAATAGGTTTGAAGTAGCAAATTACTCCCACGATACAACAAAATCACTTAGAAAGATACATAGCAATTCTATACTTTCTCTTTAATTTCTCTAATGAATTGTGTGTTTTTTGTAGATGAAAGGAAAATAGTAATAATTTTTTTTATGTTTATTTATTTTCTGAACTACTACTCTCTATTTATAATAATTCAAAGATTGTAATATTACATGAATAATCGTGACTTGTGGCTATTCATGAAGAGACGCGTCTTTTCTTCATATCTAAGAGTTGCAAAGCATTGATTTGAATTCTTTCAAATAATATTTAACAGCCGAAATATCAATGTGCCGAATCAATGCAACTCTTTGTATTAAAACTACCACTTTTCATTTCATGAATCAAAATGCACACTTTGTTTACTGAATAAGTGTCCATATCAATCACCCCCACTATATGCTATATTATAAAATAATATATGATACAATATATTAAAATATAATAATATTCTTTAATATTATAATCTAAACATAATTTATATTCAAATTCCAACAATCCCCCACTTAGATTATGATGTTAAGAAATATTGAAGCACATGATTGCATTATGAATATTAGAAGGTGTATTTCGACTTTAACCATCAATTAGTATAAACAATTCAAAGTTTTAACGAAGTCAAAGGTGGTCGAAACTTAAACCAAGACTCCTAAGTGTCAAAACCGGAAATGTCATACACATAATACTATTTAATTCTAATGAAAATTTTCAAAATATATTAGCACTATGACAGCCTTGTGCTCGATCCTGGTTTTCATGAACATTTATAAAATATATTTTGACTTTAACCATCGGCCTGCTCATCTTTTCATCTCTTAACACCCTCTCATATCGGACCGCATGATCGGTCAGTTCAAACAGATCTTCATGATATTGTGCCATCATGATTTTTCTCAACTCGAAGTGCATGCCATGGATGGCAATCTTGATACATTCTTTCTCTGGCAAAGGTATGGCACAGAATCCTCTGGCCCTGATGAACGCTTTCATATATTCTTCTACTGTCTGCCCTGTCAGTTGCTTCATGTTGGATAGCTCGATGACAGATACTTCGAGCGGGGCTTGATAGTGATTCATCATGAACACCTTTTCCATAGATGGCCAATCAGGGACCGATCCTGGTTTCAGATTGGCGTACCAGTGGAACGCCATGCCGGTAAGTGAATTCGGGAACAACTTTAACTTTAACTCATTGCTTAAGTTGCCACACTCCAGGGAGAATTGAGCCAGATGCTCGGTGGCAGATTGAGACCCTTCCCCCAAAAATAGAGTAAAGTTGGGTGCCCTGTAGTTCATCGGGAATGGCACCTGATCAATGTATTCTGGATGAGGCTTATTATACCTTGATGCCCTATTCCCTTGTCTCCTTACGAACATTTCTTGAGCCTGATTCATCGTAAACAGGTCGTCCTGACCTTCCATGGCTCGATTTGTTCGATCATAGGCCGATGAGATGGCCTGATGTCCCTCTAGGCCATATCCCATGGCCTCTGATCGTTCCTCTTCCGATCTGCCCCCCGAGTCCAGGCGTTGACACCTGGCCTTTGAGGTACTTCCTTTCTTGTCAGGGACATTAGTTTGTCCGTTGCCCTGTTTGTAGGGCGTTTCATCCCTCGATCCACTTCCCCCGATGTGCATGGCGGGTCCCTTGCCTTTGTCAACAAAGTTTTTGGGCGGCCCTGTCCAGGCCTGCGAGTGTATCCCATTGGCTAGGGTATTGATGCTCTCAGCAAGCATAGACATTTTTTATTCCAGATGCATCAGGGAAGTATTTACAATATTGCTGGCTTCGGTATTGGCCTGACTGACTGCAGTGGCCGAGCCTAGCATGTTCTCGAACTTATTGACAACATTTGACCATTCTGCATGTTTGGCCTCAAGGTCCTTAGTGAAGTTGCGGACCTCCGTTGTCAGCTCTTCGATCTTGTCAGTCCCTTCCATAGTTAGCGGGACGGTGGATAGATTTTCCAGCGAGTGCGTTAGATCAGAGCGTGTCCTTGTCAAGCTAGATCGAGTCTTTCGCGTTATCTGTGGTATCATCTGACAACAGCAAAAAGATTAATCGTTTAGCATCAACTGACTGACTTTTTGGCAAAAAGATTATCAAGTCCCACCGGGCGTGCCAAAATATTGTTTGCTATAAAATTTGCATGGCTTGCCTCGACGTGCAAATAACTCGATATGGTGTAAAATAAGTGCGGGCGTGCCAATGTTTATGCGTGCAAACATAACAATTTAAAAATCGGACATATTGATATCGATGTAAGACATAAGTAAATGTCCTGATAAGGCTGACTTCTAATCAATCGATTGCGACGGAGTAGGCAAACACCACCCCTGATTCTTTTCCATGCCTGCCTGGCCGCAAGACTTAAATCATTTATGATAACCTTCCTGAAATGCCAAAGTTTCGTAGCCAATCGATGGCTTACTCAGTACATCAATGCATGTACAAATCAGTAATTGAGTTGATAATCAACCAGTTTAATTTGTATCGACTTGACTTAAAGGACATAACTAACATACTGATCATGCCTCAATGAAAATCACTTAACGTAAAACATACTTTAATTAAAATCGAGAGATATGGGCCAAATACTTCTATTAATTAAATTGTAAAAGAAATATATGAGTCTTAGCCTACGGTGAGTTCCCCGATTTACAGACATTACAAAGTATGCAAAACGATAAACAGTCTCCTGTGTTGGCATATGTTCGCCAAACGAGTTGATGGTCCTTTTAAGTTTTGAAAACTACTCCTTGATTGGCAGGTAAACCCACCAAATGAGTTGATGTGTAAAACGGTGCAAGCTTGTTGACATAAAATAACACTAACGGCGAGTAACCACCATCAGCGGATCGCCCAACCTTGGCAGATGGCTACCAATCGGGCTCCTAACCAGCGGGTGGCCGCTGGAAAGGGCATCAATTGAGCAGATGGCTACTCAACCGATTGTTATCAAGCAGATGGCTACTTGGCAGCGAGCTTATCAAGCAGATGACTACTTGATAAGGTTGCCATGTAATTACGTGGGCACTTACATGACGTTGCAGCGTGCTATTTTGCTTGATATCGAATGGTTTCGCTCGAGACAGCTTCGCTGACGGCGGAAGCAGCTTTGCGGCTTGCTTTGAGCGGCGGTGCTAGACTTCAGGCGGCCATGTCCTGCTGGTTGCTGAGGATTGACGATTGATGTCAAGGAATTGACAATACTGACTGACGGTAGAAGCAGCGTGCGCTAGACTTCCAGAGAGGCGTTGAGCCGATTTCAGTGTAAACTGAGTTGTTGATTGATTGATTGTGTCTGTATGTGTGGCAGTCCCCTTGTACTTATAGCTGCTTGCTGGCCTGATCGGCTGATTGTCTCCTTCCTCCACTATCTCCACAACTTCCACTACCTTGGCAGTTGCTACTCCCCACGTTCAATTTCAGATGGTGTTTGGCAGTTGCTTGAGTAATTTTAAACGTGATTTGCCATTTATCATAACCGCTTTGAGAAACTTTAGGGAGGTACTTGTGTTTAATTTGAATAGCCACCTAATTACATGGCTTTTATCCTTATCTCCAGCTTTAATTAATTATCTTAACAATTAATTTAAACAACCCTTTCACTACTGGGCCGAGTTCATCGGCTGGGCCATGGGCCATTTTGGATCAGCTGGCCTGATAATTGGGCCATTACTCTTATTTCCTAATTGTAACTAATTATCCACTTAATCACTTGGTTTATTGGCCTTGATTATTATATGGGCCAATCATTAATCTTTGGCCCAATTAATTAATCAATTGGCTTAATTAATTTAATTAAATCATTGTGGCCGAAATAATCCTTTGGGCTCATTGGGCCTCTTTGTTCTTAACCATTGTTTGGTTTAATTAATCAACTCTGGCCCATAAATTAATTAATTTATCCATTAATTAATATATATTTTGGCCATAATCAATTCTTAGTGTAAAGTTGGGCCAAAGTTCGAATTGGGCCTGTGACCCGTTTAACTTCAGTCGGACTGGTTTCGGCCCGTTATCGAGCTAATATTCCTCGATCAATCGAGGGTGATTTTTTGGGTACAAACAGAAATTTAAAGATTGGCCATGATCCGCAAAACATGGATACATCCTTTATTAGATCATGGTAGTAATTTCTCTGGGGAATTGAGGTTGCAATAATCAATGTTTATTTCTGCAAACTTGGTTCCAATTTTCTAAATGTCCTGCTCCAAATACTAGGTGTGTATAACAAAGCCATGTTTTATCAATAACAATCTTGTGGAAGCATTTAATTATTATATTTTAAATAAAAACAGTTCGGAATGTCAAGTATGTGTTAATAAAAGAAAATTTGATTTGTAAACCACTGTAATCAGATTCTTAACAAATATACCAACTGATTAGACATGTTCCAAAGAATGAAAGAAGAAGACATGGAAAATTCACTTTCCACCCTTGAATTTGACTTATTTTGCAGAATGCGCCTTCATCATAGAAAAATAAAATAAAATTGCACCCTCAACTCAATTTAATTTCTGAATGCATGCACCATGATTAAAAAAAATGCATTGTGCATGCAACATAAGTTGGTAAAAGAACATAAAATCCATCTGTGTTCTGAGAAACTTGTATAAAATTTCCTTATATTAATTTTCTTGAATATAATTCTCTTGTGTTTTACAAAATGTTGCACACTCTTACTTGCACTGTTAATATTTTGAAATTCCTCGTTTACCATTGCACAAAAAAAGAATTATGTGCAATATTTTATAAAACATAAGGGGATTACATTCAATAAAATTAATATGAGTGGTTATGTGCATGTTTTCCAAAATATAGGAGGGTTTTATGTTTTCTGATTGGAGGTCAATTATATCATTTGGCTAATATCAATTTTAATGCTAGTCGCATTTGATCTGTGTGAGAGACACTATTAAATAATTGGATTTTAAGTTTTACACTAAATACAAGACTATATATTTTTTAAGAAAAAAAGGAAATTCCAAAGAAAATATCTTTTGATGGAGCAAAGAACCGATGTTCACAAAACGACAAAGAGAAAAGAAGGTTCCAAATATTTATGTTAAGTGTGTGGGCTGGGTATTTTATTAAAAGCCCAAAAAGAAAAGAAAGGCTCAGATTCTAGCCCAGCCCAATACAGAACATTTTTGTTGTGGGCCCAAAATATTGTTTTGGGCTGCTCAAATTCAGGCTCAAGTATTAATGACGCCAAGGACCAAAACCAAGTGGCTTATCAATTAATTAATTATGGATCTCAATTGCAAATTTGGGCAACATACCAAAAGTAAAAAGGTTAACCATGTAAACTTTTTCTAATCTTCGTCTTTTTCCTTTTAGACTTATTGATCAATATAAACTCTTCCAATTTCAAAGATTGTGTTATATTACAATACTGATTCTATCTTTCGAGTTATGTAGTTGTTGTTTACAACTAAAACTCTTTCCAAATATGTTTTAGTTTATAACATAACAACGGAAAAAACCTAATTTTGATCCCAAATATTTTCTTCACATCCCTCCCAAACCCTAATTTTCTTGCTCAAAACCTAACTCTTCGTCCAAGATTCTAACTTTAATTTCTACCCTTTTAGTAGATCCAAACCTCATTTTTCGATATAAACATTGTTTCATAATTCCATCGATCGAGGAGGTCCATACTGTTGCAGAACGACTTTTTACTTGGATCCTATCTGGCACGACTTTGAATTTTTCCACATCATCAAACGAAAGCACTCTACATCAATATTGTAATTTTTTTGGCTTTTTACGAAGTTGGGGTTCGATTTTTTTGTAATGGCAAATTACGAAGACGAAGAGCAAATCAACCGTTCCGCATGCGCAGCATGCAAGTACCAAAGGAAAAAATGTCGACCCGACTGTATCCTACGGACCCATTTTCCATCGACCCGCTCCGAGAATTTCAAAGTGGTTCAAAAAATATTTGGAATCTCAAACATGACAAAGATGATAAAACGGGTAAATTCACAAGAGGCCCAAGATGAAGTAACTAAGTCTTTAAATTGGGAAGCAGAGATGTGGGCCCAAGACCCGGTACACGGCCCATATGGATATTTCAAAAGGCAACAAGAAGAGTTAGAGTCCCTAAAGGAGTACATAAACAATAATAATAATTTTGGTGGGAATTTGAATTTGATGATGAATTACAATAATAATTGCTATGGTACAAATTGGAATTTAATGGAGGGTAATTCTGTAAATAGTTACACAGGTTTAGTTCAATCGATAATAGTGCAACAGCAAAGAAGAGATGAAGGTAATTCTGTTGTGATTAAATCAGAGAGAAATTATAGGGATGGTTCCAATGACGACGCTGATCATGACATTGTACGAGGTAGATAAATTCAATTCCTTCTTTTTTTTTTTATTTTGGTTTTTCGAGGATAACTTCTTTCGAGAGGCGTATCGAAATTCAATTATATATATACTTCATGACCCTAGTTTTTTTTTTTTTTTTTTTTTTTAAATAGAATTTTAGATCAAGGTCAATTGGTTTTGTAAGAATATTATATTATCAAGTAGTTACTTTTGTGCTAATTTTCTGAACAATTAATATGATGATGATTGGAAAAAAACCCAAAACTTTGAGTTATTTGAAACACCCCTTGTTTTTTTGTCTTTCTAATTCGTAGAAATTTTTGTGTCATTTTTATTAGCATGAGACTACCAAGGAAAGTGACAATTATATTCCTAGATTTTATTTTTATTCTTATTTGTTTTGCAATCCCCCATATGCATTTAGTGATAAAAATATTAATTTTGTCATAATAATAATGGTGACAAGTGCAATAGGGACAAAATATGTTTTTAAGTTGTCACTAATAGCTATTAATGATAAATATATGGTGACTTAAGTTGTCCACCCTTTTAGTGACAACCTAGTGACAATAAATATTGTCACTATGGTTTAGTGACAACTTTTTTGTTGTCACTTTTGGGATATCGCTAAATGTCATTAGTGACAACTTTTTTACAATTATTGTCACTAGTATGTTTATAAAAACCATTTTAGTGACAATATTTGAATTCTTGTCACTTAATATATATAAGAAGTGACAACTTTAACATTGTCACATAAAATTTTATCACTAATTTTTTTTAGTGTAAATTAATAGCAATAAGTCTCTATAGTAAACTCTTATGTATTTTTTTTTGTGCTACCAAATTATTGACCAAGTCTGATTGATAAAAAAAATCTCATCGACCAAAGAAACAAAGGTAACTAAAATCAAACAATTTATAACTATAGCCAATCTTATGACTTGAACTAAAATCTCATGCTACAATGAAATAATTATACAAATTAAACTTACTAAAAATTTAAAAAATATTACTACTAGATCAACAACATTATATTATGTCACAAAGAGTACAACAAACTCTCCAAATACTCATTACCCAGATCCTCAAACTCCAACACATCCCCAATTAATTTCCTCCTCTTTGCTGCAGGTTGTTCCAAATATGTAATATTATTACAATCAATTGTAGATGATGACAAATTCATGTAACAATTATCATAAATTCCCAATTCCTTGGCCACTTTTTCAATTGGGAAATTCAAATGTGCCTTAATGCCTCTAATTCTCAAAGCAGCTTTATCATAAGCCATTGCAGCTTCTTCAGCCTTTTCAAAAGTCCCAAGCCAAATTCTTGCTCCTTTTCTTGATGAATCTCTTATTTCCGCAGCATATTTACCCCATGGCCTCCTTCTTACACCTCTATAATGCTTTGTAATAACTTCTTTCTTTGTTTTCACAATCGAAGAAATTGTACGAGAACTTATAATTTCTGATTCAGTAATATTGCTTGTGGGAATAATTATTCCATCTAGAAATTGTTCCCATTCTTCGGCCCCCATCGACATCCATCTCCCTAAACTTGGTAACCTTTCTAAAATTGGCAAGCTTTCCCATGATTCCGAAGTTTCCAATATTGTGTCCTCTTTTATGATGTCTGTGGTTGTATCTGCGGTTGTATCTTTTTCTGCAATAAAATTTGCCCATACGTTTTCGAGAATTGTCATGGCTCTTGAATGGATTTTGAACTAAAATTTTTTGGACACTATTTATAATTTGGTATGTTTGGATATAATATATGCTTTTTTTGATGATTGGCAGCCAAGTAAGAAAATTGTGTTACAATCTATGTTTAGCGATCTTCAAGGATGATACTCGGGAAGATTAAGATAATTAGCATAAGGATTTGAATTTAATTGTTTTATTATTGAACATTCGATGTATGTTAATCATTTAAGTCAATTTGTTTGATGATGAAGCAATGTTATACTCTATTTTTTGTTTGGGCTAGCTAGCAAATAACTGGAAGCAGTTCCTTCATTACAAGTTGCTGACTTATATATTAAGATTAGGGTAAATTCCACTTTGCCCTAACCTTTGAATGTTTTCTTATTTTGACCCTTAATCTTTGCGAGTTCCCATTTAACCCCCTCAACTATTAAATATATCTCAGGCAGCCCCCTAAGATGCAAAATACTAGAATCTAATAGAATATTCCGTCCAACTTTAACCATGTGACTTTGATTGTTTTTCCATTTTGCACCCAATCTTTAAATATTTTCAACCTTTGATCATATTCCGTCAATGAACATTTAAAGGTCGTGACCTAGGACTTTTTCAATAGCTGAGGGGATTAAGTGGGAACTCACAAATGTTAGGAGGCAAAGTGAAAAACCGTTCAAAGATTAGAGGGCAAAGTGGAATTTTCCCTTAAGATTAAATATACATGGCTTGTGTAAAATGGAAAAAAGGTTCAAGAAGCAATAAAGTCAATTCTAGTGATACAATCTTCTTCGTAACATTGAACTGATCATATACTTAAGTCACGCAGACATACTTTTTCTCATTTATTATGAATTGAAGCAATTGAAAATTCTAGATCAAATTGAACTCGTTTGGATTGAAGTAGTTCCGCTCTGAATATTTAATAATACAATGAGATTTTATGCAATAAATATTCTACTTATAAGATAGTTTTGTGCAGATTTCACATAACACATCCCCGTACATATTATATGACATTATGGTTGTCAAAATGGGCCAGGACCCAAGGGGGCGGCCTATGATCCGCCATAACCCAATCCATTATTTTATTTTTTTATTGGATTGGGTTGAGTTGAGCTTCGCATTTAATGGATTTGAAAATGAGTGATTAATGGGTCTCATAAAAAAAAAAGAAGTTATTTTCACACATAAACTAACACTAAATAAGCGATCTCTGAGAAATTTCATGACATACGAAATATTTATTTTGTCCCGTTTACAAAGACCCGTTTATGACCCGCCCAAACTCAACCTAACCATTTGCCACCCCTATATGACATGAAGGTAAGTTGCTCAATCACCGTCGGCTGGGGGGCTTATTCGAGATGATAATGGAGAATGGATCACTGGTTTCTCCCGTAGACTTGGAGGTCTCTCTATCACCGTTGCGGAACTTTTGGCGGCCAGGGAAGGGCTCTCACTCGCATGGGAAAGAAGACTTCCAAGAATTGTTCTGGAGCTTGATTCTGAGGTGGTGGTCGAACTTATTAAGGAGGCGGAAACGGAGAACCATCCCTTGGGTCAGATTATTGACAACTGTAGAGCCTTACTTAGAAGACCATGGGAGAGTCGAATTGTTCATACACTGCGGGAAGGAAACCACTGTGCGGATGTGTTGGCTAAATTGGGCCATGATATTCAAAACGAGTTTATGCTATGGGGAGAACCCCCTACTGCTGTTCTTCCGATGCTCTATAATGATCTAGAGTAGTTTATTTTGTTCTCTTTTATACCAAAAAAAAAAAAAAAGTTGCTCAATAGTTTTTTTTTTTTTTTGGTGGTAGACAACAAAAACCTCGCTCATTATTAGTAACTTTGGGCAGGTTGGGCCGGGTACGGGCTTTCTAGACAGGGCTCTATTTTAGGATCAAAAGTTATTACGATATTGTGGTGTGAAACCATGGAGATTTACTGAATTCTAAGCATGGCATTTCTTCAAGTTTAAGATTTTCGAAATCAATAAAAATAAGACATTTGCTCTTTCTTGGACAATTACATATATAGAAACCACACGCTTTACCATTAAATAAAATGAAAGATCTTTGACAAAATGCATACCTTATTCCTCAAGCAAAAACAAGAATTTTATGCCATTGCGGCTATTAAGTAGGATTCAATGTATTGGGAAGAAAATATTCTTTAATTCTAAAAGTGATTTATTCAAGAAAACTGCAGTAGTACAATATGTCAATATCTTGATTGATAAATTGGAAAAGTGTTAGTCCGGATTAGGTCAGAAACTTTTATTTGACGGCAACTTCTTTTTTTTTTAAGACGGTGAATATATTATTACATCAATCACTATATCAAGAAATTTATTTGAATTTATTTCATTGTTATCAAAGTATAAAGATACACTAATTAAAAATTAAGATTAATATTAATATTAAACTAGAGAAATACCCACACTAGTAGGAATTGAACCATGAACTCCTGGTCATGAAGTCTCAACTTTAGCCAACAAGTTTCTGTCTCATCGGCTATTAAATCAATTAACGGACAATAAAACTGAGATATCAAATGTGATTTTAAAGAATGTTTGATACCAAATATTTAAAGTAATTAAGTAAACTTTTAATATTAAAAGTGTAATTCTCTTTTATTTTATGTGAAATGTTTTATTTCCATTTGGGTTTATTTGGACCTAGCCCCCAACTCCGAATCAAGCGTGTGCCCAATACTCTCGACAGAAGCTAGAAGGCGTGTGGCGTTATTATGTGCCTATTAATTTTTCAGACACGGAATACAAATTGAATATTACGATTATCACGAGTGGCTAGACGAAAATTAACCCAAAGAAAAACTATAAGTTTAACATGTTATACATCGTGCCAATAATTCTGATCGTTTGAATTTGCTAAATCTATTTCAAGTGAAAAAATCTAATACTTCTATATATTACTAGTATTATATAACCATGGGATGAGATAATAGTAATTAATTACGTAATTGAGTAATCATGCGTCATATATCAAACTTAAAACTAATTTTAAGAGTATGAAAAAGACTAATCCCCTGCAGTTTTTGTGTCATAAACCTAATTAACCTTATATAACCTTATTAAGTATGAAGTATGCACCAACTTTTTCTATTTAAAATAACCTCAATTATTGAAGTTTAGCTATGTTTGAAGGTGTCATGTGTATTTAAGGTGTCATATATTGTTATATATATTTATCTTATAAGGTTTTGTGCAATTCTTGTCTCTTGCGCTAATTTTTTAGGTGAGTTAGGCTCAAACCAAATAGGAGGACTTAGTCCAAGCCATGTGTATTCTATCATGGTATCAGAGCCCTAGATTAATGCGGGTCACCTCCTTTCGTGATGAGTTTCCCCTTGTTCGCATGATGTGATTATTTCTTCATCCACATAATTTGTTATAATTCGTATGTTGGGGCCCACATATTATAATTTATAAGGTCAGGATTTAATATGTCACGTGTTGAGCTTGCCGAAATCAAAATAATTACATGACAAGTGTATTACATTTGCTTTGTGATTGGATGAAACTTCTATGAAAATGATCATTCATAAAATATATGATGTGAGTAGGTGCGTTTGGCCTTGCTTCCAATAAGGTCTGGACAAAAAATTTCCGTAAAACATGCTAATAAATATTTCCACCGAAACTGCTGATTGAAAAGGGGTTACAAGTGAAGCAAAATTCCATATCGATTCCAACAAGAGCATCTAATCTTCTTCATGTTTACTGGAGAACCTTTAAGTATTCTGGGGGACCCATAACATGGACTGTCCAACATAGGGGTGAGCATTTGAACCGGATCGGACTGAACCGAACTAATTTTCGGTATCTAATCAGTTCGGTCTTTTGTGGACCCTGGACCGTTTATCGGACCGAAATATTCGGTTCGGTTCATTCCTAATTAATCAAATAGTAGTAAAATTTGGGGCTTTGGAGGATGAATTTTAAATTAAAAAGTTTGAAGTACTTTAATTTTGTTCTGTAGATGCATGAGATTGAAAAGGCTGCCAGGAGTTAAATATTAGTAGTTGCTAATGCTAATTAAACCTAATCATAAATCAAATACTAACAAATGCTTACCCCTGCTAACAAATGTTCATATATATATATATATATATTAAAGAAAGCCCAAAACTGACAAATTAAAGAAAAACTAGTTTGCCGTAAGAAAACAAAATCCCATAAGATCAATCAAAATTCTAGATAGTAAATAAAAAACTGATAAGATTAAAAACTTAATCACTCACAAAAAAGATTAAGAACTTAAAATTAAGTTTTGAAGGCAGATGGTGGTGGCGGACAGTTCCTAGTCTTGAAGGCGGACGGTGGTCTTGAAGGCGGTGGCTTGGAGGTGGAAGTTAGGGTTTGTGAAGAAGAAAGAAGAATTTGGTTAAATTTGAATTGGTTCTTTTTTGTGAGAGAAGAAGAAAACTTGAAGAAATTGGTAATGGGTAATGGGTCAAATCAAATTGATAATTAGTAATGGGTCGAATTTAAGAAAAAATTAAAAAAAAAACAATTCGGTAAAATCGGTTCGGTTCGAAAAATCGACCGATTTTACCGAGAACCGAAAGGCTATCTGGACCGATTCTGGGGTCAAAACCGTTTACCGGACCGAAATTTCAGTCCGATAAACGGTCCAGACTGAAAATTCGGTTTCGATTTGGTCCGGTCGTTAAACCGGACCGTACTCACCCCTAGTCCAACACCCTTAAATTAGTGCTTTGCAGCCTCAAATGTAGGCTCTAACTAACTAATTTTTTGCACATCACCCCGCAAAAGTTTTAAAATTTCGCAGTCACCCTCATAAATGAAAAACATGCACGTGCATCCTAGAAGTTGATAAGTGAGTGTACTTTGCATCCTGATCAACTTTTCAAATTGTAGACTTTGTAGTAGTGTCCATTGGGGGGTTTAGTGCAACAAATGAATTTTTTTGGAGGATTAAGTGCAAAAATTGAAAAGCTGAAGATGTTAATTGCAAGTTGGAAAAGAATAAATGTTAAAGAAAAAAAAATCATACATGTCTATAGTTGTACACAAAATTTTAATTTTAAGATTTCTTGTAACAAAATTTTAATTAGTCCGAATACTTTAACTAGTTCTAATAATTATTTTTATGTTGTAATTATGTAAATTTGTTAACCGTTATTTTTCCAATGTAGCATCCAAATTTATATTGAACCGTGTTAGAACTGTACCATACCTATATAATGTATATATTAGACTTATTGATTTACCCCATAAATGTTTTGTCTTTCTTTGGACAAATTCTAATCACAACCTAATTTTTATATTTTTGCATTTAACCCCCCAAAATTTTAAATTATTGCACTAAACCCCAAAATAACACGTTTACTATTATAATTCATCATATGGATTGGACTAAGTCAACTCACATGACTTGAGCCTAACTCAACCTCAAAAGTTAGCTTATGAAGTAAGGATTGCCCAAAACCTTATACAATAGACTTAACTATGATTTTCAATCTATGTGGGGCATTTAGTCTCAATACTCCCCCTTTGCGTGTGGACGGGCTAAATATGTCGGTGAAACAAATCCAGCACGTGATATATTAGAACTCAACCTTGCGAATTGCGACATATGGACCCCAACACACGAATTAAGACCGTCCAGATATTTGTTAACTGAACGAAGAATGACAACCCAAGCTTTCGTTATCTGAGCGAAGTGTGTGGGTGAAGAATAATCCCATCATGTGAATAATGAGGCCACATAAGGAGGTGACCCACTTCAACCCGGGGCTCTGATACCATATTAGAATTCACTACATAGATTGGGCTAAGTCCACTCACATGTCTTGGGCCTAACTCAATCTCAAAAACTAGCTTATGAAGTGAGAATTGTTCAAAACCTTATAAGGTGAAATTAACTATGGTTTTCAACCCATGTGGTACATTTGGTCTCAATATTTACCCTTTGAAATCCAATAATTAAAATGTCAACCAGGATGCAACGTTCACTCATGACTTATCAACTTTTAGGAGAGGAAGAATATATTTTTTTTGGGCTAGCGATATTGCCAAAGCAAAGAATGTTGCTGCCAGAGCAATTTATATTAATTTCCAAATTTATTCTTCAAATAAACTGTTCATTCTAGTTATTAATGGCAGAATTACTCTTTCCATTTATGGGGTAATCTTTCTCACTTTTCCAGATCCACTTTTTCCTCTGTCCTAATCCGTTCTCAGTTCGACACTCTCACTACTCTCACCTACTGATACAATTTTTGAAAGAAAAACCTATGGTGCTCAACATTGAAATTAATTATCGGATAGCAAGATAACAAATCGAATATAGATAATTATCTCGAATTTTGTTTCAAATTTTTGGAAAACTTAGAAAGAGAGATTTTATTTCTCTGAATCAGAAATTATATGATTAAATGATAAGAACACGAGTTTTGTTACAATTTTATAATTATTTGTTCCATTGTTGTTGAAATACTAAAGCTTTAATTTGGATTTGAATTTTTAAGATTGAATGACAAACTTGAGATATAAAAATTAATGGTGATGGAGGAAAGAGAGACGAAAAAAGATAGAAAGATGATGGAGGAAAGAGGAATATGTTTCTGTTTTCAATTAGGGGCATATTTGTCATAAATCATTAGCTGCTCTGAAAGCAACAATTTTTATTCTGGCAATATCGTTAACTAATTTTTTTAAGTGATGGGATCGAATAGCGTAAAATTTGTATACTTTTTGGGGTGATGTGCAAAAATCTCAGTTCCTTATCTAGGCTATAAAAACTTGGGCCCTATATAGTTGAGTTTTATAAAATGTGAAAACAAATTCTATGAATTCAAACGAACAACGTTTTCGATTTTTAAGAATTGCGTCAATTTTCGATATTTGTCTTTTTCATATCAAAAATAAAAAAAAAAACTTTTGAACACATTTTTCAAGTACGAGGAAGTCAAGAATTTTTTTGAAAAACTTGTCAAGTCTCTAAAATTTTTATCATAAAACCGACCGTTGGGATTCCCACTGAATACTAATCATACTCCATGTCTTTATAGGACATCTTTCTCAAAATTTTGGAAAAAAATGAACAAGATTGATCTTTCCCCTGGAAAATTATTCGGAGCAGATACTGAAGTATTAATTCAGTCCAATAGTCCATTTATTTAACAATTCTAAATTCTGAGGAATATCATATTCCTGATTAATGCTATTTTTAATATTTTATACTTGTTATCATTTAGCCTAATGATAGGCTAAATCTTTTAATCATGTGTTGAGCTGTATATAACTATGTATCAGAAACCCCATGTGTTTTAAATATTATTTTGGTGCATGGGTTATGAGTAATATAAGGATTTAAGATTATAGTTAAGAAGATATTTCTGCCATGAATAATCTTACGAACCTATTAGTAAATATCCTTGCCCCCTCTTTGCCATGTGTAGGCGTTCTTGGACTTTTTGATATTGAACATGGGTTTATTAAGATTATTATTTGACGGATTTATATTCTTGTAAAAATTATTTACCAATTTGATCATAAGCCTTATATTATGAGTGTACCTGGGCTTAGAATGGTATCAGAGCCATGGAGGTAGAAGATATATAGTGATTGTATAGTTTAACACATGATTAAACTTTGTGAAGATGGATATTTTCCAAAAAACCGAAAATATTAAAAATAGCATTAATCAGGAATATGATATTCCTCAGAATTTAGAATTGTTAAATAAATGGACTATTCCAAAAATTGATATGAAAACCATTTATAAAATAAGTACTTTTGAAAAAATTGGACCTAAACAAATTGTTAAGACTACCGAGGAATCTATTTCTCTGGATCATGATGAATTAACAATTAGATTGCTAAATGAAAATGATATTTTGCCTTACAAATATACTCATAAATTTATGCATATAGGTTTAGTACAAATTGCTTTTAAACCTTTAACATTGGGAGGATTACCAGAAAGTTTTGTTGCAGCTCTACGTGATGGTAGAAATCTAAATTGGAAAAAATCTTTAATGGGAATAATACAATCTAGCTTGGCACATGGACCAGTATGCGATTTTCGCTTCGGATCCTCTGTAACAGAACCGTGTAACATCCTTTGTCACAATACTTGGATGGAAGACACGTGGCAAACTAACAAAAGTTCACAAAACCTCTGTTAAACTCCGTTTCTGATTTTAAAATGGACATTACCTAATTAAACATCCGCAAATCTGTTGAGCAAGAAGGAAAGTTGAACGGGAATGATTCGAAATCTTCGGAATCGCAGAAAATCAATGGAAACAAGGAGATTTATGGATTGAAAAAGAAGAAGAAGAAGATATCGAACCCTTAATCGCATAAAATCATGGGGAAAAAGAGAGGAGAATCGTGTAAGGAGAAAGAAAAAAATAGGAATCTTTGTCTTCCCTAGAACACCTACACAGTTGTCATCATTCAAGGTTACATAAAAATCCCACCACTTTTGTTTGATTTTTTTTCTACTTTACAATCACAATTTTTACTCTTTTTTTATACTAAAACTCTAAGCTTTTTCCTGTGTAATTTTTTATAACCAAGTGATATATATTCTTGATTACTTGATGTGTTGAGTCAACTGTAAATCTACATAGAAAAGGTAGCATTATATTTCTTATCACTCGAATTCTCACATGATTTTGGAATGAACACCACCTGTTTGAAAAAATTCCCAAAAGAAGTATAATTCATAGAAGAAAATGCTGGAGTTTGTTTTAAGTACAAGATTTTTATTAAAATAGAGCACAGTGAGTTTAGAAACTCATGGAACTTAATCATCATTGTTTAGATTCTTCAATATGGCATCCATGACACATTTCTATATTGATGATACATTTTTAGTTTTTGTTAGGTACGATGTTCTCTAAAAAAAAAAAAAAATAAGCTTAAGAAATTAACTTCTTTGAGGTTTGCTTTGATATATTTTTTTTATCAGTAGTTACTTTTAGTTATTGTATTATCATGATTGGTTCAAAATTTTCAGGTGCAATTTTTAAGTTTCTCAAGTAAGAAATGATAGCGGCAACGACTAAATATCTTTGGAGGAAATTTGGAAGCGTTACACAAAGATATGTCTTCATCGACTTAAAGCAACTAATCTGTGTAACATGAAGTTGTATCAAAGCTCTGCTGGATATTCACTTGTTGCTGCTAGCCGTCATATTAAAATCGAGTAAAATTAACCACTTGAATGCTTCGTCGATGATGCATGCAAAAACCAGGCGCGAGCAACCGCATTAAGTCTTCTTCATTTGAATTGGCCTTTACAATCTTTGTACCATGCACTGCAGTTTACTAAACTTTAAAATTAAAGTTCAGGTGTAGAATGTTTAGTTTATAAATCAAAAATCAATTATATTTCACTAATCCTTGGTGATCATTGATGATGTTATATGTGCATCCACATATACGTACTACTAACATCAAATATGTATATATGAATCTTGATCTGGGTTAAGATTATCCTTAATTTATTTTATGGAGTTTTGGCTTGTGTATGGTTCATTATATGTTGTTCATCGTGTTTGGAAGATTTGTTGTGGAGAAAATAATTTAAAAGGTAACATTCCCAAACTCACTGAAAGATGTGTATGAATGTGGTATTGGAAATTTTGTGTGCCTCAATATGAAAGAACAATAGTTGGGTTTGTGTTCTACCCAAATTTAAGTCAAAATGCATACAAGAATTTTGACACAGAAACAAAAACATATTCAAAACATCAGATATACAATAAGCATTAGATATTCAGATCCATTGGTTTGATTCTTCATTTCTTCGCTTATAAAGTTTTGTTTTTCCCAAATGCAAAAGCCAATCCAAAATATTCAGTAACTTAGCTAGAAAAATGAGAAGGGAAAAGATAAAAAATCATAAAAAAAATACTAATTTCCCTATCTTTAACAAGAACGAAAAAACAATGAAACAAAATTAAAAACACTAATAGTTGGTGTTTATAATGTGAACTGTAACAAATTGTATAAATATATAAAGTCCTAAGGAATTTGAATAGTTAAAAACTGTCACTTAAGACTCAAATTTCATGTTCTACTATACTGGATCCATTTCATGCCAAAGCTCAACACTTTCACTTATGAAAATCGGAAAAAACTCTATACTTCTTATATACATTTTAACTGAAGTCTTTCATCTTTTGGTATTTCTGCCTCACGTTGCACGATTGATCAATGGAACTTCATGGTTCTTTGTTCTTCAAATTTTCACTTCTCGGCTATAATTTGCCACTCGATATCATCATGTCCATTTTTGTTTCTTTATGTTGGCTAAAAACCTTACACTATTTTCGTGGGAATAATTGCTCCTGCATTTGAAATCCAGTCACTAAAGAAGATATGCATATTTTATATATATTAAGTGTAATCGATTTGCTAAAGTGAATATGTTACCTGTAATAATTGGGTCAGACTTGAATTAGCATGTTGATCAGGCTTAGTATAAAAAGGAGAGATACTGAGCTGCACAATATATTTTGGATCATGTGACTACATAAAAATATGAAGTGTAATACTTGAAAATTTGACAAATATGGTTTATGACAGTGTACCTGTGCAACATGGAATGGTCCTATATGTGATATTGGATGCCCTTGAGTGTCATAATACATATTTAAACTAGACATGCCAATTCGATCTCCCTAGTTTGATTGAATTAAATGGAACATAGAACGTGTCACTATAATGGAAGCAAAATAAAACTTGGAATGTGATATATAATACATATCATTCAATGAAAATAGTTAGGACCTGTGAAGGTTGTGATAAAAAAAGGCAATTGTGACGAGGAATGAAATGTACTAGGCTCAAAAGCACCAAAGTTGGCACTATTGGCACCATTGCTGAGATCTTGCTTCTGTAAATTAACAATGTTGATGGAAAATATGAGTTGGAGAAGAATATTATTTATAGTATTTTGAGTAATTTGGTAAGTGTAAAAACTAAAAATGATTTAAAAAAATACAACTACACATAGATAAATGAACTGCATATGTACCAAAGAAAGGGACTGTCATACCTGGCTTCCGCTCTCATTGATGTCGTGTAGTATAAACGAATTATTTGATGAAGAAACATTATTCTTTTTCTGCTTCTTTTTCCGGTGGCCTGCTCTAAACCACTTTTTGGCTGTTTTCCAGATTTCACATTTTTTTTCTCTTTGACTTTCCATCCCCTAACCTTAACATTGTCGTCAGTAGTTCTAGAATTATCAGCTACATTATTCATGCTACGTGAGGATCCAACATTTTGTTTCTCCACCACCCCGGTTGGAGGAGTTTCTTTTTCCAATACTCTTGACACCAAGATTTCTTTTACAGTAGATTTAGGTGCAAGATTTGATCCCAATGTAGTTCTCTTTTCCAGACCAATATCAACTTCTTCAATTATCTTCAAAATACCATCTCTCGCAATTTCATATGTTTCCAATGCTAACGCAGCCCTTGTAACTAGTTGATTATGCAACCGACTCAAGTCTCTGTAACGAACTCCAATCATTTTCTTTTCATCAGTTTCATTCATAGGCACAACAAGTGTATCATGAGGGTGAAAGGGTTGTCCTTCACCTAACCCTTTCTTTGCTTTTTTTGTCCATCTCTTCTTGATATGGATCTCAGGTATTCTGACAACTTTTCTGAAAGAAAGTACTGTAAGAGCATGAGAGCATAGGATTCCTGCAAACTCAAATTTTCTGCAACTACATGAAACCTCACATGTAGATGAGTTATATGTAACAAATTTTTTTTGATGCTTACGATAAGGAGTAATCTTGTACTTTGATAGATCTCTGGTCTCACTACAAAGTTCTAATGTTGAATCATAAGCCTTACTCACCTCAATTTGAAATTTTCGAAAGACTTCATGTGTATAAACACTAACGGCATGCTTCAAGATTTCAACACGAAAAGGAAGTTCTGGGGTGCTCTGGCTATTCCGTAAATCTTCTCTCATCTCTTTGTAACGACGATCATCAATCAATCTTTGGAAATGCTGAAAAAACTGCAACATGTTATTCTTATAGCTCACGTATCTCTTGAGAACACTGTTCATGCTTTCACTACGTTGAGTAGTTGTTATGTCAGCACATAATGTTTGTCGTCCATAAACTAGAGCCCATGGCTATTCCGTAAATCTTCTCTCATCTCTTCGTAACGACGATCATCAATCAATCTTTGGAAATGCTGAAAAAACTGCAACATGTTATTCTTATAGCTCACGTATCTCTTGAGAACACTGTTCATGCTTTCACTACGTTGAGTAGTTGTCATGTCAGCAGAGAATGTTTGTCGTCCATAAACTAGGCCCAATTTTTTCTTATATTGAACATCCTCTCCAACCATTCATTTGTTTGAAGACCATACTTCTCCAACATTATTTCCCATGCACTCATAAATTCGTCTTCCTCTTCATAATCATAAATACAAGAACTAAAGTCTTTCGAAAAATCTTTGAAACTTGAAAAAACGCTGCTAAGATGGATTGCAACGTTTTGATAAATATGCCAAATACATAGGCGATGGTATATTTCTGGCCACGTTTGTGCCAAAGCCTTGGCCATCGCTGCATCTTGATCTGATAAGATAGTTTGAGGTTTTTTCCCTGACATGGCCCTCGCAAAGGTATCAAATAACCACATGAATGTATCGGCTGTTTCATCATATAATAGTGCCGCACCAAAGATACTGGTTTGTTTGTGGTGGTTCACTCCGACAAAGAGAGCAAATGGTCGACCATCTCGACATTTTCTGTAAGTTGTGTAAAAGCATACTACATCACCAAAGTGTGCAAAATCAGCCATCATTTGTGAATCTGCCCAAAATATGTTAGCTATCAAGTCATCTTGATCAACTTGAATTGCATAAAAAAAATTAGGATCTTCTAATTGCCGTTGTTGCAAGTATTCAAGTACTCCACTAGTATCACCTTTCTTCATTTCCACGGTTCTCTTTGATCGCAAATAGTTCTTATAATCATCAAAGATGAATCCAACATTTTCACGTCCACCCATTTGTTTGGCCATTAACTCAAAGCCAGCTTTTGGTGTTATTCCAGAGCTATATATGTCATTTGCTTGATGTGCTTGTTCTACAGACATAATTCTATAGGATCTTAACATATGTGACTTGTTTGGACTAGCCAAACCATGGCCATTATGTGCAGCAATAAACTTCTGAATCGTGTATTTACCGGTTTGACGTGCATTGATCTTCATCATTGCAAGCCAACCTTTTCTTGTTTCAGGACAATGAGATCTAATAGTAGCATCTCTTTTATCTTGTCCACGCTGACCTTGGCACGAACAACAAAATACTCTATCAAGAATCACCCCATAGGGATGTTTATGAGCTACATGTTTGCGAATACTAAAACCAACTATTTTTGCATATTCATTGTAAAATTTATATGCTGCTTCTTCACTTTCAAACTTCATACCAATTTGTGGGATCTTATCATTTGAAATGGCTGTGTATCTTTCGTTTATGAATTTTTCTCCATCTTCAAACTGAACATAGTCAAATTTTGTTTCCTGATTTTCATCATGTGTATCAAAGTCCAACCTTCGTTGTGGAGTGACATTAGTATCCATGATAATATGTTTGCTTATAGCCTGCAAACTATCACAAATTTATGGAATAAATTTTTTTGACTATGCTAAAGAAATTTGGAACTAAGGTGAAAAATATTGGTATCGTGGGATGTCTCCCATGATATTTTTAGGAGTCATCGTTTATTAGATGATCCTTAACAATGCTATAACTTCACAGTATCAAGCATCTATTTGTATCTCAACTGGTCATGCATGAATTTTCTTCTATGAAATATACTTCTTTTGGGAATTTTTTCAAACAGGTGGTGTTCATTCCAAACTCATGTGAGAATTCAAGTGATAAGAAATATAATGCTACCTTTTTTATGTAGATTTACAGTTGACTCAACACATCAAGTAATCAAGAATATATATCACTTGGTTATAAAAAATTACACAGGAAAAAGCTTAGAGTTTTAGTATAAAAAAAGAGTAAAAATTGTGAGTGTAAAGTAGAAAAAAAATCAAACAAAATTGGTGGGATTGTTATGTAACCTTGAGTGATGACAACCGTGTAGGTGTTCCAGGGAAGACAAAGATTCCTATTTATTTCTTTCTCCTTACACGATTCTCCTCTCTTTTCCCCCATGATTTTATGCGATTTAGGGTTCGATATCTTCTTCTTCTTTTCCAATCCATAAATCTCCTTGTTTCCATTGATTTTCTGCAATTCCGAAGATTTCGAATCGTTCCCGTTCAACTTTCCTTCTTGCTCAACAGATTTGCGGATGTTTAATTAGGTAATGTCCATTTTAAAATCAGAAACGGAGTTTAACAGAGGTTTTGTGAACTTTTGTTAGTTTGCCACGTGTCTTCCATCCAAGTATTGTGACAGAGGATGTTACACGGTTCTGTTACAGAGGATCCGAAGCGAAAATCGCATACTGGTCCATGAATCCATTGCATAAGTGATTTTTCTAGAATCTTTGGTAAATCAGATCCTCATACGAAAACCCACATCATTTAGTATTAATAATTATCATGTCATTTAAAATTACAGTATACAAACCACAAAATTTTGTCATAGATCGGGTTTGGCCGAAATCAAAGTGATTACATACTTGACATGTATATTTTATTTGCTTTGTGATTGGATGTAACCTCTGAAAAATTTATGAATCACATAACAAATGCAATACACTTATTATGTGATTAGATATGTTTGGCCAAACAAGAATTGGACAAGAATTTTCCATAAATACCTATTGATCGAATTTAAAAGCGTATGGGCAGGCAGGAGTATATAAATGGAATTAAAGTCATGACAACTCAACACACACAACACTATTCCTTAATGCTAATAAATATTTCCACCGAAATTGCAGATTGAAAAAGGGTTAAAAGTTAAGCAAAATTCCATATCAATTCTAACAAAGGCTCTACCGGCCGCAAAATTATAACATGGATTGTCCAACACTCTCAAATTAGTGTCTTGCACCCTCAAATCACTAACATAGTCTTCTAAATAACTAAATTGCTTATGGATTTTTGCATATCACCCCGCAAAAGTTTTAAAATTTCACAACCGCCCCTCATAATCGAAAAACATGAGTGCACTTTACACACTGATCAACTTTCTAGTGAATTTCATAAGGTGGAAGTGTCCTATGGGAGATTTAGTGCTTCAAATCATGAAACTTTTTGGGGGATTAAGGGCAAAATTGCAAAAAACGTCCCAAACTAATCAGTGATTTTGGATTTTCGTCCCAAGTTATATCACTTAGCCAAATTCATTCCGTAATTTTATATTTTTTTGGAATATCGTCCCACTTGCCACATGGCTGCTTACGTGTCACGACGTGGCAAATTTTAGCATGAACAATTACAAGATTGCAGAATTCGTCCCAAACTAATTACAAATTTTGGTTTTTGGTCCCAAACTATATTAACTCGCCGAATTTCGTCTCACAATTTTTTATTTTGCATGAATTTAGTCAATTATTAAATTTCTAATTTAATGGAAATGATGATTCATCTTTTACCTTTTTAAGGGACTAATGGCAATTTACCCTCTGTAATATTAATAATATTCAATTTACCCCCTATAATTTTAAAAAGAGCAGTTTACCCCCCTATGAAAATTTTAAAAAAGTATTTCATCCCCCTGAACCGGAGAGTGTAACTCAATTGCATAAATTGAGAGTGGGCATGCAAAGTGTTCTATAACAAGGGGATAAATTGCTAAATTTATTATAATACAGGAGGTAAATTGCCACATTTATCACAACACATGGGGGAAAACTGTCACATTATCATAACACAACGATGTAAATTGAACATTATGAATATTATATGGAAATAAATTGCCATTAACTTTTTTTTAAGGAAAATAGTATGAATTTTCGAAATTCCCATGCGCTTTTGTGAAAAAAAATCATATATCAATTCATTAGGAAAAAATCGTGCATTTTTTTTATTAATAAATAATAAATATTCATAATTAGTTTGGAACGAATTCTTTTTACCCATGTCAATTCAATTATGGGACGAAAGTCGGGGTGTTGATATAGTTTGGGACGAAAAATCAAAATTTGTAATTAGTTTGGCATGAATTCTGCAATCTTATATAATTGTTTATGCTTAAATTTGCCACATCAAGACACGTAAGCAACCATGTGGCAAATGGGACGATATTCCAAAATAATATAAAATTACGGGACGAATTTGGCTAAATAATATAGCTTGGGACGAAAATCCAAAATCGTTAATTAGTTTAAGACCTTTTTTTCAATTTTGCCAGGATTAAGTGTAAAAGATAAAAAGCTGAAAATGTTAACTGCAATTTGGAAAAATATATATATCAAAGAAAAAAGCAAAACAAGTCTAGTTGTAATAATTATTTTTATATTTTAATTTTATAAATTTGTTAACCGTTATTTTTCCAATGTAACATAGACAATTGTATTGAACCGTTATAGGCTGTACCATATTTTAGACTTATTGAATTTCTTAGACAAAAAGAAGGGCGTTTGAACCACATATATGAACCCCATAAATATTTTGTGTCTTTCTTTGGTGAAATAATATTCACAACCTATTTTTTAATATTTTTGCAATTAATTATGGGAAGAGTGCAAAATAAGGCCCTCTTAGGGGTGATATGAAAAAATCCCAATTCCTTATCTAGGCCAAAAGAACTTTGGGCCTACATCTTTTTTTTTGGTAAAACGTAGGGCCTACATAAGTTTTTAGAAAGTGTGAAACAATTTTTATGAATTCAGACAAACAACATTTCCAGTGTTTTAAGAACTGTGTCAATTTTTTATATTTGCCGTCTTCATATCAAAATCTAAATAAGTAACATTTTAACACATTTTTCAAATACAAGAAAACCGAGAAAAAAATTGAAAACTTGTCAAATCTCTAAAATTTATATCAGAAAACCGACAGTTGGGATTCCAACTAGAATATTCTAATTATCTTAAATATACTATATTTTAGATTATGTACGTTAATAGTTTTAATAGTTTCTTTCTTTTCCTTCTTGCATATTACGCTCCATGAATTGCTAGGTAATTTAATTATGTGTCATACCAAAGTAGACATATTTCCGTAAAGAATGACAATAAGTGGTACCTTTCGGACCGTCATCTATGTTGGGCCTTTTCGAGATTCAATAGCTCGATCCGGTTATAATTTACCCAAGCACAATTGAGCAGTTTTATAAGCCCCCATTTATGAACTTCGATTGATAGACTTTTTTACGCCTCCTTGTATTGTTCGCTCAAAATTACGAATGAGACTTCATATTGATACGAAAAATTATCAATCATTTGATAATATACACTCTTCACTTTACCCTTTGTGATATTTTAAATGGACACTATATACAAAAAAATAGAAAGAAATATATTGACATTTAATTTATCAAAATAAGAAATTCTCTTTAAAAATTGACAGATGAGTTAATTCACTATTTATACCTATTTAAATGGGGTCACTTCAAGTGGACCCATATAAACCAAAAGGAAAGACGATTTCTACCCTTAACGTATTTTTAGGAACTTGTCATCATAAATACACATACAAATTGCAATATTACTATTAGCTCCTTGATCAATCTCAATATTCAAAACATATGTACATGCTTATAAATACACATACAAAGCCCGATATTTTCTAAAATCTAGAGAGAGTAGATCATTATAAATTTATAATTACTTCTACGTACGGAAAGTATGTGGTCTCCCTCCAGTTCATATTGGTCCATTACCCTATTTCTTCCTTATTTGATACTAGTTTGCATTGCTGAAACTCGAGAACATGTAGAATTTAACGGTCCAAATATTTCAGCAATTTTTGCATTTGGAGATTCTATACTTGATTCTGGCAACAATAACTACATTGAAACTCCCACGAAGAGTAACTTTGCACCATATGGAAGAGACTTTCCGAACCACATACCCACCGGAAGGTTCACCAATGGCCGGCTTGTCACATATTTTCTGGGTACGATTTTTTAGCTAAATGCAAAAATACCCATTGTGCTTTGTTAACTGTTAAAAAAAAATGTGTTATTTTAAATAGCAAAAACTCTCCTTGTTCTTTTTTTCTTAGCGAAAAAATTCATTTGTAATTCCTTCATAAATCATAGGAAGGTTTCAATGATTACAATGGTTATTGAGATGAGTACACTAGTAATTTTTCATTTTATTATTTTATAAATTTTCATTAATAACTATTGGCTAGCGATATTGCTAGAGCAAGGATTGTTGCACACAGAGCAATTCTTTTCAATTTTTTAATATTGCCTCCTAGTCAATGATCATAAAATCTTATTTCTCAATTCCCAAAATACTCGTTATTTTAAAGGTAACTCAATCTTCGCTCTAATTAATACATCATTAAATTACTTTCCTATCTCTTCTCTAATCATAGAAATAATCAAATAGTTTTACATAATAATATAATATATATGATATACAATCACGGCAATATATTATGACATTACTAGTATATGATAAAAGGAATTATTTTATAACTTTCATTTTGTTTTTAATTGAAAATTTTCATTTCTTCTTATAATCAAATATTTGTAAAACATAGATCAAAATTAGGTAATTTGAAAACAAGCGTAACCGACTTCACATAATTTGGGATTATATAAATTTAATTATTCAAATTCGAATAAATTTCTATTTTTAGAAAATTGTTTGAGCTCAATATATATATAACATTTAAAGCTCGTTTCGAGCTCGACTCGAAAAATTAAAAATTAAAAAATGTAAAAGTGAAGTTATTTGAGTTAAAAATTGGTTCGGTTTGACCAAAACTCATTCGAATTTGAATTAATTAAAAATCAAAGCAAGTTCAAAATTTAAAAATATTAAGTAATTTTGGATGCACAAAATGACAACATCATACATGAGTCATTCTAATACTACAATATATATAAAATCGAGAGCGCGGAAAGATGCATAACTGAACCAAATATTACAAGTGAAGTTAAAAACTTACATTCAGGAGAATAATAATGAAGAGCTTCTTTCTTCTCCAATTTATTGTAAAGGTCATTAAAATAATTTATTTATATCCATGTCAAAATATATAATAAAAAAAGATAAAGAAGTTAATGATGTATTTAATAAGAGAGAGAATATTGAGTTGTCTATTAATTAAGTATTTTGGGAATTGAAAAATATAAATTTTATGACCATTGACTAGAAGGGGCAAACTAGGAAATTGAAAAGAATTACTCTAGCAACAACAATTATCTCTTGCAATATCGCTAGCCGTATCTATTAGTGGCCAGATGGATGGTAATGTAAATCGTCAATATTAACAATTAATCATACATTTTTAGTGACAACAAATAAACACTGTCAAAATTATTTAGTGACAATATTTTAACTCACACCTTTTATGAGTCATTAAATACTAATAATTACAAGTTATTTCCACTAGTATATCTACGAAGATCATTTTACCGACACGGTTGAGACATTATCACTTAAAACAATATTAAGTTTAACATTATCATTTAATATTTTACCAAATTAAAACTAGAGTGTTAATTTGGTATGATACATATTATTAGGGCTGTCAATAGGTCGGATGAGGGTAGGATTAGGCTCGATCCATATTCGGATCTATTTATGTCGGATTGGATTATGGTTGGATCCGGATTTATTTATGTCTGGTCGGATCTCGCTCGGATCTATATTTCTCAAGTCCATCGAGTTTTGGTTGGATTCAATCAGATATTGAATCTTTTTTTAATTTAATAACTTTTCATTTTCAAAATTTACACCAATATTTTGTCCTAAAACAAGTTCGGTAGCCTTACGCTTTTATTTAATTTAGCTCACATGTTCAATCTTTCTTTTGTTATTCATAATTTTGGATGAAAATATGCATAAAAATATAATTATGAATGAATTACTAACTATTATAACTTTAAACTAATGATCAAATATTATTAATATTTCTTATTTTAATAAAATATTTTGTACATATATCATTCTTTTATTTATTATCGGACACGGATCTTTAGCGGATCGGATCGACATAAATTCGTATTCGCTCCCGTATTCATGATCTTTATTGGATCAGATCCATCGAATCTCTAATCGAATTAAAATCCTAATAAATCGGGTCAGACTTGAATCCAATTCGGATTGAAATCCGCCGCATTGACACGGGCTAAAGTACTAATTATTCATAATACAAATATTTTGGGTTTTCAATATAGTTAATTTTGTAGGTAGAATACATTAAACAGTTTAATTGTATATATATTCAATTTTTTAATTTTCTTCAGTCTACTAGCTTTAACGTGTTTAGTGGTAATTAAGTTGTGCAATAAAAAAATTAATATGTATGCATCTATATTTGAACATCTTCGTACGTGGCCACGTGGGGGTAAAAGACTATATACCCCCTTACTTGGACCCAATGCTGAGCCTTGAGGACATGAAGACTGGAGTTTGTTTTGCCTCAGCGGGCACCGGATTCGACCCGCTTACCGCTCAACTTACCGTCTCTCCTTTTCTCTTGCAATTGCATGTTTTTGAAATTAATTAATTAATGTTTCTAAATAAATAAAAATTTAATTAATTAATCATATATTCGTCCTATTATTTGTGCATCACACACACACGTATATATATGTATATATGAATGTATACTCTATTTTAACTTTTATTTTTGGCTTGACTAATTAATAATTTTAGTTAAGAATGGATTTTTTAAATATTTATCTAGAGACTAGAGATTTTATTTTTAAATAAATTGAGAAACTAGATTCGAAAGAACAAATATTCATCAAAAAAGAAAAAAGGAAAACTTTTTTTGGGACTTCTCAAAAAATTTAAGACAAAAAAGGTAGGGTGATTTACAAGCGATCCCCTGAGGTTTAGTCATTTGACAAGGAACTCATTGACATTTTGAAAATTACAAGGTGACCCCCCTCTAATTTAGATTATGTATCAAAATAGTCCTTAATTACAATTTCAACAATCCGGCCTCTCTAAAAATATTTACATAAATCCCCTTAAGAGGTGTCCTTATAATTTTTTAAACCCCAAGAAGTTTTCTGTAATTATAGTATACCTCAGAGGGTTCGAGTGTAAATCACCCAAAAAGATATATAACTGGATATTTGCTCAAAATAAAATAAAATTTGTATTCTAGATTGAACTACATACGCATGTAGTTAATTTACTGATTACCAATATAAAAGCACCAATATGAATTAATTCGATTAAATATTTTCTCGTAGCATGACATTAATATATATAAAGCTATATTTATCATGTAGTAAAAAAAAAAAATTACACAAGATAATGATCAAGGGACATGGACCTGCATGTACAAAGATTTCATATATTATACGGCCATTTACATTCTTACTTGTGTATAATTTGAATGCGTTTGAATTTGATGCAGAATGTAATTTCTATGCAAAAACAATTGGAATACTTTAAAGAGTACAAGACAAGAATGGAAGTATACATTGGTAAAGATAGAACCAAAAGACTGATAAATAAAGCCATGTTCATCATAAGCGCTGGCACAAATGATTTTGGTGTCAATTATTATGGCGCACCATTTCGTCGCCAAATATACAATATCTCCACTTACCAAGAGTTCTTACTCCAACAGAGACAACAATTCCTACAGGTACTTAGCAGCATTAATTCCAATTTTCCAAATTTTTTACAGTAACTAATTTATATTACTCCTAGTCCATATGATCATTTAATTTGTAACCACTCGTGAACATGTCATATGGTGTACTTGGAGTATATTTTATGATGGGAATGTTACACTTTTTTTGGCAAAATTCAAAAATAATCCTAAAACTATGGGATTCTTTAAAAAATAGTTTTCCACCTAGCTACGATGAACACACGTTTAGTCATTTATTTTTCACCCAATTTCAATTTTAGTACCATGCATAACAAATTTCGTCATCTAACTTTCAATTAGTTTTAATTTTCGTCCTACAATTACAAACTTTTTTTCCGGTAATATGGACAAATTGTAATTGCAGGACAAAATTGAACTTATTGAAAGTTAGAGGACGATATTTGTTATGCATAGAACTAAATTGAAATTTAATGAAAGTTAAAGGACTAAATGTTTGCTCACTATAGTGAGATGACTATTTTTAAAAAAATTCCAAATTTACTGGACCAGGCTTCAAAATTTTCCCACTTTTTTTTTCTTTTTCTCCGTAGGTTATTTCTTAACCTTTGATCTCACATTCTCACTTAATCTTCTTGAAAGACTCAAAGATATTATGTGGGCAACCCACTCTAAAGATTTGAACCTGGATTACAAGAAGAAAATATTTTTAGTGACAAACTACTAAATCAAAAATGTTAAAATTATCACTATGTACATATATTGAACCTAAAAAAATAGCACATATATATATATATTTAGTGACAATATTTGAAGTTTCTCATTAAAATGATTTTTGATTAAGTTGTCATTATGAAAGGATTACAACATTCTTAATTTTTTCGTTCATTGTATTTGAATTCTTCATTTTAAATCGACACAAAAAGTGACAATCGAAATATTGTCTCTAAATGACTATGGCAATATTTTATATATTGTCGCTAGATTATTATTAAAATGGTGTCACAAATTGTACTTTAATTATCATAATTTCTGACAACTTAAAAAGATATATATCACTATTATATATGTTGCAATTTTTATTGTGACAAAACTAAACTTATCTTTTCTATCAAAAAAAAAAAAAAAAAAAAACTAAATTTATCTTTACTATATATATACAAAGATTTTTTCACTTTATCATTTTTTGTATTTCTTAATATACTCCCAAAATGTTAATAGATGTTCTAAATTAGCTTTTTTCTTTTAAAATCTTAATTTAAAAATTTGGATCAAATTAAATTGGGACGAAAAGAATATTAAGTACAAGTGGCTTTCATTTCTCAATGTCATCCATCCATGTAGAGGAGAGGAGTGATTAATGTGGTTAAACACCGGACAGTTAAAATTGTTTGTACTTAACTACTTATTAGAAAGAACATCTCCTATATTATAAATAATGAATAAAGCAAGCTTATTTAGAGAGTGACCTATTATATTAATTCCCAGAAACATTTTAACGTCATCCAAAACAGGACCTTTACGTAGTTTGTTACTGTTTATTAAGCGTAATAATAGTCATATTTATGATGTGGGGAACACAAAACGGAATCACATCTTTCATACTAAATTTGTACCTATTTTAGACATTTGGTACCAAACTTAAAAAAAGACACATTTAAAATCAAAATTAAAAGACTTTTTTCAAATTTGTTTGATCTTTAATGATGATTTTTGGTACGCTTAGAATTATGCTTCATTTTTTTTGCCATAGCATGCTTAAGTGCCCTATATCATACCTGAAAATTATTTTGGCATGATTCCTTATAAATTATGAGATATGATTTAACTTTTATTAATATCACGAAAATTTGTTAACTTTCTGCGGATTATATATTGCGTTTCATGAACTGAAACTTGTACCATTAGAAAGTTCTCGTCAAGAGCTTTTCAACCATATAAAGAACACAAAATTTGGCCTAGTAGTCAGGCCAAAAATTGAGCATTGAGATTGTATCATACACTATATTCATTAGGATCCTAAACGAAACTGAAACTTGAGATTGTATCTTACACTATATTCATTTTTCTTGCATTCTTTGAATAAAAATATGGCTAAACACCACTAATGGTCCTCCTCATAATTATTTTTTTATAGAGTGGTCCCTCTTGTATTTTTTTTTACATGTTAGTCCCCACTATGAATTATTTGTTTCACTTTGATCATTTATAAGGGATCTTTTACTTTTAGTGTTACATTTTAGTCCCTCATAAAATTATTTTGTATCAATTTAGTCCCTCATAAAATTGTTTATTTATCAGTTTAGTCCCTCATAAAATTATTTTGGCACTTTAATTCACTTTGGACCACCTGAAAATGACCAAAGTGAAACAAATAATTCATAGTGGCGACAAACAAGGGAAAAAAACATAAGAGGGACCACTCTGTATAAATTAATGATAAGGAGGACCATTAGTGGTGTTTACCCTGAAAATATTTTTAAGTCTTAATATTATGATTCCTGTAACATTTTTCACTAAATTAATAAATCAATTTACATAATATTTCTTTTAATATATTCGATTATATATATATATTATTAGCTTTGATAAACTTATTTTGGCATAAACTATTGTTACACGTATAATGAATATTATTTAATAATAAATTCACATTTATAGCAATTTAGTTTTGGTTTGATCAATTCATTGGTATAATGTATGCTTAAAACTTTTACTAATCATATAATTATGGTATATATGGGTCCCATATATTTGTCACAGAGATTAAACAAATATTATTTATGCATGAAAAGCATAAATTTTATGCTACATATTAAAATGAAAAAGAAAAAGAAAACTAAAGTGTTCTTTTTTTTTTTTTTTTAGAGTTAATTTTATATAACCCGGGACCTCTTAGGTGGGTAGTCATGCCCTTACCTAGGTAAGTTGGTTCATCGCGAACCATATATGAATTTTATTTATTTATTAAATTTAGATTCAAACCGCAATAATGTTTCTTTATTTAGGCAAACCTAAATTTGAGTGCTCATTAAGAAAGGTGTCCACGTAATGTGATCGGTAGTGTTTACTCTAGTTAGAAATTAATCATATTTACAACGTTAATTCTAAATAAACACCGAAAATTTCCCATTCTAATAAACCCTGCATATATTCATATTGTCGGATAGTCATTCTTGTTTTATGTCTTTCTTCAGAGTATAATTTAGATATAATTGTATGCAGAATCTACTAGAATTGGGGGCTCAAAAGATTGGTTTTATAGGAGTTCTACCAATAGGATGCATGCCAGCTTTAATAACGTTACATTCTGAAAATGCATCAACGTATCGTGGGTGCATAGAATTCTTGTCATCTATTACACGTGATTACAATCGCATGATGCAAATACAATTGGCGGTTACAAAAGTCCATGCTGTCAAGATTATTTACATCGATCTATATAATCCGATTGATGATATGGTTAAAAATCCTCAGCAATTTGGTAAGTTGATTTTTATTTTTCTCATATATTTTGGAGTATCATAGAATATTGCATCACTTATTCCATTAATAGCATATTTTTTGTTGATTTTGTTGCAATTTAATTTTTTTTAAAAATCTTGTAATTAGATAATAAATTTATAGCCAATGTTAATATTGCAAATCTTCTAAACATTTGTAAAAAGTATTTTGAACAAAAATTAAACGTGTTTTCTTGCAAATTGTAAAATCAAAAATAGTATTAAGAAAACATTACATACTCAATTTGTTCCATAAAAATTGTCGTTTTAGAAAAAAAAGGTTGTTTCAAAACGCTTTAGAATTTCAATGCAATATTAATTACATTTTTTTTATTTATTTTTTTCCGAAAATCCATACTATTTATTAGGTTTATTAATACCTGTGCAAAACTCTAAAATGACAATTATTATGAAACGTAGGTAGTAGTTTGAAAATGTATCATTTCAATATGGTTGGATGATGTTTGGTGCTTGTGGTGAGTAGATAGATACGTTCAAAAGTAAACGTATTGATTTTTATTCTTTTTTTGAAAAAAGATATTATATTACGGGGCGGGGACTAGGTCATGGATCAAAGTATAATTAAGTTGATAAAGAAAAAAAATGGAGAAATTTCACTTTATTTCAAATATTTGAGTAAGTGAATGTCATCAAATTATGAATATATGGTTCTTTAAAATGAACCAAATATTAAACCAAAAAATATCCAAATGCAGCTTTAATATACAAACTTTGTAAAATTCTATTATTGAAAAGCTTTTGAAATATTAATCAAATCATTCATAATTACTCATTGATTAATCAAGTTATATATCTAGACAATCAACAGAAGATGGTGAGAATCCAATTGTAATATTGATTTTTTCTACGTTTTTGCCTCGAAAGGGATTAAACCTCTGGTCAATCAATATATATATTAACCTTTTCTAAAAGTTGTACACTAATTTGCAGGTTTTGATAAAGTTAATGTTGGTTGTTGTGGAAGTGGATTAATAGAATCTGCATTCTTGTGCAATCCAAGCTCTTTTGTTTGCTCGGATCCGACCAAGTATATTTTATGGGATTCCGTACACCCAACTGAATCAGTATATTATAATGTCTTCCAGGCTGTGCGTCCCATGTTTGATGTTTTATCAAAGAACTAGCGATTAATTCAGTTAATAAAAAAGTATTGGACTTCATAAGTGTTTTATGTGTCATATTAGTAAAAACAATGTTTGATAATTGTGTTCTGATTTTATTAAAAGTGTCATGTGAAAGTATTTTGGTAATAATGAGTGTAAAGTTGTGATATTTTGATATTTCATTCTTCTCATTTTGTGTAGAAATTTTAGGAAAATTTACATAGACATTCCCTGTCGGTAGGTCTAATTACAGGAATTTATCATTTTTTTTAAATTACAAACACACACCCTAGACCAAAAATTATATTATAAAGACACCCCTCATGCAGGGGTTTTCGTTGTAATTTTTGAAAAGTATGGTAAGTTTCTGTAATTAGACCTATAAGTAGGGGGTGCCTATGTAAATTTTCCTAAATAAAAATAAGGTCATGATGTAAAACATGTTGACAACGGGAACTCCATGAAGTTTAGAGTTTCCAAAAATATGATATATACAGTATCTCTGTTGTAAATTAATCTTTCAAACCAAAATCGGTTACATTTATTATTACAACAAGCATATCGTTATTTTTATTAGGTTGTCTTCCTCTTAGGTCTTGATCAAATAATGAGATATATTCGTTCATTAGAGACATACAAATATCCTGCAATAAACCTTCATGCTTATGAGGAACATTTAAGTCCCTAATATACATCTTCAAGGAAGACTTTGAATCTCCACAGTAGATAAGCTCACCCGAAGATGGTATGGATCGTGCATTAACTTGTAAGACATAAACTCAAAACTATCCAAATAATAAATACAGAACTAAACATGGATCGAAAACTAAAAATAGCCGAAGAAATATACCTCCAGCCATTGATGCTTTGATTGCATGTTTCTGCCTCTTTGATCGTCGGTTTTGGTATTCCAAACTCGACTCACTCTATGTAGATGGTGTATACTGAAGGGATTGTAATGAGTGAATTTGGGTACCAGAATGGGGTGTATATATAGTCAAAATTTGTTAGCAATTATTCACATAAGCATGAACAGTAATGGATCGACTATTATCATGCTATTTGCATTAAACGTAAATTATGTTAAGAGATACCTGTCTTTATCGCGTGGATAATCGGTAGCGGGATTACTGATTGAATGGAAGACTGGTTTCTCTATCTTGCCACAATTTTGAGTTTTTAATAATGCGTTAAGTTATGAGGGAACTTAACAGCTCTGAAAGCGTGTAGAGAAAGGACCAATTTCCTCATTATATAGATGTAGAACCCTAATCCTCACTACCTAAGGATTTTTCATCTATGGGCCTAACCCTAATGGGTTAATCATAATGGGCCATAATTTACATTCTCCCACTTGGTCCATGAGAGAATTAACATTAATCGTCATTGCATAGTAAACCAGAAATACGAGTCATAGTTGTCCTAAGTTATCATTGTCCAACAAATTTCCTTCCATGTACCACGATATAAGTGACCCACTACACAAGACCCATACTTGGAAACTTTCATAATGTCCATTCATGTTATTGTTCACATAATGGCCATAATAGTGTACACAATCATTAAATAACAGGAATATTACGTTTAGGTTTCAAAAACATATAAATGGAGCTCAAAAGTGTCAATATTGATTCATAAATGATCCTACAATACAATAATCAATTACTACCAAGACTCATTCGGTTAGCATGCTCATAAATGTCTTGTGGTAACGATTTATTCAAAGGATCAATAATGATCAGACCGGTTCTGATGATAATTTGACATTTTATGTTTATGAATAACTTTTTCAACGACAAAAACAATTAACTCCAAATATTATGCACCTTTGGAATGTTTGTCGTTCTTAGTGAAGAACTGCTGCAGAACTATCTCATAAATATTTCAACAACTTGGCGATAATGTTAACAAAATCAAGTCATGAAATAATATTATGTAGCCTTAATTGTGGCCTCAAAACACGCCACAAGTATAGATTTCGTAGTGACAGAACTTTGGCAATTTCTTTTGGACTTTTCATGATATCGGCCCTCCAGCCAAAAGGAACAAATAGCCAAAAGTGAACTTAATAATACCAAGATATTCAAAATCGAAATCTAAATATCTGATCATGTCAATCAAAATAAGATCTTTTATATGTAAGCATATAATCCTAATGTTTCTTGCATATAACATAAAACCATATTGTCAACTTTCTAAGTCAAACATACCGACTACAAAGATGATGTATAGTTGGTGCGTGCATAAGTATACATCAAACCTTAAGTTATGAAATATTTTTCATTTCTTTTCGCTCAAAATATTATTTGGCATTACTAATTTATATTTTTCACTAAATTTTGGGACTACACTTAAATTTGCAATTTCTGCATCACAAACCTTTGATATAAGCTTATGAAACAACTAATCCCTCCATGTGATTTATTATAAAATATTTCAATCTCAATCACATAAGTTCTCTCTCCAACATCTTATATCATAAAAATTATGAGAAATTTATTAGTCCAATATAGCAAATCAAAATTGCTATTTGCCAAAAAAGAATATCGTCAATGTATTAAATGATAAACTAACTCCCACTTTAGATATATACATAAACAAAATAGTATTTTCTTTAAGGAGGCAATGATATCATTAAACATAAGATGATATCATTGTCGGGAGGTTTGTTTATTATATTGAGTTTTTAGTTTACACACTATATATCCTTTTCTTTAATGAAAAATTGTAATATTTTTCTCATAAACTCTTTCTTATAGTTTCATTCAGAAAGATAATTTTTCACATCGATTTAATGTAGCTCTACAAATGAACTACAAGTGTCACAATAATTTTAAAATAATCAATGTCAGTTCTTTACAGTAGAATCCTTAAGATGAATCAAACATACATTGTTCAATATTGCCTTTTGAGTTGAGTATTATTTTGAAGACACCCAACTCAATTTGATCCTTATGGCAATGTGACCAGTCAGATTCGTGATTGTAATTCAAGGATTTCAACTTATCTTTATTGAAATCAATTTATTGCTCAAAATTTTCACTTATAATGGCATGTGAGTATAATACCGGATCTTAATTCATCAAAAGTTACTTCCAACTTTTGCTGATAAAAGAAATCACTCAGCTTTGCAAAATCGCATTACGTTATGAGATTTTCTTGAGGCAACTCTTTGTGACTCACCTTTTACAGGTTCATTATATGAGTTGTAATTTCAGTTTGTTGATCAGTTTTTAATTGATCAACATATGTAAGAGTTACATCATGACAACTTATTCATTGTCACTCCCATTGAAGTCATCATTCTCAATGAACCCTTCAATTTTCCTGTTTTCATAATTTATAAGTTATGATTAAAAGTAAAATAACAAATTCGTTGGAATTCTCAGGATAATCAATAAAGTATCCATTAATAGTTCGAGAATTCAATTCTTTCAAGTGAATTAGCTTAGATTCTATCGTACAACACCAATCGGGCAGGTGTCTTAAATTGGGTATTCCACAAAACGAAAACTCGCGATGAGCTTTTTGTTTTACTAGAACCCGATGAACAAATATGACAGTTTTAAGCACATAAATCCACAAGGATTTGATCCACGAATAATTACTATCATGATTCTAACCATATCTAATAATAGTCGATTATGTCTTTCAATCACACCAACATTCATGGCGTGCTTGCCATATTGCATGGAGCACATATGACAATTTTGTGAGATAATTGTTAAATAAATCGAGGCATTTATTCGATTTAATATATCTCTTCATAATATTCTCCATGTTTATCAATTTTTCCTTTTCCTATCTAAGTGTCTCTCAATAAATATCTCAATGACATTTGAAACTTGAGACTATCCGTAAATTAGATAGAAATTGTCTTAATGGAAAAATTTATAATAACAAAGAAAATTAGAATATCATTCACGATAAATGAGAAAGAGTTAAATGAGGACAAATAGGAGAATGTGTAAAATTTCAAGAAGCAAGATGTTCGTTATAATGTCACATTTCACATCACCAAAAATTGTGAATTGTAAGGGATCCATATATATTAGGATAATATTTCAGTTTAAATAAACCAATAATAAGTAACCAAAATCAGTAAAGGGCTACTTTAATAAACTGAAATGTTAATTTCCTAAAGTATGTCACATTCCCAACATGTTTTTTGTGAATTGTAGTACATTCAAGTCACTATATATTCCACAAAACGATAATTAAGTATGATCTAAACAATAACAAATCTAAACTTTCACCTCCTTTAGAATCATACTTTACATTTCGGGAATTCTTTATGATAGTGCTAAATCCAACATTCATATGTTCACAACTACATAATTAGCTTCTTGAGTCACTATGTTGATGAAACTCAAACCTTACTGTTTCATATGTGTCACCCCCTGAATCAACATACGTGACAATTCTTTGAGAATATCCATGTTCAGGAAGTAACGATTTGATAATAACATATAAGGAGAGATTCATCAATAACGATACATGATGATGATAAGTTTTAATTAGATTAATCATCTACAATGCATGATTTCACATGCTTTTTTACTACTCATACTTGTAAACAAGTTTAGTTTGAGTTGTGAAGACGAGATATTTATCTAAATAGCGGAAACAATATCTCAAAATTATAACACTATTCTTATCTTAAGGAAGGGTATTATTAATTATTCTGTATGAGGGTAAATCTCAAGAATTTCATACTAAATCTATTGACCCTTTATCCAATCTCATAAAAGAAAATTGGAATCACTAAGGCAAACAATAAACTTGAATTCATTTGAGAGAATCTTAAATATTGCAAGAAAGAAGCTCACATTAAAATTAAATTCATAAGCGCATATCATAGTAAGATTCAGTAAAATACTATAACACACTAAATAATATTCGATATTGGCTTGACTCATACTGTTTACTAGAAAAATGACTGAACCTCCTTTGGGTCGACTCTTATGTTTTTTCATTGTAAACTGAATTATTTATCTTTAAATTGATAATATAAACATTATATTTGTGCATATAAATTCACTAGCAATACTGATCAGGCCACTTTGATGACTAATAAATCATCATAATAGGAAATTTATGCACAATATTAGAATTATCAAATACCAAATAAAAAAAATTGCACATGAAGGGAATTCACTAAATATACAAGTCAAGCCACTTTGGTGACTAACAAACTAATATATATTAATAAATCTCTTTTTCGTAATATGCTAATTAATATTTGGCAATAAATAAATCGATGTACTATTTTAAATTCACTAACAGTATATTGATCAAGCCACTTTGGTGACTAACAGATCATCGTAATGTGAATTTGAAATAAATACACAATAAATTTGATAAAATCACCAATTAAGTTAATTTGCACAATAAAATTGATCAGTCATATTAATCAGACCATTATGGTTACTAAACGACATCAAATTCTTTTACGTAATGTGAAATTTAAATATTGGTAAAACGTAGATTTATATACAATTTAAAATTCATTCACTTTACTGATAAGGTCACTTTGGTGACTAACAAATCATCATAATATGAATTGTAAATAAGGATAGAATGCTTTGTGAACTTAGAAAATTTGAAGTGTGCGTAAAAACTTAGTAATCTGATCAGATCTGGTTTAATAGAGTTGGGGATTCATCGGTTTCCGTGTTATCTGCCAACCGTTAGATCAGTTTCTGTCAATCTTGATCGTGTGCTCGTAAATTACGGATTTCAAATTTTATAAATTATGTCAGACTAGGTGGGAAAACGAAACGTCCCTAGTCTTCTATTTATAAAAGCGTGTTTTTAGATAAAACGTTTTTAACATAATACTCTTATAAATAAACAGATGAGTAAACTTATACTTATCTGGCAGATGACTTGTCTGATACAGTATATCACTAGTGAAAGCCAATAGCTAGTGATCTTCCTTTGCTATTTGTCAATCCAACAAGATAAATAATCTCCAGGTCTTCAAGATTTAAGAACAAATATTCCAATAATATAACTTCAACTAACTGTCATTGAGGATTTCATCTTTTAATCAGGAGTACCGCTAGTCTTACACGTCCCCCCTGAGTTCAAGAATCTATCAGTCAACTAGTCTGTTGAGAGTCAGTCTTCTTGAAGAATAATACTTGTTGCTATCAGAATATTCAGCTGATGAACCCAGTCTTCTGATAGGTTCCCCCTCAGCTTATGAATCCAATTTTAACAAGCCTAGTTCCACTCTTAGAGTAGAAAATCTTGCATCACTTAATGGTTTGGTGAAAATGTCAACTATTTGATTATCTGTATGAACATATTCAATAATAACATTTCCCTTTTCAACATGGTCTCTTATGAAGTGATGTTTGATCTCAATATGCTTTGTCCTGGAATGACTTGTAGTATTCTGAGTAAGTGAGATTGTACTTGTATTATCACAGTAGATAAGGATTCCACTGATCTTGAGATTGTAATCTTCTAGTTGATGTTTCAACGAAAGTATGTGTGCACAACATGCTCCAGCAGCAATGTATTTAGCTTCAGCAGTAGATATGGATATTGAAGTCTGTTTCTTACTAATCCATGAGATCAGACGTCTGCCTAAAAATTGACAAGTACCTGTAGTACTCTTCCTATCAATTTTGCAGCCAGCAAGGTCAGAATCTGAATATCCAATTAGTTCAAATTCTGATTCCCTTGGATACCACAATCCCAATTCTTGAGTGCCTTTGAGATACCTTAATATCCTTTTGGCAGCTAAGAGATGAGATTCCTTTGGATTTGATTGAAATCTTGCACAAACCCCAACATAGTACATAATGTCTGGTCTACTAGCTGTTAGATATAACAGTGACCCTATTATGCCTCTACATTTGGTGATGTCCACTGATTTTCCATATTCATCATTGTCAAGGCGAACTCCAGTAGACATTGGAATAGCAACAGATGAGCTAGTTTCCATACCAAATTTCTTGAACAGATCTTATGTGTACTTTGCTTGATTAATAAATATGCCATCAGGCATCTATTTCACTTGCAATCCAAGAAAGTAATTTCAAACTTATTCTGCATCAGCTTAAAGAACTTTGCACACATATGTTGGTTAGTTGAACCAAGAATAATATCGTCCACATATATTTGAACTAACAATATATGATTATCCCATTCAATAGTGAACAAGGTCTTGTCTACTTTACCTTTGAGAAATCCTTTAATTAAAAGAAAACCAGATAAGGTATCATACCATGCTCTTGGTGCTTGCTTAAGTCCATAGAGAGCTTTCTTCAGACAACACACTTTGTCTCCTTGTTGATAGACTTCAAAAGCTGGAGGTTGTTCAACATAAACTTCTTCTTGCAATTCTCCATTGAGAAGAGAAGACTTCACATCCATCTGATAGACAGTGAAGTTCTTGTGAGCAGCATAGGCTAAGAATAATCTGATTGCTTCAAGCCTAGCAACTGGTGCAAATGTCTCATTAAAATCAGTGCCTTCTTCTTGGCAGTAACCTTTGTCAACTAGTCTTGCTTTATTTCTGGTAACAATACCATCTTCATTCATTTTGTTCCTGAATACCCACTTAGTGCCAATGACTCTTTGACGAGTAGGTTTAGGTACCAAATACCAAACCTCATTTCTTTCAAATTGATGTAACTCTTCTTACATTGCTTCAATCCAGTGAGAATCACTAAGAGCTTCATCAATTAATTTGGGCTCAATTTGTGAAAAAAAACTTACAAACATTGATTCATTTACAGTTGACCTTCTTGTTCTCACTCTATCCAGTGGATCACCAATCACTAGGTGGGTGATCTCTGAGCCATCAAAGATCAGGTTGCAAATCTGGATGTTGTCCTCTTGATTGATCTTGCAACACTACTGTTGGAGTCTCAGTAGTAATCTGTTGAACAGGCTCTGGTCTGTCAGCAGTTTGCAACTCCTCTGTTAGACAATCAATAGACTGATTTTGAACAGCACTTGAGTTATCAACTTGGTTGAGATTAGGTAGTAAGATGGGTACATATTCTTCTTTTCTTTCCACATTCAATTTCTGAAAATCAGTAAATATATCTGAATTAGTACTTTGTTTCTTTTCAGAAGATTGATTTGGCTCATCAAATACTACATGAATTGATTCTTCTACAAGTAAAGTCCTTTTGTTAAAAACTTTATAGGCTTTACTAACAGCAGAGTAGCTTACAAAAACAGCTTCATCAGCCTTCTCTGCAAAAGCAGTAAGGTGATTTTTCCCATTATTCAAAATAAAACATTTACAACCAAATATTCTAAGATAATGAATATTAGGTTTCCTGTTGTTCCACAGTTCATAAGGTGTTTTATTTTGACTCTTGTTGATCATACATCTGTTCTGGGTGTAACATGTTGTATTTGTGGCTTCTGCCCAGAATCTTTGAGGCAGTTTTGCTTCAGCTATCATAGTCCTAGTAGCTTCTCTTAGAGTTATGCTTCTCCTTTTAGTAACTCCATTTTGTTGAGGGGTTCTGGCAGCAGAGTACTCATGGTTGATTCCTCTGGAGTTACAATACTCTTCAAAAGTAGAGTTTGTAAATTCAGTGCCCCTGTCTAATCTGATCTTCAAAATTCTTAGGCTCTTTTAATTTTGGATCTGTTCCATCTGATTCGTAAGATGTTCCTTGGTTTCACTTTTCTTTTTCATGAATATCACCCAATTAAATCTTGAATAATCATCCACAACAGCTAGGCAGTATTTCTTTCCAACATTGCTGATAGGATCAATAGGGCCAAACAAATCCATATGAAGTAGCTCCAAAATTATGGTTGAAGATTGATGCTTCTTGCTTTTGAATGTTGATTTAACTTGTTTACCCTTCTAACATGAGTCACATAGCTTGTCTTTGCTCATGACTGTCTTTGGAATTCCTTCTACCAAATCATTCTTGATTAATCTGTTGATGGTCTTGAAATTCAAATGATTCATCCTTTTGCTCCATAGCCAACTGATTTCACTTGGTGTAGAGGCCACCAAACAAACATTAGAATTCTTATCCACAGAATTCCAGTCAACTATATAGATGTTTCCTTGTCTTCTTCCAGATAATATCACCATCTTGGTTCAAACTTGCTCTACATAGCACTTATCTGATGAGAAGATAACAAAAAATCCTTTGTCACAAAATTGACTTATGCTCAGCAAATTGTACTTTAGGCCTTTAACATATGAGACGTCAGATATATCAATGTTTCCTTTGATAAGCTTTCCACACGCAACAATCTTACCTTCTTTGCTGTCTCCAAAAGTAACATTTGGATCATCTACGGCAGCAGCATCAGTCAGTTCATGTATGTCACCACACATGTGCCTCAAACATCCACTGTCCAAGTGCCATTTCTTCTCTACTTTACTCGTACTCCTAATCCTAACCTACAAAACAAAATAAAATGGTTTTAGGTACCCTTTATTGAGAGGGTCCTGGCAGATTAGTATCACCGTTGACAACCCATGATTTGGAAACCTTAGGCTTCTTAGGTTCAATAGAGTCTTGTGGTGATTTCTTTACTCTTGAATCATCATAGGTTTAAGTATGCATATGTTCATGATAGTTATTATGATGAGAGTAATGCTCATAAGCAGGATAAGCATGCATCGGATGATGAGCAGGATAAGCAGCATAGTAAGGTGGATAATGAGGTGCATCATAATATGTTGAGTAAGCAGGTTGCACATAATAAGACTCATTTCCATACCAAGCATCATCATTTCTATAATTTTTTTGCTTCTTTGGTTTAGTTCTTACTTGCTCTTTAACAGACGACTTAGATTTACTAGTCTGATTAGTTTTGCTCTTATCAGCAGACTTCTTAGGGCTACTCTGCTGTTTAGTTTTATTAGTTTGTTTTTCAACTTTAGGCTCTTTACCCTTTTTAACCTTTGGAGATTTCTTCTCCTTTTTCTCTATTTCTAGTGAAGTAGATTTAACAGTTTGAACATATAAGATAACATTGTTGTTATTAGCAGATATGAATTTTTCAGTTCGGTTCAGATATAAGCTTTCTTTTACTAAAGGTGTTCTATGTTCATTTGATGTGTTTACTGATGCAACAGACGACTTATCATGAGTAGATATGATATTTTCTAGTTCCATGATTTTTCCTTTGTAAACTTCACATTCTGCTTTCAGAGATTCATTCTCATGCGCAAGCTTTTTATACTCAGCTGATTCTTGCGATTTTTCATCGTTAAGTTTCAGTAGATAATTTTGCTTTTTCAGCACAGTCATCTCTTCCTTAAGCTTTGCAAATTCATTAACAACGTTTGTATTATTTTTCATCATTTGCTCAAATGAACTAAATAACTCATTTTCATTTCAGTGAGAGTTACCTCATTGTCAGAATCGTCTGATTCTTTGGCCATGAGATAGAGCAGTGCAGGTGTCTCTTCTTCAGCAGAGTCATCTTCTGATGTCCTCGATTCTGAATTATACGAATAGATGGCTGCTATCTTTTTAGCTTCAGCCAACAATACTTTGCTCTTCTGATGTCTCCTCTCTTTTCTAGCTTTCTTTTCCTCCTCAATATACTTCTCAGCTTTAGGATATGGGCAGTCCTTAATGAAGTGTCCCAAATTCCTGCAATTATAGCACATTAGTTTGGATTTAAAATCATCCTTACTATTATAGGAAGTAGAGGTAGGGTTAGAAGTAGAAGCATTATTGTACTTGTTCTTCATTTTTCATTTGTACAACTTTTTGAACCCATTTAGCAACAACGTAACATCGCCAGCAGTGTACTCCTTTTTATTGAGCAGCATGGTCTCATCAGATGAGTCCATTTCTCTTGTTTTTCCGGCTGATCTTCTTGGTCTTTCTGCAGTAACTAGGGCAGCAGTGGGATTTGAAGTTGCGGTCTCTTCTATTCCCATTCTTGGCAGTTTATACTCATACGCCTTGAGTACTGAAAACAGCTCTGTAAGAGAGATCTTCCCCAGATCCCTTGATTCTTCCATTGTTGTGATCTTCATGTTGAATTTGGGAGGTAGCGCCTTTAACACTTTGACAGTGATCTCTTTATCAGAAAAGGTCTTTCCCAACTTTAACACATCATTCAACGTCCTTGTAAACCTTATATCCATTTGGTCAATGGTTTATCCGGACTTCATCTTGAAGTTTTCCAACTTCTCAAGGGCTATGCTGAGATTATGTTATTTGATGGCATCATTCCCTTCACTCATATCACGAACCTTATCCCACATCTCTTTTGCTGTTTTGCAGTGTTTGACCTTGTCAAATCTGTCATTATCGAGGGCTTTAGTCATGATGAAAATTCCGACTTTGTCAAGATTATTCAGCTTTATTCCTTCATCTGTCATCTCTTCAATGTCTTTCTCAACAACCACATCTTGGTCATTGACTTTGATTGTCTTGGTGATTTTGATTGGACCTTTTGTTATGCATCTGTACATGTTATCATATAAGCAGCAAGAAAAATTTCCATACGGATTTTCCAGTCCTTAAAACTCATTTCGGCAATGTGGGGTAAATGGCTGATACAATCCATTTCTCAAAAGGTTTTATTTTTCAAAAAAAATATGATCTTTTGAAAACTTTTGAAAAACACACTAGGATCAAGCTCGTTGATCAGGCAAATGATTCAAATGAACCACCCGCTCTGATACCACTTGTTGGTTCCAAGTGGTCATATGAGGTCTAGGGGGGGGGGGGGGGGTGAATAGACCTCTGAAAACTTTCGAAAATTTCTCTAACTTTTCTTATCAGCAGAGTACGCTGATCAAGAACTCGTGAGACTACACTGATTATGCACTTAGCTTAATCAGTAGAGTTGACCACTCGTCTGATTTAACTTATCTGATTCAAATAATCAGAATTTGAAATACTTGTTTGCAGCGGATATATCAAGTGTTTTTCAACAAGTTGTTTTCTTCCTTAAAAGATTTTGACCCCAGTTTTTAAACTCCTTTTTTAAAATCTTTTGTTAAGTTCGTATGTTTGAAGTTCTTTGAAAATATGCAAGTAAAATGCAGTAAACAAACACACATAATTTTTATATTGGTTATATAGACAAGAATGTCTTTTAGTCCACTCTTCCAAGTCACTTAGAACTTGGGTTATACTATAATCACTAAATTTAAAGTATATTATACTTGCGCAATTCAACAAATGAAAAGCCACAAGTTCGTAGTAAGAAGTCACAAAGAAATCCTACTCTCTGAAGCTAGATCACTCACTTAGATGGATCTACACTCTTCACAACTTTCTCTTTTACAGAAATCACACAGATTTGTATTTTTGCTTTGTTTTCTCTACTCAGCTTTGTCAACAGATGACTAAGCTGATAGTGATCTGTACTTGAGTTTTTGAGACTTAGAAGATTTTGCTTGCTAGATATTCACTCAGTTGTTGTGAATTGCTTCGTTATCTCTAACTCTTGAATTCAAATCTATTTATACTTGAGGATTTGAATTCTGCCCGTTGAGAAATCGACGGATCTTCAAATTTTCCTCGAGTACTGGTCCTGTTTCAGAACGACTTTTGCAACTGTTCACTTTACAGTTCTGATGTACTTTCTGTCACGTCACATTAAATGCACCTTGCTGATCCGAGGTTCTTTTTCAATCATTAGACATTAATACCCTTCTCTTGCAGCATTTATTACACCGACTGCATTTATTACCGTTGGAATGACTTTCTGATCACTTCTACTTAGGCCTGTCAATCGGACCATGTGAGCCCAGCCTTTAATTGCTCAAACTCAAATACAGTCGGGCTTCATGTCTATAGGCTCAAACTCAAATGCCATCAGGCTTCACATGTATGAGCTCAAACTTGGTTCATGTAATTTTTTGGGCTTCGGGTTTATATCGGGCTCATATCGGGTTTGCTCACTCTAGCAAATTTTACTTAACAAATAAAAAACTACGCATTCTTTAAATTCAATATATAGTCAATTTTATTTAATTCACAAGAATATACAAATTTTATACTCGTAATCAATAACATAGAACATCTAATATAATGGTAAAGTACCACATTTTTTCACCATTTATTTTTATTTTTCCGTTTTTTCTTTTTGTTTATTACCTTCCCTTTGACCTGCAGAAGCTTTAGTTATACTTCATATGTGTGGTGGATTATTTGTAGTAATTAGTATACTTATAACAATAGTACCAATAATTTATAGTAGCAATATTTAAGATAATAATATATTCGGGCTTTATTCGAGTTGAGCCTTGTAAGGCTCAAGCTCGGCTCATAAATTAATCGGTTTTAGTATAATGGCTCAAACTCAGCCCAGCTCACAATTACTCGGGTTAGGGTCAAATTTAATCCGGCTGAGCTATCAGGCTTCGGGTAGACCCGACTCAATTGACAGCCCTACTTCTACTCTGCTGATTGAATCTCCTCTTCTGATGAACACTCTGCTGATTCAAACCGAACTCATCTGATTTGACTCTGCTGTAATCCACCAGTCTGATTCCGAACTCAACATCAGATCAGTAGTCTTATGGACCAAAATTCAACCCTTCTGATTTTACTTGTCTTCTCAGATTGAATTTCCCAGAGGTTGCTAAGCTTCCATTACTTAGCTGATGACTTTTGAAAATCATCAAAACCTCCATTCACTTCTTCATCTTCATCCAACACTTTCAGCAAATATATTTGACAAACCATTAATTTTGATTTTCAATGAGAAATATTACTCTCTGGGATCTATTTAAAAAGGTATCTGATATCATCTAAAATCAGTTAATGTTTTACATCTTAGATTTTGTAACATAGTTCAAATGTTTTCACTATTATCTCATATCCAACCAGTGAAATATTCAAGGATAGTTACAACTAATGTATAAACAGAATTTTCAATGGAATTAACATTTTCGAGTTTGACTGTTTGGTAAATTTCATTTTTATTTTGTTCAGATAAATAATTATCCCACCAACCTTTAAGTTGACCAATAAATCTAGCTACTATCATTTTTGCAACGCTACTATCTGTATTAGCGATTCCCCCGTCCAGTGAAGTCTTTCACCAGAACACCCGATGCTTACACATGCGAAGCTGAAATCCAACAAATATCGCTAGGACACCACATAAATAATTTGTACTATTATGGGATTTGTTAGACATGCATGGTAACAAACCGGAATCCATGCACATCATCCCACAAATAAAGGGATTTACTTCTTTCTTTATGATAACTACTTCATGTATAAATACCACCCAATGTACACATTAAAAAACCTAATTACTCTTTATATTCCAATTTTTCTACTTTTTGCTTTCAAGTTATAGTATTGTTTGCAGACTTAAGTCGATGTAGGCTTTGTCGTCTCATCCCTTGCGAGTCTTTGTCTATTTTGTAGGGCCAGACACACATGAATCCATTGCAGAAGCGATGTTTCTAGAATCCTTGGTAAATCGGATCCTCATACGAAAACCCATATCATTTAGTATTGATAATTATCATGTCATTTCCAATTATAGTATACAAACCACAAAATTCTATCATAGATCGGGTTTGGCCGAAATCAAAGTGATTACATACATGACATGTATATTATACTTGCTTTGTTATTGGATGTAACTTCCAAAAATTTGATCAGTCAGAAAACAAATGCAATACACTTATTATGTGATTAGATGAACTGGGTAAGAATTTTCCGTAAATTACCTATTGATCGAATTTAGAAGTGATTGGGCAGGATAAATGGAATTAAAGTCATGACAACTCAACACACACAACACTATTCCTTAATGCTAATTAATATTTCCACCGAAATTGCAGATTGAAAAAGGGTTAAAAGTTAAGCAAAATTCCATATCAATTCTAACAAAGGCTCTACCGGCCGCAAAATTATAACATGGATTGTCCAACACTCTCAAATTAGTGTCTTGCACCCTGAAATCACTAACATAGTCTTCTAAATAACTAAATTGCTTATGGATTTTTGCATATCACCCCGCAAAAGTTTTAAAATTTCACAATCGCCCATAATCGAAAAACATGAATGCACTTTACACACTGATCAACTTTCTAGTGAATTTCATAGGGTGGAAGTGTCCTATGGGAGATTTAGTGCTTCAAATCATGAAACTTTTTGGGGGATTAAGGGCAAAATTGCAGAAATCGTCTCAAACTAATCAGTGATTTTGGATTTTCATCCCAAGCTATATCACTTAGCCAAATTCATCCCGTAATTTTATATTTTTTTGGAATATCGTCCCACTTGCCAAATGGCTGCTTACGTGTCACGACGTGGCAAATTTTAGCATGAACAATTACAAGATTGCAGAATTCGTCCCAAACTAATTACAAATTTTGGTTTTTGGTCCCAAACTATATTAACTCGCCGAATTTCGTCTCACAATTTTTCATTTTGCATGAATTTAGTCAATTATTAAATTTCTAATTTAAATGATGATTCATCTTTTACCTTTTTAAGGGACTAATGGCAATTTACCCTATGTAATATTAATAATATTCAATTTACCCACTATAATTTTAAAAAGAGCAGTTTACCCCCCTATGAAAATTTTAAAAAAGTACTTCATCCCCCTGAACCGGAGAATGTAACTCAATTGCATAAATTGAGAGTGGGCATGCAAAGTGTTTTATAGCAAGGGGATAAATTGCTAAATTTATTATAATACAGGAGGTAAATTACCACATTTTCGAAATTTCCATGCGCTTTTGTGAAAAAAAAATCATATATCAGTTCATTAGGAAAAAATTGTGCATTTTTTTTATTAATAAATAATAAATATTCATAATTAGTTTGGAACGAATTCTTTTTACCCATGTCAATTCAATTACGGAACGAAAGTCGGGGTGTTGATATATTAGAAGTGTTTGGGCAGGCAAGAGTATATAAATGGAATTAAAGTCATGACAACTCATCACACACAACACTATTCCTTAATGCTAATTAATATTTCCACCGAAATTGCAGATTGAAAAAGGGTTACAAGTTAAGCAAAATTCCATATCGATTCTAACAAGGGCTCTACCGGCGGCAAAATTATACCAACACTCTCAAATTAGTATTTTGAAACCTCAAATTACAAATGTAGTCTTCTAAATAACTAAATTTCTTATGGATTTTTGCACATCACCCTGCAAAAGTTTTAAAATTTCATAGTCGCCCCTCATAATCGAAAAATGTGAGTGCACTTTACACCTTGATCAACTTTCTAGTGAATTTCAAAGGGTGGAAGTGTCCTTTGGGAGATTTAGTGCAAAAAATCATGAAACTTTTTGGGGGATTAAGTGTAAAAGTTAAAAAGCTAAAGATGTTAACTGCAATTTGGAAAAATATATATATCAAAGAAAAAATCAAACATGTCTAGTTGTAATAATTATTTTTATATTGTAATTATATAAATTTGTTAACCATTATTTTTCCAATGTAACATAGAAACTTTTATTGAACCGTTTTAGAACTCTGTACCATATTTTAGACTTATTGAATTTCCTAGAAAAAAAAGAAGGGCATTCGAACCACATATATGAACCCCATAAATGTTTTATGTCTTTCTTTGGTGAAATAATATTCACAACCTAATTTTTATATTTTTGCAATTAATTATGGGAAGAGCGCAAAAAAAGACCCTTTTAGGGGTAGTATGAAAAAATCCAAATTCCTTATCTAGGCCAAAAGTACTTTGGGCCTACATCTTTTTTTTTGGTAAAACTTTGGGCCTACATAAGTTTTTAGAAAGTGTGAAAACAAATTTTATGAATTCAGACAAACAATATTTCCAGTGTTTTAAGAACTGTGTAAATTATTGATATTTGGCGTTTCCTTTTAACATATTTTTCAAATACAAGAAAATCGAGAAAAAAATTGAAAAGTTGTCAAATCTCTAAAATTTACATCAGAAGACCGACAGTTGGGATTCCGACTAGAATATTCTAATTATCTTAAATATACACTATTGTAGGTTATGTAGGATAATGTAATCAGCAAAATACTCTCTAGAAAAATAACAGATAATTACATTTGACAATAAAAGCTGATCAAAGTATACTTTCTACATTTCATTATTTTTACTACATTAGCTACAACACCCAATCAAACTTTTCAATCTTTTAAGTGACTTATTATGTTAAATTATTCTCATTTGAGGTATATTAATTTTTTTAAATATTAATATATATGATGTCATATGATATTATCAAATTATTAATGAAATATATTAATCAAATTATTTATTATAGTTTTTATAAATTTAGTTAAATTAATTGATCAACTATACTAAGGGATAAAGAAATATGGAACGGAGATAGTATATAATTAGAAGTTCAATATTAACTGGAATCTTTTGTAAAATTATGATCGAGTTCGATCCATAATCCATGACATTTTCAATAAGGTCCAAAAGGTTTTACATATTAAGCATCCATATGATCACTTCCAAACCTAACTAATTTTAATTTTAATTATAAGATATTTGTGACTAACAAAATTACTTTTTATTATAAAATATTCTAATAGATTTTAGTATAAACCAGATTTGACTGAGTAAAATAGTTTTTTTTTTTTTTTTTTTTGCTATATTTGAGTCCACCTACTTTAATGGTTTCTTTCTTTTCCTTTTTGCAAATTACGCTCCATGAATGGCTAGGTAATTTAATTATATGTCATACCAAAATAGACATATTTCCTTAAAGAATGATAATAAGTGGTACTTTTAGGACCGTCATATATGCCGGGCCTTTTCGAGATCCAATAGCTCGATCCGATTATAATTTACCCAAGCACAATTGAGCAGTTTTATAAGTCCCTGTTTATAAATTTCGATTGATAGAATTTTTTACGCTTCCTTATTCGACGACATATTGACCGCTCAAAATTACGAATGAGACTTCATTTTAGTACGAAAAATAACTAATCCGTTAATAACATGCTTTATTCACTTTATTGTGATATTTCTAATGGTCATTATATACATAAAAATAGAAAAAAAAATATTATCATTTAATTTATCAAAATAAATTATCTTTAAAAAATAAAAGATGAGTTAATTTACAATCTATCCCTATTTAAATGAGGTCACTTCAAGTGGACCCATATAAACCAAAAGGGAAGACGATTGCTACCCTTTAACGTATTTTAGGAACTTGTCATCATTATCTTTGCAAATTGCAATATTACTATCAACTCCTTGATCAATCTCAATATTCAAAACATATGTACATGCTTTATAAATACACATACAAAGCCCGACATTTTCAAAAATCTAGAGAGAGTGGATCATTATAAATTTATAATTACTTCTACGTACAGGAAGTATGTGGTCTCCCTCCCGTTCATATTGGTCCATTATCCTACAATTTCTTCCTTATTTGATACTAGTTTGCGTTGTTGAAACTCGAGAACATGTAGAACGTAACGGTCCAAATATTTCAACAATTTTTGTATTTGGAGATTCTACAGTTGATTCTGGCAACAATAACTACATTGAAACTCCAACGAAGAGTAACTTTGCACCATATGGAAGAGACTTTCCGAACCACATACCCACCGGAAGGTTCACCAATGGCCGGCTTTTCACAGATTTTCTGGGTAAGATTTTTTAGTTAAATGCAAAAATATCCCTTGTGCTTTGTTAACTGTAAAAAAAATAATAAGGAAAAAAATTGCGTTATTTTAAATAGGAAAAACTCTATGTGTTCTTCTTTTATTAGCAAAAAATTCATTTGTAATTCCTTCATAAGTTATAAGGAGGTTTTGATCAATTTTTTAGCTAAAAAGGGGGGGTTATTGCCAATTTTCAAAGTTAACAGGGGATTACTGTCAAATTTTAAAGTTAACAGGAAGTTATTGATAATCTTTTAAATTAAAAGTGACATTTTTTCATCCTTTGGTGAAAGTATAATTGTCATTTCGACTTGAAAATGAATGAGGTGTTTTGCGTTTCATTCTACGATTGTTAAAAGTTGACGCTTGCATACATTAAATAATTCAATGATTACAATGGTTATTGAGATTAAGTGCAGTAGTAATTTTTCAATTTTTTTTAATAAATTTTTATTAATAACTATTAGTGGCAAGATGGATGGTATAATTTTATACTACAACAAATCAGATTTTTGGGTACGAAAATTTTCATCCTTAAATAACAGAAATTCGTGACCAATAGCTATACAGAACAAAATATATTCGTCGCCAGGTCCTTCGCGGCCCAAATTTATATATGTAAGAAAAGTCATCAATTTGTCCCCAATCCTATAATATATAACGACGTATTAAGTCCCTATAATTCGTAGCCAAATGTCCCTTTTGGCGACGAATTTTACATGTGTAGGGAAATGAACATAAATTCTGGACATTAATATTTCGTCCTCAAATAATATACATGTGCGCAACTCTGTAGCACCATTTATTCTTTTACCATTGTTTATATGCGAAATTTCGATTCAATTATTGCAATACAAGTCATGCTATATTTTATTTTCCAATATTTCAATCAAATAACATATTATCAATGAAAATATCTCGCTTGATTAACATTAAATGTATGTCAATAACTAATAATATCCATATTACAACATTTAAAAAAAATGATGTAAAATAAGTTCTTATAAACAAATTATTTATTATAAAATCAGTGTTTACTAAATTAACTATATCAAAATATATTTACCAAAATTAAATATTTGTCAACAAAAACTCGTCATAATTATATCCTTTCTGCATAAACTAAATATGATCGTAATTTTTGCATACGCTCAATTGATCATTTGATTGTCTAGTAATGTGTCTTTTCATTCATGATTTCTCAATTGCACACCCCTCTCTCTTTTACTTCAGTTGAAGAATTCATTTAATATCCCACTATTTTAGTGATACATTTTTAGTGACAACAGATAAATACTGTCAAAATTATTTAGTGACATTATTCTAACTCAGCACTGTTTATGAGTCATTAAATACTAATACTTAGAAGTTATTTCCACTAGTATATCTACGAAGATCAGTTTACGGACACAATTGGGACATTATCACTTACTGTGATAAACACTTAAACAGTACTAAGTTTAACATTATCATTTAATATTTTATCAAATTAAAACTAGAGTGTTAATTTGATATGATACATATTATTAGGGTTGTCAATAGGTCGGATTCGGGTTGGATTCTAATCGGATCTCGCTCGGATCTAGATTTCTCAAGTCCATCAAGTCTTGGCCGAATTCGGTCAGATATCAGATCATTTCGAGATAATTAACTTTTCATTTTCAAAATTTACACCAATATTTTTTCCTAAACAAGTTTGATAACCTTACGCTTTTATTTAATTTAACTCTCATGTTCAAACTTTCTTAACTGTTATTCATATTTTTGGATTAAAATATGCTCAAAATGTAATTATGAATGAATTATTAACTATTATCATCTTAACCTAATGATCAAATATATATTATTAATGTTACTTATTTTAATAAAATATTATGTATATATATCATTCTTTTATTTATTGTCGGATACGGATCTCTAACAGATCGGATCGACCTAAATTCACATTTGCTTCTTTATTTCGAATCCTTATAACCGGATCAGATCTATCGAATTTCTAATTGAATTAAAATCCTAATAAACCGGGTCGGACTTGAATCGAATTCGGATTGAAATCCGCCCCATTGACACCCTACATAATTTGTATTGGGCTGAAGTAATGATTATTCATGATAATACAAATATTTTGAGTTTTTAATATAGTTAATTTTGCAGGTAGATAAATCAAACAGTTTAATTGTATATATATTCAATTTTTTAATTTTCTTCAATCTACTAGCTTTAATGTGTGTAGTGGTAATTAAATTGTGCAATAAAAAAATTAATATGTATGCATCTATATTTGAACAGCTTCGTACGTGGGGGTAAAAGACTATGTACCCCCTTACATGGACCCAAAGCTGAGCCTTGAGGACATGAAGACTGGAGTTTGTTTTGCCTCAGCGGGCTCCGGATTCGACCCGCTTACCGCTCAACTTACAGTCTCTCCTTTTCTCTTGCAATTGCATGTTTTGAAATTTATTTATTTAGAGACTAGGGTTTTTTTCTAAAGAAATTGAGAAAATAGATTCGTAAGAACAAAATATTCAGAAAAGAAAAAGGAAAACTTTTTTGGGACTTCTCAAAAAATTTAAGACAAAAAAGGTAGTGTGATTTACAAACGTATTATCTGAGGTTTATTCATTTTAAAAGGAACTCCTCAACGTTTTGAAAATTACAAGGTGACCCTCTCTGGTTTAGATTATGTATCAAAACATCCCTTACAACTTTAACAATCATTTCAAGGGCCTCTCCGAAAATGTTTACACAAATCCCCCTTAAGGGGTATCCTTGTAATTTTTGAATCCCAGGAAGTTTACTGTGATTACAGTAAACCTAAGGGGAGTTTACTATGATTACAGTAAACTTAAGGGGGTTCGAGTGTAAATCACCCAAAAATGTATATAACTTGATATTTGCTCAAAATCAAATAAAATTTGTATTCTAGATTGAGCAATATATATGCACCAATACGAATTAATTCGATTAAATCTTTTCTCGTAATATGAGATTAATATATATAAAGCTATAATTATCATGTAGTCAAATTGAGGGAAAAAAACTTTAATATCAAACTTTTGTAAAAAAAAACATATTTGATATCAAACTTTTCGAAAAAAACACATTTCATACCATGATTAACACCATTTTGATACATTTACTTCTGCCTTCAATTTTCGGGCGGAATTCCTGTTAAGTTAACAATTATGGGTCTTTAAAACATGTGTATTCCGAAAATTGACGACAAAACTAAATATGTCAAGTGGGTGTGAATTATGGTATGAAATGTGTTTTTTCGAAAAGCTTGGTACCAAATGTATTTTTTGGACTAAAGTTTGGTATCAAAAGTATTTTTTCCTCAGTCAAATTACACAAGATAATGATCAAGGGACATGGACATGGACCTGCATGTACAAATATTTCATAAATTACAAATGTTTTGATCACCATCCTAAAAAGTAAAACCTATATATATTATACGGCCATTTACATTCTTACTTGTGAATAATTTGAATGCGTTTGAATTTAATATAAGCTATACGAATTTCTTGATGCAGAATGTAATTTCTATGCAAAAACAATTGGAATACTTTAAAGAGTACAAGACAAGAATGGAAGTATACATTGGTAAAGAGAGAACCAAAAGACTGATAAATAAAGCCATGTTCATCATAAGCGCTGGCACAAATGATTTTGGTGTCAATTATTATGGCGCACCATTTCGTCGCCAAATATACAATATCTCCTCTTACCAAGAGTTCTTACTCCAACAGAGACAACAATTCCTACAGGTACTTAGCAGCATTAATTCCAATTTTCCAAATTTTTTACAGTAACTAATTTATATTACTCCTAGTCCATATGATCATTTAATTTGTACCCACTCGTGAACATGTCATATGATGTACTTGGAGTATATTTTATGATGGGAATGTTACACTTTTTTTGGCAAAATTCAAAAATAATCCTAAAACTATGGGATTCTTTAAAAAATAGTTTTCTACCTAGCTATGATGAACACACATTTAGTCATTTATCTTTCACCCAATTTCTATTTTAATACCTAGTTATGCCGAAAATTGAACATTGAGATTGTTTCTTACACTATATTCATAAGGATCCTAAACTAAACTGAAATTTGAGATTGTATCTTACACTATATTCATTTTTCTTGCATTCGTTGATTAAAAATATTTTTTAAGTCTTACTATTATGATTTCTCTAACATTTTCACTAAATTAATAAATCAATTTAAATAATATTTCTTGTAACATATTCGATGACATATATATATATATATATATATTATTAGTTTTGATAAAGTTATTTTAGCATAACTATTGTTACGCATGTAATGAATATTATTTAATAATAAATTCACATTTATAGCAATTTAGGTTTCGTTTGAGCAATTAATTAATATATTAAATGCGTAAAATTGAACTTTTAATAATCATATAATTATGGTACATATGGGTCCCATATATTTGTCACAATGATTAAACAGATATTATTTATGCATGAAAAATATAAATTTTATGTTACATATTAAAATGAAAAAGAAAACTAAAGTGTTTTTATTTTATTTTTTAAAAAGATTAATTTTATATAACCCGGGACCCTTAGGTGGGTCGTCATGCCCTTACCTAGGTAAGTTGGTTCATCGCGAACCATATATATATGAAATTATTTTATTTATTAAATTTAGATCAAACCGAAGTCTCTTTGTCTAGGCAAACCTAAATTTGAGTGCTCATGGAGAAAGATGTCCAATGTGATCGATAGTGTCTAGTTAGGATTAAGTCATATTTAAACGTGAATTCTAAATAAACTCTGAAAATTCTCCATTCTAATAGACCCTGCATATATTCATATTATCGGATAGGAGGAAAAAATACTTCTGATACCAAAATTTAGTTTAGAAAATACATTTGGTATCAAGCTTTTCGAAAAAATACATTTCATACCATAATTCACACCATCTTGACACATTTAGTTTTGTAGTCAATTTTCGGACGGAATTCAGTACGTGCCGCTCACGTGCCCCTTAAGTTGACGATGAGAGGAAAAACAGACACGAGTTTTAAAAACCCACCATTGTTAACTTAACGGGCACATGCTGAATTTCGTCCGAAAATTGATCAGGAAAACTAAATGTGTCAAGAGAATTTGAATCATGGTATGAAATGTATTTTTTCGAAAAACTTGATATCAAATGTGTTTTCTGAACTAAAAATTGGTATTGAAAGTGTTTTTCCATCTATCGGTTAGTCATTCTTGTTTTATGTCTTTCTTCAAAGTATAATTTGTATATAATTGTATGCAGAATCTACTAGAATTGGGGGCTCAGAAGATTGGCTTTTTAGGAGTTCCACCAATAGGATGCATACCAGCTTTAATAACGTTACATTCCGAAAATGCATTTACGTACCGCGGGTGCATAGAATTCTTGTCATCTATTGCACGTGATTACAATCGCATGTTGCAAATAAAATTGACGGCTACTAAAGTCCATGCTGTCAAGATTATTTACATCGATATATATAAACCGATTGACGATATGGTTAAAAATCCTCAGCAATTTGGTAAGTTGAATTTTATTTTTCTCATATATTTTGGAGTATTATAGAATATTGCATCACTTATTCCATTAATAGCATATTTTTTGTTGATTTTGTTGCAATTTAAATTTTTTTAAAAATCTTGTAATTAGATAATAAATTTATAGCCAATGTTAATATTGCAAATCTTCTAAACATTTGTATAAAGTATTTTGAACAAAAATTAAACGTGTTTTCTTGCAAAATGTAAAATAAAAAATAGTATTAAGAAAACATTACATACTCAATCTGTTCCATAAAAATTGTCGTTTTAGAAAAAAAAGTTGTTTCAAAACGCTTTAGAATTTCAATGCAATATTAATTACATTTTTTCTATTTATTTTTGTTTTTTTTTCCCAAAATCCATGCTATTTATTAGGTTTATTAATACCTGTGCAAAACTCTAAAATGACAATTATTATGAAACGTAGGTAGTAGTTTGAAAATGTATCATTTCAATATGGTTGGACGATGTTTGGTGCTTGTGGTGAGTAGATAGATACGTTCAAAAGCATATTTATTGATTTTTATTCTTTTTTTGGAAAAAGATATTATATTACGGGGCGGGGACTAGGTCATGGATCAGAGTATAATTAAGTTGATAAAGAAAAAAGATGGAGAAATTTCACTTTATTTCAAATATTTGAGTAAGTGAATGTCATCAAATTATGAATATATGGTTCTTTGAAATGAACCAACTATTAAACCAAAAAATATCCAAACGCAGCTTTAATATACACACTTTGTAAAGTTCTATTATTGAAAAGCTTTTGAAATATTAATCAAATCATTCATTATTACTTATTGATTAATCAAGTTATATATCAACACAATCAACGAAAGATGGTGAGAATCCAATTGTAATATTTATTTTTTCTACGTTTTTGCCTCAAAAGGGATTAAACCCTTGGACAATCAATATATATATTAAACTTTTCTAAAAGTTGTACGCTAATTTGCAGGTATTGATAAAGTTAATGTTGGTTGTTGTGGAAGTGGATTAATAGAATCTGCGTTCTTGTGCAATCCAAGCTCTTTTGTTTGCTCGGATCCGACCAAGTATATTTTTTGGGATTCCGTACACCCAACTGAATCAGTATATTATAATGTCTTCCAGGCTGTGCGTCCTATGTTTGATGTTTTATCAAAGAACTAGCGATTAATTCAGTTAATAAAAATGTATTGGACTTAATAAGTGTTTTGTGTCATATTAGTAAAAAAAATGTTTGATGATTGTTTTCTGATTTTATTAAAAGTGTCATGTGACAGTATTTTGGTAATAATGAGTGTAAAGTGGTGATATTTTGATATTTTATTCTTCTAATTTTGTGTACAAATTTTAGGAAAATTTATATAGACATTCCCTGTCTGTAGGTCTAATTACAGGAATTTATTATTTTTTTAAAATTACAAACACACCCCCTAGACCGTTGACAACGGGAACTCCATGAAGTTTAGAGTTTCCAAAAATATGATATATACAGTATTTCTGTAGTAAATTAATCTTTCAAACCAAAATCGGTTACATTTATTGTTACAACAAGCATATCGTAATTTTTATTAGGTTGTCTTCCTCTTAGGTCTTGATCAGAGAATGAAATAGATTCGTTCATTAGAGACACACAAATAGCCGCCAATAAACCTTCATGCTTATGAGGAACATTTAAGTCCCTAATACATCTTCAATGATGACTTTGAATCTCCATAGTAGATAAGCTCACCCGAAGATGGTATGGATTGTGCATTAACTTGTAAGACACAAACTCAAAACGATCCAAATAAAAAATACAGAACTAAACATGGATCGAAAACTGAAAATAGCCGAAGAAATATACCTCCAGCCATTGATGCTTTGCTTGCATGTTTCTGCCTCTTTGATCGTCGGTTTTGGTCTTCCAAACTCGACTCACTCTATGTATATGGTGTATACTGAAGGGTTTGTAGTGAGTGAATTTGGGGACCAGAATGGGGTGTATATATAGTCAAACATTTGTTAGCAATTATTCACATAAGCATGAACAGTAATGGATCGACTATAATCATGCTAATTGCTTTAAACGTAAATTATGTTTAGAGATACCTGTCTTCATGGCGTGGACAATCGGTAGCGGAATTACTGATTGAATGGAAGACTGGTTTCTCTCTCTTGCCACAGTTTCGAGTTTCTAATAATGCGTTAAGTTATGAGGGAAATTAACAGCTCTGAAAGCGTATAGAGAGAGGACCAGTTTTGAAACGGCCCAAAACCGACACCTATCTACTATAAATAAAATATAATAATACAATCTTAATAAATTTTCAAAAGATATAGTTCAGAGCTCTAACTATACATTACAATACAATGGTTTCTCCCAACTAACTTATTTCATTAAAACTTCTTATTACAAACCCAACTTCACCTGACGGATTCTAGATACTCTATTGTAGACGTCCAACAAAATCCATTTCCGCTATGTTGTTCATCCTGCTCTTCGGTAAGATTCTGAAAGAGTATTTATTTGAAAACGTAAGTTACAAAAACAACTTAATGAGGCAGGTGCAGGGGTGCAGGTGAGTTTTATGAACGAAACGATTTAAAAATCCTTGAACTGCCTATTAAATTTCAAAGTCAATGTTATTTCACAATAGTATAGCAAATACGTTAATAACACAGATGATATCACATTCAATTACCCGTCAATACGTGCTAAAAAACCACTCCACCTCAAAAGGATACGGAACGATCAGGGAGGATCAATAGTTAGCACGCCGATTAGATGAGGGATAAGGTGCTTCCTTTCCCTATAAAATTGGCATTGACATGTCTTAGCTGAATCAGGTGAGTCACTCCCCAAGGGGCTCTAATCCCTGGTTTGTGAGTTCGGTCAATGGCAGGGCTCTGGTAGCTCTGTAGCCCCCAGCTACCCAGAATTATCCAGAGAATACCATCAAGCGAGAGCAGACGAGCGCCCAACCATATACCAAATAATTTCTAACAATTACCATATACTGCGAACATCGCGGACAATTATAGTCTAAAAGTTCTAATAAAACACATATATTTCACGTACTGCGAGTAACGCAGACAGGTATAGGTTTATCAGTTCTACTATAAACAAGTACTACATATTGCGAGCATCACATATATTTACAAACTTGGATATAACAATCATAGTCATTTCAAATGCAAAATGCATATATATGATATGATTTTCTTTTGAAGCTCTTTCAGTTTTACAAATGTTTTATCAAAGCGCTCATCTTTCTCAGGCTAGACGTGCTACTTGGTAGATAGTTGACCTTATGACCCGCATAACGATTCCCATTTTGTAACTCACAGAAGAATGATCTCGATCCAAGTTAATCATTCCAAGTCTTGTAGTCAGATAATCATATACCAACTAATATCAAATTACCTACAATAGACGTTTCAATCACATTAATAATAATTAACACCAAAGGACTTGTAAGTTTTGGAACTCCATCCGTGCATCAGGTTCTTATTATTTTATGTCGACTTTCATAAACTTAGAGATAAAACTTAATTATTAATTTAATTATAAGAAATAATTACAATAGTATTTATCCAGTATAGGTAAACCCATGCTCCTATTTAATTATTCATATCTTACCGAGTTCAATAAGATATTTCAATTCCACATGAATGTCTTCACAATTTATTAAGCTTTATTAAATTTATTTATTTATTTTCATAGGCCACTTCCAATATTTAAACCAGCACAAATTCAAAGTCTAATTAATAAAATCAATTGACTCTTAAAATCCAATTGTATGTTATAATTAAAATCCATAATCATTTACTAACTTTAGTCAAGTGCCTAAATAAATCTGACTACAAAGGTTAACACTACCTAAGAAGTTCTAATGGTACTTTGTCCAACCCATATGAGTAGCAGAAGAAAACAAACCCATTACATGTTCATAGGAGAAAATGAAGAGGGGAGCACCACTAAAATCGACTCAGGAGATGCGACTTTTTTGGAGAACGAATTTCCTAAAAGAGGTGAGATCAAAAGTCGAGAACCTCTATTCCAGTTAGCTGATTCAACCAATGGCGTTGAGCCAGATGAATCGTTGGTGGAAAATATCACGACTGGACCACTTGATCCAAGTGGGAGTAATTTACCCCAGAATGATACTACTGAATCACTACTTAGGAAAAGTTCTAGAGGGAATATTTCTAGACGTCATTACGATGTAGAAGGACATGCCTTTAATATTTCCTCCATAGAAGATGAAGAGACTAAATCTTTCGATGAAGCTCTATCATGTCCTCAAAAGGACGAATGGAAGAAAGCAATGGAAGAAGAAATGGATTCCATGAAATCGAATCAAGTCTGGGAGTTTGTCGATCTTCCTCCTGGCAGAAAATCTATCGGGAATAAATGGATTCTCAAGACTAAGCAAAAGGTCGATGGAACCGTTGATAGATATAAAGCTCGTTTAGTAGCAAAAGGGTATACCCAACTCGAGGGTATTGATTGCGAACAAACCTTCTCGCCTGTAGTAAGATTTGCCTCCATTCGTCTCCTTTTGTCCATTGTAGCTAATTTAGATTTAGAATTACGTCAAATGGACGTTAAGACTGCTTTCCTGAATGGAGAACTAGAAGAAGAAATCTACATGGACCAGCCAGTAGGATTTGTTCTCAAAGACCAAGAACACAAAGTGTGTAAATTGAAAAGATCAATCTACGGTCTTAAGCAGTCATCAAGACCGTGGTATTTGAGATTTCACCGGGCTGTAATCTCTTATAACTTTGTTATGATGGATGAAGACCACTGTGTCTATGTCAAACGTTCAAACAAGATTTTTGTAATACTATCTCTTTATGTCGATGACATTTTGTTAGCCGGTAATGACAAGAGATTATTAAACACCATCAAGGAATGGATATCGTCTAACTTCGAGATGAAAGATATGGGTGAGGCAAATTTCATACTAGGCGTTAAGATCCATAGAGATCGTTCAAAGAAACTCCTTGCACTTTCGCAAGAATCTTATACAAGGAAGATTATAAAACGATTTAGAATGACTGATTGCAAGACAATATACACTCCTGTGATGAAAGGCGATAGCCCGAGTCTGGAGATGTGTCCAACTAATCTAGCAGAGAAATAAGAAATGTCAAAAGTACCATATTCCAGTGATGTAGGGAGCTTGATGTATGCTATGATGTGTACTCGCCCCGACATTTGCTATGCCGTAGGTCTGGTCAGTAGGTATCAATCCAATCCCGGAAGAAGACACTGGGTTCCTGTAGAGAGGATTTTCAGATACCTAAAGGGTACTGAAGACTATTTCCTTTGTTTTCAAGGAAAGGGATTATCGCTGAAAGGCTACACAGATGCTGACTGGTGTGGAGACTTAGATCGTCATAAGTCCACTTCGGAATATGTTTTCTTACTGAATGATGGCGCCATATCATGGAGCAGCTAGAAACAAAAGTGTGTAGCATTATCCACCATGGAATCGGAATTCGTGGCATGTTCAGCTGCAGTACAAGAAGTTGTTTGGTTGCGAAGATTTCTGTTACATTTGGGGATAGTATGTAATTGTGAGGGAGCTGTGACTATTTACTGTGATAGTCATACATCTATGTCTTACACTAGAGACCCCAAATATCATGGACTAACCAAACACATTGACACAAGATATAACTTTGTAAGAGATATCATTGAGAATAAAGAGGTGACTATGAAGTACATATCTACGCATTAGATGGTTGATGATCCTTTCACTAAACCTATAGATAAAGAGGCTTTTATAGGTCATACCAAGTCTTTAGGACTGCGTAGAATTTAATGTAGTGGATTATGTTAAGAATGTTATTGCCCTTGACATTGATGTAATAATGTTTTATGTTTATACACATATTTTGCCATCTATTCTAAAATGTCTTCATTAAAAGATATGTCGGATAAGTAGAGATTGACTCTTTCACATGAGAAATCGCCTCTGACACTGGGAGTGTGCAGAGATGAGATTTTCTCAATCAGATGAAAGTGGCTCGTTCACATGAGATATCACCTCTGATATTTTGAAATATGCAGACATGAGGTTACTATGTATAAAGTAATCGAAATGGATTCCCCACCATCCATTGTACTTATCTTGAGCCAGATATGAGTTTTCTGTAGATGTTGACCCGAGGACCACGCAAGGAGAAAACTCGGGTTTGGGTATCGAGGAATACTTAAAGTATCGTAACACGTGTTTTCATACCACGTGTGCTAGGTGACCACAAAAGGTAATGAGCAAATGTATCCCTGCTTTCTTATTATGTGAGACCTTGAGATTCTAGGAAACCTCAAATTGATGCCCTTAAGACTTTTGACAGTTTCTTATGGTTTCTCATTGGTGTTGCTACTTTAGCACGTTACTAATAGCCATAAATCATACGGCGAGACGGTGCGTGTCTAGGAAAGTTGTTAAAGTGAAATCAAGAGATCCTTGTAGGAAAGGAAGATTATCTCCAACTAACACCCTAATTGCATTCATCAACTAGCTAATTACATTAAACTTAACTGTTTTGAAGTGTAATTGTGAATACATAGTAGTATTGGCCAAAGCGTCGAGTATGCCCTATAACCAATGTTGGAGGGATAAGGGATATGTCGACTGGTGTAGTTGAAAGATATCTGGGGAATAGCGAGAATAGTCCTCTTCTGGAATTTGTTTCCTTGAGCAGCTATATTATCCTAACAGGTATATAGCAACGTGCTCATATACTCGCCGGGTCACACGACCTATTTGCCCATATGGAATTTTGGAAGTAAATTGAATTAATCACTAAAAGTACGGGTTCAGCCCACACGTGCGAGTGGGAGATGTCAGACTGGTCCAATCTGGATCGGATCGGATCTAGGGAGCCCATGTGGGCCGACCCAAACTAGATCTAAGATCTAGTTGGTTAGTGGAGAGTTTGGATAACTCCCCACTAACCCACTCCTACTTTAACTCCACTACTCCTCTCTCTCTCTCTCTCTCAAGTTAGTTAAAATAAAAAAGACACGTTCAATTTTATTTTCGTCCGATATCACAATTCAAATTGACAGAACGATATATTTTTTCCAGAGAAAAAATATTGACTGAAAAAAAGAAGAGAGAAAAGAGAATACGCTTTTCTTTTGAGGAGTGCAAATATTTTGGTGGTCGTATTCAAAAAACATTGAAGTCCTAGGGTTCTTAGGCTGTGATCATAATTTCCTTTCCGTTCGTGATTGGAGATCGACCAAGGGTATTTGGAGACGACCAGAAATCAGATTGAAGGAATTCGTGATTCAATCGGCGGCAAGTAAGATCCTTTACTTTGTTTGCTTTGGATTTTGGATTATTGAAGCATGTATGTTGTTTTAAAACCAACAACTACAAGAAAAACGACTAATTTCGATGGATTTTCCGACAAATTTGTTGCAGTGAAAATTGGGACCGAAACATTTCGTCGAAAAATATCATGTCGAATTATTTTTGATGAATTTTCTAGTGACAAATATTTTCGACGATCGTTCCAACGAATTTCTTGGCACCATATTTACTTATACTCCACCAATTTACTATAAAAACAAGACTATGTTTTATTTATTTATAGATATTATATTTTCTTATTTTATACTAAGTCGAGTATTAAGAGTAAGTAAAGTATTCTTATAGCTGACCTCCAAAATGATTTTTTTCAGTGTTATTTTAATGGGTAATATTTCAATTATACTCTTAATTGTACATATATCTCACGTTATTATATTTTGGAGGTAATATATGTTGATTTTCGAAGGGAGTGACGAAAATACCCTTGTTTTTTGTCTTCAAATTCATTCAGGGTGCAAAGTGAAATACATTATATATATTGAGGGTACAAAGTGGAATTAAATTTTTCGAGGGTGCAAAGTGTCACGATACATTTACAGGGTGCAAAGTGGGACTAAGCCATAAAAATTCTCTATATTTCCCTTTCTTATTAACACCAAAACAGACAAACAAAAAATCCTTGTTTTTATTGGAAACATATGAAAATTTTAATTCATAAGTCGACGACGAATATGTCGTGACTTACCCTTATACGTAAAGTTATGACCTCTATGTAATGTTGCATGATTATTGCAATGAATACATATAGCCGACACAGGTTTCGGCCATAGTGGAATGTCTTCCAAGAAGTTATGAAGCCACTGAGCTTCTTCTCCAGCTTTATCCAAAGCTATAAACTTTGATTCCATAGTGGATCGAGCTATACATGTTTGTTTGGAGGATTTCGAAGAAATAGAGGCTCCTCCCAAAGTGAATACATATATGCTTGTGAATTTAGATTCCTCTAAATCAGAAATCCAATTTGCATCACTATATCCCTCAAGGACAGCTGGATATTTTTCATAGTGTAATGCATATTTTGTTGTATTCTTTAAGTATCCAAGCTCTTCAGAGCGTCCCAATGATCTTTGCTTGGATTGCTCGCATATATACTCAATTTATTGACTGAGTAAGCGATGTTTGGCCTTGGGTAATTCATGATATACATGAGAAATTCAATGATACTAGCGTACTTATTTTGTGATACACTATCACCTTTATTCTTGTGTAAAACAAAAGATGGAGTAAAAGGGTTATTTTTTCCCTTAATTCCATAGTTTTTAAATCTCTCAAGCACTTTATCCACGTAATGTGACTGAGATAATTTAATCCCATTCGATGATCTTGTTATCTTAATTCCTAAAATAACATTCGCTTCACCGAGGTCTTTCATATCGGAGTGTTTGGTTAATATTTTCTTAGCGGACTTAATAACCTCCATATTAGTCCCAAGTATTAACATATCGTCTACATATAAACATATTATGACAGTCGCTTGTCCAAATTATTTTATATAGACAAACTTGTCGCATTCATTGATATGAAAACTATTATTAACCATGACACTATCAAACTTTTCATGTCATTGTTTAGGAGCTTGTTTAAGGCCATAAAGAGATTTAAGAAGTTTACATAGTTTGTTCTCTTTGCCTTTAACAACGAAACCCTCCGGTTGCTCCATATATATTTCCTCATTTAATTCACCATTAAGGAAAGCCGTTTTAACATCCATTTGATGTATCTCAAGATTATAAATAGCTGCTAAAGCTATTAATGCTCTAATGGATGTTATCCTAGTCACTGGAGAATAGGTGTCAAAGAAGTCTATTCCCTTCTTTTGAATATAACCATTGGCTACTAGTCTAGCCTTATATTTATCAATTGAGCCATCGGATTTTAACTTCTTTTTAAATATTCACTTATATCCAATTGGCTTACATCCCTTGGGAAGATCAGCCAGCTCCCAAGTATTATAACTTAGAGTAGACTGTAATTGACTGTCTATTGCCTCTTTCCAATAAGTGACATCAGGAATAGACATTGCTTCAGTATATATTTTAGGATCATCCTCTAACATATAATTTAAGAAGTCTGGCCCGAAGGATTAGCAATTTTAGCTCGCTTGCTCCTTCGGGGCTCATCAACAACCTCGTTATTGATTTGAGAATCATTTTCCTAAGAAATTGATTCGTACGACCAATGATCAACAACCTCGTTGCTGATTTGAGAATTATCTTCCCCAGAAATTAATCCATATGGTCTCTTATGAGAAGTAATGCATTCTCGAAGAATGTAGCATCACGTAATTCAATTATATTATTCACGTGTATTTTGCTTACTTCAAATTTGAATACTAGAAATCTGTAAGCGCTACTATTTTCCGCATGACCATTTCTTTCTTAGGTCTTGGTACTGCTACCTTAGCCAAGCACTCCCACACTTTGAGGTATTTATAACTTGGTTGTCTACCTTTCCATAACTCATACGGAATGGTATCATTTTTCTTGTGTGGAACTCGACTTAATATATGGTAAGCCTGAAAGAGAGCTTCCCCACACAAGTTCTTAGGTAAACCCGAATTCAAAAGTAATACATTGATCATGTCTCTTAAAGTTCGGTTTTTCCTTTCGGCTACTCCATTAGATAGAGGTTAGTATGGTGTCGTTGTTTGGTGAATTATCCCTGAGTCGCCACACAATTGTGCAAAGGGATATTCGTAATCACCACCTCTATCAGATCTAATGTTGGTCCCAAAAGTGGTCAATGAGGTCTAGAGGGGGGGGGGGGTTGAATAGACCTCTGAAAACTTTAAAACTTTTTCTGTTAGCAGACTAAGCTGATCTAGAATTCGTAAGACTACTAAGCTGTTTGCGCACAAAGCTTTGAGCAGCAGAGTTGACCACTCATCTGATTTCACTCAGCTGATTCAGATGAAATATCAGAGTTTTAGAAACTAGTTGGCAGCGGATTTGTCAAGTGTTTTTCAACCAATCTGTTCCTCTTTAAGTTTTCTCACACAAAAGATTTTATCCCCAGTTTTTACAACTCCTTTTAAAATCTTTTGGTTCAGTTCGTATGTTTGAGTTCTTTTGAAAACATGCAAAGTAAAGTAGTAAATCAAACACACATAATTTTTATAGTGGTTATATGGATGAAAATCCTTTAGTCCACTCTTCCAAGTCACATAGATCTTGGGTTATACTATAATCACACAGATTACAATATACAATGCTTGTGCCAGACAACAAATGAAAGGCCACAAGTGCGCAGTAAGAAATCACACAGAAATCCTACTCTACGAAGCTAGATCACTCACTTAGATGGATCTACACTCCTCACGCTATTTTCAGTATAGGAGGTCACAAAGAAAACCTACACTAAGAAGCTATATCACTTCACACAGATGGATATACACTTCTCTCTCTTTTCTCAGTTGAAAGTCACGTAGACAGACAACGTTTGATCTTTGTTCTTCAACAAACAGCTTCGTCAACAAATGACTTCGCTTATGATCAGACGACTCAACTGATGGATCTTGCTCTATAGATGTGATCTTGAATTTTGCAAGTCTCTCTTCAGATGTTCAGTCAGTCTTCTATTTATACTCCCGGAAGGCAAAATTACTCTTTAACCCTGAGCAACGGTCTTATTTTCTGACGGTAACTTTTGCTTTTGCAGACTGTCTTCTGTACACTCTGCTGTACGGATATTCACTTTATGTCCAATCGCATTTAATGCACTCAGCTGGTTACCGTTGATAAGCTTACTTCACCGACTTCACTTCGCTGATGGGAATGCTCGGCTGATGACCACTCTCCTGATGATCACTCGGCTGATGGCTACACGGCTGATTCAAGAATGAACACATCTATCTTGACTCGGCTGATGATAACCAATCTGATATCCCGCTCGGCTGATTCGGTTACTTCGCTTCAAGACCTTGAGATAGGTTTCACTAAGCTGTTCTTAGTTGATGACTTAACCTTTTGATCTTCAAAACCATTATGGCCTTTTTGTCATCTTCAAAACCTTCTCTAATTTATACCAACAATTTCCCCCTTTTTGATGAGGACAAAACCTTCAACTAAGAACGTCTTCTAAGTCTTCAGATTTAGTCTTCATACCTTGAGATGGAAATTTATTGATCTGATACAACTTTCAAAAAATACCAATAGTTGGTTCTTTTCCCTTTTCTGATCTTCTGCTTAAAGGGTTCTTAGTTGCATCATTTATCTTCCCCCTTTTTGTCATCAATACCAATACTTCAGTTGCATCTCTTCTTCCCGTTTTTTCTCTTTATAGGATTGCAAACTTAGTATGCTGAAGACAGGTAGGTAAGTACTTGGCTGATCGAGGTAGTCTTCGTTGTTGTTTATCACTCCAGCTAGAAAATTCCCCCTAACTTCAAGAATTGATACCACTTGATACCATTTGTGGTCTGATTCCACTTGTAGTCTGATGCTACTTGTAGTCTGATACTACTTGCATGAATGTAAATTAGATTAGTCAGCTGATACCACTTGTTGATGTGATAACTCTTGCTGATACCACTTGGTGTAGTACATTCTTGAATATCACTTGGCTGTTGAGTTCCAGTCGGCAGATGAGAAGCAGTCTTCTGATAACTTCATTTTGACTTATTGAAAACTTCATCTTTATTCAGGAGTACCGCTAGTCGTACACGTTCCCCCTAAGTTCAAGAATCAGTGGTCAAGTAGTCTGATGAGAGTTTCTCTTCAAAGACACTCAGCCGTTGAGTTCCCCCTCAACTTATGAATCCAAAGTCAACGAACCAATTTCTTTGTCACATGGTTGACTGATACCACATTTTTTGGTGATACTGCTTGTTGCGATCAGTTGTTGGTCTCTAATACCACTTATTATTCTTTGATAATCTTCAACTTTTCAACAATCTTGCGTTCCTTGAAATCTCCAAATGTAGAGTCTACCACTTGAAAAATACCAATTGTTGATACCACTTATTTGATAACACTTGTTGGTATATGCTTCTTGGTGATACCACTTGTTGAACTTGGTGAAATTTGCAGGGCAGTCAACTCATCTTTGTCATCTCACATGTGCTTCGCCTACAAAACAGATGACTGTTTTTGGTACCCCTTGTTTACTGGGTCCAGCAGGGTTAGTACAAACATGTGATGATCTAGTGACTTATGTTTTATCATGATAATACCACTTGTTGGTTATGATTAAAACAGTGCTCATAAGCAAGGTAAGATGCAAGAAGTATGTGATAAGCATGCATATTTTAATGAGGATGGCAATCAACACAGTGAACATGATCAACATGATAATATGAATAAGCATAGTGCATGTCATAATAACAATTATCATAATGTGATTCAAATTCTTTGCCAGATAATTCATTTTTACCTCAATTTCTTACCCGAGTTATTTAAAGACTCTCCATAAATTAAGCTGACTAAACATTTTCAATTTTACTCCTATCAGCAGCATATTTCAGCTTACTCGGCTGATGAGTTTACTAGTCTGATTAGTCTTAGGTTGCTTACTAGGTTTTCTAACCTTTTGAGCATTAGTAGACTTGTTCTCCTAAGCCTCTGATTTTTTTTCTTGTTTGGAGAATGATGCAATTTATTCTTTTAAGTTCATTTATTCTTTCAATACTAATTGCATAATCAGCTCTTAGAGTTTCATTCTCATGCTCAAGTTTTTTGTAGTCAGCTGATTCTTGAGGTTTTTCAACCTGTAGTCTCAGTGATCTGATTTGCTCTTTTCAGCAGAGTCATCTCTTCATTAAGCTTGGCAAATGCACAAACAATATTTGAATTTGTAATTCAACATTTATTCAAACGATTCAAATAGTGCATTTCATTTAATTTGTAGAAGTTACCTCAGTTTTCAGAACATCAAATTCTATGGCAGTTAAGCATAGGGTCTCAGGTACTTCTTCAAATTCTTTATCAGACGACTGACGGTCTGAATAAGATGTGCAGGAGTTTATTAGCTTTGCTGCATCAGCTAACTTTGATTTGCTCTTACTTAGCTTACACTCTTTTTTGGCACGCTTTTCCTTTTCAGCAAACTTCTCTGACGATAAGTGTGGATGATCTTTGATCAAAAGTCCATACTCTTCTTCATTGTTGTCTCTAAGTTTTGCTTTGGGGGAATCCCTATTTTCCTGAAAATGATCAGAAGAAGATGAAGTAGCATTTTTATATTTTAATTTTATTTTCTTCTTGTAGAACTTCTCAAAATCATTTAGCAGCAGGGTAACGTCGTCAGCAGTGTAGACTTTTTCTGAACTCAGCAGAGTCTTCTGTTTTGACTTGTCTGCTGATTTTCTTGACTTGTCTGACGCCATTAGAGCAGCAGTACTCATACGCTTTGAGAGATGAGAACAGTTCGGAAACAAAAATCTTCTCTAAATCCCTTGATTCTTCCATGGCTGTCACCTTCATGTTTAATTTGGGTGGCAAGGCCTTGAGAACCTTTGCTGTGATCTCCTTGTTCGAAAATTCTTTACCAAACCTTAGAACTTCATTCAGAGCTTTGGTAAATCTGATATCCATTTGATCAATCGTTTCACCAGACTTCATCTTGAAATTTTCAAACTCCTCAAGAGCCATATTGAGCTTGTGTTCTTTAATAGCGTTGTTCCCTTCGCTTAGCTAGCAGACTTTATCCCATATCTCTTTGGCAGTTTTGAAATGTTTGATCTTCTGGAATCTATCTTCGTCTACAGCTTTGAACATGATGAGCTTCGCCTTTTTATCAAGATTAACTAACTTGATTTCTTTAGGTGTCAGCTCATCCAGCTCTTTGTCAACTATCTGATCTGGTTGGCCAGCAACCTTCACAGTCTTCTGAAATCTGAATGGTCCTTTTGTAATGCATGTAAACATGTTGTCGTTGTAAGCAGCAAGAAGGATTTCCATTCTGATTTTCCAGCTTTCAAAGTCCATAAGGCCAATGTGAGGAACATGGCTTATGACATCCATTCTTCAAAAAGTTTTTGATTTTCAAAATATGCCTCTTTTTGAAAAATTTGAAAAACACACTAAGGATATAGTTCGTTTGATCAGGCAGAGGATCAGATGAACCAATCTGCTCTGATACCACTTGTTGGTCCCAAAAGTGGTCAATGAGGTCTAGAAAGGGGGGGGGGGGTGAATAAACCTCTGAAAACTTTAAAACTTTTTCTCCAACTTTTTCTGTTAGCAGACTAAGCTGATCTAGAATTCGTAAGACTACTAAGATGTTCGCGCACAAAGCTTTGAGCAGCAGAGTTGACCACTCATCTGATTTCACTCAGCTGATTCAGATGAAATATCAGAGTTTTAGAAACTAGTTGGCAGCGGATTTGTCAAGTGTTTTTCAACCAATCTGTTCCTCTTTAAGTTTTCTCACACAAAAGATTTTATCCCTAGTTTTTACAACTCCTTTTAAAATCTTTTGGTTCAGTTCGTATGTTTGAGTTCTTTTGAAAACATGTAATGTAAAGTAGTAAATCAAACACACATAATTTTTATAGTGGTTATATGGATGAAAATCCTTTAGTCCACTCTTCCAAGTCACACATATCTTGGGTTATACTATAATCACACAGATTACAATATACAATGCTTGTGCCAGACAACAAATGAAAGGCCACAAGTGCGCAGTAAGAAATCACACAAAAATCCTACTCTACGAAGCTAGATCACTCACTTAGATGGATCTACACTCCTCACGCTATTTTCAGTATAGGCGGTCACAAAGAAAACCTACACTAAGAAGCTATATCACTTCACACAGATGGATATACACTCCCCTCTCTTTTCTCAGTTGAAAGTCACGTAGACAGACAACGTTTGATCTTTGTTCTTCAACAAACAGCTTCGTCAACAAATGACTTCGCTTATGATCAGACGACTCAACTGATGGATCTTGCTCTATAGATGTGATCTTGAATTTTGCAAGTCTCTCTTCAGATCTTCAGTTAGTCTTCTATTTATACTCCCGGATTTGAATTTCTGCCCGTTGAAGGAAGGCGAAATTACTCTTTAACCCTGAGCAACGGTCTTATTTTCTGACGACAACTTTTGCTTTTGCAGACTGTCTTCTGTACACTCTGCTGTACGGATATTCGCTTTATGTCCAGTCGCATTTAATGCACTCAGCTGGTTACCGTTGATATGCTTACTTCAACGACTTCACTTCGCTGATAGGAATGCTCGGCTGATGACCACTCTCCTGATGATCACTCGGCTGATGGCTACTCGGCTGATTCAAGAATGAACACATCTATCTTGACTCGGCTGATGATAACCAATCTGATATCCCCCTCGGCTGATTCGGTTACTTCGCTTCAAGACCTTGAGATAGGTTTCACTAAGCTGTTCTTAGTTGATGACTTAACCTTTTGATCTTTAAAACCATTATGGCCTTTTTGTCATCTTCAAAACCTTCTCTAAGTTATACCAACATCTAAGAATTTTTATCTTCTTATTTAACTGATTTTTCACTTCAGCTTTGTATCTCACAAAAGCGTTTATTGCTTTCTTTTTTCTTATTCAATAAGTAAACGTAGCAATAACGTGTACAATCATCAATAAATGTGATGAAGTACTTTTTTCCTCATCGAGTTGGAATTGACTTGAGATTGCACAAGTCTGTGTGAATTAGCTCTAACGGTTGTGAGCTCCTTTACACTCAAGGCAAAGGTTATGATTTATCAATGTCAAATTTAGGAATTAATCCTAAGTTTGCTAATTTTTTCATTTTTTTAAAATTAATGTGACATATTCTATCATGCCAGAGTAAAGTAGACTCGAGCAAGTAAGCTAGAGAATTATTATTATTAATAAACTTATCATTTTTGCCAATATCGGCTTAATTAGCCTTGAGTAGGCCATCACACAAATAACATTTGCCTACATACATACCGCTTTAGACAGCACAAACTTATCTGACTCAAAGACTAAACAAAGCCTTTCTTAGTTAGGACAGGACCGAAAATTAAATTCTTCCTTATATCCGGAACGTGAAGCACTTCATTGAGTGTAAAATATTTTCATGAGGTAAATTTGAGAACCACTTTGCCTTGTACCTCCACCACGGAGTAAGCATCATTTCCCATGAAAAGCTTCTTTTCACGATCAAACTTCTTGTAAGAAGTGAACATATTCTTGTCATAGCAAATGTGATGTGTAGCTCCAGTGTCCACCCACCAGCCTTTGGTTTCACTTATCAGGAATTCTTCAACCACTGCAGATAGGTGCATGTTTTTATGTCAGATGGAGCTAGGTTAATGCTAACATTTGCTTCATCCTTCGGCTGAGCATGGCTACGACAATCCTTCGCGAGGTGTCCATTCTTTTCACATGTGAAGTAAGCTCCATTGAACTTTCGCTTCTTGTTACCCTTTTGTCCTTTATTGGAGGTATTGGTCTTACGTTTCTTGCTTTTCTTTGAGCCATCCACGACATGAACGTTAGCCCCCTCGGGCTGAGGCATAGCCACATACTTACTGCCGCCTTTGTCAGTACACCGATTATTCTCTTCGATTTTCAGATAGTCTGTGAGATCTTGCAGATTTCACTTTGCAACAGATTTGTTATGCCTTAGGTGATGCTTGAACCCCGCCCAGCCAGGAAGAAGCCTGACAACAACCAAGAGGAGTCGCTAAGTTCATGCCCTTTGGCCAGAATGTCGTGAATCATCATTTGAAGTCCATTCACTTGTTCATTCACAGTCTTGATGTCAACCATTCGATAAAATTGGAATTTGTCCACCACAAATTTTCTGTAGCCCGCATCTTCAGTCCTGAACATTTTGGCCAAACTTTACCACAAGAGTTTACTAGTCTTTAAGGGACTATAAATCTTGTACAAAGTTTCATCCAAGCAGCTAAGGATGAAGTTACGGCACATAAAATCCGAGTGACTCCAAGCTTTGATCACAATGGCCATTTCCTCGAGTTCCTCCGGAGTAGCTCCCTCATTTGGTTTAGGTACTTCCTCAGTGAGAAACCTAGCCTTGCTCAAGGATGTGATGTAAAAGTCATCTTGTCTTGCCATGTCGCAAAATCAGTCCCTTTGAACTTGAATGTTGGTTTTGCTGGCGGAGCAGCAACCTTTGGTGTCTCAACCATTGCATTGTTTGTTGCCATCTACACAGATGAATTAAACAGATTAAATTATTGTCTTAAGATTGTTGTAAATGTTTAAAACAATCTGTGTATATAAAATATTGTAAATACTTTATATATCTAATTACTATAATTAAAAACTATAGGAAATTATTCTCACAGAATAATTATTTATAATTAACTCTAATTATAAATCTTAAGATAGTTTATTTCTCGCAAAACAAATAAAATCAGAATTTAATAACAGCGCACTTACTGAAATAATTTTGAAACGACAATGCTCGACTAAGGCTTGTTAATGCAATGTCCTTAAGACAATATTTATGGTCTGTCAAATGTGCAACAGTTTGTCTCAGTAGTCTCCCAAGATACAACAGTCGGATACTTGTTTCTTTGCACAAAGAACAAGTCCACAGCGAACTTCAACAAACAGGAATATTAAATAATATTTAAGACAAAAAATAGAGAGAGAAGATCGATACGATTATGCTTTTATTACTAGAAAACGGGATAAAAGAATTGGCCAGATTCTTCCTATATTTATAGTAGTAGAAAAGATATTGCTGGAAGGGTATGCCTGTTTGGATATAACCAGTAGCACTGTTCAGTCCGAACAGGTGCAATTGGTTCGATTCAAACAGAACCGGCACATCAAGTCAAAAATGACGGGAGAATTTAAGAAACGGGTCAGTCGTGCGGATCTTGTTCGGGTCAATCAGATCTGCCACGCGGATCTAATTTGTATGGATTTAATAATTGGGCTTTTAAGTTTTTGGGCCAATACATTTATTAAATTTTCTCCAAAAGATAATATTTTGTTGAAGCCCAAGCCCAAACCCGAGACCGGACCGGTCGGACGGCAACGTGCGCGTGTGGTGAAACTATGGTCATGTAGGTCTTCTCCCCTCACAAAACTTAGTACCCCCAAGGGGTCCAAACCTTAGTACAAATTTTTGCATTATAAGTAGCAAAAATTTCTTCATTCTTCTCCATGGGGGATGAAGACAATTTTCTATCTTCCAACTTTCATTCATTTCTATTTCATGGACTTAACTCCAATTGGGCTCAAACCAATTGGGTTAATACCCATAGAAATCCAACAAGGGGTGGTTACGGGACGGGTTTGGGGCTAGAGATATGCGTAAGTAAATTTCAGGATTAAAACTTTCAGTCCGAAATCGCCCCGTAATAATTCGGGTACCCAAATTATTGTGGGATTGGACATGACGAGATTGCGGGTTCCATATTTTATTTAAACATCACTTCATGAACCTAACAAAAGTAAGTCACATTATCAATTTTTTCATTCTTTTTCTTTCGCTAAAATGAATCATTTTTATCTATTTTTCTCCCACTATACCTATTATGTTTGTGATTTAATTGTTATGAAAGATGATAAAAATTTCGTATGTAGTAGTAATTTCGTATAGCAAAACAAAAATAAAAAATGTACGTGGTCAATCGACGTTGACAACGGAAGACCTACGATGGGAGACGAAAAGCGGTCATCTGCCATGGAATGTGCATGCGGACTGTGCGTGGGGAAGAAGAAGAAGAAGTGGGAGAAACATGAAATATTGAATTAGTTGAAAATAGAAGACTAGATTGGGAGGGGGGGCTTAATGTATTATGTATGTACTAGAGTAGTAGGATTTAAAAAAAGAATATTATGTTAAAGTAAAATAATTCTCTATTTAATAATGTTAATTAATTAACTGAATTATCTTGTAATTGTAGTTAAGTAAAGTGTATAACTATATAATATTATAAAGATATAAGCGGGTGTGGGTACTCGGGGTTGGAGAGACCAATCTCAAGCCCGTCCAGTATTCCCGTATTAAAATATGAGTTTTTCAAGTTCGGGTACCCAAATTAAAAATACCCGTCCCGTTTGGGTTTTTTTTTTATAAAATAAACGGGTTGGGCTTGGGTTAAGTTACTCAAATCCAATGTCCACCCCTATCTCTGGGGGTCGCTAGTGGATGAAGATGAAGAAGTGAAGGGAGGTTTTGATGATTTTCAAAAGTCATCAGCTAAGTAATGGAAGCTTAGCAACCTCTGGGAAATTCAATCTGAGAAGACAAGTAAAATCAGAAGGGTTGAATTTTGGTCCAGAAGACTACTGATCTGATGCTGAGTTCGGAATCAGACTGGTGAAGTTCAGCAGAGTCAAATCAGATGAGTTCGGTTTGAATAAGCAGAGTGTTCATCAGAAGAGTAGATTCGATCAGCAGAGTAAAAGTGATCAGAAAGTTATTCCAACGGTAATAAATGCACTTGGTGTAATAAATGCTATAAGAGAAGGGTATTAAAGACAAATGATTGAAGAAGAACCTCGGATCAGCAAGGTGCATTTAATGCGACTTGACAGAAAATACAGCAGAACTGTACAGTGAACAGTTGCAGAAGCCGTTCTGAAACAGGGACCAGTACTCGAGGAAAATTTGAAGATCTGTCGATTTCTCAACGAGCATAATTCAAATCCTCAAGTATAAATAGATCTGAATTCAAGAGTTAGAGAGAATCACAACAACTGAGAGAAAATCAAAGCAATAAATATTTTCCAAGTCTCAAAAACTCAAGTACAGATCACCATCAGCTTAGTCATCTGTTAACAAAGCCGAGTTGAGGAAACAAAGCCAAATATAAATCTGAGTGATTTTCTGTAAAGAGAGAAGTTGTGAGAAGTATAAATCCATCTAAGTGAGTGATTTAGCTTCAGAGAGTAGGATTTCTTTGTGACTTCTTACTACGAACTTGTGGTTTTTCATTTGTTGATTTGCGCAAGCAGAGTATACTATAAACTGTGTGATTATAGTATAACCCAAGATCTACGTGACTTGGAAGAGTGGACTAAAAGACATTCCTGTCTATATAACCACTATAAAAATTCTGTGTGTTTGTTTACTGCATTTTTACTTGGATATTTTCAAAGAACTTCAAACATACGAACTTAACAAAAGATTTTAAAAAGGAGTTTAAAAACTGGGGTTAAAATCTTTTAAGTAAGAAAACAACTTGTTGAAAAACACTTGATATATCCGCTGCAAACAAGTATTTCAAACTCTGATTATATTTGAATTAGATAAGTTAAATCAAACAAGTGGTCAAATCTACTGATTAAGCTAAGTGCGCAATCAGTAAAGTAATCTCACGAGTTCTTGATCAGCTTACTCTGCTGATAAGAAAAGTCAGAGAAATTATTGAAAGTTTTCAGAGGTCTATTCACCCCCCCCCCCCCCATCTAGACCTCATCTGACCACTTGGGACCAACAGTCGCAAGTTGCTACCACTTGACTCAACCACATCAGGTATTCAAGATCCTTTTTTCTTTTTTCATATTTTCACCTAACAATATGAATTATTTTCAATACAGTAATATACTACCACTGTTTTCTAATATAATTTGTTTCATGTGAAGCAAGTGGTAATGTATCAAGCATTGATCTTTCCCGTTTTGGAGCTTAACAAATTATAAATAAAGTCTGAATGCGTGAGCTACGTTGAATTAAAATGAAAAATTAACAAACTTGTCGTAGGGGAAAAAAAAGATTGGTTAGAAATTATGAAATCGAAGATGTAGCTAGATTAGGAAAAAAAAAATCCAATATCCCTCCAAGTTCGAGCAATGTTCCATGAACTCATAGACTCTAGATCCATATAGTAAATCCGACTCATTCACACGTAGAGTTCCCTTGTTACCATTGGGTTTTTCTAGTCCATATTCATGGGTTTAAGCCTATAATTAATTGTCAACTTTGCTTGAAATATTTAGTGTGTTCCCGTCATTAATTTTGTGGAATGAAAATTTGAACGCTCCTTGAATATATTAATTTCATATATTTATTTGTTTAAAACCATGAATAACATGAATAGAAATTTTTAAGTACCTAACTTCAAATAGTATTTATTGTAATTCGGTGCACAACATTGAAAAATCGACTTTTTATCTTGTGAAACTATCAAGGTCAAACTATTGCAATGTAGTAGTCCGATAATATTATATGTAAGAACATTGCAATATTAGCAAGCCTCAATTACAATTTCTATGTTATTATTTACGAATTTAAGTTCGAGCAAGTATTAATTTAATTACTTAAATTCAATTTTTAACAGTCAATATAATTAAATTCTATTCTGTTTTTGCTTTCTACATAAGTACCAACATATTCTATTAATAATTTAATACTTTTGTTCTGTAGTCTAAAATATTATTAAATTATATACATTATGTAACAAAACCTTTAAGAGTTAATTATGTTTTCTTACTTAGTAAAACAATTTGTTTTATAAACTATTCTTGTAATATCTATTATGTTTGTTAGACTATAATAAATTGTGTTTTTATCCTATTCTGCCATATAAACAAATATATGAATATATTTAAATTACACATACTGTTATAAGACACCAATATTACTATCCTATATATATATATATTATGTTGACTAATTAATTTGGAAAATATCTGTGTAATAATAATTATGACATTTACCATCAGTTTGGACAAACCTCTTATATCCAATTCCCACCATAATTGCTGAAAGCCATGAAACGAACCATATATTCGGGAATTCATTAAATTTAGCTATATTTGTTATGTTAAAACATATCCGTTTATTTAGATCACTTAAATATTTGAATACTTTATGAAAGCTAAGCAAAACAGAACGTACAGCAAGCAAATGTAGTTGTAATGAATTGGTTCTTAATCATTTTATTAAGACCGTTGAAATTTCTTTAATTGGCCAATTTTATATTATAAATATGATTCCATAGTAATTTGATTTGTTCACAATTCATTCAATCAATATATTCTTCAGAGACAAATATGTCTTCCCGTGGCTTATTATTATTCATTTTTGTGACGGTAATTACCGTTATCGTTACCGTTAGCGAATCTCAAGAGTTAATTCGGCCATTCAATAATACGATTTCTGCTGTTTATGTTTTTGGTGATTCTACGGTTGATTCCGGCAACAATAATTACATTAATACTGTTTTTAAAGCCAATTTTCCACCTTATGGAACTAATTTTGCGAATCACACTCCCACCGGAAGATTTTGTGACGGAAGACTTGTCACGGATTTTATGAGTAAGTTCGTATCTTATTCGTTCTTTAATTTTCATTGTTATAGTTTAATTAAATGCCAAATTTCTCCATATCTTCAATAACAACGAATGTGCGAAATTATTGAATTTTCTTCCCAAAAGAAATTTTTTTTGTTAGATTCTAACTATGTTCTTAGCTTATTACTTATGTTTCGTTTTTAAGATGTCCCAAAACAAGAATCACTTTATTAATTCAACCAGCTTCCATTTTTTCAATTCCTACCTAAAACTTCAATTAAAAAAAAAAAAAATTAGTCGATAATTTCATTGATGATTAGTTTTCTTGTAATGAAATACTATTTTTTTTTTTTATCTTAATGTACTTTGTTTCCTATCATTTTTTTTTTCTGAAACAGCTTCATATGTGGGTGTCAAAGAGAACGTGCCACCTTATTTGGACCCCACCCTTAGCCTTGACGAGCTTATGACTGGAGTTTGTTTTGCTTCTTCTGGAACTGGACTTGACCCATTGACAGCGCAACTATTTGTGAGTAATTATTTATATATTTTAATTTTTAATTGTGAGTTTACACTATAGAAAACGGTTAAGAAGTAATTAAACACATTAATTGAAATAGTCATAGTGAGGTGGTTTTTTTAAACATGAGTTTTGCTTGGAGTTAAAGATTCATATTTAGTTTAATGCGTTGGAATCAAACTTAGTTGTTTAATGACAATGTAGGCATTTTGAATATTTAATCTCAAAGTCTTATTAAATACACAGTCTAGTAGATCAAAATAAAAATAAAAAATTATTATAATAGTCCAATTATCAATTTTTAATTACGACTCCCCTCTGTTCTTTTATTTTTGCTCCTATTTCTTTTTTTTTAATGTAATGATTTAACATCACTAATTTTCTACAACTACTTTTAGTGCCATATATGTAAAAGTGGCTAAAAGTTTTACTTTTTCAAATCTTAACTAAAATTTGCCAAAACTCAACGAAACAAATAAAAAGGGAGGAGGAAGTATACTTTAAAGCTTACTGGCTAGCTCCGCCGCAAAACCAAAAAATTGGGACATAACTAAATTTATGAGTTAATGCCAATTTAACCCCCTGTGAAATACATAATATTCAGTTTACTCTTCTGAAATTTGAAAAAGAATATTTTACCTCCCTATAAAAAATTTAAAGAAGCAATTTACCTCCTTCAGTCGGAGAGTGTCACTCACTTGCCGATTGAGAGTTGGCATGAAAAATATTTTGTAACATAGGGGAGGTAAATTGTCACATTTATCATAACATGTATACGGGGTAAGTAAACTGCCATATTTTCATAACATATGGGGGTAAACTTCTACATATAAAAATGTCAGGGAGACGGTGGAAAAGTGCTATTTTTCAAATCACAGGAAAATATATTGAACTATATGAATATCACGGCGAGGATAAATTGACATTAACTCCTATGTTTATTCCCCATGCGAATTTGACAACAATATTTTTCGTAATATTATTTTGTAAGTACATCATGCGATGGCATAATTTTACACATTTAATTTGGATACGTATTTTGGCAGGATGGTGTAATTACTGTGCCAAAGCAACTGGAAAATTTCAAAGAGTACAAAACAAATCTTGAAGCCTCAATTGGAAAGAATAGAACGAAAACTCTAATAAAGAAGGCCGCTTTTCTAATTAGCATTGGCACAAATGACATTGCAGTTAATTATATGAGCACACCATTACGAAGACTAACCTACAATATCACCGCCTACCTACAAGTGTTACTCCAACAATTGAAACAACTTATAGAGGTACATAACACATACTCTAATTTAATTTAATCTAAATTTGACTCAATTTTCAAATTCCCTTTTGTGGTTGAGTTAATATTGGAGAAGTCAAATTCCAATTTGATTGGGTCAACAATTAGTTAATTTTATTCATGTTTAGCTTTTCGCGACTCGATCTAACTTGATTTGTCCCATAAATTTTCCTTGATTCAATTCATCTTAAAATTTATGACTCAAGCTTGACGGAAAATTCTTACCTAGACCAGGTCTAGGAGTTTAGTGGTAGACCTCGTGGTCTAGAATTTACCAATTTATAATTAAGTGTGAGCCAATTTTCAGTTTATTTTAGATGAATAAAAAAGTTTATGATTTAACTAATTTACCTTCATTATACTAAACCAAAATTGAAAAATAATAAATATTATTTTTAAGAAAAATCTTTTACATTGTGGACTCACTATTAGTTCATGAGTCACCCAAAAAATTATAGTGCAATATGTATAAACTATAAATATATAAAACACAACAAATATTTCATAGATAAAATTATATTATAACAACTTAGTAATTAAGTGAAGATGGATATACCATCACATACTCTAACTTTTTTTTTTTTTAAATCGATGTGTAGGAAGAGTTAAATTAAACATTTTTTCCTTTTCTTTATTTGGATAACTCTCGTGCAATTTTTCTGCTATTCGAAACTAAAATTGGAGCCGTTCATTATTTTTTATTTTTAACTTATGCATTAATGTTAGTTTTTGTTGGTATATTATCTAATTCTAACATTATGATGTATATTGAACATAAGTTGCAAAATGATAACACACGAAAAATGAAATTAGATCCATTTAAAATAAATTGAAGATGTTAAATTCTAATTGATATTTAAAATTTTACGAAAATAATGAAGAATGGGATTTTAAAATAAATTAGGCTCGAATTTTTTATTCATCTAAAACAAGCTGAAGATTTTAGATTCTAATGGATAATAGTTTTATGATAATAAATTAATAATGTAGGATGAGATTGAAAAAAAATGGCTCACACTTAATTATTTATTTCTACTTAACTCTAGTTTAATCTAGTTGGGTTAGTTAAATCTAATAATTAAATTTGAAGTAATTATAAATGAGTTGGTAAATCTCAGACCACAAGGTCTACCACTGAGCTCCTAATCTAGGTAAGAATTTTCCAAGCTTGACCATGGATCAAATACATTTTGACAACCCCCTATGTCCAAAATAAGTATATATAAGTAGCTAGATAACAAATAAAATTGCTACAACGAATCATGGATCAAATTTTTATTTCGAGTGTATGTTTCGGTCAGCTAAATATTGAAATTTTTCAAAAAAAATCGGAAACGATTCAGAAATACTAGAAAACACTATGAAAAATATAATTAAATTAAGAAAAAGAACAGAATCTGAAAGCAAACAAACAGTTTCAAAATTACATCTTTTTTTATTTTTGTTGATTCAAAACTATAAATTTTTCGATATTTTCAATAAAAACAATGAAAATTTTGATCCATACAATAAATTAAGTATTTTAAATTTAAGTTACTATGTGAATGCAGGGTCTAAGAGAAGAGGGAGCGCAAATTATAGGATTGGTGGGGCTACCACCTATTGGTTGCGTACCGGCCGTCATCACTTTATACTCAGGCCAACCAATCTTCGGTCGACCCTGCGTCGACACTTTCTCAAATATTGCATTGGATTACAATAACAAGCTCCAAGATATGTTGAAAACTATGCAAAAGCCTAACTCAATACTTGTCTATGCCGATATATACCAACCATTAAACGATATTGTCCATAATCCCTCCAAATATGGTAAGTTTCATTTTATTATAATATTTCGGTATAGTCAAAATTATTTTACTATTAAGTATTAACTAGTTAATGTGGTTAAATTTTGTACCGCGGAATGCTATTACTAATATTTTAAGAGTACTGGGGGTTATTGTCGATTTCAAAAGTTTAGGGGGGATTATTGCCAATTATTTTAAGTGAAACATGGAATTGTTGCATCTTAATCCAAGGAAAAAATATAATATAGGGGTATATTTGTACTTAAAGGCTAGGGAGTAAAAACACACTACGACTTTGAAGAGGGTAAATGTTTTTGAGTTGTTAATACAGAGGAGTTTCTTCTAATAAAATTAAGATAGGGAGTTTTTTGCAATTATGGACAATACAATGTGTGTTTTTGCATTTCATTCTAAAAGCTATCAAAATCGTTAGTGCTTTTCTTTCGTGAAAAACAAATTTGTAATGAATTGTACTTGGTGGTTTGATTGTGTAGGTTTTGAAAAGACAAATGTTGGTTGTTGTGGGACCGGACTTATAGAAGCGACATTCCTATGTAATTCAGGATCGGTTCTTTGCTCCGATCCATCGAAATATGTATTTTTTGATGCAATACACCCAACTGAAACAACCTACAGATATCTTTTTGAATCCATACGTCCAACAATGGACCGTTTTCTCAAGAAACTTTCCCAATTGATGTAATTTTATTTTCCTAAATTCGCTTCATTTTTTTTTTTTGAGAGGATGCTAAATTCGCTTCAGTTAATATTATTTCAACATTTGCAAATTTTTAAGTCCTTACGTATGGTTTGATGTCATAATCCTCAACATGTTAAAAAATATTACTCCACTTCATAATGATTGGTGGAGGACAAACATTCAATATGGACATTGTCAGGGATGTCGTTGGAGTCGGATTTGAATTGAATTTGGTCCGAATTCAATTTATTTATTAGAATATTAATTTGATTAAATACTCGATTGATAAAGTCTGATTATAAGATTTGTATTCCAAAAATGGATCAGGTATTGATCTTGGATCCGAGCTATTAAAAATATAATTCAATATTAAAATAAAATACTATACATATATTTTTTTTAAATATTAGAAATATACACGTACATTGTGACATGCTAATTTTACATGTGATTTCAAAATTACTATAAGATTTAACTTTTGATATATTATAAAATAAAATAGAGCACTGAAAAATTGTAAAAACATAATCAGAAGTGTTCATAATAAATAATAATATAATGAAATAAAAAAATAGGAACCAAATGAGTTAAAATATTAACCAATATTAGAAATATTGCAGTAATTGAATACTTACTCAAATATAAAAAGAACAATGGTTCAATACATTAAATCACAAATTTATCTATTCACGAGATTGGGGGAAAGAACTCTAGGATCGGAGAATGAGAGAAAATAAATAATTTGATTGAATCAATATCTGATTTCCCTAATTAATTGGGCATGAAAAATCCTTGCCAAGGGATAAACGACTGAGTGGGAGAGAACCGAGAGAGGCGGACGGATGTATGAACTTCAGCAAATTGATAAATAAGTGAAGGGGGTAGAGCTTTTAGTGAGGTGGAGAAAATCAAATATTTTTGATTACCGATTTAGTTTGATAAATTGATGGGTAATACTGAAACTGAAAATGAATAAGGTTCAATAATTAGACTTGTATATTGAATATATGCGAATCGATCATTCAATTTTAATCCTTGCACAACCTTACTCCTCATGACTACAATAATAAATAAATAATTATGCTTAAACTAAAACTCAAATAAAACTAAACAATATTTGATTCACCTAGTTAATATTTAGCTTAATCTCACACTCCAGCCATGTGCCCGACATATCCGAACCCGCATGGCTCTAGATTCTAGAACTTTTCGTATTGATAGTTCTAGATATTTCCTCACTTATTTACACAATTCTAAAGTAGTGAATTTTAGATAAGTCCATATAAATATCATGTAATTATCTAACAAAAGTCTCTAGATAATCTCTTAATTATTGTAACAAGTTAATCTACACTGTCCATTTGAGGAAGTGGTTAGTATAAATAAGGATAAAACCTCATTGGTAAACTATCTAAATTTTTCAATACTCACATTCAGTAGAAAAATTAAAGGGAAGAAGTTTACTAACTTTATTCTAAATAGAGCAATGCTCTTGGTTCTTACATATGCAGTCTTATTCTACTGAATATATAGAAATTGTCAATGACTAGTTTGTTGGTGTTTTACCCAATCGGATTCGAACTATTCGACCCGATGAGTAAACATGATCGAACTAATTCGACCCAATTGCGGAATTTGGTGGGATTTATGTTCATAGTATATTTCGAAAATAACTAACATAAAAACGAGGATCCCATTAACGATAATTATTTTAAGTATGCATAAGAAAAAAATAGAAAACTTACAGAAAGCTTCATGTCCTTCGTTCTTTTGGTTGAACCTTTTGTTTCATGCTTTTCTTGAGTTTGATGAACAAACGGCTTTGACCTTTTTCACCATGGATATCAACCACGTTCTCTTTCTACTAGGCGTGTGGGCACCAACTTAAGAGATTCGAACTTTCTTTCACGTTTTAGAAATCAAAAGTTCAAAATGAAAACTTCTTCTTGTTTCTTGAACAAAGGGTGGCTTTTTAAATGTTTAGGGTTGAAGAACTTTTTCTTTTGAATGTAATCTTAATGATTTCATAAATTAATCATAATTCATCTAAGGACATCTCCAGCCGAACCGGGGAGGCAAGCAACAGCACCCCCGTCGGGTGGAGATGGATCTCCCCCCGGAGGGCAAGCAGGCATTGGTTTTTTTTTTTTTTTTTTTTTTTTTTAATTATTTTTGTTTAAAATATTAATTAATTTAAATATGTAAAAAATATATAAAAACTTTTTAACACTTGTTAATTACGATTTAATGTTTTCTTCAAAAAAAAAAAAAACTTAATCATAATTTTGAAAGATAATTTAAATATGTATATATAGATAGTTTTGGAAAGAGTCAAACTCCTACCATGACTCACTCAAATATTCCTACTAGGAAAAGAGATCTTCTCTCTCTTACATTAAGAGAGTTATTAATTAAATACAACTCTTGTAAGTAATTAAAACATACATAAATATATTTATATATATAATTTCGAAAATTACATATATAAATATATAATTTTTACTTTTATTTATTACATAAATATAACATATAATTACATATTAAATAATAAATTTCTACAATTAGAAATTCTATAAATGCTAATATTTCCTTTTTCTTGAATTTAGTATTCAATTTCCATTAGATTCAATTCTATAATTAAATCTAATACAATTAATCATGATATTTTCTAATTAATTAATTCTAAATTATTGAACTAAGTATCATCTAATTAATTCGGAATTTCTATTTTAAGAAACTATTTCCAAAATGCAACATGAATGAATTCATTCTAATTTCTTGAGTTCAAATGTAGATTATCAGGATCCGTGGTTGAGGACCTATGGACATGTAACTTCAAGCTCCAATAAATCGAATAATTTATCAAACTCTTTAATTTAATTATTCGATCTATTAATTCCATGTGACTCCACTAAAGACTTGGAATTGCACTCTTGTCATTACAATATATTTTACTCTAAAGATCAAGATAGTCCATTGATATAATCACTACATGCTATTTGATCCTCCAATAATTGATTCGTAACTAGAGCTAGGCGTAATTACCTTTTTGTCCCTCTAATCACTTCTTTATCCATAAGTTCCATTAGTTCACTAGTAAACAATTTGATTTATGAACTTATTCATAAATCAGAGCGCTCTACTGTTTAGTTCCAAAACTAACACTTAAGGGAATCAATATTCCAGCTTCTCGCAAAAAGGATTGGATTCCATATCTGTAGAACATTCCCAGCCATTTATCTCAACGGATCTTCAAGACAGAAGTTTTAGGCTCGACATGGTTACGGACCATTACCTATGAGTCAAAAGAACTCGTTAACATAAACAGGAGTTTATGCCTACTCAGGATTTAGATCAATTCACATATGATCATCAGTTGACATGTTCTAGAACCATAATATCAACGGTATCTTATTTATGATTCTTGATCATGTCTGGTCCAGTCCTATGATATTGAATTACACAAAGTACCTCCACCTTCGATGTCTCTACATCAGTAATTCAGATCAAGATCACTACATTGTAAATGTTATGTGGACCGTACTAGTAGTGTTTAGTTAAAGATCACAACTTTAACTCACTACGGACTTTTTAGTCTATTAGCTATAACTTAAATCCTCCAGTATAACATATATACTTAAGTCATACTCTCTTTAATAGACTTGGAATTTTCTGATGTTAATATCATGCAATAAATGCATAATCGAAATGATTATATGAAAAATAAATTTCAAATTTATTTATTTATTTCATTTAAAGAATGTCAAATACATGCTTTAAGAGCATTATGCCTAACAATCTCCCACTTGCTCTAAAGCATGTGAAATATGTCTCTCAAACCCATTCGCTCCAAATGTGCTTCAAACGATTTTGAAGGCATGATTTGGTAATTGCCTTTTAGCAGCTTCACAAGCTGCAATTCAGTTTATATGGTCATATAGTAAAGAGTTGTTTCAAATAACAACTATGCCATCAAGAGTGAATATTGATCAAGATGTCGACTTTCGACTTCCTTTGACTAAGAGTCAAAATAAGTTATCCTACAAGGTTCAGGTCTTCACCTGAATACAAGAGCATATAATTCATTGCTCTACTAGGATTCTTGAGAATATGTTTCACTCGAACTTCTCGTTTTTAACGACAGATGATATCCTATGTCATTCCCAATGAGATAGACATCATCGATATAAACTACTATGAAAACCACATTCTTTTCTTTGATATACTTGTATACACAAGGTTTATCAATAGTTTTCCTCAAATCAATGGGCTTTTATTGTTTCCTCAAACCTTAGATTTCAGGACTTACATGCTTGCTTAAGTCTACAAATGGACTTTTGCAGCTAACAGACTTTCTGTTCTTGGCCTTGATAAACGAACCCTTCTGGTTGCATCTTATAAATGCTCTCCTTAAGATAGCTATTCAAAAAAGTTGTCTTGACATCCAATTTTCATATAATATAATAAATGTTGGATGTGATGGATAAGAGGATGTGTATGGAACTAAGCTTAGCAACATGTGAGAAAGTTTCTTCATAGTCAACTCCATCTTTTCAAGTATAACCAACTTGCTATTAACCTAACCTTTTGAAATTCTAGACTTCTTGTTCATACCTCTCTTATTCTTATAGATCCAATTATATCAAATATATTTGATCTCATCATCTGGATCTACAAATTTTCCAGATGTTATAGGATTCATCGCACCTTGCCATTTTTTCTTATTAGAATATTCCATTGCATGCTTGTATGACAATGAATCATCTTGATTTGTGTCGTACACTACTAGAGGTACTTCTCATCATGCTTGTAGAAGGTGAGTAGTCTAACTACCCTCCCACTACGACAAGGTACCAAGATGTTCTAATCAGGAATTGTGGTCTTTTGTTGAGGTAATTTATCAGTAGTTAACTGAGATGTGCCGATCTCATCGACTTAAATTTCTTCCAATATTATTTTACTATGAGGGTTAAAGTTTGTTATCTAGCTTTCCTCAATAAAAGTGATATTCGTCGATACGAATCCTCAACTTCTAGCTTCGAGTAGTTTGCCTAGAAACATACACACTTCAAACCATAGTTTTAACTTTTCAGTCCTTCCTTTCAGCACGTGTGCTAGACACCCACATAAGTGAAAGTATTGTAAACTAACTTTACAACCATTCCACAACTCTATGGGAGTCTTGATTTGTTTGTTGTTACATTCAAAATGTAGATTGCGGTTTCTAGTGCCTATCACAAGAAAGACAATTGGTAATGAGGAGTATAGTTCATTATTGATCTAACCATTTCTAAGAAACTTCTATTATAGAGTTTTAGATGCTGTGAGTTGGATTGAATTCCATGCTCCAGCGAGTAGTCCTTTGAATTAGTTATCCAAGTTTTCTCTTCCTTGATCTTATCAAAGAGTTTTGAGTGATTTACCTAAATGCTTTTCAACATCTCTAGGAATTCTTTAATCTTTCCAGAAGATTCAGATTTCTTTTGCTTTAGGTAAACATGAAGAGTGTTGACTTTCAACTCTCTCAAAGGACATTCATTTACTAGCATGTTTATCCTATCCAGGTTAGTATGTAATAACCTTAGATGCGAAAGATATGTGTTATTACTCTTAGAAGTTTTAGAACGCATGATTGATCAATAATTTGCTACCTAAAATAATTCATAAATTATTTATCGATCATTTCTGACATTTACAGTCCATAATCTATGATTGCATCATAACCATTTTCTGAAATAACAATCTTATTATCATAAAAAGTAAAATAACAATCTTATTCATGCAATCATAATTGAGAAATCAAATTTCTAGAAAAGTTTAGGAATAAAGTATACATTGTTCAAAACAATGAATCTATTCCTAAATTTTAAGTGGACTGTTCGTATGGTCTTTACAAAAAATGATCGCCCATTTTCCAACATTCATTGTGACATTCCATTTGGCAAGTCCCTTTGAAGAACCAAACATCTAAAGAAGAACAAATGCGATTAGTGGTTTCTGATTCAAATATTCAGAACGATAAATTATTTTCCAATAATAAGTTTCCAAAAACCAGTAAATCAAATTTACCTTTTCGTTTTGATCTTCTTGTCGCAGAGATAACTTTTATAGTTTCTCTTTCAATGCCCATGAACTCCATAATGAAAACATTTTCTCTTATGGATTTTGTTCATGGAGTTTTTCTTATTTAACTTGCCCTAGGATGCTCAGAGCTTCCTCGTGTCCTGACTCTGGCCCACCTTTCGCCCTCTTCCTCTTTTTTTTCTTAATGGTAGAGGAAGACAAACTTTGCTTGACAACCTTTGCCTCATACTTTTTAGCCTTATATTTAAATATGGCTTCAAAAGTCTGCAATTCGTTTTAGCAATTTAGTCATGCTATAAACCAACTTATTCTTAATAAAGTTGGATGTGAACGCAGAAAAGCCTGGTATGAGTGAACCAATAATTATACTAATTTGAGTCATCTCTTCAATGGTGGCCTCTTGTATTGACGCTTTGTGCACAATTTTGATCATGTCAAGTACATAATTTCTTACCGAAGTGTCCTTCGTAAACTTAGCCTTCATGAATCTACGAGGCGATTCATGTCGACTTTGTTCAGAAGGTTTGCTAAACATGACTTGTAAAGATTCTCATAACTCGTATGAGTTCTCCAAGTACTAATGTTTCTTCTTAAGAACAACATTCACGGAAGCAATCATGTAGCAACGCACCTTGTTGTTGGTTCAGAACCAACTATCAAATTTATCTCGTACGGTACGAGAAGCACCAGCGAGAGGTTCTAGAGGACAATCCTCTGTGAGAACAAACTCTTGATTCTCATAAATAATTCGTATGCTAATACTGGATTTTCAATTAACGTAGTTACGTTCCCCAGTTAGTTTTTCGTTCGAGAGTAAACCGACAAATATGTTTGTAATAGACATAATTGTTGAATAAATAAAATTCGATCATACATTCATAATAAACATCATATTTCGGAATAGTAAACGTGATGGATGAATGCAACCCTTAAGAAAAACAAATAAAGCAATTTACTAATCCGCGATAAAATAATTTAGCTACTAATATGCTACCGTAGGGTCGATCATATTAATACTAAATTAAATTCAATACAATCTCTAATTAATAAGTGAACTAAAATATCTCATATTCATCTTTCACTATTAATTATCGCATTGTATTCAACTATCTTAAATACATGTTTATGAGTGCAAGCTATTGTTTCAGATTTTATGACTTAACTTAGACTTGTCACCGTATGGTAGATCAAGCTAAAATACATCAATAAATCCTATCTCAAGGAAGTTTAAACTTGTTATTGATATAGGTAAGACACCTTCCGTAGGGAGGATGCAATCTAGGCACCGCGAGGTGCTACCTAAATCTCACTTTATTAAACTAACAATAGAGACCGATATATCGGCATATATCCTTCTCCCACTTAATAATTTTAAAACATGTATTTTATCTAAATAAATATTTACATTTTGATAATCTACATAAACATAACTAAATCTCTAAGCTAATTTAGGATTAAAATTAAAAATCAATCTAATTGAGTCTAGTTTGTTATGTAGATTATCTTCCAATCAAATTGGACTTTAGGTGATCTTAGACTATATAAGTTGAGATGAGACCTAAAATAATTATTCAATCTAATTGGACTTCGATTCATTTAGATTTTCTAACGAGCCTAACTTTTAGGTGAACCTTTATTAATTTTTACCAAACTCAAGAATCACCTAATTTTAAATAATGCTCATAAGTTTAACAATTAAACTAATTCATTATTTAAATAAATTTATTTTCATAAAACAATTATACGCGCATGCATAAAAACATATATATATATATATATCGAATATAAATCTATATGTGATGCATGAACATTGTAAAGAGATTGTGGGTATCATGAATGACATGTAATATGCATGAACATGCTATCAATCATAACATAAGCATAAATAAAAAAAATGGCGGGTCGGGTTTTTGGGTATTTCTAAGATTATAACTCATGAGAAAAATTACAACCCAGAAGTAAATAATAATGGACCTAATTATTACAAAAATAGCTTTATTTACAGATCTTCATCTCCTAGCTCATTCTTGTAATTTTCTCCATCAAGCCCATATTGCAAAGTCGACCAAGCTCAAACGATTTTTGGTAAAATTCTAAATTATATCGAAAAACCCAAACCCACAATTCAAAATTGTGCTAATGACTAAAATCAAATGTACAATTTTGGTTAAGTTCAAAACTTAATTCAAGATCCACAATTCTTAATTGTGCTAAAAGCTAGTCCAAACCAAATAACTTTGTTTAAGTTCTAAACTTAAAGTTTCAGACTCACAATTCTAAATTGTGCTAATATTCCAAACCAAACATTTTTGGTTAAGTTTTAAACTTAATTTTAAACCCACAATTCAAAATTGTGCTAACGGTTCAGATCAAATAAGTTTGATTAAATTCTAAACTTTATTCAAAACGTACAATTCAAAATTGTATACAAGGTCCAAGCCGATGTCAATTTCGCAAATTGACTCACCACCCAATCGGCCAATTTTCAAACAATTGCCCATCCCTTTTCAATAATTGGAAGTGAAGCAGGGGCGGTGCTTCTAAGCTATATTAAACCAAAACATTATTGGGCCCAAAACCCACATTGATTCAAAATTGTGATCTAAACAATTCATGACTAGGTTTTTAAAATTGGGAGAAAGAGTTACGCCCCCCCCCCCCCCCCCCCCCACCAACAGAAAAATGATTTTAAGTGGGTCTGTTAAACAAACTCCATTTTATTTCTTTTGCAACTGAGGCTCCATTCACACGCCAGTCCCATGCATCTTCTTCTTCGGGTCTTCGTATTCCATTGAACACTCTAATTATTACAAAGATTCCTAATCCAACAAATTGGCGTACAGTTGATTCTAAATAAAAATAACAATAAAAGGATCCTAACCCAAAAACATCAAATTCGACCCATAAATAAAAATATTCATCCATTCAAAATTTAAACAATTTAAACATGCGTATCCACAATCATTTAAAATAAAATAGTTATGGACCGCTCTGATACCAATTATTGGAGTTTTACCCAATCGGATCCAAATTATTCGACCCGACGAATAAACAAGATCGAACTAATTCGATCCAATTGCGGAATTTTGTGGGTTTTATGTTCATAGTATATTTAAAAAATAACTAACATAAAAACGAGGATCCCATAAACAATAATATTTTAATTATGCAAAAGAAATAAAAAGAAAACTTACAGGAAGCTTCCCATCCTTCGTTCTTTTGGTTGAACTTTTTGCTTCATGCTTTTCTTGAGTTTGATGAACAAACGGTTTTGATCTTTTTCACCATGGATATCAACCACGTTCTCCTAATACTAGGCGTGTGGGCACCAACTTAAAAGAATCGAACTTTCTTTCACGTTTTAGAAATCAAAGGTTCAAGATGAAAGCTTCTTCTTGTTTCTTGAACAAAGGGTGGCTTTTGTATGTTTAGGGTTGAAGAACTTTTTCTTTTTTTGAGTGTTATCTTAATGATTTCATAAACCAACAATCCTTCATCTAAGATCTATATCTTATATGTATATATAGATAGTTATGGAAAGAGTTAAACTTCTACCATGACTCACTCAAAAATTCCTACTAGGAAAAGAAATCTTCTCTCTCTTACCTTAAGAACGTTATTAATTAAATACAACTCATGTAAGTAATTAAAACATACATAAATATATTTATATATATAATTTCGAAAATTACATATATAAATATATAATTTTTACTTTTATTTATTACATAAATATATCATATATATTTACATATTAAATAATAAATTTCTACAATTAGAAATTCTATAAATGTCAATATTTCCTTTTTCTTGAATTTAGTATTCAATTTCCATTAGATTTAATTCTATAATTAAATCTAATACAATTAATCATGATATTTTCCAATTAATTAATTAAATATCATCTAATTAATTCGGAATTTCCATTTTAGGAAACTATTTCCAAAATGCAACATGAATGAATTCGTTCTAATTTCTTGAGTTCAAATGTAGATTATCAGGAGCCGTGGTTGAGGACCTATGGACATGTAACTTCAAGCTCCAATAAATCGAATAATTTATCAAACTCTTTAATTTAATTATTCAATCTATTAATTCCAAGTGACTCCACTACAGACTTGGAATTGCACTCTTGTCATTACAATATATTTTACTCTAAAGATTAAGATAGTACATTGATATAATTACATGCTATTTGATCCTCCAATAATTGATTCGTAACTAGAGCTAGGCGTAATTACCGTTTTGCCCCTCTAATCACTTCTTTATCCTTAAGTTACATTAGTTCACTAGTAAACAATTTGATTTATGAACTTATTCATAAATCAGAGCGCCCTACTGTTTAGTTCCAAAACTAACACTTAAGGGAATCAATATTCCAGCTTCTCGCAAGAAGGGCTGGATTTCATATCTGTAGAACATTCCCAGCCATTTATATCACCGGATCTTTAAGACATAAGTTTTAGGCTCGACATGGTTACGGACCATTACCTATGAGTCAAAAGAACTCGTTAACATAAACAGGAGTTTATGCCTACTCAGGATTTATATCAATTCACATATGATCATCAGTTGACACGTTCTAGAACCATAATATCAACGGTATCTTATTTATGATTCTTGATCATGTCTGGTCCAGTCCTATGATATCGAATTACACAAAGTACCTCCACCTTCGATGTCTCTACACCAGTAATACAGATCAAGATTACTACATTGTAAATGTTATGTGGACCGTACTAGTAGTGTTTAGTTAAAGATCCCAACTTTAACTCACTATCGACTTTTTAGTCTATTAGCTATAACTTAAATCCTCCAGTATAACATTTATATTTAAGTCATAGTTTCTTTAATAGACTTGGAATTTTCTGATGTTTATATTATGCAATAAATGCATAATTGAAATAATTATATGAAAAATAAATTTCAAATTTATTTATTTATTTCATTTAAAGAATGTCAAATACATGCTTTAAGAGCATCATGCCTAACATTACTAGTATTATATAACCATGTGATGAGATAATAGTAATTAATTACGTAATTGAGTAATCATGCATCATATATCAAACTTAAAACTAATTTTAAGAGTATGGAAAAGACTAATCCCCTGCAGTTTTTGTGTCATGACCCTAATTAACCTTATATATAACCTTATTAAGTATGAAGTATGCATCAGCTTTTGCTATTTGAAATAACCTCAATTATTGAAGTTTAGCTATCTTTGAAGGTGTCATGTGTATTTAAGGTGTCATATATTGTTGGGTCTAAAAGTCATACATATTCATCTTATAAGGTTTTCTGCAATTCTTGTCTCTTGCGCTAATTTTTTAGGTGAGTTAGGCTCAAACCAAATAGGACGACTTAGTCCAAGCCATGTGTATTCTATCATGGTATCAGAGCCCCAGATTAATACGGGTCACCTCCTTTCGTGATGAGCTTTCCCCTTGTTCGCATGATGTGATTATTTTTTCATCCACATAATTTGTTATAATTCGTATGTTGGGGCCCACATGTTGTAATTTATAAGGTCAGGATTTAATATGTCACGTGTTGGGCTTGCTGAAATCAAAGTAATTACATGACAAGTGTATTACATTTGCTTTGTGGTTGGATGAAACTTCTATGAAAGTGATAATTCACAAAATATATTTTGTGAGTAGGTGCGTTTGGCCTTGCTTCCAATAAGGTCTGGACAAAAAATTTCCGTAAAATAACTATTGATCGAATTTAGAAGCATAGTAGAAGCGTTTGGGTACGTAATGAATTAAAGTCATCGACAACTCAACACACAAAACAAGCTAATAAATATTTCCACTGAAACTGCTGATTGAAACGGGGTTACAAGTGAAGCAAAATTCCATATCGATTCCAACAAGAGCCTATAATGGCGTCTTCGTCATGTTTACTGGAGAACCTTTAAGTATTCTGGGGGACCCATAACATGGACTGTTCAACATAGGAGTGAGCATTTGGACCGGACCGGACTGAACTGAACTGGTTTTCGGTATCTAATCGGTTCGGTCCTTTGTGGACCCCGGACTGTTTATCGGACCGAAATATTCGGTCCGGTTCGGTCCAAATTAATCAAAATAGTAGTAAAATTTGGGGCTTTGGAGGATGAATTTTAAATTGAAAAGTTTCAAGTACTTTAATTTTGTTCTGTAGATGCATGAGATTGAAAAGGGTGCCAAGAAGTTAATATTAGTAGTTGCTAATGCTAATTAAACCTAATCATAAATCAAATTCTAACAAATGCTTACCCTTGCTAACAAATGTTCATATATATATATTAAAGAAAGCCCAAAACCAACAAATTAAAGAAAAACTAGTTTGCCATGAGAAAACAAAATCCCATAAGATGAATCAAAATTCTAGCTAGTAAATCAAAAACTGATAAGATTAAAAACTTAATCACTCACAAAAAATATTAAGAACTTACATAAATTAAGTTTTGAAGGCATATGGTGGTGGCGGATAGTGGTGGCGGACGGTGGTCTTGAAGGCGGCGGCTTGGAGGTGGAAGTTAGGGTTTGTGAAGAAGAAGAAGAATTTGGTTAATTGGAATTTGAAATGGTTCTTTTTTGTGAAAGAAGAAGAAAACTTGAAGAAATTGGTAATGGGTAATGGGTCAAATCAAATTGATAATTGGTAATGGGTCGAATTTAAGAAAAAATTAAAAAAAAAAAAATTCGATAAAATCTGTCTGGTTCGGGAAACCGACCGATTTTACCGAGAACCGAAAGGCTATCTAGACCGGTTCTGGGGTCAAAACCGTTTACCGGACCAAAATTTCAGTCCAGTAAACGGTCCAGACCGAAAATTCGGTTCCGATTTGGCCCGATCGTTAAACCGAATCGTGCTCACCCCTAGTCCAACACCCTTAAATTAGTGCTTTGCAGCCTCAAATGTAAGCTCTAAATAACTAATTTTTTGCACATCACCCCGCAAAAGTTTTAAAATTTCGCAGTCACCCTTATAAATGAAAAACATGCACGTACACCCTAGAAGTTGATAAATGACTGTACTTCGCACCCTGATAAACTTTTCAAATTGTAGACTTTGTAGTAGTGTCCATTGGGGGATTTAGTGCAACAAATGAATTTTTTTGGAGGATTAAGTGCAAAAATTGAAAAGCTGAAGATGTTAATTGCAATTTGGAAAAGAATAAACGCTAAAGAAAAAAAAATCAAACAGGTCTATAGTTGTACACAAAATTTTAATTTTAAGATTTCTTGTAACAAAATTTTAATTGGTCCGAATACTTTAACAAGTTCTAATAATTATTTTTATATTGTAACTATGTAAATTTGTTAACCGTTATTTTTCCAATGTAGCATCGAAATTTATATTGAACCGTGTTAGAACTGTACCATACTTAATGTATATATTAGACTTATTGATATACCCCATAAATGTTTTGTCTTTCTTTGGACAAATTCTAATCACAACCTAATTTTTATATTTTTGCATTTAACCCCCAAAAATTTTAAATTATTGCACTAAACCCCAAAATAACACGTTTACTATTATAATTCATCATATGGATTGGACTAAGTCAACACACATGACTTGAGCCTAACTCAACCTCAAAAGTTAGCTTATGAAGTGAGGATTGCCCAAGACCTTATACAATAGACTTAACTATGATTTTAAATCCATGTGGGACATTTAGTCTCAATACTCCCCCTTCACGTGTGGACGGGCTGAATGGTCGGTGAAAGAAATCCAACACGTGATATTTGTTAACTGAACGAAGAATGACAACCCAAGCTTTCGTTATCTGAGCGAAGTGTATGGGTGAAGAATAATCCCATCATTCGAATAATGAGGCCACATAAGGAGGTGACCCACTTCAACCCGGGGCTCTGATACCATATTAGAATTCACCACATGGATTGGGCTAAGTCCACTTGTTGGTCCCAAGTGGTTAGATGAGGTCTAGAGGGGAGGGGGGTGAATAGACCTCTGAAAATTTTAACTTAAAATTCTCTAACTTTTTCTTTGAGCAGACTAAGCTGATCAAGATTTGTAAGTAGACTAAGCTGATCTCGCACAAAGCTTTAAACAGCAGAGTTGACCACTCTTGTGATTTTACTTAGCTGATTTTGAGAAAATCAGAGTTTTTAATAATTTACTTGCAGCGGATTTATCAACTGTTTTTCACAAGTAGGTTTCTTTAACTTGAAAGATTTTATCCCCGGTTTTAACAGACTCCTTTTTAAAATCCTTATCAGTTAACTTAAGTGTTTGAAAGCTTTTGAAAAATATGCAAGTAATAATGCAAACTTAAACACATGCAATTTTTATAGTGGTTATATGGATTTAAATTCTTTAGTCCACTCTTCCAAGTCACTTAGATATTGGGTTATACTATAAACACACAGTTTAAAATATACAATGCTTGCGCCAAACAACAAATGAAATGGCCACAAGTGCTCAATAGGAAATCACAAAGAAAACATATCCTCTGAAGTAATATCACTCACTAAGATGGATATCTACTTCTCACAACACTTCTCTTACAAAATCACTCAGATATATGTGTATATCTTTGATCTTCAACTTCGGTTTTCGTCAACAAATGACTAGGCTGATGAGTGTTCTGTCTTTGAGTTTTTGAGACTTAGATAAATTCTGCTTCAAAATTTCTCTCAAGTGTGTTGCTTCGGATTGTCTCTAACTCTTGAACCTTGAACTATTTATACTTGAGATTTGAATTCTATCCGTTGAAGAAAGACAGAATTCTGATTACTCGAGTACTGGTCCCCCAATTTCAGGAACGGCTACCTGCAACTGTGCACTGTACACTCTGCTGTACTTTCTGTCAGTTGCATTAAATGCACTCTGCTGATCCGATGTTTTTCTTCAATCATTTGTCTTTAATACCCTTCCCTTACAGCATTTATTACTTCAGATGCATTTATTACCGTTGCAATAACTTCTGATCACTTCCACTCTGCTGATCGAATCCACTCGTCTGATGAACACTCTGCTGATCCAAATCGAACTCATCTGATTTGAGTCTGCTGAAGATCCACCAGTCTGATTCCGAATACAGCAACAGATCAGTAGTCTTCTGGACCATAAATTTGACCCTTCTGATTTGTCTTCATCCTTGGTCAAATAATTATAGAGATTTGAACTAAGCTTCCAATACTTAGCTGATGACTTTTGAAAATCATCAAAACCTCCCTTCACTTTTAAGTCTTCATCTTCATCCAACAATTTCCCCCTTTTTGATGATGACAAAACTTCAGCTAAGTACCTGTACCTAAACTAAAGTTAAGTCCTCAAGAATTTCTGTGATAAAAATAATATGTTGGAAACTTGAACTTTTATAGATTTCCTTTGAATATTACAGCACAAGTCTACAAAGATGGACTTAAAATAAAAATTAATAAAGCAAGCTGATACAAAGATATTTGACTGAGTAATCTAGTCTAGTCTTCAGCTTCTTCATTTTCTTCTTCTTTTTAAACCTCATCTTCTTCTTCTTCTTCTCCACTGGAGAAAACTTCAACCAAGTTTTTAGATGCAGCTTCAATCTTCTTTTTAATTTCATCTATCCTCTTGGTTTTCTGAAAGGATCAAGCTGTTCTTCAGCAGTGTCCTTGGAAGCAGCTATATCTTTATCAGACTTTGCTACATCCTTAGGCTTTTCACTCTTTTCAGCTTCTTCTTCATCAGCAACTTCCTTAGTCTTGGTTACTTCATTGGCTGGTTTACTTGTCTCTTCATCAGCAGGTTTTTCAGTAGACTCCACTTTTTCAGTAACTTCAACAGTATATGCAACATTTTTCTTGTTAGCTGATCCCTCTTCCCCCTTTTTGTCATCATCAACAGGGTTGAGTTGTTCAACTGGGACATGAGTAATGTTGACAGCGTTGCATAGCAGCCTGATGTTTTGATCCACAATTTGAAGTCGAAGATTTTGTTGAATCTGATTGCTATTTAAGGCAGCAGTCTGATCATTCAGATAGTCCACGTTAACTTGCAAGGTGGCAACTTCTGAAGTAACCTGAGCAGTTTCTTCAGTAAAGTTCTGAAACAAATAAGCAGTCTTCTCAGCTTCTGCTTCAGTTGCCTCTTGAAATGCTTTACCAACGTTGTTCCAATCCATTTCATGTCTATGAAGAGTGGCATGTATCTGACTTACATTAGCCTTGACATCTTCAACTTGACGAGTTAAGGCAACAATTCCTTCCTTTAGCAACATGGAATGGTCAGCAGGTTGTGGAAGACTTTCCACAGCACTCTGAACAATTTTTGCAGCTGCTTCTTCAAACTTACACAGCAGCTCCTTGTTTCTCTCTTCAATTTCCTTCATAGAACTTCCAATCAAGGCCTTCATTGAATCCATGATTGAAGTTTGAGCAGTTTCAGGTTGGATGGAAGGTGCAGCAATTAACAGCTTTTGAGTAGCTTCAGTGTTTGGCTCAGCTGCTTTATTTTCTTCTGTTGATTCTTTATTAGCAGGCTTATCTGTAACATGAACAAAGTCAGAACCGTCAGCAAACAGTCTTCTGATGTATGAAATCAGCAGGCACGAAGGGTGACGTTGTCTGAGGTTGTCCGATTTGCTCTTGATAAGTACTGATCTCAGAACCAAAGGCAATTTGTTGCAGACTTGGAAGACTGGGCAGATCAATGGATGTTCCTTTAATGTAGATTGATCTTTCAACCCATTTCTCCAAAGTAACAGACACTGCAACTTTTACATCTCTCTCAAATAGGTCATCAGATGGACCAGGTTTGTTTGGCATTGAGTTCTTGAGAGCAGTTGCCTCTTGAGTAACAATGAGTTTGGCATACTCATGCACTCTATCATGAAAGAAATCTGTGTCTAAGGCCTGTTGAATGTCATTGGTCTGCAACCAATTCATGATCCAACTTTCTTTAACAGCAACCTCCTTCCAGGATCTGAATTATTCACAAGATTTCTTCAATATGCAGTTCCTCCATCTATTATATCTGATCTTCTCAGCCAGGAACACAGTTTTGGATTGGAGGAGGGAGTTGTATCTTTCCAGTTCAGCTTCAAATCTGGAGAAAGTATTAAGGTCACTTTTAACAACTTCAAGTGCCCTCTTCACTTCTTTCTTCTTTCTTTTAACTGGCTGGGCTCTTGGCAGTAAAAACTTCCCTTCTAGTGATTTGCCAATCACTATGCCACCAGTCCTTCTGGACCATGGGCATCCTTCTTTCTTTCTTCAAGGGCTTTGGCTAAATCAACTTCTTCCTTAGCAGCTAGCTCATCCTCAGTCATGTTCTTGACTTCAGCTTCTACTTTGCTGGCATCAAGAACTCTCTGAAGTTCAGCTTCATCCCTTTTCTTTTGTTTTGCTTCTTCTCGTTTCTTCTTGTGATAAGCAGACATTTTAGCTTTACCAGTTCTTTTCCTTCTGGCAGCTTTGGTTTCAACAACTGGTGCCTCAGCTGTTAGAACAGCAGACTGAACTGCTTGAGTAGTAATCTGATCAGGTTGAGGTGCTGATGCCTCAGCTGTCGTCTGATCAGGTTCCTTTGCTGAAATAACTGGTCTCTCAGCAGACTGAGTGACTTCTCTAACTGTTTCAGCAATTCTGGCATCTTGATCACTCAAAGCCAGTTTCTTTCGAGCAGTTGATTTGGTGAGAACAACAGCAGATGCAGCAGTATCTTTTAAAGCACTCTTTGTTCTCTTAGCCACATTTTCAGCTGCAACTCAGCTGAAAGAGTTCTTTCTGGAGAGATGTCATAAGCCATGCTCTCAATCTCCTTTACAGTCTCATCAATCATTTCAGCAGCAACGTCTACTGATCTGGCTTGAACAGCTGGGTGAGCTGTTTGATCAGCAGGCTTAGCAACTTCAGTTTTGCTCTTCTTAACTTTGACTGCAGGTTCCTTAGGCTCTGTGGCATTTCTCTTTGATTGCCTCTTTTCTGGCGTTGCAGCAGGCTCCTTAATTTTCACAGCCTTGACGGCTTCATAAATTTTCAACTCTTTTGCCTGGTGAATGACTTTGCCGTGAGTCATTCCGCAACCTAAGCTCATCAGCAGATGACTTAGAAAAATCTTATGATTTTTGTGGCCGTGGTCTTTATGATCAGCAAGAATGTAAAACACATATGCAGCCCAGTTTACCTTCAACCCGTAGTAAACTGCTATCATTGAATGAAGTCTCCTCTTTGGAACTCCATCTAGAGTAAAGATACAATTCTCCACGACCTTAGCAAATAGGTCATTCATTCTCTGAAATTCATCCAGCAGCTGAGTCTTCATCCAGCAGCTGAGTCTTCTTTACAGACCCAGTGAGAATTTCACCCTTCTTTGCGGCAATTCTCCAGAAATCATTCTCCTTAGGAGCAGCCAACGCAGCCAAGTCTGTAGACCCTTCGTTGGTCAGTCCATATTTCTCCTTTAGTAAGGCAGGAGTGATGCAGACATCTTTTCCTCCAACATTTGACTTAATCTCCAGTTTTTCTAGATCAACCTCAGCAGAACCGTAAAACTCATCCACTTCTGGAGCGAACACCATGGTTTCATGTGCCTCCATGAAATTTACCAGCGAAGAAGCCTTAAACTTCACCAAAATTTCTTTCATCAATGTCGTACCAGTGGCATGATAGGTTTCATAGTTGATGAATCTTCCCTCAGCATCAGCTTTGGAACCCATAGTATTTCTGAAAAATATTTAGAGAAGAAGAGAGTAGATTTGCAGAAAATATGAAGGATAGAATGCTTTGTTTGCTTAGAAAATTTGAAGTGTGCGTAAAGATTTAGTAAGCTGATCAGATCTGGTTAAATAGAGTTGGGTAATCATCGGTTACCGTGTTATCCGCCAACCATTAGATCAGTTTCAATCGTGTGCGCGTAATTTACGGATTTCAAATTTTATCAATTATGTCAGACTAGGCTGGAAAACGAAACGTCACTGGTCCTTTTTATAAAAGCGTGTTTTCAGATATTACGTTTTTAACACAACACTTTTTATAAATTGACATAAATAAACAGATGAGTAAAACAATACTTATCTGTCAGATGACTTGTCTGATACAATATATCACTAGTGAAAGCCAATATCTAGTGATCTTCCTTTGCTGTTTGTCAATCCAGCAAGATAAATAATCTTCAGGTCTTCAAGAATTAAGAACAAATCTTCTGATTAAAACAACTTCAACTAACTGTCATTGAAGATTTCATCTTTAAAACAGGAGTACCGCTAGTCTTACACGTTCTCCCTGAATTCAAGAATCTATCAGTCAACTAGTCTGTTGAGAGTCAGTCTTCTTGAAGAAAGGCATCAGATTAGTTAGCTGATGAACTTTAGTCTACTGATAAGTTCCCCCTCAGCTTATGAATCCAATTTTAACAAGCCTGGTTCCACTCTTAGAGTAGAAAATCTTGCATCACTTAATGGTTTAGTGAAAATGTCAGCGATCTGATTATCTGTATGAACATACTCAATAATAACATTTCCCTTTTCAACATGGTCTCTGATGAAGTGATGTTTGATCTCAATATGCTTAGTCCTGGAATGACTACTAGTATTCTGAGTAAGTGAGATTGCACTTGTATTGTCACAGTAGATAGGTATTCCACTGATCTTGAGATTATAATCTTCTAGTTGATGCTTCAACCAAAGTATATGTGCACAACATGCTCCAGCAGCAATGTATTCAGCTTCAACAGTAGATATGGATACTGAAGTCTGTTTCTTACTCATCCATGAGATCAGACGACTGCCTAAAAATTGACATGTACCTGAAGTACTCTTCCTATCAATCTTGCAGCCAGCAAGGTCAGAATCTGAATATCCAATAAGTTCAAATCCTGATTCCCTTGGATACCACAATCCCAATTCTTGAGTGCCTTTGAGATATCTTAATATCCTTTTGGCAGCTAAGAGATGAGATTCCTTAGGATTTGATTGAAATCTCGCACAAACACCAACAGAGTACATAATGTCTGGTCTGCTAGCTTTTAGATATAATAGTGACCCTATTATGCCTCTATATTTGGTGATGTCAACTGACTTGCCATCTTCATCTTTATCCAGACGAAGTCCAGTAGACATTGGAACACTAACAGATGAGCTAGTTTCCATACCAAATTTCTTGAACAGATCTTTTGTGTACTTTGCTTGATTAATAAAAATACCATCAGGTAGCTGTTTAACTTGTAATCCAAGAAAGTAGTTAAGTTCTCCCATCATGCTCATTTCAAACTTGTTCTGCATCAGCTTAGAGAACTTTTCACACATCTGTTCGTTAGTTGAACCAAAAATAATATCGTCCACATAAATTTGAACTAACAATATATGATTATCCCATTCAATAGTGAACAAAGTCGTGTCTACTTTACCTTTGCGAAATCCTTTAATTAAAAGAAAATCATATAAAGTATCATACCATGCTCTTGGAGCCTGTTTCAGTCCATAGAGAGCTTTCTTCAGACGATATACTTTATCTCCCTGTTGATAAGCTTCAAATCCAGGAGGTTGTTCAACATAGACTTCTTCTTGCAATTCTCCATTGAGAAAGGCAGACTTCACATCCATCTGATAGACTGTGAAGTTCTTTTGAGCAGCATAAGCTAAGAATAGTCTGATTGCTTCAAGCCTTGCTACTGGTGCAAATGTCTCATCAAAATCAATGTCTTCTTCTTGGCAGTAACCCTTGGCAACTAGTCTTGCTTTGTTTCTGGTAACCATACCATCTTCATTCATCTTGTTTCTGAAGACCCTTACCCTTTGATGAGTAGGTCTAGGTACTAAGTACCAAACCTCATTTCTTTCAAATTGATTTAACTCTTTTTGCATTGCTTCAATCCAGTGAGAATCACTAAGAGCTTCTTCAATTTGCTTGGGCTCAATCTGTGAGAGAAAACTTTCAAACATAGATTCATTTGCAGCAACTCTTCTAGTCTTCACTCTATCCAGTGGATCACCAATCATTAAGTCAGGTGGGTCATCTCTGAGCCATCTGAGATCAGGTTGCAAATATGGATGTTGTCCTCTTGAATGATCTTGGAACACTACTGTTGGAGTCTCAGTAGTAGTCTGTTGAACAGTCTCTGGTCTGTCAGCTATTTACAACTCCTCTGTTAGACAATCAGTAGACAGATTTTGAACAGCACTTGAGTTACGAGTTGGGTTGAGATCAGGTAGTATGATGGGAACATATTCTTCTTTTCTTTCCATAGTCAGTTTCTGAAAATCAGTAGATATCTTTGTAGTTGAACTTTGATTCTTTTCAGAAGATTGATTTGCCTCATCAAATACTACATGAATTGACTCTTGTACCAGTAAAGTCCGTCTGTTAAAAACTCTATAGGCTTTACCAACAGTAGAGTAACCTACAAAGACAGTTTCGTCATTCTTCTCTGCAAAGGCAGTGAGGTTATTCTTCCCATTATTCAAAACATAACATTTACAACCAAAAATCCTAAGATAATGTATATTAGGCTTTCTGTTGTTCCAGACTGCATAAGGTGTCTTGTTTTGACTCTTGTTGATCATACATCTGTTCTAGGTGTAGCAGGCTGTGTTTGTAGCTTCTTCCCAAAATCTTTGAGGCAGTTTTGCTTCAGCTATCATAGTCCTGGTAGCTTCTTTTAGAGTTTTGTTTCTCCTTTCATCAACTCCATTTTGTTGAGGTATTCTGGCAGCAGAGTACTCATGATTGATTCCTCTGGTGTTACAATACTCTTCAATAGTAGAGTTTGTAAATTCAGTCCCTCTATATGATCTGATCTTTAAGATCTTCAAGCTTTTCTCATTCTGGATCAGTTCATCAGATTGGTAAGATGCTCCTTGGTTTCACTTTTCTTTTTCATGAAAATCACCCAAGTGTATCTTGAAAAATCATCCACAACAGCTAGGCAGTACTTCTTTCCACCATTGCTGATTGGATCAATAGGGCCAAACAAATCCATATTAAGTAGCTCCAAAATTCTGGTTGAAGATTGGTGCTTCTTGCTTTTGAAAGTGGACTTCACTTGTTTACCCTTCCGACAGGCGTCACAGAGCTTATCTTTGCTCATGACTGTCTTTGGAATTCCTTCTACCAAATTGTTCTTTATTAATCTGTTTATGGTCTTGAAATTCAGATGATTCATTCTTTTGTGACAAAGCCAACTTATTTCACTTGGTGTAGAAGCCACCAAACAAACATTAGAATTCCTGTCCACATAATTCCAGTCGACTACATAGATATTCCCTTGTCTTCTTCCAGATAGTATCACTTTCTTGGTTCCAACTTGCTCTACATAGCACTTATCTGATGAGAAGATAACAGAGAATCCCTTGTCACAAAATTAACTTATGCTCAGCAGATTGTACTTGAGGCCTTTAACATAAGAAACGTCAGATATTTCAATGTTGCCTTTGATTAGCTTTCCACACGCCACAATCTTGCCTTCTTTGTTGTCCCCAAATGTAACTTTTAGATCGTCTATGGCAGCAGCATCAGTCAGTTCATGTATGTTTCCACACATGTGCCTTGAACATCCACTGTCCAAGTACCATTTCCTCTTTACTTTACTCCTACTCCTAATCCTAACCTACAAAACAAAATAAAATTGTTTTAGGTACCCTTTATTGAGAGGGTCCTTGCGGATTAGTATCACTTTTGACAACCCAAGATTTCAAAGTCTTAGGCTTCTTAGGCTTTGGAGTGTTTGCAGGAGCATGAGGTACTCTGGTATCATCATAATTTTCAGCAGCCATGTTATTGTTATAATCATTATGATGTGAGTATGGCTCATAAGTAGGGTATGATGCATGATAAGTAGGGTAAGCATGCATTGGATGATGAGCAGGGTATGCAGCATAGTAAGATGGAAATTGAAGTGTATGATATAATGGTGGATATGCAGGTTGCACATAATATGATGACTCATTTCCATACCAAGCATTTTCATATTTATAATTCTTTTGCTTCTTTGGTTTGCTCTTAGCTTGTTCATTAACAGACGACTCTAGTCTGATTGGTTTTACTCTTATCAGCAGACTTCTTTGGACTCTGCTGTTTAGTTTTACCAGTCTGTTTTTCAATCTTAGGATCTTTACCCTCTTTAGCCTTAGGAGTTTTATTCTCCTTTTTCTCTTTTTCCTGTGAAGCAGGTTTAGCAGTCTGAACATACAAGATAATATTACTATTATCAGCAGATATAAATTTTTCAGTTCTGTTCAGTTCTAAACTTTCAGTTACTAGAGGTGTTCTTTGTTCATTAGATGTGTTCATTGATGCAACAGACGACTTATCATGATTAGATATTATATTTTCTAATTACATGATTTTCCCTTTGTAAACTTCACACTCAGCTTTCAGAGATTTATTCTCTTGCTCAAGTTTTTTATACTCAGCTGATTCTTGTGGTTTTTCAACCTTGAGTTTCAGTGAAGTATTTTGCTCTTTTAGCATAGTCATCTCTTCCTTAAGCTTTTCAAATGCAGTGACAATACTAGAGTTATTTAACATCATTTCCTCAAATGAATTAAATAGCTCATTTTCAGTAGGAGTTACCTCATCATCAGATGATTCTGAATCTTTGGCCATCAGACAGAGTAGTGCAGATTGCTCATCTTCAGTAGAGTTGTCATCAGACGTCTCTGAATCTGAATCAGACAAGTAGACAGCAGCCATCTTTTCAGCTTCTGCCATCAGCACTTTACTTTTGATGTATCTCTTCTCCTTTCTGATTTTCTTTTCCTCCTCAGTATACTTCTCAGCTTTAGGATATGGGCAGTCCTTGATGAAATGTCCCAATTTCCTGCAGTTATAGCACATTAGTTTGGATTTATAGCTATCCTTACTATCATGAGAATGTGAGGTAGGGTTAGAAGTAGAAGCATTGTTGTATTTGTTCTTCATTTTTCTCTTGTAGAACTTCTTGAATCCATTCAACAACAGTGCGACGTCACCGGCAGTGTACTCCTTTTTGTTGAGCAGCATGGTCTCATCAGATGAGTCCAATTCTTTACTTTAGTTTGCTGATCTCCTTGAATTTTCAGCAGCAACCAGGGCAGCTGTGGGACTAGAAGTTGAGGTTTCTTCTATACCCATTCTTAGCAATTTATACTCATACGCCTTGAGTACAGAAAACAGCTCAGTGAGAGAGATCTTCCCCATATCCCTTGATTCTTCCATGGCTGTAATCTTCATGTTGAATTTGGGAGGTAGCACCTTCAAAACTTTGACAGTGATTTCTTTATCCGAGAAGGTCTTTCCCAGCTTCAATACTTCATTTAGAGTCCTTGTAAACCTTGTATCCATTTGATCAATGGTTTCTCCGGACTTCATCTTGAAGTTCTCCAACTTTTCAAGAGCTATGCTCAAGTTGTGCTCTTTGATGGCATCATTTCCTTCGCTCATGTCACGAACCTTGTCCCACATTTCTTTTGCAGTTTTGCAATGCTTGACTTTATCAAATCGGTCATTGTCTAGGGCTCTAGTCATGATGAAACGGCCAACTTTATCTAGATTGAACAGCTTGACTTCCTCAGCTGTCATCTCTTAAAGCTCTTTATTCACCACCATTTATTCGTCATTCACTTTGATGGTCTTGGTGATTTTGAAAGGACCTTTGGTTATGCACGTGTACATATTATCATTGTAAGCAGCAAGGAAGATTTCCATGCGGATCTTCCAGTCCTCAAAACTCATACCGCCGATGTGGGGAACATGTCCCCACATGGCTGATAAAATCCATTTTTCAAAAAGTTTTTTTTTTTAATTTTTCAAAATATGCTCTTTTGAAAACTTTTTCAAACCTTTGAAAAACACACTAGGATAAAGCTCGTTGATCAGGCAAATGGGTGAATAGAACTCTGAAAATTTTAACTTAAAATTCTCTAACTTTTTCTGTGAGCAGACTAAGCTGATCAAGATTTGTAAGTAGACTAAGCTAATCTCGCACAAAGCTTTGAACAGTAGAGTTGACCACTATTTCGATTTTACTTAGCTGATTTTGAGAAAATCAGAGTTTTTAATAACTTACTTGCAGCGTATTTATTAAGTGTTTTTCACAAGTAGGTTTCTTTAACTTGAAAGATTTTATCCCCAGTTTTAACAGACTCCTTTTTAAAATCTTTAACAGTTAACTTAAGTGTTTGAAAGCTTTTGAAAAATATTCAAGTAAAAATGCAAACTTAAACATATGCAATTTTTATAGTGGTTATATGGATTTAAATCCTTTAGTCCACTCTTGCAAGTCACTTAGATATTGGGTTATACTATAAACACACAGTTTACAATATACAATGCTTGCGCCAAACAACAAATGAAATGGCCACAAGTGCACAATAGGAAATCACAAAGAAAATCTATCCTCTGAAGTAATATCACTCACTAAGATGGATATGTACTTCTCCCAACACTTCTCTTACAAAATCACTCAGATTTATGTGTATATCTTTGATCTTCCACTTCGGCTTTCGTCAACAGATGACTAGGATGATGAGTGTTTTGTTCTTGAGTTTTTGAGACTTAGATAAATTCTGCTTCGAAATTTCTCTCAAGTGTGTTGCTTCGGATTGTCTCTAACTCTTGAACCTTGAACTATTTATACTTGAAATTTGAATTCTATCCGTTGAAGAAAGACAGAATTCTGATTACTCGAGTACTGGTCCCCCAAGTTCAGGAACGGCTACCTGCAACTGTGCATTGTACACTCTGTTGTACTTTCTGTCAGTTGCATTAAATGCACTCTGTTGATCCGAGGTTTTTCTTCAATCATTTGTCTTTAATACCCTTCCCTTACATCATTTATTACTTCAGGTGCATTTATTACCGTTGCAATAACTTCTGATCACTTCCACTCTGCTTATCGAATCCACTCGTCTGATGAACAATCTGCTGATCCAAATCAAACTCATTTGATTTGAGTCTGCTGAAAATCCACCAGTCTGATTCCGAATACAGCAACTGATCAGTAGTCTTCTGGACCATAAATTTGACCCTTCTGATTTGTCTTCATCCTTGGTCAAATAAATATAGAGATTTGAACTAAGCTTCCAATAATTAGCTGATGACTTTTGAAAATCATCAAAACCTCCCTTCACTTCTAAGTCTTCATCTTCATCCAACACCACTCACATGACTTGGTGGATATAAGGTGGATATAACTATGGTTTTTAACCCATGTGATATATTTAGTCTCAATATTTACCCTTTGAAACTCAATAATTAAAACGTCAACCAGGATGCAACGTTCACTCATGACTTATCAACTTTTAGGAGGAAGAATATATTTTTTTTGGGCTAGCGATATTGCCAAAACAAGGAATGTTGCTGGCAGAGCATTTTATTTTAATTTCCAAATTTACCCTTCAAATAAACTGTTCATTCTAGTTATTAATGGCAGAATTACTCTTTCCATTTTATGGGGTAATCTTTCTCACTTTTCCAGATCCACTTTTTCCTCTCTCCTACTCCGTTCTCAGTTCGACACTCTCACTACTCTCAGCTAGAGGTGTTAACTGGGCCGGTCCGGCCCGGACCAGCTCGGTTCAGCTCGGTTAAAAACCGGACCGACCCAGCCCGACAAAAGCCGGTCCTGGGCCGGTCCAGGACCGTTCCGTGACATGGGCCTGATCGGGCCTTCATTTTCAGACCCAGCTCGGCCCAGGCCCAGGACCGGTTAACCCGTGAGTTATACCGAGCTGGTCCTGGCCCGGACCGGCCCAGGATCGGTTCATAGGCCCAAGACTGGTTCATAGGCCCAACTTTTATGGTTTTTATTATTTATCTTGTAAAACTTTTTATTATTTAACTTAATGAAGTTTGATGCATTTTTTTAACATTAATGTACAACTTTTAAGTTTTTTCTTTGTAATTTTTATATTAACTTAATGAAATTTGAAGTATCTTAGTATATTATTATTGAATAAGATGTTTATAGCAAGTCACATTTTTAATTAATTTTTTTTAAAAATAAAGTATTATAAAAAAAAAATTGGTTCAGCCCGGACCGGCCCGGTGCAGAACCGGCCCAGGACCGGGACCAGCCCCCTTCATAGTGTGCCGTGGTCCGAGCTGGGTCGGTGGTTCAGCTGCCAGCCCGGGACCGGGACCAGCCCGGTGAAGTCCGGTCCCGGACCGCAAATGAGCCGGGTTAGCCGGTCCCGGTCCCGGGTCGGCCCGGACCGGCCCAGTTAACACCTCTACTCTCAGCTACTAATACAATTTTTGAAAGAAAAACCTATGGTGCTCAACATTGAAATTAATTATCAGATAGCAAGATAACAAATCGAATATAGATAATTATCTCGAATTTTGTTTCAAATTCTTGGAAAAATTAGAAAGAGAGATTTTATTTCTCTGAATCAGAAATTATTTGATTAAATGAAGTTGAAGTGAATCTGGGCAGAGAAGAGAATCTTGAAGACTTGGATAAGAACACGAGTTTTGTTACAATTTTATAATTATTTGTTCCATTGTTGTTGAAATACTAAAGCTTTAATTTGGATTGGGATAATTACAGGGACCTCTCCCCTGAGGTTTGGGATAATTATTGCCCAATCCCCTCGCAATTTCATAATTACATCCACCTCCCCGATGTTTCGAAAACCTTACATTTTGATGATGTCATCAACGAATTTTTATTGAACTTCCTATTTCACCCTTGAGGTTATTGTAGCTATTTTGTTGAACAATTATACCCTTGTTATGTTTGGTACATAGGAGGGGTTTCTTTGCAATGTATATGTATAAGTATGGGTTCAAATGTTATAAATTTACATGAAACTTTTAATTAGTTTATTAGTGTATATGTATTCTTAAAATAAAAATATAATAACATATCAACGTTTTTTTCCAATTCTTTTCAAAATGATTTTACAATTAAAGTACAAGGAAAAATAAATAAATTATGGTTAATTATAAGAAAAAAACATTGTAGAACATAAATAAAAAATGTAAATACATTCAACTTCACATTTAACCCGTAATTTTAATAATTTTAATTTGTTTTGCTAATTAAAGTAAAATAATAAATGAATGAATTAGGTTTAAAAGAATAAATGAATTTTTAGTGTATATGTATTCTTAAAATAAAAATATAATAACACATCAATGATTTTTTCCAATTTTTTTTCATAATGCTTTTACAATTAAAAGTAAATAAATTATGGTTAATTATAAGAAAAAAAATATTGTAGAACATAAATAAAAAATGTATATACATTCAACTTTAACATTTAACCTATAATTTTAATAATTAAATTTTTTCTCATAATTAAAGTACAAGGATAAATTAATGAATTACGTTTGATCATGAGAAGAAGAAAAAACTTGAACAATAATTATTAGACATTATAAAAATGCTCACATGTTTACTAAATAATTTCTTAAACTTTTAACTAAAATAGTTATTATAAAATCAATAATCTTTTTATAAAAAATAAAAATACTCAATTTAATAAAATAGTTATTATAAAATCATAATTGTCTTTAATATTTCTTACCTAATACAATAATATTAAAATCATATCTTGTTTATACAAAAATACTAATATTAATAAATCAATAAATTATTTTAATATAGTTTTTTTTTTAAAAACCCTCACCATCCCTATCCCCCAACCCCAACCCCGCACCCACCGGTCCCCAACCCCTCACCCGACGTCCCCAACCCCGCAAATCTCCTCCCAGGACGCGCCGCCTGCCTGGAAGGCCTATGGTTCGAACCAGACCTGGGAGGATATTTGCGGGGTTGGGACGGTGGAGGTGGGGTGGGGTGGGGGGCTAGGGTTAGAGTCTTTTTTTTTATGTATAAAATTAATTTTTACAAGGGTAGTATTGTAATTTTGTGTTTCATTGCAAGGGTACTATTGTAATTTTATGTATCATTTCACATCATTTTGTAAGATTTTTCAAATGTGGGGGGAGGTGGATATAATTATGTTGCGCGGGCATTCGGCAATAATTAGCCCAAACCTCAGGGGAGGTCGATGTAATTATCCCATTTGGATTTGAATTTTTAAGATTGAATGACAAACTTGAGATATAAAAATTAATGGTGAAGGAGGAAAGAGAGACGAAAAAAGATAGAAAGATGATGGAGGAAAGAGGAATATGTTCCTGTTTTCAATTAGGGGCATATTTGTTATAAATTATTAGTTGCTCTGAAAGCAACAATTTTTGTTCTATTTTTTTAAGTGATGGGATCAAATAGCGCAAAATTTGTATACTTTTTGGGGTGATGTGCAAAAATCTCAGTTCCTTATCTAGGCCATAAAAACTTGGGCCCTATATAGTTGAGTTTTATAAAATGTGAAAACAAATTCTATGAATTCAGACTAACAACGTTTTCGATTTTTACGAATTGCGTCAATTTTCGATATTTGTCTTTTTCATATAAAAAATAAAAAAAAAAAATTTTGAACACATTTTCAAGTACGAGGAAGTCAAGAATTTTTTTGAAAACTTGTCAAGTCTCTAAAATTTATATCATAAAACCGACCGTTGGGATTCCGACTGAATACTAATTTTCTTAAATATACTATATTATAGATTATGTACCTTAATGTAATAAAAAAATACTCTCTAAAATAATAACAGATAATTACATTTGACAATAAAAGCTGATCAAAGTATATAATTAATAGTTCAATTTTAATTGGCATCTTTTGTAAAAAGTCTCCTTTCACCACATCCCAATTTGCTTGGAAAACTGCCATTGTAAAACCGATTTCTTTAGACTTTGTTCCCCGAAAACCTCCCTGCTCCATTCTTTGACCCTAACTTTAATGTTCTTTAGACGATTCATAAATTTATAACCCTCCCATCCGACGACGTTGTCTTCTGACCGCCATCTTTCAATTTCAGATTCAAATTTAATGTGTTTGAGCCAAATATTGTCAAATCTGAAAGGTGCCGGCCCCCAGTTTTGTTTATTCGGTCGAGCACAATTGGGTGTGTAGATACATGAACTTTAAGCCCAATTAAATAATGACACTTATAAATAATTTATTAGTAATCAATTAATTTTCTATTTTGGGATTTTATTATATTAAATCCCGAAAGTAAATAATGATATTAATTGATTTCTAATATTTATTTATTGGCCAATTATATCAAGCCATGTGTCAAAATGATATATTTAAAGCCAATCAAATTATATTTTGGCCTTATAAGTAAGTGGCCACTCAAAATGCGCCACATGTCAAAATGAGGTGTTTTGGCCAATCAAATAAAGTCTTCCATTCCAAGGAATTAAGGGCCAATCAAGTTGTGACACGTCACCAAGTTGCTATGAAGGAGACTCTTCAAACTCTATATAAATGAGTCTTATGAATTCATTTGGGACACACATATATATCTACATACATACATACAAGCATATTTACATACATATACACATATATTCACATATATTCTCATCAAACTTTGAAGATCTGCCAAGCTCTTCAAATCCGGGACTCCATCCGCAAATCTTGGAGAAAGTCGCACCATACGATTCAAGAACAAGCCTAGTGCCCTTGAATTCATATATTCAACGAAGAGAAGAATCAGAGGATTTACACATAGGGATTTGTAACCACTTTTAAATTTCAAATAAATATTATTTGTTACTTCTTATTTTATTGTCTATTAAGCTTTTTTGCAGACACTTAAAATTTGTTGTAAACAAATTTCTGGCACGCCCAGTGGGACATCTCTACCTCTCATCTCTTCTCTTCAAAAGGATGGTTCGCCCTAGAAGGTACCGAACTATGACTGACTTGATGAATGACCAAAACGCCATGATCATCGAAAAGAAGGCGCATGATGATACCCAAAGCTGTGAATCTTCACCCCGTTCTCACCATTCGACTGGAGCGCCTGTTATGACGACAAACGCTATGACTATGGAAGAACAACTCATGGCTCTGACTAAGGCCATAGAAGGGCTCAACAAGCGCACGCAAGAGCAAGATGCAAAAATTGAGAAACTTCTGAGCCAAGGACTCTATGTCAAGGCAAATCACTCGTTGGGAAAACGACCTATGGATCTCGAAGAAGATGAGATATCAACAAAACAATACTCAAAGGCGAACGAGGATCAACTCGAGGATTTCGAGGAAGACGACGTGCTCTTAGGACGAAAATCACATGAGAAGTCTAAGGGTCTTCAAGTCTCATCCAACGGCATGATTCCTGTGGATCGACTAGAAGATTTCATCACTGGGACCATCAAATGCAAGTTGGAGGGAGGTTCCAAATCTTCACTTACTTACGTGAAGCCCTACACTCGTCGCATTGACACAATGAAGATGCCTACTGGATATCAACCGCCAAAGTTCCAACAATTCGATGGGAAAGGGAACCCAAAGCAACATGTCGCTCACTTCGTGGAAACTTGCAATAATGCTGGAACTACTGGAGATCTCCTCGTTAAACAGTTTGTCCGCTCCCTTCAAGGAAATGCTTTTGACTGGTACACTGATTTGGAGCCTGGAAGCATTGACAGTTGGGAGCATCTTGAACAAGAATTCCTCAACCGATTTTATAGCACAAGAAGAATCGTAAGTATGATCGAGCTCACAAGCACTCATCAATGGAAAGAAGAAAAGGTCATCGATTATATCAATCGATGGAGAAATCTAAGCTTAAACTGCAAGGATCGTTTGTGCGAAACTTCTGCCATAGAAATGTGTATCCAAGGGATGCACTGGGGCTTGCGTTATATTCTCCAAGGCATAAAACCTAGAACCTTTGAAGAGTTAGCTACGCGTGCGCACGACATGGAATTGAGTCTTGTTTCAAGGGGAGATCAAAACTTCTTACCCATTCAAGAGTAAAAAAATCCCAATGATAGGCAAAATATCAAGAGAGGTGGCAAGCCTTCGTCTGCAAATGATAGCAAAGAGTCTATGGCAGTCAACACCGCTCCGATGAAGTTGTCGTCCAACTCAAAGAAAAGAGAAGAAGTTAAGGGCAACTCTTCTCAAGGAGGATTTCAGAAAAAGCTAACATTAAAAGATATGCAAGCAAAGGAATACCCGTTCCTTGATTCTGATGTTGGAGCAATGCTCGAAGATTTACTTGAAGCTGAACTCATCAAATTACCTGAGATGAAACGGCCAGAAGAAGCTGGGCGAGACAATGATCCCAACTATTGCAAGTATCACCGTCTAGTTGGACATCCCATCGAAAAATGTTTTGTCTTGAAAGACAAAATTATGGAGTTGGCTCGTCAAGGAAAGATCTTACTCGAAGAAGACAAGATGACTGCCAATCAAACCACAACTGAGGTTTTGCCCGTGGCCGTTAGAAAATTTGTTAAGAGGTCTGCAATAGACCATCTTTCGTCATTTCGCATAAAGTTTGGTAGTTTTGATCCGACCGAGTTCAAAGTGAATTCACAATCAATAGCATTTGATCCTGCCATTCAACAAGCGCTCGTTTGTAAGGATAAAGTCATTAAGGAACATGAAGAAATCAACTCTGACAATGGAGGTTGGACAGTTGTCACTCGTCGAAAGAAACGCAACTACAGGGTGATGATCGGACACGCGTCTGACCTCCAGAAACTGCCTAACAGTTGGAAACAATTCATCCCATGCATTGGAAAATAGGACTTTGTCGAGTTTGTTGTAGATCACTTCATCTCTGAAATTAGACCAAGTGTGTTGACCGTTGACTAATGAGATTCTCTTAATCTCAATTCCCCAATTAATGCATCAAACATTTTCATACTTCTAGTTTTCGAGGTGCTGTTTACCTTTTCTCGAACGTTTCTAACCACCAGAGTATCCATGGGGAAAATACAAGATACTCCCCTGTGTTATGCTAAACCTGCAAGAAATTACCCTGTGAAATTTTTATTGCGTCAAACTTCTTTGTGTTTTCAAAAACCCTGCAAAAAACACCCAATTTGTAAAAAATAGGTCGTTTTGGATCGACATATTTCAAGAAATAATTTTAAAAATATACCACGTGAAGTTGTAGGGATCAACTTGAAGTATTTTTAAAATGGTTTTTTGAAATATGTTGATCCAAAACGACCTATTTTTTACAAATTGGGTGTTTTTTGCAGGGTTTTTGAAAACACAAGGAAGTTTGGCGCAATAAAAATTTCACAGGATAGTTTCTTGCATGTTTAGCATAACACAGGGGAGTATTTTGCATTTATCCCTCTATCCATACTTCCTCTCTTTGTTTCTTGCATTACCACATTATATGGATTGATTTTACAAATAACCTCTTTTACGGCTCTTCTTTTGTGAGAGGAGCCGCTCCCTCTCACGTTCCACGAGAGTATCTTCATTTTGAAATTGAGTTATTCCTTCTCTTCCCCTTGCTCTTTCCATAGTTGACAGAAGATTCTAATTTATTCAATTCATTTCGTTGTCTTCTGTTCTTTATTGTTGAGATTGACTCTATATCACCCTCTTTTTTGTCTAATTGAAGGCCCATTTGTGATAAACAATTCTCTATCTTGTCCCACTGAATATTTTCTACCGCCTGAACCCTTGTTTTATCAACTGTACTTTCTTCCAAATTTGTCTCTGCACCCATCACACAATATCGGCGCCCATTTTCTGCACTTCCTTTTGGATTATCCATTACAGATGTCGTTTAATCATGAGAAATATCAAATAAATCCTTTAAACTTTACAATAGTGTTTCTTGATCTTCTTCTAATACTGTTTCGGAAAATAGGGATTCTTCCGAATCTGAACGGCTTGAATCAATCTTTTTATTTAGATATTCATTCCTTACTTCTTCTCTGATTTCAGGTAGGATCGTATCGTCGTAAGGGAAGGCCTCATATTCCTTAAATTTGTTTTTAATGTTATTCCTTGTGTAGACTGTTGGAGAATGAAAGAGACTGGAATTTTCTAATGGATTATCAACGACAACATCCTCTTCCTATGAATTGTGAAGCTCCGAATTTTTATTGACCTTTCTGGATGGGTTGTAATCGGACCAAGATTGAGTATTTCTGCCACGTCGTCTACAGATGTCTCACAATTATCCACGTAATCATCTTCAACCTTCTGATCCTCATACCACTTTGCATCACAAACTCCATGGAATTTATATCTCCGATCATTCAATTTGAAGAATTTCAGTGAGATGAAACTTCCATTACATGGAAGAATTAGGTTTTCCAATATAAAGCCATTTTTATCACCTGCCACCTGTATTCTTGCGTGGTTTAAATATCTCATCTCCATCGTATCTTTCTCGACATCTAAAAGTCCGCCACATATTTTCCCTAATGTTTTGAACACATGGATGTTCCAGAGGTGTAATGGAAGGCCTTCCACTCTCACCCAACTATTGTTACATTTAATTTTCTTTTCCATGCTTTCATTTTCTATGGACCACTTTAAAATCTTAATATATGCTATTGCTGGGAAGGAAAAATTTCGCTTGTCCACAAGCCACTTTGCTTCCTTGCTGCTTATACTCCACATGATTGCTCTCTCTAAAGATTAACAATGCGCTCTTCCAACTTCTATCGTGTTGCCTGCTTTTTGTAGCTTCGTCCATAGCACCTATCTTTTTTCCTCGGATCGTCTTTGTACTCCTCTATAATTCCTGGCATTCCTTCTTTCTCTTTCGGAATATGAGAAGACAATACTTCTTTGAAACTCTTCCCAGTCACTAATCCATTATTATGTATCCCTTGTTTCATTCTAACCTGCTTTGGCTTCTCCTGTTTGGATCTGAATATCATAGCCAAACTTTTCTCCATTTTAGCCCACCCATTGCGGTCCTTTTCTTCTGGTACAATGATAAAGCTTGCAAATCCATTGCACACTTTCGTTAGTTTTTGAAAGACGCATCTCACATTTTGAAAAACTCCTACGTACAAGCAATGAGAATCTGTTGTTTTTTAATAGCTTTTTGAATTGATTGCTGCTCTTCTACTTCAACAATAGTTTCAGCATCTCTGCCATTCAATATCCGGCGTCCAAAGATACCTCCATTTTGTAGCTCGAAATTCAAGTACGCTCCAAGATCCTAATGGCTCCTCCATTGTCTGTCAAATGCACCTTGAATGCCTTGTGTTCTGTTCTAAAACTCCAAAAAATTTCGCTTCCTGATGGATAAGTCCTATTTTGGTAATAATCTAATAAGGGTTTGAAGGATTTTGCTCCATGACCAGTGGGGCCATGAAAGGGGTGAGTAGAGAGGTTGAGAGAGCATATTACACCGTTAGGCCATCTCCAATGGAGGCTTCCGGGGTCGGAGCTGGGTGGAGAAACCGTCTCTAGCGGTGGGGGCTCGGGGGTGGGGTCGGGAACGGGGCGGGACTCCGCGGAGCCCTGGCCGCGGCTCGTTCCCGCGTGGGTTTCGCCCCTCTTTAAGTCAGGGGACGCCATCTATTTTTTTAATTTTCTTTATTAAAATTTGTTTATTTAATAAGTTTAAATAGGAAAAATAAATTATATAAATAAATAATTAATAAAATTAAATTTGCCTCCTAAATTAAATTAAATTTGTAGAATTGAATTATTTAATAATAAGTACTAATTAATAAAAAAATGGAGATATGCAAAAATTGGGTTTGTCCGAAAGCTAGAGAATTGGACTGTATTCGTGTCCGCAGGTCGCGGGCTCGCACAAGTCTTGAAGAGACGAAGTGAATTTTGATCCATGATTTGCAAACCCCCCTCCCCCGCGCGCGAGGGAAGAGACTCTTGGTAGCTAAATTGTTATACCACTACATTGTCAAATCATATATAAACCTCAAGATTTTTCCTTCCAATTCCAATGTAGGATAAAACCATTTCTATTTTTTTTTTCTTCCATTTCGAAGGGTGATCTTTGAGAATTAATTTCTCATTCACCCGAACTCCGATTTGGACATACCATATACCGTTTTAATCTCATAACGGAGTAGAATATAATTCCGCAAAGACTCGAATGAATTTTTTTACTTATCAAATTAAATTTAATTATAAGTGAGAGTGGGTAATAGTTAGAAATTGAATTAAATCAATTTCGGAGTCCTGCCATTGGAGACGACCAGGCAGGGCTTGGGGTGGGGGCAGGGGCAGCCCCAGGGCTCCGAAGCCCCGAGCTCCCCCCATTGGAGATGCCCTTAAGAAATGTTGCTAAACATTAGTATTTTTCTATTCTTCATTAATCCATGAATTACCTTAATAGAGACAATACCATTTGTATGATTAATTTAGGACGTATTTGCCTCATTGTAATTCTACATTATATAGTACCCAAAGAGCTTGACCTCATTCTTCATTAATTCATGAATTACCTTAATAGAGACATAGAGTATGCATGTTTGACATTTATCAAAATTATTTCGTATTTGAAAAATCAAACATACATGTTTTTTACTTTTTGAAATAAAAATCTCATCTTTCAATTTCCTCAAACTACTCTCTCATAAGTCAAACAAATAAACAAAAAGATTCTTATCTCTAAAATTATACTAACTCTACTCTCATTTGACATAAAGTAATATTTCTCTAATACATTTTATATCACATAACAAGCTTAACATAAAGTCTTATACATCTTACACCTACAACCGAACTCTTCCAAAAATTCTTACAAATACTTCATTTCTCAAACCACTCTCCCAAAATTAAAACAAACATCATGCAAAGATATTAATTTTACAACATCCACTACTCTTTAGAAATAAGATCTTGCCCGATCATTATTGTTATAGTCAACCACGTTGTGGTCTAGAGCTTGATCTATTTTATTGTTATGACTTCTGATGCCCCATAAACCTTAAACCCCTAAGACCCTAAATCCCAAACTTAAACCCTAAACACTTATAACAAACTCTCTAGAGTTTAGATTGTCACGCATTAAGAAAATCCAACCCCACACATAGCGCTTCATACATCAAAAGTTACACAGAATAAAACCGAATATTGTATTGTGGGAAAGAAAGGACATTATAACAAACTCTCTAGATTTTAGACGTCATGCATAAATAAAAATCCAACACATAAAACTTCATCACATCCAACGTTACACATAAGAAAACCCACTACTTTATACTGCAAAAGAAAGGACATTCTCACAAACTCTCTAGATTGTGTAAATATCCTCGTGCTTGTACTCGTACTTGTAAAAGTCCTCGTCCTTAAATTCAATTTCTACACTTTGCATTCCACCTGCAATATTCTCATTAAGCAATATGTCCTCGGGCAGCACACCATGGGCCTTCAATAACATTGCTTCCTCAGGCATGAATTTCAGAATTACATCAGCACTGCGTTTCTTCTGATAGCAGCAAAATATGAGGAAAAAATTAGAACAAAGATGGGTGCAGTTAGTACAGAAAAGAAAAAAAAATTCATGTTTCGAGGACAAGGATTTTTTTATGGATGATTGTAGATTCCAAGTTAAAGCTCCTAAGCAATGAACTGACATTTAATCCAGTTTCAGTGATGAATACAACAACTTCAAAGTTTATCCGACTGATAGAAAGAGTATCATGAAAAAGATTGCAAATTAAGCCCTTTCTTTATGGCTGGAATAACAAAGTTACTTTTATTTCTTTTATGTATTTGGGTAAATGTAGTTTTCTTACAGATTTCATGGCTAAATTAACTTTGTTATTAATCTTGGCAAATGGGCATTATGTGTACTTCAACTGAAAATTTATCCATTAAGGTCAAAAAATTTAAAAATTCCCCACTTATCAACTAAGGCTAGTAAAAAGATAGTAATTAAAATACATTAATAAGTCTTTAGAAAACCTTCTAAACAAGTGTGAATACTATACTTTTCTTCAGTTGAATGCTTTAAGGATGACCTAATTTATTTATCAAGGGCAAAAATTCAATTTTCATACCATAGAATAGGCCAAAGTCCATTTTTCATACCAATCGAACGAAAATCATACTGTAGAAAAAACGGACGTTTCAAAAATCATACTTCCGTCAAGTTTTTTAACGGAATTGCCACGTGGTCTGTTAAGTCGCGGTGGTATGAAAAATGAAAATTGTCATGTTCTATGGTATGAAAAATGATTTTTTGACATACATTTTATTTAATTAGACATAGATATATAATTCAATTTCTTTTATTAACCACTCAAACATTTGTTGTCCAGTCTCACCATGTAAAATTATTTGATTGAGAAATATTTTTCTACCTTTTTTGGGTAAAAAAGTTAAGGATAATTTGACTTGAATTATAAATCGACCCAATTTGAAGTCAGGTATTTCACCTCCTATAATGGTATCAAATATACATTTCAAATTACTCAACTAATCATGTATTACACTTTTAATATGATCCAACTTAAACATTGAATGGTCTTTGCTAGGATCAACTTTGACAAGCCCTATAGTTTTTTTCCCATCACACCCATTTGCTAGCTAGTAATGTTGATCGATTACATTGATCAAAACTCCATTCTAATGTGAGAACTACACGTAAAATTTCATTGGTAATTATCTACTTCCATGAAGTAATCCATCATTAATATTGGACACATACCCTAATTAGTAACTATGAACACAACCTATATAGTTATATACGAATTTAATTTAATACACCAAACAGAGTAAAGTTGTGCAGGTCTTTGTATGACCTCGAATATATAACTATGCAACATTATTTTAGTAGATAAACAAAACCGCCTAGAATTAGTTTAAGGTAGTGGAGAAGTAGTCGTATTTTTTAGCTATCTGTATCGGAGTATTTTGATACTAAAAGTAAAATATAATGCCTACTAAAGGTTGTATGTCCCATTCGTTAATATACATTGCAATATTTGTTTAGATAAAAATGTATGGTAAAGAACTAACAAATTAAAGTTGATTACAGTTAAAATTGAAAATGAGGCAAAAATTCAATTTTCATACCATAGAATAAGCCAAAGTCCATTTTTCATACCAATTGATCGAAAATCATACTTCCGTTTCAAGTCAACTTAACGGACACGTGGCACTTCCGTTAAAAAACAAACGGAAGTGTGGCTTGGTATGATTTTCGTTCGATTGGTATGAAAAATGGACTTTGGCCTATTCTATGGTATGAAAATTGAATTTTTGCCATTTATCAAGGTAGTAAAAAAAATTAAAACACATAAAGAAGTCTTAAAAAACCTTCTAACAAGTGTGAATACTTATTTTTAGTTAAATTCAATCAGCTAGTTCATTTATGAACTAAGGTAGTAAAAAATAATTAAAACACATAATAGAAGTCCTCAAAAGAACTTTTAAACAAGTGCGAGTATAATTCGAAACGAACTGAAAACATACATGTCATGAACATGGATCTGTTTTCTTAGAAATATGATTCCAGAATTGTGTCATAACTCCCTTCACAGCCCAACAATGGAGATTCAATGTTGCATATGTGGGGCAAGTTGCAGAAGAGTAAATAGGGGGGGGGGGGTGTACATTGCCTCTCTCAACAGTATAAACACACACATATACTAGAGGATAGTCCCCAAACAGAAGAAAATGACCTACCAAAATTATAATGATGACAAAATGAAAACTAACAGCCCTAAGGTGAATGGCTCATATGCTCCATCTATTTTTTTTATTAATGCCTAATTGTTTTAGATGGCACTTCAACGAAGGGCTATCCTTTTTTACAGCTTGCTCTTAAATCGACAATGTTCAACTAATTCCCAAGTCAATTTTGCCCTCAATCTCCGGCAACCCATAAAAATTACTATTACGTACATAAAAATTAGATAACTGGAAGATAAATATAAACAGTAATACAAATCCAGGTGCATATGAAGAGAAATCAAATTACAAACGCCAAAAAAAAACGAAGATCTTAATAAAAGATAAATACCGTTTTCTTATGGGGGCGGACGAGGAGAATATCACCGTAAACGACCCCGACCGTGTTGAGCAGCTCATCACTGACATAACACGTGCGTGTGAAGCCGTCAAGGCACCCCGCAATGCATCTGCCATCAACAACCATACGTATCACCTGAGCGTACTCCTCATCGCACTCCTTGCGAAACGGATCTCTTGTCACCTGGTCAGCTTCGATCTCTCCTCTCCTGCTGCGAATACGTCTGTTCCTCCTCGACATGGTTGGAAAAAGAAAAAAAACCCTAGATTTGTCGCAGTTGCTTTCGAAATCTCGTTTTTTTGTTTTCTAATTAATGCCTTCTTTCCTTTATATACAATTGAATTTACGGAAATGGGTCTTTTTTGCTTATTCTGGGCCGTAGGCATACTAGCATCAAGTAAACCCTCAAACACTGTTTTGTTTGGTTTAGTTTACTTTGTTCGGGAAGTCTATCCTAACTCTTGGCTGCTCAAGAGTCAAAATAAATTATGCTTCAAAAATTTGTACTTCATGCTATTAAAATTGTACATAGGTGTATGATGGTGTATGATGGTATAAGATGTGGGGTAAAAGAGTATGAACCCACAAATTAAATCGTACACCCCTAAATTGACAATAATACCCTCACAATAAAAAATTAAAAAAAAAAAAAAAAATTACTTCATCTTCTCCAACCCACCCCACCCCCGCCCCACCCCACCAAACCCCACCCCCGCCTCCCACCACCTTCCCAGGCCGTCGGGGACGGCCTGGGATCGCCGATTCCGGGACGGCGACGACCTGGGGAGAAGTACCCAGGCCGTCGCCGGCCTGGAAGTAAAGCTTGAGGCCTGCGACGGCCTCAAGTCGGAGGCCATCGCAGGCCTCAGAAGTTTAACTCCAGGCCGGCGACGGCCTGGGAACTTCTCCCCAGGTCGTCGCCGGCCTGGATCCGGTGAACCCAGGCTAAGAAGATGGGGATGGGGATGGTGGGGTGGGCGGCGGGGTGGTGTGGGCGGCGGGGTGGGGTGGGGTGGATGGGGGGTAGGGTTTTTCTAAAAAAAAAATTATTTAATTAAAAACAAAATAAATATTTATATTTAATTTTAAAAAATAAAATGTTATTATGTATATTTTTTTTAAAAAAATTGTTATGTTAAATTTATAAATAATATAAAAAATGTTCCAACAAATAAGTTCTTCAATTATTTTTTACATCATACCAATAAAACTTGAGTTGATATATTTGTATATTTTTTCTAAAACATTATTGACTTTTATAAAATTTTATAAACATGTGCAAGGCTTGTAGAAAAATATTTAAATTTAGGAATGTGTATTTCAAGAGATGAGTGAATGATCAAGAGATGATTGATCAAGAGATGAATTTTTTTTTTTAAATTATCTCTTGAATGTTTATGTATATAAATTAAAATAAATAGAATATGTTATTGATTTTCTATCATGTAAAATATAAAAACATTAAAATAATAAAAATAAATTTGAATGTTTATGTTTATTTGAATTTATGAACATAAACATTCAAGAGATGAGTGAATGATCAAGAGATGAGTGATCAAGAGAAGAATTTTTTTTTTTTAAATTATCTCTTGAATGTGTATGTATATAAATTCAAATAAATTGAATATGTCATTGTATTTTCTATCAAGTAAAATATAAAAACATTAAAAATAATAAAAAAAATTGAATTTTTATGTTTACTTTTTTTTATAAAAACATTAAAAATATTAAAAACATTAAAAATTAAAAATAATAAAATCATTAAAAATAATAAAAACAAGTAAAATATAAAAACATTCAAATTATTATTTTACTTGATAAAAAATATAATAACATATTCAATTTATTTGAATTTATAAACATAAACATTCAAGAGATGAGTGATCAAGAGATAAGTGAATGATCAAGAGATGAGTGATTAAAAGATGGATTTTTTTTATAATTGATTAAGAGATTAGTGAATGATCAAGAGATGAGTGATTAAGAGATGGATTTTTTTCAAATTATCTCTTGAATGTTTATGTATATAAATTCAAATAAATTGAATATGTCATTATATTTTCTATCAAGTAAAATATAAAAACATAAAAAATAATAAAAACAAATTTGAATTTTTATGTTTACTTTTTTTTATAAAAACATTAAAAATATTAAAAACATTAAAAATTAAAAATAATAAAAACATTAAAAATAATAAAAACAAGTAAAATATAAAAACATTCAAATTATTATTTTACTTGATAAAAAATATAATGACATATTCAATTTATTTGAATTTATAAACATAAACATTCAAGAGATGAGTGATCAAGAGATTAATGAATGGTCAAGAGATGAGTGATCAAGAGATGAATTTTTTTTTTAAATTATCTCTTGAATGTTTATGTATATAAATTCAAATAAATTGAATATGTCATTATATTTTCTATCAAGTAAAATATAAAATCATTAAAAATAATAAAAACAAATTTGAATGTTTATGTTTACTTGTTTTTATAAAAACATTAAAAATATTAAAAATATTAAAAATTAAAAATAATAAAACATTAAAAATAATAAAAACAAGTAAAATATAAAAACATTCAAATTTGTTTTTATTATTTTACTTGATAGAAAATATAATGACATATTCATTTTATTTGAATTTATAAACATAAACATTCAAGAGATGAGTGCATGATCAAGAGATGAGTGATCAATAGATGGAATTTTTTTTTAAATTATCTCTTGAATGTTTATGTATATAAATTAAAATAAATTGACTATGCCATTATATTTTCTATCAAGTAAAATATAAAATCATTAAAAATAATAAAAACAAATTTGAATGTTTATGTTTACTTGTTTTTATAAAAACATTAAAAATATTAAAAACATTAAAAATTAAAAATAATAAAAACATTAAAAATAATAAAAACAAGTAAAATATAAAAACATTCAAATTATTATTTTACTTGATAAAAAATATAATGACATATTCAATTTATTTGAATTTATAAACATAAACATTCAAGAGATGAGTGATCAAGAGATGAGTGAATGGTCAAGAGATGAGTGATCAAGAGATGAATTATTTTTTAAAATTATCTCTTGAATGTTTATGTATATAAATTCAAATAAATTGAATATGTCATTATATTTTCTTATCAAGTAAAATATAAAATCATTAAAAATAATAAAAACAAATTTGAATGTTTATGTTTACTTGTTTTCATAAAAACATTAAAAATTAAAAATTAAAAATAATAAAAACATTAAAAATAATAAAAACAAGTAAAATATAAAAACATTCAAATTTATTTTTTTATTTTACTTGATAGAAAATATAATGACATATTCAATTTATTTGAATTTATAAACATAAACATTCAAGAGATGAGTGATCAAGAGATGAGTGAATGGTCAAGAGATGAGTGATCAAGAGATGAATTTTTTTTTAAAATTATCTCTTGAATGTTTATGTATATAAATTCAAATAAATTGAATATGTCATTATATTTTCTATCAAGTAAATTATAAAACATTAAAAATAATATAAACAAATTGAATGTTTATGTATATAAATTGAATATGTTTAACTTAAAAAGATACACTTTCATCAATTTTTAAAAAAACTATCGATATATTTTAAAATTTTGGAGGACTTGGTGTTACATAACCTAATAGACAATTTGATCGAAATAATGACGGAATCAATGATTTTTTTTAAAATTATCGATATAATTTAAAATTACGGAGGACTTAGTATTACATACCCATCTAATAGACAATTTGATCGTAATAATGACTGAATCATCAAATTTTTTTTAAAATTATCTATATATTTTCAAATTACGGGGGACATAGTGTAACATAACCATCTAGACAATTTGATCGAAATAATGACCGAATCATCAATTTTTTTTAAAATTACCGATATATTTTCAAATTTATGATCTCATGAAGCAACGAAAAGCTGAGTGCAAATCAGCTAACAGCTGAGTGCACTCAGCTGTTATCTGCGTTGCTGAGTGCACTCAACTGTTATCTGATTTGCACTCAGCAACGCAGATAACAGCTGAGTACACTCAGCTGTTAGCTGATTTGCACTCAGCTTTTCGTTGCTGCACTCAGCTGTTAGCTGATTTGCACTCAGCTTTTCGTTGCTTCATGAGATCATAAATTTGAAATATACCGATAATTTTTTTTAAAAATTGTTGATTTGATCATTATTTTGATCAAATTGTCTATTAGATGATTATGTAACATTAAGTCCTCCGTAATTTCAAAATATATGGATAATTTTTGAAAAAATTGATGATTCGGTCATTATTTCGATCAAATTGTCTATTAGATGGTTATGTAACACTAACTCCTCCGTAATTTAAAAATATATCGATAATTTTTTAAAAAATTGATGATTCGGTCATTATTTCGATCAAATTGTCTTTTAGATGGTTATGTAACACCAAGTCTTCCGTATATTGAAAATATATTGATAATTTTTAAAAAAATGATGATTTCGAATTTTAAAATATATCGATAATTTAAAAAATTGATGATTCGGTCATTATTTCGATCAAATTCACTCATCTCTTGATAACTCATCTCTTGAATGTTTATGTATATAAATTCAAATAAACATAAACATTCAAATTTGTTTTTATTATTTTTAATGTTTTTATATTTTACTTGATAGAAAATATAATGACATATTTCGATAATTTTAAAAAATTGATGATACAGTCATTATTTCGATCAAATCAATTTTTTCAAAAATTATCGATATATTTTCAAATATTTGATGTTACAATTTTTGACATATATTTTTACAATATCAACTCAAGTAATTGTAAAGTAGTTGAAACGAACTTGATTACAATTTGTAAGTGTCTTTTATAAAAAAATATTGTAAATATGTCAACTCAAGTTTTATTGGTGTGATGTAAAAATAATTACAAAACTTCTTTGTTGGAACATTTTTTTTTTAAAATTATTCATTAATTTACAAATTATAAATATTTATTAACATTTTTTATAATTAAATTTAAATATAAAAACATTTATTTGTTTTTTATTAAAAAAAAAAAAAAAAAAAAAAAACCCTAAAATCCAACCCACCCACCCACCCCACCCCACCCCACCCCACCCCGCCGCCGCCGCCACTCCCTCAATCCCAGGCCGTCGGAACGGCAGCTCCTAGGCCGGCAACGGCCTGGGATCAACGATTCCAGGCCGGCGACGGCATGGGGAGAAGTCCCCAGGCCGTCGCCGGCCTGGATGTAAATTCCCGAGCCGTCGCAGGCCTCCTCTTGATCGTTCCAGGCCGGCGACGGCCTGGGAACTTCTCCCCAGGTAGTCGCCGGCCTGGATCCGGCGTTCCCAGGGAAGATGGAGGGAGGCGGGGTAGGGGGGTGGTGGCGGGTCGGGTGGGGTTGGTTGAGGAAGATGATAGATTTTTTTTTTTTTTTTAATTGTATGGGTATTTTGGGTATTTTATGCTTGAGTAGGGTATGTACATTGTGACAAATGGCACAATATAATTGAAGTCGTTCATGACTCTCAACAGCCGAGAGTCATGATAGACAATCCCTACTTTGTTGGTGGGCTTAGGCCGGCTGTCAATTAAAAAATGTATAAAATTTAAATTATTTTTGTATTGGTCCTTTATTTTACAATAATTTAAAGTAAAATAGCACAACACAGCAATAAAATATTTAACTTTTTCAAGCAATTACTTGTAGATTGTTCAGTGTTGGGAATTTTGATCAACTAAGCACATTTGCATGAGAAAATAGATAAAGTTCGATTGAATTACGAGAGAATTGCAATTGTGGTACCAAACTATATACCGATTCTCACTTATGGTACCATAAAAGTCGAGGCCGACACATTTGGTACTACAATTTAAGAAATTGAATCACTTTTGGTACCACCGTTAAAAATGGACTTTAATTGATGACGTGACAGTAAAGTGTTATTGCAAAATTGATACCATTGTTTATGTTGACTGACAATTCTACCCCAAAACATTTCAGGTTGTAAAAATAACTTCACATCTTCAAATTTACTGACAAATTTAGTCCACATTGTCGCCCAATTTCAAAATTGGCTCGAATAAGACACGTGAGAACCAATTTGGAGATTTTACTTATTATATTTACATATTTATTTAACTAATTTAATTTTATAAATAATATTAACAGACCAAATAATACTTTAATATAAATCCAACAAAATATTAAAAAATAAAAATATATTTTTGTAAAATCTAAAATTTATATATATATAATATTAATATATTTAATATTTATTAAAAAGATAAAGTTATATATTATTAACAAAATAATTAAAATTCAAAAAAAAAAAACTAAAAACTAAAAACTAAAACCCCCATCCCCATCCCTACCCCCCCCCCCCCCCCCCCACCCCCAACCCCATCCCCCCGTAAACCCTCCCCCCCCCCCCCCCCCCAACCAACCAAGATCCCAGGCCGTCGGCGGCCTGGGACGGGGATAGGGTTTTGGGGTGGGGGGGGGGGGGGGGGGGGTTGTAGGGATGGGTTTTACTTTTTTTTTTTTAATTATAATTATTTTGTTAATAATATTTGACTTTATTTTTTTTAATAAATATTAAATATATTAATATTATTATATAAATTTTAGATTTAAAAAAAATATATTTTATTTTTAATATTTTGTCGAATTTATATTAAAGCATTATTTGGTCTGTTAATATTATTTATAAAACTAAATTAGTTAAATAAATATGTAAATATCATAAGTAAAATCTCCAAATTGGTTCGCACGTGTTTTATTCAAGCCAATTTTGAAATTGAGCAACAATGTGGACTAAATTTGAAGATGTAGGGTTATTTTGATAACCTAAAATGTTATGGGGTAGAATTGTCAGTCAATATAAGTAATTGTATCAATTTTGCAATAACACTTAACTACCACGTCATCAATTAACGTCCATTTTTAACGGTGGTACCAAAAGTGATTCAATTTCTTAAATCGTGGTACCAAATGTGTCGGCCTCGATTTTTATGGTACCACAAGTGAGAATCGATATATAGTTTGGTACCACAATTGCAATTCTCACATTGAATTATACTTCAACTGGTTCCAGAACTTCGTCAATATTCCAAGAGCCATATGTCATTTTGCATGTATTTACCCAATATCTTCCTACATTATTTTCAAAATCAAAATTTCGTTATTAAAAGAATATGGATATGGACATTCTACAATTTCCAAACTGATATGGCCAAATAATTTTGGTCGGTCCGGCTCGAACTATCCACACTAATCAAGTGTTTCAGTTCTAATTCATACTTTGTTTTCTACAGAATAGAAGGGGGTGATTACGGAGAAACTTCTCTCATGCGCCTTAAGTAAGATAGATATAGGGTAAACACCACTTTTGGTCCCTCTTATCATTAACATTTTACAGAGTAGTCCCTCTTATGTTTTTTTTTCCACTTTAGTCCCTACTATGAATTATTTGTTTCAGTTTAGTCCCTTTCAAGTGGTTCAAGGCGGTTCCGGTAACATGTGATATGCACATGAGGGCAATTTCGTCATTTCAAGTAAAATAACAGGGATATTTTCGTCTTTCTAATTTAAAAAAATATTTAATCTCTTACAAACTAGGCTTTCATTTCAATCGAACTTAATCGTCCATTTCGTTCCAAACTAAAGTTTTCTCCCAAAATCTTCTTCAAACACCAAAATTGCTCACCAATTAAACAATATCTCAAATAGTCTCAATAGTGAACGGACGAAAATGCCCTAAAAAATATTCATATGCATGTCACGTATTATCGGAACCACCTGATGAGGACTAAAGTGAAACACATAATTCATAGTAGGGACTAAACTGAAACAAATAATTCATAGTAGGGACTAAAGTGGGAAAAAAAACATAAGAGGGACCACTCTGTAAAAAGTTAATGATAAGAGGGACCAAAAGTGGTGTTTACCCATAGATATATTTGTATAATTGAACTTGAAAGCAAGAGAAATAATGACTGCTGAAAAATGAGCAAAAGACAAAAGCACCCCCTATGCTTTGTCTAACTCCCCAAAATCCCCCCGTGTTATTTTAACTCCCAAAACCTCCCCTGTGTTTGGTTTTAAATACCACACTCAACCCAAGTATAATTTTCCTTTTGATTTTTGGTATAATGACAAGATTACCCCTATGTGTTTTTTTCTTTTTTAATTTATTTATTTTTTTTGAAAAATTAAGTATATACTACTTGGGTTGAGTGTGGTATTTAAAACCAAACACGGGGGGTTTTGGGGATTTAAAATGACACATGGGGGGTTTTTTGGGAGTTAGACAAAACATAGGGGGTGTTTTTGTCTTTCGATGCCAGGGGTAAAATTGTCATATCAAAAGCAAAATGTGAACAAATACTTGCAATTTTGGCGATTGAAACACACTCTCTTTTTTGGGGGTGTTTTTGGCACTTTCTTGAAATCACAAGGGGATTTTTGGGAGTTAAAATAACACAGGGGGATTTTTAGGAGTTAGACAAAGCATAGGGGGTGTTTTTGTCTTTCACTCGCTGAAAAATTCACATCAAGATGGTATAATCATTCTGTTTGTCAGAAGTATTGAGAGTCCTCAAGTAGATGAGGCCAAGGAAAAGAAGCCTAGGAACCCAGGACTTGGCTACGAGGGAAAAACACTTTTGATACCAAATTTTGGTCTGAAAAACACATTTGGTACTAATTTTTTTGAAAAAACACATTTCATACCATAATTCACACAATCTTGATACATTTAGTTTTGGCTATGATAAATCAAGAGGGAAAAACACTTTTAATACCAAATTTTGGTCTGAAAAACACATTTGGTACTAAATTTTTTGTAAAAACACATTTCATACCATAATTCACACAACTTGACACATTTAGTTTTGAAGTCAATTTTCGAACAGAATCCAAACACTAAAAAACATTTGGGAATAATCTTTTTGGTTTTCATGTTATTACTTAGCTTTATGGGTGTTGTGCCAAATATTATTTAGTCTGGAATTTCGAGTCAAGGGGCTGCATGGTGCACTTATTCATTAGTGTATATTTTATAAAACTTTTTCTTAATATGTAATAATTGAGTTCATCTTTGATAGTTAGTTGTTTTAAAATGGACATGGAATTGCAGAGAATGTGAAAGAAATAAGAGAAAACATCTCTAAAAAGTAAAATGTTTGTATAAATATATATACATATATATATATTGGGAAGTCTCGTAGGGCGAATCCATCAATGAATAAAGTCATTGAGTACAAGTTCATGAATAGAGTTCTGAAGCTTTAGCAGGGGGATTAGCTAAAGCGTGAGCAACTGAATTATTCTCACAAAACACATGAGAACAACTACAAGAATCTAAGCTAGTAGCCAAAGTCTTAATTTCTTCAAAGATATGCCCCAACAAATGAAACTTAGAACGATCATTGTCACCAAGAACACCTTCAATAACTGCTTTGCAATCTCCTTCAAGAATAATGTTTCTCCAACCTTTATCAATACCGAATTCCAAACCTCGGACTGCTGCCACATCTTCAGCTGATTCGGGTTCGCAATAGTATATAAACTTCTTACACCCCAATCAAGAACATTTCTAGTATGGTTCCGAGCAATAAAATCAATACCAGAGCTACTAGATTCAACAATCAACGTTGCATCTACATTAATTTTAACAAACCCCGTCGCCGGAGGTGCCCAAACTGAACTATTACGTAACAAAATCGAGTGAGGAAAAGAAGTACTTGATTCCTTGTACCTAGTATAGATGTTTTTGGGCTGCAGAAACAAGGTCGAAAGGAGCAATGTCTTCGTTTTCCCAAATATCGGCCATACCATATCCACCACGCCAAAGTCAATGCAAAACCGAGTTCAACGCAGTTTGTTTTTTAGCTGAGTGAAGCAAACCAATCAGTTATCTCAAGAGAATCACTTGAATGATGTGATATACTAAAACTGGGAAGGGCCTAACATTGCCTAGCAAAGTGGTAATGAATGGCGGTCTCTAACATAAGCACGAACGAGAAGAATACCCCTACAACAGGACCACATAAATTGTTTAATATTTGTATATTTCATTAGTCATTCTTTTTGTGTATGCGAAGTTGGGAACCTACAAAATTTTGTTGTGATCTTCAATTTTTTGCATTCGACCAAATTTTAACTTTTTCATAAAAGTGCCTTATTTTATTAAACTTCTTAAACATTGCATACTTGCTTTTACTTACACTTTTACTAATTAATATTAAGTAAATTTCTTAGAATTTGTACATCTACATCAAATATATTTGTAAACTAAACCAAAAATTTAATGTAATTTAATTGTAAATACAATTAACCAAATTTCCAAGTAATGAGTTAAACACAATCATATTAATGCGCGCGCGCGAGTATCGTGTGCGGCGACTGCTTGTTAAGATAAATATTAACTATGTGAATCAAATATTATTTAATTTTATCTGAGTTTTAGTCTAAGCATAATTGTCTATATATTATTTTAGTCATGAAGAGTACGGTTGTGCACGGTTCGGTAAAACGTTCGAACCGTATCAAAATCGAATGTTCGGTTCGTATAGAAGATCGAATCAAAATATAGATTTAATTTACAAGTCTAATTACTGAACCTTATTCATTTTCGGTTTCAATATTACCGATCTGTTTATCAAACTAAATCGGTAATCGAAAATACATATTTGATAGTTTTATTTTTATCCTCCTCACTAAAAGCCCTACCCCCTTTTCTTATTTATCACTTCACTGAAGTTCGTACATCCGTCCGGCTCTTTCAGTTTCTCTCCGCCAGCCATTAGTCTCTTGGCAATGATTTCTCATGCCCAATTAATTAGAAAATCAGTTCTTGATTCAACCAAATTAATTATTTCCTCTCCTTCTCCGATCCTAGAACTCTTTCCACAATCACGTGAATAGATAAATTTGTGATTTAATTTATTTATCCATCGTTCTTTTCATATTTGAGTAAGTATTCAATTATTGCCGTATTTTTAATATTGGTTCCCTCAGTTTTTAGAATTTTAATATTTTAACTCATTTGGTTCTTATTTTTATTTTTCATTATATTATTATTTATGATGATCACTTTTGATTAGAGAAAATTGCAATTGTGGTACCAAACTATATACCGATTCTCACTTGTGGTACCATAAAAATCGAGGCCGACACATTTGGTACCACAATTTAAGAAATTGAATCACTTTTGGTACCACCGTTAAAATTGGACGTTAACTGATGACGTGTCAGTTAAGTTTTATTGCAAAATTAATACTATTACTTATGTTGACTGACAATTATACCCCTAACTTTTCAAGTTGTCAAAATAACCCCACATCTTCAAATTTACTGACAATTTTAGTCCACATTGTTGCCCAATTTCAAAATTGGCTCGAATAAGATACGTGCGGACCAATTTAGAGATTTTACTTATTATATTTAAATATTTATTTAACTAATTTAATTTTATAAATAATATTAACAGACCAAATAATACTTTAACATAAATTCGAATAAAATATTTAAAATAAAACATATTTTTTAAATCTAAAATTTATATAATAATATTTATTAAAAAGATAAAGTTATACATTATTTTTAAAATAATTATAATTTACAAAAAAAGAAAAAAAAAACCCCATCCCTACCAACCCTCCTTCCCCCTTCCCTAAGTAAAATCTCTAAATTGGTCCGCACGTGTCTTATTCGAGCCAATTTTGAAATTGGGCAACAATGTGGATCGGACTAAAATTGTCAGTAAATTTGAAGATGTGGAGTTATTTTGACAACTTGAAAAGTGAGGGGTATAATTGTCAGTCAACATAAGTAATGGTATCAATTTTGCAATAAAACTTAACTGCCACGTCATCAGTTAACGTCCAATTTTAACGGTGGTACCAAAAGTGATTCAATTTCTTAAATTGTGGTACCAAATGTGTCGGCCTCGATTTTTATGGTACCACAAGTGAGAATCGATATATAGTTTGGTACCACAATTGCAATTCTCTCCTTTTGATTATGTTTACAATTTTCCAGTGTTCTATTTTATATCATAGTATATTAAAAGTTGAATCTTATAGTAATTTTAAAATCACATATAAAATTAGCAAGTCACCTGCAACGTCGTGCACCTTTCTGTTACCCATAAAAAGTATGAGTATAATATTATGTTTAAATATTGAATTATATTCTTAATAGCTCGAATCCAAGATCAGTACCCGATACATGTTTGGACAGGTTGAGGATCATGACATCAGAACGAAAATGTAAGAACTTAAAAATTCGCAAATGTTGAGATTATATTAACTGAATGCGAATTTATCATCCTTTCAAAAAAAAAAAAAGAATGAATTTAGAAAAGTAAAATTACATCATTTGGGAAAGTTTCTTGAGGAAACGGTCCATTGTTGGACGAATGGATTCAAAGAGATATCTGTAAGTTGCTTCAGTTGGGTGTATTGCATCAAAAAATACATATTTTGATGGATCGGAGCAAAGAACCGATCCTGAATTACACAAGAATGTTGCTTCTATAAGTCCAGTCCCACAGCAACCAACATTTGCCTTTTCAAAACCTACACAATTAAACCACCAAGTACAATTCATTACAAATTTGAATTTCACAAAAGAAAAGCGCTAATGACTTTTGATAGCTTTTAGATTGAAATGCAAAAACACCCCCTGTATTGTTCAAAATTGCATTAATTTTTCTGTTATTTTTATTAGAAAAACCCCTCTGTGTTAACAACTCAATAACATTTACCTTCTCGAAAGCCGTAGTGTGTTTTAATTACTCTCTTGAAGCGCAAGTATTCTTCATGATTTGTGGGAAGAGTGACAAATATACCCCTAGATTTTTTTTCTAAGATTAAGATGCAAAAATACCATGTTTCATTTAAAATAATTAGCAATGATCCCTCATTCCTTCCCTAAACTTTAGAAATTGACAATAACCTCATGTACTCTTCAAATATTTGCAATGGCCCCCTATGGTCAACACTTAATTTACAAATGTGTGATGTGAGCAGTGAGCTAATAAAATTATAAAAATAGGGGGTTTTGCCGAGAAAATATTAGCACGGGGAGTTTTTTGCTAATTAAAATAATACAGAGAATTTTTCTGTCAATTAGAAATAACACATGGAGTATTCTTGTCTTTAACTTTTAAGTACAAAATTAACCACATTAACTAGTAAATATTTATTAGTAAAATAATTTTGAGTATACCAAAAAATAAAATAAAATGAAACTTACCATATTTGGAGGGATTATGGACAATGTCGTTTAATGGTTGGTATATATCGGCATAGACAAGTATTGAGTTAGGCTTTTGCATAGTTTTCAACATATCTTGGAGCTTGTTATTGTAATCCAATGCAATATTTGAGAAAGTGTCGACGCAGGGTCGACCGAAGATTGGCTGTCCTGAGTATAAAGTGATGATGGCCGGTACGCAACCAATAGGTGGTAGCCCCACCAATCCTATAATATGCGCTCCCTCTTCTCTTAGACCCTGTATTCACATCGTAACTTAAATTTAAAATACTTAATTTGTTGTATGGATCAAAATTCTCATTGTTTTTGTTGAATATATCGAAAAATTTCTGGTTTCTAATAAATAAAAATGAAAATAAGTTGTAATTTCGAAACTATTTGTTTGCTTTCGGATTCTGTTCTTTTTTCTTAATTTAATTATATTTTTCATAGTTTTTTCTAGTATTAGACGTTTCCGAAAAATTTCTGAAAAGTTATATATATATAGATGATCGAAATATACACTCGAAACAAAATTTTGATCCATGATTCGTTGTAGCAATTTTATTTGTTATCTAGCTACTTACATACTTATTTTGGACATAGGGGTTGTAAAAATGTATTTGATCCATGGTCAAGCTTGAGTTACATGAATTTTAAGATGAATTGAATCAAGGAAAAATTGTGGGACAAATCAAGTTAGATCGAGTCACGAAAAGCTAAACATGAATAAAATTAACTAATTGTTGACCCAATCAAATTGGAATTTGACTTCAACAATATTAACTCAACCACAAAAGAGAATTTGGAAATTGAGTCAAATTTAGATTAAATTAAATTGGAGTGTGTATCATGTACCTCTATAAGTTGTTTCAATTGTTGGAGTAACACTTGTAGGTAGGCGGTGATATTGTAGGTTAGTCTTCGTAATGGTGTGCTCATATAATTAACTGCAATGTCATTTGTGCCAATGCTAATTAGAAAAGCGGCCTTCTTTATTAGAGTTTTCGTTCTATTCTTTCCAATTGAGGCTTCAATATTTGTTTTGTACTCTTTGAAATTTTCCAGTTGCTTTGGCACAGTAATTACACCATCCTGCCAAAATACGTATCCAAATTAAATGTGTAAAATTATGCCATCGCATGATGTAGTACAAAATAATATTACGAAAAATATTGTTGCCAAATTCGCATGGGGAATAAATATAGGAGTTAATGGCAATTTATCCTCGCTGTGATATTCATATCGTTCAATATATGTTCTTGTGATTTGAAAAATAGCACTTTTCCACTGCCTCCCTGACATTTTCATATTTAGCAGTTTACCCCCATATGTTATGAAAATATGGCAGTTTACCCCATGTATTATAATAAATGTGATAATTTACCTCCCATATGTTACAAAATACTTTTCATGCCAACTCTCAATTTCGGCAAGTGAGTGACATTGCTTCTTTAAATTTTTTACAGGAAGGTAAAGTGTTCTTTTTCAAATTCTAGGAGAGTAAACTGAATATTATGTATTTCACAGGGGGTTAAATTGGCATTAACTCATAAATTTAGGTATGTCCCAATTTTTACATATATGCCATTAAAAGTAGCTGTCGAAAATTAGTGATATCAAATCATTACTTTAAAAAAAAGAAATAGGAGCAAAAATAAAAGGATGGAGGAGAGTCGTAATTAAAAATTGATAATTGGACTATTATAGTAATTTATTTTTTATTTTGATCTACTAGACTGTGTATTTAATATGACTTGGAGATTAAATATTCAAAATGCCTACATTGTCATTAAACAACTAAGTTTGATTCCAACGCATTAAACTAAACATGAATCTTTAACTCCAAGCAAAACTCATGTTTAAAAAAACCACCTCACTATGACTATTTCAATTAATGTGTTTAATTACTTGTTAACCGTTTTCTATAGTGTAAACTCACAATTAAAAATTAAAATATATAAATAATTACTCACAAATAGTTGCGCTGTCAATGGGTCAAGTCCAGTTCCAGAAGAAGCAAAACAAACTCCAGTCATAAGCTCGTCAAGGCTAAGGGTGGGGTCCAAATAAGGTGGCACGTTCTCTTTGACACCCACATACGAAGCTGTTTTAGAAAAAGAAAAATGATAGGAAACAATGTACATTAAGATAAAAAATAGTATTTCTTTACAAGAAAACTAAGCATCAATGAAATTATCGACTAATTTTTTTTTTTTAATTGAAGTTTTAGGTAGGAATTGAAAAAATGAAAGTTGGTTGAATTAAGTGGTATCAAATCATTATTTCATAAAAATAATAATTTTAATAAAGTAATTCTTGTTTTGGGACATCTTAAAAACTAAACATAAGTAATAAGCTAAGAACATAGTTAGAATCTAACAAAATATTTTTCTTTTGGGAAGAAAATTCAATAATTTCGTACATTCGTTGTTATTGAAGATACGGAGAAATTTGGCATTTAATTAAACTATAGCAATGAAAATTAAAGAACGAATAAGATACGAACTTACTCATAAAATCCGTGACAAGTCTTCCGTCACAAAATCTTCCGGTGGGAGTGTGATTCGCAAAATTAGTTCCATAAGGTGGAAAATTGGCTTTACAAACAGTATTAATGTAATTATTGTTGCCGGAATCAACCGTAGAATCACCAAAAACATAAACAGCAGAAATCGTATTATTGAATGGCCGAATTAACTCTCGAGATTCGCTAACGGTAACGATAACGGTAATTACCGTCACAAAAATGAATAATAATAAGCCACGGGAAGACATATTTGTCTCTGAAGAATATATTGATTGAATGAATTGTGAGCAAATCAAATTACTATGGAATCATATTTATAATATAAAATTGGCCAATTAAAGAAATTTCAACGGTCTTAATAAAATGCTTAAGAACCAATTCATTACAACTACATTTGCTTGCTGTACGTTCTGTTTTGCTTAGCTTTCATGAAGTATTCAAATATTTAAGTGATCTAAATAAACGGATATGTTTTAACATAACAAATATAGCAAAATTTAATGAATTCCCGAATTTATGGTTCGTTTCATGGCTTTCAGCAATTATGGTGTGAATTGGATAAGAGTTGTTTTGTCCAAACTGATGGTAAATGTCATAATTATTATTACACAGATATTTTCTAAATTAATTAGTCAACATAATATAATATATAGACTAGTAATATTGGTGTCTTATAACAGTTTGTGTAATTTAAATATATTCATATATTTGTTTATATGGCAGAATAGGATAAAAACACAATTTATTATAGTTTAACAAACATAATAAATATTACAAGAATAGTTTATAAAACAAATTGTTTTACTAAGTAAGTAAACATAATTAACTCTTAAAGGCTTTCTTTCTTACAGAATTTATATAATTTAATAATATTATAGACTACAGAACAAAGTATTAAGTTCGTAATAGAATATGTTGGTATTTATGTAGAAAGCAAAAACAGAATAGAATTTAATTATATTGACTGTTAAAAATTGAATTTAAGTAATTAAATTAATACTTGCTCGAACTTAAATTCGTAAATAATAATATAGAAATTGGAATTGAGGCTTGCTAATGCAATGTTCTTACATATAATATTTTCGGACTATTACATTACAATAGTTTGATCTTGATAGTTTCACAAGATAAAAAGTCGATTTTTCAATGTTGTGCACCGAATTACAATAAATACCATTTGAAGTTAGCTACTTAAAAATTTCTATTCATGTTATTAATGGTTTTAAACAAATAAATATATGAATATTAATCTATTCATGGAACGTTCAAATATTCAATCCACAAAATTAATGGCGGGAACACAAAATATTTCAAGCAAAGTTGACAATTAATTATAGGCTTAAACCCATGAATATGTACTCTACATGTGAATGAGTCGGATTTACTATTTGGATCTAGATCTATGAGTTCATGGAACATTGCTCGAACTCGGTGGGATATCGGATTTTTTTCTTCTAATCTTTGCTTTCAGAATTTTAATCAATCTTTTTTTTTCCCTACGACCAATTTGTTAATATTACATTTTAATTCAACGTAGCTCACGCGTTCAAACTTTATTTATAATTTGTTGAGCTCCAAAACAGAAAAGATCAATGCTTGATACATTACCACTTGCTTCACGTGATATAACAAATTATATTAGAGAACAGTGGTAGTATATTACTGTATTGAAAATAATTCATATTGTTAGGTGAAAATATGCCAAAAAATAAAATAAAAGAGATCTTAAATATCTAATGTGGTTGGGTCAAGTGGTAGCAACTTGCGACCTTCAGAGATAAGGGTGGGCATTGAATCCGCGAGTAACTCAAACCCGACCCAACCAGTTTTAAAAAAAAAAAAACTGAACGGGACGGATGTTTTTGGTTTGGGTACCCGAACTTGAAAAACTCATATTTTATTACGAAAATATTGGACGGGTTTGAGATTGATCCCTCCAACCCCGAATACCCGACCCGGTTATATCTTTTTAATATTACTTAACTACAATTAAAAGATAATTCAGTTAATTAATTAGCATTATTAAATAGATAATTATTTTACTTTTAACCTAATATTTCCTAATGAGGGAAAAACACTTTTGAAACCAAACTTTAATCCAAAAAACACATTTGATACCAAACTTTATGAAAAAATACATTTCATACCATGATTCACACCCTCTTGACACATTTAGTTTTCCTAATCAATTTTCGGACGAAATTCAGCATGTTCGTGTTAAGTTAACAATGGTGGGTCTTTAAAACTCGTGCATGTTTTCCCTCCTATTGTCAACTTAAAGAGAACGTGAGCGGCACTTGCTGAATTCCGTACGAAAATTGACGTCAAAACTAAATGTGTCAAGAGAGTGTGATGAATCATGGTATGAAATGTGTTTTTTCGAAAAGTTTGGTACTAAATGTGTTTTTTGGAATAAAGTTTGGTATCAAAAGTGTTTTTCCCTCATTTCCTAATACTCTAGTACCAACATAATATGTTAGCCGAATAATTAATGATTAACAAACAATTTGATATTTGAGCTTGTTTCTTGAGTTTAATCTTAGCAAGAATTATTGAGAAGCTCATTAATTGAAGAAAGACTCGTTTACGAGAAATTGATCAATCAAAGATAAAAGGCTCAAGCAAGATTAACTCATTCTTTGATGAATAGTCGAAAGCCCAATAAAGATATCTAAAGCCCAATAATGAAGGAAGAGTTATTTTGAAGAAAGGTTTGTACTCAAATTGGAAGATATTTCATGAGAAGCTCAATTGGAAAAGAAAGTTCATTTCGATTGAAGATCTAAGTCGAAGCCCCTAGCACCCCTGAAGGACCCAATTTTCGATTCAAGAAAATTGTGGTCAACATAGCAAGTAATTTTATTTGATTAAAAGAGCAAGAAAATCCTTAGCCCAAACAATTTTTTAAAATATTTTTGGCCCAAACACTTCGGCCCTTTCCTAAATCCTTTGAACAAAAGTTGTTTTTCTTCCTTTTTCAAATGAGCCGAGAATTGTTCTTTTAATTAAGTCAAATGATTTCTGAAAATTTAATTTCAATTTTGGCTATATGCATTCTCTTAGAAGCCAACTTTTAAGGAAAGATTTTCTCAAATGATTTGACTTTGCTAGCAAGTAAAATTTGTCTCTAAAAATCCCTAGCTAAAATCTTACCTTGTCTATTTGATCTTTTGAAAATATTCTCCAAATCATTTTTATAGGAAAGATTTAGTCTTCATGTTTTATTAAAACTTGTCCACATTCATTTTAAATATTGAAGACTAGTCACATGTTTTAAATCTTGCAAAATATTTTTAAAAGTGACAAAATATTTTTGAGTATAAAAAATCTTTCCCTATTGAACAATCACCACTCACCTATAAATAGGGAGCCATTTCAATCGACCAAGACACCACACAATTCTGAAAATTAATTTGCAAAAATTATTTCTCTAAGCTAAACTTTTTTAGTGCACTTTAGTCTTGCAAAAATTGTTTTTCTCAAAAGTTTTTAAAACCCTTTTCTTCTTGCTCTTAAATCTTGAAATTACTTTGAGTGCTTAGAAGGAAAAATGAGTGTGTTTAGTTTGTCAAAAATTAGCTCAACATAGGAGCATCTTTTTTAATCAAAATCATTTAACTTTGTTTGAGCGAAAGTTGTTAACTTGTAAACTCGTTTTGTGCGATAGGGCCGAGGGTTCTAGTAAGGACGTTGTTAGTGCGATAGGACTGGGAGTTCTAGAAAGACGGTTATTGTGCGATAGGTAGTGACCTAGCAAGCACGTTTTTTGAGCGATAGGTTAGTCCTAGCAAGCTCGAATCAAATCGAGAGAAAGACTTGTAATCTTGTAATCTCGTGTGGCGAAGGTTTGTCCTGCAAGTCACGATTTATAGTGAATTTTACCCAGGGGTGCTGGAAGAGAGGAAGTAGGCCATTTGGGCACGAACCTCTATAAAAACGGTGATCTTGTTCTTACTTTATTTATTTTTCGCACTTTACTCATCTGGAACATTGAACTTAATTATATTGAAACAATAAACATAAACTAACTGGAACAACAAGCTTTTGTTTAAAGTTACTGGAACATTTACTAATCTCTCTGGAACTTATAACTAATTATTTTCTGGAACGAAAGACTTTGAAAAAGTTTTTATAAACCTAATTCACGCTGCCATGTTGTACTTGAAATCAGAAAAATAAAATCACTATTTCTTCTAAAAGAAAAAAACAAACTAATACAAAATTTCAAAGACAAGCCAAACCAATTTTCTTGAATTCTTTGGATTACACCGGTGAAATTGCTTGACGAAGCGACTCGTCTTTGGTGAAATCTCTCGAAGGATCCGAAACTAAGTCAAAAGCCTCATCAGGTTAAAAACTTGCTTACATATGCATACATGATAAAAATATTCATACTATTGGGATTCGGTAAGATAAACAGCCCTTAACGCAGCGGAAAATAAAATTTTTAGGACCTTACGGAATCTTGCCAGGATACTAAACTGGTTGTATATATATGAATAATAAAAACGACTGGAATAATTCAGATCTAAATTATACCTGTCCTTGCAAATCCAAACTGTCAGAAAGTCGTTGTGTTTCTCCCTCGACTGGCTCGATCCCAAGCTCCTAGTAGCGCCCCACGTGTTGCGCCTCTACGGGTTGATACACCACAATATCACGAAAATTAATATATCATAATCGGCTAGAACATAAGATATATTAATATCTAAAACTAGAGAACAATATGGAGCAAGAATCGAAAAACGAAAATCTCTTCCAAAAGGAAAGAGATTCGGCCGATTTGGGGAGAGAGAGAGAGGGATAGAGTTTTTCTTAACTTAGATTTTGGCTCTTGAATTGTGTGTTTGAGATATGACATCAAGTCTCCTATTTATAGATATCTCATTCTCCTAATCCTCCTAGGATTAGGACTCCTAAGTCTTCTAACTCTCATACATGGGCCATGGACCTTTTAATTGGAAGACCAAGTCTTGTAATTAATTCATGGCCCATACTTGATTTAATTAATTGGGTCTTTATTTAATTTCTCAATTAAATAGCCCAATTAATTTATTTCTCTCTTATTTAATTAAATTAGACTCTAAGTCTATTTAATTAAATATTCCCATAATTAATTAAATCCAATTTAATTAATTAACTCACAAATTAAATTCCAATTTAATTTTTTCAGTCTCACGTTCGCTCCAATTGGGTCGACCCAGTCGACCCAGTCAACCCAATCGACCCAGTCGACTCAGTTGTTCTCCATTTCCTCGCTTTCGCTTCATGTGTATTGTGTATGCCCCCGCAGGTTCACCACATAATTGACCGTGGGTTATAATTAAATATTCATTTAATTACTCGAGTATTAAATACTCTAAATCAATCGAACACTCTGTCAACTGATCATTCCAAAATTAGCACCCCTGCCAATTTGGGAATTCTCCCACACTCCACGGTCGATGTCTGGCCACAAGCCCATGGAGCCCAATCACTGGTGAATTAATTCAGTGAACCTTTTAATCATTTACAATTTCCATATACGCTATAATCTCTCCATCGATCGATCTCCCAGTCAAGACTTAAGGGCATGGATTTTTCATCGGTTCCCTTTTAATTCGTTTTGACCTTATGCATTCTGATCTTGAAATAATTCTCTTTGACTTAATCTTTATGAGCTACTTTCATAAAGCCGTCAGATACCTTGGCCAAGGATTTTACCAGAATTAATTTCTCACGGAAATCCATAGGAGAATTTCCCAACCTATCAAGTCGGGTCAATGGATCCTTTGTTGATGATATGAACCTGCATACGAGTCCCTCTATACCCAACGTGAATCCACAGAGACTTTCTGGTAATCTCCAGTCGGTCGGAACTCACGTCTAAGTATAGACGTTCTCGCACCAGATAAACCCTATCACCTCAAGTATTTAGGGATCATTCCTCGAATACTATTGTAAATTGGAATAACTTCAACTCCGATATGCGACTACCGCTTCCATGATGAGTTATTTCCTAATTGGGGTATTCAGTGCACTTGCCATCCCAGCAAGTCACCCACTTATGTGTATCGACTATCCCAGTCACGCTCGTGGACCCCAGCGTTCTCCAGTTCATCGGAGTATACACATAAGTGAGAGTCTAACCGAATCCAACGATGTCCCATCTCGATTGGATTCTACGACTCTTGAATATGTTCTAGATCACGGGCTTGGAGATCAGTCCACGGGTTGTCCCATAGCCCTGTGATCTAAGGACTTCTATCCTTATGAGTAGATAATTATTACATAAGATAAAGTTGACCATATAATAAAAATGCATTTATTAATCTAAATTGAATAGTTCCTTTGTTTATTACAATAAATGACAGCCATACAGTTGGCTTGCCGGACACTATTTCTATCACATACAACGAGAATGACCAAAAGATCATAAAATCAAACAATCTAACTAATAAAAAGGGTTCATATTATTCCGAACCAGCATATGAAAAGAACTTTAAAAGTACCTAGTCTTCGACTTCTCTTCCACTTTCATCTTTTGGTACCATGCCTTCGATAAGTGCATTTATGCTTCTACAAATACACGCAAGATGACTCATAAAAAGAGTCGAAGAAATATAGTTTGGAAATCATTTATCCGAGTAAGAGAGAGATGAGAGAGATATCAAAAGCATATAAAGTTTTCTCTAGTAAAGCTAGCGACCTATATAGAGAATCAAGATATCTCCATAAGAAAAGACAATTTCAATACCTTGAGTAAGGGTTTCCTTTCTGGACATATTTTGCAAACACGCAACACGCACAAAATCCACTTCTTTAAATAACCTAAAATTAATAAAAGCAAAATATCACCTCAAATAAAAAAAAGGACAAAATCCTATTTGCTTTCAACAACGAAAATAACATGAATTCAACTTAAACCCTAAACCCCATTCTAGTAAAACATATGTATTTGTATTCACTCTAATAGGGAACAATTACTAACACACTAATTAATCACCTACAATAATTGGCTGAGCTCTTTCTTGCACACTACTTGAACATGAGGTAAGAGGAGGTATTAAACTCAAATAACTAACACTCCAATTACCTGAAGCCATTTATGAAAGTTGGTATTAAACTCAAATACATAATAAAAATCAGAACTAAAAATAAAACTATAAAAAAAGCTAAAATCGGAATAAATATCATATCATTAATTTGAAACAAATAACTCACGCTACGGAAAAGAATGGAAATCACTAACAGAAATCAAATCAATATGAATCAAAAACACATCAGAGTTGATAAACAAAAAAATCTAACCCATCAAATTATGGGTTTTAGAAGAATCAAACAATAAAATATTAATTGATACAGTGGCTACAGTCTTAAAGAAGCTATCGCACGCCACCACCACGTATATCTCCTATTGTGACTTTTTTGCACATGTGTGTCTTCAAATTCTCAAATTGTTTGAATGTGGAATTAGTGAGATAAAAGATGGAAAAGTTAGAGAAAAAGGTTATTGTGTTTCTTTTCTCCTTTATTGGATTTTCTTGTTATTGATTGGGACAATGAGGATGAGGATGAGGATGAGGATGAGCAGAGAGTTTTTTCTTCGAAAACCTTAAAGATGAAATTTGCAAACCCTTGCGGTCGAATAGGAGAGACTTACCTGTGTTTCTTGAACTCCACAATATGCAATAGCTGACTTTCTGTTCCCTAAATTTTTAAAATGAAAAATAAAAAAATTCTCAAAACGACGTCGTTTTCAGCCTGGGGGATCAAAAAAAAAAGGGAAAAAAAGGCGTTGGTTGAAAACCACTGTAGCAACTCCTAGTTAGGCTCTTATATGTAGTTATATATATATATATATATATATATAGTTTTAAAACTATGAAAATGAGTTTTAATAATACATATTTTCCTTTTCTTTTTTGTAAAAGAATGGGGCCTCTATTTTAAATTTTGCCTAGGGCCCTTAATATGTCGAACCGGCCCTGGTTGTTATTTTTATTTTTTACAACTCACAAGCCTTCACTTAAACAAACAACCTGGTCTTTCAGAACAACCTATAAATAGCCAGTAGAGGGAATAATCAAGGTTGCAACCACATACTAGAAAAACTTTATAGTAAGGGAAATAGGAGAATTAAACTTGAGAGTGACCATAGAATTAATATATTTAAATTCAAAACCCTAACTGAGAATAAGTAACTTTAGAAGATTATCTCTGGCTCGGGAGCTAGGCCTCGGCGGCGACTGCTGCTTCATTATTAGAGATTTCAGCATTCTGAAAGGAACTTCGGTTATTTTTTCGTTAGTAGAGACCGACCCAGATTGTTATTGGGATTTATGTTGTTAGCTTGATTTTAATTTTGGTTTGGGATAACGAAAAAGTCTACAGGGATGAATATGTTCTTGATTAATATATAAAAATTAAAATAAAGTGCGCCAGTCGAGCTTTAACTACTTTTGTTCCATAATTGATAAGCATGCTATTGTAATATATGTAATTTACATTTTTATGTTTCTGTTACTCATAATACAAAAACCTAAAGATGGTGTTCTGCATTTTCACTATTTTGGCTTCTAAATGTGAGTTTGGTCAGATTGGGTTTGGTTGTTTCTTTTGGCTATACTTAGGTTTGTATTTGTCTATTTCAATATTATGTTGTTAAATTTAATACGTGGAAAATATGGTTATAACATCGCATCACAACCATTATTTTTTCGAACATTTCTTAGAAACTTGTGTGATTGCACTACTGAAGATCCAGATGAAGGTATATTCAATTCTGAAGTTACAATTTAATATTGTTCTTATTTTTTTCTATCTTCTCTTGCACCAGCGCCGCCAATATCGAATTCGAATGTGGGGCGGAAGGATAAAAATGTGGGCCGAAAGGACAACAATGCAGTTATTTGATTTTCAAGAAAATTTAGGATAATAATATTTTTGTATAGATATCTTTGTTTGATTATTAATATTTTCAAGACTGTAAAATGTATTAAAAGTTATTGCAAAATAAAAATTATCAAATTATTCTCTAGGAAATATAAAGTAGAATTGAGTTATGTAATCAATAAAAACTAACAATAATAAAACAAATAAATTAAAATAGCTTAAAATAAATTATAAAATCATGTTTTATTTTTTCATAAAATATTATATGGATAGTCACGTTCATTATATCAATTTTAAAAATTGAAGACATATTTTACTTCATTTGTATTACTAAGTTAGTCATACTCACAAAAATAAAAATAAAAACACTATAGATAAAATAATTATTATTAAGTAATAAAAAGAAGTTATCAAACCCCTCATGTGTTATTTTTATTAGCAATAAATCCATGTGTTATTTTTATATTAGCCAAAAAAATCCATTTGAAATTCCTCCATAAATTGTAGAGAGGATTTTGTCAGTTTTTTAAGTGAACCAGAGGGTTATTGCCAATTTTCAAAGTTAACAAAGTAGTTATTGATACTTTTTAGGTAAAGAGGGGTGTTTTTGCATCCTTTGAGGAGGCATAATTTTCATTATGGTTTGAGAGGTTTTTTTTCTAATAATAAATAAGCATAAGGGGTGTTTTTGCATTTCACTTTAAAATTTTCCTAGAACTTCCCCATCAAATTGGTTAAAAATAAAATTCTACATAAAATCCCCAAACAACAAATAGAAAAATAAAAATTGTATTTCTCTAGCTTTTCCTCACTTTATTTATAACCAAACAAGCTATAAATGGTTTACGATCATACTTATCAACAAAGGCGGACCTAGACCATTTATGTTGGGGGGGGGGGGGGGGGGGGGGGGGGGCGAAGGTTTCTTTTGTCCAAAACTCGATATTTTTTTCAATGTTTTGATAAAATGACAAAAATCGAATTAAGATAAACTAATTCTATAATTTTATCAAACAAAGGCGAAAAAAATATACTGAATTTTTTTTTGAATACGAATTTTTAAACACTCAATACAGAATATTCAACACACAATTCAGTTAGACAAAAACAAATATATGTTTCTTAGGTAAGACATGAAAATCGAATATGTCACTAATATGTATAATATAAAGGTAAAATTATATTTTCAACTACTATAATTATAGTATAATTTTGATCTCATAATTCAACACAAAATCATATCAAACATATATTAACAATTTGAAGCTTGCGTAAAAAACAACTTCATGAGAAACGTCGATTATCGAAAATTGCAAAAAAGAAGAGCTAAATAAACTTGATGGTGAAATAGAGAAAAGAAAAAAAAAAAAAAAAAAAACCTCAATTTTTGAACTGAAAAAAACTTTCAAATAAATTTCAACTTTTTTTCAACAAAATCACTCACTAAAATTCAACTACAAAATAAATGGTTCAAAAATTTGAAGAATTGATGAAAACATAGAAATATTTTGCTACATAAAACCTAGTTCCATAGGGGAAATAATGTTATAAAGTTGAATGCTCCACGTGTTTTATAATAAATTAAACTATATATATATAGTTAGTTACGAAAATGAAGTATGATTATTTTTTGGTTTATAATACATTTTAAAATAGCATTATAAAGTTGTGCATAGCACATCACTATCCTAATACTATTAATGCATATCAGATTTATTATTTGATAATTAATTAAAGACTAATTTGAATTTGTCAATACTATAGTTTATCTTTTTTCTGTTGTTGGGCTGCTTGGCCATTAACGGGCAATTGGGCTCCCATAGTCCCATGCAAAAGCAAAAAGAGAAGTTATTGGCAGATATATATAGGATTTGAACACGGGACGTTGATTAGCTGTGGAAGAAACTTTACCAGTAGGCAAAATAATCTATCTTGTTCAAACATGCCCATATATATCTACTTAAATTTTTTTTTTTCTGGGGGACCATGGCCCCCACCAGTGCTTCTTGTGATCCGCCCCAGCTTATCAAGCAATGCATCTAGCCAAGCAAATCTCACCTTGTCATCCATTATCCATATCAGTGAAATTGCGGACGTAAACAACTTATACCCCCTGAACTATCACTATTTTGCAATTACCCTAAAACTTTTCAATTTTTGATAATCACACTCATTCGGTTAACAAACCATCTATTTCACTTATTAAATGCCCATTTTACCATTCCCCTTAACAACTACTTGAATTGAATTTTTTTAGAACTACTTGAATTGATTATAGTAATATGAACTGGGAAGAATGAATATTGTTCATTTATATTGCAATTTTCTTTAGAAAATCATACAACACATACGATAATTTTTTCTATGATTCTAACCCAAAAACTCAGATAATGGTGCTGAAAAGTCTACATATGAAAATTATTATCAGAGCTTCAAAATAAAAATATTTAATAGCACCATGTCTAATATTTTCAAGAATTTGTGTTGTTGCATATGATGTTTTTAAGGAAAACTATAACATGTGCATCAAAATAAAATCATCATATTCAATAGCACCATGCCTAATATTTTCAAGAATTGATTTTATTACAATTTTTACTATACGTTTTCTTACTTTATTTATGGATTATTTGTACTTATACAACCTAAACTATCACTATTTGGCAATTACCCGACAACGGAAAACATTCACTTTTTTACTATTTACTTACATCTATTTAGGGTTATTTGCACTTATACCCTCTGAACTATCACTATTTTGTAGTTACCCTAAAACTTTTCAATTTTTGGCAATCACACCCATTTTGTTAACAAACCATCAATTTCACTTATTAAATGCCCATTTTACCCTTCCCCTTAATAACTACTTGAATTGATTTTTTTAGTACTATTTGAATTGATTATAGTATAATATGAACTTGAGAACATTGAATATTGTTCATTTATATTGCAATTTGCTTTAAAAATTCATACAAAACATACGATAATTTCTTCCATGATTCTAACCCAAAAACACAGATAATGATGTTAAAAAGTCTACATATGAAAATTATTATCAGAGCATCAAAATAAAAAATAATAGCACCATACCTAATATTTTCAAGAATTGGTGTTGTTGCATATGATGTTTTTAAGGAAAACTATAACATGTGCATCAAATAAAATCATCATATTCAATGGCACCATGCCAAATATTTCAAACAATTGATTTATTGCATATGAGTTTTTATTTTGAATGTAACCAAAGCATCAGAATAGTAGCTCGTTTGAAACATTAAGTCGATGAAATATGTGGAAAAACGTGTTAAATCGATAAAAAAAATAGAAATCAGTGTAATAAGTGAAAAAATAGGTGGAATCAACGAAAAAATGGTTAATTGGATCAAAAACCATTCAGATCTATGAGAATTGGTGGAAAAACGAGTTGAATTTATCAAACACTGATTGGAATTGATCATAATTTGTGAAAGTTAATTCTATCATAAACGGTTTAAACCAGTGAAATTAGTAAAAAAAAATTAGATGAAATTGATGAAAAAGTTGGTTAAGTCAATCAAAAAAACGTTCAAATCGATGAAAAACAAGTCAAGTCAATCAAGAACGGCTCAAATTGACGAGATTAGTTAAAAAAAAATGGATGTAATCGATGAAAATTTGGTTTAAATGGACGAAAATTGGTGAAAAATGAGTTGAATGGATAAAAAGGTTTAAATCTATGAAATTTTAAAAAAATTACATTCATCCCTATTAAATATAAAATCTTACAATTGAGCCCCTGAGACAATTTCCTTCATAAATATTTCATGTCATTTTTATAAATCTTACAAATAACCCCTAGGGGCAGAATCGAAAATTTATGGAATATTCCCTCAGAAGTCAAAAGTTAATGGTGCAGGAGATTAACTGTAAGATAGTGATAAACTTGAGAAAATTTTCGTAGTACCGAAATGTGAATGGGATTTTCGTAATTGAGTCTTACCTCAGGAGATGTTCGTAATTTACAGAGATGAGATCACGATGACAATACTCTACGTGTAAAACAATTTCAAAATGTCTTAACCACATCAAACAAATGTGCGTACTTATTTAACATATTTTTTTTCCCATAACGTATCATATCTTCCGGGCCAATTTTGCTATTTTTTTGTACTTTAGGGATTGTTTTTAGAGGGTGAAAATGCAAAAACTCCAAACAAAAACTGCAACCAGACAAACCAGTTAGGAATTTTAGGGAGTTGAGAATCTAATAGAAATTAGCTATCTTGTGCTTAATCAATTTGGATTTGTAACATACTACTCCATAAACAATACATTTGTATTTCTACAAGTATGTCCAAATTTCAGTAACATAGAAACATTGTAGACAGTATTCAGATTCAGATTCAGATAACATTAATTCACTTCAACTAGCCCAAATTCATTTTGAGTAAAATCATGGCTGGTTTTAGCTAGCTTACCTAGATTGTAATCGTGAATCGAGCTGCATCGTCACTGGACCATCATTGACCAAGTTAACCTTCAAATAGAAGGGGGAAAGGCATAAGTTAAGGAGTTGTCAGTTTTTTCTGGCTTAATTTTTTTTTTTTTTTTTATTTGATAATTTAGATTTCATTGCAACAACGCAAAAGAAAAGTTTACAAGAAGAAAGGAATAACTCAAAATGACGAGTTGAAAAACTCACTTTCATCATTGCTCCAAATATGCCATCTGCAAATAAAGAATAATCAGTTATTCATGGGCGCTTGAAAGTTATAATGCATAAAATGGATTAGGCTTCTATATCGTTATTAAACCAAATCATACTCACAAAATTCAACAGTCAAAATTCTCTATGAGACAAATGTATGCATTTCGATTGGGGTCGTATTCTATGGTTACAATTCTACCATATATGTCTTTTTCATCCCGTCGAAAATCAAAAATAGACACTATTCCTTCCTTTCGATTGAATCGATCATAACCACTACCTACATTCCAGGAAATTGTGCACCACAAATAGGAACTAACAAAGAGACCCAGGATCCCGTAGAAAGACATCACAATTTGTGGAAAAAAAATGATTTGCTGAGAAGGAAAAGAAGATATAAGTCATCTAGCTTATGTTCTTCATGTAGCATTCAGACCGAATGACTATGAAATTACGTCGATACTTCCACATATTATGTGTAACGCAGGAAACATGTCTATTTTTCCTTTTTCCCCCAAAAGCACAGCCATGTGTTTAATGGTTTGATAGAAAAGAATGAATAAAGGATTTTAAGTTAAGGGTGATTTACACCCAGAACCCTGAGGTTGAGCTATATTACAAGAAATCCCTTGACGTTTCAAAAACACCCTAGAGGAAATTTTGGAAAATCATAAATTATTTCGATGATGTTATCAAATGCCATCCACCGTAAGGGGAACGCTAAGAAGTACCAGAGGGGGTCTCTATGTAATTTTTTATTTCTTATAAGACACTAAACCTCGGGGGTCTGGGTGTAAATTACCCTAAAGTTAATAGTAGTTTAATACTATATAGTTACAAGGAATCAAATTAAAAAGGGGTAATCCAGCACTATCACGAAAATTGCAAATCGTAATGTCAAGGTAAAAACACAAAGAAGAAAAAGAAAGATGAAATATTTCTGTCACCTTTAACTGCATCAGATCTGTAAGCTTTCTGAAATCTTTCGACTAGAGAAGCATAAAATGTTTTTGCTGCCTCAGGAGGCATTGCCACGTGAAAATCAGGTTTATTGCCTTTTAATACCCCATATAATGTAAATTGACTTACTGCACCAAGTAAGAACTAGTCAATGTCAATTAGCACCTAAAAACACAAGTAGACATAGATAAATAATATAGCAATTGTACAAAAGCTGGAAAGTTTATAATAGAAGGTAGAAAGAGAAGAATTACCTAATAAAACGTCATAGTTTTTCTGCATAACCTGTCAACATGCATATAATGAAAAATCATTATTTAAGCAATAAAAAGCATATAAGACCATGAAAAATCATTATTAAAGTTAAGAGTGATATGAACGTGTTACTAGTTCTATTCTTCTTTCTTACTGCAATAGTTAGAGAAGAACATGAAATTTAGGAAAGGTGATGGACTAATGTGTATTCTTTCTCATAACATTGTAAGGAAAAAATAGCCATAAATGTTCATCTAGAAGCAAGAACTTGTAATATAACTCAAGCTAGAAGATGTAAGATTACAAATTTAGGCCATTTCAAAATTTTCTGAAAAACAAAACAAATAATTGTCTAAAACCATCTAAAAATCATTATTATTGCCCTTGTTTTCAAACCCATGTCCAATTGGTTTGCCATCTAATAAGTTATTTTCCAAAGAGAATTCTTTACCAAAAACAAACCACGCAGTACCAACATGTGATTGGTTTAATGGAAGAGACTAGTATCCTCAAAGTGGCGACCTATGTTCGAATTCCTATTGGAAGAGATTCTCATATAATATATGTCTGACGTTCCTCGAAAGGGATTAAACCCTTGAGAAACCAAATAAAATAAAATTAAACTATCATTGTTACGGGTAATTCTATTTCAAACCGGGTTTTACCGAGCCGTAAATAACTACATGGCAAATGGGATACACTTGTTTTGGGATGAGATGTAACTCCCAGGAGAGTGACCAATCACAAATTAAGCGTAATACACTTGCTTTGTTGTTGGATGAACCAAAGTGAAATTTAGCCTTGTTATTACTTCTCATTTTATGAATTTTAAAGAGGAAAGATAAAGTGGGAAGAATGAAGAAATTACATTTTGGTCCCAATTCTTGCCAGTAATTTCATTTGGGAACAATCTCATGTTCAACACTTTCCGACATCTGAAACCCAGCAATCAACAACAAATTAATTTTCAATAAAACCATACTCACATATTCAGTAAAAAAAAAACATACATACATGTATTCAGCGTCGGATTCAACGTCGGTTTCATGAAGCCCGACGAGCACCAACAGGCCCGGCCCAATCGCCGATACCACGCGCCCTTCGACCTAAAATGCCGCCGCTATTTTACGCAACTGAGTAATCGAGAAAAATCGAACGAAATTCACGTAATTAAGTTTATAGTAATATTGCTTGTTTACCTCAACGGTGGCGGAAGCCACGCGCTGAACGACGGCCCGCATTGATTTGATATTTTGCTTCCTTCTTCCGAAGCTAAAACGATTCGTGCGCTTAGGGCGTATGATAGCGGGGGTTAGGGGAATAAGGCGTTGTTTGGTTTTGTGGTCAAATGTGACCTGGTTTTGGGATGACTTAAACCCAAAACTGATTGAAGACATTTGTTGTGTATGATGAACACCGAAAGTACCAATTATTAACGAGCCCAATTTGACCACTATCCCCCACGTGTCTTTTTTTATTTTTCTATAGACCCTCACGGAAGATTCTTCTACAGACCCGGTCCAGGAGTTAACTCCTGGGCCATGTGGTCTACATTTTTTTTTTTTTTTCTTTCCTTTTTCTTTTTTTTTTTTCTTATCATTCTTTCTTTTTTCTTATAACTAATATTCTTTTACACAATTCAAACACATTTATATATTTTGTGTTGCAAAATTAAAATATATTGTTCCTATCAAAATTTTATTGTATACTACAAAAAATTTAAATTTAGTAACAAAATACTAAATGACAAAGTGATAAAAATTTAAATATTATCACTAAAATGATGTACATAGACACATTAGTGATAAGAAATGTAAAAAAGTTGATACTATTGACATTTAGTGACACCCCAAAAGTGACAACTAAAAAGTTGTCACTAAATTGTAGTGACAATATTTATTGTCATTATGTTGTCTCTAAAATATTGTCACTAATTGTCAATAATGATAACTTAAGTCTCATACACTTGTCATTAATAGCCATTAGTGGCAATTTACAAATATATTTTGTCACTATTGCACTTGTCACTAAATATATGAAAAAATGGCAATTTCAACAATGTCATTTAATATTTTGTCAATAAATTTCATTTTTCTTGTAGTGGTGGTTTTTTTTATGTATTATGTATTTTTTTTGTAATCGTTCAGTGTTGTTGTGGTTATATGTTTATTTATTTTTGAAGATGTGAATTCACAAATTCATTGTATCATTCTATAATTTATTAAATAATTAAGACATATATTTTTTAATAGAATTAATTTAAACATTAAATATTTTTAGAGAAGAAATCATGCGTGAAAAATGCAAATAATAATTTTGATAGAAACAAACATCATATTATAAATTTACAACACAAAATATGTCAATGTTTTTGTCCCATCCCCCACTTCCTTGATTTCTTTATATTTACATTTTGTTTTTTTGGATCAAACTTTCGCTACGTCACTACATCAGCCAATTTTGGAGTAAACAGTAATTTTTTCCATATGATATGCGTAATGTTTAATTATATTCCTGTAATTTAATAAAGAGCAATTTATTTTTTTATAATTTTACAAAAATTTCAGACGGCCTCCTAGACATTTTTAAACTAAAAAAATACAAATTTACAGAACGACCCCTCTTATATATGATATTTTACCCCCTATGTTATGATAAAATGTCATTTTACCTTGTGTTATGATAATTGTGACATTTTACCCCCTGTGTTATGATAAATGTGACAATTTACCCCTTGTGTTAAGATAAATGTTGCATGTTACAAAATCACTTTTCATGTGCACTTTCAATTTTGATAAGCGAGTTACTTTCCTTGGATAAATGAGGTAAATTGCTCTTTTGAATTTTTTATAGGGACATAAATTGCTATTATCAAATTAAAAGGGATAAATTGAATATTATACATTTCACATGGAAGTAAATTGACATTAGCTCGCCAATTTTTGAGCAAACAATCAAACTAATTACTGATTGCATAAGGAAATTGCAATTAATATCAACATTAATGAGTAAATTAAGTAATACTAATAAATAATAAGACTTAGGAACTAGAAAAATAATCACTTCTAACGTAACTCAAACTAGAGATCTTTGGGTCTATTGGATGGGTTTTGGCTTGATTTTACGGGTCTTGGTTTAAAAAAATGGTTTGGGTGGTTTCGATGAAACCTTTGAGACCTCATTTGGATGGGTTTTGACTGTTGGGTTTTGTGGTTTGAATAAGTTGAAACCCCACTTGGATTGGGTTTCGAAATTGGGGTTTAGGGAAAAATGTAGGTAATATGTGTCAAATCAATATTTTTTTTAATGAGATTTGAATTAAAAAAGTAAATGGTAGGTGTCAAATCAATGTTTTATTGATTTGAAGAGTTTGAGTGTTAGGCCATCTCCAATGACCAAGTCCAAGGCTGGACTTGGCTTGAAGATGACCTTCTTGTCCATCTTTTCTTACTCGAGGGGCTTGGGGCGGTGGATCAGTGTGAGGCAAGCCAAGTTTGGCTGGCTTGCCTCACACCTTGGCATCCCAGCGTCACATTTTTTTAATTTAAGTTTTGTTTTTTGCTTTTTTTTTGTTAGTTGCAAATTTCTTTTTTTTTTTTTCAAAAAAAATATTTATTTATGTTAATAAGTTAATTTTAGTTTTAAAAATGTGACTTTTATTCAAGAAATTTAATATTAACTGTCTAAAATTTAATAACATTGTAAGAAACTTAAATTTAATTAACATTATTACCTTTAATTTGTTTTGATTTATAATATTATAATTTTAAACCTTTTATAAAAAAAAATTAATTTAGCACACAAAACGTGTAACGGCCCGAATCCGGCACCTGCCTTCTACGAATAAAATTATAATACAATAACCTAATAAATTTTCAATAAATGTAGTTCAGGGCTCTAACTATCTATTACAATACAAGGATTATCTCAACTAACTTATTACATTAAACTTCTCATTACAAACCCAACCTTCACCTGACGGATTCTACATACTCTATTGTAGACGCCCCAGAAAATCCGTATCAGCTATGTTGTTCATCTCGCTTTTTTGTAAGATTCTGAAAGAGTATTTATTTGAAAGCGTAAGTTGCAAAAACAACTTAGTGAGGCTAGTGCAGGGGTGCAGTTGAGTTTTTATGCACGAAACGATTTATAAATCCATGTATTGCCTATTAAATTGCAAAACCAATGATATTTCACAATAGTATAGCAGATACGTTAATAACACAGATGATATCACATTCAAATTACTCGTCAATATGGGCTAAACAACAACTCCACCTCAATAGGATATGAAACGATCAGGGGAGGGATCAATAGTTAGCACACCGGTTAGAGGAGGGATAAGTGCTACCTTTCCCTATAAAATTGGCAGACATGTCGAAGAAGGTGAGTCACTCCCCAAGGGGCTCTAATCCCTGGTTTTGTGAGTCCGATCAATGACAGAGCTCTGTAGCCCCCAGCTACCCAGAATTATCCAGAGAATACCATCAAGCGAGAGCAGACGAACGCCCAACTATAAATCAGGTAATTTCTAATAATTACCATATACTGCGATCCTCGCAAACAGTTATAGTCTAAAAATTCTAATAAAACACATATATTTCACGTACAGCGAGCAACGCAGACAGGTATAGGTTTATCAGTTCTACTATGAACAAGTAGTACATATTGCGAGCATCGTAGACAATTACTAACATGAATATAATAATCAAAGTCATTTCAAATGAAAATTGCATATATATGATATGATTTTCTTTTGAAGCTCTTTCAGTTTTAAAAACGTTTTATTGAGGCGCTCACCTTTCTCAGGCTAGAGATGCTGCTCAAAGATAAGCGATTGGTCTTTGACCTATTATAGATTTCGCCATCATATGTGGCTCAATAAAGCAATGGCCTTAACCCAACTCATTTTATGTCTTGACTCTTTAGTCGGTCAATCACATACCGATAAATCTCGATTTACCTATAACGGGTATTTCAACATAATCATTAATCATTCCCAATCGATTACCCTTAAATTTCCATCTAGCCTACTATTTGTTGTTCATCCCTTAGAACCGATCTCAATACGTTTTAATTTAAAATATTATATAAGAGTCAACCTTACTTAAACTAAGTATCCAAAGTTTATTTAACTAAAATTACTTTTTTATTCGGTGACTACACCTTATTTAGTTTAACTATTGAATCATGGGTGTTTCTAAAATAAGATTTTATGGAACATAAGTGTATATGAGATACCCCATCTCAACCACTAAAAAAAGTCAACAACAAATCTAAACCACAATTTTTGGTCAAAATGTTCAATGATGATGTGGCATAGGATATTAAGAAAAAATAAACATATGTTAAATTACATACTAACCCTTTAATTAATATGTTTAAAAAAATCTCTCTATTCTCTAATTAATTTCATATCTCTTTCCCAAAAAAAATTAAAAAAATTGAGGGAATTGCACTTTTCATACCAAACTTTTGCCTACTTTATACATTGAGGGGCACATGTATATTCTTGGAAAATATACATGTGTCCCTCAATTATTATGGAAAATATACATGTGCCCCTCAAAAAAAAAAACTTTAGCTTCTCATTTCTCTGCTGTAATTTGTGAACATCTTAATTATTAGTACACAAACACAATGTTCTCTGTCTTTGGTGAAAAATAAATTATTTCTGGGATTTGTGTTCGGTACTTGCACAATTGGTACGAATCTGTGGCCCGAAAATAGTTTTTGGTGCTTGCTTTACTGACCATGACAATGTGCTTTTGGGCAGAAGAATGGTCCGCAACTTCAAAGCTCAACAAGCCCAATGGAGGGTTGGGCGGTGGTTGTGGTGTCGGAGGTGAAGAGAGAGGGATCGAATTGGGGAATTGCGATTACCCTCCCCAATTTTTAGGTATTTTTTCTCAATTGCAAATACCTTTGAAGAGATAAAAATGGTGACTTAACGGACACGTGTTTGACGCGTGACCTTTTCTATTAAAAAACTAACGGTCGGATGAAATTGACAATTAAGACTATCAGTGTAAGATCATTTGAAACATTTTTAAGGAAAAATGCACTTTATACCCCCTCCCAAAGCTACATATTTTGAATTTTACCACCCAAAAGTATAAAATAAGTACATATGAAATTCGTTGCACTTTCCCCCATCAAATAATTTTATGCCAATTTTGATAGCCGAAAAACTCATATATATGACTCACATGTGTATTTTAAGGGTAGTAAATTAGTCAAAACATGACGTGCATTTTTCCGTCTCTTAACAAATAAAATATTTTTCTACTTCACTTCGGATTTTTGGTTCTTTTACATGAGCGAAGTATTTGGACTTGTAAGAAGTGTTGTAACTAACTTTGAAAATTCATGTGAAGGGCACATGTATATTTTCCGTCGAACAAAAATTAAATAAAATTATTTGAGACAGTAAAGTGTTTTATTTGCACATAGGAGTGGTAAAGTGCCACAATATGTTACTTTGGGGGGATAAGATTTTTTTCAATTCTTTAAAGTGGACTTCATAAATTATATGGAAGTTTTTGTCAATTTTTAAAAAAAAACAGGGGGGTTATTACAAAATTTTAAAGTTACCAAGGGCTATTGGTAATCTTTTAAGTTAAGGGGATGTTTTTTCATCCTTTGATGGGGTAAAATTGCCATTTCAACTTGAGAGGGATATTTTTTGCTAATAAAAAAATACAGGGTTTTTTTGCTAATAAAAATATACATATTTTTTAGTTAGGCAAAACATAAGAGGAGTTGTTGAATTTCACTCATTACAAAAGGGTAAATTTGTCTTTAAGAAAATAAATTATTTTAACTTAAATTTTAAGAGGACACGTGTCACCAAAATAAATGATATCTCATGTGCTCCCCATCCCTCAAAATCTCATTTTAGACGGACCCAGGTCACTATGCAAATGAATGCCCAAAAAGAAAAATTAAAGAACAAAAGGAAATTCTAAAAGTAGCAGAGTTAAGAAGTCTAGAACCAATTGAGTATGATATATCAGATATTGAAGAAATATATATATATATATATATATATATATATATATATTATTTACCGATTCAGATTATGAGACAGAAGAAAGTCATGAGACAGAATTATCTACAGAATCAGAATAGAATAAACCCAAATTCTACTTTTATAAAGGTAGAACTAAAAGGATATTATTATTCAACATATATTAATATTGGTGCTAGTATTAATTTTGCTTCTAAAAATATAAAATGATTATTTTGGAGAGAAACAAAAAGACCAGTAAGAATTATGATAGCTGATGGAAGTACGCATAAGATAGAATTATCAAGTTATTTTAATAAAATAAAAATTATAGATAAGACACCCCATATATTCATGTTACCATCACTCTACAGGCAAGAATCATGATTTGATATTATTCTAGAAAACAATTTTCTTAGATTATACCATTCCTTTATACAATGGTTAGAACATATAGAGCTAAAAGCACCAATAGGAAAAATGATAAAAATCTCGATCATAGACAACCTTGAACGAACAAAATTAAAGATATTACACACTCTTAACGAAACATTATTTACCAAAACAAGCATTGAAAAAGAAGTAGAAAATCTTTTAGAAGAAACTTGCTCAGAAGACCCGCTAGATGTAAAATGAAGAACAAATAACTATAGAATTAAAAGATCCAAAACAAGAAGTAAATGTACCAAATAGGATACCCTATTCAAAGAGAGATATAGAAGAATTTACAAAAGATTTTAATGAATTATTTGAAAAAAAAATTAATAAGAGAAAGCAAAAGTAGACATGTTGCTCCAGCATTCTATGTAGAAAACCATAATGAAATAAAACGAGAAAAAAGAAGAATGGTAATAAACTACAAAAATGTTGGTCCCAAAAGTGGTCAATGAGGTCTAGAGGGGGGGGGGGGGTGAATAGACCTCTGAAAACTTTAAAACTTTTTCTCTAACTTTTCAAATCAGCAGACTAAGCTGATCTAGATTTGTAAGACTACTAAGCTGATGCGCACAAAGCTTTATCAGCAGAGTTGACCACTCATCTGATTTTCACTCAGCTGATTTCAGATGTTAAATCAGAGTTTTTAGAAACTAGTTGGCAGCGGATTTGTCAAGTGTTTTTCAACCAAGCTGTTCTTCTTTAAGTTTTCTCACTCAAAAGATTTTGTCCCCAGTTTTACAACTCCTTTTAAAATCTTTTGGTTAAATCGTATGTTTGAGTTCTTTGATAAGTATACAAAGTATAACAGTAAGTAATTCAAACACACAGGATTTTTATAGTGGTTATATGGATGAAAATCCTTTAGTCCACTCTTCCAAGTCACACAGATCTTGGGTTATACTAGAAAACACAAAGTAATCAAGTATACAATGCTTGCGCTGATCAACAAATGAAAAGCCACAAGTGCGCTGTAAGAAATCACACAGAAATCCTACACTCCGAAGCTAGATCACTCACTTAGACGGATCTACACTCCTCACGCTATTTTCAGTACAGAAGATCATTCGGAAATCCTATACTAGGAAGCTATATCACTCACAAAGATGGATATACACTCCTCTCTTTTACAGCTGAAAGTCACTCAGACAGACAACTAAGTTCTCTGTTCTTCAACGAAAAGCTTTGTCAACAAATGACTTCGGCTTGTGATCAGATGACTCAACTGATGGATCTCGCTCTTAGGATATGATCTTGAATAATGCAAGCTCTCTTTAGATCTTCAGTTATGTCTTCTATTTATACTCTCAGATTTTGAATTTCTGCCCGTTGAAGGTTGGCAGGAATCTACAGTCCTTGAGTTCTGGTCCTGACACGCGGAACGGCTCCCTGCAACTGTTGCACTGTACACTCTGCTGTACGGATGTCTACTTTATGTCAGTCGCATTTAATGCACTCAGCTCTTAGCTGGTTCCCGTTGATAAGCTTCCTGACCGTCTTCACTCTGCTGGTGGAAGTACTCTGCTGATGATCACTTTGCTGATCACTCGGCTGATGGCTTCTCGGCTGATTCAAGAATGAACACATCTATCTTGACTCGGCTGATAATACCCATCTGATATCCCACTTCGCTGATTCGGTCACATAGCGTTCAGACCATGAGATAGGTTTCACTAAGCTGTTCAGTTCTTAGTTGATGACTTCCAGATTACCGTTTTTGTCATCTTCAAAACCTTCTCCAATATTAACCAACAATTTCCCCCTTTTGATGATGACAAAACCTTCAACTAAGAACCAATCTTAAGTCTTCAGATTTAGTCTTCATGCCTTGCGATGGAAATTCTTTTGGTCCGATACAACTTTTTTAAAAAGTACCACTTGCATGTGATGGTTCTTTTTCCCTTTCTGATCTTCTGCTTAAAGGGTTCTTAGTTGCATCCATCTTCCCCCTTTTTGTCATCAACACCAAAACTTTAATTGCATCTTTTCTTCTCCATTTTATCCTTCCCCTTTTTAGGATTTGTGATAACTTCTTTTCCATAAGATTGCAAACTTGTGTGCTGAAGATAGGTGGGTAAGCACTTGGATGATCGAGGTAGTCTTCGTTGCCGTTTATCACTCCAGCTAGAAAATTTCCCCTTAACTTCAAGAGTTTTTACCACTTGATACCACTTGTGGTCTGATTCCACTTGTAGTCTGATGCTACTTGTAGTCTGATACTACTTGTATGGATACAAATCAGATTAGTCAGCTGATATCACTTGTTGATGTGATAGCACTTGCTGATACCACTTGGTGTAGTACATTCTTGAAAATCACTTGGCTGTTGAGTTCCAGTCAGTTGATAAGAAGCAGTCTTCTGATAGCTTCACTTTGACTTATTGACAACTTCATCTTTTATTTAGGAGTACCGCTAGTCGTACACGTTCCCCCTAAGTTCAAGAATTCGTGGTCAAGTAGTCTGATGAGAGTTTCTCTTCAAAGACACTCAGCCGTTGAATTCCAGTAAGCTGTTCTGGGTTAGTCTTTTGATAAGTTCCCCCCTCAACTTATGTATTCAAAATCAACAAACCAAATTCTGTTGTCACATGGTTGACTGATACCACTTGAATGGTGATACCACTTGTTGCAAATAGTTGATGGTCTCTAATGCCACTTGGTCTCTGAAACCATTTGTTAATCTTTAATAATCTTCAACTTTTCAACAAACTCACGTTCCTTGAAATCTCCAAATGTAGAGTCTACCACTTGAAATATACCAATTTCTGATACCACTGATTTGATACCACTTGCTGGTACATGCTTGTTGGTGAGACTACTTGTTGAACTTGGTGAAATTTGCAAGGCAGTCAACTCATCTTTGTCATCTCACATGTGTTTCACCTGCAAAACAGATGACTGTTTTTGGTACCCCTTGTTTATTGGGTCCAGCATGGTTAGTGTAACCTTTAACATGTGATGATCTAGTGACTTATGTTTTATCATGATAATACCACTTGTTGGTACTTGATACCACTTGTTGTTTTTCAACATTTGTTGGTCATGATTAAAACATAGCTCATAAGCAAGGTAAGATGCATGAAATATGTGATAAGCATGCATATTGAAATGAGGATGGCAATCAGCACAGTGAACATGATCAGCATGATAATATGAATAGGCATAAAGCATGTTGATATAACAGTTATCATAATGTGATTCAAATTCTTGCCAAATAATTCATTTTAACCTCAATTTCTTACCTGAGTTATTTGATAACTCTCCTTAGATTTAGCAGACTTGATACCATTTTAATTTTACTCCTATCAGCAGCCTATTTCAGCTTACTCGGCTGATGAGTTTTAGTAGTCTGATTTGTCTTAGGTAGCTTACTAGGTTTTCTAACCTATTGAGCATCAGTAGACTTGTTCTCTTAAGCCTCTGATTTTGTTTTTAGAGAATGATGCAATTACTTCTTTCAGATTTATTTATATTTTCAAAACAGATTGCATACTCAGCTTTTAGAGTTTCATTCTCATGCTCAAGCTTTTTGATAGTCAGCTGATTCTTGAGGTTTTTCAACCTGAAGTTTCAGTGATCTGATTTGCTCTTTTCAGCAGAGTCATCTCTTCATTAAGCTTGGCGAATGCACAAACAGTATTTGAATTTGAAATTCAACATTTATTCAATCGATTCAAATAGTGCATTACATTAATCAGTAGAAGTTACCCCAATTTTCAGAATCATCAAATTCTATAGCAGTTAAGCATATGGTCTCGGGTACTTCGTCAAATTCTTTATCAGACAACTGAGGGTCTGAATAAGATGTGCGGGAGTTTATTAGCTTTGCTGCATCAGCTAACTTTGATTTGCTCTTACTAAGCTTACGCTCCTTTTTAGCACGCTTTTTCTTTTCAGCAAACTTCTCAGATGATGAGGTTGGATGGTCTTTTATCAAGAGCCCATACTCCTCTTCATGGTAGTCTCTAAGTTTTGCTTTGGAGGAATCCCTGTTTTCCTGAAAATGATCAGAAGAAGATGAAGTAGCATTTTTATATTTTAATTTCATTTTCTTCTTGTAGAACTTCTTGAAATCATTTAGCAGCAGGGTAACGTCGTCAGCAGTGTATCCCTTTTCTGAACTCAGCACAGTCTTCTGTTTTGACTTGTCTGCTGATTTTCTTAACTTGTCTGACGCCATTAGAGCAGCAGTAGGGTCTGAACTGGTTGACACTTCTAATCCCAATCTTGGCATATGATACTCATACGCTTTGAGAGATGAGAACAGTTCGGAAAGAGAAATCTTCTCTAAATCCCTTGATTCTTCCATGGCTGTCACCTTCATGTTGAATTTAAGTGGCAAGGCCTTGAGAACCTTTGCGGTGATCTCTTTGTTCGAAAATTCTTTACCAAACCTTAGAACTTCATTCAGAGCTTTGGTAAATCTGGTATCCATAATCGTTTCACCAGACTTCATTTTGAAATTTTCAAACTCCTCAAGAGCCACACTGAGCTTGTGTTCTTTGATCGCGTCGTTTCCTTCGCTTAGCCCGCAGACTTTATCCCACATCTCCTTGGCAGTTTTGAGATGCTTGATCTTCTGGAAATTTTCTTCGTCTACAGCTCTGAACATGATGAACTTCGCCTTTTTATCAAGGTTTACTAATTTGTTTTCTTTAGGTGTCAGCTCATCCAGCTCTTTGTCAACTATCTGATCTGGTTGGCCAGCAACCTTCACAGTCTTCTGGAATCTGAATGGTCCTTTTGTAATACATGTAAACATGTCATCATTATAAGCAGCAAGAAAGATTTCCATTCTGATTTTCCAGTTTTCAAAGCTCATAAGACCAATGTGAGGAACATGGTTTATGGCATCCATTTTTCAAAAAGTTTTGATTTTCAAAATATGCTCTCTTTTTGAAAAATTTGAAAAACACACTTTGGATCAAGCTCGTTGATCAGACAGCTGATTCAAGATAAACCACCTACCCTGATGCTACTTGATGGTATCAGGTAAATTACCAGAGCAACCTGCTCTGATACCACTTGTTGGTCCCAAAAGTGGTCAATGAGGTCTAGAGGGGGGGGGGGGGGGGGGGTGAATAGACCTCTGAAAACTTTAAAACTTTTTCTCTAACTTTTCAAATCAGCAGACTAAGCTGATCGAGATTTGTAAGACTACTAAGCTGATGCGCACAAAGCTTTATCAGCAGAGTTGACCACTCATCTGATTTTCACTCAGCTGATTTCAGATGTTAAATCAGAGTTTTTAGAAACTAGTTGGCTGCGGATTTGTCAAGTGTTTTTCAACCAAGCTGTTCCTCTTTAAGTTTTCTCACTCAAAAGATTTTGTCCCCAGTTTTACAACTCCTTTTAAAATCTTTTGGTTAAATCGTATGTTTGAGTTCTTTGATAAGTATACAAAGTATAACAGTAAGTAATTCAAACACACAGGATTTTTATAGTGGTTATATAGATGAAAATCCTTTAGTCCACTCTTCCAAGTCACACAGATCTTGGGTTATACTAGAAAACACAAAGTAATCAAGTATACAATGCTTGCGCTGATCAACAAATGAAAAGCCACAAGTGCGCTGTAAGAAATCACACAGAAATCCTACACTCCGAAGCTAGATCACTCACTTAGACGGATCTACACTCCTCACGCTATTTTCAGTACAGAAGATCATTCGGAAATCCTATACTAGGAAGCTATATCACTCACAAAGATGGATATACACTCCTCTCTTTTACAGCTGAAAGTCACTCAGACAGACAACTAAGTTCTCTGTTCTTCAACGAAAAGCTTTGTCAACAAATGACTTCGGCTTGTGATCAGATGACTCAACTGATGGATCTCGCTCTTAGGATATGATCTTGAATAATGCAAGCTCTCTTTAGATCTTCAGTTATGTCTTCTATTTATACTCTCAGATTTTGAATTTCTGCCCGTTGAAGGTTGGCAGGAATCTACAGTCCTTGAGTTCTGGTCCTGACACGCGGAACGGCTCCCTGCAACTGTTGCACTGTACACTCTGCTGTACGGATGTCTACTTTATGTCAGTCGCATTTAATGCACTCAGCTCTTAGCTGGTTCCCGTTGATAAGCTTCCTGACCGTCTTCACTCTGCTGGTGGAAGTACTCTGCTGATGATCACTTTGCTGATCACTCGGCTGATGGCTTCTCGGCTGATTCAAGAATGAACACATCTATCTTGACTCGGCTGATTATACCCATCTGATATCCCACTTCGCTGATTCGGTCACATAGCTTTCAGACCATGAGATAGGTTTCACTAAGCTGTTCAGTTCTTAGTTGATGACTTCCAGATTACCCTTTTTGTCATCTTCAAAACCTTCTCCAATATTAACCAACAAAAAAGATGAATGATGCCACCATAGGAGACGCACATAAGCTACCTCGAAGAGATTCAATAATGGAAAAATAAAAGGAATGACTTGGTTTAGCTCTTTAGATGCTAAATCTAGGTATTATCAATTAAGATTGCACGAAAATACAAAACCACTAACAGCATTTACTTATCCTCCGGAAAAATACTATGAATGGAATATATTACCATTTGGGTTAAAACAAGCACCTGGAATATTTCAAAGATATATGAGTAAAAACTTAGAAGGATTAGAGGAAATATGTCTTGTATACATAGATGATATTTTAATATTCAGTAATACTTCTAAAGAAGATCATTTAAGAAAAGTAGCAATCATACTCAAAAGATGTAAACAAAAAGGTTTAGTCCTAAGTAAAAAGAAAGCACAAATAACAAAACAAGAGATTGAATTTTTTGGAACAATAATAAAGTCAAATGGAGAAATTGAATTACAAAAGCATGTTTTAGAAAAATTACACCTATTCCCAAATAAAATCGAAGATAGAAAGCAATTACAAAGGTTTCTAGGATGTTTAAATTACATATCCGAATTAGGATATTTAAAAGGATGTGCCAAAGAAAAGAAAAAATTACAAGAGAAAAGAAGTACTAAAAAACAATGGTTTTGGGATAAAGAAGATAGTAAAATAGTTGAACGAATAAAACATATCTCGAAAAACTTACCAAAGCTATATAATCCAACTTCCAATGATTATTTAATAATAGAGACTGACGCATCTGACGAAGTATGGTCAGGATGTATGAAGTGTATACAAACAAAAACACAACAGCATGAAGAAGTTAAAGAATCAGAAGTATGTAACTTAAACGATGAAATCAGCTCTACGAGCAAAAGCATACATGATACCGTATGTAACTTAAACAATGAAATCAGCTCTACGAGCAAAAGCATACATGATACCGATATATTATTTATGGAGAATTTAGCAATCAAAAGTCCAGAATTCTGTGCAGATATATATCCGGAACGTTTTCTGAAACAAGAAAGAGGTATCCCATCCATGAGAAAGAGACACTAGCATGTTTAAGAACATTTAAAAAAATGAGAATTGATCTGTTACCCAAAGAATTTGAGCTTAGAACAGATTCAAATATCTAACCGGATTCATTAGATATAAACTACAGGCCAATTACAATCAAGGACGACTAATAAGATGGCAACTTGAACTAAGCAGATACCCAGCAAAAATAAAATATATAAAAAGTAGTAATAACATTATTGCAGATACATTAACAAGAGAATTCGCATCAGGATAAAATATCTAAATTATGGAAGGAGCAATAGCAACACTGAAGAACCAAGCGAAGCAGATAAAAGGAAACATTGAGGCAAAAATTCGTGAATTACAAGAATTGGAAAAGGCTATACAATCCCTAGATACAAGTTACAAACCATCAGAGATTAGCATGCTAAGCGTGGTGGACGAAGCAAAAGCAAAAGCAGAAAAAACAGAAGAAAAATCCGAATCAAAACTAGAAGTTCTATCAGATATCAAATTCAGGAAACATCTTCATCATCATCATCATCAAGGAAGTACTATGTCATCTTCAATGGACCAGCCAAATGAGCAATCTTTGATGAATGGAATAAAGCATCACTATACATTAATGGCCACAAAGGAATCATTCATAAGGCATACAAAACTATGGCGGAAGCAAAACTTGCAGTCGAAGGAAACAAAGCGATCTCAGAAGTAGAAGTTTAAGCCCAACCATTCAAATCAGCATTAGTCAAACCAAAAGCAACAATGTCAGATCAACCATTTTCTTCAATGAAGGTACTCGGAAAAATAACGAAGTTGACACAGGTACCCACAAGACAGGAACACATGCAGCTCAAACAATTAAATAAGGAAGATTTTCAAGAATACTTGAAAATGCTATACAATTGGACGGAGGAAGATATGACAAAATTCTTTTACCTAACTGAAAAAAGCATAACAGGACCTAAAGCAGTCATCATCAGTGGAGCAAGTCCACTAATGACGTATAATTTTTTCCAATATGGATTAATCAATACAATATACATTGACGAAAGCAACACTATTCTCCAAGAATCAGTCATGGAATCCAACAAACAGTGAAAAATTATCGAAAATATTTTGGTAAGGATAGAGAAATATATTTAAAAATATATAGCTCATATCCCTACTTTAATGAACAAGGTGAAGTACAAGTGCCATCTTATTCACTTATTTACATGGGAGTATCTAATGGGACATATCCAGTTCATGATCAACTAGTTAAGGAAAATAAAGGAAGTCATCAAGTCATAAATAGCGGATTAATCTATGAAATCGTTTCCATGTTACAACGATTAACCGAGGAATCAAAAATTAAATTAAATTATAAAATTGAAACCACAATGATATATTTAAATTTTAAGGATAAAATCAAAATTGAAGAATTTAAAACATTCATGGATTTTGAAGAAGACATTATGAAGGTACAAGGAGTATTCAACAAATTATCCGATGAAGAAAAACTCCAGATATGTGAGACATTGAAGGATTTCAAGGCTCACAAATGCAATCATTGCATGGATGAATCCAATGGAGAAGAAACAATAATTGAAGGATAAAAATATCAGCAGAAGAAGACAAGAGTGTCGGAAAGAAAATCTGAATAAATCAATTATGTAATCTTTACTTTTGGAAAATAGTAGGATCCAATGTAAACAGTCATGTGACTTTACTATTCTGTAGGACCTACTGTTGAAAAAGTAGTAGGATCAAATGTAAACAATTATGTAACTTTACTATTTTGTAGGGTCTAGAATAGATCCTTATCACCTCATGTGATCTGGATGAGTGGAGGAAAAAAAACAGCTTCCCCCTCCTATAAATAATGATGTTTAGTTCAGTTGTAAGGTGTGCGAAAATTAATAAAAGAACTTTGCTTCTAAATTTGCTCTCAAACATAAAATCTTGAAGTTGTAACAAACTTCTGAATATGGTTTTGTTTTTACAAAAAGAAATCAATCATATCTTATCTACAAAGATCCCAAATACTATCAACACGAAGCTCTAAACTCAAAATCAACCAAGAACATATCAGGTATGTATGATTTAGATTTAATTTCAAGAAATCAATTTCTACAGTATCATATATTAGGAGTTATAAATAGAACACAAATTGTTTCGATACTCATAGATACAAGAGCCTCTATATCACATGTTTATCCAAGATATATAGTAGCTAGATCTGCAGCACCACTGGTTGTTATAGATACAATAAAAGGAGATAAAGCATGTAATGAAAAAACTATTGTAGAACTTATGTTTCATGAAGAATTAAGATTTCGTCTTACTATGTATATAGATGAAAGTGATACAGGATCAGATATACTATTAGGTACTGATTTTTTAGAACAAATAAGATATGAAATTCATTCACAACATATACAAATAGGAGAAATAAAAATACCAAGAATAAAATTACCTTATTATGAAATAAAAAATAAAATATGAGTTCATCAATAGAAGAATTCGACAGACATACACAATTATTAGAACAAGAAGAAACACTTGGAATATTTTCAGTTCAATCAATTATTGAACATAAAATAGAAAAAACTAAAAAGGCAAAATTAGATCTAAAAGAAGGACAACACTTTAATAAATCTATTTTTGAAAAAATAAAACGAAAAAATATTATCTATCATGGTTTATTTATCCAAGAAGTACCAATAGATATAAAAATCACCAGAGGAACCATTGTAATTCCCATAATTGATAGTGAACAAATAGCAGCTACAATAGAAAAAATTTGAAACAAAGAAGACATAAATAAAATAGGATATATTCAAATTGCTACGATACAAGTGTTGATAAAATCAACTTTTAAAGAAGGTATTAATTCACCAATAGCTTTAATAGCTTACGATCGAAGAATTAAAGATACTCATGATTCAGTTTTAGGAATAACTATGGGAAACCTAGCATATAAAACACTGAAGTTTAATCTAGGAACTAAATATGCAATTCCTTTATCTAAATTAGATAATAGTATTAGTTTAGGATACAAATTTGCAATAGAATAATTAATGGAAGAAGGAGATCAACCATTTAGCCTAACATGTATGGTAGAATATGCTTTAACAAATAGTCATCATAGTATAAATTTCTTAGATCAAGAATTTTTATATAAATTATTTGAAGGAATAGCACAGATAAAAAAATCACCAATGAAAGAAATAGCAATAGAAGGAACTAGTGACCAAATTAGACGATCAATATCGTTTAGATAACCTAACATAAAACAATTACCTCTAGAAAAACCCAAAAATCTAATAAACCCAGTAAATAACGAAGATAGTGAAAAATCCGAAGAAGATAGTGAATATACAAAATTAGAATAGAAAATTTTGGATTTAGGCAAATATTTAGAAGAAAAATTATGAATAATAAACCCGAAAATAGTGGTAAAGATATATCAGATTTAGTTATATACTACGAAAAAAGATTAGAATATTTAAGATAAACATCGATTAGCACTAAAATATATAAAATAAATAAAGAAACTATAAGAACAAAGATAAAAGAGGCCAAAGATTCATGTAAAGAACACATTTCCACCGAAAAACAAACATCCACTGCCTCTGACCAATTTTTGGTATCAGAGCCGAGTAACGAAAAAATGGAGAAACATTATAAGTCATTAGTTCATATATTTTCATTTAGCAGGAACAAGAGGCCAAACAAATGTTTATTGATTTGGAAGGTAAAGCATCTCCTTTTGAACATTGTTGGCCTCTACTGATGGACGAGCCTAAGTGGCGCGAAAGTCTTTCGAACAAAAAACATAAAAGTAACAATGTCAATGAAACTATCAATTTAGGGGATAATGATGAACCATCAATTAACACAGAGAGACCAATAGGGACCGTAGCAGCTAAAAATCCCATGTTATAAATAAGATTCTTAATAGTGTAATTAGTTGCAGGAGGACGCCCGTTAACAAGAGCGTCAAAGATAGGTGACCTTTGCAGTACATTTATATCATTAAGTGATCCAGACAATCCAAAGTAGGCATGCCAATCCAAAGATCATATGATGCTACAGCTTTCAAAATAATGGTCGGCGTATGACAATGACCAGTGTACATACCCTTCCAAGCAGTTGGTTCCATTCCCAGTGCATACAATCAATACTTCCAAGCATCTCGGGAAATCCACGTTCCTCATTTTGTTGTAACAAATCGACTTACATCGTCTTGATTTGGCGCCCTTAAGTACCTCTCACCAAATATAGCTATAACTGCTTTCACGAAGGCTCGTAAGCTCTCCATTGATGTACATTCACCAATTTTTATGTATTCATCCAAAGAATCGGCTGAATATCCGTATGCTAGGATCCTCATTGCCGCAGTTATCTTCTGAATGGAAGAGAGCCCGGGATCTCCAACGGCATCTTTTTTGAGTTGGAAATAAGGATCATGGGCTACTACACCATCCACGACATGGAGGAACAAATTCCGGCTCATTCGAAACCTACTTCTGAAACGACTTTCGGGGTAAAGAGGATTGGGACTGAAATAGTCATTCCAAAGATTGTTATGGGCTTCAGGATGATTTCGACCATAAAATTTGCGACCCACAACATAACCACGATGGCCGCGTTGTCCTCTCCCTCGAATTTGTTCATCTTTTGCCTCTCTCATGGCAAATAATTCATCAAGCTCTTCATCTGAATCAGAGTTGAAATGTACGAAATCTTTCAATATTTCAGAGCTTGAACTTAAAAATCCATTGTGGAGGATTGTGAGGAGAATTGAATTTGAAGTTTGTGATGAAAAATATCAGAGTTAATTAAATTTGTATGAGAGAAATGTGATTATAATAATTAAGAAACTCATCATATTTATAGATGAAATTCTAGTCTTCATTTTCCCGCTTATGTGAAGTTTCAAATTTCAAATTTGAAATTTGAAAATTTTCGCTTATGAAATTTCCTGCTTATTAGAAATTTCAAATTTGAAATTCCCCTATTATTTATAAATTTAAAAACTTTTCATATTTTGAAGATTGATTTCTCCAGATTTCAAAATTTGAATATCCCTCTTGATTTATATTTTTCAAATTTTGAATTTTTCAACTTCAACTTCAAATTTTATATTCTATTTATTAATAAATTGAAAAATCTTATGGGAAAAAAATTAATAAACCAATTTATAAAACTAATAAATTATTTAAAAAAAATAAATATTCACTTTGCATACCCATGCATTGGAGTGAAATGCTTTTATAGGATATGCAAAACACTATTTAGGTATGCATAATACATTATCCATACTCAATTTTGCATACTACCATTTCGGTTGCTCTTAAGGGTGCAACCCCAATGCAGGGATGTGAATGGGGATGCAAAGCCCTAACTGTCAATTTACATCTCCAATTTACAGTTTTTTACACTCCAATGCAAGTTTGTAAAAGAGTTTCTATTTTAGAAATTGTTCTTTCTGGATGCATATATAGTTATTGAGGAAGAGAGAGAAACTGAGAATGGAAAAATAGGAGGGAAGACAAAAACCTGACAATCTTACCGTTGCTTGAGAAAATTGAGCCGTTGAGAAATTGCCATTAAATACCCATCTTCTTCTACCTTCTTCTCCAGACAATTTTTTCCATAATTCTTGTAAATTTCGAGCAAAAAAACAATTGGGAGAAATTATTTATATCATAGGTTGGAGAAAGATTGAAGATATTTGGGGGAAGAAGTCGTGAAAGCGTTGAAATTATGTAAGATATTTATGGAGATTATTTGTTATTAGGCTATTAATTCTTCTTGGGCTATTAATTAAACTTGAGTTACTTATATTGGGCTACTATACATGGTTTGGCTTTACTAATTTTGGATGAAATTTATTATGAATTGGAATAATTCTTAGTTCTAATTTATTAATTAAGGTTTTAGTTATTTTATATTGTGATTTGTTAATATCTAAGTTTGACAATTATTATCTTGTGATTTATTTATTAATTTTAATTTTGATTTTTTTTATAGATGGCATAATTAATTGTATTTATTGTTTACTTAGAGATATGGCTTATTACACATCTTTGATGACGGATGATAATCTAGAATTTGATGAAGATATTGTTGATCCCAAGTGGTCAGATGAGGTCTAAAGGGGGGGGGGGGGGGGGGTGAATAGACCTCTGAAAACTTTCAAAATTTTCTCTAACTTTTCTTATCAGCAGAGTAAGCTGATCAAGAACTAGTGATACTACTTCACTAATTGCGCACTTAGCTTAATCAGTAGAGTTGACCACTCGTCTGATATAACTTATATGATTCAAATATAATCAGAGTTTGAAATACTTGTTTGCAGCGGATATATCAAGTGTTTTTCAACAAGTTGTTTTCTTACTTAAAAGATTTTAACCCCAATATTTAAACTCCTTTTAAAATCTTTTGTTAAGTTCGTATGTTTGACGTCTTTTGAAAATATGCAAGTAATAATGCAGTAAACAAACACACATAATTTTTATAGTGGTTATATAGACAAGAATGTCTTTTAGTCCACTCTTCCAAGTCACTTAGATCTTGGGTTATACTATAATCACTAAGTTTACAGTATACTCTGCTTGCGCAATTCAACAAATAAAAAGTTATATGTTGCGTCGTCACCAGATACGATCAGTAGAGGTCAGTCGCCAACTTCAAGCCGACTTAGTCGAACATGCATGGGCAACATACGGTCCAACTGGTGGTCGTATCTAAACGGAATTTGGCCACATGTAATCGTATTTATTTAGATGTCTCAAGTTTCAATATATAAATTTTAGGGTTATATCGTATTTAATTTAAGAATTTGTATCTAAGATTCCATAAATCGTATTTAATTTCATATTTGTACGTTTTGTAATATCCCGTATTTTTAAATTAACGTAAAATGAATTCAAATTGATTTAATTTGGTTAAGAATTAGAAGAAAATGTATTTATTGTTGTAAGTGGTATTCAATTGAACTTTACAAATAAAATAAAGTATCAACTATGTTCAAGTACTGAAGTGAAGGTTTTATGCAACTTAGAGGACTTAATCGATCAAGTAAAAGTTTAAAGAGTCAATTAATTTTTTATGGACGTAAAAAGTATGTTATCGGGACTTTGGGGTTAATACCCCACTATTATAAACGTAAGGACCTAATTAACATTTTATAACATATTAATCCTATTCATATTTATTCTATACTTATACCTTTTGTGAAAGAAAAGGAATTAAGGGAATAATTATCGCATCCCAAATTAAGTTGGGTCTTTCTAAAATAAGATTTTATGGAACATAGGTGTACATGAGATGTCCTATCTCAACAACTAAAAAAAATCAACAACAAATCTGAACCACAAGTTTTGGTCAAAATGTCCAATGATGACGTGGCATCGGACATTTAGAAAAAATAAACATATGTTAAATTACATACTAACCCTTTAATTAATATGTTTAAAAATTTCTCCCTTATCTCTAATTAATTTCATCTCTTTCCCAAAAAAAAAATCTCAAGTAATCAAAATTTTATACGAAAAAAATCTCTCAAGTAATCAAATTTTTATACGAATTGACAATTAAGACCATCAATATAAGATCATTTAAAATATTTTTAGGGGAAAATGCACTTTACACCCCCTCTCAAAGTTACATATTTTTAACTTTACCACCAAAAAGTATAAATTAAATATGCACGTATAAAATCAGTTGCACTTTTTCCCTCAAATGATTTTAAGCCAATTCCGTTGACCCAAAAACATAGATATGCATCTCACTTGTGTATTTTAAGGGTAAATTAGTTTCAACATCGATTTTTCGCCCAAATATTTTACTGACGCGCATTTTTCCCTCTCTCTTTACAAATAATTTTTTTTCTACTTAACTTTAGATTTTTGGTTCACAAGACATGAGTCAAGTATGAAGCGATGTGACTAATTTACCCTTTGAAAATTCATGTGAGGGGCACATGCATATTCTCCGTCAAACAAAAATTGCATAAAATCATTTGAGGGGGTAAAGTGCAACTAATTTTATTTTTCAGGGGGGTAAAATGTTTATTTGTACATATGGGTGGTAAAGTGCCAAAACATGTAACTGTTGGGGATAAGATTTTTGTCAACTTTTATTTGATATCAGATTCATAAATCATATGGAGAATTTTGTCAATTTTTTCAAAAAAAAAAATGGGGAGGAGGGGGTGTATTCCCAATTTTTAAAGTTACCAGGGATTATTGGTAACCTTTTAGGTAATAGGGATGTTTTTGCATTGTTTGGTGGGGTAAAATTGTCATTTCGACTTGAGAGGGGTTTTCTTTGTTAATAAAAAAAGTACAAGGTTTTGTTGCTAATAAAAATAACATAGGTTTTTTTACAGTTAGACAAAACACAAGGGGTCTTTTGAATTCACTCATTAAAAAGGATAAATTTGTCTTTAAGAAAATAAATTATTTAAAGTTAAATTCTAAGGGGACATGTGTCACCAAGATAAATGATATCTCATGTGCTCCCCATCCCTCAAAATCTCATTTTAGACAGACCCTAGTGACCTTCTTCCTTACATTACCAACATTCACATTTCTTTTTTCCTTCAGGACAATATTTTTTATTTTGCTTTTTTCTAAAGAATCTTTCTGGTTTTTTATAATATTGTTTTTTATATTTTTGAAGAGGTTGTTTTTGCCATTTATATTTTTTATTATATGTTTTATAATGTTTTCTTTTATATTCTTTACACCCATACTATTGTGGCACTCTCGGGTTACCTTCACAACAAACCTTGTTAACTTGTTTTACTAGTTTTGTTTCATTTATTTGTGTACATTTTTCTATTATATATTCTCTTCCTGTGAAAATTGCTCCTCTTAAAGTGTCTGCTACAGTTCCATTTTCTATCCTTTCATTGAACCTATCTAGACAAACTTTATTTACTGGATATGGTAGTTTTATTAATAATAACTTTTTCATATATTCTTGATTTTCAGGTTTTAGCCTATAATAATTTTTTGAAAATTCACAAACATAATTTTCATATTGACACATATCGCATATTATCATGCTATTTAAATCAGTGTTTTTAAAACCGGACCAAACCGGCCGGTTGACCCGGTTTAACCGCTAGCCGGTCCCCAATCCGGTCCGATTTACCACTAAAAATCAGTCTCCTAATTAACCAGTTCGAACCGGTAAAACCGGCTCCAAAACCGGTAAAATCAGTGAACCGGTAAAACCAGTGAACCAGTGGTTCACTTAATTTTTTTTTTGTTTTTTAAATTTAGAGATTTTTTGTTATTATTATTTATTTGAACTCTTGTTTAACATTTAATAGAATTACATTATATACTTTAATTGGAATAACATTCATTATTTTAGTGTTTTAACAATCAATGAGGAACAATCAATGCAATATTACAATGTTTTTTACATAAAGAAGTACATAACCATTTTCTCATTATTGTGAATAATATTATTTTGTGTATGAAATTATGCAAATCAATTACCATATACACATCAAGTTACAACAATAGAACCCAAATGAATAAGCCAAAACTTTGAAAATGTGATGAACTTTTAATTTTGTTGTCTTGTTTTGAATGTATGTATCTTTGAGGGATACTTGAGATTTATATTTTTGACATTGATCTTAATTTTTAAGACATTTTAATTATTTGCATGAAACAATAAAAATTTATATTGACAAAGAATGATAATTTTTTGAATTATAATTGTATTTTAGATAATCTAAAAATATATATATAAATATTACATAATAATAAAGTCACACCGGTTATACCGATCGAACCGATTGAACCAGTAACCAGTAGGGCTTCCGGTTCAATGACCGGTCCGGTTTTAAAAACACTTAAACCATGTTGCTATTTTGTTTTGTTTTTCTGTAACTTTTTCTGCATAGTTTATCTGGTCTTGACCAACAAATTCTTTCCATATAAGTGCTATTACTAACCTAGTAAAAAATTTCTACACTATTTTTACTTAATTCTTTGAGTTGATCAATGTATTTGTAATCGTTTAAATATTGGAAAACATTTCCCTTTGTTTTAAAAATCATATAATTCCATACATTATCCATCGACGCATTTTTAAATATATCATCTGTTTGTAGAATTAAGTTTACTTGATTTGCCCAATCTTGTATTAATTCTTCTGTATTTTTTTGCACAATCTATATTTAGTATTCCTTGTTTTATTTGTTGTAAATGAGGTGTATATTCATCTGGTAATTTTTGGAATCCTCCTTGTTTTCTTTGGTAGAAACCGTTTCTTTCTCTAAGATTTTCTGGATCAATGTCGGTCCATTCGAACCTATTAGACTTTCGTTTCTTATTATTTTCATTGTCTTGTTGTTCCTCTTTTATTCGACTACTTTCTCCTTTTTCCATATATGCAGGAATAGAATCATCTGATTCGTATACATAAATTACTTCATTATTATTTGTAAAATTTGTTTGTCTTTTATTTTGTTCCTCTTCAATTATGTTTATTTGTTCAATCATTTTTCGAATTTCCTCTATTTGTTCTTCCATTATTTTAGTAAATTCCTTGATGGTCGTAGTTCTCTAGATGAACTTAATATTTGATCTTGTTTGTTTATTAGAACTAAATCTTTAGTTTTCTCTAATTCGTAGATTAAATTTTTAATTTTTTCTTTAGGTATATTTTCTTTTTCTTTAAATTCATTATAGAATTCGTCAAAAATATTATAAATATCTTTTTTTTTAATATTTTATTTATTATAAATAATTGTTCTTTTAAATCAGCAATTTTGTTATACCTATTAATTGTTTGTGTAAATCTGCTACTTCTTCGGTTATACCCATTTAAATAATTTATTGGTCTGTTTTTTCTTTTTGAATTATCAAGGGACTTCTTTTGGAAATAGGGTTTATTTGGGAATATTTGCACAAGGTCATTTTTAGAATTTTGGTTTGTGGAAGGGTCATTCTTCACAGTTACTCCTCTCTTCTAAGTCTTCTTCAACAGAGACAGAGCAGGGCCGTCTTCTTCAAAAGAGACAGAGCAGGAGCCTAGGTCGTCTTTCTGATTTCTCACGTCCCTCTATCAATTTTTTATTTTATTACTTAAAAACCAGAAGATTTTGTGTATTTTGACTTGAAGAAGAATTGGTATTTAATGGCAAAAAATTGAACCAACGGCTATATCTCCTCCCACGAATCCTTTTCTCGGAAAATTGAAAAATAGAAATGTCTAGGTTTTGGAAACCAGGAACGGAGAAGCCTGTACTCGTGGACGATGAAGAAGGCGGCGTTTTGTTTTACTCCTCCCTCTCCTCCTCTTCAGGGTTTCTTTTCTAGCCCTACTTTTTTTTAAAAATTATTCTCCATTGATGAATATATATGTGATTAATTACAGATATGGGCATGCTAGCATTGAGAAACAGAGGCAGAGGCTCCCTGTGTATAAGTATAGAACTTCGATTCTTTACTTAGTGGAAAATCACGCAACCACCGTCATTGTCGGCGAAACTGGTAGTGGAAAAACCACTCAAATTCCTCAGGTCTCTTCTCAAGATTATTATTGCAAATAAACACATATATATTTGGTTTTTATCGACTATGTATTCCGGAATGTTCCTTGTATTTGTGTATAAAATGTTGTTAATGGCAATTTACCCTTTTGATTTGCATAGTGTACAATTATCCCCTGTGATTTGAAATGAACACTTTACTCCCTGTTATCTTTTAAATGTTTCACACAGCTTCCCTAACATTATTAAACTTAAAAAAATATGAATGACAAAACTACTCCTCTTATATGTGATACTTTACCCCAATGTTATGGTATGATAAATGTGGCACTTTACCCCATGTGTTATGATAAATGTTGCACTTTACCCCCTGTGACAAAAACATTTTTCATGCCCACTTGTAATTTCGGTGAGTGAGTTACACTCTCTGGTTGAAGGAGTTAAATTGCTCCTTTAAAATTTTCACAGGGGGTAAATTGCCCTTGTTCAAATCACAAGGGTAAATTGCCCTTTTTCAAATCACAGGGGGTAAATTGCCATTAGCTCTAAATTGTTTGTTGAACATATCTACTTCTGAGTATTGATTTTTGAATCTTCATTTGGGAACAACAAAATTTATTGAACTCTTCTTTTTGTTGGGTATTGATTCTTGAATTATATTTTGGAAAGTATGAAACGTTTTCTTGGCTGAATTATTCTTTTAAAAGGTGTATACTATGTTGTCTTGAACTCTTATTGTTTGTGGATATCGATTCTTGAATCCTTTTTTTATTTTTTATAATTGAAGTATATTTGGCTGATGTTTAATGAACAGTACTTGAAAGAAGCTGGATGGGCAGAGGGTGGGCGCATGATAGCATGCACCCAACCAAGGCGCTTGGCAGTACAGGTAAAATATTGGACTCTGCTTTTGTAGTTGCATATTGAAAGTGCTTTTTTAAGTGGCTAATTCTGTATTTTACTTAGTTATGTTTTGATGTGATTGAAAATGTACTAGACTTTTTCTTTTTTATATGTATAATATAAAAACTAAAAAGTTCATGTTTGGATTCAGAGTGTTGCTTCAAGAGTTTCTGAGGAGATGGGTGTCAAATTAGGCGAAGAAGTCGGTTACACAATTAGGTTTGAAGATATTACTAATGCTGTGAGTAGTTGTCGTTTTTTCTCAATCTTATTTTTCCATGTTGTTTTTTGTTTTAGTGTTTTCATTTATGTTTTCTCAGATTAGCACAAGTTATTGCTATCTATAAATATTGATGAGCACTAATTAAGACAAATTATATTCTGGCAGAACAGGATGTAACAAGGATTAAATTTTTGACAGATGGAGTTTTGTTGAGGGAAATGATGGATGATCCTCTTTTAAGCAAGTACAGGTGAGTATATGGACTCCCTCTGTAAATGCTATATATCTGCATGTACTAAATCTTTCTGTATTCTAATGTTGCTTTATTTAGTACAAAAATCATTTAGTTTAAGAACTGACTTTGCATAAACCAAATTTTTATTATGATGAAATAGCATATTGTAAGGGCACATGTAATCTTCTTGTTGAGTTCGGGAATTTTCTCTTATGGCTTTGTCTGAATATATTTCTCTATTCACAACCTTTTGGAAATACAGTGTCATCATGGTGGATGAAGCTCATGAACGGTCTCTCTCGACAGACATCTTGTTAGGGCTTCTGAAAAAGGTACATTTTGTTTGCACCTAATTAAGGGGTTATTATGCATTAAAAAAGTAATTAAGAGCTTATTCTTTGAACTATAAATGTTATTCTCTCTTATGATCTTATTGGCTACTTCAGATTCAACGACGTCGGCCTGAGCTCCGCCTTGTCATCTCATCGGCTACAATTGAAGCGAAATCAATGGCTTCTTTTTTCAATAACAGGTTTGTTCATGGCATCTGAATACTATATTAGCAATTATTCTAATTTATATTGCTTCACTGACATCAATTTTCCTTATTTGTATAATAAGTGTGATTTTCGAGACTCTGTTTGCTATATTGTTTATGTGTCAAGCATCTACAAGCTATAAAAAAACTAGAAAAGTGAAATTAGATATAACTCGATCTTATGTTTATTACACTTAAATCACTTCTTTGTTACTCTCGATATTTTCTAAGATTTGGTGGGGATTTGATAATACCATGTAGTGTTTTGTAGAACCGATTTTATACTTGATTAAGCGTGTTTTTTTTAAAAGTTAATAGCAGCTGTTAGCTGCTATATTATTCAACATCAGTTCAACTCTGGAGTCTAACCTATATCATGTTGTCACTGCTTGGAGAATGACGTATAAAAATGATTTACATGTTATATGTATATGTTTATGTATATTATATAACATTAGAAGAGATGAAATGCTGAAGCTCTTTTCCTTGTAATCATAGCAGTAGTGGATCTTTTTGTTGACAACTTGATCCTTTTCTAACTTCGTTTGCACTTTACTTATTTATTTTGGGAGATTGGATTGAGGTGTTCTTAGACTTTATTTGTTGATGACACCGTTGATATATGATTAAAATAATGCTCTAGTTTCCCAGTTCAGAAATATTGCTCGTTTCTTCATTTTGTATTTTTACTATTGTTTATGGTACTTTTTGAATTTGATCAAAATTAGCCGAAAGCGTCAAGAAGAGGAGCTTGGGCCAAGTAAAGAGCCTGCCATTCTGTCTGTCGAGGTATGTATCTTTTGGATTTCTGGTGCAAGTTTTTGTCTAATTATGGCTGTGATACTATTTTGTGAACTTGTAGGGTAGAGGATTTAATGTGCAAACTTTTTATGCTGAGGAACCTGTTCCAGATTATATACGAGCTGCAGTTTCAACTGTATCTTCTATTCACGATGAGGTATGCCCAACGCTGTAACTATATGTTCTTGTGTAGTTTGAAAGATTTTTAAATATTATATTATTGCATTCTTTTATTTTACCACCTTTTCTATAGCTGCATTCATTTGAGAATATCCATGCACAAAATATGCAATTTTTTTACCAACTTTTCTCTTTTGTGTTATTTTACTTTACTTGACAGCAATAATGAATGTTACTCTGAATGGGATTTTCGTTATGTAATTTATAGGAGCCAGTGGGAGATATTCTGGTATTTCTTACTGGGCAAGATGATATTGAGGCTGCTATTCAGATGCTTACAGAAGATACAGAAGTTACTAGAAAACCAGGTAGTTCATAAAGCTCGAATGGTTGAAGAACAATCACAAGTTTTTCTTAATGCAACTGTGGTGGCTATCACATTTTAGCCCAAAATTTTTTCTTTTAAAAATAAATTGATAATGTGTTTGAAATGAGGCCCAGGTTCTTATGGTTGTTGATGTCTAAGATATCCTTGTGTTACTGAACCATTCTATTTCCTGTATCAAGTGGATTTTGTTGTACACAGTTCATGTTAGATTGAAGAATAACTTCTACTGGCTATTATACTTGAGTTGAAATTTACATACTGGTTAATGCACAATTTTCATTGTTCATTTATTTTTGTATTTCCCTTTTGTTTGCTTGCAGGATTGTTTGTCTTACCTCTGTATTCTGGACTGCCACGTGCAGATCAGGTTTTGATTTTGTTTTTGGTTGTAATTAGTAACAAACACAGCCCGAGTCTTTTTAGATATTCTGAGATCAGATCTTTCTTATTTTCTGATATATTTGTAGGATCTTGTGTTTTCTCCCACTCCTCGTGGGAAGAGAAAAGTGATAATATCAACAAATATTGCGGAAACATCCTTGACTTTGGAGGTAAAAGCTTCACTTTGAAGGGAACATTCAAACAATTGTAGGAAGAAAGCTGATAATTGTGTCTTACCTTTTTCAATTTTTTGTCTCAGGGTGTTGTCTATGTTGTCGACTGTGGCTTTTCAAAGCAACGTTTCTATAATCCGGTATATATTCGCGAAACCCTTCTTGCTTTTCCAGATAAAGTTGTCGGTGTTTTATCTGCATTATGACCTTTTAATTTGTATTTTACTTTCAAATAGATGACTGATATCGAGAATTTGGTCGTGGCACCAATATCTAAGGCGTCTGCTCGACAAAGGGCCGGTAGGGCTGGAAGAGTTCGACCTGGAAAGTGTTACAGGTGACTGAACAAATCAGTAATATACCCTGAATATTTATTTTTGTTCTTATGCATGAAAAATTATCTTGTATGTCTAATAGTATTGCATATGTAGGAGCTTAAATGGAACGTGGAAAACCTATGAATATTAGTACTTTATCAATGACAATAAAAAAAACATTTCAATAGGTGACAGTGAGAGCACCGTGTCTCTATTGTTTAGTTTTTGGTAAAACTGCATTTTGATATAAGAGGCAAATATTTGTGTCTTGTGATGGATGGTTAAAGTTGAAAATTGTAGTAAAAACACAACAGAAGATAAGCTAAAGATGAATTATGAAGGCATCATTTGGATTTATGTGATTTTAGTAAGAAATGATATTAGCAAGCCCAGTATATTGCTTTCTAGAATCTTGATGTGCATACACTTTTTTTACTTTTTTTCATTTTCAAATAATCTTAATACCAGGAATCTTAATTTATGTATGGTATTTTTATTTCCTTAAATCAGCTTTCAGAGCTCAGAAGCATAAACTAATGTATTGGGTTAAAACCAAGTTCTATTAATGCTTAATTTTCTTAATCTTTGGCCTTAAAATCATCAAAGAAGCTATTTAATCGTCTGATTCGAGACTCAGCAGACTAAGTGGCTTGTTGTTCTTGAACTTTGTTCATTTTTTTGCCAGCAAGAGACCAAATAGGAGTATTGGTCTTGCACGATCTTTGGTCAAGTGAAGCAATTAACCATATGGCATTATGGCGTTCAAAGTTTTAGATTGAGATAAAAAACGAGAATGAATACCAATAGGTAAAGAGGCAAAGTTTGGTAACATGTGTTTTTCTTAACCATAACAGGCTCTATACTGAAGAATATTATCTTAACGAGATGTCTGCTCATGGTATTCCAGAGATGCAAAGGTCAAACCTTGTATCTTGTGTCATTCAGGTATGTGTTTACTATAAATCAATTTTATGGTATAACATGTGATTAGGTGATTTTTAAATCTTTTTGGTTATGGTATGTTCACCTCTGGTAAATAATAAGTTATGGAAACAATTTTTTTTCCTTTTCCTTATATATGGTCTCCTAATTACACAAACTTGAGATTCTTTCAAAAGTAGTCTTGTAACTATGCTGAACACACATTTAGTCCTTTTAATTTTCACCGAATTTCAATTTTAATCCTATGCATAACAAATTTCGTCCTCTTCAATGAGTTTTAACGTCCTTAGCTTACAAACTTTTTCTCCGGTAATATGACCAAATTTGTAATTGCAGGACGAAAATTGAAATTCGAGGGACGAAATTTGTTATCCATAGGACTAAAATTGAAATTGGTGAAAGTTAAAGGACTAAATGTGTGTTCAGTATAGTTATAGGACTATTCTTGAAATGACTCCAAAGTTACATGACCATTTTTGAAATTCTGCCTCTCCCTTATTAGTTAGAAATAGAGAGAAAGGAGAAGCCAATAAAAAAGATTAATGGACACCTTAGAGGAATGTGCTATTTATGATGAATTTGCATTCTAGAGAAGTGATTAATGTTCATTTATGAAGTTACATAACAAATTATTGAATTTTTTCTCCAAATGTTTTTCTAATCAATGTAATGCAGTTTCATAAACTGTATAAAAATGTATTGGAAGTGAGTTCATGATCTTTGAAAATTGTCTTAATGTGGATCTTGATTGTGACTCTCTTATTTATTGGGTTAGTTAAAAGCGTTAGGGATAGACAATATTTTGGGGTTCGATTGGCCAGCATCGCCTTCACCCGAAGCCCTGATTAGAGCACTTGAAGTACTGTACTCTCTTGGAGTTATTGACGATGATGCAAAACTTACGTCTCCTGCTGGATTTCAAGTTGCGGAAATTCCATTGGTATGTCTCTTTAAATTTACTAATGTAAGGGTTCCAAAATTTGCAATTAATTTCTTGCTGAACCATGCTTGTAGGATCCCATGATTTCCAAAATGATATTAGCCTCAAGCGATTATGGTTGCTCCGAGGAAGTCATCACCATTGCTGCTGTGCTGTCCATACAGGTGAACTATTTTAAAGCTACATTTGGTTCTTGGATTTCAGTGAGTAAAATGATAAGGAAGTGAAAACGGTAAGAAAAATGAAGCTTACTGTTCTTGATCCAAGGAAAAAGCTTTTTCCTTAGCGTTTTACATTAAAATTCAAGAGCCAAACATAGCCTAATAGTTTTTCAGTATTAATTGGTTTTAGATGTATGAAGTAATAGACCACAAATAAGCATCACTTTTTCTTATGTTCGTTTTCTTAATTTCATGTATCCCCTTTTCATGTGCTATGCAGTCTATTTGGTTTTCAGTTAGGGGATCACAAAAGGAATTGGATGAAGCAAAATTGAGATTTGCTGCTGCCGAGGTCTTCTACCTACTTATATTTTTCTCCTTGAAGTTGATTTTCTCCTGAACCAAAGCCCAATTGGAGTAACCTTGTTTTAGGCATTAACGTGGAATTCAATTTTCGACTTCTCTTATTTAGTTGTCTTTGCTAATTGCAGGGCGATCATATCACCTTCTTAAATGTGTATAAAGGATTTATCGAGTCTGGTAAATCTTCAAACTGGTGTCACAAGAACCATGTAAACTATCAGGCTATGGTAGGCATCTTAATTAAGTTTTCATGATTTTTTTTTTTTGGTTAAGTTTGTCTTAAATATTTGATTAATTTATCCGCAGAAAAAAGTTCAGGAAATCCGGCAACAGCTGAGAAGAATTGCACAACGTCTAGGCATAGCTTTAAAATCTTGCGAAGGTGATACTCGGGTAAGTAGCCGAGAGACGTCAATTGTATCTTTAGTTTGAATAAAATGTGTTGTTTATTATAAGCTGGTAATGCAATGGTCGCACCTTTTTTTTTCCTCAGGCAGTACGGAAGGCAATTACGGCTGGATTTTTTGCTAATGCCTGTCGCTTAGAAGTAAGTATAATATCTATGGACATCTCGATTTTCGAATCAACTCGAGGTTGTGTGCCTAAGTCAATTAATATCTGTTGCTTTTTTTTGTGTTTTTTTTTTCAAAGGCATTCAGTCACAATGGGTTGTACAAGACCATAAGAAGTTCACAAGAAGTTTATATTCATCCTTCTTCTGTGTTATTCAGGTTAGTACACATCTCAATAACCATTTTTTATTGTTCTTTGAGTAAAATGAAAAAATACCCCCTATGCTTTGCCTAATTAACAGAAACACCCGTATTGTTTTATGACAAACGCCCTCTGATATTTATTTATTAGCAATAATCCCCCTTTCATGCCCGGAATACATATTCTGCAAGAATATTGACAATTATACTCCCACCAAAAAATGCAAAAACACCCCTATAAGCCTTAAAAATTATCAATAATCCCCCCGTTAACTTTGAAAATTGGTAACAACCCTTTTGTTCACTTAAAAAATTGACAATAACCTCCATATCGCCTTATGAAGGAATTTTAAATGTGGTTTTTTGCTAATAAAAAAATTACAGGGTTCTTTTAGCTAATGAAGCAAAGTACAGGGGAATTTCTGAATTTAGCTCTTGTTTTTTTTCTCTTCTGTCTATTAGCTTTAGTATAGTTACTTGAACTTGGTGTTGCATGCAGAGTTAACCCAAAGTGGGTGATCTTCCATTCTATTGTCTCGACTGATCGTCAGTACATGCGGAATGTCATATCTATAGACCCCTCCTGGCTCACAGAGGCCGCTCCGCACTTTTACCAACATCAACAACTTAAATCTAGAGCCCAATGATTGGATACCTAGAGCCGATATGGTTTTCATGGTCTTCTTTCATAAACTATGTCGTTAAATCAGTTGAAAGAGCCCAGTAAATCACTTATATGTATAATGTATGTATTATGTCTTTCAGAATAGTCGGATTATGTTAATACTCATTTGCCCCTTCATACACTATTGAGTACGGGACTGTCCCGGTTGAAGTTCTTATTGACGTGCGATAAGCATGAAGAGCGAATATAATGCTATTTATGAAAGAAGGATGATCTCTATCTTTTTCTTTAACTGCCTCTGCAAATTGGTGGTGGTAGCTAGTATGTATAAACAAGATTTTAAAACCCAGGCTTAGATAATTCTTGGTCCACCTTGATTGTTCTTTGGTAAATATTGGCAACTTATATTCTTGAACAATAAGGTAGGTTTGTTAATGGGGATAGGTGAAAGTAGCTCATATATAAACAATGTTAAAGGGGTTAGGTGAAAGTAGCTCATGAGATTTTTGGAGATTGGAATTTTCTTATTATTTTTTATGCGAGTTTATTTTGTACTAGATTGGGAAGACATTGTTCCTACTAACTTAAATCTAAAATAATTAGAAAAAAAAAAACTTAAAATCCAAAATCACAAATGTTAATTTCTTATTGGAAAACATATGGTTCACGTCTTATTTAAATGTCAAATATTGTAAATACATTTAAATATTTTATCACAATTTTGAATTTAATAAAACTTGATTGGAGCCATGCATTTCAGAAAAAAACTGAATTTCAAAGTACATTTTAGCATTAATTACATTTATAAATCAAAGCATTTTAGTTTTGCGACCATAATTGTGCTAAATGGGTCAAGTTGTTAGATTTTATTGGTACTGTTTATTCCAGGAATCTCCAATATCCGGTCTTTTGTGATGGAAGTTAGGTGATCGTTGTTCAAACTCTGTGATTTTTAAATAAACGTTGATTTGTAAAAATAGAAAGAGAAATAAAATTCTAGTATTTATTTTTATGACATTTATTCACATTGTGTTATGGCTGGTTGAAAAAATTTGCATTCATCTCTCTGATTCTTCGAGTGAGCCATCTCGTCTTTGAATCTACATTTGATGGGATGAATTCTCCGTTCAATAACCAAACTTGGATTCGTGTACATCATAAACCAAAAGGGCAACATTGTTTCTTTGATACCACGATATGGTGGTTCACAATTTTGGTACCAAAATTTATAAATTGCATATTTTATATTATAAATTAACACACAATTGTACATTCGAAACCACTAAGTCAAGGACAATTAATAATCAACAATAATAATAATAATAATACATAAATAAAATTATTATTAATAATACTTAAATAAAAGTCAAGGACACCGACTAATACAACAATGGAAAACAACAACGATATATATCTAAGGTTCTAACTAAAGATCGTCTAGATTGGACGAACCTCCAAATAAGTCCTTTTGAAGTTGTTTCTTTTGTATTTCTTTCCTTTTCCCTTTCCAGTACGCTTTTGTATCTGGACTGAACGAAGATGTATCCATTGACATAATCTTGTATTCATCATCTTTTGCTTTCTCCGCGAGCATTTCAACATGCCTTCTAGCACGTCCAGCCTCTAACATTATTTGTGTTTGTTCGACAGATCGTAACCTTTCAATAATTTCATTTTGTTGATTAGAACTAGACGAATCATTTCCTTTGTCTTTACGGGCTTTCTTTGTTCCAATAGATATCCCACCATGTTGATCTACAATGGGAGTCTCCAAATCTTCAGGTGTGTTCGTCGGAGCCTCGTCAGATGAAAAATTATATTGTGGAGGATAACCTGGTGGAGAGTCCATTGGTTGGGAGGACCGATGAGATGATTGTGTTGATAATGCATCTGGCCCAATATATGTTTGCTTAGAAAATATGAAACAGTCTTTGACAATTTCCCAACAATGTTGCAAATTAAAAGCTTGTCGATTTTGTGTCCGATATATACTCATTGCCATGATATGCTACAAATACAAATTAATAGTTAAAATGTTTCATATAATGAGAATATTAATAAAATTATTGAGTATGGAATACTATTATTATAGCATTTACTTGGTCCAAAAGATTCGTGCCACTAGCACAAGCTCTTGCAGCTTCCTGAGTTGCCGCGGCCCATTTGTTCAAATTTGGAAAAAGTTGTTTTTTCCATCGAGCAATAATTGCATCCTTTGATCTAGGAGTATATGATGTTCCCTCAGCATCGAGTATGGCATACATAGTAACGATAATCGGCGTCCAAAATCCTGTTTTTATTTTGTTGATGCCATGAATTGGATCCTCCGTATTTTCAATGTATGCTTTGCAAAGCGCTACATCTTCAGCTTGGAACCAAGTTGCCTTGGGAGCCATTTTCAGAAAAAGTTATATTCTTCTAGAAGAGTTATATTTTTTAAAAGAGGTGTAGCGACGAATAATATTGTCGTCTGCAGATAAGATCATTGAAGATATAAGCGCTTGTATCATTCGCAATTTTAAGATAAATGGATAGAATATGAATGTCACTTTGCAATTGATTATTCGGATTTCGTCTAATATAATTTTTTACATCACTTACATCATGTGCAATCTTCAAATAAGTGAATGCATAAGTAAAAAAAACAAAGGCCAAATGAAATAATATAAAAAACCAAAACAAAAACCTTCATGTTAATGTGGAAATGACATGTTGGCAGTTGCCGACCTGCATACTTGTGATAAGAAGGTCTGCAACATGTCATATGGGGGCAATATTTTATTTTTGACTCTCTAAAGTGATTATATTTTAAAATTGGTCATTTACTGTGGTACATCGACAATAATCATCTTTTATTCTGTTAACATCATTAATTTCAGTCCTTATCACCGATTTTTTTTTTAATTATCGCAAAAAAACATTAATTTATGTCACATTTGACCTATCACATGACTTGATCTTATAAATTGTGGAGTTAGAATATGAAATTCTTAATTTTTAAGTGTCACTCGACAAATAATATTTCTTACTAAAATTAAGTTTTTCGGTCAAATTAGACATAAATTGGTAATTTTTGACAAAAAAAATTAATTTTCCAGCTAATTAAGACATAAATTTATTACTTACGACGATAATTAAAATTTTCCAACAATAAGGACTGAAATTGATGATGATGACACAATAAATGATGATTATTGTCGAGATACCACAATAAAGGATCAAAAATGAAATTTTGACTCATATGGGTGGCGAATTTTTTTTACATGTGTGTACATTTCACATCCGAAAACATATGGCCTTCAAATAGGGACGGACTTAAATCATTTCGATTGGGGGCCCAAAATTTACTTGGTGTCAAACTCAATATTATGATAAAAATAAAATAAAATTAAAATTAACTAATACTATATTTTTATCCAATAAAAAGTAAATAAATATACCAACTAAGGGTACGAAATCTAAAATTGGACAGAAAATAAATAAATATTGTTTAAGCAAGACATGAAAATGTTATATGTGCCATTGTAATTTAAAAGTAAAATTATATTTCAATTCCTCTTATATAGTTTATCTATGATTCGATAATTCATCACAAATTTAGTCTATCATTAGTTAAGTAACTTAAAATTTGCGTAACCAAAAAATTGTATGACTAAATTTTGGTGTATTGTACCTTTAAACCACTATTTTAAAGTTGTGTGTACCACAAAAATTATGCTACTATTATAAATATTGATATCAAATTCATTTTTAAATAACTAATACCATGGTAATAATTATGTAGTCACTGCGCTCAAATCATGTGTTTAACCATATATTGTCTGAAAAAATTTAAATTCCATAAAAACTATAAAAGAAAAAAGCAAAATTACAAAAAGGTCACAAATTAATCAGTGATTTTGGGTTTTCATCCCAAATTATATCATCTCACCGAATTTCGTCCCGTAATTAATATTTTTATGAAATATCGTTCCACCGTTAATTATGAGACAAAAATTGTGCATGCGTTCATTAAATTGCCATATGGCTGCTTACGTGTAATGATATGACCAATTTTAGCATGAACAATAATACAATATTGTAGAATTCGTTCCAAACTAATTACAAGATTGAACCGTCAAATGGTAAATTATAGAACGAAATTCGGCGAGCTGATATAGTTTGGTGCGAAAAACCAAAATTAGTAATTAGTTTGAGACAATATTTCGAAAAAATATTAAATTACGGGACAAAATTCAGTGAGATGATATATTTTAGGACGAAAACCCAAAACTACTAATTAATTTGGAACGCTTTCTGCAATTTTGCCAAAAAAAAAATTACTAACACATTTTTAGTAATAAAACTTAGAAAATACATCTCTTAGAAGAACTACTAGACTAGGCCATACACTCTTTTGTTGATAAATACAATGTTGAATATATATTAGATGAGAAACACTTTTAAATATTGATAAAGAAATATTTCAAAAGTAATATTGCAAACCCAAAAAAGAAAAATTCAGTCGCCGGATTCGAACCAGAGACCTCAAAACAAGGAATGAATAACTTACCACTCTACCATACATTGTTTCTTACAAAGATATACATACATGTATATTAATAAAATTAAATTCTCGGGGGATGTAGTGACAGAACCCTATTTTTTTAAAAAAAAATTGATTCATGTTACTAAGCAATCTTATGAAATATTTTGGCTAAAATGAAAATGAAAATACTTATTATTTCGAAAATGAAAATGACAATAGCGAAGAACTTGTCAGTCAAAACCCTAATTGAAATCCAAATATTTAAAACAAGAGAATTTCTATACTGAAATTAATGTAAGAACAAAAAAATACACTTGGATTTAATGAAAAACAACAGATCTATACAATATATTTTAGATCAAGTGAAAGAGAAGGATTGTAATAAGGAATACCTTTCCAATTCCTCTCACACCAAAGGCTTCTCTCCACAAACGCTACCTCCGCCGACTCTGAACAAAATTTGTGGGTGAGGACTGAGTACAAGTGAGAAAAAAGGTTATTTTACCCGGGTGGAGCATTTATATACCGAATATTTTCTTATTTCTGTATTTAATTAAATATAAAATTGAAGTTTTGGCAATTTGTACTTTCACTTAATTTTTTTGATATTTACACCCTGTAAATATTAATTATTTGAAAATTTAAATCCTAGTATGTGTTTTGATCAAAAAATTTAGTTGCATTAAGGTAGAATAGTTATTTTCAAATTTTCTTGGCACTCTATATTTTGAAAATATAATTATTTTCCACTTTCAACCCCAACTTTAAATTGGCAATTTTTTTATTATAATCAAATTACTAAGCTATTAATAATTAGGTAAGAATTTTTTTTTTCTTTTAAGTAATTTCTAAATTAGACATACAAGTGTATAATAGTTACAGATTTATAGAATATGTCATGTAGAATTTTTTTGAAAACAAAAATAATAAAATTTATATGTATTTTATAATTTTTTAGGAATATCATAATTGATGCAAGTGTTTATTTAAGAACAAAATGTACATATAATATGCAAAAAAAAAATGATTATTTTTGTAATTGAATTCGAAATAAAAATATTTTTTTCCTATGTTTGATTGTTGTGAATTAAAAATAATCATTTTTTTCTCTCAATTGACGACATTCAAGGGCCTTTTTCAAAGGAAACATTAAGTGCAAAATGCAAAAAAATTATTTTCCCAAAGTGAAAAGTGCCATTTTTTTTGAATTGGGGTGAAATATACCAAATTTTTTATATTTTCACGATAAAAAGTGCTAATATTTTATATTTATAGGGTATAAAATACAAAAAAAAAAAATATTCAAATAGACTATTATATATTTTCAACAACAAAATTTCTCACTAAAATACATTCAGTATAAAGTATCAAATAAATTATATTATCATGGTGTAAAATATGAAAACTCTTAAATTAAGGTGCAAAATATCAAAACTCTATATTTTCAAAACACAAAAATGCCAAAAACCCTATAAAATTGCATATGTTTCGGAAATTAGATAAGCCCAGAATATAAACGGGTGTCCATTCATTTGTGAGGTCATCTCACCAAAAGTGAAAGGTCCATTACATTTTTTCTTTTTTTGTGTTTGGTTTGTCCAATTAAGCCCATATACCTGGAAAATGACAATTTTACCCTTCAAGACACATTTTTTTTCAGGAAAACATACCTATACGAGCTGTGCTTGGATCTGGAAAAACAAAAGGAGGAGAGTGTTTATATCCACAAATCGAGCTTCTGTATAACATAACATTGAAGAATTAATTTTGGATTTGAAGAATTAAGATAGAGAAAAGCATAATTACCTGAAATTAAATCTACAGAAGCTTGCTTTGGATTCTGTAAAAACAAAAACTGAAGTGGATGAAAATATGATGACTGGAAGAATAATGGAGGAAGGAAAATAATTAGGTGAATGAAAATCACTGGAAATTTTTGTGGGAGTTGTATTTGTTTTGTAGAATGAAAAAAATTGGGATAAATGAAGCGGGAAGCATTCCCGCTTCAAGAATTGAAGGGCAAGATTTTGTAATTTTAAGGAGTTAATACCAATTTACCCCATTGTGAATTGCATAATGTTCAATTTATCTCCATTTAATTTAAAAAATAGCACTTTACTCCCTTGTGATAATTTTAAAGATTTAAAGAAATAATTAACCTCCTTCAATATCTCATTTGTCAAAATTGAGATTTAGCATGAAAAATATTTTGTAACATTGGGGGTAAATTGTCACATTTATCATAACAAATGGGGTAAACTGCCATATTATCATAACACAGGGGATAAAAATACTACAATTAAAAATATCAGGGAAGCTGTGTGAATTTTTTTAAGATTACCGAGGGTAAAATACTCATTTTCAAATTACAGGAGAGATAATTTCACTTTTGTTACTAGAAGTGACCTTACTTTAAGGATACGCTAACATAAGTTATAAATCATACACCTTTAGTACCAAAAATTAACGGCCCTCGATACATTTGGTATTTACGTCAATTTTTAGACGTAAATTCCACTTTGTGATGGAAAATTGATAGAAAATTTGCAAAATTGGTCCTAAAGTTATAGATTGCTGTCAAAGTTTGCCCTACATATTTTATGACCGACAAATTTACCCCACAATTCACAAGTTTGAAGCATTCCAGTCCCAATTGCAAATATAGTTAAATTATAAATCCTATTCGATAAATTTTATATAATTATTATTAAATCTCTTAAACTAATAGATTTTATATTAAATAATATTTTATATTAAATTTAAAAAATAAATATCAATTAAACTTATTAGATTTTTTAAATTTAGAAAAAAAATCTTTTAAAGTAATTATATTTTACATATAATATATATAAATTAAATAATATTTTATATAAAATCTAAAAAATATATATAAACATATTATATTTTAAAAAAAATCTTTTAGATATAATTAGATTTTACATATAATATATGTAAATTAAATAACATTTATTATAAAATCTAAAAAAAAATCTTTTTAAAATTACATAAATAATAATAATTCTATTTAATAAATTTATTATAATTAAGAAAATTAAAAACAAAAAAGCAAAATGTAGCCCTCACCCACCCACCCACCCACCCACCCACCCCTAACCCCCCCTCCCCTCTTGTTAACCCAGGTCGTCGCCTACTTGGGTTCGCCGGTGGCCTGAGACCAACTATCCCAGGTCGTGGTGGCCTGGGATTGGACCTGGGATCCCTGCAACTTGGGACCGCCGAACCCAGGCAGTCGGTGACCTGGATTAAGGTGGGGTGGGGTGGGGTGGGTGGGGGAGTATGTGAGGCTAGGGTTTAGTTTTTTTTTAAAAAAAATTAGTTATAATAAATTTATTAAATAGGATTATTAATATTTATGTAATTTAAAAAAAATTATATTTTATATAAAATATTATGTAATTTAAATAATATTATATGTAAAATCTAAATAGTTTTTAAGATTTTTTTTTCGAAATTATAAAAATCGAATAAATTTAATTGATATTTATTATTTTAGATTTTATATAAAATATTATTTAATTTATATGTATTATATGTAAAATCTAATTAGTTTAAAAGATTTTTTTTTCGAAATTTAAAAAATCTAATAAATTTAATTGATATTTTTTTTTCCAGATTTTAAACAAAATATTATTTAGTTTATATAATATATATAAAATCTAATTAGTTTAAGAGATTTAATAATAATAATTTATAAAATTTATTAAATAGGATTTATAATTTAACTATATTTGCAATTGTGACTTAAATTAGTCGGCCAAAAAATATCTGGGACAAATTTTGACAGTAATATATAGTTATAGGACCAATTCTACAAATTTTCTATCAATTTTCCGTCCAAAATGGTAATTTTCCTTCCAAAATTGACGAAAGTATCAAATGTGTCGAGGGCCATTAACTTTTGGTACAAAATGTGTATATTTTTTAACTTATGGTATCGTAACATTATTAAAGTAAGACCACCTATGATATCAAAAGTGAAATTTTCTCAATTACAGAATCGTAAATTGAATATTATGAATATAATGGAGGAAATTGCCATTAACTCTAATTTTAAATAAACAATTAGAGGACAATTTCGTCAAAAAAGAAAAGTGATTTTGGCCTCATTAAGTTATAGGAGGTCTGATCCAGAATGGGGCATTTAATGATGGTTAGCCCACTTATCCCGGTTTGACCAGAAAAATTGTTGGGCCAACCGAACATCAAATTATATCTCACTAAATTATCAATGACGCCTAATCTTGAAACTCTAAGGCCCCGTTTGGATTGGTTTTGGCACTGTTTCGCCCTGTTTCGGTGTTTCAAATTAGTTTGAGTGGTTTTGGCGAAACATTTGAAATATGATTTGAATTGGTTTTGGTTGGAATATTGAGTTGGTAAAATATTAATAAAATAATAGATAGTGGGTTTTGAAAATATGAGATATGATTTGAATTGATTTTGGATGTTGAGGTTTGAGGGAAAAAAATTGAAGACATTTCACATCAATGACTTTAGTAATTGATATATAGTATTGTAATGATTGAGATGATTATTATAATGATATTATTGTAATAATGGTAATGATTTGGATGATTAATGATATTATGATATATGTAAATTAATTATTCAATAAATATTTTTTAGTTCATAATTTATGAGAAACTGAAAAAACAATTTAGTTAGAGTTATTCTAATTTATATATAATTAGTAAGAAATATACTATTATTATAATAATAACGAACACACATATAAAATAATCTAGTTTAGTTAAATATGCATAATTGATGGTTTGAATTGATTTTGTTTGAGACTGAAATTAACTTATGTAGGTGCATATTGTAAATTAAAACTCTATTCGTTCTTTACCTGCTATTTTTATTTTATTTTTTTGACGTCTCAAATAAAACTTGTTTTTCTAAAATAAAATATTTTTCTTAAATTCACTATATAACATAACGTATTTGACAATACTAGTTTACCATCACTACTTTTAATAGTATAAATATAATATATATACATATATATATATATATATATATATACATATATATATATATATATATATATATATAAGATTAATGAAGTATTTTATTAAACGACGATTGAGGTAATAATATAAATTATATTAGGATTACGTTAACTGGTTGATTAAATTACACTACTTTATGGTTGAATTGAGATAATGCTTTAGATGCATGATATTTATTTTTATATAAAATATTTTTATTTCTGAAAAATATTGATATATACACATGCTATATTTATATACTTGATACGAGAACTAAACTATATAATATTAATAACATAACTAGAGAAAAGAAAAAAGGAAGTGGCCGAGTAATTTACATAAAGATAGATATACAATAATAATATAAAAATGTATAATGGGCAGCCGCAACTTTTCTGTTGCAGTAATGCAGTCTGACTCAAGTCAGACCTTTTTTGGGGGTGTTTCATAAGCCCCAAACACATGTTTCGTTCAATTTTTTGGGCCAAACGCTAAACAAGTGGTATTTGGCCTGTTCAGCTGGGCCCAATTTTTGGACGAAACTCAGCGAGAATTGATCCAAACAGGGCCTAACATGCTCGAGGCTCAATCTTGATTTAGTTTTATATACCTTTCTTGTAGAATCCCATATTTATAATTATTTGTCACAATTTTGGATTTAATAAAACTGGAAAGCATCTCTCAAAAATATAAATTTGAAAGCACATGTACATCTTTTAATCTAAACACTATGATTTTGTGTCTCATAGCTGTGCTAAATGAGTCGAGTTGTTGGGTTTTATTGGTACTGTTAATTCTAGGGATTCCCATGTTCGGTCTTTTGTGATGGAGGCGATTGTTGTTCAAACTTCGTAATATCTTTTGTTCGTGATTTCTGAAAGAATGTTGATTTATCAGAAAGAAAGAGAAAAAAAAAGGAAAAGGAAATTTAAGTATCTTGTTTGCTCACACATTGTCAGATCCAAATATTTTAGGCGGGGGCTAAAGTAAATGCAAAAAAAAAATTCAATCAAACTTAAAAATTATATTTATTCACGAGAAAATATATGAGGAGATACAATAAAGAGGAGGTGAAGTTTGATAAAAAAATTACCCCTATAAGTAACTTTAGTTACATATGATACTTCGTTATGCCGGTAAAACCATATTATAAAAAAAATAAAAGACTGTATTCATTTTTTATTCAAATAAGTTCATTGAATAAAGAAAAAATAAAATCGAACTAGAAAAACAATGATAGTTCATATTGTTTTTATAATTATTACTAAGAAGGAAAAAATATAAGAAACACATAATTTCGAAATATTATTAAGAAGAATTTTTTTTTACTAAAAACACACAAAACATTGAAATGTTATTAAGAATGAATTATTTTTCTTCTGAAAAACACATATATCATTGAAAATATTATTAAGAAATTATTTTTGAAAAAAAAACATAAAATATCTAAAATAATATTGAGAAGGATAAAAAATTAAAAGAACACAAAAAATAAGATTCATCATTGGTTTGAACTCCAAACCTCATGTTGTTTCTTCCATACTATCATCAACCAACCATTACAATTGTTTTGTAAGAAATTAACCAGTACTAATATTTAATCCAAAAAATCTAAGTGGGTTGTATAGCCCTCCCTTGCCCCTCTCTAGATCGTCCGAATTTGTGTCATGACTGGATGAAAAGATTTGCCTCAATCTATTTGCTTCTTCAGGTGAGCCATCTTGTCTACAGTTGTTTGATCATTTGAATTTGAATCTGGTTTCTGGTGGGATGGATTCTAATCAGAACAAGTCATTACTTTACCAAATGTTACAGATTAACATGCAATTATAAAGTTTTACATCATGTCAAAAACTCCGAAATTATTTATCATATTGAACGTATGTGACTTGACTTGAGCCAGTTTTTTAAAATTAACCTAATTTGGACTGAAATTTGTCGAAATCCGAGTAATTATGGGTAAATACGCTAAATCAAGCATAATTTATGGGGCTATTTTTGCAATTTTTACGATATATTGTCACATCCGAATTATTCTCTATTCATTAACCAAACTTAGATTACGGTGCATAAACAAACGAATTCCTTTTCTGATACCATACATAGTGGTTTGCAACTTTGGTATCGAGATATATTGAATTAAACATTCAATGTCATAATTTAACGCACGACTGCATATTTCATACCACTGTTAATTATTTGGACAAAGTTGACCACGTGACATTAACTCGGTATTTTGGAGAGAAAAGTCACATTTTGTTATATCACAAGATAACTTGGCATGTATAATTCATGCTGACTTTTACTTCATTCGTACAGCTCTATGGAAGTGTGTAAATGAACAATATTTATTACCGAGTTTTGTTATGTCACGAGATTTGATTATTAAACATATGAAATTAAACATGACTTCCTCATATATAGATCTAACTTTACTCTGTGAATTTGAATAGAGTTCCCTTGGACATATATATGGAATTGGATCCATCAAAAGACATATATGTCTGATTATGGAGTAAATAATGTTGAGAATAGTTCTTTTCCGAATTCTCTTTTATGTGAACCACAAAGTTCTTCATCAATATAAAGTAATCAAAATTCTGTGCTAGATTCGTTTTTCTAATAATGAGATAAAATTTTCATGAATTTCGAAGGTAAAAATTGGATTGATTCAGCTTGTTTTTATCTAGTGATAGTGAATTTCATGTATTCTGCAATTGAGAATTTAGGCATCAGTTAAGAAAAGAGCTAATGTCAACTTACCCCCTGTGAAATGCATAATGTTCAATATATTTACCCCCTATGATTTGAAAGAGTGCACTTTACTCCCCTGTAAAAAAATTAAAGAAGCAATTTACCTCCTTCAACCGGAGAGTGTAACTCTCTTGCCGAAATTGAGAGTGGCATGGAAAGTATTTTTGTAACATAGGGGGGTAAATTGCCACATTTATCATAATACATAGAGATAAACTGTCACATTATCATAACACAGGGGGTAAGTGCCATATATAAAAATGACAGCGAGGCTATGTGAAACTTTTATAAGAATACATGTGAGATAAAATGCTCTTTTTAAAATCACATGGAGGTAAATTGAACATTATGAATATCACAGGAGGGTAAATTGCCATTAACTCGTTAACAAAAGTGAGTTTGTAGTCAAAATATGTCCCCTAATAAGGCAAAAGTTATTCTAAATATTCAACTTTTTAATATTCTCAAGGCTGGCTTAATAGTTTGATAAGTATTTAAATTTGGGATTATTGCATTTTTGGTGTCACAACTATAGCCCACTAGCATTTTTATCCCGTAACTTTTCGGGCTGGCACATTTGGTGTCACAACTTCAACATCAGTGGCAATTTTGGTGCCAATTGAGGCCCAATTTCAAAATTGGCCCGAAATTCCTCTATGTGCGGCCATGTGACATGAAAAATGAGAATTCGACGTCTTTTTCATTAAAAAAATATACCAAAATTCAAAATCCTAACATTTCCTACAAAATTCACCAAACATTCCCTTAATTAAATTTTTACCGCCCTATTCTTCTTTCCCAAATAAAAACATCCAAGTAGCCTAGTTCTTGATGGATGTAAATAATTTTATTTTATTTTTAATAAAAAAAAGACACTCAATGATCAAAATCCTCAATTTTCATGTCACATGGCCCGCACATGGGGGAATTTCGGGCCAATTTTGAAATTGGGCCTCAATTAGCACCAAAATTGCCACTGATGTTGAAGTTGTGGCACCAAATATGTCAGCCTGAAAAGTTATGGAGTAGCAACTCCAGTGAGCTATAGTTGTGGCACCAAAAATGCAATAATCCCATTTAAATTCCATCATAAATTTCTTTCGTAATTCATGTAAACTACGTACACTCACTTGTTTTAAGAACTTGTGATTTATGGTTTCTTTCCGTATGCTGATAACATAGGAGGATAGATTTTCCAAATAATTATTCACCAATATTTGCTGATAATTGGTGGAAAACTTATCTCAAAAGGGAGCAAAACTCTGTTCAATATCTTAGGCACTAGTGTATATGGTGATACTGTTTTCCGAATCCTCACACGTGTTGCCAAAAATGACAATGGTTATTGGTAAGTAAGGGAATGTTTGTCTTGCATTTTTCAAAATTATTTCGTGTTTAGGAAAAGCGAGACAAATATATTTTCTATTTTCTGAAATAAAATTATATTCTCTCAATTTTTCTAAATTACTTTTCAAAAGTCAAACAAAAAATAATTTTCTAATCATTAAAAAACCTACACAGACTCTACATTGATTTGACAATAAAACAACTAATTTATCAAAAGATTTATTTCACATGAAGTCTTACACATGTTATACCTACAACTTAACTTTTTCAAAAAAACCTACTTATACTTGGCAATATTTATTGCTTATTTATCATCGTTAGAAGAAGTAATCGGATACTCGGGGTATGAAGGTGTCATATGGATTACATCAGTTTTATGACTGATGCAACTTAATTATTCCGAACTCATATTAACTTCCGACACATAATACCAAATGCCCGCTGGAATGTACCTGACCCTTCGTCTCACTACATTCACCATATGATCATAGCCAAGACGACTTGGATTGGTGATGGTTATAAAATGGCCGACTGAGTAAAATAAATCCATATCATTGAAATGGCCGCGGGTGAATTTACTTCCCTGACTAACATACAACTTGTAGTTGATAGGCCATTGCACTGAGCTTAAGGAAAAAAATAGAAGAATTACATTAGTCCAAACATAAACAAGGAAACGGATAGACACACTCCAAGTGCTCATGGTTATCCAGATAATCTTTGATTCCTTTTACTAATGCTTTTTATGCAAATTACAAAGACATAATTTTCTTTTTTGTCTAATCTACTCATACAATGTCACCTGCATAGACTAAGAGGCCTAATCCTCATCTCTTTACTTGAGAGTTAATGACTCTAGCTAGGATCGAACAAAATAGGTGAGGATTCAAAAGGAGGAAACACCTCCCCCCCTTCCAAAAAAAATCCACATTGACCCTATTTGGAAAGGTTTTGGCTCTGTTTCGCGGGTCTCATTTTTTAAAAAATTATTTGGGTGGTTTCGGTGAAACCTTTGAAAACCCCATTTGGTTAAGTTTTGGATGTTGGGTTTTGTGGTTTTGAAAAAGCTGAAACCCCACTTGAATTGGGTTTGGATGTTGGGGTTTGGGGAAAAAAATAGGTGGTATGTGTCAAATCAATGTTTTTTTATAGAGTTTGGAGAGAAAAAGTAGTTCGGTGTCAAATCAAAGTTTTATATGTTTTAATAGTTTGAATGTGGGTTTCTGAACGAGTTTGTGATGAGTTTCATGGGTATGACGAAAACTCATTTGGAAGAGTTTTGGCTCGATCTCGCGAAACCCGCAAGATTGGGCCAAAACTCACCCACATAGACCCATTGTGATATGAATCTCTTTAATTTAAAGATTCGAGAATTTCGATTGCAATAATCTTTACCCGGACTTTTGGCATTTTGCACCCTAGAATTATAGGGTTTTGGCACTTTGCACCATGACTTAAAAGTTTTGGCACTTTGCACCCTAGAAACACAATACATTTGGCACTTTGCACCCTAGTGTGTGTTTTGATGGAAAAATTCATTGATGGAATTGTATACTAGTCATTGTTTTAATATTTTTTGCACTTTCCATCCTGGAAATATAAATTTTGGTACTTTTTCACCCTGAAAATGTAGAATGTGGCACTTTGCACCCTGAATATATTAATTTTTTTTCACTCTTCACCCGATTAAAAAATTTGGCACTCAACACCCTAGAAATATAATTTGTATGGCATTTTGCATCCTAAAAAATCTAAAATTATTTACTACTAGCATGTTAAAATATTAAAATTACCAAAATAGAAAAGAAAAAAGAGTTCTTACCTAATCACTAATAGTGAGTAATTTGGTTAAATAAATAATGTGCCAAAAAATTTAAGTCGAGGTTGAAAATGCCAAAAAAATATTTTAGGGTTGAAGTGTCAACATTCTATATTTTCAAGGTGTAAAGTGTATCTATATTTCCAGGGTGAAAAGTGCAAAAATATTCGAAAATGACTATTCTACCCTTCCATCAATAAATTTTTTTCATCAAAACACATACTAGGGTGCAAAGTGCCAAAGAAGTTGTATTTCCAGGATGCAAAACGCCAAAACTTTTAAGTCATGATTCAAAGTGCCAAAACCTTATAATTCCAGGGTGCAAAGTGCCAAAAACCCATCTTTACCCCATATATGAATTTAAGGGGCATATCCAACCTGATGACTTACCCTCGTCCCAACCCCTTCCCCCAACTACTACTACCATCGCTACACTGTTACTCCATCGTTTGAGGCACACCACATCATGACTTGGTGAAAAATGACAATAGTCATCAATTGCGATGTAACAGGTAAATCATTTAATTCAATACAATTACTTTGCTATTTGACTTGTTTACTGATTAATATATTCACATTGTATTAATTTTATTACTCAGGCAGTTAAGTGCAACCGACAAATGTTGGTTGAGTACATTGACTATGGCTAGAATAAGACCATCTCAAGTCATGGATCTTATGGAGGAAATGTGTGGTGGGATAGGAAATCTCCCTTTCAAAAGGAACTAATGCAGACATATCATGAAACAAAACTTTAATCCACGAAATAGATAGTGTAAAATCTGTAAAATATAATTTTCTTAAATCAAAAGCTAATATTTTAAATCACATTTTCATTTCAGTGGATCTCTTGTCTTTTTATCCAATTTAGTTGTTTTTTTTCTTCAAATTGATGCATGAACAACTTAAATGACATTTATCATTGTTTAGGTGTCACGGTTTGTCGAGGGCAGAATATGCTCAATTTGGTGATGTAGTCGCGTTTGATAGCACTTACAAGACCAACAAATATTTGTTTCCACTTGTGATATTTTCATGCGTAAACAACTATTTCAACACCTGTGTGTTTGGGCTGCACTAATGTACAACGAGAGAATTGATTCATACCGTTGGTTGTTGAAAACTTTTCGTGAGACAATGAACGGTAAGATACCGACTGCCGTACTTACTGAACAAGACCAAGCAATGCGCGCAACAATATGTATGGAATTCCCTGGTGCAAGACATAGACTTTGTGCTTGTCATATTTTAAGGAATGCATGACAGAATGTTCCAATACAGAAATTTGTCAATGAATTAGGAGGTTTAACCAAAACACTTCTAAATGTTGATGAATTTGATGAGTCTTGGGTAAGAATTCTTGAAAAAATCATAAGTGGGTCCTTGAAACCTATGAGAAAAGGCGGTTGTGGAGTGAAGCATATTTTCGTGGACAATTCACGGGGATGATGAGAACCACCCACCGGTCGGAATCCATGAACTCATTAATCAAGTTATGCGTCAAGCAAAACTTCAATCTTTCATAATTTTTGATTCATTATCATCACAAGTTGAAAAGAACTAGAAGCTCATTTGTGGTAAAGCAGGATATCGAGGAGACTAAACCTAAACCTATTAGGGAAGGTCCACTAAAGAGACTCGAGGAGCACGCTGCAATAAAATACACCAAGAAACTATTTTTCTTGTACGTGCGGGAAATTTGTGCCGAGCAAGATCTTGTGGTGGAGAAAAATGAAAAGGTTAGTGGAAATAAACATGTGATGACCTTTGGTGAGTACAATAACCCCAAAGCGCGAAGTATTTCACTGTTTGTTGATGTAATAAAGTTGAGTTTAATTTTGTGAGTGTTTGATGCTTGAATCTGATGGCATCCCATGTCGGCACATTATATATGTCTTGAAGTTCTTGAGGTACACAACATTCTCTGATACTATCCTCAAACAACGTTGGCTAATAAGTGATGGGACGAATTTGTTATCCCCCTATGAAAACATTAAAAATACCAGTAGATCCTAAGCAAGAAAGATTTCTAAAATAGGCAAACAGTGCATAAATCTTACTATTTTAGTGGTCTCTCAATCATACACCGTGTTTACAAAGTCTCTTAATCGGGTCAAGAAAATAACAAAGATGGTTGAAGATGATATGGCTATGCAGTCCCAAGTGGGTGGAACAATGGATACCATGGAGGAGGAAAATCATGATCGTGCAAAACACAATGTCCGTGATCCCAACAAAATTAAATCCAGGGGAGCACCAAAAGCGAAGGCACATAATTGTGGGATTTGTGGATACGTTTAATTTTAAGTCAAGTGTGCTGTCATTTATTACTTATAACTTCTATAATATTCTCCTTATGTGTAGGGAGTCCAGCCATAAAGCGACCAGGTGCCAACAAAATCCTATTTTGCGTGAAAATCGTCGAAATTAACGTCCGAGAAAAAAGGGAAGAGTCATGAAAATTTTGATAGAAAGGCCAACAACAACACCGTTTTCTCTACACCTGCACGTTATTCTGAATTCTTTAACCATCTAAGACCAAACAACCCACCGCCATCATATGTTTCATTGTTACATCAATTTGATAGCTCTGCTCCCATGCTATATCAAATCCAATTGGTTAGACCAACAAGTCTTCAATTTTAATTAACTTAAATGTAAATATATTTATTATTATATGATCATCCACGGGTCGGGATGAATCCCAATTTGTTTGTACCCGTCAACATGCAAGACTTGCCGGCCATGTACCTGCAGCGTGATCTTCAATATCAAAATTCTAGACCCCCAACCCCTATAAATTAAGTATTTGTGAGATGTAAGACAATTATGTCAATTTAAATTCCGTAGACAAGTAGCTTGTTCATTTTGTCCATTCCACCAACGTGCACTTATCATCTGAAATCCATAGGTTTTATTGTTGAAGTGTTTATCTTCGTATTTAATCATGTTTGATTATGCCCAAACTTGTCGAAACAAAGCGATCGATGTAGAATAGATTGGGCGGTCGTATCCACGAGGAGATGACTTAAATAAGCTAAAACCGTTAGTAGACAAAGTAGCTTTAGAGATAAATAAACAAACTAAATTAACGAAAACTTAAAGAAAAGTGAATTTTTGGTTGTTGGAAAATACGATAATTAAAACGGTAAGGTGTCAAGAATCCCTTATATGCTTCGTTCACTTATTTGGATTGATTCATAAAATTACTCAATTGAAAGTTTCACATCCCAAACAATCAATTGGAAGATAAAGAATTGAAAAACACATGATTTCTAATGTATTTGAGTAAATAATTTTCTTGTTTTAGAATTGGCACAAAATATCATCTTATGAGAAATCGAAAACATACGATATACCAAGGCATATTGCATTAAAAGACTACCCATAAAACGAATGACTTATATCAATATAATTATATCATAAAGATTCTCACATAAAAAGAGCTTGACTAGATTTATATGAAAATTTATAAAACAATTGTATTAACATAAGAGTTGATGAAAATAGTTGAAGAAGAGTAAATTACTCAAATTTATAAAACTTACAAAACCTTGAAGAATCGAATCCAAATAAGATCACTATGCATATAAGTTCATCTCTAACCTCACCAAAGAAACTCTTAGCCTAATTTGCTAATCATTATCACAAGTTCTAGAGAGAAAATATGATAATGATTTGAGAGAGAATTGTAACTAAGACTAAGAATTGTGTGTTTTAAGATGTGTGATTCTAGGACTATATATAGGTGCTAAATAGCCCTAATCCAAGTAGGAGAATGCTTAGGAGGTAGAAATTGAGTAGGAAGATGTTTAGGAGGCATAATCCTCGTGTGGAAAGGACTTAGACAAGTTTCCTAATCACTTTAGGACAAAAATCGCGTTTTCCGCGTAGAAGATTCTGCTATGCGCGATATATTTGAAAAATACATATCTTTGTGCTCCGAACTCCAAATCCAGATCCGTAAAGTCCGTAACGTAGCTAACTCCTTCCTCTACAACATATCCGAAATTCAGCTTAATAGGAGTTTCCTTGAGAGAGGTATCGTCCTTGGAAGTAGCAGCAATATTTCTGGCAGATTGCTTATTTGTTGTTCTTGCACTAATTGACTTCCTTGAACCTTCCCTTGTTTCAAATAATGCCTTTGATACTTGTTCAATTTGGGAAAGCTAAATATTCCTAGGTCCATATTTTATATTCCTACAAAAACAAATCAAAACTCAATATTTTCTAATCACAATAATTTCTATTAATTTCATGAAAATATCAAATTAACACTTGATTTATTTAGAAAATAAGAACAACTTAAGTGCATTTTCAAGCACTAATCAATGTTATTGATATGTGATATTAATTAGGTATTCCGTAGACAAGTACTTCTTAGCTCGTTCATGTTGTCCATTCCACCAACTTGCACTTAGCATCTGAAATTCGTAGGTGTTATTGTTGAAGAGTTTATGGTTGTAAAAAATTGGGATTAATTATCCTATTAATTTGTGATATTAATTAGGTATTCCGTAGACTAGTACTTAGCTCGTTCATGTTGTCCATTCCACCAAACTGCACTTAGCATCTGAAATTCGTAAGTGTTACTGTTGAAGTGTTTATGGTTGTAAAAAATTGAATAAGCCCAAACAAAAATGTAATATCAAGCTCTATTTAGGGTCTTCAAAAATCAAACCTATGGGAAACACAATTGGAAATTTATGTTCTTAAGAATGAGGTTGTAATTTTCAAATAATTGAGAAAATAATGTTGAGAACATGTAAACATACTCATTTTTTCCTTTTTATGAAGCCAAAATATTGTTCAAAAGCATCTCAAACATATATGAAATTTTTAAAAAACCACAATATACACAAAACATGGGTAATAATCATCATCTTGGAATTCAAACCAGTTACATAATATTTCACATAATACAAAAAGATAAAGTCTACAATATCCTTCAAACTAACACAAAACATGGATAAACAAATCATGAACCAAGTTAAATTTTAAATATTGTATCATTAATCCATTTAGAACAATTACACATTCCAGGCAAACTTATTGGCCTTGCATTTGTAAAAGGCAGCTGCTATTCGGCGTCTTGCAATGAATGATTCCTCCTGATAAAATAACCAATACATAATTAAGTGTTTTTTGATGGTTCAATACGCCATACAATACTAGGAAAATATTATCACAGCTCACCGAAGTTAAACGTCTACTAAAACCATGATAAAACATGGTTTTCGTGCATACGTAAAGCCCACAGTCGAACCTAAAAACCAAACGATGTGGAAAATCATTATTGTAATAATTTGAATAATTTGTTAATGTATTATTCGGAATTGATATATACATGTTAGATTGTATTGGATACCAAGTGTCCTCATCAAACAAGAATGCTTCTCTAATTTGTACTTCGCAGGGGCCCATTGTTTAAGCAAATTGTCCAGACTTTCCACTTGCACCATATTTGCAAATTAATACTAGCCCTTTTATATAATTAAGAATTTTCACTAATGAGATTGAGTACCAATTCCTTGACAAGCCATTTTCTATAATTTTTCATGAGTGCATCAGGGAGAGAATCATATATGTGTATCGCTTCTAGGGCAAAATCAACAACACATAAGAACAAGTGGTCATTCATACCGTTTATAGGAACAAATATTTGTTTGCAAAAATTCAAATATCCAGTGAAATTGCCTTCTCCTTCAAAGAACCGAGTGAATATTTTATCATCTTCATAATCTGCAGTGAAAATGAGTTTGGCTACCGAAAACATTGTTGGAAAATACCAACTTTGAGAATACGTGTTCTTATTTCCCATGTCTATTGTTTCCCATGTCTATTCTCCTTCAATGTTAGTTTGTCTACCGAAAACATTGTTGGAAAATACCAACTTTGAGAATACGTGTTCTTGTTTCCCATGTCTATTCTCCTTCAATGTTAGTTTGTCTACCGAAAACATTGTTGGAAAATACCAACTTTGAGAATACGTGTTCTTGTTTCCCATGTCTATCGTTTTCATATATGCAACACAATCAATGACCTAATGAAATATTAATTAGAACTTATCAAACACATATATGTCAATAACAAGCATTTAAATGTTTATCAAACACAATCATTGCCAATAATAAAATACATATAACTATATAAGTGTAAGGCCTCGAAAAATTTTAATTTCAAAATTTCATAGTAACACTACTTAGAGTTGCTAATTTTACAATTACTAGTTTGGGGTATATTATAGCTATTAATGAAGTGAAAGAAACTTAAGGACACTTTCATTTCCAAATTATTAAAGTTTGATGTCAATTGATTTCTTTTGATCAATGTAGGGGCCAAGATTGCAAATTTTACATAAATAATATAAAAAATAAAATAAAACTAAGAACAGATGGAGAGATTAATTCTCTCCACCTGTTCACGTGAATTGGGGATTCAATACCCCAATTCTTCATTTTTTTTCTCTTAGTCTAAAAAGTAATCACTTACACATATATACTTAAATCAAAGAAAGAAAAAGAGAGAGAGATGCAAGGAAGAGAGAGAGCCGAGAGACAGTGAAAAGAGTGAGAAGTGAGAATAGTAAGAACGGAAGAAAGGTTTGTGGGAATACAAGATTAAGGTTAACACACTTAATCTCCTTAATTGCTTACTTTATTAGCTTTTGATTCTTGAACATTTGTGTAGATTTCTTTGAGTATTTGACATATTTGAACATAGGGTTTTCAATTCAAGTACTTGGGTTTCAATTTTATGGTTTTGGTTCCTTTCATTTTGTAGACTATTTGGTTATTGATAGATATTATTATCAAGAAGGATATGAAGTCCTAATTAGCTAAATTTAACTTTGATTTGGGTTAGATGATTGTAGTTGAAGTTTAGAGTTTAGGGAATCCAATTGGTATTATTTCTTGAATTGTAAATTGATTAAGGTTACTTATATTAAGAAATAGAACAATTACCAACTTGAAGAGATTTTTAATGTGGGTCTTGAAAGTTATATAGAAGTGATAATGGAATTGAAGTTGACTCAAGTGAATCGAACTAGAATGTGATATGCCTTTCGAATTAGGTGATGATTCATTACGTAATATTGAAGTTTTCTGTATGGTATAAGTTAAGGTAGTTTTAATTTACCTCTCAAAGAGTATGCTTTAATATTTTGTTGCTTCTGGTGTACAGGTGCGGGCCAAGAACCATCCTATAATAATTAGTAAGGTTTGGGTAATTCGCATCGAAGGTGAGAGCTGCATCCTTATTTAATACGTGAATGTTTTATGTCTTTATATGTTTCTAATGTGATTATTTGCGGTATATAGGATTGTTAGTATTGGAGTTTAATGGAATAGCTAGATGGCAACCTATAATGATCGTATTGTTTGTTTTTAAATGATTACTCTTGCGACAGGGTGTGTATTACTTTATGTCCCCTGTTCATAGTGAGCGATAGTGGTAGGTTCGGATAAATCTGGAACAAGTGGAGACTTGTCAGGTTGACTCCGCAATCGATCATTATCTTGGTCTCGTATATCTCGGTATACGTGACCTAAATTGGCAGCGACTAATCAATGCATTTAGTGAGGGTTAGTAAGATTGGCCCCTTCCTCATAGTGACAAGGTGATGTTAATATCTCAAGTCTAATATTCTTTTGAAATAATAATTTTGTGTCTTGATTGTTTATTACTTGTTTAATTGTTCGAACATGAAATTAAGTGGTTTAAAGTTGCAGTAATTGTTGGTTATGTAGGGTGTACTATAATAAATTCCTAGCCTTGCATAAAAGTTCATGAACACACAGACACCAGTCTCATTAAGTTGATTAATTCAACTTATATTTTCTATGTTATTTTTTTCAGTGATTCAGGTACCGAACTCAAGTGAAGAAATATTTTCCTTGTGAATTGCTTTGATGTGCATTTTGTGTAAAGAAGTCTATGTAAAAATGTAGTAATGACTTTTGGAGAAAGAAGGTTAAACTTGGATGTATATGCATATAAATACCTACCTATTTTGTATCGACATGATGAATAGGTGCTGCACTTTGGGTTTATATGTAGGCATGAAAGTATGTATATATAATTGTCTATATGTCTATTTTGTAGTGATGCATCGATTTGAGCCAAGTAGAGGTATATTATTGGTATTGGAAATGTTTGAGCTCGATTCTATATAAATTTTAGTTGTTATGCATTAACCACATTTTGATTTGGATTGTAGACATTAAGTTTGTAGTGGTTGCCTAATTGTAAGTGTTAGATTAACTCAAAGGTGGGTTGTTACAATAAGCGTTTATCTTACATATCCAGTGATGTTGGTTAACAGCTAGAGGCATCTTAAGTTGGACCTTGTGAGATGTCATTTCCCATAATCGATCACTAATTCGTTACATGGAAAAACATTAACATCTTAAGCAAAATAGGACAATTTCGTTGACCATTATTTAATCTGGGAATTTAAGCAAAGATAATAAAATGTACCTCTCGGGCAAATTTTCGTCAAATAAGAATTCAAATATAGCAACATCAGCAGATTGTGGGTTGCATTTAACCAAATTTCCGTCCAAATCAAACCTCTTTAAATCACTTTTCACGCCTTCCTCTACACCAACAAATCCATCAAATTCATTGAATTCAAGCACTTTTTTTTTCATGTTTGGATCAACCGGGGTATCCATTACCTTTTCAGTCTCGGATGTTGTAGGTTTATTATTTAAGGGATTTGGCGAGGATCTTTGAAAGACTTCTTTTAACTGCTCTTTGACTATATCCTTTAGGCTGCTCTGAACCGTCGGATTGATTGCTTTTGGAATGGATGCTGCTGGATGAAGATGAAGACTTAGAAGTTAAGGGAGGTTTTGATGATTTCCAAAAGTCATCAGCTAAGTATTGGAAGCTTAGTTCAAACCTTAAAGTTATTTGACCAAGGAAGAAGATACTTCAGACGAGTCAAATATATGGTCCAGAAGACTACTGATCTGTTGCTGAAGAATGGAATCAGACTGGTGGATTTTCAGCAGACTCAAATCAGATGAGTTCAGTTTGGGATCAGCCGAGTGTTCATCAGACGAGTGGATTCGATCAGCAGAGTGGAAGTGATCAGAAGTTACTGCAACAGTAATAAATGCACCTGAAGTAATAAATGATGTCTAGGAAGGATATTAAAGACAAATGATTGAAGAGAAACCTCGTATCAGCAGAGTGCATTTAATGCGACCTGACATAAAGTACAGCAGAGTGTACAGTGTTCAGTCGCAGGTAGTCGTTTCTGAAACAAGGACCAGTACTCGAGGATTTGGACACCTGTCGATCTCTCAACGGGCAGATTTTCAAATCTCAAGTATAAATAGTTCAAGTTCAAGAGTTAGAGAAGGAGAGACAACACAAACTGAGAGCAAATTTTCGAAGTAGAATTCTTCTAAGTCTCAAACTCAAGAACATAACACTCATCAGCTTAGTCATCTGTTGACGAAAGCAGAAGCGAGAGATAAAAGAATATACATATAAATCTGAGTGATTTTGTTAGAAACGTGTTGTGAGAAGCTGTTATCCATCTGTGTGAGTGATAAAGCTTTGTAGTATAGGACTTCTAAGTGATTTCCTGTAACGAACTTGTGGCCAGTTCATTTATTGTTTGGCGCAAGCAGAGTATATTGTAATCTGTATGATTATAGTATAACCCAAGATCTAAGTGACTTGGAAGAGTGGACTAAATGATTTTTATCCATATAATCACTATAAAAATTTTGTGTGTTTATACTTACATTAATTTCTTGCATATTTTCAAAAGCATACTAAACACTTAAAGTTAACTGTTGAAAAGATTTTAAAAGGAGTTTGCAAAAACTGGGGATAAAACATTTTCTAAGTTAAGGAAACTACTTGTGAAAAACACTTGACAAATCCGCTGCAAGTAAGTTATTTTAAAACTCTGATTTTCTCAAAATCAGCTAAGTAAAATCAGAAGAGTGGTCAACTCTGCTGTTCAAATCTTTGTGCGAGATCAGCTTAGTCTACTTACGAATCTTGATCAGCTTAGTCTGCTCATAGAAAAAGTTGGAGAAACTTTAAGGTAAAATTTTTAAGAGGTCTATTCACCCCTCCTCTAGATCTCATCTGACCACTTGGGACCAACAGATGCCAAACACCCCTTGAAAACTTTTGATAATTGAGCCAACTTGTTCCAATGAACCAATATTTGGAACACTGTGCATTGATGGCTGAGGAGTGAGCGAATTCTTAAATAACAACTCATTAAGCAGGGTACCCATTTGACGCACATTAATCTCCAGTGTAGAATACTTCATAGTCAATAATGAAATATGATTTTGGAGCTCACATTCACGGTCATTTGAATTTATATGGATATCGTCGAAGCCATGTTCATCATGCATCTCTGTTTTTCCATTCCCTAGATATCAGTGTTTTCAGTCCCAACACTATAAGTTGGTTTTGGACCTAACTTCTCATGGTTACACTTCCAAGGTATATTTGTATTTGGCACTGGTGTATCAAGCAAGCAAGCCTGTCAAATATCAATATTAATTGGTGAAAATGTGAATGTGGAGCAAATATAAACAAACAAACGTGTTTTATGTATATGAAATCATTATCGAGTGAAATGCAAAAATACCCCTGATTGAAAAGCAAAAATACCCCCATGTTCCCCTTTTTTTATTAGCAAAAACACCCCCTAGTGAAGTACAAAAACACCCCTGAGTTCCATTTAGCTAATTCCACTTGGGAGAGGGTTTTTTTGGCTGATAAAAAATAAGCAAGGGTGTTTTACTAATTAAAACAACATAGGGTTTTTTTTTACTCAATCATTATGTTACACCTTTGGATTACAATATCCACCATTGGTGCATAATTCAGTTCATATCAAACTAATTTTAGATCTAGTTAAGTGTTACACATGAAATTTCTGATGCTATGGTAATGCTGGCTGGTGAACCAAGGGGCCTGATATGTGCCAAATACATGCCTACAATTCATTTCAAAAGTGAGCAACATGAATGTGTCCCCGTAAATCATATTCAATTGAATGTTTATAGCAAAACATTACCTCCAACAGGAATAGACAACCACATAAGTATGATTTTGAGTGTGTCTTCCACGACCTTATGCCATAGTTTATGTAGTCCAATACTAAGGCAAGCCAATTCTTATTGGGAATGCTATTGATGTTTATTAGGAAATTCAAATAAGATGCAGACAAATCAGGTCGGGTGCTTGAGAACAGAACAACCCCAAACAATAATGTCATGTACATGACCTTGAAGTTTTACCCACATTCACTAGGTGAATCCTTTATCCTCTCCACCAAGGCATTTAGGTCAATCCTTTCGTTCACAAATTTGAACAAATGATGATATTTTAGCAGTTCTTCTTTGCTAGTTGTATCCAATACAATGTCAACACCACTATACAGAATTCTGAGAGCTCTGTGAACTCTTTCATCGTTAAATTCAATGATATGCCCGTGGATGTTCATTGTATTATCTTCATAGTCATTATGGTCCACTATCCATCGTACTATGATCCGGTCCATTTGATCACAATGGATACGAGTCATAGTACCAAAGTCTATTTTCTCTATAGCCTTTTTTTATTAATATCTAAGTATTTGTTAACATCACACAATTTCTTAAGTGATGTTCGATGCAAAAATTTCAATTGGTTTCCTTTGTTGAATCTAGTGTTAGCAGAAAATCATGGAACTCATCCCTTTCATATGGATGATATTTCTTGCATATCCTATCAATAGATTCAAATTTCTTCTTGTCCTGCAATATTGTGGATAAATAATTAATCATACTAAACTATATTATAAGTATTAATACCCGACAAAAAATTTAATAATTTTACATATCATCACCTGTGGTGTATCAATTGCATCGGTAAAATCTAATGTAACGCCACTATACTTTGAGGGGTAGGAACGATCGTCTTCATCTGCCTCGTCAGGAGGTGTTGCTTTGTACTTTTTTCCAGAGAACGTCTCGGGTGTTTTAGCTTTGTCAACATTATCTTCGACGTGTGCTTTGCATACAAGGACCTTCCTTTCCCTTCCCCTAGCACCCATCCCATGCTTGTCTCGTTTATAAAAACTATAAATGTACTAACATAAGTTTTAATGAAAATAATGGTAAAATAATGACTTTAACATAATGTAACGATTTCATAAAACAAAGAGTATAATATATGCACAAAATCTAACTCGTAACCTAATGATTGCATATTTTTATCAATAAAAAAGGTTTATTTTCATTAAAAAAACTAATTTAAAGTTTATTTTTTAGACTCATAATGACTCGTAACCTAATGTTTGCATAAAAAAAGCTTATTTTCATTAAAAAAAACTAATTAAAGTTATATAATGTTTGCATATTTCCAAAAAAAACTAAATATACTGGTACAATAATTACTTTTAAATATTTTAAATATGGAAAACAAAATAGTTTATTTTCAACATAAATACGGTTTTTGTAAAAAAATAAAACATACTCGTATAAATAATATATACCCTATAAATAGATGTTCAGATTTAAGACATAAAATAGATCTATATATTGTTCATTAAATGCACTAAAAATAAAATACTCACACATACTTTGCAATAAATGTTTAATCGTTATTAATAAAGGAAGAAAAATAGATATAGGAGAGTTTCATAAATATTATGGCTTTGAAATAAATAAGGCTGGCCAACAACCAACCAAACTTACCTTCTTGTTGGAGGCATATTCTTTGAAGACACTAAACCTTAATGTTCTAGAAAAACTTCTACTAGGTTTATTTCTTCCACAATACATATATGTAGACAAATGAAACCAGGAAAACAAAATTACCCTTTAATTATCTCTAATTACATTCCCGCCTAAAATGACCAAGTACAATATAGTCCTTCCGTCAATATTTAAAATTTGTCCTATATGAATTAATGGTTGGTTTTATATTTTTATACTAAAAGACTCACTCATTTAATTTGCAGGTTATGGGAAATTCTTGTTTAGTGGAGACGACAAGTTTTTGGGAAGCGTAGATGATATATTGTGTATACTAATTTGGTCTTTGTTTCGTAAATTCAAATTTTTGTTTAAATATAACCCTTCTAAACTCCCTTTGAGACAATCAATTTGTTACAAATACCAAAAAATTATATACTTAAGTTTAAGATACAAAGTTAAATGATAAATTTTAATAGTTGGTTTTGAAAATTTTCTAATATGCTATAATTTTGAATCTCTAAGGTTAAATGTCATAAGAAGGTAGACATGTTAAACATGAGTCCAAAAATTTATAGCTCCAAATATGAGTTCTAAATGTAACTTCTAGATATAATTAAACTTTTCTCCTTCACAATGCAATTTTATATTTTTACCTTAACTGTTTAGTGCTAATGTCAAATCAAATTGTAATTACGCATAATCAACAAACAATACCATCATAACAAAATGACAACTAAGGGATAATTTGATTCCAAAATTAACATTACTTCCTAAAATAAAAACATAACAAAATTAATAATATTTACTTAACATTAATTAAAATCCTAAAAACCATCATCTTCATCATCATCATCATCATCATCTTCATCGTCGTCATCATCATTATCGTCATCTTCACCTTCATCCTCATCACCTTTATCCTCATCCTCATCATTATCCGTATCTTCATCCTCTCCATCCCTACATCACTATCTTCACCAACATCATCATCTGCAACATCATCCCTATTAACTATCTTGCCCTTTTCTTCCTTGTCCTCCTTTTCCTTTTCCTTTCTCTAGCCTACCTCAGCCCCAACGTTGTCCCTCACTTTGTAAGGATAATTGTGAAATATACTCATCCACGACGATTCGCATTGTCCAACTCTTCCACAACAACATTTTTTGGCTTCCTTCTCCTTCTCTTTAAAATGTTCTTCTTCCTTTTTTATCTTCTTATCAAGTTCTTCAACCCATAATTTCATATTGTCTCCAAATTCCTCCTTGAAATAAGTACGATTACTAATGAATTTTTCAGGATCATAAGCTAAAATACATCAATATGAAACACCAGACTCGACAATTTTTTTTTACCAATAACGATCGTCTGTAACTATCTCATGCTTATTGGCTTGATTCTTCCTCCTTTCAATTTCTGCTTGTATTTCTGCTTCATAATCGTAGTCTGATAAAATATACTCAAATGAAGATTCAGATCCAAAATCAGAAGATATTTTCTTGATGATGAAAGAGAGAATATGAAGGATTGTATCAATTGTAATAAGTTACAAAATTGTGTCATTTTTTCTCTCCCTAGAACTTTTCTCTCTCCGGAGAAAAGCAAATCTTAGGGTTTCTTTCGTCGGCAGCCGTTCTCAGTGGTTAGGCAGCCCTTCCCCGGCCTTCATCGCCGCCTCTTCAGATTTGAGATGTCTTTTTTCATCTCATTTTTCAGATCCCCATCTTTACCACTCCATTTTCCCCAAAACCTTCACAACTCTTTCTCCTACAAACCATCTCCGTTTGTCCCGTCGATTCACTCGATGCACTCCGTTTTACCCAAAACGTTTGCAACTTTTGTGGGAACCTGGATTAAGATCTTTCAGCCGCCGACGCAGCTGCCACCACCACCAGATCCACCACCACCATCGCCAGATCTGCCACCAGATCCACCACCACCACCAGATCCGGCTCGATCTCCTTCCCCAGACCTGCCTCCAAAGCAGCCGGATGTACCCCCAAAGCCATCAGATCTACGTTATTATGCTTTATTTTTTCTTGTTGCTTTGTGTTTGTCTTTAATTTTTTTTTGCAGATACTTCTGTGATTGTTCACAATGGTCTTTGAAGATTGTGAAAACAAGATCAAGTTTTGGGATGTTGGTCATGGTTTTAGCACTTCATTATCATCCCAAGATTTCTCTTGGGATCAGTTGGAAGATATGGCTTCGATTTTCACTCAGCCTGGGAATCATTCTGTTGCACAGAGATGTGCAATTGCTCATTTTCTTCAATTTTTTCTTGTCTCTTTTTTTTGTTTTGTTTTCCCAAAATTTTGTTTGATCTTCATTGTTCACTTTCTTTTTAGTCATTGTGGTCACTATAATGTATTTATAATGTGTTTTATTTAGTAATGGAAATTATGAAATTATCAAAAAAAAATGTAACTAATAATCAATACTGGGAAACGTGTATATACGCACCACCACCACCATCATAATGAAACATGTTAAACGAGACTGATCGGATCTTGTATACTGATATTTTTTTTATTATTATATTCCCTATGACATTGTATATGTAGACCAGTCTATTCACATAAATAACATAAGATACATAAATATTATTACAATCTGAAATTTTAATATATATTTTTAAATATAATCTAAATGTGCCCAAATAGATCATAAAATTGAAAGATAAATTGTCATTTTAATTTTAATGAATTAACTTTTTTAACATAATTTAGTTGTAAACAAGGCTGATTATTTATTAGTGTAGCTTATATTAATTGGAAAAATTTTATATCATTTAATTATTTATACAAAATCATTCGATTTTAGGGAAACATTGACATATATATAATATATGTTGTAATTGTTGTATGGCTCAAACTCTGTTAGTACTTATTTATTTATAAGCATTTTATTTCTAGAACAGATCAGTTATGCACTAGGTTGCACGGATATTCCGAAATTATACACCGTGCAGTATAGTATGCGTATTGAATACTCGGATACTCAGAAATCCATACGATACCTGTGAAATACTCCACCGTGGCGTTTTCAATAATAAGAAAATAAAAAATAAAAAGAATACCGTATCGGATACACATGAAGGCGTATCGAAAACACCCAGAATACTTAAGGGCATGCATTTCTACAAATAATTTATAGATTAAGTATATTATCAAAGTGATCTATATAAAACGCTTGAAATTCTGTAAAGGGCCAAAGACTTTGCCTATGGTATTAATACTATGGTTTTACTTGAACACTTATATAAGAGGGAGATAGCATTGTTCATTTTAAAATGGAATAAAAAGTGAACTAAATATATATTACATAATTTTTATTATACATTTTTAAAACAATGGTTTCTTATTATAATATATTTTTAAATATACACACACGTATTTTAACCGTATCGTATTCTATAAATTTTAAAAATTCATATCACCGTATTCGTAACGCCGTATTCGTATCCGTGCAACATAGGTTATGCAGAAGCATTTTCCATACTCCTATACGACATCTCCTAAAACAACATGGATTGTATTTTAATTTTAACCTTAAGTCTCAATTTCATAGACCATTTAATAAGTAGTTTAATGGAAAATGGCATTCTGATGGAGTTGTACGTTTACTGCCCATTTTAATTGGGTAAAAGGATTTGGCTTTACAGCAAATTTTCCGACTACTTATTCAACCTGTTGTTCTTTAATTTGCATTATAATTTACATCTTAATTAAATTTGAACCACACATTCATTACAATTTACAAATGTGCCTTTTAGACATTTATACGCACAAAAAAGAATTAATATACTAAAAAATGGTGTAATCACTATAGTCTTCTAAACTAAATTACAAATACGTGTATGATAAATTTTAGTATATTAAATTAAAAAAAAATTAATATTTTACTTGTTTTTCTTCTGAATTATTATGATACGTGCATATATCTGTTAATTATAAGGGATGGAGAAAGTACTATTTTATGCACTTATATTCAATTATTATTAATTATCTAAACTTATAATATTACAATAATATTATATAGGAGTATTATTTGTAGGGGTGAAAATCGAACCGAGTAACTCGGTACTCGATTCGAACTCGGCCTGGCACATGCTCAATCGAACTTGTTCGGTTCCTTGTAGAGCCGAGCTTAGCTCGAACATGAAGTCAAACTCGAAAACATTGCCGAGTCGAGTTAGATCATAAACTTGTTTGGCTCGTGAATTTTGTGAACAAGAGAGGAGATATGCCCAATTCTTCTGCGCCATTCCTCAATTTTGCTATTTTTGAAATTTAGTCCGGTGATTATGGGAAAATATTTTATATTCCTTTTTTATTTTGCTGCAAATATTTTCTTGACTAAGAATTGATCGGATATCCTTTTTATATAGATATATAGATGAAACTTGGAAGTTGCAACAGAGTAAAAAAAAAGGAAATTGTATTTAACTTCTCTCTCTTCAATTAATCCGACCTGGGTTAGTGGAATAATCATGGATTAACGTTTCGTTTCGAGTGTATGATTCGGTTAGCCAAATATTGAAAACTTTTCGAGACTTTTTGGAAATGTTTCCAAAACATTAAGGAAAGATTGTAAAAAATATTACTAAATTAAGAAAAATAAGAGAGTTTCAGGCAAACAAATAGTTTCGAAATTACATATTGTTTTCGTTTCACTTGATTAAAAAACGGAAACGTTTCGATATTTTTGACAGAAAAGATAAAAATTTTGATTCATGGGAGTAGTTTACTTTAGGGGGATAATTATAGGGACCCCTGTGGTTTGGTGCATTTCGCGTCCATTCCCCTCCAAGAATAATAATTACAATGATCTCCGCTGAGATTTCAAAAACCTTACAAAACCCTAACGTATACTAACTGAGTTGGATGGAATCTGTGAAATGACTTAATTGTCCTCGTTAATTTTAATTAAAAAAAAAAATCAGTAAAAAATCTAATTAACAAAATATCCTATTTATCCTTGCAATGATGCAGAAAATTATTATATTACCCTTGCAAAATTTAATTATGAATAGATATAAAAAAATCATAATTGCACATTGGTCCCTAAATTTTTTTAAAAAATTATACATAAAAGGAACAAAATCTCTAGCCCTAACCCCCACCCCCACCCCACTCCACCAATCCCTACCAACACCTCTCCTCCCAGGTTGTGGCGCCAGCCTGGGATCTAAGATTCCAGGCCAGTGACGACCTGGAAGGAGAAGCCAGGTCGTCGCCGGCATGGGTCGAAGAACCCAGGCCTGCGATGACCTAGGATTTCTCTCCTAGGCCGTCGCAGGCCTGGGTTCTTCGACCCAGGCCGGCGACGACCATGTTCTCCTTCCAGGTCGTCGGCATGGCCTGAAATCTTAAATCCCAAGCCGGCGGCATGGTCTGGGAGGAGCGGTGTGGGGCTGGGGACGGCGGGTGGGGTGGGGGGTGTTAGGGATGGTAAGTTATTTTTATTTTTATTTTTTTATGAATAATATATATTAATATGTAAAATAAGATATTTTTTTTATTATATAGTAAAATATTTTATTAATCCTTAATATTATTGTACAAGTAAGAAATATTATAAAAAAATATGATTTTATATTAACTATTTTATTAATCGGGTATTTGAATGAGTATTTTTTATTTTTGTACAAAAAATTATCTAAAAGTTACAAAAAAAATTAGCATGGGTTAATTATGAACATGTGAGTATTTTTATAATTTCTAATAATTATTGTTCAAGTTTTTTTTATTCTCATGATTAAACCTAATTTATTCATTTATCCTTGTACTTTAATTATGATTTTTTTAAAATTATAAAAATTACGGGTTAAATGTGATAGTTGAATGTATTTACATTTTTATTTATGTTCTACAATTTTTTTTATTATAATTATCCATAATTTATTTACTTTTCCTTGTACTTTAATTGTAAAAGCATTATGAAAAAAACATTGATGTGTTATTATATTTTTATTTTAAGAATATATATACACTAATAAACTGATTATAAGTTTTATGTAAATTTACAACTTTTGAATCCATACTTATATGTATACATTACAAAGAAAACTCTCCTATGTACCAAATTTAACAAGGGCATAATTGTTCACCAAAATAGCTACAATAACTTCAAGGGTTAAATAGGGAGTTCAATTAAAAAATGGGCGATGACATCATCACAAACTAACAGAACCCTAACGGATGTAAGGTTTTTGAAACCTCAAGTAAAGTCATTGTAATTATGATTTTTGGAGGGAAGTGGACGCGAAATGCACTAAACCACATGAAAGGTCGTGTAATTATCCTTTATTTTGTTCATCTACTGACGTGTTTAAAAGTAAGAATAGTAAATGAGAATAAATAAACTTTTTTGTCAGGAAAAAAAGACTTTGTTTATTATTTTTGGCAAATCCCATTGTAGGCATGTGGCTGTGCCGGTGCGTAGCTATAGGCTACAGAAAAAAAAGCCAAATAACAGTAGTTTTACTCTTGGATCAAAATTTTATTTTGAATGTATAATTTAGTTAGTCAAATATTGAAATTTTTTTGAGACTTTTCGGAAATGTTTCGAAAACACTAAGGAAAAATTATAAAAAAAATTACTAAATTAAAAAAAATAAGAGAGTTTCAGGCAAACAAATAGTTTCGAAATTACATCTTGTTTTCGTTTCGATTGATTTAAAAAAGGAAACTTTTTGATTTTTTCGACAGAAAATATGGAAATTTTGATTAATTTTACTAAGCCGAGTACTCGGGAACAATATTGTTGATATTCGAGCCGAGCTCAAACAAAAAGTTAATCTTTTAAATTAATTGTCACATTTGCAAAATTTTCATATTTCAAATTACTTGTTACATTTGGTTTATCAATGCATCATTTTTCAATTTTACCTTTTGTTATTTCTAGGTTTACACAATAAATTAAAGTACACAAAGATTAATAACATTAATTAAAGTAATAATTAAAAGGGTATTTTGACATTTTATCTTAAAAAGTGACTAATTATTGAGTTTTTTAATATGTGTGAAAATATCAAATTTGACAATCAAAATGAAACTGATGAAGTATATGAGAAGCTCGAGCTCGAGCCGAGCCTGAGCAACTTAACCTATTTTTTTAGCCGAGCCTAAACGTGTACTTGTTCGGTTCATACAATCTCGATTTCAGCCCTAATTATATCGTATGTCTATAAAGTCATTGATTTGACATTATCATTAATTTTTCACTCTCAAACACCAACATCCAAAATCATTCCAAATCATATTTCAATTTTTCAAAACTCAACATATATTATTTTAATGATATTTTACGATCTCAATATTCCAACCAAAATCAATTCAAATCGATTTTCAAGTGTTTCGCCAAAACTACCCAAACAATTTTGAAACATCGAAACAGGGGTAAAACAGAACCAAAATGGATCCAAACGGGCCCTGAAACTTAATCTGGATAGTAGTTCCATGAATTATTGAGATAATAATTATTAAATAATAGTTAGTGAGTTTTAAAAATTTGAAATATGATTTGGAAAATCTGGATAGTAGTTCCATGAATTATTGAGATAATAATTATTAAATAATAGTTAGTGAGTTTTAAAAATTTGAAATATGATTTGGAATGGAGTTTGGTTGTTTGGGTATTGATGAGAAAAGTAAGTGGAGAGAATTGCACTTGTGGTACCAAACTATATACTGATTCTCACTTGTGGTACCATAAAAATCGAGATCGACACATTTGGTACCACAATTTAAGAAATCAATCACTTTTGGTACCACCGTTAAAAATGGACGTTAACTGATTACATGGAAGTTAAGTTTTATTGCAAAATTGATATCATTACTTATGTTGATTGACAATTATACCCCTAACTTTTCAGGTTGTCAAAATAACCCCACATCTTCAAATTTACTGATAATTTCAGTCCACATTGTTGCCCAATTTCAAAATTGGCTCGAATAACACACGTGCGGACCAATTTAGAGATTTTACTTATTATATTTACATATTTATTTAATTAATTTAATTTTATAAATAATATTAACAGACCAAATAATACTTTAACATAAATCCGACAAAATATTAATTAAATCTAAAATTTATATAATAATATTAATAAATTTAATATTTATTAAAAAATAAAGTTATATATTATTAATAAAATAATTATTTTTTTTTTAAAAAAAAACCATCCCTACCCCCTCAACCCCATGGATCAAAGTTTTATTTTTTGTGCATATTTCAGTCAGCTAAATATTTGAAACTTTTCGAGAACTTTTCTGAATCGTTTCAAAAACACTAGGAAAAAATTGATTTTTTTTTACCGAACTAAGTAAAATAAGAGAGTATCAAGACAAATAAATAGTTTCGAAATTAAACATTTAAAAATAAAAAAAATTCGATTTTTTCGACGAAAACGATGAATTTTTTTACCTATATATAGAACTACTCTATATTTTTTTTTCGATGAACTCAAAAATAAAATCTTTTTGATATTTTCATTTGAATCGTATCAAAATTTTGATCCATGTTTAGTTCACATTGTACCAAATTCATAAATATGCCCTTGCCTTGCACATCAATTATGAATTGACAGTACATGAATTTTTTTTTTTTAAATTGACAATACATGAATAGGTAATACAAAAAATTTACATGAATTTAACACTGACAATTGACGGTACAAAGTTGAAAAAAAAAACTCACTTGATATTAGACAAATCAAACTTTTCTAAAGCAAGGGGACACATTTAATCAATGCCCCCAAATAACCCACCCCCACCCCCGCCCCCGCCCCCGCCCCCGGCCCCCGGCCCCGGTTCAAAGTAGAAAAAATTCTCACTTGATATTGACAAATCAAACTTTTCTAAAGCCGAGCTCACAACCCAAGGAGACGGATTTACATTTATGATGCCCCCGAAAGAATTTTTTTGGGCATGTTTGTTTGGCATTTGGGAAAGTAGTTTGGGAGAGTAGTGGAGGTTTGTGAAATAATCTCGATTTGCGTAATATTGTTTGTTTGGGTTTTGAGAGAGTGGTTTGAGAAATAAAGTAGGTGTAGGTTTTTTTGGAAGAGTTGGGTTGTAGGTGTAAGGTGTGTAAGACTTTATGTCAAATCATGTTTGTTATGTGAGATAAATTGTGTAAGAGATAAGTTACTTTATGTCAAATCAAGGTAGAGTTTGTATAGGTTTTATTTAGAGATAAGAAAATTGTTGTTTGTTTGGGTTTTGAGAGAGTAGTTTGAGAAAATTAATGGATGGAAAATTTATTTCGAAAAATAGAAAACATGTTTGTTTGGCATTTCCCAAACACGAAAAAATTCTGGGAAACACCAAACAAACAGGCCCTTTACTTTTCCTTGTATTATATTTCATATGGAAATTATGTGCCTATCCGGTGGATTTAATTAATTGGGGTGCGAATGAGCGACAAGTGTATATAAGAGGATAATTTTTTGTCCTCTTATGCACATATGTTTATCATCTAACCCCTATGAATATAATTCACCGGTATAGGATGAATGTAACCATTTCATATATAAAACGTGTAATTTGTATCTGTTTTTGTTGGTCAATGATGTAATAACCCAAATACATGGAATTTAGTAATAAAAAAAGTTGTTAAGTGGTCTAATTAAACTAATAATTTTATAAATAACTAAATAAATTATATGACTCATGGTTTAAAAATCTCGATCTAATCTTACAAAAATTAAAAAAAATGATCAGATGTCATCCCTTAATTCTCTAGAAAACAACAAAATTATTTTTGATATATTGTATAGGTTGTGCATAAGTAATTTAGTAAAACAATCTAAAAAATATCGTTAAAATAATTCGACAATATATTACAATCTCAACTCTCAAATCCTGGTCATGAACCAACAATATATTTCGGTCCCCTGGACTCTCAAATTATGGATCCGTCCCTGCAAGCTCATACATTAATTTGTTTGACAAGATCGAGTTCAAGACGAGTCTGAGCACCAAATTTACTTTTCGAGCCAAATCCAAACATATGTTTGTACGGCTCGTTTGAGCTTGTTTGCATTTTTAAGATAAAAATCTTTTAGAAGCACTTACTTGGAAAAAAATGTCTTCAAAAGCTAGAATCACCCTCTTTGTTGCTTCTACTTTTATGTCATTTTCAGTTTTTTTTAGAAGCTAACTCAAAAGTTAGTTTGCAAATGCTCTATAACTGCTCAGAAACTGAAAAAACATAAAGTAATTTCTTAAGTAGTTGAAAACTCTACCGATGTTACAGCAGGGGGAGAGGTCCGCTCCATAATGGGACATTTAAATAAAAGTGTAACTAAATTTCTTTTCTTTATATAATATTATTATTAATTTTTTTTTCTAATTATAAAAATTAAATTATTAATAAATATGTAAAATAAAATATTTTAATAATTTTTTAGAATTATGGGCAATTTTAAATTTTATCAATTTTTTATGGTAAATATATAATTTTTAATTTTATAATTAATGAGATATTATAATTTGCACCCAAGTTTTTTAAAAATATTACAAACATTACAAATAACCTCCTAGGGACAAAACTGAAACTTTTCAGAGGTAAAGAACTAATTGTAAGATGGTAAACCTGAGGGAATTTTTCGTAATTTCTCCAATATTTAGGACTCAATGCATTTCGATATCATCTAACTCGTCTGATAACTCGTGACACTATGGTGTAAGAAAAATAGCTAGATTCATTTTTTTAATATTTAATGAGATAAAATTTTCATGAACTGTAAAGGTAAATTACAAGTTTCATAATGTAATCGAAAACGAGTTCTTCTTTAGATTACAAGCTTCTTTATACTTTTTAAAAAGAAAGTGTTGATCATTTAGCACATACTCGATCATAGACCATTTGTACTCAACCAAACATTGTCGTTACAGTTTAAATGAAACTATTTTTTAAAGATATTTATATTTTATCATTTGTGGTCATATTGCTTTATTATGACTTTTTTTTTTCTTATACTAAGAAAATATTGAGTGCAACCGACAAAAAAAGTTGGCACCCCAAAACAATGTTGCTAGCTCCGCCCATGTATGTAACCTTCGAGAAAAAAAATCGAAAACTAAATATTGGTTGTTTTATTATTTTTCATTTACACAATAGACCCTTAACCCATTTGATTAGAGCCTCACATCAAGAATGGGAGGATTGGTCGAAACCCAACAATGACTATCTTATATGTTAATTGTTCTATGTTCTTTTAACTTTTTTATTTCTTAATAATTGTTCCTCATTTTTTCTTCTTTCTAGTGATTCTTTTAATCTTTTTTGTTTTCCCTTAATTTTTTAACCATAAAAAAAAACGATTTTTTCTTATTTTCCTTATAATAAGGTTTCCTGGTTATTATTTTCTTTATAATACAATTTTTTTTATTTAACTTGATGACAATCGTGTGAGTACTTGTTGTAACATTGTTATCAATAACTAATAATTGATCTTGATGACTAAAGATTAAATTTAATGACGTGCACTTATTGTGAAATTATATTCAGTACATATACTTGTAAAATTTATTTTCGCTAAAATTATAATTCAAAATTAAAAATTATAAAAACATATTCACAAGTAAATCAATAAAAAAAGATTAGGATTTGAGTGAGTAAATGATAAGTAAAATGGAAATGAACAAGAAATAAAGCTCAATGTTGCGCCATCTGATGCAAGAGAAAATATTTTCTTTAGCATTTTACTCACTGAAATCCAAGAATCAAACATAACCTAAGTTGATTTGTCATTTAATTATGTATTTGGAATAATATGTCAATATTTAATATGTATTTTTACATTAAAAAAAATTGAGTATATTTTTTTAATAACCTAGGGCCCCGGTTTTAGAATTCGCCTAAAGCCCCCGAGTGTCTAGGGCCGACCCTGAAGGTAATATTGGATTGATTAAGCTTGTATTTATATCATGTATGCATTCTGCAATTGAGAATTTAGGCATCGGTTAACAAAAGTGAGTTTGTGACGAGATCAGTGTAGTCAACATATGTCTCCAAATAAAGTCAAAAGTTAATTAACTAATTTATCAAAAATCTTATTTCACATAACAAACATGATTTTAACATAAACTCTTATACCTACAACTTAAATCTTTTCAAAAAATCCTTCACATACTTGACAATAATGATTGCTTATTCATCATTGCTAGAATAAGTAATCGTGTACTCTAGGCTATGAAGGTGCCATATGGATTACAACAGTATTATGACTGATGCACCTTAGTCCAACCTCCATATTAACGTCCGACACATAATACCAAATGGCCGCTTGAATGTACCCGACCTTTCGTCTCACTACATACACCACATGATCTACACCACATGATCATAGCCAAAACGTCTGGAATTGATGATGTTTATGAATGTCGCTAATATGCGCGGCAGAGTAAAATAAACCTATATCATTGAAATGACAGCGAGTAAATTTACCTCCATAACTATTGGTATGCCATTGTATTGAGCTTACAAAAAAAATTACATAAGTAAGAAATCGGATAGACACACTCCACGTGTTCATGGTTATCCAGATAATCTCATTTTACTTCTACTTATGCTTTTTCTACCTATTACAAAGACACACTTTTCTTTTAGTCTAATCTATTGTTACAATGTCGGGATTGTCTCCCACAAGGTTGACAATTTAAACCTTTTGTAAGATCAGCAATAAAAAGGCCTTGAATTGATTTTTATAATATATCTGAATTTTTGGTAGGTGACATTGTAACCGGTTGTATAGTGTTATTACCTTGGATATATAACTGAATTTACTTTAAAGCCTTTAATAAATAAAAATATTTATTCTATCTTCTTCTTCCTCTCCAAATTCAATCTTCTTCTCTCTATGTTAAAAAAGTTAAAGAAAATCCATTTTCCTTTTATGAAAAAAAAGGACCTAATTATCCCCAACCTCTCTCCATTCCCCACCCCCTTTCCTCCTCCAAATCATCGGCCGCACCAGTCGCGTCCAACCGCTACTGGTCTGCCGGTGGTAAGGCGGTCGCCGTCGATCGCGGCCTTACGAGGGCCAAAACCAATCGCGGTCAGAACAGCCGCAGGAGAACAGCCGCACCTGCGACTGTTCTAACCGCGATTGGCCGCGACCCATCTGCCTCGCAAAGCCGCGACCGGGAGCGGGAGCGGGTGGGGTGAGGGGGGAGGGGTGGGTGGTTGAAGTTGGGTGAGGTGTTGAAGAAGGGTCTTTCCGAAATCAATTCATGAATGAATCGTGTTTTTCGTATGTGATAATAATAAGTATATATTATTATCACAATATAATGAACAAATTAAACAACTATTATATATTAGTCAACATTATTGACCTAGGGGTAATGTATTACTAGGTTAATCGTAATTCAAATCGACAAATGTCTCGATTAATTGACCAAAGTCAACATTATTGACTTTAGGGTCATGTATAACTATGTTAATTGTAATCCAAATCGACAAATGGTTCGATCAATTGACCAAAATCAACATTTTTTTTTATCATAGGGTAATGTATAACTAGATTAATCATAATCAAATCAATAAATGACTCGATTAATTGACCAAAATTAACATTATTGACCCTAGAGTAATGTATAACTAGGTTAATCATAATTCAAATAAAAAATGGCTCGTTCAATTGACCAAAGTCAACAATATTGACCTTAAGGTAATGTTTAACTAGGTTAATCATAATCCAATCGATAAATGACTCGATTAATTGATCAAAGTCAACATTGTTGACCTTAGGATAATTTATAATTAGGTTAATTGTAATTCAGATTGATAAATATCTCGATTAATTGACCAAAATCAACATTGTTGACATTAGGGTAATGTATAACTTAGTTAATCATAATTCAAATCGATAAATGACTCGATTAATTGATAATAGTGATCCAATCTCATATATAATTTTTCTTTCATGAAATCTCATATATGATTTGAAACATCTTAAATCGCCAATTAATAAACTAAAATTTGTACATTTATGTACTTCAAACAATTTTTTTAAATTTAATCTAACAAAATATTTATATATCAACAAAAAAAAAGTTATGTAAAACGAATTTGATTTTCATTCAATTTAAGCATAACATAAATTTTAGATAACAATTAATCGGAACACTATAGAAATTTACTTGATTATGATTTAAAAATACTAAAATTCTTACTTTTTCTACTTTTATATACACATTTTATGTTTAGTTCAAGTTTAATAATATTGTTTGTTTGATAGTTATTTGTTTTTTATTAAATGAAATTTCAAAATTAACAATATTGATGTAATGATGTAATTATCATTTATCAGAAAAACAATATATTCACTATTAAGGAGTAATGTGATTGTAAACAGTGCAGACGAAGAATATTTTTCTTATTTTTTAAACTTTGGCAAACTAAACGACGTCGTTTAGAATGGCTTGTGGCTTTTCTTATTTGTACTTTATGCTTATGAGATTTTCTTTTTCTTTTCTCATACATAATTTGAATTATATCAAGAATTAATTAAAATTATAAAATTATGCACTTAAAAAAAATTAACATTTAACCAAACAAAATATTTATCTATCAAAAAGGAAAATATTACATAATCTGTCACATCTATAATACTAATATAAAAAATATTTAGAATTTTTCTATCATTAAATTTAAGAATTAGAAATAATTAAAAGAAATATTATTCAAATGTTCTCTACTATGATTTAATAATACTAAAATTCTTATTTTTTGTACTTGTATACACATTTTACATTCAATAACAATATATTTATTGTCGTATTATAATCCCATAAATTAAAATAATTAAAATGTAAATTTATAAAATTATAAACAAATCCCAAGTTCTTAAATATTATTGAATTAGATCTAATTTATATTTAAATTAAAACTAATAAAATGAATATATTAAAACTTGGACCAATGTGTATTTTCTTAAACATTTATTTGACCTTTATTGCAAAAACAACCCTTCTTCTTCCTCACCTCACCTAACCCAACACCCCCCGCCCTCCCCCCCCCCCACCGGATTCGCCTCCTCCAAAACCACCACCACCACCACCACCACAAACTAGCCACAAAACCCGCCACCAACTCCGCCGCACCAAACACCAACGTAACCACCATCTCCTCCCACGGTCACCATTGTCCGGCGGCTGTTAGCTGAAATCAACTTAGAGGTTTTGTTCGTCTCGTCGTCGCGAACACATACGTATAATCAATTTATCATTTTCCCCAAGTTCAAAAAAAAAAAAAAAAATCTTTGTCAAAAGTCAAAACGCATCTTCAGTACTTGTTCTTCCCCAAATTCTTGCGCTCAAGTGGCAAGAAGAATAAAGGAAAAAAATGAGCAATGCAATTCCAGTTATGAGTTAGATATTTGTACAGGGAAAGCCATAGACATGCTAGTCAAGCTTATGGTGCTATGAGCAATGAAATTCCAGTTTATTATTGCCGAGTCAGATGGCCAAATCAGTAACCAAGAGCTAAAACCATAAAATCGAATACAATTTCAACAAATTTCAGTAAAAGACAAGGGGAGAGAAAATCGTGCTAAAGTTAGGGATGAACCTATTGAAACCAATTCTCGAAATTCGATGAATTTGGGGAAGAAGAAACATGTACAGGGGAAGAAAGAAAGAAAGACTACGGCTGGTATATATAAATTATTCTAATTTAATGTGGAAGAAGGGTATTTTGGAGATTGTCAAAAGAAAATCCAATATTCATTAGTTATTTTGAGGACAAATGACAGCTGTGGAGTGAAACCTTTTGTAAGGTTGGACATTATGAACCTATGAATCTAAAAAAGCATAAACTAAGCGGCCTCATCCTTATCTCTTTACTTAACTCTTAATGATTCTACTATCGAACCAAATAGGAGGACCTCCCAAAACCACATTGTGATATGAATCATTCGATAGTTTCCAATGCAATAATCTTTTTTTTGATAATTCATTGCAATAATCTTTACTCCACATATGAATCTTAAAAAAATTCTTATCCCATTGATAAATATCTACAATCGGTTCCATGAAAACAAAGATGAATAAGGAAAAAAATATTACTACGAATCAAAGTGATTTTATCTAATGACAAAGTGTAACAACCTTACAAGGAGAATTTTGGGCCTATTTGGCTGGGTTCTGGCTCGGTCTCGTGAAACTGAGCCAGAACTCTTCCAAATGGAGTTTGTCAAAACCCATGAAACTCATCACAAACATATTCAGAAACCCACATCCAAACTCTTGAAACCTATAAAACATTGATTTGACACATACCACCTATTTTTCCTCTCAAACTCTATAAAAAAATATTAATTTGACACCTACCACCTACTTTTTTCCCAAACCCCAACATCCAAACCCAACCCAGGTGGGGTTTGAGCTTTTTCAAAACCACAAAACTCAACATACAAAATCTAACCAAATGAGGCTTCAAAGATTTTACCGAAACCATCCAAACCATTTTTTTGAAACCAAAATCCATGAAACCGAGCCAAAGCCCTTCCAAATAGGCCATTTATATAATACATGCATGTTTGCTAATAATGTCAATGCAAATGAATACAATAAAGACATGAACATTGCAAGAACAAATTAACTAGGGTGAAATAGTCTTAAATAAATAATAAGTAATCAAAAAAAGATTGACCATATTCAACATGAAATCAGATTTCACGAATTTTAATCTCCAAAGGCTTAATTATACTCAGAAACATGATGCATGTTTGCTAAGCTAATAATGTCAATGCAAATGAATACAATAAAGACATGAACATTGCAAGAACAAAATTAACTAGGGTGAAATAGTCTTAAATAAATAATAAGTAATTAAAAAAAGATTGACCATATTCAACATGAAGTCAGATTTCACGAATTTTAATCTCCAAAGGCTTAATTATACTCAGAAACATGATCTATGTATAAACACGAAATATCATATGTATAGCAAATTAAAAACTTATCAGTCAAAACCCTAATTGAAATAAGAAATATTAAAAGGCTTAATATAAAAGTAGTTTGATTGGGTTCCGTATATGTTTGGTTTCAAAAAGTGGTTTAAGTATTTTCGATGAAATTGGAAACTCGATTTAGATAATGTTTTCAATAGAATATTCCCTTCGTCCCTTTTTTTTTGCTCCCCTGGAGTTTGACACGGAGTTTTATGTAAGAGTTGAAAAAATGAAAGTTTTAGATATCTTTACATATATGTCCTTATAAGTAGTGTTGGAGAATTAGTGGTGTCAAATAATTAATTTATGTGAAATGACAATTTTGCGAAAAAACGTTTCATATTAGGAAATATAGTCTGTTTTGGGATATCTCCAAAAGGAAATAAGAACAAAAATTTGAAGGGTGGAGGAGTATGTGATTTGAATTGAGGTTTAACTGTTGAGATTTGAAGGAGAAAAATAGATGGTAGATGTTAAATGTGAGAAAAATAAATGACAAAGTCAAATCAATAATATTATAGGTTTTAAGTAGAGTTTTGCATATTTCGATTTGAGTTGAAACTAAGTTGGGTTAGTCTATTATGAGATAGCTGAAAAAGCTATCTCCCACAAGATAGGTCATCTGGACCATTAAAATTTATCAAGATTTAATCTAAGTCACACAATTTTATCCAAGGCAAAGGTGATCAATTGGACCATTTATTTTGTTGGACAAATCTAAAAATAAAAATTTACTTTTATACCCTTACATAAATATGTTTAACAAACACTAAAAAATAAAAAATTTCTCACATTTCTTTCTCCCCATCTTCCATGTTCATCTCCTCTCAAAACCCTATCAACACCGGCCCACCACCACTTCCGCCACCACCTCCTCCAAATTTTTATTATTATTTCCATCTACCGAACCCCAATTCCCACTCCAAAGGCCGAGCCCCCTTTCCTTCCTGCCAAGTGCGCCGCCGCCAGCATCACCCCCTAGATCTGGCCACCGCGCAGGGAGAAGAAAATGAAATTGGTGGGTTTGATGCATTAATGTTCTTTCTTTCTACCTCACTTATGTTGGTCCATTAAAAAATAGTACCAAATACCAATCTACCTTTTGTTTTTTCATATAAATAGTAGTAAAGTGTTCTCCGTTCATCCCACTGAAACCGAAAGATTTTCAATTTTTTCAAGTGACTAAAGTTCGTCGAAAGTGGACGGTGGTCTTCGCGTGGCCGGAACAGGCCACGCGAAGGCCAGATCTGGTCGTAGCGTGGAAATTTTCGGCCACGCGAAGGTGGCGCCGCTCCTGCCACGCAGCGGCGCCGCCTTAATAAAATATAGTTTTTTTTTTCTTAATTGCGATAAAATAATAATAATAATAATTTTATAAAATAAATAAGAAATAAATAAGAAATAAATAATTACCAATAAATATGAGATCTTTTATTACACAATAATCATTAATAATTTCCATGTGTTCCTTTGTAAAATAAATTTGCATAACATATATATAGATTATATTACTCAATTGATCTTGCAATTTTAGGTTTTATAGTTTAAGCATCCATAAGAATTGAAAGTTCTCAATGTTCAATACTTGTTAGAAAGCCAATAATCTAATAGTAGTTTATGAAACAATTATGATTATATAAAATAAATCTTCATTTCTAAAAATTAAACTAAATAATATAAAATATGATAACAATAATACTAGTATAGTTTATGAAACAACAGAAATTCAGTTTAAATATTATCAATTGCTAGTTTATCCAATATATATATATATATATTTCAAAACTATTAACATTCTTAAATTTTAGAAAAAAGATGTGAATATTTTCAAATTAATGGTACTCTAGATCTGTATGTATGAATAGGAGAAATGCTTTGTTTGATATGTATGAATAGGAGAAATAATAGTTTTTTCTTAATAGAAATATAAAAATAATTAAAGGGTAAAAATGTATTTAAGTAATTAATTTGTTTTGTTATTAAATTTTGAGGACACTTGTCAATCAATGAAAGGATATCTCAATTACCCTTGGACCAACAAAATCTTCTAGTAGAATGCCCCAACTAAGTTTTGACTAAAATCTCTTCAAAAACTCTTTACCTGATAAAAGTTTGACTCGGCTTGAGTGAATTCAAACTTAACTAAACTACTTTCATACTATTTTCATTTTCATTTGCTAACTATTTTCAACTAAAAATCGGTTTGAGTAATTATTTTCATTTTGAGGCAATTTTTTTCGAAGGATGTGCTTTTAGTAGTCACGTGACTCAATTCTTTTTTTTCCATAGGGTTTTGTCACTACTTGTAGGCCATATGTTTTCGGATGTGAAATGTATACAGATGGGGTTTTGTCACTACTTGTTGGCCATATGTTTTCGGATGTGAAATGTACACAGATGTAAGAAAAAAAATTATTGGGATTGTTGTTTGGCGTTTCTTAAAATTATTTTGTGTTTGAAAAATATCAAATAAATATGTTTTCTATTTTTTGAAATAAATTTTTCACCTTTCAATTTTCTCAATCTACTCTTTGAAAAGTCTAACAAACAACAATTTTCTTATCTCTAAAAAAAACTATACAATCTACTCTGATTTGACATAAATTAACTTATCTCTTTCACAATTTATCTCACATAACAAACATGATTTGACATAAAATCTTACATATCTTACATCTATAACATAACTCTTCCAAAAAAACCTATACTTACTTTATTTCTCAAACCACTCCTCAAAAGCCAAACAAACAACATTACGCCATGCATCCATATGACTTTTATAAATAAATAGATACAAATTATACTATACTGTAGTTTTATGTTTTTCTTTTTACTTTTATAAATAGATACAAATTATACGGTTTATATACGAAATCTTTTACAAGGAAAACTACAAATTTCTTTTGTGGGGAGGAGGGTCAATGTCACCGATTACACCGTCATTTTCGCGGGGCCAAAAATAAGTTATGTTGATTTTTTTTTTGTTTTTCAAGGGTTTAATCCCCTTTGAGGTGTGTCGGGTATATTATGTGAGAATCTCTCTCAACAGGGATTCGAATCTAAGTTCACTATTTTGTAGTGACTAGTCCCTTTCACTAGACCAATCACATGTTGGTAACAAGGTATGTTGATTAAAGCATAATTACTCCCAATTCAAAAATCATTAAAATTTCTATCATCTAGCTAATAATATTATATAAATTATAGCTTTTGACACCTAGCTCATAGTGTGTATATACTACTTGTATACTTTATAGGCAGCTATTTTTTTCTTTAATTAAAATACATGAATTTAACATTTCAATAAAGTAATTAAAAGTAAATTTTCTTCCACACTGGTCTGTTCACGAGCTTTGCAAGTCGAATAGATATGCTTTGTATGGAAGTATAGTGGCTGAGTTTTTGGTCTTACTCAAATCGAGTCAAATCAAATTTGGTGAAAAAATTAAAGAGGTCTAAGTCCCAACCTCAAGTTTCAGTTCAAACCAAAACCTATACAACCCTACTTGAGACATATAAAATTATAAATTTGACATATGTCATTCCTTTTTCCAACATAAGGTTATTGATTTGACATCATACACCTATTTTTCTCCTCCAAACGCTAACCAAATCACAATTCAAATCATATCTCAAATTTTTAAAATTCCCTAACCATTATTTAATAATTATTATTTCAATATTTCATTAAAACTATTATTCAAATCGAGTTTAAGAGTTTCGCCCAAAACTCTCAAATCACTTTTGAAAACAAAAACCGAGACAAAACCCAACTAAACTACTTTCATAATAAGTCACGGTGTTCGAGCTCAACTCGAATTTTTTTTGAGCTTGAGTTTCTGTTCACGGAATCGAACGAGTCTGATCGAGATTTTGCCGAGCTGATTTCAATCTGAGTATTGAGTCGGATCGTATTTAACCGTTAATATTGCAAACACTACCCACTTTTTATTGTGAATTACTATTATGAAAATTTCAAAAATCTCTAATCCAAGTTGAAGTTAAAAAAATTTGAAAACAATTGCTTAATGAGTCCAAAATCACTTTTCTCTTGGACGAAATTGTCCTCAAAATTATATCATCTTGCCCTTGAATTAATAATCTATAAGATCAGAATTCTTTTCCCTCTTCATTTATCCCTATAAATACCACACAATTTTTTCCAAAAACGATCATCTCCTTGAGGCAATATTCATTCCCCTTTTTCTTTTCCTTCCTTTATTATTCTTCCAGTTTTCATATTTTATTCCGTTCTTATTTTTCCAGAACCCAAAGCAAACTCGTGTAGATTTAATTCTTCAAATCCAAATTCTTCAAACTTGTGTATAAATGCTCCACCCAGATAGCTTTTTCTCACTTGTACTCCTAACCCACAATTTTTTGTCCAGAATTGGCGGAGTTAGCATTTGTGGAGAGAAGTGTTCGGTGTGGGAGGAATTGGAAAGGTATTATTTGCAATCCTTCTCTTTTATTCTATTTAACTTGAATTTAAAGTATATTATTTAGATCTATTGTTTGATTTGTCGCAAAATGACCTGATTTGAGGGGAGGTAGATAGGGGTGAAAGGCGAACCGAGTAGCTCGTGACTCGGCTCGAACTCGGCTCGGCACGAACTCGCTCGAACTCGAACCGAGCCGAGCTTGAACAAAATCTCAGGCTCGGATGAAATTTGGAGCCGAGTTCAATCACTCCATTGTTCGGATCGTCGAGGTCGTGAACTTGAGGGGCAGTGAGGTACAGAAGTGCGAATGCTTTAAATACCAATTTTCTTCTTCTTTTATCACGTCCATATTTTCTGTTTTGGAACCAAATCGCACAAATCTTCAGAATGATTTGATTTCTCCATAAATTTCGTTCCTCACCATAAAATTACCCTAACTTTTGGCCAAAGTTAAAGATGAAACTTCATTCCAAATTGAAAAAATTGGGGAAAAGGAAACTAAGGTTTATTGGACCTGAAGAAGTGACACCTTAGTTCAATTAAACTGGAGACACATTTTCTTAAAGTGACACCTTAGTTCAATTAAACTGGAGACACATTTTCTTAAAATTGGTGAACATACAAAAGAAAATGGAGGAAGGTGCAAAAAAAATTCATGGAAAACAGAAAGGAGATAGAGAGGAAAGAGAAGGGAAAATTCGAGATGCTATAAAGTAAAATAAAAGGGAAATGGTGCAAGAACCAATAGATTTTACTTTTATGTCAGTATTTTTACTTTTTGCTAAAATTGCATTTATTATGTTGTGGGCATGCTGTCGGTTGCTGAGTACATGCACAAAGAAAATTCAAATAGCGAGCTTTCGAGTGCTCGTGAACATATATGTCGAAACTCGAGCCGGGCCTAGACAATTTTTTTTTCAAAGGCCCGAGTTCGAGCCGAGCCTGAACAACTGGGCTTATTTTCGAGCCCAAATCCGAACACTTGTTTGTACGGTTCGTTTGGGTTCGTTTTCAGGCCTAGAGGTAGATGCAATTCACCTCTTTTTTATATGTATTTAAACATAGCTTAAATAGTTATTTTTTATATAAGTGCGAATTAGTTAAAAACTATTAATTATTAGGAATCTTCAAAAAGTTTCAGTGAAATTCTTCAATTACTTTTCCAATAATTTATGATCTATAACACAGCTGTTTTTCATTTCATTTATCTAAAACTGAAACAATAATAAATTTAATCCAATCAAACAAATAATGAAAAATACGACAGCAAATACTGGACTTAATTTGGCACTTTAATGATAGATAGATTATTCTAAAAAATTCGCCATAAAAAACCACATTGTTTAAAACTTGGCTAATAAAAACCATACTTTTAATGTAAGTTATTTTCATTAACATTTGGTAAAATTATTCATTTATGAGAATTTTTTGGATAAATAATGGCACTATGAAAAATGAGCACCGGGAAAATAGTTTAATAATATCATACTGAACTGACGATAAAACCCTTGAAAATAAGCACTTGCATGTCATGCGAGCTCGTTAATCAGATCATATTCATCGTGTCTCTTATCGAATAAATATCCTAATAAATCGAATCGAAATTGGATCGGATCCGATCCAGATTAAAATTCGCTCTACTAACAGCCTATGTCCAAGTCCAAACTTAAGCCCACCATTAAGTAAAATATATAATCCATATTAACCAAAAAAAGATAAAAAAAATTATGCCTACCAATACATTTCGGGTGTTTACATTTAATTCAACATGAGACTCGGCATGTGTTAGATACATTATATACTTGGCTCAAACTCGTTTGAGTTCGGTTCATTAAAGAAATCAAACCAAACTCACACTAAATTTCAAGCTCCAATTTTTTGAATTTTTATTTTTGGACACTCGTGATGTGTCAGATATATGTGTGATAACTATTTTAATTTTTTTCTCCCTCATGTGGTAACCGTCAAAATTTAAATTTACTAAAAATACCAACTATCACATTTTTTTTAAAAAATTTAAACTCAATTAAAATTAACTAAACATACTTAATACTAATTAAATATACTTAAAACAATTTAATTAACGAACTCAAAATAACAAAAACCAAAACACACCCCTAACTTTACAAATTCATTTTCACTCCATTTCACTTACAAATTTTTTTTCTCTAAATTTTTTTTCTCTCAAACCTTCAAATCCCTAAAACTCATCTCCCAATTTCATAACAAAATCAAGCAATGGAAAATGAAAATCTTACTTTAAACATAATCCATGACGTGCCGGAAGAATCAAACGGACGAGAAAATGCCGAATTTGTGATTTTTTTCAAATTTTTTCGTATGTAAATCGTTCGTCCCCGTGTCTTCGGGATCTCGGAGACCTCTTCATCCTCGCATCTTCGGGATCCCGGAGACCCTGAGACTACTTCGTCCCCGAGTCTCTGGAATTCCGAAGACCCGGAGATAACTTCGTCCCCACGTCTCCGAATCCCGGAGACCCGGAGACTACTTCGTCCGCGCGTCCCGGAAACCACATCGTCCCCTTGTCTTCGAGTTTTCGGAGACCCGGGGACGAAGTGGTCTTCGAGTCTCCGTGACCGCTGATACCCGGAGACGAAGCGATCTATTGTATTGGGTTTTATTTGTAATTTTTCATTTAATTATTAAAACCTTAACTAATAACCTAATTAAATGAAGGCTAATTTTGCAAATTCTAACTTCATAAAGCTATTTTAATAAATTAAAAATGTCAAAAGGCCATTTTTGCAAATGACTCTCTGAAACTAACGCAGTTGGAATTTTTTAATAAAGTTCCATCTGAATGGGGGGATGAGGTTATAGATAGATATGCTCGAGCATATATGTTGGATATCTTAGGCTGTGTTGTTCTCCCAATTGTTCCAAAATTAAAAGTTCCAATTATGTATCTTAAACTCCTTATAGAAATCTCGGGAGTTGATACATTTGCATGGGGAGCAGCCATGTTGGCTCATATACATCCAGCCTTGGCCAAAACAAAGAAAAATGGAACGAGAATTTTTTTTTTCAGCAGCCGCGCTAGTTCTTCATGTATGATTCTTTCTTTTTTCCTTCTAATTTCACTAATTTGATTTTTTTCTTTGAGTTGCTAGACTTAGATTTGACTTTCTTCAACATATTTTTGCTTTTGTCTGGATCCCCACGATTGCTGAGTATTATCAGCTAAACAGAGAGATCCCTCGATCATTTTCACTTGTGCAAGGCCGGGTGAAAATGATGGCAGAAAAATGTAGGGACAAGGTTAATATGAGAAATATCGAAAGAAACCTACAACAAGATAAATATGAGGTTTGAATAAAATAAAATCTTATATGTTATCTAGATTTTATTAAGTGGCTAGTTTTTATATTTTATTTGAATTAAATCATAATTAACTTTTTAATTAACTATGTAGCTGTCGGTTTGTTTAAAACCATATGTTGATGTTCAAGAAGTACCTGGTCACTTGAACGAGCAATTAAAAATTTGTTTAGATCGGGTAGACTTACTTTGCTTCAACAGAATTTGGTTCTACGGGTTCGGACGATGTAAACATCAGATCAGTGTAGGGGACATCCAAATTATTTTGGAGGGAAACAAAAAAAAGAAGAAAAAGACGGGGTAAAGATAAGTTGAGGAAAGGGTGTCCCAGAAATTGGGATGATTACTTCAATGATGAAATAGGTGTTTGGATGAATGTGCAAGACTTCATATTCTCGACACACTCTACAGCAATACCCTCGACATCCCACATGGCCTCTTCGTCTCATTCCTGTCCCGTCTTAATGGCTAATGTAGAGGTATTGAAAACATCGCCTCTTTCCTCACCACCATCTCATCTAGGAATAGCTAATGTATGTGAATCATAGGTATTAAAACTTGTCGTACGCTTGGTCGTTCTCTGCTGAGTAATTTTTTAGCAAATTTTATTTTATCCATCTTTGTTCTATTGTAGTATCTATTGGTGATGAAAATATACAAAACTTATCCTCTTCGCCTAATTCCAATCACATGCCCTCTACCTCCTCCCCTACCATGAGAACATCGCCTCTTTCCTCACCACCATCTCATCCATAAACAATAATTGGACGGGTCCTCCCCGTTTCCATCACGAACGCATTGCTTCCCCAACCACCTCCAAAAAGTTCACTGCGAAGGAAGAAAACTCCTGTAAAATTAAAATCAATTTATGAATTCTACACAGGGAGAAAAGGTCCACAAGAAGCTAACCGGGTTTAGTATTGTTTCTGGACAGGGTACCAATATTTACTAAATTTTAGTTTTAATTGGACTGGGTACCAGTACCTACATATAGTCCACTTTGGCCTGCTTCAACTATTATTTGAGAAATGAAACTGAGAAAAATATATTGAAGGTTGGGATCTCTCCTGATCCAATCACATGCACATTAATTGCATCTAGAACTCTTCTTTCAATTATGTTTTGCAAATTGGCAAACCTGCCAAACCTGAGGGGGTGTTTCTGTAATTTTTGAAAGTATTTCTGTCTCACGGAAGGATTGCAGCCGTTCTTTTCCTTTCAAACGTAATTTCTCCAGCCGGTTTTCCCCTTCTGTACGTAACATTTCAATGTATTTTTGGTTTTCAATACAGGATCTCTCTTCCAATCGTTAGCTATCTGCAAAGATTTTTTCACGGAATGAGTTCATTTTAATTTCAAATTCTTCCCTGAACTCCTGCTTTTCTTGAACCATAGTTTCTTCAACATTAACTACCCGCACAAACCAAAATAAAGTTCATAGTATGTTGAAAAAAATACCTTTAGTGTTGTTTCCTAAAAAAAATAAGCAGAACAATGCCTTAAAAAAATATCTTCTCATTAAGTCTAATTAAATGACCCAAAAGCATATTAATTAGAAATGTGATTGTTTTATTCTTCTCATTGTGCATATCTAGTTCAACCTGCATCTTAGAATAGGAATTTTGTAGCTCTTCAAATTTATCTACACACCAATTGAAATGGCTTTCTTCGTTCGAAAAAATACTGAAACTACTTGCGGCAGCTACAGGGGCAGGTACAGGTGCTGAACTTCCTTCCATATTAAGACTCATATTACTTGAGGAATTTGGAAAAGAAACTGATTTCCTACTCTTTCTAATAGAAGACTTCCTTTGAAAAGGAGGATAGTGATGATTTATTTGTTCTAAAATTGATACAGAGTTAACGCTATAACTACTTAATAGTTACCAATTCAAATTTCAAATTCAAGTAGTGGATTTGAGTAGACACAAAGGTAAAGTTGGGAGGTAGGCGTAGGCGTGTGATAAGGGTTTAATCTGACTCATGGAGAAGGAGATATTATTTTGTTGTCGGAGGTGGTGGAAATTTGATTTAAATGAGGGCGTGAAATTCAAAATAAATTAACAGAGTTTTACCGAAATGTGATATTAATATGAAGGTTTTGTCAGCTAAGCAAAACCATTATCAGAACAAAAGAAAATTAATAAATTTCAGAAGGCAAAACCTTTACATTAATATCACATTTCGGTAAAGCTCTATTAATTTATTTTGAATTTCACGCTCTCATTTAAATCAAATTTCTACCACATCCGACAACAAAATAATATCTCTTTCTCCATGAGTCAGATTAAACCCTTATCACACGCCTACGTCTACCTCCCAGTTGTACCTTTGTGTCTAATCAAATCAACTATTTGAATTTGAAATTTGAATTGGTAACTATTAAGTATTTATAGCGTTAACTCTGTATCAATTTTAGAACAAATGAATCATCACTATCCTCCTTTTCAAAGGAAGTCTTCTATTAGAAAGAGTAGGAAATCAGTTTCTCTTCCAAATTCCTCAAGTAATATGAGTCTTAATATGGAAGGAAGTTCAGCCCCTGTACCTGCCCCTGTAGCTGCCGCAAGTAGTTTCAGTATTTTTTCGAACGAAGAAAGTCATTTCTATTGGTGTGTAGATAAATTTGAAGAGCTACAAAATTCCTATTCTAAGATGCAGGTTGAACTAGATATGCACAATGAGAAGAATAAAATAATCACATTTCTAATTAATATGCTTTTGGTTCATTTAATTAGACTTAATGAGAAGGTATTTTTTTAAGGCATTGTTCTGCTTATTTTTTTTAGGAAACAACACTAAAGGTATTTTTTTTCAACATACTATGAACTTTATTTTGGTTTGTGCAGGTAGTTAATGTTGAAGAAACTATGGTTCAAGAAAGGCAGGAGTTCAGGGAAGAATTTGAAATTAAAATGAACTCCTTCCGTGAAAAAATCTTTGTAGATAGCCAACGATTGGAAGAGAGATCCCGTATTGAAAGCCAAAAATACATTGAGATGTTACGTACAGAAGGGGAAAACCGGCTGGAGAAATTACGTTTGAAAGGAGAAGAACGGCTGCAATCCTTCCGTGAAACAGAAATGCTTTCAAAAATTACAGAGACACCCCCTCAAGTTTGGCAGGTTTGCCAATTTGCAAAACATAATTGAAAGAAGAGTTCTAGATTCAATTAATGTGCATGTGATTGGATCAGGAGAGATCCCAACCTTCAACATATTTTTCTCACTTTCATTTCTCAAATAATAATTGAAGCAGGCCAAAGTGGACTATATGTAGGTACTGGTACCCAGTCCAATTAAAACTAAAATTTAGTAAGTACTGGTACCCTGTCCAGAAACAATACTAAACCCGGTTAGCTTCTTGCGGATCTTTTCTCCCTGTGTAGAATTCATAGATTTATTTTAGTTTTACAGGAGTTTTCTTCCTTCGCAGTGAACTTATTGGAGGTGTTTGAGGAAGCAATGCGTTCGTGATGGAAGCGGGGAGGACCCGTCCAATTATCGTTTGTGGATGAGATGTTGGTGAGGAAAGAGGCGATGTTCTCATGGTTGGGGATGAGGTAGAGGGCATGTGATTGGAATTAGGCGAAGAGGATAAGTTTTGCACATTCTCATCACCAATGCCATCAAAATTTTACTCTACACCGAGATCAAGTTGTAATAAATCCAATAAGAATACAATTAGTAGAAAGACGATAGATACTACAATAGAACAAAGATGGATAAAATAAAATTTGCGAAAAAATTACTCAGCAGAGAACGACCAAGCGTACGACAAGTTTTAATACCTATGATTCACATACATTAGCTATTCCTGGATGAGATGGTGGTGAGTAAAAAGGCGATGTTTTCAATACCTCAACATTAGCCATTAAGACGGGACTGGAATGAGACGAAGAGGCCATGTGGGATGTCGAGGGTATTGCTGTAGAGTGTGTCGAGAATATGAAGTCTTGCACATTCATCCAAACACCTATTTCATCCTTGAAGTAATCTTCCCAATTTCTGGGACACCCTTTCCTCGACTTCTCTTTACCCAGTCTTTTTCTTCTTCTTTTTTGCCCCTCCAAAACAATTTGGATGTCCCCTACGCTGATCTGATGTTTGCATCGTCCGAACTCGTAGAACCAAATTCTGTTGAAGCAAAGTAAGTCTACCCGAACTTAACAAATTTTTAATTGCTCGTTCAAGTGACCAGGTACTTCTTGAACATCAACATATGGTTTTAAACAAACCGATAGCTGTACAGTTAATAAAAAAGTTGATTATGATTTAATTCAAATAAAAGATAAAAACTAGCCACTTGATAAAATCTAGATAACATATAAGATTTTATTTTATTCAAACCTTATCTTCATCTTGTTGTAGGTATCTTCCGATATTTCTCATATTAACCTTGTCCCTACATTTTTCTGCCATCATTTTCACCTAGCCTTGCACAAGTGGAAATGATCTAGGGATCTCTCTGTTTAGCTGATAATACGCAGCAACCTTGGGAATCTTGACAAAAGCAAAAATATGTTGAAAAAAGTCAAATCTAAGTCTAGCAACTCAAAGAAAAAAATCAAATGAGTGAAATTAGAAGGAAAAAAGAAAGAATCATACATGAAGAACTAGCGCGGCTGCTGAAAAAAAAATTCTCGTTCCATTTTTCTTTGCTTTGACCAAGGCTGAATGTATATGAGCCAACATGGCTGCTCCCCATGCAAATGTATCAACACCCGAGATTTCTCTAAGGAGCTTAAGATACATAATTGGAACATTTAATTTTGGAACAATTGGGAGAACAACACAGCCTAAGATATCCAACATATATGCTCGAGCATATCTATCTATAACCTCATCCCCCCATTCAGATGGAACTTTATTGAAAAATTCCAACTCCGTTAGTTTTAGAGAGTCATTTGCAAAAATGGCCTTTTGATATTTTTTATTTATGAAAATAGATTTATGAAGTTAGAATTTGTAAAATTAGCCTTCATTTAATTAGGTTATTAGTCAAGATTTTAATAATTAAATGAAAAATTACAAATAAAACCCAATGCAATAGATCACTTCGTCGCCGGGTATCCGCGGTCACGGAGATTCGAAGACCACTTCGTCCCCGGGTCTCCGAAAACTCGGAGACAAGGGGACGATGTGGTCTCCGGGACCCTTCGGAGACGTGGGGACGAAGTTGTCTCCGGAATCCCAGAGACTCTGGGACGAAGTAGTCTCAGGGTCTCCGGGATCCCGAAGATGCGAGGACGAAGAGGTCTCCGGGATCCCGAAGACACGGGGACGAAGGAATTACATACGAAAAAATTTGAAAAAAATCACAAATTCGGCATTTTCTCGTCCGTTTGATTCTTCCGGCACGTCATGGATTATGTTCAAAGTAAGATTTTCATTTTCCATTGCTTGATTTTGTTATGAAATTGGGAGATGAGTTTTAGGGATTTGAAGGTTTGAGAGAAAAAATTTTAGAGAGAAAAAATTTGTAAGTGAAATGGAGTGAAAATGAATTTGTAAAGTTAGGGGTGTGTTTTGGTTTTTGTTATTTTGAGTTGGTTAATTAAATTGTTTTAAGTATATTTAATTAGTATTAAGTATGTTTAGTTAATTTTAATTGAGTTTAAAATAAAAAATAAAAAAAGTAAAGGCCGTTTGTGCAATTTTTTTTGAGTAAGGCTATTGAGCCAAATAACCCAAAAATGAAAAAGATGATAGTTGGTATTTTTAGTAAGTTTAAATTTTGACGTTTACCACATGAGGGAGAAAAAAATTAAAATAGTTATCACACATGTATCTGACACATCACGAGTGTCCAAAAATAAAAATTCAAAAAATTGGATTTATTTGAATTTTATTGAGCTTGAAATTTAGTGTGAGTTTGGTTTGATTTCTCTACTGAATCGAACTCAAACGAGTTTGAGCCGAGTATCTAATGTATCTAACACATGCCGAGTCTCATGTTGAGTTAAATGTAAACACCCGAAAAATATTGGTAGGCATAATTTTTTTATCTTTTTTTGTTTAATATGGATTATCTTTTTTACTTAAGTTTGGACTTAATGGTGGGCTTCAGTTTGGACTTGAACATAGACTGTTAGTAGGGCGGATTTTAATCTGGATCGGATCCGATCCAATTTTGATTCGTCAGTTCAGTATGATATTATGGAAGGAAGTTCAGCCCCTGTACTTGCCCCTGTAGCTGCCGCAAGTAGTTTCAGTATTTTTCCGAACGAAGAAAGCCATTTCTATTGGTGTGTAGATAAATTTGAAGAGCTACAAAATTCCTATTCTAAGATGCAGGCTGAACTAGATATGCACAATGAGAAGAATAAAACAATCTTATTTCTAATTAATATGCTTTTGGTTCATTTAATTAGACTTAATGAGAAGGTATTTTTTTAAGGCATTGTTCTGCTTATTTTCTTTAGGAAACAACACTAAAGGTGTTTTTTTTTTCAGCATACTATGAACTTTATTTTAGTTTGTGCAGGTAGTTAATGTTGAAGAAACTATGATTCAAGAAAGGTAGGAGTTCAGGGAAGAATTTGAAATTAAAATGAACTCCTTCCGTGAAAAAATCTTTGTAGATAGCCAACGATTGGAAGAGAGATCCCGTATTGAAAGCCAAAAATACATTGAGACGTTACGTACAGAAGGGGAAAACCGGTTGGAGAAATTACGTTTGGAAGGAGAAGAACAGCTGGAATCCTTCCGTGAGACAGAAATGCTTTCGAAATCTGTGTTGTCCCATCAGCTGGAACTACTCAAGTTAGAAATCCAGAAAATACGAGGGAAGATACATCAAGCGCATAACTGAGCTTTGAGGATCTGGAAATTATTTTAAGTCATTTTAATTGTGTAGTAATATCACCAATGTTTTCCTAAATTTCTATGAGAAATGAATTCAAGTCCTATGTTTTTTTGTTGTATGACATTTCTTTTAGATAAGTAAGTTTTGATGAACCTAATATTATTAAATCCATTAGTGTTTTGTCTGCTGCTAGCTTCAGTAAACTGAATTTTATTGGCTTATTTATGTCGAGGTCTTGAACAATATACAAAACTATAAGTTAGAAAACTTATAAAATATATTTGAAGTTTTCACCTCTTGACAAAACTAAAGACTTGTTTTTTTTGTTGTATGACATTTATTTTTTATAAGTAAGTTTTGATGAACCTAATATTATTAAATCCATAAGTGTTTTGTCTGCTGCTAGCCTAATACGGCTACATTTTTTTGAAACACGTTCAGTAAACTGAATTTTATTGGCTTATTTATGTCGAGGTCTTGAACAATATACAAAACTATTGATTAAGGTTATCTCAAATTGAGAAGACCATATGTTGTAGTACTTGCAAACCGGATTTTTGAAGTTAGAAAACTTATAATTGATATTTGAAGTTTTCACTTCTTGACAAAACTAAACTATGAAGTAGATTTCATGAATATTATTAAATCCTTATGGTCTTCTCAAATTGAGGAAACCGTAATAAATCATATGATAGATGACATTCCCGCTTCTTTATCGAAAGGGTACAATATATAATAAAATACGGTCTTCTCCATCTGAGGAAACCTTACTCAATCATAATTTTGTACTTTTTCTTTTCTGCTAAATTTTAATGTATAATTCATTTACAAAAAAAACCCTCAGGTTTGTCACTTTCTTACAATTAAACTCTTGCCCCTAAAATGTTCCGATTTTGCCCTTGGATGTTATTAGTAATAATAAATATGTAAAAAATTGCAATAAATTTTTAAATTTATTCCCACAAAGGCAACCTTTCATCGTATCTCCACAGTCCAAAATAATTATGTATGATTTATTACATAAAAAAGTATAAAATCTAAGGTCCCTCATATTAGGTTATAATTAAAAAGTTTTAGGGTGATTTACACTCAGACCCCCTCAGGTTTGGACATATTACAAGAAACCTCCCGCTATTTAAAAAGTTACAGGGACACCCCCTCAGGTTTGGGCATATTACAAGAAACCCCTTACGGCGTTAAAAACAAACGAAATTTGATGACGTCATCATTTTTTTTTTTCCAAATTTACCCCTGGCTAAATATGCCCACGGGGGTGTCTATGTAATAATATTATACCACAGGGGGTGTATTTGAAAGATTGCAATAATTTCAGGGAGTTACTTTTAGCCAACTGTCATATTTTACAAAATGACGAATGGATGTTAATGTTGGCCACATATTTTGACTATAAATTTCATGGGGTACTTATAGCCAATGGTCATATTTTAAAAAATGATCAATAGATGTTACTGTTGGCCATATATTTTGACTATAAATCAAAGGGATAATTACAGGGACCTCCCCTGAGGTTTGGGGTAATTATTGTCCAATCCCCTTGCAATTTCATAATTACATCCACCTCCCCCGACGTTTTGAAAACCTTACATTTTGATGACGTCATCGTCGAATTTTTATTGAACTTCCTATTTTACCCTTGGACAGTTATACCCTTGTTATATTTGGTAGATAGGAGGGATTTCTTTGTAATGTATATGTATTAGTATGGGTTCAAATGTTATAAATTTACATGAAACTTATAATTAGTTTATTAGTCTATATGTATTCTTAAAATAAAAATATAATAACACATCAACGTTTTTTTCCTATTTTTTTCATAATGCTTTTTTACAATTAAAATATAAAGAAAAATAAATAAATTATGGATAATTATAAGAAAAAAACATTGTAGAACATAAATAAAAATGTAATTACATTCAACTTCACATTTAACCCGTAATTTTAATACTTTTAATTTTTTTGCTAATTAAAGTAAAAGAATAAAAGAATAAATTAAAGTAAAAGAATAAATGAATAAATTAGGTTTAAAAGAATAAATGAATTTTAATAGTAGTGTATATGTATTCTTAAAATAAAGTTATAATAACACATCAATGATATTTTCCAAATTTTTTTCATAATGCTTTTGCAATTAAAAGTAAATAAACTATGGTTAATTATAAGAAAAAAATATTGCAGAACATAAATAAAAAATGTATATACATTCAACTTTAACATTTAACCTGTAATTTTAATAATTTCAATTTTTTTTCATAATTAAAGTACAAGGATAAATTAATGAATTACGTTTAATCATGAGAAGAAAAAAACTTGAACATTAATTATTAGACATTATAAAAATGCTCACATGTTTGCTAAAAAAAATTCTTAAACTTTTAACTAAAATAGTTATTATAAAATAAACTATTTTTATACAAAAAATAAAAATACTCGATTTAATAATATAGTTATTATAAAATCATAAAAAAAAATTTAATATTTCTTACTTAAAGTCTTTTTTTTGTGTATAAAATTAATTTTTGCAAGGGTAGTATTGTAATTTTGTGTATCATTGCATGGGTAATATTGTAATTTTGTGTATCATTTTGTAAGATTTTTCAAATGTGGAGGGAAGTGGATGTAATTATGAAATTACAAGGGGATTGGGCAATAATTAGCCAAAACCTCATGGGAGGTCGATGTAATTATCCCTTGCAAGGGTAAATAGGACATTTTATTAATCTATTTTATTTTTAATTTTTTTAATTTTTTTAATTAAAACTGACGAGGACAATATGGTCATTTCACATCATTTAGTAAGGTTTTGCAAACGTGGGAGGAGGTGGATGTAATTATGAAATTGCGAGGGGATTGGGCAATAATTAGCGCAAACCTCAGGGGAGGTCGATGTAATTATCCCTAAATCAAAATGTTCACATGTAGGGATAATACAACTTTAAATCTCGGCCTGCATTTGCAACCATAATATGGGTGCATTATTCACACACCATACACATGAATATTTTGATTAAATCCTTATGGTCTTCTCAATTTGAGGAAACCGTAATAGATCATATGATAGATGACATTCCTGCTTCTTTAGCGAAAGGGTACAACATTTAATAAAATACGGTCTCCTCCATCTGAGGAAACCTTAATCAATCATAATTTTGTACTTTTTCTGCTAAATTTTAATGTATAATTGATTTACAAAAAAATCCCTCAGGTTTGTCACTTTCTTACAATTAAACCCTTGCCCCTAAAATGTTTCAATTTTGCCCTTGGGTGTTATTAGTAATAATAAATATGTAAAAAAATGCAATAATTTTTTAAATTTATTCCCACAAAGGCAACCTTTCATCGTATCTCCACCGTCCAAAATAATAATGTATAATTTATTACATAAAAAAGTATAAAATCTTAGGTCCCTCATATTAAGTTATAATTAAAAAGTTTTACAAATTTAGTTTAATAAAATTATAAATCAAAAGTTATATAGAAGTATTAAGAATACTCGAAAGAAAATGACCTGAGTTTGACCCAGAAAAAATGGTTCTATAGTTGTATATATTAGTCATAATCTAAATCCTCAATTTATGATTGATTAAGGTTTTCTCAAATTGAGAAGACCATATGTTATAGTACTTGCAAACCGGATTGTTGAAGTTAGAAAACTTATAATTGATATTTGAAGTTTTCACCTCTTGACAAAACTAAACTATGAAATAGTTTTCTTGAATATTATTAAATCCTTATGGTCTTCATGGGGAAACCGTAATAGATTATGATCATAGATGACATTCCCGCTTCTTTATCGAAAGGGTACAATATATAATAAAATACTGTCTTCTCCCTCTGAGGAAACCTTACTCAATCAAATTAAAATCTATGCATTACTGTAAGCACATTCACCCGATCGAGTGAAATCTATGCATTATTGTAAACACGTTCAGTTATTGGGTCTCAGGTTCATACAAATTTCTCCTGAAGTGAGAATTTCTAAATTGGAACAATTGGGAGAACATTAACAATTGTTGGTCCCAAAAGTGGTCAATGAGGTCTAGAGGGGGGGGGGGGGGGGGTGAATAGACCTCTGAAAACTTTAAAACTTTTTCTTTAACTTTTCAAATCAGCAGACTAAGCTGATTCAAGATTTGTAAGACTACTAAGCTGATGCGCACAAAGCTTTATCAGCAGAGTTGACCACTCATCTGATTTTCACTTAGCTGATTTCAGATGTTAAATCAGAGTTCTTAGAAACTAGTTGGCAGCGGATTTGTCAAGTGTTTTTCACCAATCTGTTCCTTTTTAAGTTTTCTCACTCAAAAGATTTTATCCCCAGTTTTTATAACTCATTTTAAAATCTTTTGGTTAAATCGTATGTTTGAGTTCTTTGATAAATATGCAAAGTATAGCAGTAAATAAATCAAACACACAGGATTTTTATAGTGGTTATATGGATGAAAATCCTTTAGTCTACTCTTCCAAGTCACACAGATCTTGGGTTATACTAGAAAACACAAAGTAATCAAGTATACAATGCTTGCGCTGATCAACAAATGAAAAGCCACAAGTGCGCTGTAAGAAATCACAAAGAAATCCTACACTCCGAAGCTAGATCACTCACTTAGACGGATCTACACTCCTCACGCTATTTTCAGTACAGAAGATCACTCAGAAATCCTATACTAAGAAGCTATATCACTCACAAAGATGGATATACACTCCTCTCTTGTTGGATGAAGATGAAGACTTTGAAGTAAAGGGAGGTTTTGATGATTTCCAAAGTCATCAGCTAAGTGGAAGCTTAGTATAAACCTTAGAAGATATTTGACTAAGGAAGAAGTTCATCAGACTAGTCAAATATGGTCCAGAAGACTACTGATCTGTTGCTGAAGAAGTAATCAGACTGGTGGACTATCAGCCGACTCAAATCAGATTAGTTCAAGTTTGGGATCAGCCGAGTATACATCAGACTAGTGACTTCGATCAGCAGAGTGGAAGTGGATCAGAAGTTATTACAACGGTAATAAATGCACTTGGTGTAATAAATGCTGAAAAGGAAGGGTATTTATGACAAATGATTGAAGAGAAACCTCGTATCAGCTTGGTGCATTTAATGCGCATTTAATGCGAAGCGACAGAAAGTACAGCAGAGTGTACAGTGTTCAGTCGCAGCAGCCGTTTCTGCGAAAAGGACCAGTACTCGAGGATTTGACAGCTGCCGATCTCTCAACGGGCAGATTTTCAAATCTCCAAGTATAAATAGCTTAGTTCGTGAGTTGAAGAAGAAGAACAACACAGAGACAACACGCATTGAGAGCAAAAATCTGAAGCAAAATTCTTCTAAGTCTCAAACTCAAGAACAAAGCACTCATCAGCCTAGTCATCTGTTGACGAAGCAGAAAAGAGAGAAATCAGAATATACTTAAAAATCTGAGTGATTTTGTTTAGGATTGTGTTGTGAGAAGTAGATATCAACCTTTGTGAGCGATATCACTTCTGAGAATAGGAGTTTCTTTGTGATTTCCTATTGTGAACTTACGGCCATTTCATTTGTTGTTTGGCGTAAGAAGTGTATACTGTAATCTGTGTGATTTAGTATAACCCAAGATCTAAGTGACTTGGAAGAGTGGACTAAAGGACTTACATCCATATAACCACTATAAAAATCCTTTGTGTTTTTAACTTGCATTAATTTCTGCATATTTCAAAGAAGCATATTCAAAACACTTAAAGGTTAACTACTGAAAAGTTTTATAAAGGAGTTTATTTAAAAAACTGGGGATAAAACTGTTTCAAGGTTAAAGAAAACTACTTGTGAAAAACACTTGATAAATCCGCTGCAAGTTAGTTTATTTTAAACTCTGATTTGATAAAATCAGCTGAGTGAAATCAGAAGAGTGATCAACTCTGCTGTTCAAAGCTTTGTGCTAGATCAGCTTAGTCTGCTTATTGTTCTCGATCAGCTTAGTCTGCTGAACAGAAAAGTTAGAGATTTTAAAAGGTAAAATTTTGAAGAGGTTTATTCACCCCCCCCCCCCCCCCCCTCTAAACCTCATCTGACCACTTGGGACCAACAAGTGGTATCAGAGCAGGTGGTTCATCTGAATCATCTGACTGATCAACGAGCTTGATCCTTAAGTGTTTTTCAAAGGTTTTCAAAAGAGCATCTTTTTGAAAAACAAAACTTTTTGAAAAATGGATTGCATTAGCCTTGTTCCCCATATAGGCGGTATGAGCTTTGAGGACTGGAAAATACGCATGGAAATTTTCCTTGCTGCTTACAACGATAATATGTACAGATGCATAACAAAAGGCCCAATAAGGATTACCAAGACAATCAAAATCGATGGCGTAGATACTGTTGTTGATAAAGATGAAGAAGAGATGTCACCTGATGAAATCAAGTTGAAAAATCTTGATAAAGTTGGAATCTTCATCATGACTAAAGCCCTGGACAATGAAAGGTTTGACTATGTCAAACACTGTAAAACATCAAAAGAGATGTGGGACAAAGTCAGGGATATGAGTGAAGGAAATGAAGCCATCAAGGAACACAATCTAAGTGTTGCCATGGAGAAGTTTGATAACTTCAAAATGAAGCCTGGAGAAACCATTGAACAGATGAGTTCAAGGTTTACCAAAGTGCTGAACAACGTGTTAAAGCTGGGTAAGACATTCACAGACAAAGAGATCACTCTCAAAGTCTTGAAGGCGCTACCACCCAAGTTCAACATGAAGATCACAGCTATGGAAGAATCTAGGGATCTGGGGAAGATCTCTCTGACAGAGTTGTTTTCTGTACTCAAGGCGTACGAGTATAAAATACCAAGGATGGGAATAGAAGAGACCTCAACTTCTGGCCCCACTGCCGCACTGGTTGCTGCAGAAAGAACAAGAAGATCGTCTGGAAAAAGCAGAGAAGTGGACTCATCTGATGAGGCCCCAGTACTAAGCAAAAAGGAGTATACTGCTGACGATGTTGCGTTGTTACTGAACGGGTTCAAAAAGTTCTACAAGAGAAAAATGAAGAACAAATATAACAATGCTTCTACTTCTAAACCTACCTCTAATTCTTATGACATTAAGGATGATTATAAATCCAAAATGATGTGCTATAATTGCAGGAAATTGGGACACTTCATCAAGGACTGCCCATATCCTAAAGCGGAGAAGTACACAGAGGAGGAAAAGAAACAAAGAAAAGAAAGAAGAGAGAAGAGATACCAAAAGAGCAAGGTGCTGTTGGCTGAAGCTGAAAAGATGGCAGCCATCCACTCATCAAACACAGAATCTGGCACTTCAAGTGATGACTCTGTTTTTGACGAAACACCTGCACTACTGTGTCTCATGGCAAAGGAATCTGATGATTCTGACAATGAGGTAATACTCTCTGAAAGTGAGCTTGAACTGTTTAACTCATTTGAGCAAATGATGAACAACAAAGTAGATGTTGTTAATGAGCTTGCTAAGCTTAAGGACGAGATGATTCTGCTGAAAAAGCAAAATGCTAAACTGAAACTTAAGGTTGAAAAACCTGACGAATCAGCCATGTATAAAAAGCTTTCGCATGAATGTGAATCTCTGAGAGCTGAATGTGAAATGTACAAGGGACAAATCAAAGAACTTGAAGCTAGAATATCTTTGCATAATAAGTCGTCTGTTCCTAAGTCGTCTGTTGTGACAATAGATAAACCAACTGAACAGAGTACTCCCTTAGTAAAAGAAAGTTTAGAACTGAACAAAGCTGAGAAATTTATATCTGCTGATAATAGTAATATTGTCTTATATGTTCAGACTACTAAACCCATTTCACCTGAGATTGAGAAAAATGAGATAAAAACTCCTAAGGCTAAGAAGGGTAAAAAGCCTGAAACTGAAAAACAGACTGGTAAAACCAAACAGCAGAGTAGTTCCAAGAAGTCTGCTGATAAGAGTAAAACCAATCAGACTAGTAAAGCTAAGTCGTCTGTTAAAGAGCAAGTAGAAAGCAGACCTAAGAAGCAAAGAAATTATAACAAAAATGCTTACTATGGAAATGAGTCATATTATGTGCAACCTGCTTATCCACCATATTATGCTGCACCTCATTATCCACCTCATTTTGCTGCATATCCTGCTCATCAAACAATGCATGCCTACCCTACTTATCATGCATCATATCCTGCTTATGAGCCTTATCATCATCATAATGATTATCACCATAATATGCCTGCTAATTATGATGTAAATGAAGTTGCTCATGCTCCTGCTAAGACTGCAAAGCCTAAGAAGCCTAAGACTTCAACATCTTGGGTTGTCAAAGGTGATACTAATCCGCCAGGACCCTCTCAATAAAGGGTACCTAAAACATTTTTATTTTGTTTTGTAGGTTAGGATTAGGAATAGGAGTAAAGTAGCGAAGAAATGGTACTTGGACAGTGGATGTTCAAGGCACATGTGTGGAGACATACATGAACTGGCAGATGCTGTTGCTGTGAATGGTCCAAGAGTTACTTTTGGAGACAGCAAAGAAGGCAAGGTTGTAGCTGTTGGAAAGCTTATCAAAGGAAACATAGAGATATCTGATGTCTCATATGTTAGTGGCCTGAAGTACAATCTGCTGAGCATAAGTCAATTTTGTGACAAAGGATTTTCCGTGGTGTTTTCATCAGATAAGTGTTATGTTGAACAAATTGGAACAAAGAAGGTCATTTTATCTGGAAGAAGACAAGGAAACATCTATATAGTCGATTGGAATTCTGTGGACAAGAACTCAAATGTTTGCTTAGTGGCTTCTACACCAAGTGAAATCAGTTGGCTTTGGCACAAAAGAATGAATCATTTGAATTTCAAGACCATCAACAGATTGATAAAGAATGATCTGGTAGAAGGAATTCCAAAGACAGTCATGAGCAAAGACAAGCTCTGTGATGCCTGTCAGAAGGGTAAACAAGTGAAGTCATCTTTCAAAAGCAAGAAGCACCAATCTTCAACCAGAATTTTGGAGCTACTGCATATGGATTTGTTTGGCCCTATTGATCCAATCAGCAATGGTGGAAAGAAATACTGCCTAGCTGTTGTGGATGATTTTTCAAGATTTACTTGGGTAATCTTCATGAAGAAGAAGAGTGAAACCAAGGAACATCTTACAAATCTGATGGAACTGATCCAGAATGAGAAAAGTCAAAGAATTTTGAAGATCAGATCAGATAGAGGGACTGAGTTTACAAACTCTACTGTTGAAGAGTACTGTAATTCCAGAGGAATCAGTCATGAGTACTCTGCTGCCAGAACCCCTCAACAAAATGGAGTTGCTGAAAGGAGAAACAGAACTCTAAAAGAAGCTACCAGGACAATGATAGCTGAAGCAAAGCTGCCCCAAAGATTCTGGGCAGAAGCTACAAACACAGCGTGTTATACACAAAATAGGTGTATGATCAACAAAAGTCAAAACAAGACACCTTATGAGTTATGGAACAACAGAAAGCCTAATTTACATTATCTTAGGATTTTTGGTTGTAAATGTTATGTTTTGAACAATGGGAAAAATCACCTCACTGCATTTGCAGAGAAGGCTGATGAAGCTGTTTTTGTAGGTTACTCTACTGTTAGTAAAGCTTACATAGTGTTTAACAAAAGAACTTTGCTTGTAGAAGAATCTATTCATGTAGTATTTGATGAACCAAGTCAATCATCTGAAAAGAATCAAAGTGCAAACCCTGAGATATCTGCTGACTTTCAGAAATTGAATGTGGAAAGAAAGGAAGAATATGTACCCATCATACTACCCAACTTATCTCAAGCTGTTAACTCAAATGCTGTTCAAAATCAGTCTGCTGATTGTCTAACAGAGGAGTTGCAAACAGCTGACAGACCAGAGACTGTTCAACAGACCACAACTGTTCAACAGACTACTACTGAGACTCCAACAGTGGTGTTGCAAGATCAATCTAGAGGACAACATCCAGATTTGCAACCTGATCTCAGATGGCTCAGAGATCACCCACCAGAGTTAGTGATTGGTGATCCCTTGGACAGAGTGAGAACTCGAAGGTCAACTGCAAATGAAACAATGTTTGTAAGTTTTCTTTCACAAATTGAGCCTAAATTAATTGATGAAGCTCTTGGTGATTCTCACTGGATTGAAGCTATGCAAGAAGAGTTGAATCAATTTGAAAGGAATGAAGTCTGGTACTTAGTTCCCAGACCTACTCATCAAAGAGTAATTGGCACTAAGTGGGTTTTCATAAGATGAATGAAGATGGTATGGTTACCAGAAACAAAGCAAGACTAGTTGCCAAAGGTTACTGCCAAGAAGAAGGCATTGATTTTGATGAGACATTCGCACCAGTTGCAAGGCTTGAAGCAATCAGATTGTTCCTAGCCTATGCTGCTCACAAGAACTTCACTGTCTATCAGATGGATGTGAAGTCTGCTTTTCTCAATGGAGAATTGCAAGAAGAAGTGTATGTTGAACAACCTCCTGGATTTGAAGTCTATCAACAAGGAGATAAGGTATATCGTCTGAAGAAAGCTCTCTATGGACTGAAACAGGCTCCAAGAGCATGGTATGATACTTTATCTGATTTTCTTTTAATTAAAGGATTTCACAAAGGTAAAGTAGATAAAACCTTGTTTACTATTGAATGGGATAATCATATATTGTTGGTACAAATATATGTAGACGATATTATTTTTGGTTCAACTAACAAACAGATGTGTGAAAGATTCTCTAAGCTGATGCAGAACAAGTTTGAAATGAGCATGATGAGAGAATTAAATTACTTTATTGGATTACAAGTCAAACAGCTGCCTGATGGTATTTTTATTAATCAAGCAAAGTACACAAAAGATCTGTTTAAGAAATTTGGTATGGAAACTAGCTCATCTGTTACTGTTCCTATGTCTACTGGACTTCGTCTGGACAAGGATGAAGGTGGCAAATCAGTTGACATCACCAAATACAGAGGCATAATTGGGTCACTGTTATACTTAACAGCTAGCAGACCTGATATTATGTATTCTGTTGGGGTCTGTGCAAGATTTCAATCAGATCCTAAGGAATCTCATCTCTTAGCTGCTAAAAGAATACTAAAGTATCTCAAAGGCACTCAAGAATTGGGATTGTGGTACCCAAGGGAATCAGGATTTGAACTTGTTGGATATTCAGATTCTGACCTTGCTGGCTGCAAAATTGATAGGAAAAGTACTACAGGTACGTGTCAATTTTTAGGCAGTCGTCTGATCTCATGGATGAGTAAGAAACAGACTTCAGTATCCATATCTACTGCTGAAGCTGAATACATTGCTGCTGGAGCATGCTGTGCACAAATACTTTGGTTGAAGCATCAACTTGAAGACTATAATCTCAAGATCAGTGGAATCCCTATCTACTGTGATAATACAAGTGCAATATCACTTACTCAGAATACTACTAGTCATTCCAGGACTAAACATATTGAGATCAAACATCACTTCATCAGAGACCATGTTGAAAAGGGAAATGTTATTATTGAGTATGTTCATACAGACAACCAGATTGCTGACATTTTCACCAAACCACTGAATGAAGCTAGATTCTCCACTCTAAGAGCGGAATTAGGCTTGTTAAAATTGGATTCATAAGCTGAGGGGGAACCTATCAGAAGACTGGGTTCAACAGCTTACTAATCTGACATCAACAAGTGTTACACTTCAAGAAGACTGACTCTCAACAGACTAGTTGACTGATGAATTCTTGAATTCAGGGGGAACGTGTAAGACTAGCGGTACCCTTGTTTTAAAGATAAAATCTTCAATGACAGTTAGTTGAAGTTGTTTTAATCAGAAGATTTGTTCTTAATTCTTGAAGATTCGAAGATTATTTATCTTGCTGGATTGACAAACAGCAAAGGAAGATCACTAGATATTGGCCCTCACTAGTGATATATTGTATCAGACAAGTTGTTAATCAGATAAGTACTTTACTCATCTGTTTCTATTTATGTCTGCTTATATTTAAGGTGTTGTATTAAAAACGTTTTATCAAAAGCACGCTTTTATAAGTAACAGACAAGTGGCGTTTCAAATTCCCGCCTATCTGACATATTAAATGCTATTTTGAAATCCGCGTATCTCGATCGCACGATCTGCTTTTACAGTAACTAATCTGACGGTTACCACTTTTCACGGAAACCGACAAGAATTAACATCTATAAATCCAGATCTGATCAGCTGACTGAGCTTTTACGCACCCTAAATATTTCAAAAGCATTCAGAGCATTTTTGCATCCATTCAACTGCAAATCTACTCTAGTCTTTCTTCAATCTCTTTCAGGAAAATGAGTTCTAAGGTTAATGCAAAGGAAGCTGCTGCTGAAGGTATGTTCTTGAACTACCTGACGTATCACGCGACTGGCACTCCGTTAATGAAAGAAATTCTGGAGAAATTCAAGGCGGCAACGCTGGTTAAATTCATGGAGGCCCATGAAGACATGATTTTCAAAGGCGAGGTCTTTGAATTTTATGGTTCCAAAGACGATGTTGACTTCGACAAACTGGAGATTAAAGCCAAAATTGGGGACAAAGCTATCTGCGTAACCCCAAAATTGCTGAATGAAATGTACGGACTTTCCATTGAAGGGTCTACTGACATCGCAAACCTAGCTGAACCTTTTGAGTCAGATTTCTGGAATCTGGTCTCAAAGAAGAATCAAGTGCTATCTGGAAGTATCAAAAAGAATCAGCTGAAGGACGAGTTTCAGCGAATGGCAGATTTGGTTGCCAAAGTCCTCGAGAACTGCACATTCTCCTTGGACAGTGTACCAATGAAGAGGTTTCATACTATGATAGCCATTTACTATGGGTTGAAGGTAAATTGGGCTAACTTCATCTGGTATGTGATTGCTGATCACAAAGTCCGTGGTTTGACTCTGCACAGGATTTTCATTAGTCATCTGTTGGTAAATTTGAGATGTGGTGTGACTAACGGAAAGGAAATTCATAAGGCTAAAGAATTGAAGATTTATGAACCAGTAAAATCTGGGAGATCAAAGGAGCCTGCTGTTGAGACAGAGTTGAAGCAAAAGAAAAGAAAGGCTTCTGAGCCAGAAAAGCCTGCTGACAAAGGCAAGAAACGCAAGTCGACTGTTCAAACAGCAAAGCCCGCTGTTGAAGCCAGAACAGTTGTCTCTAAAAGGAAGGATGCTGCTGATTTGATTGTTGATGAGACGGTAAAGGAGATCAACGAGATGTCTATTGGGACATCCTCTGACAAGACAATTTCAGCCGAGTTACCGGTTGAAAATGTGGCTAAAAGAACAAGAAGTGCTATGAAGGACACTGCCACTTCTACCGTTGCAAATCCACCTTTCACAAAAAGGACTGCCAGAAAGAAGCTGACACTTCTTGATGAAGATACTGAACTTTCTGAGTTAGCCAAAAGAAGTCCTCAATCTGCTGAGAGGCCTGTTGAATCAGTGAAGGAATCTGCTGAGAAGAAGTCAGCTGACCAAGTGAAACAGATTTCTACACCAACAGCTGAGGTTGCCAAACCTCAAGAGGATCCTGAAGTGCAGATCCTCGAACCAATTGCTGCTGCACCGGTAGCAGTTGCTTTACCAGAAACAACAGCTGCGGCACCAGTTGTTGAGTCAAGAAATGCCAGAAAGAAGAGAACTGGCAAAGCAAAAGTATCAGCTTATCACAAGAAGAAGCGTGAGGAAGCTGAACAACGAAAACGTGATGATGCTGAGCTAAAGAGAGCTCTTGAAGCAAGTCAAAAGGAAGCTAATGTCAAGAACCTGACAGAAGCTGAACTGGCTGCCAAGGAAGAAGCTGAATTGGCAAAGGCCATAGAAGAGAGCAAAAAGGATGCGTATGGACCAAGGAGGTCTGGAGGCATCGTGATTGGAGAAAAGCCTAAGGAAGGTGATTTTGTGCTACCAAGGGCTGCACCCATCAAGAAGAAAAAGAAGGAAGTGAGGAGAGCAATAGAGATTGTCCAAGGTGACTCTACTGCCTTCAAAAAGTTTGAAGCTGAGTTGGAAAAACTAAACCAGCTGTTTCAATCAAGGACTACTTTTCTCCCAGAGAAGATCAGATACAATCAATGGAGAGAGTATAGATTGAACAAGTCTGAAGAAGAAATCCAAGCCTGGAAGGAGTTCGCTACAGAGGGACGTTGGGTTCTAAACTGGTTGCAAACATCCTCTGTTGTCAAGGCTTTGGACTCAGATTTTGTAAGGGATAGACTGCATGACTATGCAAGAGTTATTGTCAGTCAGGAGGCGACTACTATTAAAAACTCAATTTCAAAGAAGCCAAGTCCTACTGATGATAGAATTGATAGAGCAGTAAAGATAGCAGTCTACACAACCTTGGAGAAATGGGCTGAAAGATCAAGGTTTGAACCAGGTTCATCAAGTTCAATGCCCACTCTACCAAGTTTGAGACAAATTGCTTATGGCTCTGATATCAGTACTTATCAAGAAAAGCTGAGGATCCAGCAGACGACATCACCTTTCATGCCAGCTGACTTGATTCGTCAGAAGACAGTTGTGTCTACTGATGGTACTGAGATCATTCACATAGCTGATGAGCCAGCTAGTGAAGAACAAAAGAAAGACCAGAAGGCTGAAGAAATCAACTTAGATACATCAAAGAAGCTGCCTATTATGGTCAAGGACTTAGTTCCTTTAGCTTTGGAGTGGAAAGCTGAAGAAAGTCCTACTCTTCATGAAGCAACTGTTCAACAGGAGGAAGAACCTGCTGAACTTCCACAAGAAGAGGATCCTGCTGAATCATCACACTCTGCTCCTACTGCTGATTTGCATTCCTCACTGATGGAATCCATCCAGATGCTGATTGAGACTTCTATGAAGGAGATGGAGACAAGAAATCAGCTGATGATTAAGCAAATACAGGAAGAAACTGCTAAAATGGTCAAGGATGCCATTGAAGACTTTCCTCTATCACCAGATAACTCCTTGATGTTAACTCAGAGCATATTGAATATGAGCAGAAGTCTTGAAGATGTGAAGGCTGATGTAGGTCATCTCCACACTACTCTTCAAAGGAATGAAGCTGACATCGCAAGAGTTATTAGAGTCATGACACAAGTCAGTGAAGCAGATACTGAGAAGAACATTGCTTTAATGCAAGAAGTTACCAACATCACTGACAAAGCACAAACTGAACTGTCAACTCTTCAGTTGAATGTTGACTGTCCGAATGACCATTCTGGTGAATTAAAAGCTAATCAACTTCGCATGGAAAATACTCTAAATCATCACTGTGCTGAGCAAAGAGTCATGGATTCAAACATCAAGAAGCTTTGTGCTGCTGTCAACATAACTCCTGATCAACTCAACCCTGCTGATGCTGACAAAAAGGGAGAAGAGGAATCAGCTAAGTTAGCTGTTGAGACTGCTGCAACTATTCAAGTACGAGACCAACGGGCTGCTGCTGGAAAGCCAAAAGAAGATGAAGTACTTGAAGAGGAAGCTGAAGATGGAGCTGATGATAAAGTAGAGCCCAAGGATGTAGCTAAAACTGACAAGGAGTTAGCTGCCTCTAAGTACTCTGCTGAAGAACAGCTAAATCCAGACGTTAAGTATAAGAGGATGGAAGACATCAGAAAAAGAATTGAAGCTGAAGAAAGGAGAGAAAAATTAAAAGGCCTTGCTGATGTTTTCTCAAGTGGTGAAGATGAAGAGAGCAGTGAAGAAGTTGATGAAGAGGAAGAGGAAGAAGAAGAAGATGAAGAAGCTGAGGACTAGACTAGTTAATAGACTAAGTCCATATGCTAAACTTTTGTAACAGCTTACTTCAGTTGTATTTTTTTTTCTTAAGTCAATCTTTTTTCTTGTAACTTGCACTGTAATTTTCAAATCAATCTATAAAAAGTTCAAGCTTCCAACATATCATTTCTATCTCAGAAATTTTTGAGGACTCAACTTTAGTTTAGGTACAGGTACTTAGCTGGAGTTTTGTCATCATCAAAAAGGGGGAAATTGTTGGATGAAGATGAAGACTTTGAAGTAAAGGGAGGTTTTGATGATTTCCAAAGTCATCAGCTAAGTGGAAGCTTAGTACAAACCTTAGAAGATATTTGACTAAGGAAGAAGTTCATCAGACTAGTCAAATATGGTCCAGAAGACTACTGATCTGTTGCTGAAGAAGTAATCAGACTGGTGGACTATCAGCCGACTCAAATCAGATTAGTTCAAGTTTGGGATCAGCCGAGTATACATCAGACTAGTGACTTCGATCAGCAGAGTGGAAGTGGATCAGAAGTTATTACAACGGTAATAAATGCACTTGGTGTAATAAATGCTGAAAAGGAAGGGTATTTATGACAAATGATTGAAGAGAAACCTCGTATCAGCTTGGTGCATTTAATGCGCATTTAATGCGAAGCGACAGAAAGTACAGCAGAGTGTACAGTGTTCAGTCGCAGCAGCCGTTTCTGCGAAAAGGACCAGTACTCGAGGATTTGACAGCTGCCGATCTCTCAACGGGCAGATTTTCAAATCTCCAAGTATAAATAGCTTAGTTCGTGAGTTGAAGAAGAAGAACAACACAGAGACAACACGCATTGAGAGCAAAAATCTGAAGCAAAATTCTTCTAAGTCTCAAACTCAAGAACAAAGCACTCATCAGCCTAGTCATCTGTTGACGAAGCAGAAAAGAGAGAAATCAGAATATACTTAAAAATCTGAGTGATTTTGTTTAGGATTGTGTTGTGAGAAGTAGATATCAACCTTTGTGAGCGATATCACTTCTGAGAATAGGAGTTTCTTTGTGATTTCCTATTGTGAACTTACGGCCATTTCATTTGTTGTTTGGCGTAAGAAGTGTATACTGTAATCTGTGTGATTTAGTATAACCCAAGATCTAAGTGACTTGGAAGAGTGGACTAAAGGACTTACATCCATATAACCACTATAAAAATCCTTTGTGTTTTTAACTTGCATTAATTTCTGCATATTTCAAAGAAGCATACTCAAAACACTTAAAGGTTAACTACTGAAAAGTTTTATAAAGGAGTTTATTTAAAAAACTGGGGATAAAACTGTTTCAAGGTTAAAGAAAACTACTTGTGAAAAACACTTGATAAATCCGCTGCAAGTTAGTTTATTTTAAACTCTGATTTGATAAAATCAGCTGAGTGAAATCAGAAGAGTGATCAACTCTGCTGTTCAAAGCTTTGTGCTAGATCAGCTTAGTCTGCTTATTGTTCTCGATCAGCTTAGTCTGCTGAACAGAAAAGTTAGAGATTTTAAAAGGTAAAATTTTGAAGAGGTTTATTCACCCCCCCCCCCCTCTAAACCTCATCTGACCACTTGGGACCAACATCTCTTTTACAGTTGACAGTCACTCAGACAGACAACTAAGTTCTCTGTTCTTCAACGAAAAGCTTTGTCAACAAATGACTTCGGCTTGTGATCAGATGACTCAACTGATGGATCTTGCTCTTATGATATGATCTTGAGTTGTGCAAGCTCTCTTTAGATCTTCAGTTATGTCTTCTATTTATACTCTCAGATTTTGAATTTCTGCCCGTTGAAGGTTGGCAGGAATCTACATTCCTCGAGTTCTGGTCCTGACACGCGGAACGGCTCCCTGCAACTGTTGCACTGTACACTCTGCTGTACGGATGTCTACTTTATGTCAGTCGCATTTAATGCACTCAGCTCTTAGCTGGTTCCCGTTGATAAGCTTACTTGACCGTCTTCACTCTGCTGGTGGAAGTACTCTGCTGATGATCACTTTGCTGATCACTCGGCTGATGGCTTCTCGGCTGATTCAAGAATGAACACATCTATCTTGACTCGGCTGATAATACCCATCTGATATCCCACTTCGCTGATTCGGTCACTTAGCTTACAGACCATGAGATAGGTTTCACTAAGCTGTTCAGTTCTTAGTTGATGACTTCTAGATTACCCTTTTTGTCATCTTCAAAACCTTCTCCAATATTAATCAACAATTTCCCCCTTTTTGATGGTGACAAAACCTTCAACTAAGAACACAACTAAGTTTCTGATTTAGTCTTCATACTCTGAGATGGAAATTATTGCTCTGATACAACTTAAAAAAAAATTACCACTTGATGGTTCTTTTTCCCTTTCTGATCTTCTGCTTAAAGGGTTCTTAGTTGCATCCATCTTCCCCCTTTTTGTCATCAACACCAAACTTTAGTTGCATCTTTTCTTCTCCATTTTATCCTTCCCCACTTTTTAGGGTTTGTGATAACTTCTTTTCCATAAGATTGCAAACTAGTATGCTGAAGACAGGTAGGTAAGTACTTAGCTGATTGAGGTAGTCTTCGTTGCTGTTTATCACTCCAGCTAGAAAATTTCCCCTTTAACTTCAAGAATTTTTACCACTTGATACCACTTGTGGTCTGATTCCACTTGTAATCTAATGCTACTCGTAGTCTGATACTACTTGTATGGATACAAATCAGATTAGTCGGCTGATATCACTTGTTGATGTGATAGCACTTGCTGATACCACTTGGTGTAGTACATTCTTGAAAATCACTTGGCTGTTGAGTTTCAGTCAGCTGATAAGAAGCAGTCTTCTGATAGCTTCATTTTGACTTATTGACAACTTCATCTTTTATTTAGGAGTACCGCTAATCGTACACGTTCCCCCTAAGTTCAAGAATTCGTGGTCAAGTAGTCTGATGAGAGTTTCTCTTCAAAGACACTCAGCCGTTGAATTCCAGTAAGCTGTTCTGGGTTAGTCTTCTGATAAGTTCCCCCTCAACTTATGAATCCAAAATCAACAAACCACTTTCTGTTGTCACATGGTTGACTGATACCACTTGAATGGTGATACCACTTGTTGTAAACAGTTGATGGTCTCTAATACCACTTTAATCTTTGATAATCTTCAACTTTTCAACAATCTCACGTTCCTTGAAATCTCCAAATGTAGAGTCTACCACTTGAATTATACCAATTGTTGATACCACTGATTTGATACCACTTGCTGGTACATGCATGTTGGTGAGACTACTTGTTGAACTTGGTGAAATTTGCAAGGCAGTCAACTCATCTTTGTCATCTCACATGTGTTTCACCTGCAAAACAGATGACTATTTTTGGTACCCCTTGTTTATTGGGTCCAGCATGGTTAGTGCAACCTTTAACATGTGATGATCTAGTGACTTATGTTTTATCATGATAATACCACTTGTTGGTACTTGATACCACTTGTTGTTTTTCAACATTGGTTGGTCATGATTAAAACATAGCTCATAAGCAAGGTAAGATGCATGAAATATGTGATAAGCATGCATATTGAAATGAGGATGGCAATCAGTACAGTGAACATGATCAGCATGATAATATGAATAAGCGTAGTGCATGTCATAATAATTATCATAATGTGATTCAAATTCTTGCCAGATAATTCATTTTTGCCTCAATTTCTTACCTGAGTTATTTAATAACTCTCCTTAGATTCAACAGACTTGATACCACTTTAAATTTACTCCAATCAGCAGCCTATTTCAGCTTACTCGGCTGATGGGTTTTAGTAGTCTGATTTGTCTTAGGTAGCTTACTAGGTTTTCTAACCTATTGAGCATCAGTAGACTTGTTCTCTTAAGCCTCTGATTTCTTTTTAGAGAATGATGCAATCACTTCTTTTAAGTTCATATATATTTTCAAAACAAATCGCATACTCAGCTTTTAGAGCTTCATTCTCATGCTCAAGCTTTTTGGTAGTCAGTTGATTCTTAAGGTTTTTCAACCTGAAGTTTCAGTGATCTGATTTGCTCTTTTCAGCAGAGTCATCTCTTCATTAAGCTTGGCAAATGCACAAACAGTATTTGAATTTGTAATTCAGCATTTATTCAATCGATTCAAATAGTGCATTACATTAATCAATAGAAGTTACCCCAATTTTTAGAATCATCAAGTTCTATGGCAGTTAAGCATATTGTCTCAGGTACTTCTTCAAATTCTTTATCAGATACTGAAGGTCTGAATAAGATGTGCAGGAGTTTATTATCTTTGCTGCATCAGCTAACTTTGATTTGCTCTTACTAAGCTTACGCTCCTTTTTAGCACGCTTTTCCTTTTCAGCAAACTTCTCAGATGATGAGGTTGGATGGTCTTTGATCAAGAGCCCATACTCTTCTTCATGGTAGTCTCTAAGTTTTGCTTTGGAGGAATCCCTGTTTTCCTGAAACTGATCAGAAGAAGATGAAGTAGCATTTTTACATTTTAATTTCATTTTCTTCTTGTAGAACTTCTTGAAATCATTTAGCAGCAGGGTAACGTCGTCAGCAGTGTATCCCTTTTCTGATCTCAGCACAGTCTTCTGTTTTGACTTGTCTGCTGATTTTCTTGATTTGTCTGACGCCATTAGAGCAGCAGTAGGGTCTGAACTGGTTGACACTTCTAATCCCAATCTTGGCATATGATACTCATAAGCTTTGAGAGATGAGAACAGTTCGGAAAGAGAAATCTTCTCTAAATCCCTTGATTCTTCCATGGCTGTCACCTTCATGTTGAATTTAGGTGGCAAGGCCTTGAGAACCTTTGTTGTGATCTCCTTGTTTGAAAATTCTTTACCAAACCTTAGAACTTCATTCAGGGCTTTGGTAAATCTGGTATCCATCTGATCAATCGTTTCACCAGACTTCATTTTGAAATTTTCAAACTCCTCAAGAGCCACACTGAGCTTGTGTTCTTTGATAGCGTTGTTTCCTTCGCTTAGCTCGCAGACTTTATCCCACATCTCTTTGGCAGTTTTGAGATGCTTGATCTTCTGGAAATTTTCTTCGTCTACAGCTCTGAACATGATGAACTTCGCCTTTTTAACAAGATTTACTAACTTGTTTTCTTTAGGTGTCAGCTCATCCAGCTCTTTGTCAACTATCTGATCTGGTTGGCCAGCAACCTTCACAGTCTTCTGGAATTTGAATGGTCCTTTTGTAATACATGTAAACATGTCTTCATTGTAAGCAGCAAGAAAGATTTCCATTCTGATTTTCCAGTTTTCAAAGCTCATAAGACCAATGTGAGGAGCATGGTTTATGGCATCCATTTTTCAAAAAGTTTTGATTTTCAAAATATGCTCTCTTTTTGAAAAATTTGAAAAACACACGTTGGATCAAGCTCGTTGATTAGGCAGCTGATTTAAGATAAACCACCTACCCTGATGCTACTTGATGGTATCAGGTAAATTACCAGAGCAACCTGCTCTGATACCACTTGTTGGTCCCAAAAGTGGTCAATGAGGTCTAGAGGGGGGGGGGGGGGGGGGGGGTGAATAGACCTCTGAAAACTTTAAAACTTTTTTTTTAACTTTTCAAATCAGCAGACTAAGCTGATTCAAGATTTGTAAGACTACTAAGCTGATGCGCACAAAGCTTTATCAGCAGAGTTGACCACTCATCTTATTTTCACTTAGCTGATTTCAGATGTTAAATCAGAGTTCTTAGAAACTAGTTGGCAGCGGATTTGTCAAGTGTTTTTCACCAATCTGTTCCTCTTTAAGTTTTCTCACTCAAAAGATATTATCCCCAGTTTTTATAACTCCTTTTAAAATCTTTTGGTTAAATCGTATGTTTGAGTTCTTTGATAAATATGCAAAGTATAGCAGTAAATAAATCAAACACACAGGATTTTTATAGTGGTTATATGGATGAAAATCCTTTAGTCCACTCTTCCAAGTCACACAGATCTTGGGTTATACTAGAAAACACAAAGTAATCAAGTATACAATACTTGCGCTGATCAACAAATGAAAAGCCACAAGTGCGCTGTAAGAAATCACAAAGAAATCCTACACTCCGAAGCTAGATCACTCACTTAGACGGATCTACACTCCTCACGCTATTTTCAGTACAGAAGATCACTCAGAAATCCTATACTAGGAAGCTATATCACTCACAAAGATGGATATACACTCCTCTCTTTTACAGTTGACAGTCACTCAGACAGACAACTAAGTTCTCTGTTCTTCAACGAAAAGCTTTGTCAACAAATGACTTCGGCTTGTGATCAGATGACTCAACTGATGGATCTTGCTCTTATGATATGATCTTGAGTTGTGCAAGCTCTCTTTAGATCTTCAGTTATGTCTTCTATTTATACTCTCAGATTTTGAATTTCTGCCCGTTGAAGGTTGGCAGGAATCTACATTCCTCGAGTTCTGGTCCTGACACGCGGAACGGCTCCCTGCAACTGTTGCACTGTACACTCTGCTGTACGGATGTCTACTTTATGTCAGTCGCATTTAATGCACTCAGCTCTTAGCTGGTTCCCGTTGATAAGCTTACTTGACCGTCTTCACTCTGCTGGTGGAAGTACTCTGCTGATGATCACTTTGCTGATCACTCGGCTGATGGCTTCTCGGCTGATTCAAGAATGAACACATCTATCTTGACTCGGCTGATAATACCCATCTGATATCTCACTTCGCTGATTCGGTCACTTAGCTTGCAGACCATGAGATAGGTTTCACTAAGCTGTTCAGTTCTTAGTTGATGACTTCTAGATTACCCTTTTTGTCATCTTCAAAACCTTCTCCAATATTAACCAACAACAATTGTCAAAGTCATTTGTTGTCACCAAGCTTATAGCCATCAACCCACACTTACTTCTAATGATTTTGTGGTATACCTCCTCTACATTCAGCCCCAAAATTATATTAAAGTAACTATTTTTTCAAATCATGTAACCTAAACTCAAACTGAAAAAGTATTTATGAAAAAAACAGAGAAATTTGCAAATGCACAATTTCTCACCTGCGCAAGTGGAGAGTGATAGTGAACCGTCGCCGCGGCCTTTCTTTGAGAAGGAAGATTCAATTTTAGGAAGAAGGGTTTCGGGAGTTTTATTTTTAAAAATCTGGAGAAGTGGGGAAGTGTGAAGTGGAAAGGATACTTGAGCTCCTAGGGGCAAAATGAAACTTTTTTGGGGGTAATTGACTAATTGTAAGATGCTAACAAATCTGATTGGATTTTTCTTAATACCCAATACATCATGGATATTTTTATAATTAAGTCTTACCTCATAGGGTTATTTGTAATTTCCCCAATGTTTATGACTCACTGCTTTTCGATATCATCCAACTTGTGCGATAACTTGTCACGCTACTGTTTAAGAAAAGTAGCTAGATTTGTTTTTCTAATAATTAATGATATATATTTTTCATGAATTGTGAAGGTAATATTGGATTGATTAAGCTTGTGTTTATCTACTGACATTCTGCAATTGAGAATTTAGGCATCGGTTAACAAAACTGAGTTTGTGACGAGATTAGTGTAGTCAACATATGTCTTCAAATAAAGGCAAAAGTTATTTTAAATATTTAACTTTTTAATTAATTAATTTATCAAAAAAATTATTTCAAATAACAAACTATTTGACATAAAATTTTATACATCTTACACCTACAACTAAAACATTTGCAAAAAAATCTACACAGTGGGTATGAAGGGGACATACGAATTACATCAGTGTTAAGACTGATGCACCTTAGTTCGACTTTCATATTAATGACCGAAATATTATACCAAACGCCCGCTGGAATATACTCGACCTTTCGTCTCACTACATTCACCACATGATCATGAAACCATTATCCAAATCGAGTTTCAAAATTTTGTCAAAAATTCTTAAACCACTTTTTGAAATCAAACCTAAACGGAACTCAGTCAAACTACTTTTATATTACGCCTCATGAATATTTTTTATTTCAACTAGGGTTTTGACTGATAAGTCTTTAACTTGCTATACATATGATATTTCGTGTTTTTACATGGATCTTGTTTGAGACTATAATTATGCCCTTAGAGATTGAAATTCGTTAAATCTGATTTCATGTTGAATTTGGTCAAAAAAGAAATTTCTTACTATTTATTAAAGACTATTTCACTCTAATTAATTTGTTTTTGCAATGTTCATGTCTTTATTGTATCCATTTGCAATGACATTCTTAGCAAACATGCATGGATTATATAAAATTCTCCTTGTAAGGTTGTTAGACTTTGTCAATAGATAAAATCACTTTGATTTGTAAGAATATTTTTTCCTTATTCATCTTTGTTTACATGGAACTGATTGTAGATATTTATTAATGGGATGAGAAATTTTTTTAGATTCATATATGGGGTAAATATTATTGCAATGGAAATTGTCGGGTCTTTAAAGTAAAAAGATTCATATCACAATGTGGTTTTGGGGGGTCCTTCTTTGGAATCCTTACCTATTTGCTTTGATCGTAGAGTCATTAACTCTTAAGTAAAGAGATAAGGATGAGGCCGCAAAGTTTATGCTTTTTTAGTTGACATTGTATCAAAATAGATTAGACCAAGGAAAATTTACATAGACACCCCTGTCTATAGGTCTAATCATGAAAAGTTACCAATCTTAGTAAAAATTACATCGACACCTTCTTGACTTAGCGGCAGTTAGTCAACTTTAACGGAATATGCCAAAAGTCTGAAATATCCTTACTTATTTTTAATATTTACACAAAATAAAATAAAAAAATTCAAAACCCCCAATTATTAGGGTAAAAACGCGAAATGTGCCATCGGGCGGAGCTTAGGCAGCGACGGCGGACAAAATTACCATGGAACTTGTAGTCCTTGAACACAGGAATCTATTGCAACAAGAATCACTAAGTTTGGTTGAGAAATGAGAGAGCAATTGGAGTTTGAAATTTCGGATCTAAGTTTCTTCGCGAAACAAACTTTGAACAACGATTTCTCTCAAATTACGCGATAAAATTTCAAAAGGTTGGTGGCTATGAACTCGTCTTGATGAAAGGAACAAAAGTCCCAACGTAATTTTGGCAAATAGCAGCCGAAAAATGGCGGTCGAGTTTGAAATTTTGGATCTATGATTCTTAATTCGCAAACCAAAATTTGAACAACGATTTATCCCAAATTACTCGATAAAATTTGACAAGGTTTCTAGATATGAACTCGTCTTGATGAGAGGAACAAAATCTCCAACTTAATTTCGGAAAATAGACACCGAAAAACGGCAATCGAATAAAAAGGGGCGGTGGAATAAACTTTAAAAATACACTTCATGTATCATAAACTATGTTACAAAGTTCATCAAGGGTAAATTTGAAAAAACATTAAAACAATTAGATGACGTCATCATTAAACATCTTACACTAACGCCGTAAGAGGTGTCTTTGTAATATAGTTTTGGCAGAGGGGGTGTCCTTGTAATTTATGATAAAGTTGGTAAGTTTCTATAATTAGACCTATAGGCAGCGGGTATCTATGTAAATTTCCCATAGACTAAAAGAAAATACGTCTTTGTAATGGACGGAAAAAGCACAAGGAGAAGTAATATGAGATTTCTTACTCAGCATACCAATAGTCATGGAGGTAAATTCACTCTCAGCCATTTCAATGATATGAGTTTATTATACTCGGCCGTCTATAATAGCGACATTCATAACCATCACCAATTCAATACGTTTTGGCCAGATCTTATATTTTTATAGATCTATCATATCAAATCAAAATGAACAATTATTTTAATCTACTAAGGAGTTTAGAAATTAGAACCAATTGTTATGCTAAAAAATATGACAAAATTCGCAACATTCATTGTTTTTCTTACAAACGAATTTTGAAAGCATATATGATTGCAATTCTGAGTTGTAGCTATGAGGAGAAAGCAATACGAAATTCTTTTTTAACAATTTGTGTAATTCCCACCCGAAACATTCAAATTTTTTTCCTTCGACGCATCCAATAATTATGCAGTGAATCAACTATATTAGGTGAGGACAATTCATGAATCATGGAATCGTTAATGAGTATTATCTTCAAGTAGGATGTACAGAAACTAAAGATACACATAATGTTCGAATTTATGGTAGTTGGAGGCGAACAAAGACCCAAGAAAAGGAAATAACAAAAAAAAGATTGGCAGAATTTTTGTTGAATGAAGAGTGATTATTAATTTGGTGGAAGATTGGAAGTATAACTAAACAATTTGTTAGCATTTAGGGTATTTTTGTCCTTTTCAAAATAGATGATTTAAAAATAAAGTGAAATGGGACATGTGTCATGCAACGAGACCCTATCTGACGTGCTTTGCATTTGATAAAATCTCGTTTTAGACAGCCTAAGTTTTATGTTAGAATTGAAAAATATATGATATCAAATCATTACTTTATGTGAAATGAGAATTAATGGTGTCAAATAAACTCATTCCTTTTGTCATTATTTTTACGTATATGTCGTTATAAGTAGTAGTGAGAATCAATAATGTCAAATGACAATTTTGAGAAAAAGAATGTTATATTAGGAAATAGAGTGTGTTTTGGGATATCCCAAAAAAAGAAACAAGAGCAAGAATTTAAAGGACGGAGGGAATATGTGATTTGCATTGAGGTTTGGCTATTGGGATTAAGAGGAGAAAAGTAGGTGGTAGATGTTAAATATGAGAAAAATAGATGACAAAGTCAAATCAATTAGTTTTTATGTCTTAAGTAGGTATCGTAAGTTTCGATTTTTAGATGAACTGAGTTTGTATTGGAACCTCTTCAACCTCTTTATCCGATGGGGTTCGACCCGTGAAACCAAAATCAACTAATCTACTTCCATGCTATTTTCATTTTCATTTTCATTTTCGAAATAATATATAAATATTGAATTCACATAAACATGACTACTCCCAGTTTATCTGCAGATCAACTTATTTCTTCTTCTACCAACTCTTCAGGTAACAAGGTTAATATACTCATTTCTGAATGAATTACAACTGATACAAGCACCTCTATATATAGAGGGCGGACTCCAAACATAATACAATACAACTTAATATTTTACAAGTCCACCATACACGTGGAATCTACTGCTCACAATAATACAACCGACAACATAAAGTAACCACACTAGCTAAAGCAGACTCTAAGGACCACACCTTTATTAAAGCACCTTTATCGGCTTCACGGACTATTATCTGGAGAGTCTTGTCGGATGTCTCCATCACTTGTATGCATAATCATCGGGTCAAAGTCATCAGCATCCATGGGATCAGCTGTATTGTTTAGGGGCATGTTTGGATCGAACTGTTCATAAACCAATTCAAGATCTATGGATCCAAAATCCCAAGGGTCTTGAGCATCTTGAAACAATTCTTGGTTTGAAGTCATCTGAGTATCTTCTTGTTGATCCTGTACTTCTGGAAGGTTGAAATCTCTGAGAGAATAACTTGGTCCTGTAATGGGGAATGGTAACATCAGGGGTGATGTACAATTTTCTTCTTTAGTAAGATTAGCAGGGACTTTATTTATTCGACAGAGATGCCTGAACAATCGGTCTAGTTCTTCTGATTTATTTCCCATACCACCATCAGTAGTGGTATAAACATATCCATAAGAATGAGGAATTAACTGTCTTCCTATTCCTGAGTAATAAGGCCTTCGTAGTATGATAACAGTATAAGGATTGGCCATATGGGAAACTTCCTTAATGGTGTTCTTCAAGACTTTAATCCAGTCTTTTCTGGTCCAGTAACCATATAAGAACTTGGTAATCTTGGGCTCAAGAGACCTTTTGCGAATAGCTTTAAGGAGGAAAGTAGGCTTGATTTCAATAGCAAAGTAACTAATCACTCCAAGGCACCAGAAATACCAATATCCCTCAGTTGGAAGAGTAATTTCATCATGGAATGTAAACATAGGGAGAAAAGGATGATCTGGGTAAAACTTTCCTTGCTCAAGAGGAATATTCATCAGTAACAGAAATTTTGCCTGATAATAGAAAAGATTATTTCTAGCAAAACTTTTAAGTCTGCTGGGACTATCAAGAGGTTGAGTAGTTTCTGGGAATTCTGGTAAAATGGCTTCATTAGGCTGAGAGGATGAAGCCATTAAGATCAATGGGATTGTTTTCTGAGGAGATATGAGGAGGATTTGTTTTGGTCTGGATAACAAATCTGGAATGAGGTTCTTGTCTCCTTTTATATGCTGAACTTCAAACTGGTACTTAGAAAACCAATCCTTTAATCTCAATAATTGAGGTTCTGGAATACCTCTGTTCTTGAATTCAAAAATTCGAGGAAAGGATGAGTTGTCCATTTGTACAGTGAAGTGGTGTCCAATCAGATGGAATTCAAATTTTTTGATTCCATATTTCACGGCCAAGATTTCTTTGTAGACTGTATGATAATGCTTTTCAGCATCTTTGAATTGTCCACTGGCATGTCCACAAAAGTAATTCTTTCCGTCAATCTCTTCAATAAGTATAGCACCCCAATACTCATCGCTGGCATCAGTCTGTAGGATCCTTTTTCCTTTATCAGGAATCTTTAAAGGAGGGGGCTTTTGGCAAAGCTGCTTTAGTTGTCGGACAGCTGTAGTTTGATTGATTCCCCAAGGTGGGGCTTCCTTTTTGAGTAATCTGGACAGCTGGCTAGTGTATCTGGAACACTGTGGAAGAAAATCCTTCAGATAATTAACTATCCCAAGGAACTGTTGTATTTCCTTAGTAGTTAAGTTTTCATCCGGAAATTTGAGTAGCTCCTGTGCAATGTGTGGACCAGGCTGGTACTGTCCATCAGAGAAATTCATTCCAAGAAATTCAATTTCTTTTTGTCCAATATAACCTTTCTTTTCAGAAAGCATAATGCCGTAATGTTGGACTATTTCATGGAATTTTTCTAGTAGAGCTTCATGTGACTGCTTGTCTTTTGAGAATAACAGAATGTCGTCAATATAGACCAAAGCACTGTATAGAATGGGCTCAAATATTTGGGTCATGGCCTTTTGGAATAGTGATGGGGCAACTTTAAGCCCAAAAGGCATAACTGTCCACTGGTATTGGGCTGTGGGTATACAGAAAGCTGTTTTGTATCTATCTTTTGGATCAATTCCCAACTGCCAAAATCCTGCTTTGAGATCAAACTTGGAAAATATTTGGGCTTGGGTTAACTGAGAAAATAGCATTTGGGTTCGAGGTAAAGGGAATTTATCATCTGATAAGAAATGGTTTAAAGGCTTATAGTCTATAACCAATCTCTTTTTTCCTCTAACCTGTTCAGATCTTTTGTTAACATAGAAAGCCTGGCAAGCCCAATTGGATTTTGTTGGCTCAATCAGCCCAAGTTCTTGGAGTTGTTGACATTCTTGTTTGGCTAAGGCTAAATCATCAGGAGTCATTCCTGGGTGAGTAGCTTTAGTGGGGTTCACATCCTCATTCATCTTGAAAGGTAGTTGTATGAAGAACTTGGAATTCTTCCATAATGGATTAGGATGAGTGAACTCAGCATGAGACTCTGCACAACAGTCTTGTAATTTTGAAGCTATCTGGTGAAATTCTTTCGGAGCATTTGATAGAGCATAGATCTTCTGGATTGTAGTATAAGGCTGAAACTGCCTTTTATACTTTATACCATTGGGAAGTAACATGAGTTTCTGAGCTTTATGATAAAGATCAAACCCAATTAGAAGATCTTTCCCATGTAACTTACTGCCAATTACCTTCATCCATACAATGCAATCTCGAAAGAACTGAATTCCGATTGGATGTTTAGTAATTAGAGAAGTTTTGAACTTTTGTCCATCTGCTGCTTGGAAATATTCATAATGAGTGGTCCATGCTTCTTTTGGAAGGATATCTTGATTCATCATGGACTTAGCAGCTCCAGTATCCATAAAACCAATTACTTTTATTGGCCTTTCATACTTCGAGGGAAGTACATGGATATTAATGTGGGGAGATGGAATAGCTTCCTGGCTGATAGTAACCGAGTGTAGTATAGGAAGGTATTCTGCTTCTGGCTCGGACTCAGATGAACTGGACTTTTCTTCTGATACAATTTCTTCAAGAGCAAAGAGGCTCTCTTCAGTTTGTTCATCTTGTTCAGAGAAAAGAGATTCAACATCAGTATCATCGAGTGTAGTCTCAGTGTGCTGAAGAATATGAGTAATCATTCTGGCAGACTTGTTTCTGTTCTGAGGACAATTTTTTGCAAAATGTCCTTTGTTGTTACAGATGTAACATCGATCAGTCTTCTTGTTCCTGAATGATTTCTTCTTAAAAAATCTGAGACGTCCCTTCTTCTTAGAAGATTCTTTTTTATGCCCTTTAGACATCTTCTTGGGATGGCATGAACAATTATCTTTGGATTTGCATTTAATCTCCAGATGAGATTTCTTGCAAGCTTTGCCAAGATTCGTTTTGTTTTTCAACAAGGATTTGAACAGAGTTTGTTGCTCACAAAGCTTTTCAATTGTTGCAATTGCCATCTGATGGATTTCTCCAAGAGTGAGAGTATTGATGTCCTTATGTGCAGCTTCAACGAACCTGTTGAGTTCTTGATGAATCTCTTTAGGAAGGGATGCAGCATAGACATGCTTGAGATTAGGATCATTGCTTCCATTCAGAACATAGTAGAGTTCTGACATTCTTTTAAAATGAAGATCCAAATCTTTTCTTTGTAAAGAACAGCACTTCATGGCAAAATAATTTTGTTGTGCCAGTTTATCATAGATAGAACTATCTCCAATGAATTCTTGATGAATTGCGCCGAATACACGAGATAATTCTGCTTGAAAAAACTGCATCTGTCTGTATTGCCCAAGTGCCAAAAACCATTCTCTTAGAGTTCCTGTAAATCTTGAAGCAAATTCTCTTATTATAACAGGAAGTCTGTGCTCTTTGGTTTTCTGTAAATCTATCCATGCTGCAAAAGATTGAAGTCTTTCTCTTCTTTTGCTAACTGGAATATCATCAAATGTAAACCAAGGGCCATTGGATGGTTTAGCAGGTGAAGTATCCACTTGAGGTGGTGGATTATCTTCCATTGTTGTCTCTTCCTCAGTTTCAGAAGGTTGTTGTTCTTGATATGAAGAGGAAGATGGATCAGCCATAAGAATCTTTGAGATGTCTGCAAAATTCTTTTCTGTTTCAGAATTTTGGCTGGAAGATTCTATGGAACTGGAGGATGACAAACTCTCTTCAGATGTTTCAGAGGATTGATCATGCTCAATCTCTGTTTTGGGAAAATCTCGGATCATGAGAGATTTAGGAGTGTCATCTACTTTGGCTTTGAGTTTTTCTCCTTTGGGTGGCACAGTCTTTTTAGACTTTTGTTTTACTGGGGGTTCCTCAAAGGGAATATCAGATGCCATGGCGAATTGTCTAGAATATCCAGAAGTTGATTTTGGTGGTTCGAAAAAGGATAAGGATGGTGTTTGTAAGAAAGAAAGATTAGGGTTGAGCCTTCTCTTTCTATCTTCTTCCATGTAATGGAGATCCTTTTTCAACTTTCTGATCTCTGCTTCTTTCTGATCAAACTCAGGACCCATGATATGTTGGGAGATAAGATATCTGAGTTCTTTGTCAAGAAGATCAATTCTGGTAACAATTCTGGTATAGATCCTTTCAAGTTCTAAAGTGATGGAATCAACTTTGTTGGAGTTGGGTGCTTATTCACATGAATCATTTTTTTTTTCATAGGGTTTTGTCACTACTTGTAGGCCATATGTATGAGGACGTGAAATGTACACAGATGTAAGAAAAAAGCTTATTGCTTTTCAGGTCACACATATGATATGTTTCAGACCTTCTTGTCACAAGAGAACACATAGGTCTTCGACATGTCACTTCCACATCAACATAAAGTTTTTTGTTTTTTTGTACTTTTATAAATAGATACAAATTTCTCATGGGGAGGGGTGAATTGTCATTTCTGTGAATTAAAAAAATAAAAAGAAAACAGGTATGTTGATAAATGCATAATTACTCCCAATTCAAAATTTATTAAAGTTTCTGTCATCTAGCTAATAATATTATATAAATTATACTCCTAGCTGTTGACACCTAGCTCATATTGTATAAACTACTTCATAGGCAACTAATTTTTAAAAAAATATATTGCCAACTATTATAAAACACATGAATTTAACATTTCGATAAAGTAATTAAAAATAACGGTAAAATAGCAATTTACGTCTCTTAACTTTCATTGGTCCGCAGAATCAGGATACTTAGGGCCTGTTTGTTTGGTGTTTTTAAAAAAAATTTCGTGTTTGGGAAATGCCAAACAAATATGTTTTCTACTTTCTAAAATAAATTTTTTATATCTCAATTTTCTCAAACTACTATCTCAAAAGCCAAACAAACAACAATTTTCTTATCTTTAAATAAAACCTATACAAACTCTACTCTGATTTGACATAAAGTAACATATCTCTTACACAATTTATCTCACATAATAGACATGATTTGACATAAAGTCTTACACATCTTACACCTACAACCTAACTCTTCCAAAAAATACCTACATCTACTTTATTTTTCAAACCACTCTCTCAAAACCCCAACAAACAACATTACACAAATCGAGATTATTTCACAAACCTCCACTACTCTCCCAAACTATATACTTTCCCAAACCCCAAACAAACAAGCCCTTAATTTTACGTCCCTTAACTTGTACTGGCCCTCAGAATCAGGACACTTAATTTTCGGGCAAGCAAAATATGTCATATAACTTTTCTATACCCGCATTTTTAGTCCATTTGACCGCAATTTCAGTCCTATATATTTACATCCATTATCCTCCTCTGTTTTTTAGCCGGCTTAGATAGATTCTTATTTATAGAGCAATATGCTTTGTTTTCAATAGTTGTACTACTTAAGGTTATGAATAAATTGGAAAGCATCGTGCACATTCTACTACTTCAATTCTCGAAATTACTTTACAAAACTTATAACTTTTAAACTACAAAATTTTAAGACTTATTTGACACATAAGTTCTATTTGACACATTTTGGTTACAGGACATTAAATTCCACTTGACAAAACCAACACCCACTTAACAACCACTTAACAAACTATCTACAACTATTTAACAACATCAATATTAATTCAAATCCCCAAATTATTTGTCCAGTTGGCAATTTTGCAATTTTCGGTGAGTTATGGACTAAAGTTACTGTCAAGTGGACCAAAATTGCGGGTGTAGAAAAGTTATAGGACGTATTTTGCTTGCCAGAAAATTAAGTGTCTTGATTCCACGGACCAGTGAAAGTTAAGGGATGTAAAATGCTTGATGAAAAATTAAATGTCCTGATTCCGCGGACCAGTGAAAGTTAAAGGACATAAAATGCTTGCTAGAAAATTTAGTGTCATAATTCCGCGGAGCAGTGAAAGTTAAGGGACGTAAATTGCTATTTTGCCTAAAAATAACTTTTCTTCCACGCCCGTCTGTTCACGAGCTCTGTAAGTCGAAAAGATAGGCTTTGCATGGACTGAGTTTGATCTTATTCAAACCGAGTAAAACCCAATTAGATAAAAAAACTTGAAGACGCAGGTCTAAGTCTCAACCTCAAGTTTCAGTTAATCCTTAAGTTTCAGTTCAAACCGAAACATATACATTTCTACTTGAAACTTTAAAATTATAGATTTAACATATATCATCTCTTTATTCAACTTAAAATTATTGATTTGACATCACACATCTATTTTTTTTCCTCCAAACCCTAATAAAAAACATCAATCCAAATCATACTTCGAATTTTAAAATGCACTAAACATTATTTAATAATTATTATTTCAATATATATTTCATTGAAACTATTATTCAAATCGAGTTTCGCAAAAACACTAAATCACTTTTTAAAACAAAATCGAGACGTAACCCAACCAAACTACTTCCATAATAAGCAACAGTTCTCGAGCTCAACTCGAATTTATTTTCGAGCTTGAGTTTCTATTCAACCTCACCTCGACACGGAATCGAACGAGTCTAATTGAGTTTTTCCCAAGCCGAGTTCGATCTAAGTGCTGAATCACTCGGATCGATTTTCACCCTTAATATTACAAACACTTGTTTTTTATAAGAGGGAATAGCATTTTTTGTCTTCCTTAAATTTTGCACTTTCATCCCTTTTAATTTTTTTTGTAGCAGATGCGTCCCTCTTATCAATGTAGTGTAACACATTCGTCCATCTTATAACACATTCGTCCCTCTTATAACACATTCATCCCTCTTAAATTTTTCGTAGCAGATTCATCCCTCTTATCAATGTAGTGTAACACATTTGTTCCTCTTAAATCCAAAATATATCAATTTTCGTCCATTTATGATATATTTTGGATTTAATTGATGTATTTTGGATTTAAGAGGGACTAATGTATTATACTACATTGATAAGAGGGACGAATATGCTACGGAAAAATTAAATATACAAATAAGAAAATATAGCGATTAATTATAAATGCTCCACCCGGGTAACCTATTTCTCACTTGTACTCCTCACCCACAAATTTTGTGCAGTATAGCGCCTGTGGAGAAAAGACTTCGATATGGGAGGAATTGGAAAGGTATTCCTTACAATCCTTTCATTTACTCGTTCTAACTTGATTCTTAAATATATTGTCTTATTATATGTTCTTATTCTTACGTTAAATTTCAATTTAGAAGCTGTCAGGTTTTGAATATTTTGATTTCAATTAGTATTTTGACTGACAAGTTCTTAATTTGTGGGACTATATATCTAATATTTTGTGCTTTTACATTATTTTTGTCCATTGGAGATTAAAATTCGCGAAATCTAGAAATATGTTGATCAATTTTTTTAATTATAATAATAATAATAACAACAACAATAATAATAATAATAATAATAATAATAATAATAATAATAATAATAATAATAATAACTTTTATATAAGACTATTTCACTCAAATTAATTTGTTTTTGCAATGTTCATGTCTTTATTGTATCAATTTGCATTGACATTCTTATGAAACTATTATATATAAAATTTTCCTTGTAGGTTGTTACACTTATTAGTTCAACCACTTTAATTTGTAGGAATAATTTTTTCTATTCATCTTTGTTCGGTTTGTCTAAAATCAGATTTAGTGATAAAAAGATTCTCTTGATATACCCTAATGCCTTTAATATGGGGTAAATTAATCTGAATCGTAAAATTTGTGCAAACCTGCAAACATGCATGCTAAGTTTGCACATGTGCAACATTTTGCTGCACAGTCGCAACGACCATAATACCCCTATATAAATAATTGAAATTAATATTGCTTTAATTTGAATCCATCGTTTCCTCTCATTTATAGAGGGTTTATTCTATTTCATCCGTAACTCAAATTATTGTCTAAAATTGATTTCAAAACAATAATTTCGGTTTCCTTACAACACAAATTTGAAACTCAAAAGATTTAGTTAATGGTTTCATTAGATTAGAGGTGAAATAACACTAATTTATTGTGTAAAAATTCCCGTCGACCATTCATGGTGCAAGTAATCTAGGTAAAGGTCATTATTTGCCTTAGGGTTAGAGTGACGGGATGTCTAATAAACGCGATTCCTTTGTTTCCCGAAGCCATATCCCTTCGTTTCACGGTGATTGTGTCATTAATAAAATCCACCGACGACGATAGCTAAGAAGAGTCGCGATCGGTTGCGCATGGCTAAGGAACATTTCCAAATTTCCAAATCTAGGGCAACATAGAGTATCCCGTGTTGGGCTTCAGTTGGGGCTATGTTATTCATGGACCAATATTTGGGCAACTAAAATTGGGCTAATATTCCCTGCTAGGTAATTTGCAACTATTATATTGGGTTAACTTTTAAGTAATAAAATATTTGGGCTAATAGATTTGTTATGTTTTTTATTTTTTAAGTAATAAAATTTGGCTAACTTTTAAGTAATAAAATATTAAGGCAAAAATATAAAATACTAAATATATTTGGTAAATATATTAAGAAGTACTAATTATAAAATACTAATTATATTAAGAATGTTAACAATGGAGATCTCAAAGCCCTCCATTACATTGTTCACTACGTCGGGAGCTTCTTTTATTTTAATTCATTTTTTTAAACTTCTTGAATTAGGTAATGTTTGCAAGAACACGCCTTACATTGAAACATATATTGATAGGTTCCAGTTTTTAGTAAAATTAGGTATTGTTTGCAATAACACCCATTACACTTAAACTTTCTTAACTAATATACCATCTTCTACAATGAAAAAATGCAGAACGAAATTAATGATATTTATATTTATTAACTTGTTTAGCCAATCAGCAATATTTGGGGTTGTGGCATATGTTTGATAAGCATTATATTAAGCAACAATTTACGTCCAAAACAATTAAATAGTTTAAAATAAATGGGAATGTTGTAAATGCAACAAATACACCAATAGGAGCAAACCAAATTAATTTACAGGTTGCAAAAAAACTTGACTTTGATAAAGGAATAGGGAGGCCTCCCTACTAAAAAAATACATGATGACATAATAGTAATATGGTTGATTTGTATTACGATTAATGCAAGTATATGGCCCTAAGGTTCATAATGTTGACTTTGGTTAATCATTATCAATTTTTGATTTGGATACATGACCATATGGTAGATAGTGTTGACTTTAGTCAGTTATAATATATTTTCGATTTGAATTACGATTAACCTAATTGTATCAATTTTCTATTAACCTAATTGTACATGTCCCTAAGGTAGGTAGCGTTGATTCTGGTCAATTATAATCAATTTTCGATTTGAATTATGATTAATCTAATTGTACATGACCCTAAGGAAGACAATGTTGACTTTAGTCAATTAGTTGGACAATTATCGATTTGGATTATGAGTAACCTAATTGTACATGACCCTAAGGTAGATAATGTTGACTTTGGTCAATCATAATCAATTTTCGATTTGGATTACAATTAACCTAATTTTCATAAACATAAGGTAGATAGTGTTGATCGTGATTGACCCTAACGATTTGTATTACGATTAACCTAATTGTACATGGTCCTAATGTCCATAGTGTTGACTTTGGTCAATCATAATCAATTTCCTATTTTGATTACGATTAACATAATCTTATATGACCCTAAGTACCATAATATTGACTTTGATCAATCATAATCAATTTTCGATTTGTATTACAATTAATCTAATTGTATATGACCCTAAGTTATATAGTGTTGACTTTGGTCAATCATAACCAATTTTTGATTTGTATTACACCATTATTTAGTATTTTAAATAAATTTTATTTTTGTGTGTATAAATGTCTAAAAGGCACATATGTAAATTGTAATAAATGTGTGGTTCAAATTTAATTAAGATGTAAATTATAATGCGAATTGAAAAACAACCTATTGAATAAGTTGTCGAAAAATTTGCTGTAAAGCCAAATCCTTTTACCCAATTAAAATGGGCAGTAAACGTAGAAACTCTGTCAGAATGCCCATTTTCATTAAGCTACTTATTAAATAGTATATGAAATTGAGACTTTAAGATTATAATTAAAATACAATCCATGTTGTTCTACAGGATGCAATACAGGAGTATGGAAAATGCTTCTCCATAACTGACCTGTACTAGGAATAAAATATTTATAAATAAATAAATACTAACAGAGTTTGAACCAGACAATAAGTAGAACATATAATATATATATATGTCAGTGTTTCCCCAAAATGGAATGATTTTGTATAAATAATTAAATGATGTAAGAATTTTCCAATTAATATAAGCTACACTAATAAATAATCAGCCTCATTTATAATAAATTACGTTAAAGAAGTTAATTCATTAAAATTAAAATGCACAATCGACTTTTCAATTTTATGATCTATTTATTTGGATTATATTTAAAAAAAATTGAATTTCAGTTTGTAATAGTATTTATGTATCTTGTATTATTTACGGGAATAATGATTGGTTTTTATGCACAATGTCTTATGGAATATAACAAAAAAATATCATTACACAAGATCCTATTAGACTTGTTTAACATGTTTTATCATGAAGGTGATGGTGGTGTGTATATACACGTTTTCCTGTAATGATTATTAATTACTTCACAACTGTAACAATCCATCATCTTTTCTTTTCCATCATTAAGAAAATGTCTTCTGATTTTGGATTTGAATATTTCTTAGAATATCATACTATGATTCTGAAGCAAAAGTACAAGCAGAAATTGAAAGGAGGAAGAATGAAATCAATAAGCATGAGATAGTTAAAAACAATTCATATTGGTATTGTTTTTTTGATCAAGTATAATATTTCAAATTTATGTATTTTAGGGAGGAATATTGAGACTATGAAATTATGGGCTGAAGAACTTGATAAGAAGAGGAAAAATGAAAAATAACCTTTTTAAAGAGAAAGACAAAAAATGTTGTAGTGGAAGAGTTGGTCAATGCAAATCGTTGTGGATGAGTATATTTCACAATTATCCTTACAAAGTTAGGGACAACGTTGGAGCTGAGGTAGCCACGAAAAAAAAAAAGAAAAAGGAGGACAAGGAAGAAAATGGCAAGATAGTTGATGGGGATGATGTTGTAGATGATGATGTTGATGAAGATAGTGATGTAGGGGACGCAGAGGATGAAGATGATGATGGTGATGAGGATGATGAAGATAAAGATGAAGATGATGGTTTTAAGGATTCTAATTAATGCTAAGTAAATACTATTTTATTATTTTATGAAGTAATATTAATTTTAGAACTCAATTTGGTGTTACATTTAGAACTCATATTTGGAGCTATAAATTTTGGACCCATGCATAAGATGTCTACATTCTTATGTCATTTAACCTTGGAGATTCAATATTATAGCATATTAGAAAATTTTCAAACCAACCATTAAAATTTATCATTTAACTTTGTATCTTAAACTTAAAGTATATAATTTTGAGGTATTTGTAACAAATTGAGTGTTTAGTTTATTCATTATATCGTGACAAGAATATATATGCTTTTAATATTAAGTATTAAAAATTATGAATTTGTAATTATAAATTAAACCCAAGGTTCCCAAATATTATTTGAATTGAATTCAATATATATTTCAATTTTTTTTGAGAGTTTATTTAAACTTAACCTAACAAAATTTGTAATTTTGTTATGTTTTCATTATTAGTATAAAAATTGATAATATGCACATTTTGAGCTAATTGGTACTATTATTGGCTCATAACCTTAATTATGCCGTCTAATGTCAAACTGAAATTTTACCATAATGTGCATAAATTTTGCGGATCAATTTAAAAATTTTACTTATTATATTTACCTACATATTAACTAATTTGATTTTATAAACAATATTAACAAATTAAATAATACTTTAATATAAACATGAATAAAATTCAAATAAATATTTTGTTTTTAAATCAAAAATTTATATAATAGTATTAATTTATTTAATATTTAATAAAATAATAAAGTTACATATTATTAATAATTAGTATAATTAAAAGAAATTAACTAAACCTACCCATCCCGTACCCCCACCCACAAAACCTGGGCCACTGGCGGCCTGGGATCGTCCGTGAAGGTGACCTGGGATTTTGTGGGGAGGGTGGTTGGTTACGGGGGTGGGTAGGTTTTGTAATATATTTTTCTAAATTTTTCTCTCACAAATTGCTTTAAGGGCAAAATAGTAATTACATGGACAAACATAAAATTACAACTTGCTAAATCTCACCTATATAACAGGTAGCCCAAAAATTAATTTTTTAAATTTAAAGTGTCTTTTTACCAAAAACTACCGGGAATAATTTTATACAACTACAACTCCTATTAGCTAAGCCCACCTTTGCCACTTAAAGAATTCTGATATTACTTTAGGACCCGTTTGTTTGCTGGAAAATGAATCTAGATTTGGTAATTTGATTTCTAGGAATTTAATTTTCATAAATATTATTACATTATAACGTTTAGGTAACACTCAAAATTTGACCAAGGAAATTAGACAAATTCCTTTTCAGGCGTTTGGTAACAATGAGAAATGTAATCCTATTTATAAGATTTACGAGAATACCCTAATGCCATATATTATGTAGTTACCAAAGTACCCCATGCTTTTTTCAAACAACATCCGTGTATCATTGACACCATCAATTTACATGCTATTACTTTCTACCGGTTACATACATTTCAAATTTGTCCATCCCATTATTAATACCAATTCAATTCGTAAAATAGAGTTCAGAACAATCATCCAATAATGAGTGCTAGTGTATTGAAATTGGTATGACCATGGCGCATAAACTTTATGCACAATTTTTATATATATTATTTTATAGTAGATTCAAAACATCAATACAATTATCACTACAAGAAAAACGAGAATTTCCGACGGATTTTTCGGAAATTCCGTCGGAAATCGTAATTTTCCGACGGAAAATGCCCGTCGGAAATGTCGTCGGAAATATGCTCGTCGGAGATTTTCCGACGGACTTTCCGACGGGATATTTCCGGTGGACCAAGTTCGTTGGAAAGTTCGTCGAAAATTTTCCGACGGTCAACTTCCGACGGATAGTTCCGTCGGAAACTATTGTCGGGTCAACTGTTTGACCTTAATTTCCGACGGGATGTTCCGTCGGAAATGTTTTTTTTTTTTTTTTTTTTTTGTAAATTTGCGACGGGTCAACCCGTCGGAAATTTAAATAAAAAATTTTAAAAAAAAATTTTCGACGGGTTGTTCCCGTCGGAAATTTTCAAAAATAAAATAAAAAAAATAATTAAAAATTAATATGCAAAAAATAATAATTTTATTTCTTAATTTATTTATTTTCCCTGATTTAAACCTATATTAATTAAATCAACAAATCCCACAAAAGTATAAAAAAATAACGCATAAAAATCAGCAAAATAAATCAATAAACACGTCGAAAATCATAAAATATCTTATAAAATCAAATTAATCTCAATCTCAACAAAAGTTCCATAATAAAATAGGCGCAAACACAAGATGGACAAAACTGTAATAAATAGGCTCAAAATTACAAATTCAAGTAAATATACTATTGAAGGAGTATATGATACAATAACAATGAAATCTTACACATAATTTTAAGAGCATAATGTCTGTAGATACAAATTCAAGATCCAATTACTCATAATGCATTAAAAGAGATCAAAATAATTGCAAAAGGTCACACTGAGTCAAATTATCCAAACAAGTGGATTAAACATCAAGGAGTTGATATCTTAGCTTACAAATATCTACCTTGAGAGTTAACACATTTATAGCAACATTTTCAAAATGTACATTTTGAATCAATACAAATTATCAACTCCATTGAGAGTTGTAACAAATATCATTTTAAATAATGGGATAACACCTTTTTGTTAGATTAACATATTTATCGGTTGAAATAAATGAACAAGAAAATAAATAACTGAAATTTTCTTTCATGAAAAAACTAGCTCACAACAACCATTTCATCCCAATTTTTTCTCGTTCAAGCCTTTTTCACACCATTCCATCCATTAATCTAGACAACAATAAATAGTGTTATCATAAAAAGAAGTTGCAATAATTCATGCACAATCAAATAAAAATGTAAGACTATCTAAGATCATTAATTTTTATTTAATTCACCACGAAAGTCTATAAATAGAATCCTAGTTCCTTGACACTCTCATTCCAACTTAACTTCACCATTTCCATTCCAAAATCAGGAGATACCATGGCTACTATTAAGTTGTGAAAGAAGGATCCAATTACCAAAGAATGTACTTCTCTTAAGTTGTGAAAATGAAGTTTATAATTCAAGAAAAAACAACTTGGTAATTTCATTTCAAATAAAATTCCTCAATCTAACAGTGGATCAAATAGCAACAGACTTTTCATCAATCAATTTAAATGTTTATCATTGTTTGAGAAAATTAATGAAACAAAGTTATATATATATATATATATATATATATATATATATATATCTTTTAAGTAATGATAGACTATGCATATCATTAAAATCAGTAAAAGAGAAACTTGACACTGAAAAATTTCACATCACTACTTTGCACAAGGGAGTATATATACATGAAACAACTTTGCAAAGCTCAAGCCAGAGGTAAAATACACAGAAAATCATACCAATCTTCAAGACTTGGAAAAGGGATTTAATTTGTTGAACTTGTCTCCTCCTGCTCCTTTGATGTTTTGCTCAACAGAGACAACATAAGGTGCTCATCACCACCTACAAGTAACATAGGTGAATTCAGATTTATTTGATTAGAGCTCCGATTAATATCAATGTATCATATTAGATGTATACCTGGGCCGAGATTATATATGGTGCGTGACCACGTTAACTTCTTCTGAGAAAAGAAAACCATGAATTAGAAGTATCTCATGGCATTGGCAAATATAACTTAAGGTACAAAGTAGTATTGTTTTCTTGAAAATCATATGATCAACTGACATTTAAGCACATCTCCATAAAATTTAATCAGTCAGGCTAGTATACAAATAAAGTTAAACTTATAGCTTGGGCATCAGTCAATAATGTAACTCTACCAGCATCCACATATTAGACCATTGATAAACTAAACACAAAACAAACTGAAATGTTAGAAAGCTAATAAGCCCAAATGGACATTTGGAGTGTAGGTGGTGTTTAATGTATTTCTTATTCCAGAAATGGTCAAGCTTACAGAAGTCAGAACATTGTGCATTTAATCAGGTCATATGAAATCATTTAGCATAATTATAATAATGTTTAATCATGTTGTAACAATAAATTTTCTTTCAAATCTTGTTTCTATTGTAAACTAGTATAAGACAGGGGGATAACTTTGGAAAATACACTTTTCCTAATAAGTAAATATTAAGTTAGTTAATTAGTATAACTGCATCTAGTGGCAGACAAGTAACTGCATTAGTTCCTAATTAGCAACACATAAATGGAAGCCTGCAATGATTTAGAGAAAGCATTGCAAATGGTATAACTATAATAGAAGGTCCAAGTTGGACACGTTTTGAATAACCCTATGACTTCAATATAACCTTAACAAAATCGTCAAGGAACCAAAGAAGAACTATTAACATACTCATTCCTGTAGAATTTAGCATATAACTAAATGATGTAAACAATGACTAACTAAGAAGCAAGAATTAGTACTTGATGTCTTCGGCAATTTCGGGCAGGGGCAGGCCGGGTCACGCAAATTTGGGCAGGAGCAGGAGCGGGCTGGGCTGGGCGGGGCTGGTCGCACAAGTTCAGGCAGGACCAGGCGGGATGGGCTGGGCGGCGCGAGTTCGAGAAGGAGCAGGGGTCGTCACGCGGGTTTGGGAAGCGCGGGTTCGGTGCAGTGGTGGAAGAGAGAGAGGTGAGAAATTAACTTACGGGTTGTGAAAGCACATGAGAGAGAGGAAGAGGGTTGGTGGGAGAGAGATAGAGGAAGAGCGACAGTGGGAGAGGGGGGAGGAAAATCGGCGGAAGTGGGAGAGAGAGGGAGGAAGGGCGGCGGTGGGAGATGGAGTAGGAAGAGAGGAAGATGAAAATGAAATTAGGGTTTCATTTTTTATGCCCAAGTAGTTAATTTAAAAAAAAAAATCATTTTTTCTTATTTTCTTTATCTTAAATCATTAATTATTATTAACATTTTAAAATTAACTAATCAAATTATTGCACATAATTGATAAAATTAAAAAAAAAATTAGAGTTAAGTAAATCAAAATTGGTTTAAATGGAATCAATTTGGTGGAACACGAGTTAATTGAGGTTATTTGAAGTTAAATTTATAATTGACTCCAAATTAGTTAATTAGATCATAATTAAAAAATGTTGACTATTTTAGTACATTAAATTAATTATTAGTCACTAATCCAAACTTGTTGACTATATAGTTATGTACATTGAGGTTATTAGCAATCAGATCGATTGATTCTCGATTTGTAACGTTAATTGGCCAAAGTCAACGATGTTGACCTTATGGTTATGTACATTGAGGTTATTCGAAATCAAATCGATACTTGGTTCGAAATTAATTAATTAGTCACTAATTAAAACTTGTTGACTATATAGTTATGTACATTGAGGTTATTTGCAATCTAATTGACCAAAGTCAACACTGTTGACCTCGGGTTTATGTACATTGAGGTTATTCGTAATTAGATCGATCGATTATCGAATTGGAGGTCTAATTGACCAAAGTCAACACTGTTGACCTCGGGGTTATGTACATTGAGGTTATTCGTAATCAGATCGATCGATTCTCGAATTGGAGGTCTAATTGACCAAAGTCAACACTGTTGACCTCGGGGTTATGTACATTGAGGTTATTCGTAATTAGATCGATCGATTCTCGTTTTGGAGGTCTAATTGACCAGAGTCAACAATGTTGACCTCGGGGTTATGTACATTGAGGTTATTCGTAATTAGATCGATCGATTCTCGAATTGGAGGTCTAATTGACCAAAGTCAACACTGTTGACCTCGGGGTTATGTACATTGAGGTTATTCGTAATCAGATCAATCGATTCTCGATTTTCGTTCTAATTGACCAAAGTCAACATTGTTGACCTCGGGGTTATGTACATTGAGGTTATTCGTAATTAGATCGATCGATTCTCGAATTGGAGGTCTAATTGACCAAAGTCAACACTGTTGACCTCGGGGTTATGTACATTGAGGTTATACGTAATCAGATCGATCGATTCTCGATTTGAAGGTCTAATTGACCAAAGTCAACACTGTTGACCTCGGGGTTATGTACATTGAGGTTATTCGTAATTAGATCGATCGATTCTCGAATTGGAGGTCTAATTGACCAAAGTCAACACTTTTTTCTTTGAAGTAAAATTTCCGATAGATTAGTCCCGTCGGGATATTTTAATTAATTATTTAGACCGATATTTTTTCATAATATTTTCCTTTTAAATATGGCCAGCGGAAATTATAAATATATTTGTTCTTTTTTATATATATTTTCCGACGAACATAACCCGTCGAAAATTTCAATTTATTGAGGTCTTTATTTTTTTAATATTTTCCGACGGATTATTTCAGTCGAAAATTATTAATATATTTTTTTATTTTTTATATATTTTCCGACGGAATAATCCGTCGGAAAATATTATTTATTTTTTCTTTTTTTTGTTCCTAAATGTTTTCCGACGGATTATTCCGTCGGAAATTATTAATATATTTTTTTTTATATATTTTCCGATGGAATAATCCGTCGGAAAATTTTATTTTTTTCTTTTTTTTGTTCCTAAATGTTTTCCGACGGATTATTTCCGTCGGAAATTATTAATATATATATATTTTTTTTATATATTTTTCGACGGAATAATCCGTCGGAAAATGTTATTAATTTTTTCTTTTTTTTGTTCCTAAATGTTTTCCGACGGATTATGTCCGTCGGAAATTATTAATACATATATATATATTTTTTATATATTTTCCGACGGCAATAATCCGTCGGAAATTTTTTATTTTTTTTTACTTTTTTTTTTTTAATATTTTCCGACGGATAAGTTCCGTTCGAAATTATATAATTTAATTTTGGATTTTTTAAATGCCATTTCCGACGGGTACATTCCGTCGGAAATTATATAATATATTTTTTAATTATTTTTAATAGAATTTCCGACGGAATATACCCGTCGGAAAGTATATAATATATTTTTTAATTATTTTTAATATAATTTCCGACGGAATATACCCGTCGGAAATGATTTTCTAATTTTTTTAAAAAAAAAATTGATTTTGCCGACGGATTTGGTTGTCTGTCGAAAATTCCGTCGGAAATTCTACTTAATTTCCGACGGAATTTTTGTCCGTCGGAAAAAGCTGTTTTTCTTGTAGTGTATATAAATCCATGTCAAATTTAAACGTATGATTCTAGTATATACCTATTGGAGAAGAAAAAATACCCGTAGAATAAAAGACAAATGGCTATGGTGATAAAGAAAATTTGTGAGAGAGAAGAAGGAAAAACGTGTGGAAGAAAAAAATTAGGGCAAAAATTTCTTTCCTCATTATACCTATTGGAGAAGAAAAAGAAAACCTGTAGAATAAAAGACAAATGACTATGGTGAGAAAGAAAATTTGTGAGAGAGAAGAAGAAAAAACGTGTAGAAAAAAAAATAGGGCAAGAATGTTTTTTCTATTTTGAGTATCAAATCTCTTAGCAAAGGAATCACAATACCATAGAAAATATGGATTTCATATTCCTTCATTTTGCTTGCAAGATTCCTAGTTTTAAGGAATATATTTCCTTTCCCAAAATCTGAAAAATCTAACCAAACATAATTATTTGATATCAAGTAATCATAGTGCCAAATTTTTTGCCATTTCCGAGTAAACAAACGGGTCCTTAGAGATTAGTAATTAAAGGGCAAGATGATGTAATTTTGCGCGAACAATTTGAGGACAATTTCGTCCAAAAGAAAATTGATTTTCCCCTAATTAAGTTATAGCAGGGGGAGAGGTCTGGTCTAGAATGGGTCATTTAATGAAGGTTGACCCACTTATCATCCAAAATTTTTTGGGCCAACCGATCATCAAATTATACCTCACATCAGTGAGGCCCAATCTTGAAAACCGAACATGTTAAATAAATTTTCAAAATTTTGAATTTAATAAAACTGGAAAGGTTCCACGCATTTCAGAAAAGTCTGAACTTGAATGCATGGACGGATTCAGGATCGAAGAATCGGGGGGCCAAGTTTAACAACCACCTAAACTAATTGACAATGATATTATGTATATTTTATTTGCATAAGAATAAAGTATTACTGAAACATACATTTAATTAAAAATTCTAAAGTAATTTAATGAAAAAATTATCGAATTTGTACACGACGTTCTCACATTTCAATAAATTCATCTAAGAATAAGTAACAAAAATCTCAACAATTTTATTTGCAATGTTAATAATCCAACAATCCACATAAGGTATTGATCTTCCATTTTGTTTCCATGCCTATTTTTTACCAACTTCATTGTTGATCGCTCGGTTGATGTGGTTGCAACATGAAGAGTTAATATCAAGCGAATCAAACAATCAATTAAATGTTACACTATATACTTCCTTGTATTCTTCAATCACAAACATAGCTTATAAATTGTGGATGCAATTTAGCATGGAAAGATTACAGGACTAATGTGAACTATTTGTAAAATAATAGTATATACTAAATTAATTTTTTCAAAATTCTTAGGGGGGCCGTCCTTGCTTGAATGCACAATTTAATTTATATGGTTATGTTTTTAAATTCAAGCATTCTAATTTTGCAGTCCATAATTGTGCTAAATTGGCCAAGAAACCTCCCATGTTCAATCTTTTAATGATGGATGTGATCGTTGTTTAAACTTTGTATTCTCTCTCTCTCTCTTTTTTTTTTCTTTAAATGAATGTTGACTAATAAAATAAAAAGAAAATTCTATGAGTTGTTTTTGAGACATTTGTTCACACATTGTGTCATGTCTGGATCAAAATATTTGCCTTCATCTCTTTGCTTATTCTAGGGAGCCATCTCATGTACAGTTGTTCGATTCATGAGGATTTGAATTTGGTTTATGATGGGATGGTTTCTAATGAGAACAATCCATCTTTTCTTGAGGAAGTTACCGACTTCAACTGAGTTACTGAGACGAGCAGTTCTATATGCCGGTTTGTGCCTTGCTCGAACAATACAATTTTACGTATTGGTACGGTTAACGTGCAATGATTCACGTCACTTAACTTGAATAATTTTTCAAATTGAGCTTAGTTCGGATTAAATAGCCGAAAATCAAGTAGTTACGGGTAGCTGAATAAATGTGGGTTAAAAATGCTAACGAGCATTATTTATGGAGCCAATTTGCAATTTCCCTATAAAGTTTAATATCCAAGTTATTCTCAATTCAATAACAAAAATTGGATTCCAGTGCATCATGAAACTAATGGTCAAAAAAATTGTTTTCTTTTTAATACCATACAACATGGTGGTTTGCAACTTTGGTATCGAGATATATAGAATTACATATTTTGTGTCACAATTTAACATACAGAATTACATATTTTGTGTCATAATTTAACATACGGTTACACATTTCATACAACTGTTAATTATTTGAAAAAAGTTGGTTATATGCGTCGCTTGTGGCCGATAACTCGGCATTTTGGAGAGAAAAGTCATGTTTTGTCATGTCACGAGGTAACTCAGCATACTTCAAGCTCACTTTTACTTGCTAGACCTGTGGAAGAGTGTACATGAACAATATTACATACTGAGTTTCGAAATTTCTATGTTATGTTTTGTCATGAGATTTGATTATTATATTGAATCGATATGAAATTAAACAGGACTTCTCTCATTTCTAACTTTATTATGTGTGAATTTTGAAGTAAGTGGACCTCGGGCATTATATATGGAATTGGATCCTTTTAACACACATCTAAATTCCAAATAAAGTTGACAAGTGCCCAAGGAATTGATCCCTCAAAAACATGTCTGATTATGGAGTAAATAAAGTTGAGAATAATTTTCAGTCTTTTCCAAGGTTGTGTGAAACATGGATCAAAATTTACATCGTTTCCAATGATAACATCGAGAAGTTTTCATTTCTGAATAAATAGAAATGAAATTAGGGTATAATTATGAAACTATGTGTTTGCATTGAGAATTTATTATTTTACTAATTAATTTGGGAATCTTTTATCTAAAATAATTGAATTTTTCACCATGAATGAATTTAACTGAAAAGTCACTTAATTAAATTCAAGGAATCAAGAAGTGACTAGATACAACAGGGACGGATGCAGCCATATCTTGGGGGCCCCCCCAAGAATTTTGGGAAAAATACTAGATAACTAAATTCGCGCACCCGAGGTGTCGACGCGCTCCGAATTCGCGAATCGGAGCGCATTTGCAAAATTCGCAAAAAAAACGCGAATTATTGAAAGTGAGAGCGCGAATTTATAATATTTGGAGCGTGAATTTATAATTTTAGGAGCGCGAATTTATTATATATAGAGCGCCGTTTTAATTTTGATAGAGCGTGTATTATCTTTACAGAAAACATGCATTACACATTTTAAATTCACGAATTTTGACAAAAAGTGTATTTTTTTCATAGATTTTGTAAAGTCTATTGGTTTATTTTGTCATTTAAAAATACTTATTACTTGATAGAATTTCACTTTTTGTACCACAAGTAACCCTACTTTAAGGTTATGGTACCATAACTTAAAAAACATACACATTTGGTACCACAAATTAACTGTCCTCGACACATTTGGTACTTCCGTCAATTTTTGTATGGAAAATTCCATTTTAGACGGAAAATTGATGGAAAATTTACAGAATAGGTCCTATAGTTATAGATTGTTGCCAAACTTTGCCCCACATATTTTATGGCTGACAAATTTACCCACAATTCACAAGTTTGAATCATTTCTGTCCCAAATGCACGTATAATTAATTATAAATCCTATTTATAAATTTTATATACTATAATTATTAAATTTCTTTCACTAGATTTTATATATAATATTTTATATAAAATCCCCCCAAAAAAATATCAATTAAATTTATTGGATTTTTTAAATTTCAAAAAAAATCTTTTAAACTAATTAGATTTTACATATAACACATATAAATTAAATAATATATTATATAAAATTTGAAAAAATAAATATAAATTAAACTTATTAAATTGAAAAAAATCTTTTAAAATAATTAGTTAATAATATATACAGATTAAATAATATTTATTATAAAAGCTGAAAAAAAAAATCTTTTTAAAATTATATAAATAATTAAAAAAATTAAAAAACCCTAAATCTAATTAATTTAAAAGATTTTTTTTTTAATTTAAAAAATTTAATAAGTATATTTATTTTTCATATTTTATATAAAATATTATTAATTTATATATATTATATATAAAATCTATTAGTTTAAAAGATTATTTTTTGAAATAAAAATATTTTAATAAATTTAATTTATATTTTATATAAAATAATATTTATTTTATATATAATCTAATTAGTTTAAGAAATTTAATAATAATAATATAAAAAAATTATAAAACTTGTTAACTTTTGGTGTAAATTTAACGGCCATGAAATATGTGGGACAAACTTTAGCAGTAATATATAACTATAGGACTATTTTATGCAAATTTTCCATCAACTTTCCGTCCAAAAATTGACGGAAGTACCAAATGTGTCGAGGACAGCTAACATATGGTACCAAATGTGTATGTTTTTAAAGTTATGATACCGTAACCTTAAAGTAGGGTTACTTGTGGTATCAAAAGTGAAATTCTCTCCTTATTACTTGGAAGCAAAAAGAATTTACAACCATACAAAAAAAAACACTAATAATGCTTGTAACTTTATTTTTTAAAGTTTATGGGTTTATTTTGTAATTTACGAATAATTATAACACAAATAATAATTGTATCTTTATTTTGTAAACTTTATGGATTTATTTTGTAATTTACAAATAATTGTGAGTCTAAACTGATAAAGTGCTAGATAGTTACCAGTGTCCACTATCCAGTACTACCATAGTGTGGCACTTTTGAGAAAACATATGTCTATAGCAATGAAATTACATTTGCTCATGATATTAAGTCGTTTTAGATAATTAGATTCATATTTAGTCATCATAAACTATACTTATTAGTTGAAAGACATATATTTTGCTTTTAATTCTTCTAAAAATGTAGTCGTAACTTATCTCTTTATTATATATTTCTTATTTTAATACCGTAAATTAATAATTTTATATTATTAATAATTATTTTAATACACGCTCTATAGGCGCTCTCATATTCTAAAATTTTAATATGTCACGCTCTCACGCTCCCGCTCGCGCTCCCGCTCCCGTTCCCGCTCGGCGTTTTAGTTACCTAGGAAAAATATATTTAATAGTTGTATACTAATTATATCAAAAGAAATTTAGAAGAAATAAAAAAGTTACTACCATAATGAGCCCCGCAGCCACTAATCCAATTTAAAATTGTCTTCTTTTAAGTCCATCAGGTTTTTTTTATCTCACTTAATCCCTTTCGAGACACGTCGAACACATTAAGTGGAAAGCTCTCCCAACAGGAATTCAAAAAAATATTCGTTACATTGTAGTGACTAGTCTATTCTACTAGACCAATACATTGTTGATAATCTAGTGATATCTATCCAGTATCAACTACAACATTTATATTCATCCTTTTCCTTAAATCCTACCTCCTCCATTTGGTATTGTGATCACTTAGGAAACACAAAGTTGTGAACCTATTTCATGGTAATTAATAATATTGTATTAAATTAATAAACGAGGATGAGAAATAAAAGTAGAATCAATAAAATTAGATTTTTTTAAACAAACCAACCTTTATAAATTTAGAATTAATTAGCGTGCCTTAAAGAGATCAAACTCAAATCTGTCTCGTATTCCCGTAATAGAATACAATTTTTTCAAGTTCGGATATCCAAATAAAAAAATACATGTCCCGTTCATATTTTTCTTTTAAATGAAACGGGTTGGGATTGAGTTGCCCGAACCCAATGCCACCCTTAGTGACAACTACATTCGAAGTTAGTGATGGAAAAAAATTGTTATAAATAGTAATTTTTTATTAGTGATAATTATTTGTTTACAACTGAATCAATGTACTATAGCCGAAAAATATATAAGTCACTGAAATATCATATTTTTATATTATCGGTTTTAGATTAGTATTTTTTTATATTATCGTTTTTGTCTCTTTGTTATTTGTATTTTCAATGATTTAATTTTGTGTTGTTGTGAGTTAAAAGATGAAATTCATCTCTTTTTATTACAGATTTTATGACCAATTGAGATCATTTTACCCTTGAAATTGAAAATTTTGAAATTTATGGTTGTTGGTTTAGCAAATATATTTTGTTCTTTAACCTTTTGCCTAAACTTTTGCCTACTGACGCTCATACTGCTGCACTGATTTTGGCCAGAAAAACTTCAAAATCAATATAGAGACATGAAACTGAAATTAGGATAATTAACTCATGATCTAGATCTTCAAGCAATTTTTGTATTAGTAACACTTAAAAGATTGACTTGTTATAGAATCAGATGAAATTATTTGAATATTCGTGTACTGAAAAAGTGAACGAAAAATTTATAAAAATAGACAAAAGTAAATTGTTAGTATTTTTATTTTTCTAGTATGACTTGTTGATATATGACATTAATCTCACATGAATTTGACGATTATATGTTTTATATAAGTAATTGAATAAGTATATTTTTCTGCAGTAGAATTTCAAAATTTGACATTAAATAAATATAAATAAAGAAGTCAAATCATTTTTTTTTTGGTCCTATAAAGAAGTCAATTCAAGATTGTATAACTAACTGCTCCTTGCAAATAAATAAAAGGGACTTTTTTATTTCATTATCTCAATTTATTCTGGAAATTTGCAAAAATTATTCCATTTCAAGGCAACATACAAATAAATCAACCGGGAATTATGCATACACAATCATATTGGTTATCATTCAATTTAATACACTTTCCATCATATCCCAATTTCTTACATTGTGCGTTGCAGTCCGGAAATTTTGAACATGGCCCCTGGGAATAATACCATTCCGTTTTACCTGTCACTATAAAACATAACAAGAATATTAATTACAAAAAAGTCAGAAAAATCGAAATTTCATAAACACATATCATGATGACAATTAATTGATTATATCATTTATATTCATGAATAAAGTTGTAAAACTGAAAATTCAAGCCAAATTCAAAAAATTGGCCAAGAATGGATAATATTAATGAGACCACGTAATCCCTCAGATTATAAAGCAAGATATGACTCGTAATTGACAAATTTTCTAGAAATAGCACCCAATCAAATAAACATCGTAATATTTTGAATTTACTTGTGGAATACTTTGGGCACGATGATCGAGTAAGGTTTAATTATACTAAAATATACTTGGTATAATAATAATAATAATAATAATAATAATAATAATAATAATAATAATAATAATAATAATAATAATAATAATAATAATAATAATAATAATAATAATATTTGTGTGTGTAATACTGGAGGGATACGTACATACCAGAAGTTAGGAGCAATGCCATGCAAAGTAGTCCAACGAAAAGAGGTGTTGTGATAACTCTTTTGGTTTCCATTGCTTTGAAAATTGTGAGAGTACTTTCCTAATTGAAAAAAATGAAGCCCTATTCCAATTTATTTATACTATATGCATTATTTCACCAAAAGATTTCTGAGATATTATTGCCATATATATTTATGTAATCTGTTACAGATTATTAATATCTGATTTCAGTTACAAATTACGAAGATTGCAAAAATCTCCAATAATGGTATAGAGATTTCCTACAATTTCTATTTGAAAACTGAACGAATAATGGAGTCATATTTCCTCATATATAATTGACAGCGATTTACTTTTTAGAGATTGCAAAAATCTACAATTACGATATAGAGCCTTGTGCGATGGTAAATATGTCATTACATCATAATTACATCAAAATTTTATCCGACAATTCATATTCATCAAATTTTATCCACTAATACATCATCATTACATCAAAGTCAATCCAAAGTACAAATAATAACTAACAACCAATATTAAGAGAGAATTCACTTTTTGTACAATAAGTGGTTTTACTTTAAGGTTAAGATACTCTAAGTTACAAAGCCTACACATTTTATACCAAAATTTAACGGTGCTTAACACATTTGGTATTTCCATCAAATTTTTGATGGAATCATGGTTAACTTCTAATTTTGAGGGAATATAGTTGTTGGTCCCACAAGTAAACATATTTGGCAAAGTTTGCCCCACATATTTTCTGGCCGATAAATTGACCCTACAATTCACAAGTTTAAAGCATTATAGTCATAATTGCAAAAATAGTTAATTATAAATCCTATTTTAAAAATTTTATATTTTATTATTAATCTCTAATATATTTAAATTAAGTAATATTTTATATAAAATCTGAAAAAATAAATATCAATCAAATTGTTAGAGTTTTAAAATTTCAAAAAAATAATTAATTAAACTAATTAGATTTTACATATAATATTTAATATAAAATCTGAAAAAAAAAATACTTTTAACATTATATAAATGTAAATAACCCTATTTAATAAATTTTATATATCAATATTACTTTTAAAAATTTGAAGTTTAGTTAATATTATTTTTTCAGATTTGATAGAAAATATTATTTAATCTATATATATTATATATAAATTCGAATTAGTTTAATAGATTTAATAATAATATATTTAATTTAATAAATAGAATTAATAATTGAACTACTTTTTGTAATTTTTGCAATTGGGACTGAAATGCTTCAAACTTGTAAATTTTGGGGCAAAATTACTAGCTAGAAAATATGTGTAAATTATGCCAGTAATTTTTAATTATGTGACCGATTCTGCAAATTTTCCATCTATTTTCCTTCCAAAATTGAAAGTTAACGGCGATTCCGTCAAAACCTTGACGGAAATACCAAATATGTTAAGCAAACTTTTGTTATGAAATGTGTTGACTTTGTAACTTATGGTACCAAAAGTTAAATTCTCTCCAATATTAATATAAATTTAAAAGAAAACACACTAGTGGAAATTAAACACAGACATAGTCGGTTCAATGCTTAGACGAACTGGACAAAGGCCTAGAACCCCCACTTTAGAGGGGACTCAAATTACATAAGATTCATTTTTTTTTTCAATTTTTTTAATTTTGTATATTTATAAATGACTTGTACATTTTATATTTTCATATATATTTATTTGTTTATAGATTATGACCAATTCATGGACCCCTTTTGTACTATGGTTGTGTAATAATTAAGATTTTATTTATGCATTTTAGTTATTAATTGATCAAAAATCAAAAGTAATTTGATATTAAGGTGAAGTTACTAGGAAAATTCTTAAAGGAGTTCAGGGTTGATCCACCTTTATGGAGTTCAGCCTCCATTTGTTGACACGTGTCCAAAAATTTACCCGCAAATTGGTGAACAAGTTGGAGAAAATCAGTTTTGTGTATTTCTTTCCCAATTAAACCCAATTAATTCATTAAAAATCCCGTAGATTTATGTGAGTGACTGTGAGTCTCATATTCATAATATATAAATATATAATACTATAAGTTATGTAAATAATATAATGTATTTATTATGGTTTGTTAATTGAGCAAAAGATAAAAACACCCATTGTGATTTGTCTAACTTCCAAAAAACTCCTGTGTTATTTTAGCTCTAAAAATATTCTATGTGTTTGGTTTTAATTACCACACTCAACCCAAGTAGAATTTTACTTTTGATCTTTGACGAAATGACAAAATTACCCCTATGTGTTTGTTTTTTTTAAAATTATTTATTCTTTTTTAAAACCTAAGTATATATTACTTGGATCGAGTGTGATATTTAAAACCAAACATAGGGGGTTTTCTGGGATTTAAAATAACACATGAGTTTTTCTGGGAGTTATGCAAAGCATATGGGGTACTTTTGTCTTTCGATGTCAGTGGTAAAATTACCATATCAAAAGCAAAATGTGAACAAAAACTTGCAATTTTTCACATTTGAGTCACACTATTTTCTTCGTGGTGTATTTGGCACTTACTTGAAATCACAGGGGGTTTTTGGAAGATAAAATAACACAAAGAGTTTTTTAAGAGTTAGACAAAGTATAGAGGGTATTTTTATCTTTCACTCAATGTCAATTAACTAGTATTTTTGTCATCAAAATTTATTTTTTTTAATTTTGACTTAAGTTTACAGAGCAAAAGAAAAATCTTATCTCTTTCTTATTTTCCAAAAAAAAATAAGATATATGATTTCTAAGTTTGGTTGAGAAATGAGAGAGAAATTGGAGTTTGAAATTTCGGATCTAAGTTTCTTCGCGAACCAAACTTTGAACAAAGATTTCTCTCAAATTACTCGATAAAATTTGACAAAGTTGGTGGCTATGAACTCTTCTTGATAAGAGGAACAAAAGTCCCAACGTAATTTTGGCAAATAGCAGTCGAAAAATGGCGGTCGAGTTTGAAATTTTGGATCTATGATTTTTAATTCGCAAACCAAAATTTGAACAACGATTTATCCCAAATTACTCAATAAAATTTGACAAGGTTCATGAAGGGTAAATTTGGAAAAACATTAAAAAAATTAGATGACGTCATAATTTAACATCTTACACTAACGCTGTAAGAGGTGTCTTTGTAATATAATTTTGGCAGAGGGGGTGTCCTTGTAATTTATGATAAAGTTGGTAAATTCCTATAATTAGACCTATAGGCAGAGGGTATCTATGTAAATTTCCCATAGACTAAAAGAAAATACGCCTTTGTAATGGACGGAAAATGCATAAGTAGAAGTAATATGAGATTTCTTAGTTCTTACCAATAGTCATGGAGGTAAATTCACTCTCAGCCATTTCAATGATATGAGTTTATTAGCGACATTCCTAACCATCACCAATTCAATACGTTTTGGCCAGATCTTATATTTTTATAGATCTATCATATTTTTAATCTACTAAGGAGTTAGAACCAATTGTTATGCTAAAAAATATGACAAAATTCGCAACATTCATTGCTTTTCTTACAAACGAATTTTGATTGCAATTCTGAGTTGTAGCTATGAGGAGAAAGCAATACGAAATTCTTTTTTAACAAATTGTGTAATTCCCACCCGAAACATTCGAAGTTTTTTCCTTCGACGCATCCAATAATTATGCAGTGAATCAATTATATTACGTGAGGACAATTCATGAATCATGGAATCGGTAATGAGTATTATCTTCATGTAGGATGTACAGAAACTAAAGATCCACATAATGTTCGAATATGGTAGTTGGAGGCGAACAAAGACCCAAGAAAAGGAAATAAATGGACCATTTCTTTCGGAGACACAAGACAAACCTAGAAAGAATTTTTTCTGCAAGTCATCTAATTGGTTAGGTAGAAAGAAGAAAATAGATTCGTATTCACATACATGAGAATGATATAAGAATAAGAATAATCTTTGATTTCTTTTTGAATTTGAAAAAGAGGAACAAAGAAAAGATTAGCAGAAGTAGGCACCTTCAAAGTGGTTTTTGTTGAATGAAGAGTGATTATTAATTTGGTGGAAGTATTGAGTGGAAGATTGGAAGTATAACTAAACAATTTGTTAGCATTTAGGGTATTTTTGTCCTTTTCAAAATAGATGATTTAAAAATAAAGTGAAATGGGACATGTGTCATGCAACGAGACCCTATCTGACGTGCTTTCCATTTGATAAAATCTCGTTTTAGACAAGCCCAAGTTTTATGTTAGAGTTAAAAATATATATCATATCAAATCATTATTTATGTGAAATGAGAACTAATGGTGTCAAATAAACTCATTCCTTTTGTCATTATTTTTACGTATATGTCGTTATAAGTAGTAGTGAGAATTAATAATGTCAAATGATAATTTTGAGAAAAAGTATGTTATATTAGGAAATAGAGTGTGTTTTGGGACGTCCCAAAAAAAGAAATAAGAGCAAGAATTTAAAGGACGGAGGGAGTATGTGATTTGAATTGAGGTTTGGCTATTGGGATTAGGAGGATAAAAATAGGTGATAGATATTAAATCTGAGAAAAATATATGACGGAGTCAAATCAATTAGTTTTTACGTTTTAAGTAGGTATCGTAAGTTTCAATTTGAGATGAAACTGAGTTTGTATTGGAACCTCTTCAACCTCTTTACCTGATGAGATTTGACACGATTTGAGTGAAACTAAAGTCAATTAATCTACTTCCATGCTATTTTCATTTTCATTTTCGAAATAATATATAAATATTTTTATTTTCAGCCAAAAAATTTCGAAGGAGCTGCTTATTCGCATGAATCATTTTTTTTTTTCATAGGGTTTTGTCACTACTTGTAGGCCATATGTATGAGGACGTGAAATGTACACAGATGTAAGAAAAAAGCTTATTGCTTTTCACGCCACACATATGATATGTTTCAGACCTTCTTGTCACAGGAGAACACATAGGTCTTCGACATGTCACTTCCACATCAACATAAAGTTTTTTGTTTTTTTGTACTTTTATAAATAGATACAAATTTCTCATGGGGAGGGGTGAATTGTCATTTTTGTGAATTAAAAAAATAAAAAGAAAACAGGTATGTTGATAAATGCATAATTACTCCCCATTCAAAATTTATTAAAGCTTCTGTCATCTAGCTAATAATATTATATAAATTATACTCCTAGCTGTTGACACCTAGCTCATATTGTATAAACTACTTTATAGGCAACTATTTTTTTCAAAAAAATATAGCCAACTATTATAAAACACATGAATTTAATATTTCGATAAAGTAATTAAAAATAACCGTAAATAAAATAGCAATTTACGTCCCTTAACTTTTATTGGTCCGTAGAATCAGGATACTTAATTTTTCAGTCCACGAAATCAGGACACTTAATTTATCAGGAAGCGTTTTACGTCCCTTAACTTTTACTGGTCCTCCGAATCAGGACACTTAATTTTCCGGCAAGCAAAATATGTCATATAACTTTTCTATACCCGTAATTTTAGTCCATTTGACCGCAATTTCAATCCTATAAATTTTCCGGACGTCCTATAACTTTACATCCATTATGCTCCTCTATTTTTAGCCGGCTTCGGTAGATTCTTATTTATAGAGCAATATGCTTTGTTTTCAATAGTTGTACTACTTAATGTTATGAATAAATTGGAAAGCATCGTGCAAATTCTACTACTTCAATTCTCGAAATTCCACTTGACAAAACCAACACCCACTTGACAACCACTTAACAAACTATCTACAACTATTTAACAACATCAATATTAATTAAAATCCCCAAATTATTTGTCCAGTTGGCCATTTTGCAATTTTCGGTGAGTTATGGACTAAAATTGCGGATGTAGAAAAGTTATAGGACGTATTTTGCTTGCTTTATAGGACGTATTTTGCTTGCCAGAAAATTAAGTGTCCTGATTCCACGGACCAGTGAAAGTTAAGGGATGTAAAATGCTTGATGAAAAATTAAATATCCTGATTCCTCGGACCAGTGAAGGTTAAGGGACATAAAATGCTTGTTGGAAAATTTAGTGTCATAATTCTGCGAAGCAGTGAAAGTTAAGGGATGTAAAATGCTTGCTATAAAATTAAGTGTCCTGATTCTATGGACCAGTGAAAGTTAAGGGGCGTAAATTGCTATTTTGCCTAAAAATAACTTTTCTTCCATGCCCGTCTGTTCACGAGCTCTGCAGGTCGAAAAGATAGGCTTTGCATGGACTGAGTTTGATCTTATTCAAATCGAGTCAAATCCAATTAGATAAAAAACTTGAAGACGCAAATCTAAGTCTCAACCTCAAGTTTCAGTTAATTCTTAAGTTTCAGTTCAAATCGAAACATATACATTTCTACTTGAAACTTTAAAATTATAGATTTAACACATATCATCTCTTTACTAATAATATCCAAGGGCAAAATTGGAACATTTTAGGGGCAAGAGTTTAATTGTAAGAAAGTGACAAACCTGGGGGGTTTTTCTGTAAATGAATTATACATTAAAATTTAGCAGAAAAGAAAAAGTACAAAATTATGATTGAGTAAGGTTTCCTCAGATGGAGAAGACCGTATTTTATTATATAGGTACCCTTTCGATAAAGAAGCGGGAATGTCATCTATCATATGATTTATTACGATTTCCTCAATTTGAGAAGACCATAAAGATTTAATAATATTCAAGAAATTTATTTCATAGTTTAGTTTTGTCAAGAAGTGAAAACTTCAAATATCAATTATAAGTTTTCTAACTTCAAAAATCCGGTTTGCAAGTACTATAACATATGGTCTTCTCAATTTGAGAAAACCTTAATCAATAGTTTTGTATATTGTTCAAGACCTCGACATAAATAAGCCAATAAAATTCAGTTTACTAAACGTGTTGGATGAAGATGAAGATAGAAGGTATGAAGTGAAAGGAGGTTTTGATGATTTCCAAAACATCAGAATCAGCTAAGTATGGAAGCTTAGTACAAACCTTCAAAGATATTTGACTAAGGAAGACTTATTTCAGACGAGTCAAATATGGTCCAGAAGACTACTGATCTGTTGCTGAAGAAGGAATCAGACTGGTGGACAATCAGCCAACTTAAATAAGATTAGTTCAAGTTTGGGAACAGCCGAGTACACATAAGACGAGTGATTTCGATCAGCAGAGTGGAAGGGATCAAGGAGTCTGATCAACGGTAATAAATGCACTTAGAGTAATAAATGCTGAAGAGGAAGGGTATTTATGACAAATGATTGAAGAAAAACCTCGTATCAGATTGTTGCATTAAATGCGATCTGACAGCAAGTACAGCAGAGTGTACAGTGTTCAGTCGCAGTTAGCCGTTTCTGCAGAAAGGACCAGTACTCGAGGATTTGAACAGATGTCGATCTCTCAACGGGCAGATTTTCAAATCTCAAGTATAAATAGTTCAGTTTGTGAGTTGAAGAAAAAGATACAACACATTTTGAGAGCAAAATATCTGAAGCAGAATTCTTCTAAGTCTCAAACTCAAGAACAGAACACTCATCAGCCGAGTCATCTGTTGACGAAGTAGAATAGAGAGAAAACAGAAATTACTTAAAAATCTGAGTGATTTTGTTAGAACTGTGTTGTGAGAAGCTGTTCTCCATCTTTGTGAGTGATAAAGCTTTGTAGAATAGGAGTTTCTTTGTGATTTCCTATTACGCACTTGTGGCCTTTTCATTTGTTGATTGGCACAAGCATTGTATACTGTAATCTGTGTGATTTAGTATAACCCAAGATCTAAGTGACTTGGAAGAGTGGACTAAAGGATTTCTATCCATATAACCACTATAAAAATCCTTTGTGTTTTTACTTGCATAATTTTTTGCATATTTGAAACAGCATACTTAAAACACTTAAAGGTTAACTATTGGAAAAGTTTTAAAAGGAGTTTGTTAAAACTGGGGATAAAACTATTTCAAAGTTAAAGAAAACTACTTGTGAAAAACACTTGATAAATCCGCTGCAAGTTAGTTATTTTTAAAAACTCTGATTTTGATAAAATCAGCTAAGTAAAATCAGAAGAGTGGTCAACTCTGCTGTTTAAAGCTTTGTGCGAGATCAGCTTAGTCTGCTTACGATTCTTGATAAGCTTAGTTTGCTGACAAAAAAGTTAGAGAATTTTTAAAAGGTAAATTTTGAAAGAAGTCTATTCACCCCCCCCCCTCTAGACCTCATCTGACCACTTGGGACCAACAAGTGGTATCAGAGCAGGTGGTTCATCTGAATCATTTGCCTGATCAACGAGCTTGATCCTTAAGTGTTTTTCAAAGGTTTTCAAAATTTTTCAAAAGAGCATCGATCTTTTTGAAAAACAAAACTTTTTTAAAAATGGATTGTATCAGCCTAGTTCCCCACATAGGCGGTATGAGCTTTGAGGCCTGGAAAATACGCATGGAAATTTTTCTTGCTGCTTACAATGACAATATGTATAGATGCATAACAAAAGGTCCAATAAGAGTCACCAAAACAATCAAGGTTGATGGCCAAGATACGGTCGTTGACAAAGATGAAGACTAGATGACAGCTGATGAAATCAAGCTGAAAAATCTAGACAAAGTTGGAATCTTCATCATGACTAAAGCTCTGGACAATGAAAGGTTTGACAAGGTCAAACACTGTAAAACATCAAAAGAGATGTGGGATAAAGTCTGTGATATGAGTGAAGGGAATGATGCCATCAAAGAACACAATCTAAGCATAGCCTTGGAGAAGTTTGAAAACTTCAAGATGAAATCTGGAGAAACCATTGACCAGATGGATTCAAGGTTCACTAAAGTATTGAACAACGTGTTAAAGCTGGGTAAGACGTTCACAGACAAAGAGATTACTCTCAAAGTCCTGAAGGCGCTACCACCCAAATTCAACATGAAGATCACAGCAATGGAAGAATCAAGGGATCTGGGGAAGATCTCTCTGACGGAGCTGTTTTCTGTACTCAAGGCGTACGAGTATAAAATGCCAAGAATGGGTATAGAAGAGACCTCAACTTCTAGTCCCACTGCTGCCCTGGTTGCTGCAGAAAAATCCAGAAGATCAGCTAGAAGAACTATAGAAAGTGGACTCATCTGATGAGATCCCAGTGCTCAACAAAAAGGAATACACTGCTGGCGATGTTGCTTTGTTATTGAACGGGTTCAAAAAGTTCTATAAAAAAAAAATGAAGAACAAATATAACAATGCTTCTACTTCTAAACCTACCTCTAATTCTCATGACATTAAGGATGATTATAAATCCAAAATGATGTGCTATAATTGCAGGAAATTGGGACATTTCATCAAGGACTGCCCATATCCTAAAGCGGAGAAATATACAGAGGAGGAAAAGAAACAAAGGAAAGAGAGAAGAGAAAAGAGATACCAGAAAAGCAAAGTGTTGTTGGCTGAAGTTGAAAAGATAGCAGCCATCTACTGATCTAACACAGAATCAGGCACGTCAAGTGATGACTCTGTTTTTTACGAGACACCTGCACTGCTCTGTCTCATGGCAAAGGAATCTGATGATTCTGACAATGAGGTAAACCTCTCTGAAAGTTAACTTGAGCTATTTAGTTCATTTGAGCAAATGATGAACAATAAAGCCGATGTTGTTAATGAATTTGCTAAGCTTAAGGACGAGATGATTCTGCTGAAAAAGAAAAATGCTAAGCTGAAACGCAGTGTTGAAAAACCTGAAGAATCAGCCATGTATAAAAAGCTTTCGCATGAATGTGAATCTCTGAGAGCAGAATGTGAAGTTTACAAGGGACAAATCAAGGAACTTGAAGCAAGAATATCTTCACATAATAAGTTGTATGTTCCTACGTCATCTGTTGTATCAATAGATAAATCAACTGAACAGAGTACACCCGCAGTAAAAGAAAGTTTAGAACTGAACAAAGCTGAGAAGTTTGTATCTGCTGATAATAGTAACATTATCCTGTATGTTCAGACTGCTAAACCTACTTCACTGTAAATTGAGAAAAAGGAGAAGAGTCCTTCTAAGGCTAAAAAGGGTAAAAAGCCTGAAAATGAAAAACAGACTGGTAAAACCAAACAGCAGAGTAGTCCTAAGAAGTCTGCTGATAAGAGTAAAACCAATCAGACTAGCAAAGCTAAGTCGTCTGTTAAAGAGCAAGTAAAAAGCAGACCTAAGAAGCAAAGAAATTATAACAATAATGCTTGGTATGGAAATGAGTCTTACTATGTGCAACCTGCTTATTCACCTTATTATGCTGCACCTCATTATCCACCTTATTATTCTGCATATCCTGCTCATCAACCAATGCATGCTTACCCTGCTTATCATGCATCTTATCCTGCTTATGAGCCTTATCCTCATCATAATGATTATTAACATAACATGCCTGCTGATTATGATGAAAATGAAGTTGCTCATGCTCCTGCTAAAACTCTGAAGCCTAAGAAGCCTAAGACTTCAACATCTTGGGTTGTCAAAGGTGACACTAATCCACCAGGACCCTCTCAATAAAGGGTACCTAAAACATTTTTATTTTATTTTGTAGGTTAGGATTAGGAGTAGGAGTAAAGTAGTGAAGAAATGGTACTTGGACAGTGGATGTTCAAGGTACATGTGTGGAGACATACATGAACTGGCAGATGCTGTTGCTGTGAATGGTCCAAGAGTTACTTTTGGAGACAGCAAAGAAGGCAAGGTTGTAGCTGTTGGAAAGCTTATCAAAGGAAACATAGAGATATCTGACGTCTCTTATGTTAATGGCCTGAAGTACAATCTGCTAAGCATAAGTCAATTTTGTGACAAGGGATTTTCCGTAGTGTTTTCATCAGATAAGTGCTATGTTGAACAAGTTGGAACAAAGAAGGTTATTTTATCTGGAAGAAGACAAGGAACATCTATGTAGTCGACTAGAATTCTGTGGACAAGAATTCTAATGTTTGTTTGGTGGTTTCCACACCAAGTGAAATCAGTTGGCTTTGGCACAAAAGAATGAATCATTTGAATTTCAAGACCATAAACAGATTGATAAAGAATGATCTGGTAGAAGGAATTCCAAAGACTGTCATGAGCAAAGACAAGCTGTGTGACGCATGTCAGAAGGGTAAACAAGTGAAGTCCACTTTCAAAAGCAAGAAGCACCAATCTTCAACCAGAATTTTGGAGCTGTTACATATGGATTTGTTTGGCCCTATTGATCCAATCAGCAATGGTGGAAAGAAATACTGCCTAGCTGTTGTGGATGATTTTTCAAGATTTACTTGGGTGATTTTCATGAAGAAGAAAAGTGAAACCAAGGAACATCTTACTAATCTGATGGAACTGATCCAGAATAAGAAGAGTCAAAGAATATTGAAGATCAGATCAGATAGAGGGACTGAGTTTACAAACTCTACTGTTGAAGAGTATTATAACTCCAGACGAATCAGTCATGAGTACTCTGCTGCCAGAACTCCTCAACAAAATGGAGTTGCTGAAAGGAGAAACAGAACTCTAAAAGAAGCTACCAAGACAATGATAGCTGAAGCAAAGCTGCCCCAAAGATTCTGGGCAGAAGCCACAAATACAGCATGTTATACACAGAACAGATGTATGATCAACAAAAGTCTAAACAAGACACCTTATGAGCTATGGAACAACAGAAAGCCTAATTTACATTATCTTAGGATTTTTGGTTGTAAATGTTATGTTTTGAATAATGGGAAAAATCACCTTACTGCATTTGCAGAAAAGGCTGATGAAGCTGTTTTTGTAGGTTACTCTACTGTTAGTAAAGCTTATAGAGTGTTTAACAAAAGAACTTTACTTGTAGAAGAATCTATTCATGTAGTATTTGATGAACCAAGCCAATCTTCTGAAAAGAATCAAAGTGCAAATCCAGAGATATCTGCTGACCTTCAGAAATTGAGTGTGGAAAGAAAGGAAGAATATGTACCCATCATACTACCTGATTTAACTCAAGCTGTTAACTCAAGTGCTGTTCAAAATCAGACTGATGATTGTCTAACAGAGGAGTTGCGAACAGCTGACAGACCAGAGACTGTTCAACAGACTACTACTGAAACTCCAACAGTTGTGTTGCAAGATCAATCAAGAGGACAACATCCAGATTTGCAACCTGATCTCAGGTGGCTCAGAGATCACCCACCTGAGTTAGTAATTGGTGATCCTTTGGATAGAGTGAGAACTAGAAGGTCAACTGCAAATGAAACAATGTTTGTAAGTTTTCTTTCACAAATTGAGTCTAAGTTGATTGATAAAGCTCTTAGTGATTCTCACTGGGTTGAAGCAATGCAAGAAGAGTTGAATCAATTTGAAAGAAATGAAGTCTGGTACTTAGTTCCCAGACCTACTCATCAAAGGATAATTGGCACTAAGTGGGTATTCAGGAATAAAATGAATGAAGATGGTATGGTTACCAGAAACAAAGCAAGACTAGTTGCCAAAGGTTACTGCCAAGAAGAAGGCATTGATTTTGATGAGACATTCGCACCAGTTGCAAGGCTTGAAGCAATCAGATTATTCTTAGCCTATGCTGCTTACAAGAACTTCACTGTCTATCAGATGGATGTGAAGTCTGTTTTCTCAATGGAGAATTGCAAGAAGAAGTGTATGTTGAACAACCTCCTGGCTTTGAAGTTTATCAACAAGGAGACAAGATATATCGTCTGAAGAAAGCTCTCTATGGACTGAAACAGGCTCCAAGAGCATGGTATGATACTTTATCTGATTTTCTTTTAATTAAAGGATTTCGCAAAGGTAAAGTAGATAAAACTTTGTTCACTATTGAATGAGATAATCATATATTGCTAGTTCAAATATATGTAGACGATATTATTTTTGGTTCAACTAACAAAAAGATGTGTGAGAGGTTCTCTAAGCTGATGCAGAACAAGTTTGAAATGAGCATGATGGGAGAACTAAATTACTTTCTTGGATTACAAGTTAAACAGCTACCTGATGGTATTTTTATTAATCAAGCAAAGTACACAAAAGATCTGTTCAAGAAATTTGGTATGGAAACTAGCTCATCTGTTAATGTTCCTATGTCTACTGGACTTCGTTTGGACAAGGATGAAGGTGGCAAATCAGTTGACATCACCAAATACAGAGGCATAATTGGGTCACTGTTATACTTAACAGCTAGCAGACCTGATATTATGTATTCTGTTGGGGTTTGTGCGAGATTTTAATCAGATCCTAAGGAGTCTCATCTCTTAGCTGCTAAAAGGATATTAAAGTATCTCAAAGGCACACAAGAATTGGGATTGTGGTATCCAAGGAAATCAGGATTTGAACTTATTGGATATTCAGATTCTGACCTTGCTGGCTGCAAAATTGATAGGAAGAGTACTACATGTGCTTGCCAATTTTTAGGCAGTCGTCTGATCTCATGGATGAGTAAGAAACAGACTTCAGTATCCATCTCTACTGCTGAAGCTGAATACATTGCTGCTGGAGCATGTTGTGCACAAATACTTTGGTTGAAGCATCAACTAGAAGACTATAATCTCAAGATCAGTGGAATCCCTATCTACTGTGATAATACAAGTGCAATTTCACTTACTCAGAATACTACTAGTCATTCCAGGACTAAGCATATTGAGATCAAACATCACTTCATCAGAGACCATGTTGAAAAGGGAAATGTTATTATTGAGTATGTTCATACAGACAATCAGATTGCTGACATTTTCACTAAACCATTGAATGAAGCGAGATTTTCCACTCTAAGAGCGGAATTGGGCTTGTTAAAATTGGATTCATAAGCTGAGGGGGAACCTATCAGAAGACTGGGCTCAACAGCTGACTAATCTGATATCAACAAGCACTGTATTTCAAGAAGACTGACTCTCAACAGACTAGTTGACTGATGAATTCTTGAATTCTGGGGGAACGTGTAAGACTAGCGGTACCCTTGTCTTAAAGATGAAATCTTCAATGACAGTTAGTTGAAGTTGTTTTAATCAGAAGATTTGTTCTTAATTCTTGAAGATTTGAAGATTAATTATCTTGCTGGATTGACAAACAGCAAAGGAAGATCACTAGATATTGGCTTTCACTAGTGATATATTGTATCAGACAAGTCGTCTATCAGATAAGTATCATTTTACTCATCTGTTATTATTTATGTCATCTTATATTTAAGTGTTGTACAAAATCGTTTTTATCAAAAGCACGCTTTTATAAGTAACAGACAAGTGGCGTTTCAAATTCCCGCCTGTCTGACATAATTAATATATTTTGAATTCCGCAATTCTTGTCCGCACGATTAGAAACTGACAGATTAAATCAAACCGTCCGCGTAAAACACGGAAACCTAGGCGTTTCGTAATCTATAAATCAATCTGATCAGAAGGGTAAACCTTACGCACCCAAAATTATCTCAAGTGAAAAAGAAGTTACTGATTTATCTGCTTTCTGTCTTAAAGTGTTTTAAATTCTCCCAATCTACTTCAATTTCTTAACAATGGCCGGACCTGAAGGACGCTACCTGAATTACGAGAAGTTCCACGCTTCTGGAACTCCTCTGATGAAAGAAATAATGGTTAAAATCAAAGAGGCTTCTCTGGTAAAAGTTTTGGAAGCTCACGAAGAATATGTGTTCACTGAAGACGTGGCTGAGTTTTACGAAACAAGGAAGAATGATTTAACCAAGATGGTTTATGTGGCTGTTGTAGGAGGAAAGACTATCTGTGTTTCTCCTGCTGTTCTTAATGAAATCTATGGGTTGAAAAATGAAGGAGGAGAGGTATTCACTCTAGGTTCGGAAAAAGAAGAGGAATTTTGGTTTATCTGTGCTAAGGATGGAGAAGCAATGACTGGAACCTTGATGAAAACTCAATTGAAGGACGAGTTTCAGAGGTTTGCAGACATTATTGTAAAAATCTTTGAGTGTTCAACGAGCTCTTTGGATGGGCTACCTAGAAGAAGGTACCAAACAATGGTTTGTATCTACTATGGGTTACCAGTAAACTGGGCTGTTCATTATTTTTATCTTTTGGCGTTGAAGAAAAATGGACATGTGATCATGCTGAGTCATCTGCTCTCGACTCTTGGCTGTCCACTTGTAAATGGGAAGACAGTCCACAAGCTAAAGAAGGTGAAGGTGTATGAACCAGTAAAGGTTGAAGCCACTTCAAAAAGAAAGGCAAAGGGAAAGGCAGAGAAGTCTGCTGCTACCAAGAAGCCTAAAGTTAATACAAAGGCTAAGTCTGCTGATTAAACAGCAAACCCTGCTGTTGAAGCCAGATCAGTAGAGTCTGAGGCTGCTGATAAGATAGTCACTGAGGTGACTAAAAAAATTGACGAGATGACTACTGAAACGTCTCCAGAGAGAACTGAGTCTGACGAACCAGTTCAAGTGAAAGAGGTTGGACGCAGAACCAGAAGTTCAGTAAAGAGGATTGCTGAACCTCGCCAAACTGAAATATTGCCTAAACCAAAAGCAAAAAGGAAGTTAACTCTAGGTGGTCAAAGAGTTACCTTCACTACTGATCCAACTACTCAAGTCAGAGAAAATCCTGCTGCTGAAAGACCAGTAGATGCAGTAGAAAAAGCTGCAGAAGATAAGACTGCAGAGGACCAATCTCTCAACAAGTCTACTGTTTCTGAACAGCCGACTAGTCTGACAGCAGAGGAGAATGTTCCACTCATTCATCCTACACCAATAGCTGCTGCCCCACTGAAGATAGTGGAATCCCCTGCCGCCAGAAGGAAGAGAACTGGTAAGGCAAAAATTAAAGTGGTTACTGCTGCTGAACAGAAAAAGAGAGAAAAAGAAGAAAAGAAAAAGAAAGAGCACCAAAACGCTCTTAAACTTAGGGAGCTTGAAGCTCAGGCTAAGAATATGTCTGCTGCTGAGATAGCTGCTAAGGAAGCTCAGGACTTGGCTCAAGCTATAGAAGCCAGTACCAAGGATGCCCATGGTCCAAGGTACAGTGGTGGAATTGAAATTGGAGATAAGAAGAAGCCAAGGGCTGTTATGCCCACACCCAAGCTGCCAAAGAAGAAGAGATCTGAACTAAAATATGCTCTGGAAATAGTTCAGAATGATCCAGAGATATTCAAACAGTTTGTGGCAGGTCTTGAGAGGTATAACGACATTTTGGTTCGTCAGAGTCTCTTTGTTGCAGAAAAGATAAGGTACAATAGATGGAGAGAATATCGTCTGACAAAGACCAAAGAGCAAATAATACAGTGGAAAGAGTTTGCTGCTGAGGAAAGATGGGTTCTACAGTTTCTGGAGACTGGGTGCTTGAGGCAAGCACTGGATTCATATCACTTCCTAGATATGATCCACTATCGGCTGAGGAAGTTGGCAAAATCTGAAGCCAAGAAACTACAAAACTCTGTTCCTGAAACTCCAGCAGAAAACGAAGATCTCAAGAAAAGAGCAGCAAAGCTGGCACTCTCTGTAACTTTGGAAATGTGGGCTAAGAAGACCAGATATCAAAAGGGTCAACCAAGCTCACTGATACCTCTGCCAAGCTTACAACAGATTGTTTTTGGACCGGCCATTAAAACTTATGAAGACCTACCTGAACAGACAACATCACCATTTGTACCTGCTCTTATATTTACTCATAAAACTGTTGTTGCTGATAATGGTGTTGATGTTGTTACAGAGGTAAATGAGCCAATCCAGGTCCAACAGGAGACTGCTGACAAAATCTCAACATCATCAGAGCAGTTGCCCCAACAGCAGACTACTCTGACTGATGAACCAAAGGAGACTGACAAAACTCCTGAGATTGTTCCAGCAAGCACAGCCATTCCATCCACTTCAGCAAGCTTGCAACCAACTATTTTGGAGTCCATCCAGCAGTTGATTGCCAACTCTATGAAGGAAATGGAAGACAGACATAGAGAACAGATAAAGAAATTTGAGGAAGTAGCCTTAAGTCTACTGTCTGCTGCTGCTGCTGAAAGAGTTCCCAAGGCTGCTGATCCTAGCCCTCTGATAGTGGAAGAAATAGCAAGTATCAAAAGTGAAGTACAGGCTATCAGACTAGATGTGGAAACATTTGGTGCAAGGGTCAAGAATAACACAGCCGGTTGGAGGGATATAACTGAAGTTGTTGCGAATGCAATGGAGGCTCAAGAGGAGAAAACTGAGAACATGCTGAAAGCATTCACTACCTCAGCTGATCTGATTCTGAGTTCTCAGATTCAACTGTGTGATCAAGTGGATCTTACATTTAAGAAGATTGAGTCCTATGATACATTGCAGCAACTAAAAAGGGAGAATCATCTTCTGGCAGTGGATAAAAACATCAGATTGCTATGTGAAGCTGTTAACATCACTCCAGTTCTGCCTGAAGAACCCATCAACCCTGCTGATGATGACAAAAAGGGGGAAGATGGAGATTCTACAACAAAGAAGGGTGCTGATGCTAATCTATCAGCTGACGTTACTGAAAAATTGGACTCTGCTGAAAAGGATGGTGATGATGAAAATACAAGCAGACCAGATGATGAAGTAACTGAGGCAGAAAACGATGCTGATGAAGAGCCCAAAGAACCAGTAAAATCTGATAAGGAAATTGCTGCTTCCAAGGACTCAGCTGCTGAACAGCTAGATCCATACGTCAAGTATAAAAGAATAGAGGATATCAGAAAAAGATTTGAAATGCTTGAACAAGATCTCTCTAGTTCTGAACAAGAAGATGAAGATGAAGAAGAAGGAGAAACACAAGAAGAGAAGAAGGACTAGACTAAGTTATTAGACTAGGTCTCTTATAATCTTTTTGTAAATCATTTGTAAAATTTTACTTTCTGCTACTTCATCTGTTGAACTTGTAACTTGTAATCAATTGATATAATCTATAAAAGTTCAAGTTTCCAACAAATTATTTCTATCTCAAAAATTTTTGAGGACTTAAACTTTAGCTTAGGTACAGGTACTTAGCTGAAGTTTTGTCATAATCAAAAAGGGGGAAATTGTTAGATGAAGATGAAGATAGAAGGTATGAAGTGAAGGGAGGTTTTGATGATTTCCAAAACATCAGAATCAGCTAAGTATGAAAGCTTAGTACAAACCTTCAAAGATATTTGACTAAGGAAGACTTATTTCAGACGAGTCAAATATGGTCTAGAAGACTGCAGATCTGTTCCTGAAGAAGGAATCAGACTGGTGGACAATCAGCCAACTCAAATAAGATTAGTTCAAGTTTGGGAACAGCCGAGTTGTTGGTCCCAAGTGGTCAAATGAGGTTTAGAGGGGGGGGGGGGGGGGGTGAATAAACCTCTTTAAAATTTTTACTCTTTCTAAAATCTCAAACTTTTCAGTCAGCAGACTAAGCTGATCAAGAATTGTAAGCAGACTAAGCTGATCTCGCACTAAGCTTTGAACAGCGGAGTTGACCACTCTTCTGATTTTACTTAGCTGATTTTATCAAAATCAGAGTTTCAAAAATAACTAACTTGCAGCGGATTTATCAAGTGTTTTTCACAAGTAGTTTTCCTTAATCTTGAAATAGTTTTATCCCCAGTTTTAACAAACTCCTTTTTAAAACTTTTCAGACGATTAACCTTTAAGTGTTATAAGTATGCTGTTTCAAATGTGCAGTAAATAATGCAAGTTAAAAACACAAAGGATTTCTATAGTGGTTATATGGATGTAAATCCTTTAGTCCACTCTTCCAAGTCACTTAGATCTTGGGTTATACTAAATCACACAGATTACAGTATACACTTCTTACGCCAAACAACAAATGAAATGGCCGTAAGTTCACAATAGGAAATCACAAAGAAACTCCTATCCTCTGAAGTAATATCGCTCACAAAGATTGATATCTACTCCTCACAACACAACCTCACAAAATCACTCAGATTTTTAAGTATATTCTTTTTTTTCTCTTTTCTGCTTCGTCAACAGATGACTCGGCTGATGAGTGTTCTGTTCTTTGAGTTTTGAGACTTAGAAAAGTTCTGCTTTGGATTTTTGCTCTCAAAATGTGTTGTCCCTTTTCTTCAACTCCCGAACTGAACTATTTATACTTGCAGATTTGAATTTCTGCCCGTTGAGAGATCGACAGCTGTTCAAATCCTCGAGTACTGGTCCTTTCTGCAGAAACGGCTACATGCGACTGAACACTGTACACTCTGCTGTATTTGCTGTCAGATCGCATTAAATGCACCAATCTGATACGAGGTTTCTCTTCAATCATTTGTCATTAATACCCTTCCTCTTCAGCATTTATTACTCCAAGTGCATTTATTACCGTTGCACTGATCTTCTGATCTACTTCCACTCAGCTGATCGAAATTACTCGTCTGATGTATACTCGGCTGATCCCAAACTTGAACTAGTCTGATTTGAGTCGGTTGATTGTCCACCAGTCTGATTTCTTCTTCAGCAATAGATCAGTAGTCTTCTGGACCATATTTGACTAGTCTTAATAAGTCTTCCTTAGTCAGATATCTTCGAAGGTTTTTACTAAGCTTCCATACTTAGCTGATTCTGATGTTTTGGAAATCATCAAAACCTCCCTTCACTTTATGCCTTCTATCTTCATCTTCATCCAACAATTTCCCCCTTTTTGATGATGACAAAATTTCAGCTAAGTACCTGTATCTAAAGCTAAAGTTTAAGTACTCAAAAATTTCTGAGATAGAAATAGTTTGTTGTAAACTTGAACTTTTATAGATATGTCAATTGATTACAGATTACAAGTTCAAAATGATGACGTAGCAGAAAGTAAAATTTTACAAGTTTAACAAAAAGATTACAAGTGACCTAGTCTAATAACTTAGTCTAGTCCTTCTTCTCTTCTTGTGTTTCTCCTTCTTCTTCATCTTCAGGGTCTTCATCTTCTTGTTCAGAACTAGAGAGATCTTGTTCAAGCATCTCAAATCTTTTTCTGAGATCCTCTATTCTTTTGTACTTGACGTATGGATCTAACTGTTCAGCAGCAGAGTCCTTGGAAGCAGCAATTTCCTTATCAGATTTTACTGGTTCTTTGGGCTCTTCATCAGCATCGTTGTCTGCCTCAGTTACTTCATTGTCTGGTCTGCTTGTATTTTCATCATCAGCATCCTTTTCAGCAGAGTCCAATTTTTCAGTAACGTCAGCTGATAGATTAGCATCAGCACCCTTCTTCTTCGTTGTAGAATCTCCATCTTCCCCCTTTTTGTCATCATCAGCAGGGTAGACGGGTTCTTCAGGCAGAACAGGAGTGATGTTAATTGCGTCACAAATCAATCTGATGTTTTTATCCACCGCCAGAAGATGATTTTCCCTCTTCAGTTGCTGCAATGTGTTATACGACTCAATCTTCTTGAAAGTAAGATCCACTTGATCACATAGTTGAATCTGAGAACTCAGAATCAAGTCAGCTGATGTAGTGAATGCTTTCAGCATGCTCTCAGCTTTTACTTCATGAGCCTCCATTGCATTTGCAACAACTTCATTAATGTCCCTCCAACCAGCTGTGTTGTTTTTGACCCTTGCACCAAATGTTTCCACATCCAGTCTGATAGCCTGTACTTCATTTTTGATGTTTGCCATTTCTTCTACTATCAGAGGGCTAGGATCAGCAGCCTTTGGGACTTTTTCAGCAGCAGCAGACAGCATAGTTAAGGCTACTCCTTCAAAGTTCTTCATCTGTTCTCTATGTCTGTCTTCCATTTCCTTCATAGAATTGACAATCAACTGTTGGATGGACTCCAAGATGGTTGGTTGTAATGTTTCTGAAGGTGATGGAGTAACTGTGCTTGCTGGTACAATCTCAGGAGTTTTCTCAGACTCCTTTGGTTCATCAGTCAGAGTAGGCTGCTGTTGGGGCAACTTCTCTGATGATGTTGAAATTTCAACAGTCTTTTGTTGGACCTGTATTGGCTCATTTACCTCTGTAACAACATCAACACCATTATCAGCAACAACAGTTTTATGTGTAAATATAATAGCAGGAATAAATGGTGAAGTTGTCTGTTCAGGTAGATCTTCATATGTTTTGATAGCCGGTCCAAAGACGATCTGTTGTAAGCTTGGCATAGGTAACAGTGAGCTTGGTTGACCCTTCTGATGTCTGGTCTTCTTTGCCCATACTTCCAAGGTTACAGATAATGCCAGCTTTACCATTCTGTTATTTAAATCTTCATCTGAAGCAGGAATTTCAGGAACAGACTTTTGTAGCAACTTGGCTTCAGACTTTGCCAACTTTCTCATCCGATAGTGGATCATATCAAAGAAGTGATCTGAATCCAATGCTTGCCTCAGACATCCAGTTTCCAGAAATTGCAGGACCCATCTTTCCTCAGCAGCAAATTCCTTCCACTGTACTATTTGATCCTTGGTTTTTGTCAGACGATACTCTCTCCATCTGTTGTATCTGATCTTTTCCGTAACGAAGAGACTCTGACGGACCAAAACGTCGTTATACTGCTCAAGATCTGCCACAAACTGTTTGAACATCTCTGGATCATTTTGAACTATTTCCAGAGCATATTTCAGTTCTGATCTTTTCTTCTTTGGCAGCTTAGGTGTTGGCATAACAGCCTTTGGCTTCTTGGGATCTCCAATAGTAATTCCACCACTGTACCTTGGACCTTGGGCATCCTTGGTACTGGCTTCAATAGCCTTAGCCAAATCTTGAGCTTCTTTAGCAGCTATCTCAGCTTCAGACATGCTTTTAGTATGAGCCTCAAGCTCCTTAAGTTTACGAGCGTTTTCTTGATCTTTCTTTTTCTTCGCAGCTTCATCTATCTTCTTCTGTTCAGCAGCAGTGATCACTTTAACTTTTGCCTTACCAGTTCTCTTCCTTCTGGCGGCAGGTGATTCAACTACTTGTAGTGGAGCAGCAGCAATTGGTGTAGGATGAATGAGTGGGACATTCTCCTCTGCTGTCAAAGTAGTTGGCTGTTCAGCAACAACAGACTTATCAAGAGATTGGTCCTCTGCTGTCTTATCTTCTGCAGCTTTTTCTACTGCATCCACTGGTCTTTCAGCAGCAGGGGTTTCTCTGACTTGAATAGTTGGAGCAGTGGTAAAGGTAACTCGTTGACCACCCAGAGTTAACTTTCTTTTTGCCTTTGGCTTGGGCAAAGCTTCAGGTTGTCGAGGTTCAGCAATTCTCTTCACTGAACTTCTTGTTCTTCGTCCAACTTCTTTTATTTGAACTGGTTCGTCAGACTCAGTTCTTTCTGGAGATGTTTCAGTACTCATCTCATCAATTTCCTTAGTCACCTCAGTGACTATCTTGTCAGCAACATCAGTAGACTCTACTGATCTGGCTTCAACAGCAGGGTTTGCTGTTTGATCAGCAGACTTCGCCTTGATGGTAATTTTGGGCCTCTTGGCAGCAGGCTTCTCTTCTTTTCCTTTTGCCTTTCTTTTAGAAGTGGCTCCAATCTTAACTGGTTCATACATTTTTACTTCTTTCAGCTTGTGAACTGTCTTCCCATTCACCAATGGGCATCCCAGAGCTGAGAGTAGATGACTCATCATCACCACATGTCCATTTTTCTTTAACGCCAGAAGATAAAAATAATGGATAGCCCAGTTTACATCCAACCCATAGTAGATGCAGACCATTGTCTGGTACCTTCTCCTAGGTAACCCATCTAAAGAGCTCGTACAACACTCCAAAATCTTCGCAATGATATCAGCAAACCTTTGAAACTCATCTTTCAGTTGAGTTTTCATCAGGCTTCCAGTCATTGGTTCTCCATCATTCGCACAAATAAACCAAAACTCTTCCTCCTTTTCTTGAGCCAGAGTGAATACCTCTCCTCCTTCATTTTTCAGATCGTAAATTTCATTCAAGACAGCAGGCGAAACACAGATAGTTTTACCTCCGACAGTAGCCACAGAAATCATCTTGGTTAGGTCATTTTTCCTAGATTCGTAGTAATCAGCGACATCTTCAGTGAAAACATACTCCTCATGAGCTTCCAAAACTTTCACCAATGACGCCTCTTTGATTTTAACCATGATTTCCTTCATTAGAGGAGTTCCAGAAGCGTAGAACTTCTTGTAATTCAAATAACGTCCTTCGGCTCCGGCCATTTTGAAAGAATTTTGAGTAGCTTGAGAGAAATTAAACACTTTTAAGACAGAAAAGAAGAGTTAGTAACTTCTTTTTCACTTAGAATAATTTTGGGTGCGTAAGGTTTAACCCTTCTGATCAGATCTGGATTTATAGATTTCGAATTGCTTCGGTTTCCGTGTTATACGCGGACGGTTTGATTTGATCTGTCAGTTTTTAATCGTGCGGGCGAGAATCGCGGAATTCAAAATTTATTAATTATGTCAGGCAGGCGGGAATTTGAAACGCCACTTGTCTGTTACTTATAAAAGCGTGCTTTTGATAAAACGTTTTTGCACAACACTTTAAATATAAGATGACATAAATAATAACAGATGAGTAAAGTAATACTTATCTGATAGACGACTTGTCTGATACAATATATCACTAGTGAAAGCCAATATCTAGTGATCTTCCTTTACTGTTTGTCAATCCAGCAAGATAATTAATCTTCAAATCTTCAAGAATTTAGAACAAATCTTCTGATTAAAACAACTTCAACTAACTGTCATTGAAGATTTCATCTTTAAAACAAGGGTACCGCTAGTCTTACACGTTCCCCCTGAATTCAAGAATTCATCAGTCAACTAGTCTGTTAAGAGTCAGTCTTCTTGAAGTGTAACAATTGTTGATGTCAGATTAGTAAGCTGTTGAACCCAGTCTTCTGATAGGTTCCCCCTCAGCTTATGAATCCAATTTTAACAAGCCCAATTCCGCTCTTAGAGTGGAAAATCTAGCTTCATTCAGTGGTTTGGTGAAAATGTCAGCAATCTGGTTGTCTGTATGAACATACTCAATAATAACATTTCCTTTTTCAACATGGTCTCTGATGAAGTGATGTTTGATCTCAATATGTTTAGTCCTGGAATGGCTAGTAGTATTCTGAGTAAGTGAGATTGCACTTGTATTATCACAGTAGATGGGGATTCCACTGATCTTCAAGTTATAATCTTCTAGTTGATGTTTCAACCAAAGTATTTGTGCACAACATGCTCCAGCAGCAATGTATTCAGCTTCAGCAGTAGATATGGACACTGAAGTCTGTTTCTTACTCATCCATGAGATCAGACGACTACCCAAAAATTGATAAGTACCTGTAGTACTCTTTCTATCAATTTTGCAACCAGCAAGGTCAGAATCTGAATATCCTGTAAGTTCAAATCTTGATTCCCTTGGGTACCACAATCCCAATTCTTTAGTGCTTTTGAGATACTTTAGTATTCTTTTAGCAGATAAGAGATGAGATTCCTTAGGATCTGATTGAAATCTCGCACAAACCCCAACAGAATACATAATATCAGGTCTGCTAGCTGTTAAGTATAACAGTGACCCAATTATGCCTCTGTATTTGGTGATGTCAACTGACTTTCCACCTTCATCCTTGTCCAGACGAAGTCCAGTAGACATAGGAACAGTAACAGATGAACTAGTTTCCATACCAAATTTCTTGAACAGATCTTTTGTGTACTTTGCTTGATTAATAAAGATGCCATCAGGCAGCTGTTTAACTTGTAATCCAAGAAAGTAATTTAATTCTCCCATCATGCTCATTTCAAACTTGTTTTGCATCAGCTTAGAGAATCTTTCACACATCTGTTTGTTAGTTGAACCAAAAATAATATCGTCCACATATATTTGTACCAATAATATATGCTTATCCCATTACGAAATCCTTTAATTAAAAGAAAGTCAGATAAAGTGTCATACCATGCTCTTGGAGCCTGTTTCAGTCCATAGAGAGCTTTCCTCAGACGATACACTTTGTCTTCCTGTTGATATGCTTCAAAACCAGGGGGTTGTTCAACATACACTTCTTCTTGCAATTCTCCATTGAGAAAGGCAGACTTCACATCCATCTGATAGACAGTGAAGTTCTTGTGAGCAGCATAGGCTAGGAACAGTCTGATTGCTTCAAGCCTTGCAACTGGTGCGAATGTCTCATCAAAATCAATGCCTTCTTCTTGGCAGTAACCTTTGGCAACTAGTCTTGCTTTGTTTCTGGTAACCATACCATCTTCATTCATCTTATTTCTGAAAACCCACTTAGTGCCAATTACTCTTTGATGAGTAGGTCTGGGAACTAAGTACCAGACTTCATTCCTTTCAAATTGATTCAACTCTTCTTGCATAGCTTCAATCCAGTGAGAATCACCAAGAGCTTCATCAATTAATTTAGGCTCAATTTGTGAAAGAAAACTTACAAACATTGTTTCATTTGCAGTTGACCTTCTTGTTCTAACTCTATCCAAGGGATCACCAATCACTAACTCAGGTGGGTGATCTCTGAGCCATCTGAGATCAGGTTGCAAATCTGGATGTTGTCCTCTAGATTGATCTTGCAACACCACTGTTGGAGTCTCAGTAGTAGTCTGTTGAACAGTTGTAGTCTGTTGAACAGTCTCTGGTCTGTCAGCTGTTTGTAACTCCTCTGTTAGACAATCAGTAGACTGATTTTGAACAGCACTTGAGTTGACAGCTTGAGTTAAATCAGGTAGTATGATGGGTACATATTCTTCTTTTCTTTCAACACTCAATTTCTGAAAGTCAGCAGATATCTCAGGGTTTGCACTTTGATTCTTTTCAGATGATTGACTTGGTTCATCAAATACTACATGAATAGATTCTTCTACAAGTAAAGTTCTTTTGTTAAACACTCTATAAGCTTTACTAACAGTAGAGTAACCTACAAAAACAGCTTCATCAGCCTTCTCTGCAACTGCAGTAAGGTGATTTTTCCCATTGTTCAAAACATAACATTTACAACCAAAAATCCTAAGATAATGTAAATTAGGCTTTCTGTTGTTCCATAGCTCATAAGGTGTCTTGTTTTGACTTTTGTTGATCATACACCTATTCTGTGTATAACATGCTGTGTTTGTAGCTTCTGCCCAGAATCTTTGGGGCAGCTTTGCTTCAGCTATCATTGTCCTGGTAGCTTCTTTTAGAGTTCTGTTTCTCCTTTCAGCAACTCCATTTTGTTGAGGGGTTCTGGCAGCAGAGTACTCATGACTGATTCCTCTGGAATTACAATACTCTTCAACAGTAGAGTTTGTAAACTCAGTCCCTCTATCTGATCTGATCTTCAAAATTCTTTGACTCTTCTCATTCTGGATCAGTTCCATCAGATTTGTAAGATGTTCCTTGGTTTCACTTTTCTTCTTCATGAAAATTACCTAAGTAAATCTTGAAAAATCATCCACAACAGCTAGGCAGTATTTCTTCCCACCATTGCTGATTGGATCAATAGGGCCAAACAAATCCATATGCAATAGCTCCAAAATTCTGGTTGAAGATTGGTGCTTCTTGCTTTTGAAAGATGATTTCACTTGTTTACCCTTCTGACAGGCATCACAGAGCTTGTCTTTGCTCATAACTGTCTTTGGAATTCCTTCTACCAGATCATTCTTTATCAATCTGTTGATGGTCTTGAAATTCAAATGATTCATTCTTTTGTGCCAAAGCCAACTGATTTCACTTGGTGTAGAAGCCACTAAGCAAACATTAAAATTCTTGTCCACATAATTCCAGTCGACTACATAGATGTTTCCCTGTCTTCTTCCAGATAAAATAACCTTCTTTATTCCAATTTGTCAACATAGCACTTATCTGATGAAAACACTACGGAAAATCCCTTGTCACAAAATTGACTTATGCTCAGCAGATTGTACTTCAGGCCATTTACATATGAGACGTCAGATATCTCTATGTTTCCTTTGATAAGCTTTCCAACAGCCATAATCTTGCCTTCTTTGCTGTCTCCAAAAGTGACTTTTGGACCATTTACAGCAACAGCCTCTGCCAGTTCATGTATGTCTCCACACATGTGCCTTGAACATCCACTGTCCAAGTACCATTTCTTCACTACTTTACTCCTACTCCTAATCCTAACCTACAAAACAAAATAAAAATGTTTTAGGTACCCTTTATTGAGAGGGTCGTGGTGGATTAGTGTCACCTTTGACAACCCAAGATGTTGAAGTCTTAGGCTTCTTAGGTTTTACAGTTTTAGCAGGAGCATGAGCAATTTCATTTTCATCATAATTAGCAGGCATATTATGTTGATAATCATTATGATGATGATAAGGCTCAAAAGCAGGATAAGATGCATGATAAGCAGGGTAAGCATGCATTGGTTGGTGAGCAGGATATGCAGCAAAATGAGGTGGATAATGAGGTGCAGCATAATAGGGTGGATAAGCAGGTTGCACATAATAAGACTCATTTCCATACCAAGCATTATTGTTATAATTTCTTTGCTTCTTAGGTCTGCTCTTTACTTGCTCTTTAACAGACGACTTAGCTTTACTAGTCTGATTGGTTTTACTCTTATCAGCAGACTTTTTGGGACTACTCTGCTGTTTGGTTTTACCAGTCTGTTTTTCATTTTCAGGCTTTTTACCCTTCTTAGCCTTAGGAGTTTTTATCTCCTTTTCTCAATCTCAGGTGAGACAGGTTTAGTAGTCTGAACATACAAGACAATATTGCTATTATCAGCAGATATAAATTTTTCAGCTTTGTTCAGTTCTAAACTTTCTTTTACTAAGGGAGTGCTCTTTTCAACAGGTTTCTCTATTTGCACAACAGACGACTTAGGAACAGACAACTTATTATATAAATTTATTGTAGCTTCGAGTTCCATGATTTTTCCCTTATACATTTCACATTCAGCTCTCAGAGATTCACATTCATGTGAAAGCTTTTTATACATGGCTGATTCTTCAGGTTTTTCAACCTTAAGTTTCAGTTTAGTATTTTGCTTTTTCAGTAGAATCATCTCGTCCTTAAGCTTAGCAAGCTCATTTACAACATCTACTTTGTTGTTCATCATTTGCTCAAATGAGCTAAATAGTTCAAGCTCACTTTCAGAGAGTATTACCTCATTGTCAGAATCATCAGATTCCTTTGCCATGAGACACAGCAGTGCAGGTGTTTCGTCAAAAACAGAGTCATCACTTGAAGTGCCAGATTCTGTGTTTGATGAGTAGATGGCTGCCATCTTTTCAGCTTCAGCCAACAGCACCTTGCTCTTTTGGTATCTCTTCTCTCTTCTCTCTCTTCTTTGTTTCTTTTCCTCCTCTGTGTATTTCTCTGCTTTAGGATATGGACAGTCCTTGATGAAGTGTCCCAATTTCCTGCAATTATAGCACATTAGCTTGGATTTATAATCATCCTTACTATCATGAGAAAATGAGGTAGGTTTAGAAGTAGAAGCATTGTTATATTTGTTCTTCATTTTTCTTTTATAGAACTTTTTGAACCCATTTAGTAACAACGCAACATCATCAGCCGTGTACTCCTTTTTACTTAGCACTGTGGCCTCATCAGATAAGTCCACTTCCATAGTTCTTCCAGCTGATCTTCTGTATTTTTCTGCAGCAACTAGGGCAGCAGTGGGACTAGAAGTTGAGGTCTCTTCTATACCCATCCTTGGCATTTTATACTCGTACGCCTTGAGTACAGAAAACAGCTCCGTCAGAGAGATCTTCCCCAGATCCCTAGATTCTTCCATAACTGTGATCTTCATGTTGAATTTGGGTGGTAGCGCCTTCAGGACTTTGAGAGTAATCTCTTTGTCTGTGAACGTCTTTCCCAGCTTCAACACGTTGTTTAGCACTTTGGTAAACCTTGAACTCATCTGCTCAATGGTTTCTCCAGGCTTCATTTTGAAGTTCTCAAACTTCTCCATGGCAACACTCAGATTGTGTTCCTTGATGGCTTCATTTCCTTCACTCATATCCCTGACTTTGTCCCACATCTCTTTTGATGTTTTACAGTGTTTGACATAGTCAAACCTCTCATTGTCCAGGGCTTTAGTCATGATGAAGATTCCAACTTTATCAAGATTTCTCAACTTGATTTCTTCAGGTGTCATCTCTTCTTCATCTTTGTCCACGATCACTTCTTGATCATTGACTTTGATGGTTTTTGTGACTCTTATCGGACCTTTGGTTATGCATCTATACATATTATCATTATAAGCAGCAAGGAAAATTTCCATGCGTATTTTCCAGTCCTCAAAGCTCATACCGCCAATGTGGGGAACATGGCCGATACAGTCCATTTTTCAAAAAATTTATTTTTAAAAGAAATGCTCTTTTGAAAACTTTTGAAAACTTTTGAAAAACACTTAAGGATCAAGCTCGTTGATCAGTCAGATGATTCAGATGAACCACCTGCTCTGATACCACTTGTTGGTCCCAAGTGGTCAAATGAGGTTTAGAGGAGGGGGGGGGGGGGGGTGAATAAACCTCTTTAAAATTTTTACTCTTTCTAAAATCTCTAACTTTTCAGTCAGCAGACTAAGCTGATCAAGAATTGTAAGCAGACTAAGCTGATCTCGCACTAAGCTTTGAACAGCGGAGTTGACCACTCTTCTGATTTTACTTAGCTGATTTTATCAAAATCAGAGTTTCAAAAATAACTAACTTGCAGCGGATTTATCAAGTGTTTTTCACAAGTAGTTTTCCTTAATCTTGAAATAGTTTTATCCCCAGTTTTAACAAACTCCTTTTTAAAACTTTTCAGACGATTAACCTTTAAGTGTTTTAAGTATGTTGTTTCAAATGTGCAGTAAATAATGCAAGTTAAAAACACAAAGGATTTTTATAGTGGTTATATGGATGTAAATCCTTTAGTCCACTCTTCCAAGTCACTTAGATCTTGGGTTATACTAAATCACACAGATTACAGTATACACTTCTTACGCCAAACAACAAATGAAATGGCCGTAAGTTCACAATAGGAAATCACAAAGAAACTCCTATCCTCTGAAGTAATATCGCTCACAAAGATTGATATCTACTCCTCACAACACAACCTCACAAAATCACTCAGATTTTTAAGTATATTCTTTTTTTTCTCTTTTCTGCTTCGTCAACAGATGACTTGGCTGATGAGTGTTCTGTTCTTTGAGTTTTGAGACTTAGAAAAGTTCTGCTTTGGATTTTTGCTCTCAAAGTGTGTTGTCCCTTTTCTTCAACTCCCGAACTGAACTATTTATACTTGCAGATTTGAATTTCTGCCCGTTGAGAGATCGACAGCTGTTCAAATCCTCGAGTACTGGTCCTTTCTGCAGAAACGGCTACCTGCGACTGAACACTGTACACTCTGCTGTACTTGCTGTCAGATCGCATTAAATGCACCAATCTGATACGAGGTTTCTCTTCAATCATTTGTCATTAATACCCTTCCTCTTCAGCATTTATTACTCCAAGTGCATTTATTACCGTTGCACTGATCTTCTGATCTACTTCCACTCAGCTGATCGAAATTACTCGTCTGATGTATACTCGGCTGATCCCAAACTTGAACTAGTCTGATTTGAGTCGGCTGATTGTCCACCAGTCTGATTTCTTCTTCAGCAATAGATCAGTAGTCTTCTGGACCATATTTAACTAGTCTTAATAAGTCTTCCATAGTCAGATATCTTCGAAGGTTTTTACTAAGCTTCCATACTTAGCTGATTCTGATGTTTTGGAAATCATCAAAACCTCCCTTCACTTTATGCCTTCTATCTTCATCTTCATCCAACACGAGTACACATCAGACGAGTGATTTCGATCAGCAGAGTGGAAGGGATCAAGGAGTCTAATCAACGGTAATAAATGCACTTGGAGTAATAAATGCTGAAGAGGAAGGGTATTTATGACAAATGATTGAAGAAAAACCTCGTATCAGATTGGTGCATTAAATGCGATCTGACAGCAAGTACATCAGATTGTACAGTGTTCAGTCGCAGGTAGCCGTTTCTGCAGAAAGGACCAGTACTCGAGGATTTGAACAGCTGTCGATCTCTCAACGGTCAGATTTTCAAATCTCAAGTATAAATAGTTCAGTTCGTGAGTTGAAGAAAAAGATACAACACATTTTGAGAGCAAAATATCTGAAGCAGAATTCTTCTAAGTCTCAAACTCAAGAACAGAACACTCATCAGCCGAGTCATCTGTTGACGAAGCAGAATAGAGAGAAAACAGAAATTACTTAAAAATCTGAGTGATTTTGTTAGAACTGTGTTGTGAGAAGCTGTTATCCATCTTTGTGAGTGATAAAGCTTTGTAGAATAGGAGTTTCTTTGTGATTTCCTATTACGCACTTGTGGCCTTTTCATTTGTTGATTGGCATAAGCATTGTATACTGTAATCTGTGTGATTTATTATAACCCAAGATCTAAGTGACTTGGAAGAGTGGACTAAAGGATTTCTATCCATATAACCACTATAAAAATCCTTTGTGTTTTTACTTGCATAATTTTCTGCATATTTGAAACATCATACTTAAAACACGTAAAGGTTAACTGTTGAAAAAGTTTTAAAAGGAGTTTGTTAAAACTGGGGATAAAACTATTTCAAAGTTAAAGAAAACTACTTGTGAAAAACACTTGATAAATCCGCTGCAAGTTAGTTATTTTTAAAAACTCTGATTTTGATAAAATCAGCTAAGTAAAATCAGAAGAGTGGTCAACTCTGCTGTTCAAAGCTTTGTGCGAGATCAGCTTAGTCTGCTTACGATTCTTGATCCTCATCTGACCACTTGGGACCAACAAAACGTGTTTCAAAAAAATGTAGCCGTATTAGGCTAGCAGCAGACAAAACACTAATGGATTTAATAATATTAGGTTCATCAAAACTTACTTATAAAAAATAAATGTCATACAACAAAAAAAACAAGTCTTTAGTTTTGTCAAGAGGTGAAAAATTCAAATATCAATTATAAGTTTTCTAACTTTTAGTTTTGTATATTGTTCACGACCTCAACATAAATAAGCCAATAAAATTCAGTTTACTGAAGCTAGTAGCAGACAAAACACTAATGGATTTAATAATATTAGGTTCATCAAAACTTACTTATCTAAAAGAAATGTATACAACAAAAAAACATAGAACTTGAATTCATTTCTCATAGAAATTTAGGAAAACATTGGAGATATTACTAAACAATTAAAATGACTTAAAATAATTTCCAGATCATCAAAGCTCAGTTACGCGCTTGATGTATCTTCCCTCGTATTTCCTGGATTTCTAACTTAAGTAGTTCCAGCTGATGGGACAACACAGATTTCGAAAGCATTTCTGTCTCACGGAAGGATTCCAGCTGTTCTTCTCTTTCCAAACGTAATTTCTCCAGCCGGTTTTCACCTTCTGTACGTAACATCTCAATGTATTTTTGGCTTTCAATACCGGATCTCTCTTCCAATCGTTGGCTATCTGCAAAGATATTTTCACGGAAGGAGTTCATTTTAATTTCAAATTCTTCCCTGAACTCCTGCCTTTCTTGAACCATAGTTTCTTCAACATTAACTACCTGCACAAACTAAAATAAAGTTCATAGTATGCTCAAAAAAAAAAAAAATTAGTGTTGTTTACTAAAAAAAATAAGCAGAACAATGCCTTAAAAAAATACCTTCTTATTAAGTCTAATTAAATGAACCAAAATCATATTAATTAGAAATATGATTGTTTTATTCTTCTCATTGTGCATATCTAGTTCAGCGTGCATCTTAGAATAGGAATTTTGTAGCTCTTCAAATTTATCTACATACCAATAGAAATGAATTTCTTCGTTCGGAAAAATACTGAAACTACTTGCGGCAGCTACATGGGCAGGTACAGGGTCTGAACTTCCTTCCATAATATCATACTGAACTGACTATAAAACCATTGAAAATAAGCACTTGCATGTCATGCGAACTCGTTAATCAGATCAGATTCATCGTGTCTCTTATCGAATATATATCCTAATAAATCGAATCGAAATTGGATCGGATCCGATCCAGATTAAAATCCGCCCTACTAACAGCCTATGTCCAAGTCCAAACTTAAGTAAAAAAGATAATTCATATTAACCAAAAAAAGATAAAAAAGTTATGCCTACAAATATTTTTCGGGTGTTTACATTTAATTCAACATGAAACTCGGCATGTGTTAGATACATTAAATACTTGACTCAAACTCGTTTGAGTTCGGTTCATTAAAGAAATCAAACCAAACTCATACTAAATTTCAAGCTCAATAAAATTCAAATCAATCCAATTTTTTGAATTTTTATTTTTGGACAATCGTGATGTGTCAGATACATGTGTGATAACTATTTTAATTTTTTTCTCCCTCGTGTGGTAACCGTCAAAATTTAAACTTACTAAAAATACCAACTATCATCTTTTTATTTTTGGGTTATTTGGCTCAGTAGCCTTACTCAAAAAGAAAATTGCAAAAATGGCCTTTACTTTTTTTTTTTTTTTAATTTTGAATTCAATTAAAATTAACTAAACATACTTAATACTAATTAAATATACTTAAAACAATTTAATTAACCAACTCAAAATAACAAAAACCAAAACACACCCCTAACTTTACAAATTCATTTTCACTCCATTTCACTTACAAATTTTTTCTCTCTAAAATTTTTTTCTCTCAAACCTTCAAATCCCTAAAACTCATCTCCCAATTTCATACCAAAATCAAGCAATGGAAAATGTAAATCTTACTTTGAACATAATCCATGACGTGCCGGAAGAATCAAACGGACAAGAAAATGCCGAATTTGTGATTTTTTTCAAATTTTTTCGTATGTAATTCCTTCGTCCTCGTGTCTTCGGGATCCCGGAGACCTCTTCGTCCTCGCATCTTCGGGATCCCGGAGACCCTGAGACTTCTTCGTCCCCGAGTCTCTGGGATTCCGGAGACCCGGAGACAACTTCGTCCCCACGTCTCCGAATCCCGGAGACTACTTCGTCCCCGCGTCTCCGGGTTACGGAGACCACATCGTCCCCTTGTCTCCGAGTTTCCGGAGACCCGGGGACGAAGTGGTCTTCGAGTCTCCGTGACCGTGGATACCCGTAGACGAATTTATCTATTGTATTGGGTTTTATTTGTAATTTTTCATTTCATTATTAAAACTTTAACTAATAACCTAATTAAATGAAGTCTAATTTTGCAAATTCTAACTTCATAAAGCTATTTTAATAAATTAAAAATGTCAAAAGGCCATTTTTGCAAATGACTCTCTGAAACTAACGATGTTGAAATTTTTTAATAAAGTTTCATCTGAATGGGGGGATGAGGTTATAGATAGATATGCTCGAGCATATATGTTGGATATCTTAGGCTGTGTTGTTCTCCCAATTGTTCCAAAATTAAAAGTCTCAATTATGTATCTTAAACTCCTTAGAGAAATCTCGGGTGTTGATACATTTGCATGGGGAGCAGCCATGTTGGCTCACATACATTCAGCCTTGGCCAAAGCAAAGAAAAATGGAACGAGAATTTTTTTTTCAGCAGCCGCGCTAGTTCTTCATGTATGATTCTTTCTTTTTTCCTTCTAATTTCACTAATTTGATTTTTTTTCTTTGAGTTGCTAGACTTAGATTTGACTTTTTTCAATATATTTTTGCTTTTGTCCGGATTTTCAAGGTTGCTGCGTATTATCAGCTAAACAGAGATATCCCTAGATCATTTCCAGTTGTGCAAGGCTGGGTGAAAATGATGGTAGAAAAATGTAGGGACAAAGTTAATATGAGAAATATCGGAAGATACCTACAACAAGATGAAGATGAGGTTTGAATAAAATAAAATCTTATAAGTTATCTAGATTTTATTAAGTGGCTAGTTTTTATCTTTTATTTGAATTAAATCATAACAAACTTTTCTATTAACTGTGCAGCTGTCGGTTTGTTTAAAACCATATGTTGATGATCAAGAAGTACCTGGTCACTTGAACGAGCAATTAAAAATTTGTTTAGTTCGGGTAGACTTACTTTGCTTCAACAAAATTTGATTCTACGAGTTCGAACGATGTAAACATTAGATCAGCGTAGGGGACATCCAAATTGTTTTGGAGAGGCAAAAAAAAAGAAGAAAAAAACGGTAAAGAGAAGTCGAGGGAAGGGTGTCCCAGAAATTGGGAAGATTACTTCAATGATGAAATAGGTGTATGAATGAATGTGCAAGACTTCATATTCTCGACACACTCTACAGCAATACCCTCGACATCCCACATGGCCTCTTCGTCTCATTCCAGTCCCGTCTAAATGGCTAATGTAGAGGTATTGAGAACATCGCATCTTTACTCACCACCATCTCATCCAGGAATAGCTAATGTATGTGAATCATAAGTATTAAAACTTGTCGTACGCTTGGTCGTTCTCTGCTGAGTAATTTTTTCTTAAATTTTATTTTATCCATCTTTGTAGTATCTATCGTCTTTCTACTAATTGTATTCTTATTGGATTTATTACAGCTTGATCTCGGTGTGGAGCAAAATTTTGATGGCATTGGTGATGAGAATGTGCAAAACTTATCCTCTTCGCCTAATTCCAATCACATGCCCTCTACCTCCTCCCCTACCATGAGAACATCGCCTCTTTCCTCACCACCTTCGCAGTGAACTTCTTGGAGGTTGTTGAAGAAGCAATGCGTTCAAGATGGAAGCGGGGAGGACCCGTCCAATTATCGTTTGTGGATGAGATGGTGGTGAGGAAAGAGGCGATGTTCTCATGGTAGGGGAGGAGGTAGAGGGCATGTGATTGGAATTAGGCGAAGAGGATAAGTTTTGCACATTCTCATCACCAATGCCATCAAAATTTTGCTCCACACCGAGATCAAGCTGTAATAAATCCAATAAGAATACAATTAGTAGAAAGACGATAGATACTACAAAGATGGATAAAATAAAATTTGCGAAAAAATTACTCAGCAGAGATCGACCAAGCGTACGACAAGTTTTAATACTTATGATTCACATACATTAGCTATTCCTGGATGAGATGGTGGTGGGGAAAGATGCGATGTTCTCAATACCTCTACATTAGTCATTTAGACGGGACTGGAATGAGACGAAGAGGCCATGTGGGATGTCGAGGGTATTGCTATAGAGTGTGTCGAGAATATGAAGTCTTGCACATTCATTCATACTCCTATTTCATCATTGAAGTAATCTTCCCAATTTCTGGGACACCCTTCCCTCGACTTCTCTTTACCGTTTTTTTCTTCTTTTTTTTTGCCCCTCCAAAACAATTTGGATGTCCCCTACGCTGATCTGATGTTTACATCGTTCGAACTCGTAGAATCAAATTCTGTTGAAGCAAAGTAAGTCTACCCGAACTAAACAAATTTTTAATTGCTCGTTCAAGTGACCTGGTACTTCTTGATCATCAACATATGGTTTTAAACAAACCGACAGCTGCACAGTTAATAGAAAAGTTTGTTATGATTTAATTCAAATAAAAGATAAAAACTAGCCACTTAATAAAATCTAGATAACTTATAAGATTTTATTTTATTCAAACCTCATCTTCATCTTGTTGTAGGTATCTTCCGATATTTCTCATATTAACTTTGTCCCTACATTTTTCTACCATCATTTTCACCCAGCCTTGCACAACTGGAAATGATCTAGGGATATCTCTGTTTAGCTGATAATATGCAGCAACCTTGGGAATCCGGACAAAAGCAAAAATATGTTGAAAAAAGTCAAATCTAAGTCTAGCAACTCAAAGAAAAAAATCAAATTAGTGAAATTAGAAGGAAAAAAGAAAGAATCATACATGAAGAACTAGCGCAGCTGCTGAAAAAAAAATTCTCGTTCCATTTTTCTTTGCTTTGACCAAGGCTGAATGTATATGAGCCAACATGGCTGCTCCCCATGCAAATGTATCAACACCCGAGATTTCACTAAGGAGTTTAAGATACATAATTGGGACTTTTAATTTTGGAACAATTGGGAGAACAACACAACCTAAGATATCCAACATATATGCTCGAGCATATCTATCTATAACCTCATCCCCCCATTCAGATGGAACTTTATTAAAAAATTTCAACATCGTTAGTTTCAGAGAGTCATTTGCAAAAATGGCCTTTTGACATTTTTAATTTATTAAAATAGCTTTATGAAGTTAGAATTTGCAAAATTAGCCTTTATTTAATTAGGTTATTAGTTAAGGTTTTAATAATTAAATGAAAAATTACAAATAAAACCCAATACAATAGATCACTTCGTCTCCGGGTATCCGCGGTCACGGAGACTCGAAGACCACTTCGTCCCCGGGTCTCCGGAAACTCGAAGACAAGGGAACGATGTGGTCGCCGGGACCCGGAGACGCGGGGACGAAGTAGTCTCCGGGTCTCCGGGATTCGAAGACGTGGGGACGAAGTTGTCTCCGGGTCTCTGGAATCCCAGAGACTCGGGGACGAAGTAGTCTCAGGGTCTCCGGGATCCCGAAGATGCGAGGACGAAGAGGTCTCCGGGATCCCGAAGACACGAGGACGAAGGAATTACATACGAAAAAATTTGAAAAAAATCACAAATTCGGCATTTTCTTGTCCGTTTGATTCTTCCGGCACGTCATGGATTATGTTCAAAGTAAGATTTTCATTTTCCATTGCTTGATTTTGTTATGAAATTGGGAGATGAATTTAAGGGATTTGAAGATTTGAGAGAAAAAAAAATTAGAGAGAAAAAATTTGTAAGTGAAATGGAATGAAAATGAATTTGTAAAGTTAGGGTTGTGTTTTGGTTTTTGTTATTTTGAGTTGGTTAATTAAATTGTTTTAAGTATATTTAATTAGTATTAAGTATGTTTAGTTAATTTTAATTGAGTATAAAATTTTAAAAAAAAAAAAAAGTAAAGGCCATTTTTTCAATTTTCTTTTTGAGTAAGGCTACTGAGCCAAATAACCCAAAAATGAAAAGGTGATAGTTGGTATTTTTAGTAAGTTTAAATTTTGACGGTTAGCACATGAGGGAGAAAAAAATTAAAATAGTTATCACACATGTATCTGACACATCACGAGTGTCCAAAAATAAAAATTCAAAAAATTGGATTGATTTGAATTTTATTGAGCTTAAAATTTAGTGTGAGTTTGGTTTGATTTCTTTAATGAACCGAACTCAAACGAGTTTGAGCCAAGTATCTAATGTATCTAACACATGCCGAGTCTCATGTTGAATTAAATGTAAACACCCGAAAAATATTGGTAGGCATAATTTTTTTATCTTTTTTTGGTTAATATGAATTATTTTTTTTACTTAAGTTTGGACTTAATGGTGGGCTTAAGTTTGGACTTGGACATAGGCAAGTAGGGCGGATTTTAATTTGGATCGGATCCGATCCAATTTCGATTCAATTTATTATGATATTTATTCGATAAGAGACACGATGAATCTGATCTGATTAACGAGCTTGCATGACATGCAAGTGCTTATTTTCAAGGGTTTTATCGTCAGTTCAGTATGATATTATTAAACTATTTTCCCGGTGCTCATTTTTCATAGTGGCATTATTTATCCAAAAAATTCTCATAAATGAATAATTTTACCAAATGTTAATGAAAATAACTTACATTAAAAGTATGATTTTTATTAGCCAAGTTTTAAACAATGTGGTTTTTTATGGTGAGTTTTTTAGAATAATTTATCTATCATTAAAGTGCCAAATTAAGTCCAGTATTTGCTGTCGTATTTTTTTTATTATTTGTTTGATTGGATTAAATTTATTATTGTTTCAGTTTTAAATAAATGAAATGAAAAACAGCTGTGTTATAGATCATAAATTATTGGAAAAGTAATTGAAGAACTTCACTGAAACTTTTTGAAGATTCCTAATAATTAATAGTTTTTAACTAATTCGCACTTATATAAAAAATAACTATTTAAGCTATGTTTAAATACATATAAAAAAGAGGTGAATTGCATCTACCTCCCCTCAAATCAGGTCATTTTGCGACAAATCAAACAATAGATCTAAATAATATACTTTAAATTCAAGTTAAATAGAATAAAAGAGAAGGATTGCAAATAATACCTTTCCAATTCCTCCCACACCGAACACTTCTCTCCACAAATGCTTAACTCCGCCAATTCTGGACAAAAAATTGTGGGTGGGGAGTACAAGTGAGAAAAAGCTATCTGGGTGGAGCATTTATACACAAGTTTGAAGAATTTGGATTTGAAGAATTAAATCTACACAAGTTTGCTTTAGGTTCTGGAAAAATAAGAACGGAAGAGGATGAAAATATGAAGACTGGAAGAATAAGAAAGGAAGGAAAAAAAAAAGGGGAATGAATATTGCCTCCAGGAGATGATCGCTTTTGGAAAAATTGTGTGTTATTTATAGGGATAAATGAAGAGGGAAAAGAATTCTGATCTTATAGATTATTTTTTTTTTTTTTTTTGATACCCAGGTTTTCAAGCTTACAATAGACTAAGTCCTGGACCACCCATCACTGGCCTCTCAGCAATGTGCGGAAGTAAATCGCGGGATGTGCCTGAGTTGGTCAGGGTTTGTTCACTCTTTATACTCCTGGCCCCCAAGGGAGCCTACTACCATGGAACTTACAACACCAAGCTGCTCCATCCTCCCTCAAAGATTTTTACAACACTTGGCTGCTCCTCCCAGGATTCGAACTCCCCACCCTGGGGGAGTGAGCCCCGCAGTTCACCTCCTTTACCAACTCAACTGTGCCCCGGGAGGCAATCTGATCTTATAGATTATTAATTCAAGGGCAAGATGATATAATTTTGCGTGAACAATTTGAGGACAATTTCGTCCAAGAGAAAAGTGATTTTGGCCTCATTAAGCTGTTGTTTTCTTTTCTCAAAAAAATAATATGTTTTTTTCAAATTTTTCAAATTTTTATTTGAATTAGAGATCATTGGAATTTTCATAATAGTAGTTCACAACAAAAAGTGGGTAGTGTTTGCAATATTAAGGGTGAAAACTGATCCGACTCAATATTTAGATTGAACTCTACTCGACAAAATATCGATCAGACTTGTTCGATTCCGTGTCGATGCGAGGTTGAACAGAAACTCAAGCTCATAAAAAAAAATCGAGTTGGGGGTAGGGATGGGTTTTTTTTTTAAAAAAATTATAATTATTTTATTAATAAAATATAACTTTATTTTTTAATAATATTAAATATATTAATATTATTATATAAATTTTAGATTTAATTAATATTTTATCTGATTTATGTTAAAGTATTATTTGGTCTGTTAATATTATTTATAAAATTAAATTAGTTAAATAAATATATAAATATAATATGTAAAATCTCTAAATTGTTCCGCACGTGTCTTATTCGAGCCAATTTTGAAATTTAGGCAACAATGTGGACTGAAATTGTGAGTAAATTTGAAGATGTAGGGTTATTTTGACAACCTGAAATATTATGGGGTAGAATTGTCAGTCAACATAAGTAATAGTATCAATTTTGCAATAAAACTTAACTGCCATGTTATCAGTTAACGTCCATTTTTAACTGTGGTACCAAAAGTGATTGATTTCTCAAATTGTGGTACCAAATGTGTTGACCTCGATTTTTATGATACCACAAGTGAGAATCGATATATAGTTTGATACGACAAGTGAAATTGCAAACTAACTTTTGAGTTAGCTTCTAAAAAAAATTGAAAATGACATAAAAGTAGAAGCAACAAAGAGGGTGCTTCTAGCTTTTGAAGACATTTTTCCAAGTAAGTGTTTCTAAAAGATTTTTCTCTTAAAAATGCAAACAAGCTCAAACCAGCCGTACAAACACATGTTTGGATTTGGCTCGAAAAGTAAGTTTGGTGCTCAGACTCAGCTTGAACTCGATCTTTTCAAACAAATTAATGTATGAGCTTGCAGGGACGGATCCATAATTTGAGAGTTCAGGGGACCGAAATATATTGTTGGTTCATGGCCAGGATTTGAGAGTTGATATTGTAATATATATATTGTCCAATTATTTTAGAGGTATTTTTTAGATTGTGTTATTAAATTACTTATGCACAACCTATACAATATATCAAAAATAATTTTGTTGTTTTCTAGAGAAATAGGGATGACATCTGATCATTTTATTTTATTTTTGTAATATTAGATCGAGATTTTTAAACCATGAGTCATATAAATTTATTTAGTTATTCATAAGATTATTAGTTTAATTAGACAACTTAACAACTTTTTTTATAACTAAATTCCATATATTTGGATTATTACATCATTGACCAACAAAAACAGATACAAATTACACGTTTTATATATGAAATATATTAATATAATACAAGAAAGAGTACAAATTTCTTTCAGGGGCATCATAAATGTAAATCCGTCCCTTGGGTTGTGAGCTCGGCTATAGAAAAGTTTGATTTGTCAATATCAACTCCTAGGGGCAAACTGAAACTTTTTTGGGGTTAATTGACTAATTGTAAGATGCTAACAAATCTGATTGAATTTTTCTTAATACCTAATACATCAGGGATATTTTTATAATTAAGTCTTACCTCATAGGGTTATTTGTAATTTCCCCAATGTTTATGACTCACTGCTTTTCGATATCATCCAACTTGTGCGATAACTTGTTACGCTACTGTTTAAGAAAAGTAGCTAGATTCGTTTTTCTAATAATTAATGATATAAATTTTTCATGAATTGTGATTGATTAAGCTTGTGTTTATCTACTGACATTCTGCAATTGAGAATTTAGGCATCGGTTAACAAAAGTGAGTTTGTGACGAGATTAGTGTAGTCAACATATGTCTTCAAATAAAGGCAAAAGTTATTTTAAATATTTAACTTTTTAATTAATTAATTTATCAAAAAAATTATTTCAAATAACAAACTATTTGACATAAAATTTTATACATCTTACACCTACAACTAAAACATTTGCAAAAAAATCTACACAGTGGGTATGAAGGGGACATACGAATTACATCAGTGTTAAGACTGATGCACCTTAGTTCGACTTTCATATTAATGACCGAAATATTATACCAAACGCCCGCTGGAATATACTTGACCTTTCGTCTCACTATATTCACCACATGATCATGAAACCATTATCCAAATCGATGAAACCATTATCCAAATCGAGTTTCAAAATTTTATCAAAAATTCTTAAACCACTTTTTGAAATCAAACCTAAACGGAACTCAATCAAACTACTTTTATATTACGCCTTTTGAATATTTTTTTATTTCAACTAGGGTTTTGACTGATAAGTTTTTAACTTGCTATACATATGAAATTTCGTGTTTTTACATGGATCTCGTTTGAGACTATAATTATGCCCTTAGAGATTAAAATTCGTTAAATCTGATTTCATGTTGAATTTGGTCAAAAAAGAAATTTCTTACTATTTATTAAAGACTATTTCACTCTAATTAATTTGTTTTTGCAATGTTCATGTCTTTATTGTATCCATTTTATCCATTTGCATTGACATTCTTAGCAAACATGCATGGATTATATAAAATTCTCCTTGTAAAGTTGTTACACTTTGTCAACAGATAAAATCACTTTGAATTGTATGAATATTTTTTTCCTTATTCATCTTTGTTTTCATGGAACCGATTGTAGATATTTATTAATGGGATGAGAAATTTTTTAGATTCATATATGGGGTAAAGATTATTGCAATGGAAATTGTCGGGTCTTTAAAGTAAAAAGATTCATATCACAATGTGGTTTTGGGGGGTCCTTCTTTGGAATCCTTACCTATTTGCTTTGATCGTAGAGTCATTAACTCTTAAGTAAAAGAGATAAGGATGAGGCCGCAAAGTTTATGCTTTTTTAGTTGACATTGTAACAATAGATTAGACCAAGGAAAATTTACATAGACACCCCTGTCTATAGGTCTAATTATGAAAAGTTACCAATCTTAGTAAAAATTACATCGATACCTTCTTGACTTAGCGGCAGTTAGTCAACTTTAACGGAATATGCCAAAAGTCTGAAATATCCTTAATTATTTTTAATATTTACACAAAATAAAAATAAAAATTCAAACCCCCCAATTATTAGGGTAAAAACGCGAAATGTGCCATCGGGCGGAGCTTAGGCAGCGGCGGCGGAAAAAATTACCATGGAACTTGTAGTCTTTGAACACAGGAATCTATTGCAACAAGAATCACTAAGTTTGGTTGAGAAATGAGAGAGAAATTAGAGTTTGAAAATTCGGATCTAAGTTTCTTCGCGAACCAAACTTTGAACAACGATTTCTCTCAAATTACTCGATAAAATTTCACAAGGTTGGTGGCTATGAACTTGTCTTGATGAAAGGAACAAAAGTCCCAATGTAATTTTGGCAAATAGCAGCCGGAAAATGGAGGTCGAGTTTGAAATTTTGGATCTATAATTCTTAATTCACAAACCAAAATTTGAACAACGATTTATCCCAAATTACTCGATAAAATTTGACAAGGTTTCCGGATATGAACTCGTCTTGATGAGAGGAACAAAATCTCCAACTTAATTTCGGAAAATAGACACCGAAAGATGGCGGTCGAACAAAAAGGGGCAGTGGAATAAACTTTAAAAATACACTTCATGTATCATAAACTATATTACAAAGTTCATGAAGGGTAAATTTGGAAAAATATTAAAAAAATTAGATGACGTCATAATTTAACATCTTACACTAACGCCGTAAGAGGTGTCTTTGTAATATAGTTTTGGCAGAGGGGGTGTCCTTGTAATTTATGATAAAGTTGGTAAATTCCTATAATTAGACCTATAGGCAGAGGGTGTCTATATAAATTTTCCATAGACTAAAAGAAAATACGTCTTTGTAATGGACGGAAAATGCATAAGTAATATGAGATTTCTTACTCGGCATACCAATAGTCATGGAGGTAAATTCACTCTCAGCCATTTCAATGATATGAGTTTATTATACTCGGCCGTCTATATTAGCGACATTCATAACCATCACCAATTCAATACGTTTTGGCCAGATCTTATATTTTTATAGATCTATCATATTTTTAATCTACTAAGGAGTTTAGAAATTAGAACCAATTGTTATGCTAAAAAATATGACAAAATTCGCAACATTCATTAATTTGTTAGAATAAACTGCACCTTTACTTTGAGCTTTAAAAAATATGACAAAAATATGACAAAAAACTTTTACTTTGAGCTTTTCTTACAAACGAATTTTGAAAGCATATATGAGAATAAGAATAATCTTTGATTTCTTTTTGAATTTGAAAAAGAGGAACAAAAAAAAGATTAGCAGAAGTAGGCACCTTCAAAGGGGTTTTTGTTGAATGAAGAGTGATTATTAATTTGGTGGAAGTATTGAGTGGAAGATTGGAAGTATAACTAAACAATTTGTTAGAATTTAGGGTATTTTTGTCCTTTTCAAAATAGATGATTTAAAAATAAAGTGAAATGGGACATGTGTCATGCAACGAGACCCTATCTGACGTGCTTTCCATTTGATAAAATCTCGTTTAAGACAAGCCCAAGTTTTATGTTAGAGTTGAAAAATATATGATATCAAATCATTACTTTATGTGAAATGAGAACTAATGGTGTCAAATAAACTCATTCCTTTTGTCATTATTTTTACGGATATGTCGTTATAAGTTGTAGTGAGAATTAATAATGTCAAATGACAATTTTGAGAAAAAGTATGTTATATTAGGAAATAGAGTGTGTTTTGGGACATCCCAAAAAGAAATAAGAGCAAGAATTTAAAGGATGGAGGGATTATGTGATTTGAATTGAGGTTTGGCTATTGGGATTAGGAGGATAAAAATAGGTGGTAGATGTTAAATCTAAGAAAAATAGATGATTTACGTTTTAAGTAGGTATCGTGAGTTTCAATTTGAGATGAAAATGAGTTTGTATTGGAACCTCTTCAACCTCTTTACCTGATAGGATTCGACACGATTTGAGTGAAACTAAAGTCAACTAATCTACTTCGATGCTATTTTCATTTTCGAAATAATATATAAATATTTTTATTTTCAGCCAAAAAATTTCAAAGGAGGTGCTTATTGACATGAATCATTTTTTTTTTTTTCATAGGGTTTTGTCACTACTTGTAGGCCATATCTATGAGGACGTGAAATGTACACAGATGTAAGAAAAAAGCTTATTGCTTTTCACGCCACACATATGATATGTTTCAGACCTTCTTGTCACAGGAGAACACATAGGTCTTCAACATGTCACTTCCACATCAACATAAAGTTTTTTGTTTTTTTGTACTTTTATAAATAGATACAAATTTCTCATGGGGGAGGGGTGAATTGTCATTTTTGTGAATTAAAAAAATAAAAAGAAAACAGGTATGTTGATAAATGCATAATTACTCCCAATGCAAAATTTATTAAATCTTATGGGCCTGTTTGTTTGGCGTTTGGGAAAGTAGTTTGGGAGAGTAGTGGAGGTTTGTGAAATAATATCGATTTGCGTAATGTTGTTTGTTTGGGTTTTGAGAGAGTGGTTTGAGAAATAAAGTAGGTGTAGGTTTTTTTTGGAAGAGTTGGATTATAGGTGTAAGATGTGTAAGACTTTATGTCAAATCATGTTTGTTATGTGAGATAAATTGTGTAAGAGATATGTTACTTTATGTCAAATCAAAGTAGAGTTTGTATAAGTTTTGTTTAGAGATAAGAAAATTGTTGTTTGTTTGGCTTTTGAGAGAGTAGTTTGAGAAAATTAATGGATGAAAATTTTATTTCGAAAAATAGAAAACATGTTTGTTTGGCATTTCCCAAACACGAAAAAAATCTGGGAAACGCCAAACAAACAGGCCCTATGTCATCTAGCTAATAATATTATATAAATTATACTCCTAGCTGTTGACACCTAGCTCATATTGTATGAACTACTTTATAGCCAACTATTATAAAACACATGAATTTAACATTTCGATAAAGTAATTAAAAATAACGATAAAATAGCAATTTACGTCCCTTAATTTTCATTGGTCCGCAGAATCAGGATACTTAATTTTTCAGTCCACGAAATCAGGACACATAATCGTGCTAATTTTGGAATGATCAGTCGACAGAGAGTTCGATTGATTTAGAGTATTTAATACTTGAGTAATTAAATAAATATTTAATTATAACCCACGACCAATTATGTGGTGAACCTGCGGTGGCATACACAATACACATGAAGCGAAAGCAAAGAAACGAAGAACAACTGAATCAACTGAGTCGACCCAATTGGAGCAGACGAGATCCGATTGGAATTGGATCGAGATTATAAATTAAATTGAAATTTAATTTGTAAGTTAATTAATTATGAAGAGATATTTAATTAATTTGGCTTGGAGTCTAATTTAATTAAATGAGAGAGTAATTGATTAATTGGGCCATTTAATTGAGAAATTAAATAAAGCCTCAATTAATTAATTAGAATGGACCATTAATTAATTAGAAGACTTAGTCTTCCAATTAAAAGGCCATGACCCATGTAGGAGAAAATATAAGACTTGAAGTCCTATTCCTTTTAGGATTAGGAATTATGAGATATCTATATATATATATGAAAATATATATATCATATCTCATATAAAATATCAAACACACAAGAAAATCAAGTCTTGTAAAATTCTCTCTCCCTCTCTCTCTCTATTTCGGCCGAACACTTCCTCTCACTAGAGGAGTTTTCGATTTTTGATTTTTGCTCCCAATTATTCTCTAATTTTAGATCTTAATAATTTCTATGTTCTAGCCGATTAGGATTATTAAGGTTTTCGTGATATTGTGGTGTATCAACCAGTAGAGGCGCAACACGTGAGGCGCTATATTATCTTGGGATCAAAGGTGCAAAAGAAAGGGAGAAACGCATCCACTTTGCAAGGCTTGGATTTGCAAGGAGACATGTATAACTTTGTGACAAAGTTTTATCTTCGTTATTTATATTCATATATATACATTCAGATTGTATCTTGACAAGATTCATCTAAGAAACCCTTAAAAATTTTAAATTCCGCTGTCTGAAGGACTGTTTATCTTACTGAATCCCAACAAAAAGCATACGTTTCAGACCTTGTCACAAGAGTAGGTCTTCAACATTTCACTTCCACATCAACATAAAGTTTTTTGTTTTTTTGTACTTTTATCAATGTTTTCAGAATCGGACCGGATAGTGAACCGGTGAGCCAACTGGCCACTGGTTTTACTGGTCGAACCGATCGGACCGTTGGTCGGACCAAATGAAGTCATAATGATATAATAAATATATTTAATTTTAAAGTATATATAATATGTATAAAATTTAAACATTATCCTACAATTGATTAAAAATATATAAAATCTTAGAATGTATTTAAATTAAATCACATAATATTTACATAACTTATATCATAATTGTAATATGATACTAATTTGTAAGCTCATATAAATATAATATGACTATATTTCTTTATAAACATTTAAAAGTGTAAGTTAAAAATACAACAAACTAAGAGATTAATAATTTTAAAATATGATTATGTATAAATGTCTAATATTCAAAATCAAACTTGCATAATATATCGATTTGATTTTCAAAATTTGACACTCTTTATCCTAAAATAATATTGGAAAGAAATATCTCATAAAACAAATTTGAATAAAAAATTATTATTTGAGTATTAATTTTCATTGATAATGTGTAAAATGTTAATTTGAGTTATCATAATTTAATTTATAAACAAATTAGGCTACATGTTTTCTGTAATTTATAAATTTGTTTTGTACTAGAAATTCAACAAAAATGATGTAGCTCAAATGGTAAGGAAGTTATGTTTCATGTAAGAGGTTAGGTGTTCAAATCCCACCTTCTACAAGAATTTTTAGTTTATTTTTAACATTAATAAAATTTAAAAAATCGAAAAAAAAAAGAAAAAAAAAGGAAATTCAAAATCGGGTTGAACCGGCCCAAACCGGTTCGCCGGTTCACCTGTTTTGGACCGGTTCAACCCGGTTCAGACTGATTTTTGAGTCAACTGGGTTTAGGGGGTAAACCGGACCGGACCATCCTCCGGTTCGCGGTCGGACCGGCCGGTCCAGTCCGATTTTAATAACATTGACTTTTATAAATAGATATAAATTTCTCCTGGGGAGGGGTGAATTGTCATTTTTGTGAATTAAAAAAATAAAAAGAAACCGGTATGTTGATAAATGCATAATTACTCCCAATTCAAAATTTATTAAAGCTTCTGTCATCTAGCTAATAATATATAAATTATACTCCTAGCTGTTGACACCTAGCTCATATTGTATAAACTACTTTATAGGCAACTAATTTTTTTAAAAAATATAGCCAACTATTATAAAACACATGAATTTAACATTTCGATAAAGTAATTAAAATAACGGTAAAATAGCAATTTACGTCCCTTAATTTTTATTGGCCCGCAGAATCAGGATACTTAGGGCCTGTTTGTTTGGTGTTTCTCAAAAAAAATTAGTGTTTGGGAAATGCCAAACAAACATGTTTTCTACTTTCTGAAATAAAATTTTTATATCTTAATTTTCTCAAACTACTCTCTCAAAAGCCAAACAAACAACAATTTTCTTATCTCTAAATAAAACCTATACAAACTCTACTCTAATTTGACATAAAGTAACATATCTCTTATACAATTTATCTCATATAATAAACATGATTTGACATAAAGTCTTACACATCTTACACCTACAACCTAACTCTTCCAAAAAAACCTACATCTACTTTATTTTTCAAACCACTCTCTCAAAACTCAAACAAACAACATTACGCAAATTGAGATTATTTCACAAACCTCCACTACTCTCCAAAACTACTTTCCCAAACACCAAACAAACAGGCCCTTAATTTTCCAATCCACGACATCAGGACACTTAATTTATCAGAAAGCATTTTACGTCCCTTAACTTGTACTAGACCTCAGAATCAGGACACTTAATTTTCGGGCAAGCAAAATATGTCATATAACTTTTCTATACCCGCAATTTTAGTCCATTTGACCGCAATTTCAGTCCTATAAATTTACATCCATTATGCTCCTCTGTTTTTTAGTCGGCTTAGGTAGATTCTTATTTATAGAGCAATATGCGTTGTTTTCAATAGTTGTACTACTTAATGTTATGAATAAATTGGAAAGCATCGTGCACAATCTACTAATTCAACATGTTTTCGTACTAGGCAATAATATCAGTAATAGTTATCAGAGAACAATATTATTATTAGGGTTTGGTTAAAGTACTCAGGATGGTGCAATTTAAGATTTGTATGAAATAAAGTAAATACGTAGATAAAAATGTAAGAGGAGAACAATTGAACTATATTATTGATAGAGCCAAATTCAGATCCTTAATACAATGGAGTAATTGCTATTTATACAGAATGCCCAATCCTAACATATCCAGGAGTCCTTTTAGACCTAGGAGTCCTGCATGTCCCAATAAACAATCTTAATCGATATTCAGGTCGATTAGATGCAGTAAGGTAGATCGAGTCGATCGTGGAATCCTCGAGGAGACTTATTCGGTCTTTACAGATCGAATTAATTCTGAATTTGCTTGGGAAGTACTATTCGATCATAGGTGTAAAATAGCCCTCATCAACTTTACAAAACTTATAACTTTTAAACTACAAAATTTTAAGACCTATCTGACACATTTTGGTTACAGGACATTAAATTCCACTTGACAAAACCAACACCCACTTAACAACTACTTAACAAACTATCTACAACTATTTAACAACATCAATATTAATTCAAATCCCCAAATTATTTGTCCAGTTGGCAATTTTGCAATTTTCGATGAGTTATGGACTAAAATTACTGTCAAGTGGACCAAAACTGCGGGTTTAGAAAAGTTATAGGACGTATTTTACTTGCCAGAAAATTAAATGTCCAGATTTCGCAGACCAGTAAAAGTTAAGGGATGTAAAATGCTTGATGAAAAATTAAATGCCCTGATTCCTCGGATCAGTGAAAGTATAGGGATATAAAATGCTTGCTAGAAAATTTAGTGTCATAATTCTGTAGAGCAATGAAAGTTAAGGGACGTAAAATGCTTACTGTAAAATGCGATTTACTCTTTTTTATAATGAACTACTATTATGAAAATTTCAAGAATATTTAGTCAAAGTAAATGTTTAAGAAATTTTAAATAACCAACTTAATTAGGCCAAAATCACTTTTCTTTTGGACTAAATTGTCTTCAAATTGTTCACGCAAAATTACTTCATCTTGCCCTTTAATTAAAAATCTATTACAAAAGAATTCTTCAAGCGGGAAGATTTCCCATTTCATTTATCCCAATTTTTTCATTCCATAACCCTATAAATACCACTCCACAAAATTTTTTCATTCCATAACCCTATAAATATTAAATACCACTCCACAAAAATTTTCAAGAGCAATTATCCCCTTCATGCAATATTAACTCTCCTTCTCCTTTTCCTTGCATTATTATTCTTCCGATCATCATATTTTCATTCTCTTCAGTTTTTATTTTTCCAGAAACCAAAGCAAACTTATGTGGATTTAATTTCAGGTATTTCTACTTTTCTGTATCTTAATTCTTCAAATCCAAAATTAATACTTCAACTCTTTGTTATACGGAAGGGTATGTTTTCCAGAAAATGTTCGTGTCTTGAAGTGTAAAAACGTCAATTTTCGATGTATATGGGCTTAATTGGACAAACCCAAAAAAAAAAAATGAAAAATTGTAATGAGACCTTTCACTTTCGGTGAACCGAACAACAACCCAAACACAATATTAGCTGTTGACCTCACAACTTAATGGACATGCAATTTTATACTTAAATTAAATATACAAATAAGAAAATATAGCGATTAATTAAAAATGCTCCACCCGGGTAACCTATTTCTCACTTGTACTACTCACCCACAAATTTTGTGCAGTATAGCGCCTGTGGATAAAAGACTTCGATATGGGAGGAATTGGAAAGGTATTCCTTACAATCATTTCTTTTACTCGTTCTAACTTGATTCTTAAGTATATTGTCTTATTATATGTTCTTATTCTTACATTAATTTCAATTAGAAGCTGTCAGGTTTTGAATATTTTGATTTCAATTAGTATTTTGACTTACAAGTTCTTAATTTGTGGGACTATATATCTAATATTTTGTGCTTTTACATTATTTTTGTCCCTTGGAGATTAAAATTCGCGAAATCTAGAAACATGTTGATCAATTTTTTTAATTATAATAATAATAATAACAACAATAATAATAATAATAATAATAATAATAATAATAACTTTTATATAAGACTATTTCACTCAAATTAATTTGTTTTTACAATGTTCATGTCTTTATTGTATCAATTTGCATTGACATTCTTATGAAACTATTATATATAAAATTTTCCTTGTAGGTTGTTACACTTATTAGTTCAGCCACTTTGATTTGTAGGAATAATTTTTTCTATTCATCTTTGTTCGGTTTCTCTAAAATCAGATTTAGTGATAAAAAGATTCTCTTGATATACCCTAATGCCTTACATTGAAACATATATTGATAGGTTCCAGTTTTTAGTAAAATTAGGTATTGTTTGCAATAACACCCATTACACTTAAACTTTCTTAACTAATATACCATCTTTTACAATGAAAAAATGCAGAACGAAATTAATGATATTTATATTTATTAACTTGTTTAGCCAATCAGCAATATTTGGGGTTGTGGCATATGTTTGATAAGCATTATATCAAGCAACAATTTACGTCCAAAACAATTAAATAGTTTAAAATAAATGGGAATGTTGTAAATGCAACAAATACACCAATAGGAGCAAACCAAATTAATTTACAGGTTGCAAAAAAACTTGACTTTGATAAAGGAATAGGGAGGCCTCCCTACTAAAAAAAATACATGATGACATAATATGTTTTTTTTAGATTTTCTACCAATACGATCAAAATAACATGATTTTTTTTCATTGATGTCCCAATTTGATGAGCCATTAACATTGTAATTTTTATTTTCTTGTAAATATAATCCTAGTGAATTTGTAGGAGACAAATTTAGAGGAATATGTTTTACATTATACAGTGCTAAAAGGTAACATTCCATACAAAATTAATTAAAATCATCGGTCAAATCATATTGCTAGTTAATTTTGGATTTATTTCTGTGAAAGGGGTTTTTTTTTTTTTTGGATAATTTCTGTGAAAGGGGTTGTTTTCGAACAACACGAGCCATAAATGTTTCATTTATCGGGCAATTCTGAGTTGTTGTCAGTTTCAACTTTTTTATTTATCCAAAATTTGTATAAAATAACACTACAAGAAAAGGGGTTTTCAGTAACGAAAATTTTCGTTGGTGAAGCCTCGATTTCCGTTGGTATTCAAGTGTAGCAACGGATATTTTCCGTTGGATATTTCGTTTGTGAAGGCCCCATAGGTAAATAGAGTGACGGAATAATTTTCCGTTAGTAAATATAACGACAATATATTTTTTGTTGGTAACTCTGTTGGAAAATGTTGTACAATTTTTTTGTTGGTAATTCTGTTGGTATATTACTAACAGAATTCCGTCGCCTTAAATTTGTTGTTATCATGTCGCCAATTGGTTGGAAACATTGCAACGGATTTTGTATCAGAATTATATTTATGTCGGCAAATCCCGTTGGTAATATTATGTCGGCATAAATATGTTGGTAGCGGTGTGGTTATCGCCCGGGCGCTTAGGCAATGCCTAGGCGAGCAATTAACCCCCATTCGTGCGCCTGAGCTACTCCTAGGCAGTTAACCATCGCCCGGGCGCTTAGGCAACGCCTAGGCGAGCAGTTAACCCTCGCTGCTCGTACGCCTAGGCGGTTCACCATCGCCCGGGCACCTGGGCTGCGCCTAGGCGATGAGGCGGTAGGCATGGCCTGGGCTCCTAGGCAACGCCTAGCAAATCCGTTGGAAATATTATGTCGGCATAAATATGTTGGTAGCTGTGTGGTTATCGCCTGGGCGCTTAGGCAAGGCCTAGGCGAGCAATTATCGCCTAGGCTACGCCTAGGCGGTTGACCATCGCCTGAGCGCCTAGGCTATGGGATGACGCCTAAGCGAGCGCCTAGGCGGTATGTTTTAATTAGATTGTAGGAGGTGGCATTTGAACCCTTGACCTCATGCTTTGCTTGTATAGATAAGATGTTGCAACCAGTTGAGCTGGACAACTTTATTGATTTATAATTGACAATATATATATATATATATATATATATATATATATAATTGCATGGTTATCCCTTATGTTCAGTAAAATTATAAAAATATCCTTGAAGTTTCAATAATTACCAAGACATCTCATATATTAATTGTTGTTTAAAAGATTCATAAATAAAAAAAGAATTTTATCCTTTGTTCTTCTTTAAAATTATATTTTATATAAATTATAATGATTTTGTATTTTCTCCATGTTTTAAATTATATTTTATAAAAATAAAATATTAAAAGACCATAATACCCTAAGAGTAGTCAAACTCAAATTTAATGGGTTAAGTAGTTGAACTAATCATAACTTTTACATATAACTATAGTTAAAATCTAACAATTATTTGATAGAATAAATAACTCAACATCTAAGCGCGATCATTGATGGTACTAGTTGAGCAAATGGCGAGTCTGATACTGATTAATCGTAAAATATATTGTTTTAACACAGGGAGAGGGAGGGTCAAGTATATATAAAAAAATTATTATTTTTAGTTTTAAAATTTAATTAAACGTATAAATAAAGATTAAATACTTATACTTTTTCTCAAAAGAGTTTTAAAATAAATTTATTTTTAATAGTCTGAAAATTAATTAGTTCCGTTTGCAGATAATTGTGAATTTTAATAAACCACATTAGTTTTATAGGAATTTTGTTGTTTATGACGGTTCTTTTTAGTTAAAGGTCAACAACATAATTGCTATGCACAATATATTTGCTTATATCCGTTGGTAATTTGTCGTTATTCTTTACGACGATAATTTGTTTTATCGTCGTTCAGTGGCATGTTTGTCACGAACACCAAAATAGTGAGGAAATTTAATAATTTAATAGAATTTCTACGAAACTTTCTTATGATATTCCATCGGTGATTTGTCGCTATTATCGAATGTATATTTTTTATTTGTAATTTCATTATTATTCAATTATAAATTCGTTACTAATAAAGATTTTGTCGTATGGAACATTTTTCTTACAACTTAATAACCAAATTCCTACAACAACAAAAAAAAATATCATGATGTTCCGTTAGTAATTTGTCGCTACCAAATGAGGACATTTTATATTTTATTCTGTTAGTATTCATTATAAATTTGTTACTAAGAGTGACAATTTTTTCTGTTAGAGTTATGACATCGCTGTTAGTTTATAGTTGTGACAGTTTAACAATATAATTTCTAGACATATTTTTTTCATTTTATATGCTTTGGTAATTTGTCGTTATTTTTGTAATAACATAATTTTCTTTTATTTCCGTCGTTGTTCAGTTGCAAATATGTAACTGACTTAAAATAGCCACGGATTATTTTCCATTGGAATGATTTCGTCGCTATGGATCAATATTTCTTACAACTTAACAACGGAATACCCACGAAAAATATTTTGTTTAGATATTTAGTTGGTAATTTGTCGCTATTTTTTGATGGAACATCCTTTCCATCGTTGTTTAGTTACAAATATGTAAGTGACTAAAAAAATAGTGACGAATAGTTAACGGAATACCTACGAAAAATATTTTGTTTAGATATTTAGTTGGTAATTTGTCGCTACTATTGATGGAACATCGTTTCTGTCATTGTTTAGTTACAAATCTGTAAGTGACTAAAAAACTAGTGACGAATTATATTCCAATAGAATGATTCCGTCGCTATGGATCAATTTTTCCTACAACTTAACAACAGAATAACTACGAAAAATATTTTTTTAGATATTTTGTTGGTAATTTGTCGCTACTATTGATGGAAAATTGTTTCTGTTGGTATTTTGTTATAAGTTCGTTACTAATAGTAACAGTTTTTATTTCCGTTGGAATCATGGCGTTGCTGAAGACCCCTTTTTTTGTAGTGATGGTCCTAATGTCCATAGTGTTGACTTTGGTCAATCATAATCAATTTCCTATTTTGATTACGATTAACATAATCTTATATGACCCTAAGTACCATAATATTGACTTTGATCAATCATAATCAATTTTCGATTTGTATTACAATTAACCTAATTGTATATGACCCTAAGTTATATAGTGTTGACTTTGGTCAATCATAACCAATTTTTTATTTGTATTACACCATTATTTAGTATTTTAAATAAATTTTATTTTTGTGTGTATAAATGTCTAAAAGGCACACATGTAAATTGTAATAAATGTGTGGTTCAAATTTAATTAAGATGTAAATTATAATGCGAATTGAAAAACAACCTATTGAATAAGTTGTCGAAAAATTTGCTGTAAAGCCAAATCCTTTTACCCAATTAAAATGGGCAGTAAACGTAGAAACTCTGTCAGAATGCCATTTTTCATTAAGCTACTTATTAAATAGTATATGAAATTGAGACTTTAAGATTATAATTAAAATACAATCCATGTTGTTCTACAGGATGCAATACAGGAGTATGGAAAATGCTTCTCCATAACTGACCTGTACTAGGAATAAAATATTTATAAATAAATAAATACTAACAGAGTTTGAACCAGACAATAAGTAGAACATATAATATATATATATGTCAATGTTTCCCCAAAATGGAATGATTTTGTATAAATAATTAAATGATGTAAGAATTTTTCAATTAATATAAGCTACACTAATAAATAATCAGCCTCGTTTATAATAAATTACGTTAAAGAAGTTAATTCATTAAAATTAAAATGCACAATCGACTTTTCAATTTTATGATCTATTTGGGCACATTTGGATTATATTTAAAAAAAATTGAATTTCAGTTTGTAATAGTATTTATGTATCTTGTATTATTTACGGGAATAATGATTGGTTTTTATGCACAATGTCATATGGAATATAACAAAAAAATATCATTACACAAGATCCTATTAGACTTGTTTAACATGTTTCATCATGAAGGTGATGGTGGTGTGTATATACACGTTTTCCTGTAATGATTATTAATTACTTCACAATTGTAACAATCCATCATCTTTTCTTTTCCATCATTAAGAAAATGTCTTCTGATTTTGGATTTGAATATTTCTTAGAATATCATACTATGATTCTGAAGCAGAAGTACAAGCAGAAATTGAAAGGAGGAAGAATGAAATCAATAAGCATGAGATAGTTAAAAACAATTCATATTGGTATTGTTTTTTTTATCAAGTATAATATTTCAAATTAATGTATTTTAGGGAGGAATATTGAGACTATGAAATTATGGGCTGAAGAACTTGAAAAGAAGAGGAAAAATGAAAAATAACCTTTTTAAAGAGAAAGACAAAAAATGTTGTAGTGGAAGAGTTGGTCAATGCAAATCGTTGTGGATGAGTACATTTCACAATTATGCTTACAAAGTGAGGGACAACGTTGGAGCTGAGGTAGCCACGAAAAGAAAAAGGAAAAGGAGGACAAGGAAGAAAATGGCAAGATAGTTGATGGGGATGAAGTTGTAGATGATGATGTTGATGAAGATAGTGATGTAGGGGACGCAGAGGATGAAGATGATGATGGTGATGAGGATGACGAAGATGAAGATGATGGTTTTAAGGATTCTAATTAATGCTAAGTAAATACTATTTTATTATTTTATGAAGTAATATTAATTTTAGAACTCAATTTGGTGTTACATTTAGAACTCATATTTGGAGCTATAAATTTTGGACCCATGCATAAGATGTCTACATTCTTATGTCATTTAACCTTGGAGATTCAATATTATAGCATATTAGAAAATTTTCAAACCAACCATTAAAATTTATCATTTAACTTTGTATCTTAAACTTAAGTATATAATTTTGAGGTATTTGTAACAAATTGAGTGTTTAGTTTATTCATTATATCGTGACAAGAATATATATGCTTTTAATATTAAGTATTAAAAATTATGAATTTGTAATTATAAATTAAACCCAAGGTTCCCAAATATTATTTGAATTGAATTAAATTTATATTTCAATTTTTTCTGAGAGTTTATTTAAACTTAACCTAACAAAATTTGTAATTTTGTTATGTTTTCATTATTAGTATAAAAATCGATAATATGCACATTTTGAGCTAATTGGTACTATTATTGGCTCATAACCTTAATTATGCCGTCTAATGTCAAACTGAAATTTTACCATAATGTGCATAAATTTTGCGGATCAATTTAAAAATTTTACTTATTATATTTACCTACATATTAACTAATTTGATTTTATAAACAATATTAACAAATTAAATAATACTTTAATATAAACATGAATAAAATTCAAATAAATATTTTGTTTTCAATCAAAAATTTATATAATAGTATTAATTTATTTAATATTTAATAAAATAATAAAGTTACATATTATTAATAATTAGTATAATTAAAAGAAATTAACTAAACCTACCCATCCCGTACCCCCACCCACAAAACCTGGGCCACTGGCGGCCTGGGATCGTCCGTGAAGGTGACCTGGGATTTTGTGGGTAGGGTGGTTGGTTACGGGGGTGGGTAGGTTTTGTAATATATTTTTCTAAATTTTTCTCTCACAAATTGCTTTAAGGGCAAAATAGTAATTACATGGACAAACATAAAATTACAACTTGCTAAATCTCACCTATATAACAGGTAGCCCAAAAATTAATTTTTTAAATTTAAAGTGTCTTTTTACCAAAAACTACCGGGAATAATTTTATACAACTACAACTCCTATTAGCTAAGCCCACCTTTGCCACTTAAAGAATTCTGATGTTACTTTAGGACCCGTTTGTTTGCTGGAAAATGAATCTAGATTTGGTAATCTGATTTCTAGGAATTTAATTTTCAGAAATATTATTACATTATAACGTTTAGGTAACACTCAAAATTTGACCAAGAAAATTAGACAAATTCCTTTTCAGGCGTTTGGTGACAATGAGAAATGTAATCCTATTTATAAGATTTACGAGAATACCCTAATGCCATATATTATGTAGTTACCAAAGTACCCCATGCTTTTTTCAAACAACATCCGTGTATCATTGACACCATCAATTTACATGCTATTACTTTCTACCGGTTACATACATTTCAAATTTGTCCATCCCATTATTAATACCCAATTCAATTCGTAAAATAGAGTTCAGAACAATCATCCAATAATGAGTGCTAGTGTATTGAAATTGGTATGACCATGGCGCATAAACTTTATGCACAATTTTTATATATATTATTTTACAGTAGATTCAAAACATCAATACAATTATATAAATCCATGTCAAATTTAAACGTATGATTCTAGTATATACCTATTGGAGAAGAAAAAGTCCCCGTAGAATAAAAGACAAATGGCTATGGTGATAAAGAAAATTTGTGAGAGAGAAGAAGGAAAAACGTGTGGAAGAAAAAAATTAGGGCAAGAATTTCTTTCCTCATTATACCTATTGGAGAAGAAAAAGAAAACCTGTAGAATAAAAGACAAATGACTAAGGTGAGAAAGAAAATTTGTGAGAGAGAAGAAGAAAAAACGTGTAGAAAAAAAAATAGGGCAAGAATGTTTTTTCTATTTTGAGTATCAAATCTCTTAGCAAAGGAATCACAATACCATAGAAAAGATGGATTTCATATTCCTTCATTTTGCTTGCAAGATTCCTAGTTTTAAGGAATATATTTCCTTTCCCAAAATCTGAAAAATCTAACCAAACATAATTATTTGATATCAAGTAATCATAGTGCCAATTTTTTTGCCATTTCCGAGTAAACAAACGGGTCCTTAGAGATTAGTAATTAAAGGGCAAGATGATGTAATTTTGCGCGAACAATTTGAGGACAATTTCGTCCAAAAGAAAATTGATTTTGCCCTAATTAAGTTATAGCAGGGGAGAGGTCTGGTCTAGAATGGGTCATTTAATGAAGGTTGACCCACTTATCATCCGAATTTTTTTAGGCCAACCGATCATCAAATTATACCTCACATCAGTGAGGCCCAATCTTGAAAACCGAACATGTTAAATAAATTTTCAAAATTTTGAATTTAATAAAACTCGAAAGGTTCCACGCATTTCAGAAAAGTCTGAACTTGAATTCATGGACGGATTCAGGATCGAAGAATCGGGGGGCCAAGTTTAACAACCACCTAAACTAATTGACAATGATATTATGTATATTTTATTTGCATAAGAATAAAGTATTACTGAAACATACATTTAATTAAAAATTCTAAAGTAATTTAATGAAAAAATTATCGAATTTGTACACGACGTTCTCACATTTCAATAAATTCATCTAAGAATAAGTAACAAAAATCTCAACAATTTTATTTGCAATGTTAATAATCCAACAATCCACATAAGGTATTGATCTTCCATTTTGTTTTCATGCCTATTTTTTACCAACTTCATTGACTCATTGTTGATCGCTCGGTTGATGTGGTTGCAACATGAAGAGTTAATATCAAGCGAATCAAACAATCAATTAAATGTTACACTATATACTTCCTTGTATTCTTCAATCACAAACATAGCTTATAAATTGTGGATGCAATTTAGCATGGAAAGATTACAGGACTAATGTGAACTATTTGTAAAATAATAGTACTAAATTAATTTTTTCAAAATTCTTAGGGGGGCCGTCCTTGCTTGAATGCACAATTTAATTTATATGGCTATGTTTTTAAATTCAAGCATTCTATTTTGCAGTCCATAATTGTACTAAATTGGCCAAGAAACTTCCCATGTTCAATCTTTTAATGATGGATGTGATCGTTGTTTAAACTTTGTATTCTCTCTCTCTCTCTCTTTTTTTTTTTTCTTGAAATGAATGTTGACTAATAAAATAAAAAGAAAATTCTATGAGTTGTTTTTGAGACATTTGTTCACACATTGTGTCATGTCTGGATCAAAATATTTGCCTTCATCTCTTTGCTTATTCTAGGGAGCCATCTCATGTACAGTTGTTCGATTCATGAGGATTTGAATTTGGTTTATGATGGGATGGTTTCTAATGAGAACAATCCATCTTTTCTTGAGGAAGTTACCGACTTCAACTGAGTTACTGAGACGAGCAGTTCTATATACCGGTGTGTGCCTTGCTCGAACAATACAATTTTACGTATTGGTACGGTTAACGTGCAATGATTCACGTCACTTGACTTGAATAATTTTTCAAATTGAGCTTAGTTCGGATTAAATAGCCGAAAATCAAGTAGTTACGGGTAGCTGAATAAATGTGGGTTAAAAATGCTAACGAGCATTATTTATGGAGCCAATTTGCAATTTCCCTATAAAGTTTAATATCCAAGTTATTCTCAATTCAATAACAAAAATTGGATTCCAGTGCATCATGAAACTAATGGTCAAAAAAATTATTTTCTTTTTAATACCATACAACATGGTGGTTTGCAACTTTGATATCGAGATATATAGAATTACATATTTTGTGTCACAATTTAACATACAGAATTACATATTTTGTGTCATAATTTAACATACGGTTACACATTTCATACCACTGTTAATTATTTGAAAAAAGTTGGTTATATGCGTCGCTTGTGGCCGATAACTCGGCATTTTGGAGAGAAAAGTCATGTTTTGTCATCTCACGAGGTAACTCAGCATACTTCAAGCTCACTTTTACTTGCTAGACCTGTGGAAGAGTGTACATGAACAATATTACATACTGAGTTTCGAAATTTCCATGTTATGTTTTGTCATGAGATTTGATTATTATATTGAATCGACATATTACAATCTATATGAAATTAAACAGGACTTCTCTCATTTCTAACTTTATTATGTGTGAATTTTGAAGTAAGTGGACCTCGGGCATTATATATGGAATTGGATCCTTTTTACACACATCTAAATTCCAAATAAAGTTGACAAGTGCCCAAGGAATTGATCCCTCAAAAACATGTCTGATTATGGAGTAAATAAAGTTGAGAATAATTTTCAATCTTTTCCAAGGTTGTGTGAAACATGGATCAAAATTTACATCGTTTCTAATGATAACATCGAGAAGTTTTCATTTCTGAATAAATAGAAATGAAATTAGGGTGTAATTATGAAACTATGTGTTTGCATTGAGAGTTTATTATTTTACTAATTAATTTGGGAATCTTTTATCTAAAATAATTGAATTTTTCACCATGAATGAATTTAACTGAAAAGTCACTTAATTAAATTCAAGGAATCAAGAAGTAACTAGATACAACAGGGACGGATGCAGCCATATCTTGGGGGCCCCCCCAAGAATTTTGGGAAAAATATATTTAATAGTTGTATACTAATTATATCAAAAGAAATTTAGAAGAAATAAAAAAGTTACTACCATAATGAGCCCCGCAGCCACTAATCCAATTTAAAATTGTCTTCTTTTAAGTCCATCAGGTTTTTTTTATCTCACTTAATCCCTTTCGAGACACGTCGAACACATTAAGTGGAAAGCTCTCCCAACAGGAATTCAAACAAATATTCGTTACATTGTAGTGAATAGTCTATTCCACTAGACCAATACATTGTTGATAATCTAGTGATATCTATCCAGTATCAACTACAACATTTATATTCATCCTTTTCCTTAAATCCTACCTCCTCCATTTGGTATTGTGATCACTTAGGAAACACAAAGTTGTGAACCTATTTCATGGTAATTAATAATATTGTATTAAATTAATAAACGAGGATGAGAAATAAAAGTAGAATCAATAAAATTAGATTTTTTAAACAAATCAACCTTTATAAATTTAGAATTAATTAGCGTGCCTTAAAGAGATCAATCTCAAATCTGTCTCGTATTCCCGTAATAGAATACAATTTTTTCAAGTTCGGATATCCAAACAAAAAAATACATGTCCCGTTCATATTTTTCTTTTAAATGAAACGGGTTGGGATTGAGTTACCCGAACCCAATGCCACCCTTAGTGACAACTACATTCGAAGTTAGTGATGGAAAAAAATTGTTATAAATAGTAATTTTTTATTAGTGATAATTATTTGTTTGCAACTGAATCAATGTACTATAGCCGAAAAATATATAAGTCACTGAAATATCATATTTTTATATTATCGGTTTTAGATTAGTATTTTTTTATATTATCGTTTTTGTCTCTTTGTTATTTGTATTTTCAATGATTTAATTTTGTGTTGTTGTGAGTTAAAAGATGAAATTCATCTCTTTTTATTACAGATTTTATGACCATTTGAGAGCATTTTACCCTTGAAATTGAAAATTTTGAAATTTATGGTTGTTGGTTTAGCAAATATATTTTGTTCTTTAACCTTTTGCCTAAACTTTGCGTTCAATTGGAAGGGGAAATCAAAATGATGACGCTCTTACCGCTGAACTGATTTTGGCCAGAAAAACTTCAAAATTAATATAGAGACAGGAAACTGAAATTAGGATAATTAACACATGATCTAGATCTTCAAGCAATTATTTGAATATTCGTGTACTGAAAAAGTGAACCAACAATTAATAAAAATAGACAAAAGTAAATTGTTAGTATTTTTATTTTTCTAGTATGACTTGTTGATATATGACATTAATCTCACATGAATTTGACGATTATATGTTTTATATCAGTAATTGAATAAGTTTATTTTTCTGCAGTAGTATTTCAAAATTTGACATTAAATAAATATAAATAAAGAAGTCAAATCATTTTTTTTTTGGTCCTATAAAGAAGTCAATTCAAGATTGTATAACTAACTGCTCCTTGCAAATAAATAAAAGGGACTTTTTTATTTCATTATCTCAATTTATTCTAAAAATTTGCAAAAATTATTCCATACCAAGGCAACATACAAATAAATCAACCGGGAATTATGCATACACAATTATATTGGTTACCATCCATTTTAATACACTTTCCACTTATTGGTTGTCCATATCCCAATTTCTTACATTCTGCGTTGCAGTCCGGAAATTTTGAACATGGCCCCAGGGAAGCATGCCATTTCGTTTTACCTGTCACTATAAAACATAACAAGAATATTAATTACAAAAAAGTCAGAAAAATCGAAATTTCATTTATATTCACGAATAAAGATGTAAAACTGAAAATTCAAGCCAAATTCAAAAAATTGGCCAAGAATGGATAATATTAATGAGACCACTTAATCCCTTAGATGGACTATGCTAGCATCACATCCAATTATCACAGCCCAACATCACAGCCCATAATATATAAATTGCAAAAAAACCCATAATTAATGATCAAACAAAAATAAACCCTATTTATAAAATAATTCATCAATTTCAAACCATATCTACGACTTTTGCCAAGAAAAACTTGAAAATATTATTTTAAAATAAAACCCTAAAACCCTAAACCCTAAAACCCTAAACCTAAACCCCAAAACCCTTAACCCTAAACTCTAAATCAAACCCTAAATTAAACATTATGTAATAAACCCTAAATTATAGGCATTGCAAGTGCTTTTAAATTATGAGTTTATATTTTTAATGTAATTTTTAAGATATTTTATATACAAATATTGATAAATGATAAGTTATCATTTGGAAAGTAATGAATTATTTTTTATATGAGTAATATTGTATAATTATGTGCTCTTTTGTAATTTTTGAAAGTTGAGTGGGTTGTTAATAGATTAAAAGATTATTTGAAGAAAAAAACCTGTTAAACAAGTAGTAGGTAACACATTTACCTTCAAAAAAATAAAAAATGGGCTGTACAAAGGGCTGTGAAGTTTGAGGCTGTGATATAATCATTTTCCATTATAAAACAAGATATGACTCGTAATTGACAAATTTTCTAGAAATACCACCCAATCACATCAACATCGAAATATTTTGAATTTACTTGTGGAATACTTTGGGCACGATGATCGAGTAAGGTTTAATTATACTAAAATATACCCGGCATAATAATAATAATAATAATAATAATAATAATAATAATAATAATAATAATAATAATAATATTTGTGTGTGTAATACTGGAGGGATATATATATATACCAGAAGTTAGGAGCAATGCCATGCAAAGTAGTCCAACGAAAAGAGGTGTTGTGATAACTCTTTTGGTTTCCATTGCTTTGAAAATTATGAGAGTATTTTCCTAGGTGAAAAAAATGAAGCCCTATTCCAATTTATTTATACTATATTCATTATTTCACCAAAAGATTTCTGAAATATTATTGCCATATATATTTATGTAATCTGTTACATATTATTAATATCTGATTTCAGTTACAAATTATGAAGATTGCAAAAATCTCCAATAATGGTATAGAGATTTCCTACAGTTTCTATTGGAAAATTGAACGAATAATGGAGTCCTATTTCCTCATGTATAATTGACTGCGATTTACTTTTTAGAGCTTGCAAAAATCTACAATTATGATATAGAGCCTTGTGTGATGGTAAATATGTCATTACATCATAATTACATCAAAATTTTATCCAACAATTCATCTTCATCAAAATTTATCCACTAATACATCATCATTACATCAAAGTCAATCCAAAGTACAAATAATAACTAACAACCAATATTAAGAGAAAATTCACTTTTTGTACAATAAGTGGCCTTACTATAAGGCTATGATACCATAAGTTACAAAGCCTAAACATTTTATACCAAAATTTAACGGTGCTTAACACATTTGGTACTTCCATCAAATTTTTGATGGAATCGCGGTTAACTTCTAATTTTGAGGGAATATAGTTGGAAAATTTGCACAATTGGTCGCACAATTAAGTTATTTGACAAAGTTTGCCCCACAATTCACAAGTTTAAAGCTTTATAGTCATAATTGCAAAAATAGTTAATTATAAATCCTATTTAATAAATTTTATATTTTATTATTAAATCTCTAATATATTTAAATTAAATAATATTTTATATAAAATCTGAAAAAATAAATATCAATCAAACTTATTAGAGTTTTAAAATTTCAAAAAAATAATTAATTAAACTAATTAGATTTTACATATAATATTTAATATAAACTCTGGAAAAAAAATATTTTTAACATTACATAAATATTGATAACCCTATTTAATAAATTTTATATATCAATATTACTTTTAAAAATTTGAAGTTTAGTTGATATTATTTTTTCGATTTGATAGAAAATATTAATTAATCTATATATATTATATATAAATTCGAATTAGTTTAAGAGATTTAATAATAATACATTTAATTTAATAAATAGAATTAATAATTGAACTAATTTTTGTAATTTTTACAATTGGGACTGAAATACTTCAAAACTTGTGAATTTTTAGGCAAAATTTCCAGCTAGAAAATATGTGTAAACTTTGCCAGTAATTTTTAATTATGTGACCAATTCTGCAAATTTTCCATCTATTTTTCTTCCAAAATTGAAAGTTAACGGCGATTCCGTCAAAACCTTGACGGAAGTACCAAATGTGTTAAGCAAACTTTTGTTATGAAATGTGTTGACTTTGTAACTTATGGTACCAAAAGTTAAATTCTCTCCAATATTAATATAAATTTAGAAGAAAACACACTAGTGAGAATTTAACCCAGACAGAGTCGGTTCAATGCTTAGAATAACTGGGCAAAGGCCTAGAACCCTCACTTTAGAGGAGGCCCAAAAGACATAAATATTATTTTTCAAATTATTTAAATTTGTATCTTTATAAATGACTTACATTTTATATTTTCATATATATTTATTTGTTTATCGATTATGACCAATTCATGGACCCCTTTTGTACTATGGTTGTATAATTATCAAGATTTTATTTATGCATTTTAGTTATTAATTGATCAAATATCAAAAGTAATTCGATATTAACGTGAAGTTACTAGGGCTTGTCTAAAATGAGATTTTGAGGGATGGGGAGCACATGAGATATCATTTATGTTGGTGACACATGTCCTCTTAGAATTTATCTTTAAATAATTTATTTTTTTAAAGACAAATTTATCCTTTTTAATGAGTGAATTCAAAATCACCCTTGTGTTTTGTCTAACTATAAAAAAAATCTATGTTATTTTTATTAGCAACAAAACCTTGTACTTTTTTTATTAACAAAGAAAACCCCTATCAAGTCGAAGTGACAATTTTACCCCACCAAACAATGAAAAAACATCCCTATTACCTAAAAGATTACCAATAACCCCTGGTAGCTTTAAAAATTGGGAATACACCCACTCCTCCCTATTTTTTTTTTTTTTTTTGAAAAAATTGACAAAATTCTCCATATGATTTATGAATCCCATATAAAAAAGTTGACAAAAATCTTATCCCCCACAGTTACATGTTTTGGCACTTTACCACCCATATGTACAAAATAAACACTTTACCCCCTGAAAAATAAAATTAGTTGCACTTTACCCCCTCAAATGATTTTATGCAATTTTTGTTTGACGGAAAATGTACATGTGCCCCTCACATGAATTTTCAAAGGGTAAATTATTCACATCACTTCTTACTTGTCCAAATACTTGATTCATGTCTTGTGAACCAAAAATCTAAAGTTAAGTAGAAAAAAATTTATTTGTAAAGATAGAGGGAGAAATGCGCGTCAGTGAAATATTTGGGCGAAAAATTGATGTTGGAACTAATTTACTCTTAAAATACACAAGTGAGACGCATATCTATGTTTTTTGGTGAACGGAATTGGCTTAAAATCATTTGAGGGAAAAAGTGCAACTGATTTTATACGTGCTTATTTAATTTATACTTTTGGGTGGTAAATTTCAAAATATGTAACTTTGAGAGGGGGTGTAAAGTGCATTTTCCCTAAAAATATTTTAAATGATCTTATACTGGTGGTCTTAATTGTCAATTAGTATAAAAATTTGATTACTTGAGAGATTTTTTTCGTATAAAATTTTGATTACTTGAGATTTTTTTTTTGGGAAAGAGATGAAATTAATTAGAGATAAGGGAGCAATTTTTAAACATATTAATTAAAGGATTAGTATGTAATTTAACATATGTTTATTTTTTCTAAATGTCCGATGCCACGTCATTATTGGACATTTTGACCAAAACTTGTGGTTCAGATTTGTTGTTGACTTTTTTTAGTGGTTGATATGGGACATCTCATGTACACCTATGTTCCATAAAATCTTATTTTAGAAAAACCCAAGTTACTAGGAAAATTCTTAAAGGAGTTCAGGGTTGATCGACCTTTATGGAGTTCAGCCTCCATATGTTTCATGTGTCCAAAAATTTACCCGCAAATTGTTGAACAAGTTGGAGAAAAATCAATTTGTGTATTACTTTCCCAATTAAACCCAATTAATTCATTAAAAACCCATAGATTAATTTATGTGAGTGATTGTGAGTCTCATATTCATAATATATAATACTATATGTTATTAATATACTGTATTTATTAAGGTATGTCAATTGGGCAAAAGATAAAAAATACCCTTTGTGCTTTGTCTAACTCTCAAAAAAACTTCTGTGTTATTTTAACTTTCAAAAAATTTCATGTGTTTGGTTTTAATTACCACACACAACCCGAATATAATGTTACTTTTGACTTTTGGCGAAATGATAAAATTACCCCTATGTGTTTGTTTTTTTAAAAATTTATTCATTCTTTTTGAAAACCTAAGTATATATTACTTGGGTCGATTGTGACATTTAAAACCAAACACATGAGGTTTTTTGGGATTTAAAATAACACATGGGGGTTTTCTGGGAGTTATGCAAAGCATATGAGGTGCTTTTATCTTTCGATGTCAGGGGGAAAATTACCATATCAAAAACAAAATGTGAATAAATACTTGTAATTTTTCGCGTTTGAATCACAGTCTTTTTTTCGGGGTGTATTTGGCACTTACTTGAAATCACAAGGGGATTTTTGGGAGATAAAATAATACAGGGAAGTTTTTGAGAGTTAGACAAAGTATAGGGGGTATTTTGTCTTTTACTCAATGTCAATTAACTAGTATTTTTGTCATCAAAATTTATTTTTTTAATTTTGAATTAAGTTTACAGAGCAAAGGATCTTTCTTATTTTCCAAAAAAGAAAAAGAAAAAGCGTCTTATATGTAGCTCAACTATATATTTTTACCCAATTACCAATCATATATTCTCTCCAAGCTCTGATGTACATTCGATGATTTTTATTTGAAGCATTTTGAATTCAATGTGGCTCTCATTAATAATTTATTCTTATATAAATAAAATATATTGAATACTATTATCAACTACTTTCGACGATAGTCAAACTCGCCACCCCGACAATATGATCCTACATTAGTATATATATATATATATAGAGTGAGAGAGAGAGTGTTCTTAGTCCTATATAAATGAGTCATATGTAATTGAACAACTCCAAGAGAGCAAAGACTTCCTTGACCACAAAGTGACTAGTAATAAAATAGTGTGTAGCCACAATTGACACACAAAATATATAAACGAAGAATGCAACATGACTGCATATATCAATTAAAAAATTCCCACATTTTTTTTACAATTTTTCTTAGTATTTTGAATTTTTTTAAAAGTTTTCAATATTTCAATAATCGAACATACATTCAAAACGAAATTTTTAATCCATGATGTGAACCACAAAATTCCTCATCAATAAAAAATCAGCCGATCGGAAATCGAAATCACTTCTCAGTATCGAATTTATTTTTGCTTGTATTTATCCTTATCCACTAATAGTGAATTATCATGTATTCTGCAATTGAGAATTTTTGGTTTACAAAAGTGAGTTTGTGAGGAGATTAGTGTAGCCAACATGTCTCCAAATAAGGCAAAAGTTATTCTAATTATTCAACTTTTTAATATTCTCAAGGTTGGCTTAATGGTAATTATAGTACTACGTACCTCCGTCCCTTTTCTTTGCAACTTCCACTTTTAGCGCGAAATTTAGTATAAGAGTTAAAAAAGTGAAACTTTTGTGTATGCTTACATTTATATCTTTAAAAGTAGTTAAATTCATCCTACACCGGTGAATTATATTCATAGGGGTTGGATGATAAAAACATGCGCATAAGAGGACAAAAAATTGTCCTCTCATACACACTTGTCGCTCATCCAGCACCCCAGTGGATTGAATCCACCGGGGTAGGCACATAATTTCTTGATAGTCAGTGGTGTCAAATCATTACTTTATGTTAGAGTATTTTTTAGAAAATTAAATCCATTTTTTGAAAGGAATTGTTATTGAGGGACATCCCAAAAATAAAATAGTTGCGGATCAAGGAATTTCATCAAAGGAGCTAAAGTAAATACGAAAAAAAAAAATTTCAATTAAACTGTCAAACTTAAAAATTATATTTCATTTATAAGAAAACATATAACAAGATACAAAAATGAGGAGATGAAGTTTGTCAAAAATAACCCAACAAGTTACTTTAATTACATATGATATCCGTTATATATGATTAAAAAAGAACCCAATATATCTACTTATTTACATTAACTATTGACTGCGAGGATTTTTTCCTTTTTTAAAATTGGTCCATCATAACATCATTTGAAATACCACTAAATATGTCACTCTTTATAAAGACAACTAGACTATCAATTAGCCATTGATCTCCCATTCGGTTACAAAGTCGATTCTTCACTATTTCGTAGCTGAAAAAACTATACTGATGCGCACAGTTGCAACAGGGAGAATAAATGTCAATGTCACAAGTTTGTTAACCAATGAGAATGCGACATGCCTTTTAGTTGCACTTATTTCTTATCAAGATCACCAGTTCCTTTCAAATTAGAATAGATTACCACTTGATCGAACATCCCTAATATAATTTTCAAGTTGATTGAACAAGGTTGAGAGCTCAGGAAAAGAGAAATCGCTTATACAAAAAAAAAAAGGAAGTCTTATATGTCGCTTAACTATATATTTGTACCAAATTACGAATCAAATATTCTCTCCAACTTCTGAAGTACATTCGATGATTTTTATTTTATTTTATAGTATTTTGAATTCAATATGATTCTCGTTGATAATATATTCTTATATAAATAAAATATATTGAATATTATTATCAACTACTTTCGGCGATAGTCAAACTCGCCCCCGAAAATGTAATCCTACATTAATATATATATATATATATATAGAGAGAGAGAGAGAGAGAAAGAGAAAGAGAGAGTACTTAGTCTTGTATAAATGAGTCAAATATAATTGAACAACTCCAAGAAAGCGAAGACTCCATAGACCACTAAAGTGGCTAGTCAATCAAATATGTATGTGTAGCCACAATTGACACACAAATACATAAACGAAGAATGCAGCATGACTGCATATCTCGATTAAAATATTCCAACATTTTTTTTACGATTTTTCTTAGTATTTTCAAATAAAATTCAAAAAGTTTTCAATATTTCGATAATCGAAACATACAATCAAAACGAAATTTTTAATCCATGATGTGAACCACAAAATTCCTCATCAATATAGAATCAGTCGATCGAAATCACTTCTCAGTATCGAATTTATTTTTGCTTTGTATTTATCCTTATCCACTAATAGTGAACTATCATGTATTCTGCAATTGAGAATTTTTGGTTTACAAAAGTGAGTTTGTGAGGAGATTAGTGTAGTCAACATGCATCCAAATAAGGCAAAAGTTATTTTAATTATTCAACTTTTTAATATTCTCAAGGTTGGCGTAATGGTAATTATAGTACTACGTGCCTCCATCCCTTTTCTCTGTTACTTTCACTTTTAGCGTCAAAGTTTTTATAGGAGTTAAAAAAGTGAAACTTTTGTGTATTTTTATATTTATATTTTTAAAAATAGTAGTTGATAGTCAATGATGTCAAATCATTACTTTATATGAGAGTATTTTTAAAAAATTTAAATCCATTTTTTGAAAGGAATTGTAATTGAGGGACATCTCAAAAATTAAATAGTTGTGGATCTAGGAATTTCATCCAGGAGCCTAAAGTAAATACGAAAAAAAAAATTCAATCAAACAGACAAACTTAAAAATTATATTTCATTATAGAAAACATATGACAAGATACCAAGACGAGAAATGAAGTTTATCAAAAATAACCCCACAAGTTACTTTAATTACACATGATACCTGTTATATATGACTCTAAAAGAACCCAATACATCTACGTATTTACATTAACTATTGACCGCGACGATTTTTTAATTTTTTTAAATTGGTCCATGATAACATCATTTCAAATACCACTAAATATGTCACTCACTATAAAGACAACTAGACTTTCAGTTAGACATTGATCTCCCATTCGGTTACAAAGTCAATTATTCACTATCTTTGTAGCCGAAAAAACTCTCTACTGCAACGCACAGTTGCAACATGGAGAATAAGTGTCAATTTCACAAGTTTGTTAACCAACGAGAATGCGACATGCCTTTTAGTTGCAATCATTTCTTAGCAAGATCACCAGTTCCTTTCAAATAATTAGAAAAGATCATCACTTGATCGAACATCCCTATTATAATTTTCAAGTTGATTGGGCAAGGATGAGAGCTCAAGAAAAGAGAAATCGCTAGGATAAAGTATGGTAAGATGAACAAGTTTTCCTTTATCAAAGGCGATGAAAAGATCGGATGAGTTTAACTATGCAACACGAAGAAGCAACTCCGTGTTTACTTCATTGAAACGTTTGTTTAACTCTTGCATTTGTCCATCTATAACAAGATTGATTCTCTCAACTTTATAATGGTTTTCGATGGGCACTTTGAGTTGAGATAAGTAAGGAATTAGAATTTTTAGTGGGTCAAGTTTTAAGTGGATTGGACGAAATGAATTTTGTGTTTTTTTTTTCTTTTTATAATAGTCTATAGACCCCCTTGCCTAAGGTAGATCCGCCTACTAGTATATATATTCCTCTCTTTCGTAATTCATGCAAACTACAACTTGTTTGCCAATGTCAATCCTTCTGCTATTTCTTTACCTTATCATGCTCGACTTTGTCGGTGGTCGAGTTTTACGACTCAATTCTTCTTCCGATATTCGTCTAATTTCAGATGGGATTGATCCATTTAGTAGTATTCAATCCAAACAGTACATAAGAACATGTGTGCACATTTATGGTTTCTTTCCATGTGCTGATAACATAGGAGGATACATTTTCCAAATAATTATTTACCAATATTTGCTGATAATTGGAGGAAAACTTATCACAAAAGGGAGCAAAACTCTGTTTAATATCTTAGGCACTGGTGTATATGGGGCTACTGTTTTTCGAATCCTCACCGTGTTGCCAAAAATGGCAATGGTTATTGGTAAGTCATTTGTTTCAAAGCCTCAATTTAAGAGCAAACATAAAGTTAATTAGTTTATTTTTGAGCTAGCGTCAATTTATCTCCCTATGATTTGAAAAAAAATACTTTGACTCCCTCTGAAAATATTAAGGGAGCAATTTACCTAGCTCCTTCAGCTGGATGCGTAACTCATTCTTCGAATTGAAGTGAATACATGAAAAATATTTTTGTAATATAGGGGGGTAAAGTGTCACATTTATCATATCACAGGGGGTAAAGTACTACATATAAGAGGAGTAATTTTGTCAATTTATGAAAATATAAAAATGTCAAGAAAGAAGTGTAGAACTTTTATGAATTTATGGGGGGGGGGGGTGCTTTTTTAAAATACAGTAGGGATAAATTGAACATTATGCATATCACATGAAGGCAAATTACCATTAACTCATTTCTCTTTGTTCGATTTTGCAGTATGTGGTGTTCTTAAGAGCAAAGAGAACGCTCAAGTTAAGGTTTCGTTTGGAGTAGGCTTATATGCCGGTTCCACTGTATTTAATCTCACATTGCTATGTGGTATGTGTGTTATATTTGGCAGAAAAGACTTCTCTGCAAAGCCAGCTTCTTCCAATGGTTATGGATTGATTGCCAAATTAAAAGGTTTAACTCGTCTTTAACTCGATCTTAAACTAGAGAAATTAACCATTGTTGTACGTAAATTTTCAAGAAAACTGAGAAGTAATGTTTCTTAACTGCAGATACTGGTATCACAATTGACAAGAAGACATGTTATACTGCAGGAATTATGCTACTGTCTTTAATCCCTTATGTAATAGTGCAACTTAAGTATTTTGTCGATTCATCGTTTGGAACGAGAACGGTTATTTTGATTGCTCTGCTAGTTTCAACAGCATTGCTCCTGTCATACTTCTTTTATCAGGTGATTTACTATATACAAAACAAGTTAACGACAATTTAGTCTCATGATATGCATAATATTCAATTATCCCTCGTGTAATTTGAAAATGAGCATTTTACCTCCGTATGATCTTATAAAAGATTCTCACGGCCTCTTGACATTTTAAAACCTAATTTTTTTTTTGACAAAACTACCCCCTCTTAAATATTATACTTTGACACAGTCAACTTATAAATACGACACCTCCCCCCCAGGGGAGTTTTGATAAATGTGAAACTTATCGCCTAGAGGGTATTTTTTGTTTTTTACGCAACGCTTTTCATGTTCAGTCTTAATTTTAGCGAGTGTGTTACACTCTTCATTGGAAGGAGGTAAATTGCTCATTTAAAATTTTCAGGAGGGTAAAGTGCTCTTTTTCAAATGACAAGGGCTTAAATTAAACATTATGCATATCATGAAGGGTTAAAATTTGCATTAATCCTATGCCAAACTATTGTAGGATCGAGTGTCTGCAGTTGTGCTAAAAGTTAATAGCTGATAGCAGGGTCTAATCCAAATCTTTAAATTATATAGTAGTTCAAGCATCACGTTTCGAATATGTAGGCCAACGTCCCGGGCCCCTCCGCCACGAGGGAAATTGTTATCATACTCTAGACCAACAATCCCCTCCCTAGCATATTCCCCATTGGAAGTCGAAAGGCTCGAAGTCATGACCTTGGCCTTGATACCAAAGCTTTTAACACAATGGCAGACGATCGGGCCTACAATTAAATACCAGTATTCAATTCTACTATGTACAATTTCCTATGTATATTTTGGTTAATTTAAAATGTTCTTTCAACAGATATTTGATCCATGGATTCAAGAAAGAAGTTTGGAGTACTCAAAGTATGAGAATTTGCTAGCTGGCTTTTTACATCATGTACAAAGGCATGCAAAAGGGAAGCTCATTGATGAAAGTGGGCAACCAAACATTCCTGTCCTCAAAGGGTACTTGATTGAAGCAACTTAAAATCAATTTATCATTCAATATATCTTATTTTAGTTTGCTTAAAAAGGGTTGATTTTTATATCTTAATTTTTGCAGATTATTTCATAAGACGGATAAAGATGCTGACAAATGCATAACCTTTTTTGAATTGGAAAACTTAATACATGGGATTCAATCAGGAAAGGTGCAGGTAGAGAAAGATTATGCTATTTCTGAAATACTAAAAGCATTTGATCTTAATAAAAATGGAAGAATCGAAGAACACGAATTCATAGAGGGATGCACAAAATGGATAAATGAAGCTTCTCACTTGGCTGCAAATCGGAACTCTACATCGGATAATAATTCCTCACGTGAGGCAAGTAGAATGAAATTACTGATTCACCCCCTAAGAGCATCTCTAATGTACCAAGGGGAAGGGGAAGGGAGGTGGGTGGGAGGGTGACCTTTTGTGTAGAGAGGGGAGGAGGGAGGTGGGTGGCTGGGCTGTGGTTAACCACAGCCCAGGGGATGGGCCGAGGCATTGTTGCCTCGTCTCATCCCTCGCGAGGATTTGCGCACTGCACGCTCCCGCCCAACCAGTGGGTGGCCGACACCTGCTAGCCTATTTCTTTTGTTAATTTGTTTTATTTAATTAACAAAATAATAAAAATGCTTTTTAAAAAAAAAACTTAACTTCAATTTATCTTTAACTTTAAAAAACTTAAATTTTAATTTGATAATAAAAATATAACTTTAATTTAATTTTTTTAAATGTAAGTTTAATTAATAAAAATGTAACTTTGAAAAAACATAACTTTAATTTATTTTTGTGTAAAATTTAATAACATTGTACGAAATTTCAAACATGATTTGTTTTAATTTAACAATTTATAATTTGTCTACAAGAGGGAAAATTAAATAACAATGTAGTTTAACCTTTATATATTTTAACTTTAATTTAAAAGTTATTTTTCAAAAGTTTTAATTTAGCATACAAAAAGTACAAATATGGAAACTTTAATTTTTTATCTTTAGTTTATTCTAATAACATTGTAGTTTAAACATTGTTAGTTTTTAATTTTAAATCTTAAATTAAATTTGTGTATCATTGTACAATTTATGGATTCTTAAATACGATAAATTGAATCTTATTATTATTATGGAAGCACTATTATTATTGTTTATTATTATTATTTATTATTATTATTTATTTATTTATTTATTTATTATTATTATTATTGTTATTATTATTATTATTTAGTACGAGTGGGGAAAAAATTGATTGGAATTAAATGAAGTGAGAAGATTGATACATTGGAGATGACCATGCTGGGGAAGGGCAAGAGGAAGGGGAAGGGATGAAATAGCCTAAATCTTTATAAGAACATGTACATCGACTTTATTAATAGTAGGATTTCCATAATTAACCAGGTTGTTGAGCAATTTTCCAAGAAAAAAAGAATTCAAGTTGCTGAGATTGAACATGTAATGGCAAAATTTTTAAAGCATGCACAAAGTCAAGAACTTGAAGCACAAAATCTTGTCACAGATGATGGAAGGCCTAATGTAGAACACATTAGAAGGCAAGTATATATATATATATATTTTTTTTTTTCTATTTCAATCTCACTTTAAACACCAAATTTGGTATATATATTTATCTTTTTCTTTGTTAATGACCCGGAATTAAGCATCTTCAAGAAATTCGACACGGACAACAGCAACTCGCTATCTCTGTCTGAACTAGAAGAGCTAATTAGTAGTGTCAAATTTGGAGAATCACAACAGAATTATCAAGAAATGGTGAAGAAGTTGGTAAAAGATTTTGATATTGATGGTGACAACATCATTGATGAACAAGAATTCATCCATGGTGTGACTAAATGGCTTAATAAAACCATTGATGTAACTAAATGCAAGGATATAAAAAGGTCCATTGAAGAATTTGACAAGGTAATTAATTAAACATTTGTTTAATGAATTAATGGCAATTTACCCCCGATATATGCGTAATATTAAATTTACCCTCATGTGATTAGAAAAAAAGGGCTTTACCTCCTGTAATCTTATAAGTTTCACACCGTCTCCCTGATATTTTTAGACTTAAAAAAAATATGAATTGACAAAACCACCCCACTTATATGCGGCACTTTACCACCTTGTGTTATGATAAATGTGACAATTTACCCCCCCTGTGTTATGATAAATGTTGCACTTCCACCCCCCCCCCCCCCCCCCCCCCCCCCCCATGTTACACAAATAATTTTAATGCACATTCTCAATTTCGGAGAGCGAGTTACATTCTCCGGTTAGAATAGGTAAATTGCTCCTTTTAAATTTTTAAAAAGGGGGAGAAGGGGGGAGGGAGGGTGTAAATTGCTCTTTTTTAAACTACAGGGTGGGGTAAATTGAATATTATGAATATAACATGAGGTAAATTGACATTAGCTCTTTGTTCAATTGTAGAAACAACTTAACATATAAAGAATTCATCTATTTTAATTATACTAATAGGATTTTTAATTTCTTTTCAAACAAAAATTGAAGATCATGTGGGGAGAAGTTGATGACTTAGTGTATGAAGTGGGGAAGAATCATGAGGATGCCAAGTTGAAATTTTTGACATGGGATTTGAGCAAATGTGTACTTCAAATAGTTTTAGGCATTGCAATATTGACCTTTCTTTCTGGACCATTGATGAATAGCATCCAACAATTCTCAGATGCAATTGGAGTGCCTTCTTTCTTTATTTCATTTGTCATTGTTCCAGTTGCAATGAATGCAAGGTCAGCAATATTAGCAATATTTCCAGCCAGTCAAAAGAGTTCAAAAACTTCTTCTTTGACATTTTCTGAGGTAATTAATGTTTCTCTAATTCTCTCTCCTTTTTTTTTTTATTTGTCGTTTTGAGGATTGCACACGAATTAAGAAATGTCATAAATAGCCTCTTTTTTGAAGCAAAAATTCCAAAATACCCTGTTAATAAAATAATCTTAGCATTAATTAGCATTAATGATAAGTATTAGTAATAACGGTAAAATTGGTAAAAAACGACAAATAAAAGTAAACAAGAATATTGTGTCAAAGCGACAAATAAAAAAAAACGGAGGGAGTGTGTCTTAGCGACGAGATAATAAATGACAAAATAAATTTTCCGTTCTATTTATGTATTTAGTAACTACAAGTTTAGTTTTGACACAATATCTATCGTATCAAGTACAATAGTGCCAAGAATATTTAAAAATTATCAAAAATAATTGTTTGAAATTTAACTAGTCAATATTAACAATTAATGACATATCTTTAGTAACAACTGTAGTGACAATAAATATTATCAGAATGAATTAGTGACTTAGAGAATTTGAAGTTTCCAAATTTTCTATTGCAGATTTATGGTGGAGTGGTAATGAACAACGTGATGGGATTGTCAACACTATTGGCAATTATATATATAAAGGGCTTGAAATGGGATTATTCTGCTGAAGTGTTGACAATTTTGGTGGTATGTGCAATAATAGGGCTTCTGGCATACTCAAAATCCACAAATCCACTCTGGACTTGCTTATTGGCATTTTTCCTTTATCCATTTTCTTTGGTAATGTATTATATTCTCCACTATCTTTTAAGATGGGGTTAGAGGTGTAAACGAGCTGAGTAGTATCAAATGATTTTAATTTTGTATTGAATTTGAAATTTCATTATGAATTTGAAATTTCATTGTGAAATGAATCGAGCTCGAGTCCAGTATCAGAAAGCTTAATATTTTTTACATGTATTCTGTCAATTTTAGCTTATCGAGTCAATCTTCAAAAGTTATCAGATGAAGAATATTATTCAAACTTGTTAAATAAGTATGACGAATCGATCTCAAATAAACTTTTATCGAACTAGTTCGAGTCGAGTATAGAGTAGTTTCATTTGATTTTCAGCCTTAATTTGGATATCACAAAATTTACCTCCAAATTATTTATCTCATCTCCATTGTTTAACCAATTTAGAACGTGGCAGCCAGAAAATTAGACAATAATTTTAGCGGGATCACTATATTAAACTTCACATATTAAAGAAAAAAAGTTACTTAGAGAAGAATTTCTGGGGAAAATGCATATTACTACCTTGTGATGTCGAAAACCTACAAAAAACTACCCTGTGAAATTTTTTTTGCACCAGACTTCCTTGTGTTTTCAAAAACCCTGCAAATTACACCCATTCTCCCTTAATCATTGACACCGTTAATTTTTAATTAAATTGCCTAAATTACCCCTTATATATTAATTAAAAAATTATATTTTTTATTAATGGGGAAAATGCATATTACTACCCTGTGATATCGAAAACCTGCAAAAAACTACCCTGTGAAATTTTTTTTGCACCAGACTTTTTTGTGTTTTCAAAAACCCTACAAATTACACCCATTCTCCGTTAATCATTGACACCGTTAATTTTTAATTGAATTGCCTAAATTACCCCTTATATATTAATAAAAAATTATATTTTTACAATTACAAAAACTCTCACTAATTTTTCTCTCTCGCTTCTCATATGGAACAAACAAAGAAAAGAAGAGATATTATGTGCGAAGTTTAAAAGATACAAAATTATGGGTATAGTATAAAAGTATAAGGGAGTTTGAACAATCGTTTAAAAGTACAAGAATTTTTTGCGCAAACATTAAAAAATATGAGTTACTTTTCTACAAACATTAAGAAAAACATAGAAGTTTTTTGCAAACATTTCAAAGCATAAGGAAGTTTGACGCAAACTTCCAAAAGTACAAGGAATTTTTTTGCAAACGGTGGAAAACACAAGGAACTTTTACGCAAACTTTAAAAAACACAAGGAAGTTTTCTGCAAACTTTAAAAAACACAAGGAGGTTTTATGCAAACTTTAAAAAACACAAGGAAGTTTTCTGCAAAGATTCAAAGTTACAAGGGTATTCTTGTCATTTTGAATGAAAAATTACGTCAGAAACAAAAAAAATCGCATTTTTGGCGCGTAGAATACACGCGCGTCAAAAAATTGATGGAGGGAGACGGAATGGGTGTAATTTGCAGGGTTTTTGAAAACACAAGGAAGTCTGGTGCAAAAAAAATTTCACAGGGTAGTTTTTTGCAGGTTTTCGATATCACAGGGTAGTAATATGCATTTTCCCCAGAATTTCTACCACAATACCGAAAATTTGAAATAAATTCGTAGTAAAAAATTAATTATCTCGATGAGAATTTTTTCATAAGTGACCACGTACGTCAATTTGTCCATAAACTGAAATCGTTGTAGATGGAGATTTAATTTTCTTGGGATGCATCGTGTAGTAAATGTTAGAGACTTCCAAACATAAAAACCGATAACATTTTGAAGAATTGTAAATTTAAGACGAACTTTGAAGTACACACTACTCTATATTTTTGTTTTAATTTAACCTATAAATTAAAACAAGATTTTTTTTGTCTTACCAATAAAATATATATGGAAATTTTGACACATCAAAATGGTTTCATGATTAAATAATTTCAAACGGTTTCAAATATATTGTTTTTCTTTAAAAATTATGAATACATCCTTAGAAATCGAACATATGTAATGATGTAATCATTACATCATTAAAAGTTTTAAAAGTTTAATGATTTAATGGGTACAATCCCTATAATTTCTCTGATTCTAATCACCTAGTAATAATCTTCAAAAAGGTTGATTTGATCTTCTCCAGCTTTTGAATAACATTAATCCAAGAGTAATTGCGCTTAATCTTGGATCAAACGTGAAATGATTTAGATCTCCTTGACGAACGTCTTGAACTCCGTCTTGGATACTTCGGTATTTTAAGGGATTTGATCTTCTTTGAAGCTTCGTGAATTTCCAATAACGTTAATTTAAGAGCTAAGTAGTTAAATCACAAATTAAACGTTGGATTTTCTTCACTTTTCGAAGAACACCTTTGAATATTGCGAAGAACGCCTTGAAGAATGGCCATCATTTTGAAGAACGCCTTGAGAGAATTTGCTTCTTTTCTCCTTGAACTTCTTCGTGCTTTTTGAATTATGATTTTCTTCTTAGAGATGACCCCTATTTATAGTTGGATTTTGAGAAATATTGTAATATTTGATATACCATATTTTGGATATCCTTACGTGGCACTTAGTCAACTTAAACACGTGGAAGAAAACACTATTTATCATGGATATACATACATCCATGTCCATCGAACTAAGACCAGATCGACATGTACATCTCAATTCGGACAAACCGATTAAAACCCGACCGACCTAAAAGATCCGACTGATCCGAAAGATCCGCTTTCAACTCTATAAATACCCCTCTCATTTCATAAATGGAGGTACGCATTTTTTATTATGCATCTACTACTTGATCTCCTCGAGTTGATCTAACTTAAGCATCGGAGGGTCTTCGTCGGGGACAACCCCTGCGAGCCCTAACGAGTTTCTTTGAGTGCAGGTCAGGTTCCCTTAAAAGTGGAGTTCGGGTTGATCTGACCGACCGAGGACTTCATATTGTTGAAGGCTCATCGAGAAAACCCTTCATCAATTGGCGCCGTCTGTGGGAACTTCTGATTTGCACTCGACCAAGAACATTAGATCGATGAGAGTTTAAAAGCAAGCCCGGTGAAGGAAGAAGACAAAAGGCGATCGACAGCTATGAAGCCTCGATCGACCTAAATTGAAGAAACACTATTAATAAGTGTTGAAGAAAATTGAAGATAAAAGCTGATCGACAGCTATGAAGCCTCGATCGACCTAAAATGAAGAAACACTATTAATAAGTGTTAAAGAAGATCAAAGACAAAAGGCGATCGACAACTTTGAAGCCTCGATCGACCTAAATTGAAGAAACACTATTAATAAGTGTTAAAGAAGATCAATGACAAAAGGCGATCGACAACTATGAAGCCTCGATCGACCTAAATTGAAGAAACACTATTAATAAGTGTTGAAGAAAATTGAAGATAAAAGGCGATCAACAGCTATGAAGCCTCGATCGACCTAAACGAAGACAATAGGCGATCGACAGCTATGAAGCCTCGATCGACCTAAATTGAAGAAACACTATTAATAAGTGTTGAAGAAAATTGAAGATAAAAGCCGATCGACAGCTATGAAGCCTCGATCGACCTAAATTGAAGAAACACTATTAATAAGTGTTAAAGAAGATCAAAGACGAAAGGCGATCGACAGCTTTGAAGCCTCGATCGACCTAAATTGAAGAAACACTATTAATAAGTGTTAAAGAAGATTGAAGATAAAAGGCGATTGACAGCTATGAAGCCTCGATCGAGCTTTGAAGCCTCGATCGACCTAAATTGAAGAAACACTATTAATAAGTGTTGAAGAAAATTGAAGATAAAAGGCGATCGACAGTTATGAAGCCTCGATCGACCTAAACGAAGACAAAAGGCGATCGACAGCTATGAAGCCTCGATCGACCTAAATTGAAGAAACACTATTAATAAGTGTTAAAGAAGATCAAAGACAAAAGGCGATCGACAGCTATGAAGCCTCGATCGACCTAAATTGAAGAAACACTATTAATAAGTGTTAAAGAAGATCAAAGACAAAAGGCGATCGACAGCTTTGAAGCCTCGATCGACCTAAATTGAAGAAACACTATTAATAAGTGTTAAAGAAGATTGAAGATAAAAGGCGATCGACAGCTATGAAGCCTCGATCGAGCTTTGAAGCCTCGATCGACCTAAATTGAAGAAACACTATTAATAAGTGTTGAAGAAAATTGAAGATAAAAGGCGATCGACAGTTATGAAGCCTCGATCGACCTAAACGAAGACAAAAGGCGATCGACAGCTATGAAGCCTCGATCGACCTAAATTGAAGAAACACTATTAATAAGTGTTAAAGAAGATCAAAGACAAAAGGCGATCGACAGCTATGAAGCCTCGATCGACCTAAATTGAAGAAATAATAGGTCGACATCAAATATCGACCTAAATTAGGTCCGAAACATTCAAAACATCGATCATAAACAAAGCTATCATTCAAAAAAATGATGTCAAACTGAGCCAAAAGATACAATCGCTCATCTAAAAATCGACATGTTCCGCTCTTCGATTGACATCAAGAACTTAGGGGACTATTACAAACTTCAAAACTTATTTACAATCGAACTCTCGAATTTGGGGGACTATTGATATACCATATTTTGGATATCCTTACGTGGCACTTAGTCAACTTAAACACGTGGAAGAAAACACAATTTATCATGGATATACATACATCCATGTCAATCGAACTAAGACCAGATCGACATGTACATCTCAATTCGGACAAACCGATTAAAACCCGACCGACCTAAAAGATCCGACTGATACAAAAGATCCGCTTTCAACTCTATAAATACCCCTCTCATTTCATAAATGGAGGTACGCATTTTTTATTATGCATCTACTACTTGATCTCCTCGAGTTGATCTAACTTAAGCCTCGGAGGGTCTTCGTCGGGGACAACCCCTGCGAGCCCTAACGAGTTTCTTTGAGTGCAGGTCAGGTTCCCTTAAAAGTGGAGTTCGGATTGATCTGACCGACCGAGGACTTCATATTGTTGAAGGCTCATCGAGAAAACCCTTCATCAATATTCTCCATATGGCGTGGCGCAATTTGATTGTTTCTCCACATCTTGGATGACAAGAAATATTTTTTCTTTTATTCTCTTGCTCCTTTAAAATATATGACATGCAAATATTGCATTGTGTAGAATATTCCAAGAAAATCTTGCCTTGTTTAATAATTTCCTACACAAACTTGACTTGTGTATGGAGATTTAAGTTTATTTGCAAGATTTTTACAATTAAATTAAATTTTAATATATAAATTAAATAATCAATTGATTAGCGGATAAATTTAGAGCAATTAAGTACAAGATATATTAAATATTAATTACAAGATATATTAAATATTAATTAATTAATATTTAATATATCTTGTACTTAATTGCTCTAAATTTATCCCCCAACAAATGCCCCCTCGAGACTTATTCACAAAAATGCATTTACTTTTGAGTAGATAAGTCGCGATTTACTTTTTTATTTTTTTATTTTTATTTGAAGCTTTGTTCGTCATGATCAAGATTTGGACAGGTCAATTTGTTCATTCTGAAAATATGTCCAATATGTCAAGAATGAAATTAGACGGGTCATAAAACTTCTCTACTGATTGGATTCCCAAAAATGAGCCCAACAAATTCATAAGTATAAATTGTTTCTCTAGCCCACTCAGTGGCCCAATATGCTATGGCCCTTTTGTAAACAAAATGTGGGAAATTGCAATTTACCCCTTCTTCCTCACGAAGTCAATATACTTCCATATCTTTCTGACTTTTATTTTGTTTCCAAAACTTTGAAAACCAACTTCAATTCTTACGGCAGTATTTTCAAGTTTAAGGAAACTAATTAAAGAACACTTCTCTTATAATATTTTCTTGACCGAGTCGATTACTCTATGGAATCCAAGTTTAAATTTATTCCCCACAATCTCAAATTTATTTCCAAATTCTATTTCTATGACCCATTAGTGCTTTGCAGAAGAGATTCACGAAGTCAATTTTTCTCTTCTTTTGTGAGTATCCAATTTAAATTTCTTCTTTCAACTGCCTGGACGATTGATTTTTTTTTTTCTCACAATTTGTGTTTATTGCCCCGCTGATTTTTGGATTTTCTAACCAGAGTCGAAAAGTAAGAAGCTTCGACATTAACACGGTTCTGTTTTCGAACGAGTAGTAACTTTACCAATTTGCTTCAGTTCTACAAATTTAATTCAATGTGTGTATATATATACATATCTATGACATATATATACATACGCTGCTTGTTTCTTTTATTTTTTTAATATATTTTTTTTTATTCCCTAATTCATATTTTCCCTTAATTCTTTCGGCAGAATTTTTCAAGGGATTATACCGCCACGGAGAGCTATTTCTTGGAATCTCAAATTCTCTGGAGTAAAATAAAATTAGTCATAAATTCAATATATATTTTTTTCTCAAATATTTGAATTGTTAAACCAATGTTATCTAATGTCCCCTTGATTTGATTTGATTTTTTTATCGTTAGGATGGTAATCTTTATTGGTGGCCGCACTTCTTCTGGGAAAGAAAGTTTGACTATTCGAGATGATAAGGATCAACCAATAGAAAAAAGTATGGTTTTGACTGTAGGAATATCTTTAATTGGCAGATACTCGAAAAGGTGGACGACACTAAGAAATTCTCTTCACTTGGACGAATGGTCCCGAGAATATACGGAATCTCCAAATAAGGCTCAAAAACATTTAATCTTGCTATCCGCTCATCATAAACCATCGAGTGACATTATTCCTTTCCCATTTTTGGGCCGTCAACACATTGGTGATAAGATGAAGTGGGGCGATGATCCCTTTGAAGTGCCTGGAGAATTTCGATATTTTAGGGGGTATTGGGAGTGGACCGAAGATGTCTTGAGTCGATGCAAGACTGCGCTACATGTGGCTATAATTTTTCATTCGGTGCACGCCTCTTTATACAAATATGATCACAATACAAACATTATGAAGGCTTTTTGTGAGGCATGCTGTCCTCAAACCAATACTTTACTATCATCCTCTGGCGAATTATCCATATTATTATGGGACCTTCACTCTATTGTCGGTCTTCCCATCTTGAGCATCCTTTATGATGAGGTAATCACTAGTGAAGTGGAGATAAACGGTGTAGATGAAAATGGAGAACCATATGTACCCCGATCCTGCAAGTACTTGTTCCACGCATTTCATTTACTTCAAGCAAGTGGCAAAGGTGACAATCATTCCCAAGTTTCAATTGAGAGATGGATCCAATTTTGGTCTAAGAAAGTGAAGAAATACGAGCCAACCCCTCCGCGAAAAGAGAAGAAAAGTGTTCATCCTAAATCCACTTGACGATTTTAAAGATCATAAGACATGGTCTCCTTTGGAAGAAGGCGTATTCTCGAAGCTCAAACTTAGAGGCAATATGAAAGATGAGACATATTTGGCAGCATACTTAGCGTGTTGGCTTTGTACCTTTGTCCTTCCCACCGATAACATTAACTCGATACGCCCAAGTACTTTTAAGATGGCTAGTCTTATGGCGAGTGGTCGTCAAGTGAGCCTTTCAATTCCAGTATTAGCGGCTATCTACAAAGGTCTTAACACCAATTCAAAATCTTCAAAACCTTGCCCAAATTTTCCATTTCCAGTCCATTTTGTTTATGGTTGGCTTGCACAGTACACATTCTGAAAGTTACCAACCACTGCGTGGTCCTAGTATGGTATTATATTATGGTGAAGGAGGCTCAAAATACTATAAACCTTTAGGAGCTCGTAGAAAAAATCATAAGGGAGACTATATTACTTGGACTTGTAACATTGACCCAAAAATCGTGGATTGCCTGTAAGTTGATAACATTAATGTCTCTGAGTCCCAACAGAATTACTTTATTAGCATTCTTTCGAGTTATCTTACTTTGAGACGAGGAGAAAAGTTTATTGTTGAACCGTACAGTCCTCATCGATTCAGCCGTTTGGATACCTTCAAGAAGTCCCAGGTATTCTCAAGCATGATATTCGCGAGGCTTCTTTGGAGGAAGGGCTGCACTATTGGCGAATTAGCACTTTATCTAAGTCTAGAACAACGGCGAGGTTCCTGGCACACCTTCTGGTGTGAAGAGGTTATATTCAAAAGATTACGACAATGGTGGGCTAAAGCTCATGCATGATATCTTGAAGAAAATATTGAGCATTTAGCTACTATGAAATTGAGCGAGGCTTCTCCTAAAGGTAAAGAGCATTCCAAGGAACATATCAAAGGTAATCTGATTTCTACACATAGTTTATGATAAAGTTAAAACTTTTATGCATAAAGTTTCTAATATGTAGGAATGTTCATTGCAGAGAATTCGATACATAGCTCTGACTCTCCAGTTGATGAAGGCCTCCAAAAGAAGTTTGATGTTTCCACACAAATAAAAAGAAAGATTGTTCCCATTTATTTGGAAGAAAGTCGTAGCAACAACTTCGACCGTAAATGGAAGAGGCAAAAGAAAGTTTCGAAATCATTGGAGCAAGAATATGTGGATATTTCCAAAGATCCTTCAGATGATAAACCTTCATTGGAAGACTTTGCTGAAGAGGTATTTATTTATTGGTTCCTCCATTATTACTTCGTATTTCATTTTCTTAGCTTGCACTTATTACTTACTTTTAGCAGATAGAAGAGAATTCTCCAGTTGGTGATGATGTCCAATCTCGAGGTGCCACAGAACTGGTTGTCGATTCCACTTTGCAAGAGAAGGTCCCACAAGGTAAAACACCTACTTATGCAGCTTGCTCGGTCTTTGTGGTAAAAAGTTCATACTTGAGCACAAAACGAGATTTTTGAATACATTGTGGAGTGGGCTTAGTCAAAAGATAGCGAAAACCTCGCTTGACTCAATTTCTTCCATCAAACACGAGGTTTATGTTGTGTTGGAGACGATGAGAATTTTTTAGGATGTTGACATTTCCCATGTGGAAACACAGCTAGCTTCGTTTTTTGAGATGGCTGTCGCTTATGATACTGCGAGATCGACATCTAGTGAAAACTCATCTAAGGAATTGCTTGCTCAACAACTTTCTGAAGCCCAAGGTCGTCTACGTGAGGCTAAAACTAAAGAAGATAAGGAGGCTGACCACATTAATTCTACAAAGGAAGATAGGGAGAAGAAGAAAAGACTGCTTTCATCCTTGAAGCGCCAAGAAAAGTTGCTCAAAGTTGCTCAAGTCGACGTTCTTAAGATTGAAGAAAGAAATTGCAAAGTTAAATGATACATCTCCCTTGGTTGACAAAGTGAAAGAAAATTTAGAGACTTCGCGTATGCGACTGGAAGCTGCTCAAGAGGAATTGGAGAATTTGAAGCCCTTTGCTTGAATTTTTTTTTTTTTGTAGTTATTTTCTTTGTTTCTTGCTTTCTTTATTTTGTGAAGAACAATACTTCTTTCGAGATTAATAATAGAAGATGTTATTTTTTTTATCTTTCCATTTATTTCTCTATCTTGTAGTCCATAGTAGCAAGAAACGAAGAATGATCGCAACTAAAACATATATATTTTATTTTTAACGTACGACTGAACTTAGAAAATAATAGTCTAAGCTACCTATGTATCCCAAAAGGAATCAAGTCATCACATAGTTCAAAAGGAGATTTTTTTTCAATGTAGGACTGTTCACAGTTTATACTCATGCGGGTCAGGAGTATTCGTTTCTTAACCACCTCGAACTAGGTGGGGATTAAAATTTAACCACATCAATGCCATTAGTGGAGTAAGTTATCATTTTAACCACATGAATTACTATTGGTGGAGTAAGTTATCATTTTAACCACATGAATTACTACTGGTGGAGTAAGTTATCATTTTAACCATATGAATTACTATTGGTGGAGTAAGTTAGCAGTTTAACCACTTGCACTACCATAGGTGGGTACCATTCACAGTTTATACTCGTGCGGGTCAGGAGTAACATGGAGTTTAGGCTCGTGCGTCATGGAGCTTTCTTCTAACATCAAGGGTAATACTTCTTTAAGAATTTCCCATTTATTGGGCCAACTCTTAAACCATCTTCAACTACTAACTTGTATGCTCCATTTGTGTAGACTTCTGTAACGACGTAAGGACCATCCCACTTTGATGTGAATTTATTATTTGTCTTGTGAGTGATGATGATAGGCCTTCTTACTGCCAGCACCAAATCACCAAGTTGAAAAAAACGTGAGCGAACCTTTTTATTGAATGCTTTTGAAATGCAAGCTTGATAACACTCGAGTTTTTGCTGAGCTTCTAGTATTTTCTCGTCGAGGGCCTCTAACTCTTCAAGACGCAAATGAGCATTTTCTTCATTGGTAAGTCCTTCTTGTATAGCAATCCTTAGTGATGGAATTTGTTGTTCAAGAGGGAGGATTGCTTCCACTCCATAGACCAACGAGTAAAGGGTTTCTTGAGTTGGCGTTCGATAGGTGGTTCTATATGCCCACAAAGCTTCTCAGATTCTTTCATGCCAGTCCCTCTTCGCCTTGGCCACCACTTTCTTCAACAAATTACACAATTTCTTGTTGAATGCATCAGCAAGGCCATTGGCAGGAGCGTAGTACATGGAGGAATTTCTTTGTTTGAAGATAAACTTCTGGCATAATTTGTCGATCAAACCATTGCAAAAAGGCTTTCCATTATCATTGATAATATATCGAGGTACTCCATAGCGTTAGATTATGTGGGTGCGAATAAAATCAGCAACATTTTCTTTCTTCACTTCTTTGAGAGGTATTGTTTCCTCCCACTTCGAGAAGTAATCAGTAGCAGCTAAGATGTATAGATGTCCCCGAGAAAATTTTGTCATTGGTCCAACAACGTCTAATCCCCAAGCATCAAAAGGCCATGAATCAACAGTTGGATGTAACGGCTCAGGCATTTGGTGAATGAAGTTTGAGTGAAACTGACAAGCTTGATACCTTTGAGCATAATCCATACAGTCTTTAACCATTGTGCGTCAATAGTAAACCGTTCTTTTAATTCGAAAATGTAACTTTGGACCAGACTGGTGAGCACTGCAAACTCCAGAATGAGCTTCTTCCATGGCTTGCATAGCTTCATCATCATTTAGACATCGCAAGAAAACTCCATCAAATGAACGCCTATAGAGTGTACCTTTGTAATAAATGAAGCGAACCGCACATCGTCTAATATCAATTCTCCTTCGTAGGTCATTGGGCAACTTCTCATATTCCCAGTAATCTACGAGTGGTTGTCGCCAGTCTTCTTTTTTAACTTCATAAACTTCTATGGCATAGTTCTCTTCTTTGTTCTCCTCATCTTCAACGAAAATTGGAGGCATGACCCAACTTTGACATACTGGAACATGGGTTTCTTTTTCTGGCATAGCTATGGTGGAAGCAAGCTTAGCTAGAGCGTCAACTTGTCCATTTTCTCTTCTCGGCACATTTTCGATTGTAGCCTGTCCAAGCCATCCAATCAGTTTCTTGGCATACTTGACATATGGAAGTAAATCAGGTTTCTTGACTTCGTAATCTCCAAGTATTTGGTTGATCACTAATTTAAAGTCGCCATAAACTTCAAGATGCAATCGCTTTGTCTCGACAGCTATCTCCAAACCAAGTATAAGAGCCTGATATTCAGTAACATTGTTTGAGCAGTTTTGGATCAAAGTAAATGAGTATGGAAATACTTCCTCTTCAGGTGTTAAAAATACGTCTCCAGCCCCAGCTCCTCCTCTATGGGCAGCTCCATCAAAGTACATCTTCCATGGGGGAATAACTTCGACCACGAGTGCGTCTTCGTCTGGTAGATCGTTAGTCAATTCCCACTCAGCAGGGATGGGATGATCAGCTAAGACTTGTTCTTTTATGGCCTTTTGAGAAAATATATGAGATCAAATTGTTGCAATTGGAGATACCATCGTGCAAGTCTATCAGATAGCACCGGCCTCGACATTACAAACTTCAATGGATTCGCTCTTGAGACAAGACGAATAGTATGGGATTGGAAGTAATGCTTCACCTTTTGTATTGCGAAGATGAGTGCCAATCATAATTTCTCAATTGGGGAGTACTTCAATTCGTTTGGCTTCATTGTTCGATTTAAGTAATACAATGCATCTTCCTTCCCAACGTCATTTTCTTGAGCTAGTAAGGCTCCCACAGAGCATTCTTGAGCAGCGATGTATAAAATCAAAGGGCGTCCTGGTATTGGAGTAACCAACACTGGAGGTTTCATTAAGTAGGATTTTATACGTTCAAATGCATTATTGCAGGCTTCGTCCCATTTGAATGGAATATCTTTCTTCATGAGATGGCTAAACGGTTGACATCCCCCAGCTAAATTTGAGATGAACCTTCAGAGGTATGCCAATCTACCTTATAGGCTTTTGAGCTCATGTATATTGCGTGGCACGGGCATCTTCATGATTGCATCTATCTTAGCTTGCTCAATTTCTATCCCTTTCTGGTGGACAATGAAGCCAAGAAACTTTCCAGACGTTACGCCAAATGCGCATTTCATGGGATTCATCTTTAATTGATACTTGCGCAGTCTTTCAAATACCTTCCTTAACTCATGAATATGATCTTTTCTCTTCCTCGACTTCATTGCCGAGTCATCTACATAACACTCGACGTTTTTGTGGAGCATGTAATCAAAAATCTTTTGTATCGCCCTTTGATAGGTCACACCAGCATTTTTTAATCCAAACGGCATCACCTTGTAGCTATATATTCCCTTTGGAGTTCGAAATGCGGTCAACTCTTCTTCTCTTGGATCCATACGGATTTGATTGTATCCAGACGATTCATCCATAAAAGATAAGGCTTCATGTCCAGTCGTAGCCTCAATCATAAGCTCTGGAATAGGTAGAGGAAAATCATCCTTTGGACACGCGGCATTGAGGTCTCTAAAGTCAACACAAACTCGAATCTGACCATTTTTCTTTCTCACAGGCACGATGTTGGATATCCAAGTAGGATATTTGACTTCTCGAATGAATCCTGCTTCGATAAGTTTGTTTACTTCAGCTTTGATCAATGGAACCAACTCTGGGCGAAATCTACGTCGAGCTTATTTGATAGGACGAACTCCATTCTTCACAGACAAATTATGAACGACCACTTTTGGATTTAAACCAGACATTTCTTTATAGGACCAAGCAAACACGTCTCGGAATTCATGCAATAACTTGACATATGCTTCTTCTTCGTCGACTTTTAGTAAAGCACTTATGAAAATTGGCCCAAGATCGTTAACATCTCCTAGATTGACCTCTTTCAATTCATCAACAGTGGATCTAACACCCCTCTTCATGTTCGGGAGGAGCATCCTCAACGTCTTGTTCCTCGACAACATCTTCTTCATGTAAGGTAATATGATATGAAGATGCAACACTCTCTCTATCATCCTCGCCATTGCATCGAGTTCTTGTAAAAATTATAGTCTCCCACTTACCTTTCAGGATTTCACCACATGATACAATCAAATTATCACGTCTTTTCATACGAGTTAGGATTGAACTTTGTAGCCTCTTGAAGGCGGATGGTTCCTCAATTTTCTTGGAGAATTTTTACGAGTTGGAAACTCCCAATCTTCGATGATCGAACTTTCGGATCAAAGATTTACCTTGAGGGCCAATTCTATCAAAGATAGATGCTTGATTGCCAAGTCTATCAAAGATATATGTTTGAGGGCCAAGTCTATCAAAGATAGATACTCTCGTTGGTTTCTTACAATCTCGATCAACATTTATTGAAAGATACGTTTCTTCAGTAATGTGGTTGCCGCTAACTCTCTTTATAGCAATGTGAACTAGTTTTGGTGGTTTGAATCCAAGACCAACACGAGAATTTGGGATTGAATTTCTTTTAGGAGGGAATTTTCCTAAGAAAGAGTCTTCTTGAGGGTTATACCCTGCTTTGACTAAGAGTTCAAAAGCTTTTGGACCAAACTTTTTTCCACTTTCTTGTGAAAATAATGTTCCATGTTCTACTTCAGCTCCTTGAGAAGGACGAACGAACCCTTTAAGCCGCGGACGGGGTGGTTTCTTTCCATCAAGCTTTGTTAGTGGCAATGTAAGTTCTTCAAGTGTCTCGATTTCGATCGAAGGAACTTTGTTTTTCAATTTGATCTCATTGCAATATGGTTTGACAATGTCTTTTGTCTCGTCCTTGCTCTTAACTTTCAAATGATCGTGTTGCTTTGGTTTTCAGGTTTATTCTTCTCAACATTTGTGTTTTCCAAATAGTATTTTGCATCAGCAAAGTGTGATTCGACTTCAGTAAATGGCTTCTCTTTGCCTAATACCTTCTTCACCACTCTTCTCTTTTGACAAACATAATTCATCAGAAGAGATTTATTTTGCTTGAGTTGCATTGCATGACACGGCATTTGCATTTGCATTGTCTTATTCCAATGAGATTTTGCCTTCACAAACTAATTGCATGATTTTATCCTTGAAGACAAAACAATCATGGATAGAATGCCCGACAAGGCGGTGATATTTCCAATATTTTGGATCATCAGAACGCCCAGACTCTTTGGGCCTCTTCATCTAGGGCAACTCGATAAGGTTTGATTCGAACATATCATTCAATATATCAGGGACATCAGAATCGAGAAACGGATATTTCTTGGATTGCATCTCCTTGAGAGTCGACTTTCTTTGCTCCCTTGCTTGGGGTACATTATTCTTAACACCATTATTTTCAATATTCTTATCATTTGCTTTGCCTAGTACCTTAAGAGGCGCAACATTTACTGCCAACGATTCTTTATTTGGAGATTTTGGGAAAGGTTTTCCCCCTCTTTTGGCCTCAGGCTTGTCTTTGAATTTACGAGGATCTTGAATAGGTGGTCCATCAGCTCCACTTGCATTCATGCTTAACTCCATATCATGGGCTCGAGTGGCTAACTTCTCCAATGATCTTGGTTGAATTCCTTGAAGGATGTAACGAAGACCCCGGTGCATTCCTTGAATACACATCTCAATTGCTAAAGATTCGGAAAGTCGATCTTTGCAGTTTAGACTCAAATTCCTCCAACGATTGATATAGTCAATAACAACTTCTTCATTCCATTGTCGGGTGTTTGTAAGTTCAATCATGCTGACTGTCCTTCGAGTACTATAAACGCGGTTAAGGAACTCTTGCTCAAGTTGGTCCCAACTATCAATGGAACACGCCTCCAAGTCAGTGTACCATTCAAATGCATTCACTTTGAGTGATCGAAACAAATTCCTTCACATGATAATCTCCATAGGTTCCAGCATTATTACATGTTTCAATGAAATGAGCCACATGTTGTTTCGGGTTGCCCTTGCCATCAAATTGTTGGAACTTTGGAGGTTGGTAGCCAATTGGCATATTCATTCTATCAATCCTTTGAGTATAAGGTTTGGTATAAGCGAGAGATGATTTGAGGCCTCCCTCTAACTTGAAGTTGATGGTTCCCATAATGAATTCCTTCAGTTGATCTACAGGGATCATGTCATCGGATGAAATTTGAAGTTCTTTAGACTTACCCTTTGAATTTGATTTTTTTATGGGCATCTCGTCTTCTTCAGACTCCTCGAATTGTTCATCCTTCACAGTTGAGTACTGCTTCGTTGATGTATCACCATCTTCGAGCTTCACGGGTTGTTTTCCCATCACATGACTTCCCTCAATATGGTTTCCTTGGCTCAACAACTTCTCAATCTTTGCATCTTGATCTTGGGCATGTTTAGCGAGAGACTCCATTGCCTTAGTCAAGCCCAAAAGTTGCTCCTCTATGGTTGTAGTGCTTGTTGTCATAGCAGGCGCCTTATTTGAAGGTGAAGATTCAGTGCTAGATGAATTACCATCTTCGTTGGAACCTTCAAAATGTGCAGCATGTGATGGACTTCTTTGATCGTCATCTTCCATTTCTTGTCCGACCATCTTGGCCCTTGGATCATCCATCAACTCATTTAGAGTTCGATACTTCTTTGGGGGCATTGATTTGTTTTAGAGAAAAGAGATGAGAGGTAGAGATTGTCCCACTGAGCGTGCCAAAAATTTGTAACAAATAAAATTTCAAGTTTAAAAATATATTAAACCAGAAATAATTGTACAAACTAAAAGTTTAATGATTTAGTTGGTACAATCCTTATAATTCCTCTGATTTTAATCTCCTAGTAATAATATTGAAAAAGGTTCATTTGATCTTCTCCAAAATAATTCCAGCTTTTGAATAATGTTAATCCAAGAGCAATTGCGCTTAATCTTGGATCAAACGTGAAATGATTTAGATCTCCTTGACGAACGTCTTGAACTCCATCTTGGATACTTTGGTATTTTAAGGGATTTGATCTTCTTAGAAGCATCGTGAATTTCCAATAACGTTAATTTAAGAGCTAAGTAGCTTAATCTCAAATTAAACGTTGGATTTGAACTTCTTGATTTTGAATATTGCGAAGAACACCTTTGAATATTGCGAAGAACACCTTGGTTTTGAAGAACGCCTTGATTTTGAAGAATGCCTTGAGAGAATTTGCTTCTTTTCTCCTTGAACTTCTTCGTGCTTTTTGAATTATGATTTTCTTCTTAGAGATGACCCTATTTATAGGTGGGTTTTGAGAAATATTGTTACATTCTCCATATGACGTGGCGCAATTTGATTGGTTCTTCACATCTTGGATGACAAGAAATTTATTTTCTTTTATTCTCTTGCTCCTTTAAAAGATATGACATGCAAATATTGCATTGTGTAGAATATTCCAAGAAAATCTTGCATTGCTTAATAATTTCCTACACAAACTTGCCTTGTGTATGGAGATTTAAGTTTATTTGCAAGATTTTTATAATTAATTAAATTTTATTTTAATAAATAAATTAAATAATCAATTAATTAATTACTATTTTAGGAATTAAATTTGATATAATCCCTAAATATTAATAATTAATATTTAATATATCTTGTACTTAATTGCTCTAAATTTATCCGCCAACAAGGATTAAAATGAAATTAGAAGCTTTATTGTGCTGATGACTCTACCTCTTTATTGCTGTTTTTTTTTTTTTTTTGTAGAGTAGATTAACATCATGTCTCTCTAACTGGTCAAGATTCCATCCTCTTTAACCCCTGTTGTTCTGAACAATAATTGTAGATTGTATATTAGAATATAAAGAATTCAAGGAAACTATATTGGTACAGTCAGAAGTGCCTGTGTTATAAGGAGTCTATAATGGTTGCAGTTGCTACCCTCTCCCTTGTTCGGGTGAATATTTTTTCTAGTTTTGAGCCCAATATATTTTAAAGGGGAGTTCATTTGTTATAGTTCATGTGTTTGATGGAGTGTTTGACAATCAACTGACAACTGCCTTGAGAAAATTTCCATTTGATAGACATCTTTCAATGCAGAATGTGAGAGAAATTGTATCAAAAGTTGATGGTTATCAGCCACACTTGATTGCTCTTGAGCAAGCTTATCGGCTGCTTATCGATGGCTCGTTGAATTATTTCAGAGGCTCTGTTGGAGCTTTTGTAGATGCTGCAAGTATTTTTATCAGGAGCCGTTTTTTTCCACTTATATGTTATAATCTAGGAGTTTGTTCAGGTCCATTTTGTCTTAAAAGAACTTGTAAGGAAGTCAATGGCGGAGTTTCAGGTGAGTTTGAGAGTTCTTACTAGTTGTAGCAAAATTGCATTTTTAAGTCCCACATGATTTGACCCCTAGCACTTTTGGTCCCATAGGGCTTGTCTCAGTTTTGCTTGGGTCCAAAATTTGGCGGATAGAGGCTATATTTAATGCAAAAATATTGGGACCGAAGTGTAATCTACTTTTCACAATGAGCACTGATTTGGCTATCTTGTCTTTCACAAAGGGAGTTTGTTGTTGGGGCTATTTCTGTTATTGTTGCGAATACAAATGTTCTTGTCATAGTAATTGAGGTACCACAAAGTTTCCCGGATGTTTTCGCTAATTCTAAGGGTTTGCTACCTCCTTCATACATAATAAGAGAAGAAGAGTTGTTATATGCTTAGAGGAGAATATAGTCATTGATTTATTACTGAATTTTCTCCAACAGTCGAGTAATTGATCTGATCAGATGTTGGAGAATATAATCATTGATTTATTACTGAATTTTTTTGTATACCTCCACAATGATCTTATAAGCTTTAGTTCTAAGTGAGTGAGCATATGATTCTTATAAGATTTATAATATAAGATAATCTTTTTTTATTTTTCCTTTTTTGAGGAATATTACATTAAATTTGACCATCTTTTGAAGTGTGTTGTTTTTTTCTAATTATTGAACTTTTTCATATCTGTTGAGTTGATGCCTGAAGATTCAGAAATAGTAGGAATAGTGCATGGATGATTGTACAAAACTAGAACACATAATTAAATTAAAAAAAAGGGATGGAGATGATTTTTATTTGAGTGAAAGACAAGTAATAAGAAATAAAAAAATAACTGCCAAAATCCACGACCAATAGGATTAGTGTACTCATAAAGTAAAGTAAATCCAAGAGTAAATCCAACAGGATAGCAAAACAATGACAATCCACATTCAAATATAAAAAACATCAAAATAAAAGTTTATTGTTCAGTATTCTAAAATTCATTCTTCAGATTACAAAACGGTTGAATCAGTGGGCTTTGGGGGCATATCACGGTCAATGTCTTTTGAATGTTCTGTTTACTCGACTGTGCATTCAATCGACAGTCTGGCACCACTTTTCTTAAACTCATTTTCCAAAACAAATTTCACTTTTATATGAGGTGTACACTTGCCGATGTCCGTGTATAATTTAACAAAATTCTTGTAGTCGTTGTCATTATCTATCTGTATAAGATCGCTATCTGTGCATTCAAGATTCCGTTTTTTCTGGTGGAACTCCCTTAACAGTGGCAACATAGAACTCCTCGTGGATTTTTTCCCGATATCTCAGGGAAAAGGCCTGAGATGTTGTGTAGGCCAAATTTAGCTCTGATGAGTCCTCGGTGAACAAATAAACTTGGGTTTCTTCTTCCTCTATTAGTAGTTCCACAACATATCTATCAGCAAAAAATGCAACATAGTTAATAAGCCTCTTTATGAATACGAATTTGTTCATAAAATTAATAACCCGCAAAACGTGACATAAGGGTAATAGTATAATACTCGCGTTCTGCTTTATTTTCTTTGCTTGTGTGAAGCTTTACAGCCAGTCTTGTATGTAGTTCCACATACTCTTCCTACAATGAGAAAACAATTGCAATCAAATATATAAGCTTCAAGCACAATGTTAAATCTTAACTATATTGGTACCTCGGTCAACACACGATCAACAACTAAAGGATGTAGCAACTCATATAAGCAACACAGTCAATCACCTGTAATATAAAACTAATATCAGTACTCATTAATATAACCCGAATTAAACTGGATATTTACTAGCATTCGGTTTTTGTAATCAACTTACACTGCCGTGAATCCAGGATTATTTGTTTAAGCTGTAAATTTGCGAGCTATTAGATGTCCAATCACCAAAGTCCACAACTAGTTTTCTGTACAAAATCAATCCACACATATTAATAGTTATGATAAATTTGATTATGTTTTAGTATGTAACTGATTTGTTGAGGAAATATACTCATTTCTAAAATGTGGATTGAATATGTAATTTGCCACCATTTTGTCAGTGGGAAGGCATTCGCAAAGTATCTCAAAACAGTCAATTCTTTGATTATTCGTCTCCTCCTTTTCAAAATCTAGGACCCTTTCATCTTTCGAATGCATCGTGGTACAAATGTTGAAGGCATTGTTGCTGATTTTGTTTCACTGACTTGTTTCCTTTTTTTCCCCAGCTTTTGACCTTCATTAACTTTTTCCACAAATTGATGTTTCAAGTTTGACCTGTCGTCTCTTAACTTTTTCAATCTTCAGTAATGACACCCAAATTAACAATATTTCCATAATTCAACAAGCAGTTCTCCTGGTTCTCCAAATTTGTCAGTCTTTTGTTCGTGAGAACAATTTTTCCATCACTCAATAACTCAATCAATTGTGTCTCCATTTCAGTCATTCTCTGATTCAATAATGCATTTTGTTTGAGTACGTATTTCAGCTGTCTACTTAGAATGCATTACCGAGTATTCTTCCTCTATTGAGTTTGAGCTTCCAATACCAATATATTGATTGGGTTCACCACACATATTTTTTGCGAATTTGAATTATTCACAAAATTATCACTTGGTTTGATTTCAAAATGTCGCATATTTGCACCTCCATGCCATGACTGAATTAGTAGAACGAATTGTTGGTTAAATGAACATTGTAATATATTACAACTAATACTAAATGATATATGTTTCATTTATAATTACTCACCAAATTGTTCCAATGACCTCCTTTTTTTGAGTAAAATCTCATTATATTCACGACCTCATCTTGATGCCATTGTATTATGTGTGGACAATTTGAATATCGAATTTTTCCATATTTAGGGTAATTGTCTACTAGTTTAGAGAGGAATACAATCTGCACATTTTCGTGAATGTGATATTAAAATCAACTCAGTGATTAATATAATATAAATATTTAAAATTCAAGAGATTGTATATGAAATTACCCTCAACAGTAACATGCAACCTGCGACATATGAGTTGTTGTTTGCCTTGTATTTAGTAACTCCATCTACAATACCGTCCAACACCACCGCAGCCCAGTTGTAATTGTGAATTTGATTCAAATCGACAAGCAAATCCAATTTCTCCATGTCAAGTTTGTTTCCATATCGTGGGAACAATATCGTAGCAAATAAAAACATCATATAAAAGACCTTGAACTCTGGCCCGCATGTATCACATCTTTTCATTTTGTCTACTAAACCTGGCAATTCCATAGTCATTCCGTTGTGTGCAAACAATATACCATACATAGTAATCCATCTCGGGGAACTTTCAGATTTTGGTAGCAAAAAACCATTCGATGGTATCCCAAATGCACATTTGATCGTTTCCAACGTTATTGGCACTCTCTTACCATGTAAATTCATAATCTTGTGTAGTGGGTCAAAACAATCAATCAACCATGATAGTATGTCGTTGTCCATATTCTTTATCCCGACTTTTGTCATTGATCCGAATCCCATAGATTGTATTGCTATTTTTTGTTATGTGCTTAGTAATTGATTAACCTCGAAAAGTCTTGGGATTTTGTTATGTGCTTAGTAATTGATTAACCTCGAAAAGTCTTGGGAAAGAGGTCCGATGATCCAGTTTTGATCCCTGTGCACGCCAAAGTTGTCAAATAATTAATTTTTTGTTGGCATGAAGATTATAACAAAGCAATATTATATTAATTAGAATTATTGATATAATCAATAGTAGATTATTGCATGGATGATTGTAATACCAACCTTTTCGGTAAAACCGTATTTACTCTCGCTAGATTTATCCCACGATTGCTTAGTATGGCTTATATTAGCTGGAACTGACTGATTCTTTACGTGTAAACTGAAAACAAAATTCATTAATCGTTGGAGTATAATTAATTACCACACTTTCAAAATTAAAAGATACAATTTTTTTAATCTAAGATATAATAGCATTTTAATATTATACTCACCATTTTGTCATGGAGTTTGGACTCAAAGTTCGTTCAATTGAACCTACTATTCTTGATTGTGGGTTCCCAAGTCGAAAATTCGTAGTCGGAGACATGGTAAACAATGTTTTCATAGATGGTATTGGGGAAAGAGTTGGTTTAACATCAAGTTTAGGTTTTGCATGCTTCTCTTCCATATTTTTCTCACTCGGTGCTCGTTTGAGACCTCCACGTGTCTTCTTAACAGCGGAATTCCTACAAAGTTATTGAAAATTTAATTACATAAATATAGAGGGTGATTAGTGTAGTTACATTGAAGTTTAGGGTAGTTTGAGTAATTCTTCAAACAAAAAATTATATTTATTGTGATACTACTACTAGTATGGCAATGGACTGGAAAAAGATGAGTTGTTAATACATCTTCTGCCATTAGTTACCGCTATAAAATCTTATTAATTAAGAATTGTTTTATATTAACTCATATGTATAAGAAATCTACAAATTAAGCAAACATATCAATCCAAAAGCGCTAAGAAATATTTTCACAAAACATCTCTAAATTATTGATCAATAAAATAACGCAGTAATAAGAAAACTTAGAAGATGTGGCTGCCCATACCTGATTTCAGTTGGATTTTTTTTTTGTCTTCCATACCTCCAAACAAATTGCTCTTTATTGACAAGGAATTCAACTCTTTGGAATTCAACAAAAGAACGTGGATTTTTTTTTTGTATCCTCTTGTTGTTTAACACGAACGTGAATGTATATGTGGATTTTTCGTAATTTTTTAATAGACTGTGCAATAAAGAGTACCAAATTTAAGAGTCCTATTAATTAAGAGTTGTACTTAGTGTAAGATTTTACTGCATTTTATAATTAATAATGCTCTTATTAGGTTATCTTATTCCTTGTTATATTAGGATAAATCACCAAATTCTTATTTACCCAAAATTTGATTCGGGGCCAAACATTGACGTAGACCCAGCTAATAGACTAAGCCTCAATTAACAATCAAATGAAACAAAAAAAAAATCCTTCAATTAAATTACACGTAGTAGAAAAAAGACTTCCATCGCCTTATATGATGACATTACCTTCTGAAACATAGATTAAAATTTTCATCTTTTCCTTCAATTAAAATAATGTTTCCAAAGTTCAAGTTTGAAATTTTAATTAGAGAAAATCACACATTACCTTCAGAAACATGGATCAAAATTTTCATCTTTTCCGTCGAAAAGTCTCGAAAAGTTTCAATATTTGACTGACCGAAACATACACTCGAATCGAAATGATGATCCATGTTCTGAACTTACAATCAAGATGAACCTAAATATGAAAGTAGTGTATGCTCGATTTTATAGCAATCTCCCACTCTATATTGTCTAACTAGAACCTATTATATATTTATGATTTTGTACTAAAGTTTTTGTTTTTCTATAATATAGTTCCTCCGTCCCATTTTTCTTTATTCCTTGGTACAGTTGACCAGTCAACTTGACTAAATTTATAAAAATTATAATAAATAAATTATTTAATATATTTTCACTAATAAGTTGATAATATCATATGACACCATATATATTAATATTACAAAAGTTTAATACACTACAAATGTGAATAATATAACTTGATAAGTCACCTAAAATATTCAAAAGTTTGACAGAGTACTGTAGCTATTGGAGTAAAAATAATGTGACGGATGGAATATATCTTATTATAATCATATATACTTTTAAGAAATTTCGTAATTTGAATTATAATTGATTGCAAAAATTAAGTTTTGCCGCTAAACTTACATCAAAGTTGCACTTTGTCTAAAAATATATGATTGATTAAGATAAAATTAACTAACTATGTGAATAATTTAAAATAAATAACGTATGTGATTGTGTAAATTAAATGTATTCCTTTCTCAGTTTATCTAATTTTTGGTTTGTAAATGCAATTTCTTTCAATTGCCAAAATATTAACTAATATGTTAACTCCTTGGTCATTTCATCCTGATTCGAAGTGTTTTTCCCTGCAGATTGTATTTGCAGATCCATGCAGGTGCACTTCGAATCCGTATTATACCAAAGAGATAATTCTTCATCTAATTTCATATTATTAGTTTTGAGGTACAATGTGTATTAATCTTATTTAGGTGGAGATACAATATTAGTCAATGAAGTCTAGTACGTGATGTGCTCTTAAAGTGTCATTCATAGCTCTTTGTGCTTGAGATTAGGATTGTTCTCTGACATTAAATTGGAATATGTTTTCATTCTTTTGGGGTTGTAGTATTTTGTTTCAAAACAGTGTCAGATGATTAGCACCGACTTCATGACACATCCTCTGAGTACATCTGGATGAATCCGTGACACCACCACATTGCGTGATGTCATGCAATTATCAGCATAAGTTTCCCTTATAGTTACTATTCCCCAAAGTTCTTCCAGACACACCTTCTAACATTAATAATTATTTTTTTCCGATTCTTCAGATTTAGCGTATATATTGAAGGGAGGTGAGTTGCTGATATGGAAGGAGATATGTTTCAATGCAAATAACTAGATGATGGTCACATTGAAAAAGAAATTAAACAGTAGACTCGTCAAGCTGCGAGAAGAATTCCTATTGTGAAGTGCTTGAGCCCAATTTTGAAAGTTTATTTTCTGAAGTAGAGAACGTTTTATCTACAAAGCCAAGGCTTACTCTTTAATCTAATTCTCCTTAAATTAGGTGGTTTTGTTATATTGTTCCTCAACTTGAATCTTTTGATTCTAATTTTTTCCATATTGTATCACTAAAAGTCTATTATTTCATCGGGAATGAATTAGGAAATTTGAATGCTCAGTCACTATATATATACATGTTAAATATTTGAATGCTCAGTCACTTTATATATACATGTTGAATACTGAAATTGATTGAGGACTCACTTTTTTTTAGTGGAACATCAAACACCTTTCTGTGTGGTACCCAAAGAAAATGATGAGGTGGATTGGTCCAAAAATCTTGAAATGATTCTATGCTAAATGAGTTCATGTGGGGAAAGAATGGTTAAAAGGTTAAGGGGTATAGTGCAATTTTATTTAATATTTTCATTTTGGGGAATCATGATTCTCGAACTCTAACTGTAGTAAATACAACTCATTTGACTCATTTTATAACAAAACTGCTACATAAGTTAAAGCATAATGAATTGAATGTATAAACAATTACAGTAGATCGATCACGCATGCAACAATTTCATTATTTCTACAAAGATTAATTTAACAAAAAATGGAGACAGAAATCCGATCAAATTCGACAAAACACAATATTTGAAATCGAGAAAAAGTAATATGTAAAGTCGAGAATAAGTATTAAATTAAATAAGTTAGTATCCCTAAACCCATCGATGCGAAAATTCTAATGTTAACTGCAAACAAAAATGTCTAACAATCATGGAAGCTTAGATAATAAAAAATAAAAAAAAAACAATATTTTTTTTATCAAAATGGACCATTTTAGCTTGCTTGAGTGTTATGGTGGTTATGAATTTCATTATTATCATCTTCTTCACTCTTGTTATTTTATTTGCTTGCTCAAAAATTGAGGTTGACCACCATTACCAATAATTTTATCAGAATTCTTTTTGCACATGTGCTTTATTTATGTCCTAGCTCCCTGAATAAATATAAAAAAATCAATCAATAAAAAATATTCATACATAAAGTTATATAAAATTTATCAATAGTAATTACATACCGACATGCACTACAACGTTGCCTCTTTGCACGAGGGGCTCCTCTAGACTTAATTTTTCCAGGATCCTGGACACCAACACGGCTATGCGAGGTAACTGGATCACGAAAGCCATGACAGGCCACATGTTGTTCATCTCTTTCTAATTATAGAGTCAGAAGCTACCTCTTTTGCTGCATCATTCAATTAACTTCAAAGACTTAGCTTTGGCATATTCAGACTGAGAACCTTGAAGGCAAAAAGCTATACTCTCTTTGTATAGCTGCATAAACCTCGTGCGTTGAGAATCTTTGAATGGAAATGCCAGTCCATAACTGAGTCGCAAATCAATGCCAATATCCACAGTCCATCTTTCGCGAATACATGGAGTAGGAATCTCAATTAGTTGCAAACATTTAAAAGCACAAAAAAGATGACAACAAGGCAACCCATCCTACTCTAACATTAAACAATCACATTCAAACTTCCCTTGGATCCAATCAATCTGCACAAAATTTCGTTTAGGAGCACTTACGCCATATTTGACAAATGTGAAACTAAACAAATAGTCTTCATGATTAGTTGATTCTTCAACCACAAGTCCTTGCGCCTCAAAAATTTCAATTTCTACAAGAAGAAATACACGTTTAGTGTATACAGATGCAACGTGCTTCTGAAGGTGTAGTAGTGTGGTTCGCATTAATGTTGAATTTCTTCTTTCTGATGATTGTTGGTCCATTACAAAATTATCACTCATTTTATCAAGAAGGTCCTGGAAATGCTTTAGAAACTCAGTGATTTTGAATGCAAATATACCCCCTTGTTCCTTTATACGAGAATTAAACGACTCGGCTCTTTGGGTGCTCCTCAGTAATCTCATAAAATGCCAGCGAAAGTGTGCCTCACTCCATTTTTCCCTTTTACCATAGGTTTCAACCACCCAAGGATGTTTTGATAGGCCGTACTCAGCAATCAGCTTTGACCATTTCACCTCAAATTCTTCAATAGATATATAGTTCTTAAGAAACTCTGCAAAACTTGATACAAATTTTGGCATTCGAGTTCTCTGCATACAATTCCTCTGTAAGTGCCAACTGCAAAGCCTATGTATAGAGTCTGGAAACTCCTTTTCTTTGGCATGATGTATTGCTGGATCTTGATTCGTCAAAATGGAGACTGGGTCTTCACCTCCCATAACTTCCCAAAACTTCTTCAACAACCATCTATACGATTCAACACTCTCATTGCACATTAAGGCAACTCCAAATACACAAGTTCTTCAATGGTTGTCTACGATAGGATGACCAAAGGAAATTGGTAAGTGTTCGTTTTGTAAGTACTGTCGAATTGAAGTACATCTCCGAAAAGTCTATATTGAGCTTTCGAAAATCCATCTGTCCAAAATAACCTAGTCAATGATCTATCATTGTCTTTGATCTTCATCCCTTCGAGTAGGGAAATTTCATTATTCACATCTCCATACTTAGTAAGTTCCATTCTCTGTTTAATTAAATAATTATATCCGTCCTTCCTAGTAAACGATAACTTTCCAAAACCCCCTTCCATATCTTGATTTGCAAATTCTCATTCTAGAATCCCTTAACCCACTCAACAAAGACTTTTCAGCGGGTGACATGTACCTGCACATACAATTTTCACAATGCAACCAACTTACACATCAAACTAGACAACGATATAAGTCATTTTAATAAAAACATAGTATCCTTAGCATATCTTATCCAGTGCATATTACACTTCAAACTATATGAAAACATAAATTTAAACTAGACAACTATATAACGATAGGCAACTTTATTAGAGTACAAAATGAAATAAATTCATGTTGGACTAAATATTGTATTTAAATATTAAACAATACCTATTACATCTCAAATAATGGGCAGTTGATGGAGTTTCTAATGGATGATTGTGTTCGGAGACAAAATTTGTGACCTTATAAAATCCATCAGGTATATCATGTGCTACGCGAAACAGAGTTGTACAACCACATCTAGTTTCTTCTTTGGATCTTCGTCGGGGTTCATGACCTTTTATAGGGGGTTTGCAAAATCCTTCCCGAGAACATACCAATTGCACATTCTTTACAATACCATGTTTAGTTTTTCTATGACACTTACGAACATCGAATCCTTTCTTTATAAAGTATTCTATATAAAATGTATGGGCCTCCACATAAGAATTAAATACCAATTTCAAGATTGACTCACTTTTTACGGGATCAAGGTTCGCGGTTTGATTTATCATCTCCAATGTTATTGAATTCATCTCTATTATTCTCATTGTCTGAAGAAACATCAGTGAAAGCATAACCTTCTTCGTTCTTACTATCATGTACAGTAAATCCAAAGTAGAATAAAAACTATTTTAATAAAATATCACTTCTCATAAAAGTGACACTAATCAACACACATGAAAAAACAATTATGCCTATGCAGTATGTTGGCATTCCAAGTACTCAACACTTCACAAGCCAAATTTTAAAATCAATAAAAATATAAACCTTCTATATAAGTGATTACCAACAAATAATTTTACAATAAATTCCATTAGACAATAATTTTACTTGCAAAAGTACATTATCAATGTACTGGATATAATAAAGTTAGTTTAATAACTATCAAGTTATGGATTAAAGAGGCCAAAGAGACATGAACCCCTGTTACATTTGTGAACCTTAGTGCATATGAAGTTTTTTGAGGATTAGAATTGATGGTATATAGATATAGATATGCTTTTAGTTTCAAACAATAACTCTGAGTTACGTATCTACTTGGCAAATTGGTTTTAGTATTCATAGTCTACGAGTCCCGAATTCATTGACTTATTTCCATGAATTTTAGTTTAATAGGCGAGGGGAAAAAATATTCTCGACATACTTCAATCTTCAAGGCAAATATATATATATATATATCTCAAATACTAATTCTACATACCTGCTTTGTGTTGTATCAATCGGTAGTGCAGAGGAAGTTGTGGTTGATGCAAAAACAATCAATCAATTTAGTGGTGGCGTCGAAGAGAAGGGTGGCGCATGGCGGCGGCGAAGAGGAGGGTGGTGTGGCGGCGGTAAATAGAAGAGAGGGATTAGGTCAATTTTGGGGATTAGATTGAGAAGTTGCAGGATTCTAATTTTTATAGTGTAAATGAGACATCGTTGTTTTTCTTGCTGAGTAAAAGAATAAATTGATTTTTATTCAGTAAAAGGATTTTGTATTTGAATAAAATAATCTAAATCTAAAAAAAAAATTAATAGGTTATGGGTTCTTTTAGTAAGATTACATTTTAAAATCATTACCTTTTAAGAAGGAAACAGGTAAAATTTATGCCACTTAGCAAAATTTTAAATGGGACCTTATAAAAACTAGCACAAACTAGAACTAACCACAGAAAAGCCCTTGAGACTAAATGTCTTACATGAGTTGAAAATCATAGTTAAGTTCATATTATAAGTTATTGGGCAATCATCGTCTCTTAAACTATCTTTTGAGTTTGAGTTAGGCCCAAACCAAGATGGGAGTTATCATCCATAAGATGGACATTTTCTTGATTTGAACTAGAATGGTCAAGACTTGATTTAGGTAGTAATGTCGAGACTTGAAAGAAGGGCAAAAAACGAAAATTTCATTTTCATTTTTTATGAGTGTTTCAGTTTCGTATTATTTCTAGTGGCGTTTAATATCATTTTATGTTGTTTATTGTTGTTTCATTAAGAATGTATTTCATTAAGGAGTTTGTCATCGTGTATTTCATTTTCATGTATTATTTAAATTTACAAATATTGGTCTAGCTTATTGTCGTTCCATTAAAAATTTATTTTATTAAAAGGTTTATTGTCGTTTATTTTATTTTATTTAAATTAATGGTAATTGGTGTATTTATTTAATTTAAAGTAATTGATAATTATACCTAAAAATATATATTTATTTAATAAAACCAATATATTATTTAAAAATTATAGCTAAATATATACAAATTAACTAACAATAATGTATTCGAAATTATTTATTAACGATAAACATTTATTTATAATAATTAGTGTATTTATTTAATAAAAACCAATTAATTAACTAAAAAATATACCTAAGAGTATACCAACTAATTGATGATAACATATGCATATTAAGATTTATTAGCAATAATTATTTATTAATAATAAATAGTGTATTAGTTTAATAAAAATTAAGCAATTAAAATTTTTAGCTAAAAAACAAATTAATTTACAATAATGTAATCATATCTTATCTTTTGACCCAAATCATGCAACTTTGACTCAATTCTCTTTTCTTAGAATTTTGAAATTTTTTATTGTTTTAAAAATGTAATTTGTTAAGTTTTAATTTAATTCATTTAACTTACATAAGCCAATGAATGTTAAGAAATAAGAACAGTTAATACATCATAAATTCGGCAATGTGTGGGTTTAATGTTTATATGGAAATAAATTTATTAGTGCAATATTTTCGGCAACGTATAGACAAATTAATCTAAAATACTGAAAGTTCAAAGGAATATTTATTCCAAATTAATCAATTTAAGATTGATCTTAATTGGTTCATTGTTTTCAATTCAAGTTTAAAAATTCCCATAAACCAGCCTTTAAGTTTGGAATTTCTAAAATCACTTCCCTGATAATCATCATAACGTAAATTTTTTTTTTCTTTATAAGGTAATCATCATAACTTAATTTAAGATTCAAACAACTATGCTAGCCTAAATTCATTCCCCGAAAATGTACATTGCTTAATTGTCTAGATACATAATCATGGAAATTGGCATTGACCAAGAAAAGCACCGTTTTTCTCTACTAATTCATTCCTACAGTTATGGAAGTTAATTAGCTAATTAATTTGAATTATTGCCATTGCTATATATATTCTTCATTTCTTCTTATCCAAACCATACATAACATGTACAATTAGTCATACATGGTTTATATATATATACTTCACTGTTTTACAAATGTACATATTATTTTTATTGTAATTTATATTCGATTTTTATGTAAAAGAACTTGCTAATTTTGTGTAAATATGATGAAATTCTAACTTTATATTTGTTTTGTGTTATTTGTAGGTTGATAAATGAAAACTATGAAATTGCAGGTCTAAAGTCTCCATTCCATGTCTCAAAAGCTTGTCTCCTACCGTTTTAATGTTTGTCTGTTTTTTATATTAATATTTCTAGGTTTAATATTGAGGTTTATTTAATTGTTTTATGTAAGAAAATTCACTCTAAATAAACCATATATCATGTAATGATAATGTTGTCATAAAAAGTATCATTTCATGTATCTTTAAATCTTTGACCAAATATTAACATTATTAACATAAATCAACTGAAAAGAAATATACTCATACATGTACATATTTATAGAAGTGGAATAATTATTGATTAATTGATATAAAAACCCTTTAATTACATAGAAAAAGTATAATTGGTCGATTTGTCAAATTTAATATTTTGTAAATTTTTATTATATTTTATGGAATATATGTGATTAATTATAATTTTCATCGTTAATTAGCTTAAACTAAAAGAGTTATAATGTTAATATATGGAAAAGCGTGTTTATATGTATATCTATGGATATATTTTTTTTTTACCATGTAATCAATTTAGTCAAAGGAATTAACTGAAATTGTTTTACACATGAAACCATGTTCTAGATAGCTAATTCAGGTTTAAACACCATATCCGATTCAAAGGTAATTTGTTCCAAAATCTCGATGAACTAAATTGCATTGGAGGAGATTGATCTCGCTCAAACATTTTGGAGAAAGATGCATGAAAATGGAGAATTGAAGATGGAAATGCAGCCAGCAAAAGAGGCTAGCTTTTCGTTTATTATAATTTTTATTATTCAATAACTTCTATTTTTTTGTGATTCAGTTAATCCAGTGAATTTCTTATTTTTTTCCATATATTTTTTCGTAGTTAGTTATTTCTGGATTAATTTATATGTTTTCTTCTAACATTATATTGTTTAATGATATTTTAGGTTTCTTACGTGTTTTTCAGTCTTTGATTCTCACTTTATGTTTTGTCAGGAGAGATTATATTCAATTTCCCACTTCATGTTTTGTCAGGAGATACCAAGATCATATTCAATTTCTCTAATCCAATATTTATATTCTCAATTTGTTCATTTTTCCTTCTTTTACATAATTTATGTTAGTTTACCTTTTTTTTTTATATGCACTGTACATGAGTTTGGTAGCCAACTTCATGTATCTATTGCTTTTAAATTATTTAAAACTATAATAAAATATTTTTAATGATATTTTTTTTCTAAGTCACTATGGTTTTTTACTTTCTTTTTTCTTACCATAATATCTTGAATTTTATTCATTTTACAGGGTCAATTTTCGTTTTATTTCCATTTTTTATTCCTTAAAGATATCAATAAATTTTCACATTTTTTTTTTAATCTTTTGGTATATATGTTTATACTAAATATATTTTTTTCCCTCTACACAATTCATCTAAACAAATCATAATTTCCTAAAATTTAGATTTTTTTATATTTTGAGAAAAAGAATTATTTGTTGGAATTTTTTTCTTACTAATTATAAAATATAGATGCCATATAGTTTTGTGTTTGACTCATTTTTACTATAATCATGCAAAACACTTCGAAGCTAAACAACCAAGCAAGTATAGTAGTTGTAAGCCTACAAATTGTCAGTTGAATTATTGCTAATTTTAATGTTCTTTTCACTACTAGAAAAACTGTTTTTAGCGACGGAATTTAGTGGCGGATGAGAATTCCGTCGTTAATTTTCACTAAATTAGCGACGGAATAGATATTCCGTCGCTAAATTCCGTCGCTATATAATTCCGTCGCCAATTCCGTCGCTAAATCTGACCAAAATAGCGACGGAGTGTACATCTATCGCTAAATTCCGTCGCTAAAAATTTCCGTCCCTAGATCCCTCGCTAATTCCATCACTACGGAATGGTCTAATAAAAAAAATAAAAAAATAAAATATTAATTCAGCGACGGAAATATATTTCCGTCGCTAAATTTTAAATATTTTTAAGTTAGCGACGGAAATTTATTTCCATCGCTGAATTTCAAGAATTTAGCGACGGATATGTATTTCCGTCGCTGAATTAATATTTTTTTTTTTAATTGTTTAATTTAGCGACGGATTTAGTTCCGTCGCTAAGCATGAAAATATTTAAAGCTTAGCGACGGATTACTTAAATTCCGTAGCTAAGTTTTATGATTAGCGACGGAAAATAAATTTCCGTCGCTAAGATAAATAATTTTTTTATTTAAATATTAAGTAAATAATTTTTTTCCGACGAAATCAAATATAATTGCGAATAACCTCAATATACATATACATATATATATAATCAACAATTGAATTAGAGACTAATTAATTTATTCTGAGTATCAATTTGATTTCGAATAATTAACCTCTCAATAATGTACATAACCCGTAGCTAGATCAACAATTAGTTAATTAATGTTGCAATTCGAGAATCAAGTGTCGACTAATTAATTAATTTCGAGTCAAGTGTCGATTTGATTTCGAATAAGCTCAAATGTACATAATTAATTAACCATAAGGTCAACAATTGGTCAATTAACGTTAAAAATCGAGAATCAATTGATCTGATTGCGAGTAACCTAGCTCAATGTACATAACCATGAAATCAACAATTTTGAATTTTCGAGCCAAGTATGGATTTGATTTTGAATATCCTCAATGTACATATACCTTTAAGGTCAACAACTGGTCAATTAACGTTACAAATCGATAATCAATCGATCTGATTGCGAATAATCTCAATGTACACACATATATATAACCATATATAGTCATTAATAATTTTGAATTACGGACTAACTAATTAATTAATTTCGAGCAAGTAACGATTTGATTTCGAACAACCTCAATATACATAACATTAAGGTCACAAATTGGTCAATTAAACGTACAAAACTTAAAAATGATCAATGTGTTAAAATTAAACTAGGACAAAAAAAAAATTCAATTTAAACCCTTTAATAGCATTAATTATTTTTTAATTTCATCAAATTTGTACAATAACTTAATTAGTGAATTTAAAAAAATGTTAATAATAATAATAAATAATTAATGATTTAAGATAAACAAAAAGTAAAAAAAAGCAATTTTCCCATTTAAAATTAATTGACATGCCCTAATTTATCAAGAACCCCTCTTCTCACTCTATCTCCCGCAGCCGCAACCCTAGCTTCTTCTTTCTCCCGCAGCCGCATCCCTTCTTCTTTCTCCCACTGCCTAGCCCCTTCTTCTCTCTCCCACCCGCGCGACTCCGACCAGCTAGACCAGACCGCGCCGCCTCTGCAGCAGGCCCGAACCCGCGTGACTCCACCACGACCAGCCCAAACCGCAACCTAGCCCCTTCTTCTTTCTCCCACCCGCGCGACTCCGGCCAGCTAGACCAGACCGCGCCGCAATGCCAGCCACTACCAGCCAGACCGCGCCGCCCCTGCCGCAAGCCCGAACCCGCGTGACTCCAATCTTAGGGGTAGGTAACTCAACTATATTATTATTTCCTCTCATCCTTGTTTTACCGATCCTATATTAATTAAAACCATGATTTTGTTTAATTGATGTATTTTTTAAATGACACAGGTTATTGTTGCTTATAACAAGGATCAAAGTCCAGTTAAATTGAATATTTGAACTGAGGTGTCTGTTCTTTTTCCCCCTTCTTCAAAATTAAAATGTTTTGTTAATGAAATATTTGATCTGTATTTGATAAAAAAGAATGACAGGAAGGAAAACTACTTGATCTGTATTTGATCTATATTTTCTTGTTATTAATTATATAGTTCTCGGGTGAAAGAATATCTGGACTTGCGGATTTTAACAAATTGAGTGCCAAGCTCATTTTTGGACCTAACAGGTACTATAAAAATCAGCATTTATACTTTGATGAATTTTTTTAGATTAGATTCTCTGTTTATTTATTGATAAATATATAAAAAAATAGAGTGAAATACAAAAGCACTGCCATACTTTGCTGAATTTTCAAATAAAATGTTTTTATGCATTTTGATAGAAAGAAGTGGTAGACTAGTATGGATAGAGATGTGCCTATAATGCCTACAAGGGAAATGAGTAAGGGATTGAAGAATTTGTTATCATCTGATGCAATTGTTGGTGATGAAGTTCTGTTATGTTCTCTATTGATTTGTTCTTTGCAGTATAATGGCTTATATAAGAATGCATGTCAACTATTTTTAGTATATGAGTCTCTCATTTTTTTTTTTCTGATTAATTTATAATAAAAGGAATGAGTATTGCACTTGAAATACTTAATTTGCTTCAAATTCGTATATAGTTTGACCAATATTAAAAGACACATTCTTCTTTTGTAGGAAAATTAGCATAATTTGGTTTCAATTGGACTGCATAAATATTCACTTATGCATCATTGTATTAGTTGTCATTACTTATTATTGGGTTCCAAAAAAAGAAATAGCAAGAGTCGCAATAGTAATTGGCACTTAGGTCATATTAAAAATTATTCCTAAATATATGAATAATGATTGGATAATACTTCTAGAAATGTTAACATAATTTAGTCTACTTTGGCCCAATATGTATCTATGTATCTATGGCCCATAGATATATATAATGTGTTGAATAATGCTTTCTTGATTTGAGAAGAATGTTGAATAATGGTAGATGCACATTTGGTCTACTTTGTTTGTACATCTTAGTTATGTATACCCCATAAACTATTAGTACTTGTAATACTTTCAAATGTTAGTTTTTTCTATTTAATCCAAGCTTCTACTTAAGATAATGGTAGATGCACTATTTAGTCTACTTTGTTTGTACATTTATAAGTATTGATTTAGTTACGTATACCACATAAACTATTAGTACTTGTAATACTTTAAAATGTTAATTTTTTCTATTTAATCCAAGCTTCTACTTAAGATAATGGTAGATGCACTATTTAGTCTACTTTGTTTGTACATCTATAAGTATTGATTTAATTACGTATACCCCATAAACTATTAGTACTTGTAATACTTTCAAATGTTAATTTTTTGCTATTTAATCCAAGCTACTACTTAAGAAGAGGAAGAAGAAGATGATGAAGAAGAAGAAGAAGAAGAAGCGAAAATGAAGATGATGAAGAAGAAGAAGAAGAAGAAGAAGAAGTAAGAAGAAGATGAAGAATAATATATTATTTGTAGGTTTTTATGATTAGGAAAATGATATATTGAGTACTAATTTAGTTTATGTTTGGAATTTTTGGATTGATTGTGGTTGTGAATTTTTGGATTGTTGGATTGATTGTGGTAGTGAATTTTTGGATTAATTGTAGTAGTGAATTTTTGAATTAATTGTGGTAATAGGGTTATTTTGGAAAAAAATTAAAATTAATATTTATTTAAAAAAAATCGAAAACGTAGATACGGGTTAAATCCGTCCCTAAAATACATTTTCAGCGACGGATTTAAATCCATCGCTGAAATTCGATAATTTAGCGACGGACTGAAAATCCGTCGCTAAAACTGTCAAACAGCGACGGAAATCAAATCCGTCGCTATATTTCATTTCAGCGACGGAAAAATTCCGTCGCTAAAATAAAATATAGCGACGGATTTGATTTCCGTCGCTACAAAAACAGTGACGGAATAAATCCGTCGCTAAATCCGTCGCTGAAATTTCCGTCGCTAAATCCGTCGCTAATATTTAGCGACGAAGGTTTTAGCGACGGATTTTGGTCCCTCGCTAAATCCGTCGCTAAATCAATTAGCGACGGATTTTTCTTCAAAATCCGTCACTGATTCCGTCGCTATTTCGTCTGATTTTTGTAGTGTTTATTGAGCTTAACCATTTACTTTGTGTAAATAATCAATATATTATCATGCCACATTTATTCTTTATTTGCAAATTTTGGAAACTCATTATTAATCTTATCATAAGAAAGTTATTTTGATGTAATTTTTTGCATAGCACGGGAATAGGCTAGCTAATATTTATTAAGAATAATTATTAATAAATACTAACATGTTTAATTTAATGTAAATTAATTTATATATTTTTAGCTACAATTGTTAATTATTATTTTCAGTTTACTAATAAAGTAAGCATATTAATATATATTAATAAAATATTAATCTACAATTATGTAAGCATATAAGTATTTATTAACAATAAATATGTCAATAAGTTGGTAATCACATGCAGTTAGTTAAAATAATCATTTTAGATGCAAATGGATTAAATAGCATCAATTACACAAACTCTAACTTTGTCGCTATATTTGTTGCTAACTATAGGATTTGGTATAGAAAAAATGGTGGAAAGGTGAGATGCAAATTTGTTCATAATCCGTTTTGGTGTAAATATAGGATTGGGTGAAATCGTCAAGATTATTTGGTCAAACACTTTGGAAGGCTAAAAACATGTAAAAATTGTGGAAGAAATACAGATTAATTAAGGTCTCGATCATTGATGAGGCAACGTTGTTTCTTGCACTCCTTAATCTAATAAAAACAATTATTTTCATTTTATATATTCTTGAAAAACTTGTGCAATAGGGCTTTGATTTTATGGCGTTCCACTTCCAAGTTGCCACGTACGGTTTCGAGAATCAATCATACATTTACTCGAGAATATGGTTTTGCAATGAAATGGACAAGGGCAACCGGGCTTTGCTTTTGAATATTCAAAAGAGGTACTATATATGTTATTACGGGAAAATTGCATATTTGGTACAATACAATTAGGCACTTTACAATATTGGTACTATTTGATCGTAATGCACATTGGTATCGCAATTTAAAGTATGGATTCAATGTTTATATTATCGTCAAATAAAATGGACGGAATTGGCCACGTACACCGCACATGGCCGTTATTTCGTCTTTTGGAGGAAAAATATTTACGTTTCTCTCACTATTCGCATTTTCAGGTTATCACGCAATAGGTTTTCCCTCCAAAAGACGATATAGCAGTCACGTGCGGTGTACGTGATCAATTTCATCCATTTAGGTCCAAATATTTGACGGTAATATGAACATTGCAACCAATATTTAAATTATGGTACTAAATGTGTATTTATATATCAAGTGGTATCAATATTGCAAAGTCATATATTGTACGGTACCAAAGTTGCAATTTTTCCATATTATTGTGCTAGTACTTATACATTTGAAGGGTTAATTGAAATAAATTGTATTAGATGTTGTGACGGGACAGGATTAGGTGCATGATAATTAGGTAAAATATTGTGAAAACGACGTCGATTTATTATTTAAATATGTTTTGACAACGTGGGCGGAGGCTGGCATTTGCTTAAATTTGAATTCCATTAAATTTTCTGATACTCTACTAAGCCGCCACCAAAAAGGACCTGTAATTTTCATGTATGCTCATATTTTTAATATGTTAATTAATAAAAGAGTTAATAGCAATTTACCCCATATGTTACTCTTAAAATGCAATTTACCCATGTGATAAATCGAAATGGCAATATACCCATTCTATATTCGTAAAAAGGGCTCTCTGCCTCCTTCCTATTCTTACATATTCATGGATGGGGCAAAATTAACCTCACTTAGTTAGTGTACATTAGGAATATCGCAGGTGTGTAATATTCATTAGGAATACCACGAAGGTAAAGTGTTCATAATTAGACAATATCACAGGGGTAAAGTAAATGAAACATGTTATCAGGGATGATTAAATAGGTCATTTTCCGCAATCAAAATAAAGTCTCACTCGCAATCTTAAGTGCATGTGCAACACCCTGTCGAGGAAGGAGGTAAAACGCCCGTATTATTTTCACAGGGGATAATCTGTTGATTTTTATATTACATGGGGTTAAATTGCTCATTAGACATATATAACATGACAAAACATGCAAAAAGCCCGTTAATAGTGATTATCTTAATTTGAATTAATTTATTGAATTAACAACGAAGGAAGTATACATGTTATTATTAAATCATAGTATTCACATGGTAACAACTTTGCATGCAACTTGCTACTTTTCTAGTCAATTTTTTTTGCTGGCACTAATTGTTTTGTTAATATATATCAAAGTCTTCATTCCTATGATCAAGTAATTTAATTTACTTATCCATGGCTCCTTCCTTTGCATTACGCTTAATTTTGGTCAATATCTTTCTAATCGGCATAGTTCAATGCCGAATTTTGAGCCTCGATTCTTCCGACAATGATTTGGTCTCGGATGGAGTCGATGTTGTGGACAACGAAATTTCGTTTAACGCTCCCTCGATTCCGAACACTTGCAACCACCAATATGGCTTTCTTCCGTGTGCGGAAAATGCCGGAGGGTACATGTTCCAAATATTGGTTTATCAAGGTCTACTTATATATGGAGAAAAGCAAATAGGGAAAGGTAGTAAGGTGCTTTTTAATATTATTGGAGCTGGAAAATTTGGTGGTATTATATTTCGAATCCTTATGTCGTTACCATCAATGATGTTGATGATTGGTAAGTAATTGTTCATTAAATTTTAATGTGGTATATGTTTTCTATTCGATCAAGCTTTTGTTGCATTAAATTGGATTGCAATTTGTGTGAAAAGTCAAAGATTTGCTTTATCTTTGTTTTAGAAATTTACAGAAAAAATGGGGGCATTAGTTTAGAAAAACTCAGATTACTGAATTTTATTAGAATGATTAGAGAGTTTTTTGTATTTGTTTCGTGGATATAGGCCGAATGTTATCTCGTCTTCACTCTTCAATTCGAGTTAATGGCAATTTATCCTCCTGCAGTAAACATAATGTTCAATTTATCCTACGTGATTTGAAAAATAGCGCACTTTATCATTCCATAATCTTACATAAGTTTCACACCGTCTTCGTGAAATTTTTAAATTTGAAGAAAAGTATGAATTGACAAAACTACCCCTCTTACATAATATACTTGACTCAGTCAACTTATAAATGTGGCACTTTATCCCCTGTGTTATTATAAATGTGGTATTTTGCCCCTGTGTTATGATAAATGTGACATTTTACCCCGTGTATCTTGATAAAATTGGCACTTTACACCCCCCCCCCCTCTATTTTAATAAACGTGACACTTAACCCCCATATATTATGAGAAATGTAACATTTTACCCCGCTAAGGATACTTTTATCTTTTTACGCAATACTTTTCCATGTCCATCCTTAATTTCGGTGACTGTGTTATAAAAAGTTTACAAGGGGGTAAGTGTTCTTTTTCAAATAACAGGAGGTACATTAGACATTATGTATATATAGGAGGTAAATTGACATTAGCCCCTTCAATTCTTTTATTATACTAAATTTCTTCTTCTTCTTGCTGAATGTAGTATCTGGAGTTTTCAGCCCCAAAGGGAATGCTCAATCTCAAGTCTCACTTGGAGTCGGTATCTATGCCGGAATGACCGTGTTTAGTCTTACACTCCAATGGGGTATATGTGTAATATTTGGTAGAAGAGATTTTTTGCAAAATTCATCTAGCCAACATATAAGAGTCTCGAGTTCAAATTGTTTGCAAGCAAAAGAAAAACTTGTTGTCTTGAAGGATACCGGTGTTACAATCGATAGAGAAACTCAGATTACTGCCGGGATTATGCTTTTGTCGTTGATCCCTTACGTTATCATGCAGTTAAATGATACCTTAAACACGTCGTCTGAAAGTCGTGTATTGATTTTGATTGCGCTTATCGTCTCATCGTTATCTCTGGTCTCGTATTTCGGTTACCAGGTTAGTTTTCGTTACAAAACATTCATTCCTAGCTTTCTTTATATATGGAGAATTACTCAAACAATGAGGTTTTGGTGTAATTACATCAACCACCCTTCATGTTTAATAAATTATACAGATTACCCCTGAAGTATTGGATTTATTACAATTACCCCCCTTGCGGCGTTAATCTCTCACGGCGCAAGTCGACGTCATCTATAAAAACTTTAATGGAAAAAAATGGGTGAAATTGGTGAAAAAAATGTTTAAAATAGGTGAAAATTGGTGGAATTGGAGGATTAACGAGTGAGATTGATGTAAAGGTATATCTAGAACTCAAACTTCATTTTGATGAAATTAACGACGTAAGCGGGTAAATGTAATGAATCAAGTACCTCAGGGATAATTTGAATAATTTCTCAAATATGGATGGTGGTAACGTAATTAACTAAACCTCATGGATAGTTTGAGTAATTCTCAATTATATATATATATATATATATATATATATATATATATATATATATATATATATATATATAAACTTTTAATTTCTGGGTTAAACGTTTTGTTTTTATTTTAGATTATGAACCCTTGGATTCAACAAAGAAGTTTAGATTACTCAAAGTACGAGATGTTGAGGACAGGATTTTTGCAGCATGTGCAACGGCATGGACAACTCGTAACTGAAGATGGGAAACTTAACACTCCTGTCATCGAAAAGTAATTTCAAGAAACAAACATAGCTTATATATATATATATATATATATATATATATATATATATATATATATATATATATGTATATATTTTTATTAGGGATTTAGTGGCAATTTATCCCCTTATGGTATTTATAATGTTCAATTTACTCCCTATAATTTAAAAAAGAATGTTTTATCCCCTTACAATCTTATAAAAGTTTCACACTACCTTTCTAACATTTTTAAACCTAAAAAAAATACGAATTAACAAAACTCTCACCGAGTCAAGTTGTAAATTTTGTTGCACATTACCCCCTGTGTTATTATAAATGTGACACTTTACCCCATGTGATATTTTAAATGTGATATTTTCCCCCCTGTGTTATGATGAATGTGGCATTTTACTCCGTGTGTTATGATAAATTAATGTGGTGCATTACACTCTCTCTTGGAATGAGTTAAATTGCTCCTTAAATTTTTTTTTACAGGGGGTAAAATGCTCTTTTTCAAATTATGGGGGATAAATTGACAATAAACCAACATAAATGTTTCAGAATACTCATATTGTATATATATGCTCAATCAATTTTGCAGATTATTTGCTGATACAGACAAAGATGCTAACAAATCTATAACAAAGGCTGAAATGGAAAAGTTGGTGTTTGATGTAATCGAGACTGGGAAAGTGAAGGTTGATACAAGATTTGCCATTTCAGAAGTGATGAAAACATTTGATTTCAACGATGACAGGACTATAACCGAGGATGAATTTATGAAGGGATGCAAAAAATGGATCGATGAAACAAACAAGTCGTCCCAAAAAAAGGATTCAAATTCCGGACATATTTTTCATGAGGCAAGCCAACATTTTCATAAGAAAGCTAAATGCAAAAACAACCCTTGTGCTTTGACTAAGTATAAAAAAAACCTTGCTATTTTTATTAGAAAAAAAGCCCATTTGAAATTCCTTCATAAATCATAGGGGAGATTTTTGTCAAATTTTTAAGGAGGGAAAAACACTTTTGATACCAAACTTTAGTCCAAAAAACACATTTGATACCAAGCTTTTCGGAAAAACACATTTCATATCATGATTTACACCATCTTGACACATTTACTTTTGTCATCAATTTTCGGACGAAATTCAACACGTGCCATCAATTGTGGGTCTTTAAAACTCGTGCATGTTTTTCCTCCCATTGTCAACTTAACGGGCACATGAGCGAAACGTGCTGAATTTCATCTGAAAATTGACGGCAAAACTAAACATGTCAAGATTTTGTGAATCATGGTATGAAATGTGATTTTTCAAAAAGCTTGGTACCAAATGTGTTTTTTAGACTAAAGTTTGGTATCAAAAGTGTTTTTCCAACTGGACCCCCTGAGGTTTAGTCGTTTTACAAGAAACCCCCTGAAGTTTCAAAAATTACAAGCAGACCCCCTATGGTTTAACAATCCTTACAAAGGCACATCCTACGAGAAAGTAAATGGGGATTTTTACTAGTTAGGCAAAGCATAATGGATGTTTTTGCATTTCGTTTTAGATTTTGAGAACTTACATTTAAAATAACTGTTTTTATCTGCAGCTTTTCCAGTTATTCAAAGAGAAGAAAGAACATGATCCCAAGGAAATGGACCAGATAATGTCGAAAATTTTAAAACATGCTGAAACTGAAGTACTTAAAGCTGAATCACTTGTCACACCTGATGGAAAGCCAAACATTGAAGGAATTCAGACGTAAATTTTCATACTTTTTACCTCTTTGTTTTCTTACTTCTTTTTAGAGTTAATGTCAATTAACCCCCAACGATTTGCATAATATTCGATTTACCCCACTCCCTCGTGATTTGAAAAATAGCACTTTGTCCTCTTTAATCTTATAAAAAATTTACACCGCCTATCTGACATTTTTAAACTTTAAAAAAGAAAAAAAAAGAGTTGACAAAAGTACCCCTATATACTAAACTTTGACCCAGGCAACTTTTAAATGTGACACTTTATCCCCTGTGTTATATGGCATTAAGGCATTTTACCCCCCTGTGTTATGATAAATGTGACACTTTCTACTCCCCTATGTTATGAAAAATATGACACTTTAACCTCTGTATTACGACAAAAGTGACACTTTAACCCCCCCCCCCACAAGGGTATCTTAGTCTTTTTACGCAACACTTTGTATGTTTACTCTCAATTTCAGCGACTGTGTAATACTCTCCGTTAGACTGAGGTAAATTGCTCCTTTAAAATTTTCACGGGGGGTAAAGTGTTCTTTTTCGAATCACAGAAAGGTAAGTTGAACATTATGAATATCACTGGGGTAAATTGGCATTAGCTCATTTTTCTTAAGCTGTTTTCTTGGACAACAGAGAATGTACTACTAATTAACAAGCTTCTTTCTTCTGGCAGTCTCTTCAAGCGATTTGATTACAATGGAGACAAGACTATATCAGCATCTGAACTAGAACAACTTATAAGCACTGTCAAATTTGGAGATTTTCAACCAAAATACGAGTACGTAGTAAAAGAGTTGTTTAAAGATTTCGATCAAGATAACAACAATACTATCGATGAACCTGAATTCGTCGAGGGAGTGACTAAATGGTTGACTAAGGCCATTAACGTCGCAAATTCTCCAGACAGGACAAAAAGTGTTGACAAATACGATGAAGTAAGAAGCCAAAATTGAGCGCATTTCATTGCAATAAGATTGAATCGTTTCAAAACCATACTAACCAAGTCGATTTATGTTTCCGTAAACTGCAGATTGTGTGGAAACAACAAGTTTTCGACAAATGGGCTTTGGTCACATCGATATTTCAAGTCTTATTAGGGATTGTTATATTGACTTTTCTTGGAGGACCTCTCATGGTTAGCATATTACAGTTATCATATGCTATGAGTTTACCGTCTTTTTGCATCTCGTTCGTGGTGGTGCCATTGGCAATGAACGGAAGAGCAGCAATTACGGCAATCTTGCCCGCCAGTCATAAGAGTGAACGAACTGCTTCATTAACATTTTCAGAGGTACATCGCTCATTCTATATACAAACATTATAGAGAGAAGCATTCAAACTACATCTGAGATTTAGTGTAATTACACTGACCACACTCAATGTTTGAAAAATTACTCAAACTATCCCTGAATTATTGAATTCATTAGTACAGTTACCCCTACGATATTAATTTCATTAAAGAAAAAAAACTTGAACTCCATAAATACACTTAGGTATCATCCGAGAAATCACTAACTTTAAGAGTAGCAAATCAATTTCATCCATTTTTCCACTTATTTCAACCATTTTTTTCGCTGATATAACACCAATTTCCCCCTTCTTTTTCACCTATTTCCCCCAATTTTTCGCATCAAAATTTTTATTCGACGATGTTGACAAGCACCATAAGAAGTCAACGTCGTAAAGTGGTATTTGTATCGAATCCAATACCTCAAGTGTAATTTGTGTAATTTTCCAAACATCCAGAGTGGTCTATGTAATTACACTAAACCTGAGGGATAATTTGAGTAATTCACCCGACACTATATACATACATGAATTAGAACAATGTCTTCTCCTAGGATTAATAATCGAACTACATTCTTTCTGAATCAACTGAATTGAAGTGAATTTTCGATTTGGTTCACAGATATACGGTGGAGTGATCATGAACAACATTGCGGGATTGACAACGTTGTTGGCAATCGTATACGCAAAAGATTTGACATGGGATTTTTCAGCAGAAGTGCTTACGATTTTGGTGGTCTGTGCCATAGTAGGCATTCTTGCATACTCGAGAACAACTTATCCTCTATGGACTTGCATATTGGCATTTTTCCTTTATCCTTTCTCCTTAGGATTGTTTTATTTCATGCAGCTTTTCTGGAGGTGGAATTAACCCCTTCACATATCTTCATTCATGTATATTTTTCCTCCGGTTTCAGCTGAAATAAATTATTCATTCTTTTTCATGATAAATAAATGTAAAAATCAATTTATAGTTGGATTTATGTTCGTTTACAAATACCCGACACACCTGTTCATTGTCGACTTCTATTCCAGAATATGGGCCTGCGCTCTTCAAAAACGGGTGGTCTTTGATACACAACTGATGCAGCCCTGATCAAAATCGCAGCAGTAAGAGCCCATATTACGTAGCACTTATTGTTAGCTTTGTGATCGAAAAAATGAAGCAAATATTTGAAACCCATCCATTCTCGTTCCTCTTCTCTTCGATTTTCGTCCTGAGCATAACAATGCAATTTGAAAATGAGAGTCATAAGTGAAAGCTTTGAAAATGTAACTAGACAAACCTATGTACCTTGAGAAACATTTCCAAAGGAGCATCGAATATTGATTCCACTTCATCGGCATTTGGGACAGGGTTGAAGGCGTTCTTGTCCCACAATATTCCAATCACTGGAAATACGATTATTTTTCGCTGCAAAAGGACTGAGAATATTCTAGATCTCAGAATGCAAAATCATCAAAATCTTAGACTGATTAAATTTCAATTTTAGCAAGTAAAGGGTAAGAAAAATGAATATGGGCGTAAAATAAAGCACGAAGTATTTTCATTAAAGCAAGGAAACATTTTTTTTTATTTAGTGAAATCCATGATCCAAACATAGCCAAGTAAATTTGTTAGTTTACATACTTGTGTAGTCCTCAAAGATTTCAGGAGAAGTTGCAGCATAATTCTATATATCTAAGTTGAGTGTACAAGCTTAGGAGTACAAAATTGGGGTTTTTTTCACTTTGCACCTCCGAAACATGGGAAATAGGCACTTTGCACTCCGAAACTTAGATTTAGCACTTTGTACCCTCAAAATATGAAAAATGCAGCACTTTGCACCTTCTTTTATTTTCAGGCAAAAACTCATGGGCAAAATCGGTAATTCAATTATAAATCTTTGGCACTTTGCACCCCCGAGATAAGATTAGCACTTAACACCCTCGAATTAAGAATAAATCAGCAACTTGTACCCTCCAAACACAATAAATGGGCACTTTGCACCCTGAAACACAAAATTAACACTTAACACTCAAATAAAAAAAAAACTCAAACCCCTCATTTTATCCAGCAAAGTTGACTATTGAGGTGAAAAAAATATAAGGCAAAATAGATAATTCATTTTTTTTCCTTAAATTTTGTAAAATACAATTATAATTACTAGAATACATATCCATAAATAACTAAATAAAGTACAAGTAAACTTCTTAAAGACCCATTTTTACTTCAAAATATCAAATACGAACTTGATGTTTAAAATACACACTTAGAAGTTCAAAATAAATAGATAACAAAATTCTAAGAATAAATTCTAAGAAGTAAAAATTCTAAGAACTTGATGTTTAAAATATACGAACTTCTAAGTGTGTATTTTAAACATCAAGTTCGTATTTGATATTTTGAAGTAAAAATGGGTCTTTAAGAAGTTTACTTGTACTTTATTTAGTTATTTATGGATATGTATTCTAGTATTTATAATTGTATTTTGCAAAATTTAAGGAAAAAAATGAATTACATATTTTGCCTTAAGACTTTTTTAACCCCGATGGTCAACTTTGCCGGATAAAACGAGGGGTTTGAGTTTTTTTATTTTTTTATTTGAGGGTGTTAAGTGTTAATTTTGTATTTCGGAGTGCAAAGTGCCAATTTATTGTGTTTCGGGGGTGCAAGTTGTTGATTTGTTCTTAATTCTAGGGTGTTAAGTGTTAATTTTGTTCCGGGGGTGCAGATCGCCAATTTCTCAAGTTTTGGGGGTGCAAAGTGCCAAAGATTTATAATTGAATTACCGGTTTTGCCCATGAGTTTTTGCCTAAAAATAAAAGAGGATGCAAAGTGCTGCATTTTTCATATTTCGAGGGTACAAAGTGCTAAATCTAAATTTTGGGGGTGCAATGTGCCTGTTTCCCGTGTTCCGGGAATACAAAGTGCAAAAAACCCACAAAATTGTAAATAAACAATTTGTATAGAACAAGCCTCCTCATAACTTTTCTAATCTCTCTCTGGCTTTTTTTTTTTTATTTCTTCTGAGCCGAGTTAACATCATGTGCATCATCAAATCTATTCGATCACTAGCAAACAAAGAATTAACAACTAACAAATACATAGACTGACAAGACTATATTAAACTAGAAAATTACCCATACTTTCTTATCTCTCAGAAGGTAAGGCACGGGAGAGAATAAAAATCAAATATAATACTCCCTCCACTCCTAAATACATGTCGTTTAAGGTTGTTGCACAAGGATTAAGGAAACTATTAATTACCTACATTTTAGGAGAACAAAAGTCTTATTGAACAAAACTACCCTTGAAAAATGAAAAACATTTAGAATATTTAAGAGTTCAATCATTAATGAGAAAGGGTAAAATTGTCAAAAATAAAATTAAGTCTCTTTTTAATTTCTAAAACTACATGTATTTAGAAATGTTTTCTTTTTACTAAAATGGCATGGATTTAGGAATGGAGGAAGTAACTTTGTTGAAAAAAATAATCAGAACTCGAATTGATATCCAGTTTTCTCTAATCACATGAACATTATAAATAATACTGTCCCAAATTTTTTGAGTAGATTTATTCTTGCCAATTGGAAGGTAAGCACAAATTCAAGAACAAGAAAGCCTATACTTTCACCGCTTCAAGTTGCATTAAATCCTTTATAACCACCTCATGTGATCTTGTCATTACTTTTTTTATATGGTGCAACATTCAACCCAATTACGAAGTGATGCCATAGTTTAATTAATAACATATTAACATGGAGTTAATGGCAATTTACCTCCATTGATATTCATAATATTCAATTTTCCTGCCTGTGATTTGAAGAAGATCATTTTACCCCCTGGTAATCTTATAAAGTTTCACACCGCCTCCCTGATATTTTTATATGGCACTTTACCCCCTTGTGTTATAATAATGTGATAGTTTACCCACCTATATTATGATAAATGAGGTAATTTACCCCTTTATTATGATAAATGTGACGGTTTATCCCCTATGTTTAAAAAACACTTTTCATGCTCACTCTCAATTTTGGCAAATGAGTTAAACTCTCTGGTTGAAGGAGGTAAATTGTTTCTTTAAAATTTTCACAAAAGGGTAATGTTATCTTTTTCAAATTTCAAATGAACATTATGCATTTCACAGTGATAATAAATTGACATTAGCTCCATTAACATGTAAACTAACAACAATCTCAATTTCATATCCCTTTTCTATCAAAACTAAAACAATCACACACAAGTACAAAACAGTAGGCAAATCCAAAATTCCAAAAGCCATTTAAATACCTTGGTTTGGAAGGGTTCAAGAATAGTTACAACTTCTACAATTGAAGGATCCAATCCAATTTCCTCCTTCGCCTCCCTCAACGCAGTTTCAGCGTCATTTTCATCACCATCTTCCCTCTTCCCACCGGGTAAAGCAACTTCACCTGAGATTACCATATTCAGTAATATATTTTTAAGCATATTATAGGTGTATAATCGAGTCGAGTAGTGTCGAACGACACACTATTCAAGTTTGGTTTGAATTTATCGAGCTTCAATTTTGTGTTTAAGTTTGGGTTATTGTTAAACGAGTCAAGCACAAACAAGATTTTATCGTATGAGCCGAGCTCAAACGAGCTCGAGCCGAATATAGAGTCTTGATATTTTACATGAATTTTTATAGTTTTTAATTTATCGAGTCGAGCTCGAGCCGAGCTTTAAAAGTTATTAAACGGAAAATGATATTCAAGTTTGTTTGATTTGTGTGACAAACCAAGCCCAAACGAGTGTGAGTCGGGTATCGAGTAGGTTGGTTTGATTTTCGGAGTGATGAAAATAGTATTAAAAAATAATTATGAGAGAGAAAGAGAGAGCATTTTACCGGAATGAGAGGACATTGTTGAAGATCTCTTCGTAAGAATTACGCGAAGGTCACCCTCATTTTCGCCTTCAAATAAGCAGATCAAAACCGCAGCTCTATTCGGGCTGGTGGCGTCTCCCTCTTGAGGCCCCAATTCGCCGGCGGAATCGACCGGAAAAGTGGAACTTTGATTTGGTTTATATAGGCGGAGCCTTTGAGCTAATTTGATTAGGTTTTCTGATTTTAGGGATCTGTTGAAAGACATACTTTTCAATTTTCTAATAGAAAAAAGAAAAATTAATTACTTAATCAAGGAAGGCATCTCAAGCATTGTACAAATAATTGCATTCTTTTTCCAAAATAGGAATAATTACATTTACCTCCCCTGGAGTTTAGTGAAATTAGAGAAACCTCTAGTGAGGTTTAAATAATTATCAAGATCTCCCATCTCATAATCAAAAGACATTTTTTTACTTTGTCTAATATTACTAGTAAAGGAAATATTAAAATTTTAACCAAATTCTAATGGGTCAACTAATATTCAAATCATACGGTCAACTCAATATCTATAAATTAGAAATACTCCTTTTTGCTAAAAAAGGTAATTAAATAAATAAAAAAAAAACTATTTTTCTTTTTTCTTTTGTAGTTCAAGAATCCAAAATATAATTTTAACTTTAAAATCAATACAACATATCATTTTTTGTAAGATAATGAATTAAATAACTATATACATTTAAATAAACACTTGTCTTCTAATTACTATTTGTAAATATATCAGTGTAATGTAGTTTTTTTTTTTAAAAAAAAATCTAAAGTTTTAAATATGAATTTTGGAGTTTACAAATACACACTTTCTGGTTAAATATTGAGGGTAAATTATAGTTTTCCCCCTTATGTAAGATCTAATAACAAAAATTTCTTCATGTACTAAATATTATGAAAATACTCCTCAGGTTTGTCTTTGTCTTACAATTAGCCTTTTAAATTAAAATTATAAAATTGCACATAAGTTTCAATAAATATTATTTTTTTACATATTTATTAACAATTTAATTTTTATATATATTATTTTAATAATAATATTTTATTAATATAAAAACTTTATTTACACATTTAATTAAATAAATTATTTTTGTATCGTATTAATAAATTTAATTGAAGTTTAATATTATTACCATAAAAAGAATATTAAAAAAGTTCTTATATTTAACTAAATGTGTAAATAATGTTTTTGTTTAAAGTCTAATATTATACATATTAAAAATTAATTTATTTAATTAAATGTGTAAATTATTTTTTGTGTAATTACATTAACTTTAAAATCTACAACTATTATTTTTGTAAAATAATTAATTAGATACTTATATCCAATATTAAATGAAAGATTGTCTTCTAATTACTCTTTGTAAAATAAGTTAGTGTTATGTAGTTTCTATTTAAAAAAAATACAATAATTCTAAAGGTCTATTTCTTATTTTGGAGTTTACAAATACACAGTTTCCTTGTTTAATAAAGCCAAACATTATAAAGGTTATAATGGACATTCTATTTAGAAAAAACTTAAAGTAAGGAGGATCTTAAATTATTGATAATTTCAGGGGAGATTTTTGTAAGACACCAAACCTAGGGTTCGTGAGTGTAATCATCCCTTAAGAATAAATAAATCCATAATACCCCCTATTTCAACAGACAAACTTGGTTCAAATAATCTTTTTATTGATCCAAATCCAATAATTTATTACATTTTCATACAAATTAAAGGACACATACTCTAAATATCCCCATTGGCTTACTATCTCCAATAGAATTTTTTATATTTATTTATAAAAGGCAATTACTTTTGGTCTATATACACTCATTTGAGATATAAGTGTGTTATATTCTTGCATAAATTCAAATTGCAGTTCAAGATTACAACTAGTATTGAAATTTACATTTTATGGACCATCTGGAAGGAGGCACAAAATGTACCACTGCATGGAAAATAGAGTGTAAGTCGCTTCTTTTGATTTAGCGATTTCTAAAACGTAAAACTAAATCTGGTCTTAAAATAATACAGGAAAGCAAAATTAAACTTTTTGCTTCACTTCTGCTGCAACTCTTCACACAGAATAATAGCAGCCGAGGCAGGGGCTAATGTAATGGAGATACAAAAAAATGATTTTTTTTTTTTTTCGTTTTTTTTGTTTATCTCAAACTCAAGGCATTGTAGTATCTTTCGGGACAGCCTTAGGAAGTTTGAATTTAGGAGTTTGCTCTAGAAAAGGCGGTGGCCTCTGATACACAACCGATGCTGCCCTAATCAAGATTCCGGCAGTTAACCCCCATATCATGTACTTCTTATCATTTGTTTCGTAGTCGAAAAAATGGATCAAATATTTGTCACCCATCCACTCTCTTTCTTCCGATCTTCTATTTTCATCCTGAATAACACGAGTGAATTTTAAACACGTAGCTAAATAAATAAAGTGAATGTCTAAGTTTAACGCTCGAGGATATATATACATACCTTGAGAAACATTTCTAAAGGGGCATCAAATACAGATTCGACTTCTGCAGCATTAGGACAAGGATTGAACTCTTTCTTGTTGGAAAGAATGCCAATTACAGGAATTACTCTGAGTAGATGCTGCATATATACGACCGGGTCAAAATGTAAAGCCAGATATATAAGCTTCATAGGCACAACCATAACTTGGTTCTGAAGCTATTTTTATCAATGAAAAAACATCCCTTGTGCTTTGCATAACTATCAAAAATCCCATGAGTTATTTTTATTCCTCCCCCCCCCCCCCCCCTCCTTATTTTTTATTAGCAAAAAAACCACTTCCAATCCGAAATGACAATTATACCCCCACCAAAGGATGCAAAAACAACCCTCTTAACCTTAAATTATCAATAACCCCCCTTTAACTTTGAAATTGGTAATAACCCCTGCTGTTATCAGTTTCCTCACACGAAATCTCCTTCACTTTCATGGGTAGAATAGACATACCAACAAAAAGCTAACATCATTACTTGTACAACGGAGTAGAAGAGAGTGTGTAAGAAATCAGATAAAGAGGGGATTTTGCTTATGGGTCATTATCATATGAGAAATGATAGGTGGATATACCTTTGATAAGAAGGGTTCAAGGCAAGTTACGACATTTACGAGTGAAGGATCCAACCCTATCTCCTCCTTTGCTTCTCTTGTAGCTGTTTCAGCATCATTGGCGTCCGTCTCATCTGCTTTACCTCCGGGCAACGAAACTTCACCTATGTTCATATAAATTATGAGTTATAACAAATTTAAATCCAACCAATAAAAACTTTGAAGATCGTGTAAGAACCATCAATTACACGATTATATGGGAAAGAAACATGAACGTGGATTAACCCGAAAAAATTACCTTGTCAGAATGAATGATTAGGAACTCAATTTTGATTGAAACAAATGCTCGACCCGATTAAGTAACTTTCGAGACTTAAGACATGGATTCATATAAATTCAAATATTATAATTCCAGTATATCAAACAAAATACCAACATATCACCATCTCAATAACCCAATATTTTCTTGGAGACCCGGTCACACCCCAAAACAGAAATTATAGTGAAATCATTCAATCACTATCAGATATCAAACAAAATACCTAACATAACCAAAATATAAATTATAGTGAAAATCGGAAAGTTGCAAATTTGGTACCATACAATAGAGCACTTTACAATATTGATACCATTGGATACATAAATGTACATTTAGTTCCACAATTTAAATATTGATTGCAATGTTCATACCACCGTCAAATATTTGGACCGGAATGGATATCTCGTCTTTTAGAGTGAAAATCATCACGTATATAACATGAAAACGTGAGCGATTCGTTGTAAATTTTTTCTCCAAAAGTGAGGGAGACGTGATTATTTTCCAACCAAAAGACGAGATAACGGCCATGTATTGTGCAGTGTACGGAGCCAATTCCGTCAATTTTCGTCCACTTATTTGACGATGTTGGTATGAGCATTGCAACCAAACTTAAAAATGTGGTACTAAATGTGCATTTACGTATCCAGTGGCACTAAAATTGCAAAGTGCCTTAATGTATGGTACTAAATATGCAATTTCCCCGAAATTCATTCAATCACTATCTGGTTTTTTCTATCAAATTTCTCATCGATCTATCAATTAAAACACTCTTGATCAAAGATCTTCACAATTCAAATCAATTGACACAATAAGACCAAAATCATCATTACAACCAAATCCCTAAACTCTAAACCAATTACTCAATCATCCAAATAAACAAAACAAAAAAAAAAAAAAACTAACCAGAGTGAGTAGAAAGCTTAGATGATCTTTTAGTGAGAATAACTCTAAATTCTCCATCATCGCCTTCAAATAGACAAATTAAAACCGCAGCTCTTTTGGGATTGAACCGCTGTGGGCCCACCGGAGTAGAAGACTCTGCAAAACCCACTTGCGACACCACTTTCCGTCCACTCACCTCCTCCTCCTCCTCCTCCTCATCGTCCGATTTCGGCGGCGACGGCGGTTTATAGAGGCGAAGTTGTTGGGCTAAAACTGTGAGTTTTTGGGAAGGCCCAAAACCATTTGAGGCCCACGAATCCATTACGACGTGTTTGGAGATTTGAGAATTTGATGAGGGTAATACGGATATGGAGGAAAGGAGTAAGTTGGAGGTTCTTCTCAGAAGTGAAAGCATGTGTAACGTGTTGTGGTTTATAGACAGCTGCTGCATATTTATTGCACCATTTCTGTTGTGAATTAATTACGGGTTCTTGACGAATTAAAATTGGGCAAAATTTCAAAAATAGGTCCTGTAACTTTGGGATTTTTATAAAAATAGTCTTGTAACTATATCGAACACACAATTAGTTCTTTAATTTTCACCCAATTTTAATTTTAGTCATTTGCATGACAAATTTTGTCTTCTAACTTTTAATAAGTTTCAATTTTCATCCTACATTTATAGTCCATTTATCCAGGGAAAAGTTTGTAATTAAATGAAGATATTTATAACTTATTGAAAGTTAGAGGATGAAATTTGTAATCGCCGGACGAAATTCAAACTTATTGAGTGTTAGAGAACAAAGCTTGTTATGCATAGAAATAAAATTGAAATTTGTTGAAAGTTAAAGGACTAAACGTGTGTTCGGAATAGTTAAAGAACTATTTTGAAAAAGACCCAAAGTTACATCAAATTTTAAAAATAGACTTGTAACTTTGGGATTCTTTTAAAATTAGTCTTGAACTATATCGAATACACAATGAGTCCTTTAATTTTCACCCAATTTTAATTTAGTCATTTGCATGGGAAATTTCATCCTCTTAACATTCCATAAGTTTTAATTTACTTACACGTAGTTATAAATTTTGTCCTTCAACTTTTAATAAATTTCAATTTTTGTTCTTAAGTTATAAAGTTTTTCTTCAATAATGGGACCAAATTTATAATTGCAGGACGAAAATTGAAATCTATTCAAAGTTAGAGGACAATATTTGTTATGCATAGAACCAAAATTAAAATTAGGTGAAAATTAGGGAACAAAATATGTTATGCATAGGACTAAAATTGAAATTGTGTGAACGTTGAAGGACTAAATGTGTGTTCAATATAGTTATAGGACTATTTTTGAAAAAAATCAAAGTTACAGGACTATTTTTGAGATTTTTCCATTATAAAAGTATTAGTATAATATTTCAAATTTAAGGAATTATTAAGATTATTAGACAATTACCCCTTTTAAACTAATATTTTAAACACTTTGCCTCATTAATTATATTCACTAGTAATTTTGTTAGTGGTTGTTCATGTGGCAACGAAAGGACAATTTGTTCCCTCACCGTAGGTAGAGTTTTGAGTGAATCACTAACGGTCCTCCTTATCATTAACTTTTTACAGTGTGGTTCTTTTTTTTTTTTTTTTTTTTTTTCACGTTAGTCTGCACTATGAATTGTTTGTTTCACTTTAGATATTTTCAGCCGGTCAACAGCGACACCGAGATCACGTGACATGCACGTGAATATTTTTGGGGGCATTTTCGTCCATTCACTGTTGATGCCTTTTTTGTACGGGAACTCTTAACTTATAGTGTTACACTTTAGTCCCTCGTAAAACTATTTGGTATCAATTTAGTCCCTAACATTTTGGCATTGAAGTTCTTTTTTTTTTTGGGTCAAAAACATGTTCCCCTCCATTATATACCCATTTTTGTAGCATTTAGTTAACCCATTTCCGATATTATAAGATAGATTATTTTCTAATTTATATTGATACAAATAAGAGATTTTTTTTTTTAATTTTTTTTGTACTTCGACTTTTTAAATTATTTTATAATTTATATTGATACAAATAGGTGAATTATTACTTTTTTTAAAAAAAATTATTTTGAATTTTCGATTCTTTTAATTAGTTTCTAATTTACATTGATACTTTTCTGCCGCAACCCACATCCTCATTGGAGTGGTGGATTCTTCTGCCCTTCTGCAATTTCTCATTTGAGTTGGTTTTTGCCCCTGATTATGGTAATTTTGGGGTTTAGGGTTTGTCTACATTTATTGATTTTGGTGCATTTATTTTGCTCCATGGTTGCTGTGCATTTATTTTGCAATTCTTGGAAGTTTTTTGCTAGAGATCTCCCTCTTGGTTCCCAACTCATCTCTGGAACCTTTTAATTTCCCAAACCTCTGTACTTGTAATTTGAACTTGAAGACCTTGTTTTTGTTGGCCAGGGAGAGTCAGCCGAGTAATACTAATTTGTGCACTATGAGAGCGCTTGCATGGAACTGTCGAGGGCTTGGCAAACCCGAAGCAGGAAGAGCCCTTCATGACCTCTTAAAGAGTACCAAACCTTGTATTTTATTTCTAAGTGAAATTAAAACTTCAAATTTAGATTTTGTTGCTGCTTTGCTTCATTCGGCTCTTCTTGTGAACTCTCATTTTGTTCCCCCTGTCCGAAAGGCGGGTGGTTTATGCCTTGCTTGGACCATTGATGTTAACATTATGATAACAGATTCTGATCGGTCTTTTATTAATGCTTTGATTGCTCCGTTTCTTGATCGTCCTTCTTGGCAATTAACGGGCGTCTATTGCCCCTCCTATAATGCTCTCAAACCTCTGTTTTGGAATCGTATGCATGAACTGTAAGCTAATTTTATTGATCCTTGGCTTGTGATGGGAGATTTCAACTCTATTATTGATCAGTCTGAGAAACGAGGGGGACGGGATTTTGCCTCCTCGTCTAGGAATTCCATGTCTAATGAGATGCATGACTTGGGCTTGGTTGATCTTGGCTTTGAAGGAAATATGTTTACTTGGAATAATAAGCGTTATGATTTGGCTAATATTCAACTTCGGCTTGACCGTTGTTTTGGAAATTCACAATGGTGTTTCTTGTTTCCGTCTGCTCATGTTACACACCTCCTAGCCATTGCTTCCGATCATTGCCCTATTCTACTTGAGCTTTTTTCAAGATCTCCTAATCTACCCAAGCCTTTTCGGTTCGAGATTATGTGGCTCTCCGATGGGTCTTGTTTTGACGTTGTTAAGAAGGGGTGGAATTCTCTTGTCCACGGATCCCCTTTGTTTAAACTTCACCTCCGTATTAAAGCGGTAAGATCGGCTCTTTGAGTTTGGAATAAATCTACTTTTGGAAGCTGTATAATAAGATTGCTATTTTAAAGGAAAATATTGATCGGCTCCAAAACGATATCCAATCTTCGGAAAATCTTGCTACGTATACATATTTTACAAATTATTTTAATAAATTAGAAGATATTATGAATGGTCAGTCCATAAGACTAATGATGCTTACCTTGACTTCCAATAATGAATTTTGGAGTCCAGTAATTGCCTCATCTGCCATATTATTGAGGTCATCACATTCCTGAGATTTTTTTTTTTTTTTACCACGGTTGTTTTTTAGATAACTTCTCACTAGCTTTTTGTCACTTGAGTTTTTTAGTATAGGTGAAGTTTTACTAATAGTATAAGCTCCACTCTCTAACCTGACACACTTCAAATAATTTCCATCCTTTTTTGTGTGGTCTGTCAATTTTCTTTTAAGATCTCCGAGATTTGTTGTGTTATCCCTACAACATAGATAACAAACAGACAATATAAGTTCTAAAAAGAAATAGTAGAAGAAACTTTAAATGAATATGTATAGCTTTATGCAATAAAGTATGGTGTAGATATAGTCCAAATGCATAAGAATCACCGAATTGCGGATTATACACACACAAATAAACGCAAGTGCACGTATCGAACAAGTAATAAAGAGTAAGTATAAGAGTATCGTCTCCACAGGGACTTAACTAAATATCTACCAATTTCAATTCCTAATTAACTTTAGTTAATTCCAAATTCAGAAGTGTTTTCGGGTTTAAATTAACTAGATTAACTAAATGAATTAACTAATCTAAGTACTTGGATTGAGTTCGAATAATGAGAAGATAAACCTAGGGTTATAATCCACTATGTTATCTATTGATTGCTCAATTGAGAGTTCCGTAGTTATTATGGTGACAAGAGTGCTACCCGAGGATTCAAGTATTTTCCTACGTATCTTCCGAATTACGTAAGAACTAATATATTATCCAAATCGACTCTATTCCTAAGTGATTCGTAAATAAAACAAAGCATTAAACACAAACCTCATGTAACGGGTATAAACGGCTTAAGTATATTTCTATCATAAGGGTTGTTTACTATTCAATTTCTATCTAATCCCAATCTCCCTTTTCCAAGTTCAAAAATATGAAATCTAACAACTAGGTGATCAATCAAGTTGCAAGCATAGATAACGAAATTGAATCAAATACAAGAATTGCCCCTAACTACGAATAATCCAATAAAAATAATCAAAGTAACATAGTTTCATAAGAACCCTAGATCCTAAAGAATTAGTTCATGATAAATATATGAAGAAAAATAATAAAGAAAAACAAATCTGAGTTCATGTGGTTTTATAAACAAAACGATAATAAAGAAAAACAAATCTGAGTTCATGTGGTTTTATAAACAAAACGATGAATCCGATATAAGGATCTTCAATATTGCGCTCTTCTTGCTTTGGTGATCTTCAAGAATTGTCTCTTTTCTTCTTCAATTTTTCTCCAAGTAGATCTTTAATGTTATATGTGTATTATATGAGAAAAGTATGTTGAAAGCTGATAAAAGATGTGTAATTCCGTGACATAGAAGTCCTTAAATAGATCTACCAAGTTGAGGCCTAGTAGGAGACTTTAGGCTCAAGTTGTCTCTTAAAATCCCGCTGAAAATCGCGTCACCTTTGCGCAACAGTTTTGCAAGTGGCATAACTTTCTGGTTCGAACTCCAAATCAAGATCCGTAAAGTTTGTGATGTAGCTAAATCCTTCCTCTACAATATAGTAGAATTTCAGATCAATTGGAACTTCCTTGAAAGAGTTATGGTCCTCGGAGTGCACAACAATATTTCTGGCAGCTTTTTCCTTCTTCGTTGTTGCACTACTTGACTTCGTTGGATCATTTTTTCATCATTCTTCACTTCCAATTACGTCCTTAGGTCCACATTAGCTTAGGCCTACAATATGAATACAATATATAAGAAAATACCTCAATTCATGCACAAAATAAATAAACCAATGACTCGAACGAACAAAGCGCAAAACTAACTAAAATTGCCTAAGATTATACCAAAACTCGAATAAAAGTAAACCAACAAGTAAAGGAAATAGATTTGATAACACTGTTTTCACAGTCGTTCTTATACTGTATTAATATTTTAATCTTAGTAAATATTTTCCTTTTTAAATAGTATAGTATTGTTTCCTATTATTCGTATTACTGACGAGAATCTGATAATTTTGCAGATTACTGCAATCTGAAGCAAAGCTACTCTCTTTCTGTATCCTATTTTTAAGTGTGTGTGGGCAAGTTAATTAAATGCTTTGGGGAGATTGTTGACTAGAGAATATTTAATTATGTCTAGCACATCATACACATGCATTGAATTCTCCAGATTTACAAAAATCACAATTAATTGTAAACTACAGCCAATTTATTACATGAATTATATAGCATGTATCAACATCAAATTTATTGCTTAATCAAGTTAAATTCTAGGTATATGATGTTGGAAGTTTCAACCACAAGAGAAAAATGAAATCCACACATATACAGAGAGTACAGAAGATTGGTAACACATAAACACTTTATATAACTCAAACTCTTTGGGAGGAAATACATCAAGTGCTTCGGCACTTTTCTTCTTACAGCAAAAAATTTCTTTAATGTTCTCTAAACACAAAAAAAAACTGATATTTCTTACTTATATATACAACTGCCAAGCAGCTTACAAAGCACTTATCATAACCACACAAAATTACTTAACTAGGTAGTAAAGTCTTGACTATCAACTACTTCAACAGTAAGAAACCCAAGATGCAAAATTACCAAAATAGACATAAAGAAAATTATAAATTGAGTTTAACTCTCAACATCCTCCCTTAAACTCAGTTTCCCAAAGTTCTCATCCCAAGCAATGACTTCAGTCTTCCAAAAGCTTCATGCTTCAAAGGCTTTGTGAAAATATCAACAACTTGATCATAGGACTTACAATGTACTAACTCCACCTCTTTCTTGTTTACGTGCTCTCAAATAAAATGGAAGCGTGTATCGATATGTTTATTTCTTTCATGCACTACTAGAAAAACTGTTTTTAGCGACGGAATTCAGTGACGGATCAAAGCAAACAATCTTCAAAGTCCGACCTCAACCTCCGACAACAGGTCATTAACTACATCTCTAGCTATCCCGACATGGAAGGAATAAAACGCAAGTCGAGCGATAAATTAGTACAACATTGTATATATAAGTATGTCGTCGTTCTAAATCAGAATAAAAACAAATCATTTACAAGTCCTTACTATCAGCAAGTAACACACCCAAATCCATGTGTACCTGGATACTTGTCTCTTTATTTGGGCATAAAACCTAAATATTGACATTCTATATAAGGTATGTTTTGCCATTTATTATGAAAACACGTTAGAAACACTCTAGATATTAATGAATTCTTGTTCAAGAAATAAATACTTTGCTTAAGCAACATAAGGGTTTTGCCGTCACTCCCGGCCTATTACTGTTTATACCCAAATTATTTTTACGTTTGTCAATTCAATAATGGCCCGACAAGAGATGTGTGGCCTGATGATCGGCAAATAATAGGGCCATAAAGATGAACGAGCCTAATGAAACCAATTACCCTGACTCAGATAATTAAAGAGGCCGAGTTGTTAAAAGGACCCAATTAATTAAATTAGATGGCCACTGGCCCAGATCTTGTAGTTAAATTAATGAATGAGATTAATTTAATCAAAGCCAATATATACGCAAATAATTCGGGAAATAATATGGATAAGATTTAATCTTAGCCAATTTCCTAATTTATCTCGTAAGCAATTATTCAAAGGGAGATACAATAAATTCAAAAGCTCAACTTCGGTCAATATATGTCGGGAGAATAGACATGGGTCAAAGCAACTATCAAAGTAGTGGAGATCATGCCTAAAAAAGGGGGAAGTGGAGGAAATGGACATTCATCAGGAGAAATAACCTTCAGGGGAATGGGCTATAAATATCAGGAGGATGGCACATTCAACACACACAATCAATCAAACAATCGATCTCTCAGATAAAATCAATTCATATTTCACTGAATCGGGCATCATGCCTCTCTGAAGTTCAGCAACGCTGCCTCTCAAAGTAAGTCACTCCTTTCAGCAAGCCGCAAGTCATGACTCTATGAAGCTCAGCAACGCTGCCTCTCGAAGTAAGCCGCAAGTTGTAACCTTCCAAATTTAGCAAAGCCGCTCCTCAAAGCAAGCCGCTCCTTCCAGCAAGCCGCAAGCTACAAAACCTCATTTGAGTGCCTACATACTGACATGATTTTATTCGTCAAGTAGCCACCTGCCTAATGATCAATTTATTGTCTGGTAGCCATCTGTCTGACAATTATCTGTCGAGTGGCCACCTGCTCGACAGATGCCCTTTCCAGTAGCCACCTGCTGGTTAGGAGCCCGATTGGTAGCCACATGCCAAAGTTGGGCGATCCATCGATGGTAGTCACCTGCCATCAACGTTATCTTATGTCACTTCACTAATTATATTGATCACGTGGTCTTCATAATCATGATAAACGGTGCATATCACAAATCAGCTCGTATGGCCGTTTCTGCCAATCAATGAGTCATTCTTCACAAACTAAAGAATCTATCAGCTCGTTTGACGCACTGTGCCAACAAAGGAGTTTAATCACGATTTTACATACTCTGTCATGCTTGTAAATCAGGGGAATAGAATGTGCTAGATTTCATGTATTTTATCTATCAACACTATGTTTATTTAATACATCGAAGTATTTTGTTTTCATCTTATGATTTCATTTTGAGTATGTTTTCATCTAGTGATTTTAATTCGTCTTGACTGTTATGTTGATGATCTGTTAATTCAGATTAATTAAGTTGAAGTGTTTTAGATCACTTGATAGAATAGCTCGATAACTTTTGTTTCTGCAAATTCCTTGATATATCGAGTGAGCCACTAATTGACTATAAAGTTTGATATTTTAATAAAGATTATCATAAATTATTAAGTCATGCGGTCAGACATGCATTGAAAAGAATCAGGGGTAGAGTTTGCCTACTCCGCCGCAATCAATTGATTAGAAGTCAGAACCTTGTCAGGACATTGATTTATATTTTATATTCATCATATTATGCCCATTTTAAACCGTCGTGTTTGCACGCACAGACATTAGCACGCCCTGCACTTATTTTATTTCACTTCGAGTCGTTTGCATCGAGGCAAGCCAAACAATTACTAGCGAGACTTTTGTTTTGTAAGAAGACAAATACGAATTGAAGTCTTTGCATTTGGTGATCATGCATAGCTTGAAACGGGTCTACAAAATTATTTATCCAAGTCAAAAAGATATTAGTTTAAACTTTAAAGTAAATTTTAGAAAATTTCATTTTTGGTACCATAAGTGATCTTATTTTAAAGTAATGTATCATAAGTTACAAAGTCAACACATTTGGTACCCAAAATTAACGGGGCTCGACATATTTGGTATTTCCATCAATATTTTTATTATAATAATGATATATAAAATTATTAATATTTAATTTTAAAAAGATTTATTTTTCAGATTTTTATATAAAATATAGTAAAATATAAGTAGTTTAAAAGAATTTTTTTCGAAATTTAAAAAATCTAATAAGTTTAATTGATATTTTTTTTCTTCAGATTTTATATAAAATATTATTTAATTTATATATATTATATGTAACATCTAATTAGTTTAACAGATTTGTTTTCGAAATTTAAAAAACTAATAAGTTCACATTTATTTTTCAGATTTTATATAAAATATTATTTAATTTATATATATTATATATAAAATCTAATTAGTTTAAGAGGTTTAATAATAATATATAAAATTTACTAAATAGGATTAATAATTTAACTATTTTTGCAATTGGGATTGAATTGCTTCAAACTTGTGAATTGTGTCCGTTAGAAAATATGTGAGGCAAATTTTGCCAACATCTCTAATTATAGGATTAATTCTGCGAATTTTCCGTCCAGAATTGAAAGTTCCATAAAAAATTTGACGGAAGTACCAAATGTGTCGAATCGTTAACTTTTGATATCAAATGTATTAGCTTTATATTTATGGTACTGTAACATTAAAGTAACATCCCTTATAGTAATAAAAGTGAAATTCAATCTCCATCATAATTGATTATGATTTATAGGCGTCCGAACAATGGGTAAAAGCATGAGAGAATGAGGGCCCCGTATCATGTACTAGTAAAGATCAGTACTTGATCTATCTTCTTTCTTGGTTAGGTTAATTTAGTGTACTTGTACATAATGCAAAGAAAGGTGAGAGGATACATCACCACAATAAGCTAAACATCAAACTTCGGACTCATCATACCAAGTGGGGTTCCCTCCCACTGTCCACATGCTTCAATTTGCCATGCACCCAAAAAGGCTTTTCTGATCAAAAGACTACTACATTCAATTGGACTATTTCTGATATTTAGTGTGATTACGTTCACATAGGATTTTTTGCACTTTGCACCCTCTCTACTTTTCAGGCAAAAATGATCACTAGAGTCAAGGGCAAAATAGGTAATTCAATTGTAGATCTTTGGTATATTGTACTCCCAAAACATGAGAAATTGACACTTTACATTCCCGAAAAAGAATTAGCACTTAGCACCCTTTAACAACAACTCAAAAACTTGCACCTCTGAAATACAATAAATGGGCACTTTGCACCCTGAAACACAAAATTAACACTTAACACACTCAAAGTAAGAAAAACTCAAATCTCTCATTTTTTTCTGGGATAACCATGTTGCGATGTTCTTCTATATTGAGCTTGCACTTGATTTTTATGGTTGTCTCATTATTTGTCTCCAATATTTTCTCACAATAGCTCCATGATTTTGCTTACTGCTCCATCTTTATGACATTGTTTAGTTTGGCAGCCCTGGTTTTTGTTAATTTGAGGGGTTTGAGTTTTCTTAATTTGAGGGTATTAGTGTTAATTATGTGTTTCGGGGTGCAAAGTGCTACAATTGAATTACCTGTTTTGCCCTTGACTCTGGTGGTCATTTGCCTTATAATAAAGAGAGGGTGTAAAATGTTGAATTTTTCATATTTCGGGAGTGCAAAGTGCTAAATATGTGTTTCAGGGGTTCAAAGTGACTATTTCCTATATTTTGGGGGTGTAAAGTGCTAAAAACCCTTACACACATTACCTTTTATGTTTGAGAAATTACACAAACTACCTATGAGATTAATGTTTGTCCTGGAAAATAATGGAACTGTCGAAAGTACTAAAATGCCCATCTTTTAATATGTTAATTACCTGTAAGAAATACTAAATCTCGGTGATAGTTTGAGTGATTCTTCTGGTTCGTTAATATTATTATATTAAAGTTTAAATATTTGAACTAAAAATCAAATATTCAGATCAAAAGAAACAAAATTCAAGTAATATTTTAAACATATTTTGGATATAATAAATTAGCATGAATACCAATCAATAATATAAAACAATGAATTTATTTTACTTAAATAGATATTCCTATATTAATTACAATAATTATATTAAATATAACTAATCTGAAATTACAATAAACAAATTAATAAAATTTGGTTACCTACTTAAATAAATATAAATATTTAAATTTAAGTAAATTTACTTTTTCCCTAATATGTTATTTTATTTATACAGTAAATTTTATAAAATAAATAGATAAAAATAAAATAAAATAATAGAAAACATATGCCTCGTTGCAACCGAGTATTGATCGGGCTGGCAAGTTTGCACTATACACTACAACAAAAATGATTTTTGGTGGCACCATGCTTGATGGCATTTTGAAGAAAATGTCACAAAATATTAATATAGTCATACTTTTGAAAAATGTCACAAACTATAAATGTTAATTTGACTGATTAGTGACATTTTTATACTATAGTGATATTTTATAATGTTATTATTAACTACAATTGTGACATTGATACATTTAGCCACACCGCTACAAGTGGCATTTTGCTAGTGACATTTTATATATAACGACATTTTTCAAACTGCCACTTATAGCGGTGTGGCTAAAAGTGAAATGCCACTATCATAACAAGAGGTAACATTGTAAAATGTCATAATAATATAAAAATGTCACTAAACGGTATGATTAACATTTATAATTCTTGACATATTTAAAAAATGTAACTATATTAATTTTTTGTGACATTTTCTTCAAAATGTCATCAAGCATGATGTCAAATCAAAATAGAGTTTATCTTTATTATTTCAGAAATAAGAATACTATTGTTTGTTTGGCTTTTGAAAGAGTGGTTTGGAAAAAATTGAGATATAATAATTTTTTTTTCATAAAATAAAAATCATGTTTGTCTCGCTTTTTACAAATACGAAATATTTTGGGAAATGCAAGACAAACAGGGCCTTTGTCTTTACAAAATTATAAATCATATATTGTACTACATTTTTTTTTTTTTAGATGGTGAATACATTGTTACATCAAGCACTATATCGAATCAAAACTATTACAATGATATGAAAGTAAACTAATTACTAGTATTAAACTAGAGAAAGACTAATATGAAATTAGAAAAAATACCCACATTCGTGGAGTTGAATTATTGCATCAAATTGGTCGGGGTCCTATGGGAAGTGGAAACTAATTATGGAATGTCACCTGTGTTTAAATGGAAAATTCTTGCATAGACCTGGTCTATGAGCTTTTCATAGACCTTGTGGTTGTAAATGCACCACATCATACATTGTGAGAGCATGACATCATCAAAATGTATGATGTGGTGCATTTACAACCACAAGGTCTACCACTAAGCTCATTGACCTGGTCTATATAAGAATTTTCCTGTGTTTAATTAAACCAGTTAAAGTCAGTTTAGTATATATCATTGACAAAAATTTAATAATGGTCATGTAACTTTAGGTCTCTTTAAAAAAATAGTCCTCTAACTATAGTAAATGTATATTTAGTCATTTAACTTTCACCCAATTTAATGATTTTTCCTCTGATAACAAATTTGGTCCTCTAACTTTCAAAATGTTTCAATTTTTGTCCTAGAAAATCAATGCAGTCTTATTACCCGGGGAAAGTTTGTAATTGTAAGACGAAAATTGAAACTTATTGAAAATTAGAGGATGATATTTGTAACTGCAGAATGAAAATCGAAACTTATTGAAAGTTAGAGGACAAATTTTGTTATACATAGAATTAATATTGAAATTAAGTGAAAGTTAAAGGTCTAAAATGTGTGTTACTTTCAATATAGTCAGAAGACTATTTTTTAATAAGACCCAAAGTTACAGGACTATTTTTCAAATTTTGCCATATATGATATATCATTGATTCATCAATTTTTTTTTTTAATTGAAATTCATTCTTCAAAACTAAATACTTTGATGAGATCACGAAAATATATCAGATTTCACGAAAAGTGCAATCTGAATCCCAACACATGCAAAATAAAACGAGCAGGCCTGCCCAATTTTCTCAATTGTAGTACGTATTTAGTACAAAATTTTCTCAATTGCAATGAAGTATACCGAAATAGACTCAGAATCACATGATATTTTCTCTTTTTCTGAAACATCACACCAATTTTGTATTGATTATATGCAATCAATTGATAACATTAATATCAGGTGATTAGTCTAGTGAAAGGGACTAGTCGCTATAAAGTAGTGAATCCAGGTTTGAATCTCTGTTAGGAGAGATTCCCACTTAATATATATGACGCGCCTCATAAGGGATTGAGAAACAAAAAAAATTGATGACGTTAATGGGCAAAGGATAAATTTCTCCAAAATATAGTTTTGTTTTTCCTTTAGAATTATAAGTAGATGATTATGATGTTGGTAAAGCTTAGACGGCCGGTATAAGATACTATAAAAATTGAAAAATTATTGTTCACGTCTTACTTGTATAACTCATCCAACTATAATGTAAAGACCTGTTTGTTTACTCAGGAATGGCATATTATTTGGCAATATGATTCTTTGGAATCAAGTAATATTGTTTGGGTAGATTTTTTGGATTTGGGAAAGGAAATATATTCCTAAAAATCAGGAATCTTGCCATCAAAATATAGGAATGTTAAACCCAACTTTTCTATGGTATTATGATTTCATTCCTGGGGGGATTTAGTACTAAAAATAAAAGAGATATTATTACCCATATATTATTTCTTATGATAGTTTTATTTTCTCCCAAAGTAATATAAATTTTTTCTCCCCTAGTCATTGTTTTCTTGTTTCTTGCGTTTTTTTCTTATTCAAGTGCTTAAATCACATATTAAATTTTCATGTTCATTTACCTAGTAGTTGAATCTACTGAAATAATATAAAATTCTAAATGTGAATTGATTTGAGAATATGCATATAGTTTATACGTCATATTCACAGGCCAAATCCAAAGCTTATGCTTCATAGCACATTCATTTTCAAATTGCACGCTTAATTTTGTTTTGCTTTGAAAGTGTTATCTTATTTATACGTATTAGCATACACAATTTCTTGTGATAGTTACATTCTTGGATTATTAATATATATATATACACGACTCTCCTCTAACACTGATTTCTTTTATATATGTTCTTTAATTTTTACTATATATTATAATATATAAATTATTAATTAATATATTATACATATTTTTTTAAATCAATATATTATAAATAATACCATATAATAAATGTTGCTTCTATATGATTTATATATAATATATGGATGGGGGTATTTTAGTGAACTTTTTAAATATGTAATACATTCCTTGCCATTACCAAACATTGAAAAGGAATTCGATTAATTTCATTGGTACAATTCCAATTGGTACCCAAACACTATAATGGAATCATATTTCTGGAGAAATCAGATTACTAGAAATCAAATACCCAGAATCAGATTTCATTCCCGTCTAACAAACGGGTCCTAAGTGTATTGCATATATATCATAATTAGTTACTTTCCTATTAGTGTTAGGGTTGTCAATCCGGATCCGATCCGAATTTCGGTCCGATATTTTAGGATAATTATTCGATTAGTGATCCGATGGACATGATCCGATTAAGAAAATTCATAATCCGAATTATATGGAGCGAATATAGATCTAGGTTAATCTGATCCATTACAGTTCCGTGTCCGATATTGTTTATATATTATGTATTCAAACCAAAATAAAAATAAAAATATCTATGTTCGACTAAAATCATTTACTGTATTAAAACTAATCTTAAAAAGAAATGCATGAGAGGTATTGTTGGATAACTAATTGGGCCTACAATATATTTGTTTATGCTATTTAATAAAAAAAATCAAAACTCTAACCATTCATCTATGTAGTAGCCGATATCTTCACTCTACTTTTTCCTCCAATTTTTGTCTTCTCTTCCACTTCTCAATATTGGGTTTTCTTCTTCTTTGTCCCGATTTCTATCTTTTTTTATTTATATTTTTGTTTATTCCTTTGTTCTAATTTTTTATCGTTTATATTTGTCCACCATATTCCATCATGTACCTCATGATGGTGGAATCTACAAGTGATTAGAAGGAAAATGAAAGAAAAAAATTATTGTTAAATGTATTAAACGGATCCGGATAATTTATTCGGATCCGAAATATCCACAGGATTCAGATCCGGTTACTAATTTTCATGATCTGAACGGATCCGAATGGAAGAAATGGAAATCAGATCCGAATTTGTCCGAATCTTTGTCCTGATCCGGTCCAAATCCGGCCCATTGACAATCCTAATTAGTGCTATCCAATCCGAAACAACTCGTGAAGGAGTTTTATCAAACCCCAGAACAAATACAATTATACTTGTCATGTAAATATTTTCACATAAACGTTAACTTGGCATGGACAAGATGCTCTTTCTTAGGTGTAATTATCCCGGTTCAGGTGCACCCAAATGTAACTTTTGTGAGTTCCAATATCCCACTGACACGTGTGACACAAAATTCTATCTGGGTTTTGCATTTGGACTCGTAAATATCAGTTCATTGGCTTCTGAACTGCTTTTCTTGAAGTCCCAAAAGTTAACACTATTTTTCATACATACACAAAGAACTAACAAATTCTCAAGACTCACAATTACAAGTCAAAAACTCCAATACAAAGAAGCCAAAAAAAAAAAAACACAAGTCCAAACTCCAAATACATCACATATGAATCCTCCAAACAATCAGCTCCAACTAGAACAACAACAACAACAAGAAGATGGTGAAAAATCACTTGATGCACACTTAGAAAATTGGCAAAAATTGTTATCTTCAGAAAATGCACCAATTTCAACAAAGAGACGAAAAACGAATACAATCGAACACCAAAACACCCGCATTGTTCGATCGACAGGCAGAAAAGATAGGCATAGCAAAGTGTACACTTCAAGGGGACCCAAAGATAGACGTCTTCGCCTTTCACCTAGAACCGCGATTCAATTCTACGATGTTCAAGACAGGCTCGGGTGCGATCGACCTAGTAAAGCCATTGATTGGCTAATGAAAGAAGCGAAAATCGCCATCGATGGACTAGATGTGCAAAATGTCAAAAATAACCCCACGTCCAGTTCAAGCGTATTTGCTCATGGGAACGTGCCTATTGAAGATTCATTACTTTCACATATATTTGATGACGATGATGATGTTGAGATTGATAGATTGCAAAGAATTTTCAATTGGAACTACGCCAATGAAATTGAAAATTCGGTTTTTGTTAACGATTCTCAAATCAGCAACGAGTTTCCGGGCGTTAATTTTTACGGTGAGGAACTTTCAAATTTTACTGCAACAATCAAAGATGATGAAAAGTAAGGAAGATTAATAGCATTCATTAATTCAAGTTAAGTTATTACATTTCCCTTAAATGCAGAGTTATTATGTATGAAATGTGCACAATATGTGGTTTTGTTGGCTTTCAATTGCATATATATATGGTACACTATGTAATCTTAGTACAACTGGATACATATATACACATTTAGTACCATAATTTAAATATTGATTGCAATGTTTATACCACCGTCAAATAATTGGACAGTATATCTTGTCTTTTGGAGGGAAAATAATCATGTTTCCCTCACTTTTGAAGGGAGAATTATCACGTTATGTCGTCTTTTGGAGGAAAAATGATAATATTTCCCTCATGTTATCACATTATCACGTGGATAATTTTCTCTTCAAAGGATGAGTTTACGGCCACATGCGGTTTACGTGGCTGATTCTGTCCATTTTTATCTAATTATTCGACGGTGATATGAATATTACAACATATATTTAAATTGTGGCATTAAATATGCATTTATGTATTTAATGGTACCAATATTGCAAAGTGCCCTATTATATGATATCAAATATGCAATTTTTTAGTTTTCATTACATTCCAAATTGTATGTTATTCAGTGCCAATATATATAATGGAAAGGTAGCAGCAGAAGAAGATTTTGCTATATTTTGCATTCATAACCTTAACTGTATTTCTTTGAGTAAAAACAATAAGTCATCTTATCTTTTTCACATGGTATAAATTATAGTAAATCACATGTTGGAGGTCGTTGTGAATCAATCTGCTTAAAGGGAGTCAAAAAGATGGGCTTTGACATGAACAATGATTAAATACAAAGAGAAGCTTTTCATGCATGTGATGTGAAAGCCAAAGTAAAGATAATACTTTAAAACTTGGCTTTAGCAAATAATATAATGTTAATACACAAGTCCAACCTAATTTTGGAGTTTTATACTATTATCATTTCAACAAAACCGAGGCTTTTTATGGGTTTTGGCCCAATTCTCGACCCCCAAACCTAGGGGTGTAATCGAATCGAGTAGTGTCGAACGAAATATTGTTCAAGTTTAGTTTGAATTTTTAACGAGCTTGAAATTTTATGTTTGAGCTTGGTTTGATTGTTAAATAAGTCGAGCTCAAACAAGCTTTTATCGAGTATCGAGCAACTTAATATTTTACATGTATATTATCAATTTTTAGCTTATCGAGTTGAGCTCGAGCCAAGCTTCAAAAGTTATCGAACGAAAAATGATGTTCAAGATTGTTTGATTAGTGTGACGAACCGAGCTGAAACAAGCTTTTATCGAACGAGCTCGAGCCGAATATCGAGGACCTTGATTTAATTTTCAGCCCTACGCAAACCCCTTAAACTTACACAATAAAAATATCATATCCCAAAATTTATAAAAGTTATTGATCTGACATATATTATCTTACTTTTCTCCTCAAATCTCAACACTCAAAATCAATTCAAATTTTATATTCAATTTTTAAAATCTATACGAAATAGGGCCCACACCCATCCATACAGACCCTAAGAAGTATAGCTAGAGTTTCTGTATTACTTGGGTGGCTCCTACAGTCATATGGGAAGAATCAGAGAAGCATGTTTATGCAAACTTTTTCTTGTTCATGGGTTGTCAGAACTCTTTTATGTTTCTCTTTTCAATGGAATAAATTTCATGTTTGAAAAATACAATATGGTATTGGCTCCCATGTGATAATGTGAAGAATATAAGCAGGCAAAATTATTAATAACAAGAAGAAGATATGCAATTATTGGCTCCATTTAAAGAGTGTCAGAAAAAAATGCACCCAACTTTATTTGCTTTTTTAAGTATATTCATAGGGAACAATTATGTTTTCCAGTCCATTATTACAAAAGGGAAATCTTAATGTGCTTTTAAACAGTACTTAAGACAATATTATGCATTTGCTTAGTGAAAATAAAGTTGTAACAATTAAACATCACATGAAGTTAGATGGATTAAATAAATAATGAAATGCATATCTAGAGTAGAGCTAAATGTAAAAACAACTTGTGCTTTGTTTAACTATAAAAAGAATCCTGAGATATTTTTATTATCAAAAACCTCCCTGTACTTATTGTTTATTAGCAAAAGAACAACTCGCAAGTCGAAATGACAATTATACCCCACCAAAGAATGCAAAAACACCCCGCTTAACCCAAAAAATTATCAATAACATCCCTGTCAACTTTAAAAATTGGCAATAACCCTCATGTTCAATTAAAAATTGACATAAACCTTCCTATGATTTATGAAGGAATGTCTAACGAGATTTTTGCTAATAAAATAAGAACACAGGGGGTTTGTGCTAATAAAGCTTTTAAACAATACTGAAGATATGCATTTGCTTAATGAAAATAAAGTTGTAACTATGAAACATCAATGAAGTTAGATGGTTTAATAAAAATATATCTCAAGCCGAAATGAAAGTTATATCCCCACCAAAAAATGCAAAAACACCCCTCTTAACCTAAAAAAAATTCAATAACACCCCTGTTAACTTTGAAAATTGGTAATAACCCCCTTGTTCATTTAAAAAATTGACAAAAACCTTCATGTTACTTATGAAGGAATGTCTAATGAGTTTTTTGCTAATAAGAAAAGGACACATGGTTTTTTTTTATAGTTAGGCAAAGCAAAAGGGGTGTTTTTGTATTTAGTTCTTCTAAAATACTAAAAGACATTCATTTATGAGCAGCACAAAAGTTTTGGTAGAAGAGTAATGTAAGCAGCAAATTGTAAATTTCTGGGCAGACATAGCACAACATATCGAAAGCAGAATTGTCGTAATCGAAATACGAAACCAGTACACAACATATAGAAACAAAGATTGGAAAAAATTTACAAACCAACATTGTCACATTACATCTCAACATAAAAGGATACATATAACTTGATGTTTAATTACATGACAAACTGACCATAAGTTATCTTTTTTCCCAAATGTACAATAATAACTTACTTGAAACTTGAAATGACATTAAGATCCTTCCTGTTCATTCTTGGTGTTCACTTTTTGAGCAGGTGGTTCATAAGATAGTTTTCTGGCTTTTCTAGTAGTCTTTCCATTTGGAGAAATTAATTTGCCTTTAGCTGGTGATTTACTTGTTGGTGAAATACCGTTTTTGCCACTTTTACATGTTTTCTTGGGACTTTCCCGTGTTGGAATTCGACCTTCCCAAGGGCGGGCAGCGATCCAACGGTCAGTCCAGCTCCAGCCCCAATTCGATTTACTAAGTTCGTGGTTGCTTGGTCCAAAACTCAGGTTGGAGTTGGCCCTCCACTGCAAACCATGGTTTATGTAACTAATCTTCATATAAGATGTCAAACGGAAAGAGCTAAATGCAAAAACACCCCTGTGTTTTGCCTAATTAGCAAAAAATCACCTGTGTTATTTTTATTAGCAAAAACCCCCCTGTGTTCCTTTTTTATTAGCAAAAATATCAATTTGAAATTCCTTCGTAAATTATAGGGAGGTTACTGTTAATTTTTAAGTGAACATGGGGATTATTGGCTTATTGCCAATTTTCAAAGTTAACAGGGGATTATTGTCAATTTTTTTAAATAAATATGGGTGTTTTTGCATCTTTTGGTGGGGGTACAATTGTCATTTTGGCTTGGGAGGGGGAGGGGGGGGGGGGGGGGGGGGAGGATTGTGCTAATAAAAATTAGCATGGGGCTTCTGGTAATAAAAATAACACGGTTTTTTTTGGTAATTAGGCAAAGCATAAGGGGTGTTTCTTGCATTTCACTCCTAACGGAACGAAGTTAAGAAACGATATTCTAATTACTTAATATTACACACCTGATGAGTGAAGGCATATGCCATGGTTCTCTCCCGCCTAACTGATGCGTCTTCTCTCTTATGTATTCTTGCAAGAGCTTCGTTCATCGTTCCAGAACCACCATTCCACTCCACCTATCGAAAAATTCGAAATATATTCGATGAAGTTTCTTAATGTTTCAAAGCAATACACTTGAAAGAGCAAACATCTATAGTTTCAAGCCTCCGATGAAGTAGGGCAAAAAACCAAATTAGTCCTTAAACTTTTATAGGGACTAAAAAATAGAACACCTGTAGTTCCGACAAGCAACTTATATCCTTTATGTTTTAAGTAGCCACAATTTTAGTCCTCGCCGGAATTAAAATCAGTATCCATAAATTGATACGCAGGTAATCAGATGAGGGATTACGTCCCTCGGGCTTACACGTGGTCGTACCACGTCACTTGCCAAATTAGCTTAAATTGGAGGGAGAATAACACTTTATTTCCCATTTCTTCCCGTACCTACTGATTATTAGGGGAAAAAAGTCATAATAACTCAATATGTATGCTTGCGTGGCAATTTATGGGCACTCATTTTAATTCATATGACTAAAATTGCAGGTAAGATGACTAAAATTGTGGCAACTTAAATCATAAATGATTGAAAGTGCTTGCCGGAACTACATGTGTCTCATTTCCGCATCCCTGTTAAAGTTAAAGGACTAATATTGTTTTTTTGCCGATGAAGTAGTAGTTAGTCTTACCTCAAGGTCATGAAGCTTTGATTCAAGCTTCAATTGACTCTCTAGTTTCTTCTGCCTGAGACGACCTTCTGTTACCATATGAGCTCGGCGAGATCTAATCTGGCTTTGAATCCTGCTCCATGAGTGCAGATGATTCAGTGTGGTTGAGGCTTGCTTCTTCACAAAATCACGTTGCACTAAATTCTGCAACCTCACCGTTCCTTTCATTTGACGAAGTGTTCTCCTCGCCTAAACAAAAATGGAAGTGTACAATCAATAATCGACTTTCATTTATAAATGAAGCTTGAAAATCTAAATCCATACAAATGAAGATTATAAATTTATAATTTATAAGTCTAGTTTGGCATATCAAAAGCATGAATTAGCTAATCTCAATCTTTTGGAATACTCAACCACTAATAAAATGTTTTAAAATGAATAATTATTTTTCCAAAATGGAAACATACACAAAATAATTCATTCAATGATTATCCTATTCTCTTTTTCTTACAGAATGTCTGTCAGTTTTGTATACCGCAAAAGATCTTATATCGTCTTAATCCTCATAAATTGTACAGAGTTCATCAACTTTGCAACTTGGTACAATAAATTATCCTATAATCGACCTTATGTTCTCAGCTACGCAACAACTTTTACGGGTTAAAGATAGTTGCGGTTTTCTCCACTGAAAAGTACGAGTAACATATGCTTCTTGAACTTCTTGGATCAATGTAGAATTCCAAATTCAAGAAAATATGCTATAATTAACTTATTCATTCTGTTCTCTGTATTTCCAAACAATCAAAATAAGCACTCCCATTCTAAGTTGGTAAGAGTAGTAGGGTGATTTACACTCGGACTCCCTGAATTTTACCGTAATTACAGAAAACCCCCTGTGGTTCCAAAAATTACAAAGGCACCCCTTGCAGGGGTTTTTTGTAAACATTTTCAGCAGTTGTAGGGGGTGTCCTTGTAAGGATTGTTGAAGCTAAAAGGGGTGTTTTAGTACATACTACATAGTCTAAACCAGAGGGGGTCTCTTTGTAATTGTTGAAACGTTAGGGGGTTCCTTGTAAGACTAATAAACCTCAGGGGACCCTATAAAGAACTTTGATATACTTACAGAGTATGCACGATATGCAGTTTGAACTCGAGTGGCGGCAGCATCCTCAATGGAGAGAACAACTCTTCCCTTATCATCCACAGAAGAACCATTGGTTAATACACGACACTCGTTCTCTAAGCAACCATTATTGTTTTCAGGTGCTGAATATATCTGCTAAATAATGAGAAGAAAAATTGAAGTATCAGAAACACATATACTCAGATCATGAGATAAAGATGCCACATGAAGCTGGAAATGATAAGTAGATACTTCTGCTTTATTTGTCCAAACCTTCAATTTTTGCGATCGGTCTCCCTTGACTTTCTTTTTACTGATTATATTCTTAAACCAAACTCCGGAACCCATTCTTGATTCCCAATATACACAACTTAATGACCCTGCAGAAGACGGCATATATCACATTAATTATCAATATATCAGTACTATACAATATACATGTTTATACATCAATCAAGAAATTTCGTAAAATGGGTATTGTTTGATTTAACGAATAGGTAAAAGTCGAGAAAAAAGTTCACTAAAGAACATTTAATTTCATATAGAAACCATATAGAGAAACTTCTGCATAGTAATATCTCTAAAGGTAGCATCCTCAGCTAAAAGAGAAACAAGACTTTTCAAACTAGAAATAGCAGGCCAAGAATTTTTAAGAGTTTTCTTGTAGCGATATTTCGAAAAAGCACACCAGAAGGAACATTAGAAATATTGATAGAACAACAAGTTTTCATGAAATGTAATAACACCCCTTGTGCTTTTTCTAACTATAAAAAAAACCATGTATTATTTTTATTAGCAAAACCCCTCTGTGCTTATTTTTTATGAGCAAAAAACCCCCTTTCAAGATGAAATGACAATTATACCTCCACCAAATGATGCAAAAATACCCCTCTTAACCTAAAAAATTATCAATAACCCCCTAGTAATTTTGAAAATTGGCAATAACCCCCTGTTTACTTAAAAATTGACCAAAAACTCCCTATGATTTATGAAGGAATTTGATCAAATGGGTTTTTGTTAATATAAAAATTATACAGGGGAAGATTTTGCTAATAAAAATAACACAAGGGGGTATTTTTATAGTTAAGCAAAGCACAAGGGGTGTGTTTTTGCATTTAGCTCACTGAATAATTGGAAACTGAGATTTCATAGATCCATCTAAAACTAAGAAATTAAGTGATCAAGATCAAACTAAGCTTTAAAGCACAACTTTTGATATAATATAATCAACCCCTTCAGATTTCAATCAAGCAATTACAGAGAAAGGATATGGGATTTGGTCTACAATTCTCATTTCCAATTTCAATCTAAAAACAAGTATGAAAAAATGTTAGATCCTCTCCAAAAATTCTGTTTCTAATATTCATTACCTAATACAGTACAGACACATCAAGAAAGAAACAATCTTGAAAGGGACTTGCAAGAAATGGGGTTAATTGATTCAAAAATTACTTACCAGAAAAAAGACTCCTCCTTTTTGGAAAAGGGAATAGAAGCAAATGGGAGTAATGTATGTGCAAAATAGGTGAAGTATGAGTGAAAGAGAAGAAATATGATTATTATTAATTATTAATATATGCATAGACTTGAAGAAGAAGGTTATAAGAGGTGGGAAAAGGAAAGAACAAAAAGTGGGTAGCTTTGATGATATTTGCCATGGCCCAGAAAGAACAATGAACCAGAGAACAAAAAAACAGCATCAATTAATTAATAAGCTAATATGGATTTATCCCAAAAAAAAAAAAAAAATATGGGACCTTTGTCTCTTCTTTCTTCTTAGTTTAGTTTTGATTCCTCAATCAAAGGGCTTAACCGATTACAACTCGCACCAAGAATTGTAGAAAGTTCATGAGTTAATAGCAAATTATCCATAGTGTTGTTCTTGAAAAAGAATTTTATTCCATATGATAAATTAAATAGTAATATACATGTTATTATTGAGTTAACGTCAATTTACTCCATGTTAAAAATTTAAAAGGACAATTTATCTATGAATATTCACTTGTCGAAATTGAGAGTGAATATAAAAAGAGTTTTTGTGACACATAGAGTCAAGTGCAGCATTTATTATAACACAAATGGGTAAAGTGTCGGGTAGTTCAAATCATATTTTTTAAGTTTAAAATTGTTAGGGAGGCAGTGTGAAACTTTTATGAGATTATAGGGGGCTAATTTTTTCTTTTTTAATTACTTGAAGACAAATTGAACATTATGCATATTTTTTATTTATTTATTTTTTTGAACATTATGCATATTACAGGAGAATAAATTACCATTAGCTCTGTATTATTTTTGTAAAATGTGTTCATTGTCTTCCTTCTAAATTTATATGTTCATGGATGAAATTATAATGAGTGAAACGCTCATAGACAATATCACAATTCACACGATCGAGGGTAAGTGTCCGTTAAATATTTCACACGGGTATGATAAATTAACTATGTTATCCAATGAGAGTTAAACTTGCCATTTTTCGTATCAAAATGAAGTTTCACTCGTAACGTTTACGCTACCATCTTGTCAAGAAATGATGTAAAAAACTCATTATTGTTTTCGGAAGAAATAAATGCTTAATATTATATCACGTGGAAATAAATTATTCAATACAAGTATGACGTGGTGACCTTAAAAAGAAAAAGAAAAAAAATTAATAATAGTACCATTCCATATTATTATAGTGACAGCTGAACAAAAGTCGTTTTATTGGTTGTACATTTGTGAATGTGAATCATGTGATGGGTCTTGATGCCCCTCCTCCGTCCAAATTTTTGTATAGTTAATCACTCGATCCTAATCTTTCATCGATTTTGATTAAGACATTGATACACACAAAAGAAAAAAGTTTAAACTATTTTTACATTCTTATTTATAGGAAATAAGTACAAGTTTATTTATATGTGATATTTTAAAAATATATCTTTATTTGAAATTATCCCATGAAAATAAGAAAATTTAAAATTCAAAGGAGACGAGTGTACTTCTATTTTATTATTACCCTCAAACGAAAAAAAAAAATCTGCATAATATATTTTTACAGCTAATACTATATATATATAGTTTGTAATTTAGGAAGAACATTTTGCCTATGTTGATAAGCTATGTAAACTACCAATTTTTTTTTTGTGAAACACGAACAAACCGTATTAGCGAAGAAAGGTTTAACAAATTCTTTGATGGGGTAATCGATTATCATTACAAACTACACTAAGACGTTGTCGATTCATTCACATCATAACTATTTACTACTCCCTTAGTTTCATTTTAATTGTTACATTTCGTTTTTTCACACAGATTAAGAAACTTAATAATTATTTATTTTTCTAAGATAAAATATTAGAGAGATCATTTTAATAATTGTTTTAATTAATATCATTGATATTTCTGCACTCTAATTTACTGTGTAAACCTAGAAGTAAGAAAAAGTAAAATTAAAAAAAAAATGCATTAGGAAATAAAATGTGATAAATAATTTGAAACATAATTTTTTTTTAAATGTGCCAATTAATTTAAAAGGGGGGAGTGTAATCATTATTGGAGGATTAGAGTAACGTCTGATTCGTTCAACATTTTATCACTAAGCCCGAAATTATCAATTTAGTGGGTCCTAATTTACCCAATTAGTGTTGTGGTACCCCATGCATTTACTTTATTGCAGTCTAATTAATGACATAATTAAAATGATTGCACTAATACTTAATGGTAGAAAATTCTCGTGTAGATCATGTCTTTCATAGACCATAAACAAAATTAGTGGATCCACTAAACATGTTTACAAGATTTATGTTTTTTGGTAAATCAAAATGAAACTAGATAATATTTTATATTGGTTTACAAAATCTTTTAAATGTTATCGAAAAATTATTGAGAATTTTTTTTATATTAAGTTGACCCAAATGTACTAAGAAAACAAAATAATGTTCCAGCAAGGCCAATGATTTCCTCTAGGCTTTCTTATATATATAACCTCATTATTTGTTTGTTTAATTTGGCTTGTTCTATACCACATACTACTTATTAAGCAACTACCAAAACTCCAGTTAATGCTGATTTCTCTTTCGTTAGCTGTTTGTAGGGACATATAAAAAATAAAAAATAAAAAACTTCTTCAAATTGTTGGTGTGCTTCAATAAAAAAGTTACAAAGTCATTTTCATAAAATATTTATGTTCCCTTGATTCGTTTTGTTAAAAAGAATTAGTTAAATAACACCGACTGATAATTAGTCACTTTGAAAATAACCAGTTCGGAGAATATGGTGAACCCAACACTTCAAATTCATGTTGGGAAAGGTATTTATTTATTGTGTCTGACACACTTCGAAATAGTTTATAAGATCCAATTATAAGACCTGAATATCCTTAAAAAATCGGGAAAAGAAAAATAAGAGAATTAGTTAAATAGCATTATCCAAAATTTTATGAGTACTACTCATGTTTATAGGTGATTATTGGTAAAAACTATAGAAATTTAGTTTAACAACCAATACTCTAGTAATTTTTTTTCAAACAAATATATCAAGAAAGTTTTATAATCAAAATTATTATCAATTATATCATTAATTGCATCAATCACCAAAACTGGGCTAGCTGTAGAATAATTAGTTGTCAAAAAGATAAAATACATGTGAAAAATCTTGAATATTTTGAGTTTTGACTTGGAATATTTAGGTTCATGCATGAATTTTGTCTTGACATGATTTACCAAGAAAATAATAGCTCATATGTTCCACCGTTTCCAAATTATTTATAAGGTGTGTACGGCTATTTAAGATAACCAGTATATATTATGGAAATTGATTATTTATTAAATATAATCATCTTGGTGGTTGTATTGTATATATACAAAGAAACAAAAATTAATTTTAATGTAATAAAGAGAATGAAATATGAGAGAAAATAGATAGATTATAATCTTATCTGGTTGTTTACACTTTGGATTGACGCGGTGGTTGAATGGCAATTGTTTAAGGACCACCAATATTTTTGTTAAATTGTTAAAAACTAATCGCATGTTATTAATACAAATTAAATGGAGAAAATTATTTTTTTGGTACTATAGGATAGACCTACTTGCAATTTTGGTACCATTGGATACGAAAATACAAATTTGGTACCATATGATAGGTTTTCATTGCAACTTTGATACCAAACCCAATTTTCTCCCAAAGTTAATGATAATTTAACCCCTATGAAATGAATAATGTTCAATTTTACCCTCTCGTGGTTTAAAAAATAGCATTTTACCCCCTAAAATTTTGTAAAAGTTTCACATCGCCTCCCTGATATTTTTATAGGCGGCACTTTATCCACTTTTATTATGATAATGTGGCATTTTACCCCCTGTGTTATGATAAATGTGGCAATTTATCCCCTTATGTTATAAAATAGTTTAAATGCCTACTCTCAATTTCGGCAAGTGAGTTACACTCTCCGACTGAAGAGGGTAAATTGCTTCATTAAAAAATTTACAAGGGGTAAATTGATTTTTTTTCCAAATTATAGAGGGGTAAATTGAACATTATGCATTTCATAGGGGGTAAATTGCCATTAACTTTGTAGAAAAATCGGGTTTGGTACCAAATTGCAATGAAAACCTATCCTATGGTACCAAATTTGCATTTTCGTATCCAATGTTACCAAAAGTGCAAGTTAGCCTATCATATGGTACCAAAAAAGCAATTTTCCCAAATTAAATGGTCCTAAAATAAAAGAAAAAACCAAAAGGTTATGCATTTCATAGGGGGTAAATTGTCATTAACTTTGTAGAAAAATCGGATTTGGTAACAAAATTGCAATGAAAACCTATCCTATGGTACCAAATTTGCATTTTCGTATCCAATTATACCAAAAGTGCAAGTTAGCCTATCATATGGTACCAAAAAAACAATGTTCCCAAATTAAATGGGTCCTAAAATAAAATAAAAAAATAAAAGAAAAAACCAAAAGGTTATGCATTTCATAGGGGGTAAATTGCCATTAACTTTGTAGAAAAATCGAATTTGGTACCAAAATTGCAATGAAAACATATTCTATGGTACCAAATTCGCATTTTCGTATCCAATGGTATCAAAAGTGCAAGTTAGCCTATCATATGGTACCAAAAAAGCAATTTTCCCAAATTAAATGGGTCCTAAAATAAAATAAAAAAATAAAAGAAAAAACCAAAAGGTAGTCCCGGCGGGGCTCGAACCCGCGACCTTCGGCTCATAAGACCAACGCTCTAACCAACTGAGCTACGGGACTAATGTGTCTATCAGAATGAATCGTTTAAATATAACAAAACACTTACAACATATCAGGCATCTTTTTTTTTTTTTTTCTTTTCTTTTCTTTTATAGTTTAAACAAACTTTGGATCAATTTATCCAGCAATTTATAAAATTTTGATTTCATCCAATTCAGACTAGGAAAGTAAGATACAACGATATTGTCAAATTTAGGGATTTTTTTTTGTCTAATTAGGTCTATTATAAGTTATACTAATGAATAAAAAATTATGTTTAAGAAAAGAACATGATTATGTATAAATTATATAAAACTTTGGTTCATTGATAATTTGTAGAGAACTAGTTTAAACAATTTCCAGTTAATATTTCCTACTTCTGGACTTTATTGTGGAACAAATACAACAATTTTGACAATTTTTCATTAACAACATGTCCGTACACCACACTACGTGTAGTGGTTATGCAAAATAGAAAGAAAACTCAGGAAAAATTATCTAACAAATTATTCGCATTTGTATATATGTTGGACTTTAATTTAAAAATTATCTATCAAATTATTCGCATGTGTATTTATGTTGGACTTTAATTTTTCAGACGTACGATGATTTCTTATAAAACGACTAAATCTCAAGAGATTCAGTCATAAATCACCCTATAAATCACCCTATTGGTAATCTGAGTTGAATTTAATTGAGTTAGATTTAATAATTGAGTTGGTGAAAGTAAAAGAGCGAGTCAAAAAAATAAAATACATTAAATAAGAGAAAGTAATTTCACAATCAATTGTTCGAGTCAATCTAAATGCAATGCACCTTTCCTAACTTAGCTGTTTGGCCCGACATGACATGAGAACATCTTTTTCAATTCAATATGTAAATTATAATCACAAATTAGTCAATAAGTGGTTTTAAATCTTAAAATACATATTCCGAAAATTATATAACTACTTTATTTATGTAAGTAATATAAGTTAGATCAATAAATTAATTTTATATATTTGAATCTTATCTAATTATGGTGCATGCTTTAGAATTATTTAATGAAAAAAACACATGTCATTAACAAATCTTAAAAAGAGGAGCAATGTATGGACCAAATCCAGTCCTAACTAGGGTTGTCAATGGACGGGTTTCAATCTAGATCCGTTCGAATTCAGTCCGATTTATTAGAATAATTGTTCGATTAGAGATTCGATGGACTTGATTCGATTATAAAGATTCGTAATCCGAAACACACGGAGCGAATATGAATTTAGACGAGCATGATCCAACCAGAATTCGACACTAGCCTAACCTAACATACATTTGATTTGACCCTACCCTTCTTTAACCATTGGAAATGGTGTGGCCCAGCCCAATGTCAAGCTCAGTCATACTTGAAATCTATAAAATAATTAATTTGGCATTGTACCCCTACTTTTAAGTTTTATAATACATGTTATTATTGATTTCACATATTATTTATCTTTCTTATAATTAATCTCAACAACAAAACTTGAATCTAAATCATATCTCAAATTTTCTAATTCACTAACTACTAATTTATTAATATTTTCCATGAAATCATTGTCCAATCAAATTTCAAAAGTTTCATCCAAAATTTCGAAACCAAATATTGAGATCGAACCAGAGTCAAACTCGGTCAAAAAAATTTCACAACAATTCCCACAACCCGATCCATCTCAGGTGAACCCGGAATGAGCTATAAAAATTACGTATCCCGTATCACAAATCCAAATACACACAACTAGCATTATAACACACAATACTAACACTTTAGAGATCACTTCTCCATACTCAGACACACAATCACCAGAGTGTATGCCCCGAGTGTACATTCAAAATATACATACGTCTGATGTTGATGAAATCGCGATACATGACACTCTTAGATACGAGAAACGACAAAAGAAATGAATCAGTGAAAATGCCATAAGTAAAACTAGCACTGTTATCTGAGAAACATGTACAAATAATACAAAAATCCCAGTACATATACAAAATATAGTCATAAACCTTCTTGAATCTTCAGTCATTACACAATCTGATATTCTGTTTGTTTTGCAGATCTACAGTTTATGACTTAAGTACCGAAATTCAAAACAATAGTAAAACAGTATCATTTTCACTACAATCGTAACAAAAATGCGACATATATTGCAAAACTTACCTCCTCCCTCAGGTAAAAACCTCGTAGAATTTCTCAATCACGAGTAAACCTGAGTCAATCGACTCCAAAGGATCCTTCCTAAGTCGATGTCTCAAACAATTAGGAATAACCGTAGCAATATCCTCAGGAGTCACTTTATCTCTCCCTTTTAGAGACGCCAAAGCTTTAGCCGCCCTATTAGTAACTATATCACCTCTCAATCCATCAACATTTAGCTCAGCACATACCTTCGAGATTTTAACTCTAAGCTCGTGATCAATAGTAACGGAAGGCAGAAAACTCCTAGCAGACGATATTTGTTCTTGAAGTTTCTCTTGATCCGCCTTGTAAGATTCCCTAAACTCTTTAGGATTCCTATCAAAACGAGCCCTCTCCTCCACAATCTTTACACGGAGCTCCGCATCTTTCACGGTTCCAACTTGGGCGTGCATTCCAAATCGATCAAGAAGTTGTGGCCTTAATTCGCCCTCTTCCGGGTTACCCGAACCGATAAGGATGAAACGGGCGGGGTGCGAAATCGAGATCCCCTCCCTTTCAACCGTGTTCCAACCGGATGCCGCGGAATCCAATAACACGTCAACTAAATGGTCATCTAAAAGATTAACTTCATCTACATAGAGAATCCCTCTATTAGCTTTTGCTAGTAGACCGGGCTCGAACGCCTTTATGCCTTCCGTAAGGGCTTTTTCAATGTCGATTGTGCCACAAACTCGATCCTCGGTGGCGCCTAAAGGTAAATCAACCATGTTGATTTTGGTTAATACAATAGCAAGTGATTCACCTTTCATGAGCTTTTCTCGGACTTCGGGGCCTTGTACTTCTGCGTCCACTGGATCCGAGTTAAATGGATCACCGGCTACGACTTGGATTTCGGGAAGTAAATCCGTTAAAGATCTAACGGTTGTGGATTTTCCAGTTCCTCTATCACCCATTATCATTACACCTCCGATTTTCGGGTCAATCACATTTAACAAGAGGCATAGTTTCATTTCATCTTGTCCTACTATTGCTGCAAAGGGGTAAACTGGTCTTTGGTTCTCTTTTGAAGCAGCAAGCTTCCGGACCTGGAATCATGTCACAAGCACATTTTCCGTAATAACCTTGCTATAGGTAACCATGGATGTCAAATCCTACCCGCGTAGAACATAAATGTTATGCTCGGTTCTTGAATTTCAGTGAGTAAAATAATAATGAAAATGGAAATGTTATACTAATATTTAATACTTGAAAACATTATCCTTAACATTGTACCCACTAAAATTCAAGAACCAAACATAATATTTGATATTGTATTTATGGCACACGTTATAAACATGTACTAATGATACTCATCTTCAAATAGAAGGCTACATATTTTTGGGTATCAAGCAATCTCTTTTAAGGGATGTAATTTAATTACAGCCAAGCCCATTTTTAGTAAATCAAGAAAATGAAGATATTAATACCTGTTCTTGAGCAGGACTGATATCAGTGGCAACATTGGAAATTGAGACATGAAATTGAGACCGCCCTTTCTTAAGGGGGACTCCAATCCCTCCATAAAACTTCTTCCCTGCACATAAATACAAAAAGCAATAAATTTTAAAGAACCCAATCACAAACCCATTTCCAAATTCTTATCACTCTTTAAGAAATTTATGAAAAAAGTTTTATATAAGACCCCAATCACAAACCCATTTCAAAATTCTTATCACTCTTCAACAAATTTAAGAAAAAAGTTCTGAATTTTGAGAAAATTTAGACAACAATGAACACAAATCTTCATAAAATTAACAGTAAAATGCAACATTGTGACTTGAACATGAAATTTAAAGAATAATAAAATAAAGGGTTTTTCACATTACCAAGAATTGGGGGAAGATAGAAAGATGAAGACTTGGAAGAGTGAGATGAGAAAGGTGTAGAGGCCAATATTGCTGCAGTGGAAGCAGCCATTTTTGCAGTTTGTGTTTTTCTTTTGAGTTTTCTTACTACTGATTTGCTTTGTGTTGGTTGGGTCTAGGATAAGAGGATCAGATTTCCATGACCCATCCGCATTCCTTTTAGAAAATATTTTACAGTGATTTACAACCAGAGCCCCTAAGGATTAGTCGTTTTACAAAACATCCCCTAACGTTTCAGAAATTACAAAATAAACCCCTCTAATTTAGATTATGTATCAAAGCATTCAATCCTCACAAAGACACCCCTACAACTTGTGAAAATATTTATAAAATGGCCCTTATAGGGGATATTCTAGTAAATTTTGAAACTACAGGAAATTTTCTATAATTACAATAAATTTCAGGAAGTCTGAGTGTAAATCAACCAGTATTTTAATTCAAGTACCATCCTTTTTTTAATAAAGCAAAAGAAATACTATCTTTTACACGAGGCTTAGCTCGCGCTCAGTGAGTAGATTTATTTTTTTATTTAATTAATTGATTAAAATGCATAAAACCGTTATGAAAATCTCTTACATTGTGTTAAATTTATTGTATCAAATTCCTTTCTATTTTTTTTATAAATTATACACGAATTTCCCTTTTGTTTTTAATTTTTTTAATATAATAAAATCATATTATTTTAATGAACATGTTGTAAGATCTTTTATATTATAAAATTTTATAAAATAGAAATACTAAATTGTTAATATAAATATAAGTATTTTTTTCTCGTATTTTCACGTGAGCAAAATATTTCTTTCTTTAGATTTCATAAAATATTATATTATTGCATTGTTTAATTTATGAATAATATATACAATTAAAATATTTTAATGAATATGTAAATGGTTAAATAATAAGGATTGATTCGAAAAACTAACGGTGTTAATGATACTAACCGAAGATAGGGGAGTGTGTTGATAACGCCGTGAAAACGTCGTTATTACCTATCTCTTTAAGCCCAAAACATCTTGTTTTGATCCGAGGTTCTGTTTGTTCCGCGTGTTTTCGTGTCTTTTGTGCTTTTGGCCCCTTCGTTTGGCCTTTGTTCGGTTTTTGTGTTTTTGTTCATGTTTTGATCGCTTTCTCCGTGGTTTGTAGGTATTGACATCTTAGAGTGATTCGGAGTTGCGTATCAATGATGCGAGTCGTTCTACCCACCCCGCGAGTCAAGCTTGAGCTTCAAAGGAAATAGAACCCGAAGCAAATTTTACAAGAATGAAGATAGCTACTCACTCAAGCATGCATAACTTTATCATGGCCGATCCAAATAAGCTGAATTGTTATAGATGAGTGAGTTAGCTACGCTACGGACTTTACGGATCCGCATTCGGAGTTCGCAATCAAAAGATATGCTGCTCGGAAGGAAGTGCGGCAGAGCAGGAAACCTACAGCCTGTTTCTCGCGGCCGCGAGGTTAAGTCTCGCGGCCGCGAGACCCCTGCTACCAGCAGATATTTTTTGCGGGAAAGGCAGGGGTTTTTTTGTATAATCCCCCTTTGATCCCACTTGTATTTTTAGGCATCTTGGGGGACTTTTTGGCCTTATATGCCATTGTTTGGAGGATGCCATTGTTTGGAGGGTAACTTAGGCATGAGGGCTTGTAGTTTTTGCTAGGTTAGAGGGTTAAAGGTGAAATCATCTCAACTTCCACTACACTTCACTTCTAGCCTCCATTGAAGAACTTTCACTTGGACTCCCCATTGAAGATAAAAAGGCTTGAGGGAGAAGTTGTTGAAGATTTCAATCACTAAGCTTACTCTAACTCTTATTACTTTGTTCATTTACATTTATGACTTCCATTAATGTATTGGATGATTTATTGAATGTTATGAGTAGCTAATTACTCTTTTCTTGGGTTTTATTGATCCTATGTTTGATTCTTGATTAAATGATGTTATGATGATTGGTATGATGCTTGTATGTGTTTGTTAATCTAGTTTGTGCTTTTGTCATCTTGTTGTTAGGCCAACTATGAGATGAAATAGATTGATTCTTAATTGCTAGACATAGTGGATTGAGGATTAGATTGTGAAACTAGATTGTGATTTGATTTTAGGATAGGCATATACCTAAGTCATTTCATGTTCTTTCAAGGTTTGAGGTTAATGCTTCATTTAGGTTTAGTCCTTTTAGACATAAATTGGATTAGCCTAACTTGATAGGTTCGTACGCAATTCGGAAGATACGTATGAGTATTTTTGAAACCTTGAACAACAAACATAAGTGTGGTTGTCAATTGTTGAGTCATTTATCTTGAATTGAACTAGGTGACGTAAAATCCTAGAAGCCTTTTCATATTGTTAAGTCAAGTGTTAGTTTCATAATCACCTTTATCATATATAGTTTTAATATCAAAACCACCACCACCACTTCACCAAACTCAACTTACAAATCTAAGTAGAAGTAACAAGACATTAGTTGGTAATTAATCGTACAAGTCCTCGTGGGTTCGACACTCTCTTATCACTTTATTACTTGTAACGACCGTATACTTGCGTGATTTACGTACTCGTATTTGGAACGTAACAAGGTTTTGGCGCCGTTGCCGGGGATTTGTAACGATTATTTGCCGATTTATATTCTTGTATATCTTAGCTTGGATTTGTTATTTACGTTGTGATATTTGTCTTCCTAGGTACGATGGCCTACAATGATTGCTATCCAAGGTCAACCGAGGGAACATCACTTTGTTATTGTATGCATTGCATGGGGGAGAGCACAATTGCCGGTTGCCCAATGAGTCCAAATTATTTGCAATATGAGAATTCATACATGGGTAATCATTATGAGTTGAGTCCCACTTACAATAGCTACAATACCGGATGGGGAAATGACCCGTATTATCCAAGGAACAATGAGTGGAGAGGTGGACCACACCCGGATATGATGATGACTACCCCATTCATCAAACCGAACTATCATGAATATTCTCAACCTCCGGTAGAGGCACAACCATCTTTGGAAGATGCATTCACTAAGTTCATGGAGCACACCACCAAATACATGGCTAACAATGATGCAAAATTGCAAGAAGTTTTCCAACTCCAACAAGAACATTCGGTTGTATTGAGAAATCTTCAAACACAAATGGAGCAAATCTCACAAGCTTTAAGCATAAGACCCCCGGGAACTTTGCCGAGTACAACCGAATCACCTAAACAAGAAACAAATGGGCTTCCTACTAGAGATGAAGAACAAGGTGGATCGAAAGAGTTTGCAAAGGAAGATAAATTCTTCATGGATGAAGGGTTTGATCAAAAGGTCATCAAATATTCTTACGTGGACTTGGTTATTCCCAAAGAAGACAAGTGGATCCACCCGAGCAAAGCAACATGGATAATTATGGGTAAAGATTACAAGAGATTTGAACCGGGAGATAAAAGTTTTCGATTTGATATGTGGTTCAAATCCGTCCCAAAAGACCGTACAATGAAAAGATTAAAGCGTGGGACGAATTTAAAAGCAAAGAGGCCGGGGCTTATACTTGATCCCGATGGGATCCTATTCGATTATTGGCCACCCTAAAAGAAAAGAGAAGTTTCAAGTTGAGCTACCGACTATAAACAAGCGCTTCTTGGGAGGCAACCCAAGCCTTTTGTTTTACTTTTCTTTGTCCTTTGTGTTGTTTTTGTTGTTGTCGTGTCGTGTCGTTTGATTCTTGTTTTTTTTTGTGTGTCTTGTTGTAGGTGATGATTGTGCGCGAAAAAGAAGAAGAAGTAATGGCAAGCATGATTGAGGATTCGAGACGGAAGTTAACCATGGGATGCACGGACTCCATGATCGACAAAGGGGCGTAACCTTTACATTTTTGCATTCCGTTTGGTTTATTTTGTACTTATAATGCTATATCTATATGTCAGTACTTGATTGGTTTTGATTATCCATGCTTGCTTGGATTGGATAGAGCCGTGCTCGATCATTTACCTTGTTGTTTTCATTGTTTTGTTTTTATTTGTCTTTCCTCTGTGTGCTTGTGTGGTTGTCGTGTCGACCTTCCTCCTACATTCTCAATTCACACAATGGGGACATTGTGCATTTTAAGTTTGGGGGGAGAGGTTCGCAAGTACTTGCTTACATGCTAGGTCGACCCGCCAATTTTTTTTCAAATTCTTATTATTCCTTGAACATGTTCTACAAAATTTGAGCACATTGGCTAAGGTAGGTTGTATTTGAGGTGGATAAAGAACTTTAGTGATAATAGGTTCTAGGACTCCTTTTGTGTAACTTAGATTCTCTCCAAACTTTAGTTCGAAAACTAAGTGTGAAATGAGCAAAATGGCCTAAGTTTGGGGGAGTGAACCAATTTCAATAATGAAAAACCTTTGAACACCTAGCTCTTAAAAGAAATGAGTAGAGAAGTTGCTAAAATGTATGCACTTCTATGAGAGAAAAGAAAGGCTAAGCCTTCATTGATGAAATTCATGAATCATTTTTGTAATCACTCTATTTCATTACCATAGTGCAAGTTTTGTAATGAGAGGTTCAAATGAAATGCACAAAGAAAAAGAATGGTGCTAGTAGCCCACAAAGTTAAATGTTTAGAAGCACAAACAATCTTCATCATTAGTGCTAGTTTGTTATTGTAAAATCATTGTAAAGCACAGGGGCTATGTTATCATTGTAAATCAAAAGAAAAAGCAAAGTATGGTGAGAAAGAGCTAGGGACTAAAATCGTCAATTAATCCAAGAATGGGGATAACACTCTTAAATTGCCTATAACTTAGTTTCGTGAAGTGATTTGAGCATTAAGTTTGTAATCTACGGTGAGGAGAGACTCTTTGTCAAACATTAGAAGTCCTTACAAATAGAACCGATGATTTTGACCTATCGGGACGTATTCACCTAAGATAGAATCTAGCTAAAGCCATCACACACACACATGAGCTTGTTTAAAGAATAATTTGAAAGTGTTAAATTTTGGCATTTTGATCTTAAGCATGCTTGTTTTGTTCTTGTTTTTTTTTTCTTTGCTCGGGGACGAGCAAGTGTTTAAGTCTGGGGGTGCTGATAACGCCGTGAAAACGTCGTTATTACCTATCTCTTTAAGCCCAAAACATCTTGTTTTGATCCGAGGTTCTGTTTGTTCCGCGTGTTTTCGTGTCTTTTGTGCTTTTGGCCCCTTCGTTTGGCCTTTGTTCGGTTTTTGTGTTTTTGTTCGTGTTTTGATCGCTTTCTCCGTGGTTTGTAGGTATTGACATCTTAGAGTGATTCGGAGTTGCGTATCAATGATGCGAGTCGTTCTACCCACCCCGCGAGTCAAGCTTGAGCTTCAAAGGAAATAGAACCCGAAGCAAATTTTACAAGAATGAAGATAGCTACTCACTCAAGCATGCATAACTTTATCATGGCCGATCCAAATAAGCTGAATTTTGAATATGTTATGGATGAGTGAGTTAGCTACGCTACGGACTTTACGGATCCGCATTCGGAGTTCGCAATCAAAAGATATGCTGCTCGGAAGGAAGTGCGGCAGAGCAGGAAACCTACGGCCTGTTTCTCGCGGCCGCGAGACCCCTGCTACCAGCAGATATTTTTTGCGGGAAAGGCAGGGGTTTTTTTGTATAATCCCCCTTTGATTCCACTTGTATTTTTAGGCATCTTGGGGGACTTTTTGGCCTTAGATGCCATTGTTTGGAGTGTAACTTAGGCATGAGGGCTTGTAGTTTTTGCTAGGTTAGAGGGTTAAAGGTGAAATCATCTCAACTTCCACTACACTTCACTTCTAGCCTCCATTGAAGAACTTTCACTTGGACTCCCCATTGAAGATAAAAAGGCTTGAGGGAGAATTTGTTGAAGATTTCAATCACTAAGCTTACTCTAACTCTTATTACTTTGTTCATTTACATTTATGACTTCCATTAATGTATTGGATGATTTATTGAATGTTATGAGTAGCTAATTACTCTTTTCTTGGGTTTTATTGATCCTATGTTTGATTCTTGATTAAATGATGTTATGATGATTGGTATGATGCTTGTATGTGTTTGTTAATCTAGTTTGTGCTTTTGTCATCTTGTTGTTAGGCCAACTATGAGATGAAATAGATTGATTCTTAATTGCTAGACATAGTGGATTGAGGATTAGATTGTGAAACTAGATTGTGATTTGATTTTAGGATAGGCATATACCTAAGTCATTTCATGTTCTTTCAAGGTTTGAGGTTAATGCTTCATTTAGGTTTAGTCCTTTTAGACATAAATTGGATTAGCCTAACTTGATAGGTTCGTACGCAATTCGAAAGATACGTATGAGTATTTTTGAAACCTTGAACAACAAACATAAGTGTGGTTGTCAATTGTTGAGTCATTTATCTTGAATTGAACTAGGTGACGTAAAATCCTAAAAGCCTTTACATATTGTTAAGTCAAGTGTTAGTTTCATAATCACCTTTATCATATATAGTTTTAATATCAAAACCACCACCACTTCACCAAACTCAACTTACAAATCTAAGTAGAAGTAACAAGACATTAGTTGGTAATTAATCGTACAAGTCCTCGTGGGTTCGACACTCTCTTATCACTTTATTACTTGTAACGACCGTATACTTGCGTGATTTACGTACTCGTATTTGGAACGTAACAATGTGTAGAGTTAAGATTTGGTGCAAAAAACTAATTTAAGTGATACTAGCATATGAGTGGAGAGTGTGTTTTTAGAGTTAATTTCTGGAATTTTGGTGCAATAAAGTAAATACGTTATAGTTTATGCAGGTTTTCATGACAAAAGATAATTTCGGTTATATTACCTTAATCCTTATTTAGCTTTTGGGAGGTTTATTGAAATTTGAAACTTAAGCAGAATAGTTAGAGAATAAAAATGTCAAAATATTTGGTTTTTAATTAATTTGAGGCATTGACATTACTAATGCAAACATGTTTTAATTAAAAATTATTTTCTTGTGTGGAGTCTTAAGTCATTGTAATTATAAGAAAATGGGAAAAGGTTAGAGAACAATGGGAAAATGAACGATACTTTCATGTGTTGTGGTAAATTTATACAAAACTTCCTTCTGAATTTTTTATTGCATTAATTCTCTTATATTTTTAGAAACTCCGAACAATCTTTTTCTACTCCGTTAGTTGTCAAACATTATTAACTTCGGTTGATATATCAAAATTATCCCTAGTTATATATATGAAGAATAAGATAATTATCTACTAAGTTTAAAAAGTACAAGGGAATTTTGTGTTAAGTTTAAAAGACATTTGGAGATTTTGTGCTAAGTCTAAAAAGGATAAGGAGATTATGTGCAAAGTCTAAAAGGAATGTTATTGTTGCCGTTTATGCGGAAGAAATTACACAAAATATAATAAAAATTGCACTAAAGCCACGTGAAACACATGCTTATAAAAATGTGAAGGAACAAACGTGCAGGGGTTTCTATGTAGAGTTTCAGAAAGTACAAAGAGGTTTGGTGTAATAAAAAAGAAATTTTTTGCAGTGTATACATATTAAAACATTTGTTCAAATTTTCAAATTTTGTTCCCACAATCTTGCCGCGTGGGCTTTCAATTCCGGTTGATCGGATTACTAGACTTGTATTCCTTTTGATTTAATTACCGTTAATGTTTGTAGTGATGAGTTTCCCCTTTTTGATTTTGTAAAACATATCTTTTACATTTTGACAATGAAATTTACTTATATAAAAAAAAACAGCATTAGCTTATTAGAGTTGTCACATAGGGCCCCATCCATGGTAAGCCAAAAATATGTGCCTGACCGATGGCTCATTTCTTTCTTTGGGCCACTCTTAAATAGTAGAACTATCAATTGAGTTTTGTGAGCCGAACTTTCATTGATTCAAATTCATATATGATTGGGCTTCTTGACTATAAGCTCAAACCCGACTCAAACTTTTTATGTTTGCCTTGATTGACACTCTACTCACATATATATAGGGCTTCAGGTTCAAATGGATCATATATCGAGCTAGCTCATACTAAAAAATATTTCTCACAAAACATAGTGTATACATATTAAAACATCTATAAAGAAATTAGTCTTACTTAATGCATAATACTGTATAAGTTTCATTATGTAATTCAAAATATAAAATAATTAAATAATACTTAAAATTAAAGATCAGATAAAGGCTATAATAAAGCTCAAAAAAATTTAAAATATTTTATATAGACTAGCATAGAAACTAGTGGAAGAAAAAAACATTTCATGAATATATATCATCATCATCACTTAAAGTAAGCTCAAAGCTAATACTATTATTCATTAGTTCAACCCCCAAGATAAATGGTAAACCAATGCATTAAATGTTATTCAAAAAAAATGCCAAATTATAAATAAACAAGCCCAAACCCTTTCTTCAATTGCGGCCCATCTCTTCTCTCCTGCTCACTCTTAACGGATCTTCATATTTTCCATTTCATAATCAAATTTAATTCCACTAAATTAACAAAACAGTACAGCAAAGTCAACAATAGTATAACCAAGTCATAACCCTATCAGAAAAAACATTAACAAGAAAGAAATAATGAAAAAATAAAAATAAAATACAACAAAATGGATTCGACCAATTCAAACACCCGACCTAGTCGACAAGATTATTAACACCGAAGTTGGATCCTCTAGAAATAAACTGAAATATCTATGTAGGTCATCATGCCCAATATCATCTAATTTCCTCACATAGGCCCCGAGCAACTCAGATAGTATTATCCAATGGTTTTAGATATCAGTCATCGCTTGAAGACAATTGGATTCAAAACACGCACTTGAGAATGCACAAACCACCCATTTGTATTCAACTTTTAAAATACAACAATATTATGAAGTTGAGCGGTTCAAATATAAACTCAAGATTTATCTTAAATAAGAATTTTGATTATACGACGTGTAATATATGATAAGTAAATATTGTATATAACACGTGTCATCGTTTATAAATATTGAAAATCTACCTATGATAGCTAATAAAGAAAACATATGTCACCTAATATAAATCCAGGATTTATCTTAAATAAAAATTTTAATTATACGACGTGCAATATATGATAAGTAAAGTAGATATTGTATATAACACGTGTCTTCGTTTATAAAATTGAAAATCTATCTATGATAGCTAATAAAGAAAACAATGTCACTTAAAGAATGCACGCCGTGTAGCTTCTCAATTATGAGCTCAAGCACCAACCTAGTCTAATTAAATTTTCAAAAAAAAAAAAAAAAAAAAACGTTAACGCGCTTTCTGTATTGGAGGGTTCTTCAAAAAAATTGCAAATTGTCCTCCCTCCATAAAATCAAAATCAAAATTGAGAAACCTAAGTCGAAACCAAAAATTGAAATCGCTTTCAGCAAATCCCAATTCAAAAATTCCAAATGAAAATCTTTTCCCACCTCCAAATCTCTCCATTACAAATACTTCTCCAATACCTCTTTCTTCATACATTCTCTCCAGTCTCCATTACTGCATCAATGGAAGTAAATCCCCCCTCTTTTTGTGAAAAAAATGACAAGGAAAACATCCCAATTTATTCATCATCAAATCCAGTCACTCAATTTTCCGAATTTTCTGTAAATCTACAAATCAAGAAAAAGAGAAAATCAAGAATGCCGCTAAAGGACATAACCAATTTCCTATACCCAGAAAATATTTATTCTTTACGAGCAAACCCAATTTCAATTGACACTTTTGAAGTGAAAAATCATCGAAAAAGGTGTGAAATTTCCATGTCGAAGAATTCAAGGACTGAGACTTTAAGAAAGCACTTTAGATAGGCTAATTAGGCCAATTTGGGAATTTTGTGTTTTCATTATAGATTCTTTTTTAATACATATATATATACATATATATATATTTGTGATCCTCTGAGTCAATATAATGCAAGTTAAGTGTTATGTTTTCGTATGAATTCATGTTCTTTTGGTTGATGACTTAATGTTGTTGAAACTTGCACTGATTTTATATTTCCTAGGAGTTAATGTCAATTTATCCCATGTGATTTGTATAATGTTCAATTTACCCCTTGTGATTTGAAAAAAAACATTTTATCCTCTTTGAAAAATTTAAAGGAGCAATTTACCTCATTCAACCGGAAAGTGTAACTCATTCGTTGAAACTAAGAGTGGGCATTAAATGTGTTTTTGTAACATAGAGGGTAAAGTGCAATATTTATCATAACACAGAGTAGTAAGTGCCACATATACATAAGAATAGTAGATCAAAAAAATATAAGAATAGTAGTTTTGTTAATTCTTATATTTTCTAAGTTTAAAAATGTCAAGTGTGTGAAACTTTTATAAGATTGCATGAGAGTAATTAAATATTATCCAAATCACAGGGGAGGCAAATTGCCATTAACTCTATTTCTCATATGTAAACTATCAAGTTGAATTTGATCTAGTTCCTAAGAATTTTAATTGTATTATTAGATATCACATAGATTAGGTTAAGTCTACGTTAAATGATTTGGGCTTAACTCACCTCTAAAGCTAACTCAAGAGGTAAGAATTGACTAAGTACTTAGTGCTGCATTAGACAATAGAAAATGAAAACGACTGTGAGTTGTGTTGCTGATTGTGATGCAATAAGCATAGTTAAACATTATTAAATACTTAATACACACACAAAATGCTAATTGGGGGTCCGGCCTATATGATCCTATTAACCAGATAAAAAGAACTATTTTAATTATTTTAATTACACAATTTGGACAAAGGAGGCTAAAGAGGGGTTAAGTGTCACATATAAAATGTCAGGGAGACGGTGTGAAACTTTTATAATATTACAAGGGGGTAAAATGTCATTTTTCAAATTACAGGGAGATAAATTGAATATTATGAATATCAAAGGGAGTAAATTGCTGTTAACTTAATAACTTAATAGGGAGATATGTAAGAATTTGGTAAAGGGACACCCTATCTAATTATTCTGATGTGTCAAAGTATTCTCTATGACTGTAAGAGCAGAAAATTGCCTATGAACAATAAAGTTGTCTTTGTCCTTATCTTAAACCCTTTATATCTGAGTTGTAATTTGCATCTTAAGATGAAATCTGATTCAACTAAGTTATGTTGATCCAATGAGTTTCTATTATGCATCAGCATCTACTAAAAAATTGTTGTAGATTTAGGCTTATGTAATTAAGTCATTTACAATAGCATGAAAAGTTAATTGTTTCTTGGGTGTTTTATTTGATTGTTTTGACCAAAATCTGATAAATGAGTGAATTGCTGACATAAAGTATTTAAGTGCTTTCATTTGACTTGTCCTTTGTATCTTTGAACTGCAATTTATCTTAATGGACACATCATGTTGTAATAAGTTATTTGTTTGTTTTTCAACGGCAAATGAGGCCGTTTGAACAAACCGATAAACGCTTCAATATAAAGAGAAAAAAAGATCGTGGCTTTGCATCATTTTGCTCTCAAAATAAAGAATTCATATTGTAATAAGATCAAAATACTATATATAGTAGTAAAGATTCTACCATCTTTAGATCACTTATTACATTACATTACATTAGATTATAGCAAAGAGAATTCAAAATGAATAGCTTGAAAAAGTTCTCAATGTGCCTTATAATTTGGTTCTTTCTTTCTTCTGCAGTTATCGTTGCTCGACCTATAAAGCCTATAACGATTGCTAGACGAGAATTGGAGGCTCGGTTTGCAAGGGATATGATGAGTGAAAGTACACATGAATGGCCTGTGAGAGTAAGTCCTGGAGGACCTGATCCACATCATCATTTTAAACACGTGTAATCTCGAAATTTCATGATAATCGCGGCCTAAAATGGAATTTTGGAGCAAATTAAGATTTTGTGCTTCTTGTAATATGATATATGGCCAATTTCTTAGTTGAGATTGGTGTGTACTGAATTTAACTTTGGTTAGTCAATGTATTGCTTTCTCAAATTTGTGATGTGGAGGTGGGCTGAGTTTTTCTCTTCAATTCCAAAAATAATGTTGATTCATAGACTTCATAACAATTAGCTGAATATAGTTTGAGTTCTCTAATATACTCCATTTAGTTGGTTTTTGTAAGACTTCATTTGGATTGGATTTCAAATGACTTCAATATTAGGTGGATTTTAAATACGTGATTTTAGCAATGTTATTAAAACCGGACCGGATCGGCCGGTCCAACCGGTTCGACCGTGAACCGAAGATTGGTTCGGTCCGGTTTAACCCCTAAAATCGCTTGACTCAAAAACCAGACTGAACCGGGTTGAACCTGAATTTCCCTTTTTTTTTTCTTTTTTTTTTTTTTTGATTTTTAAATTTTTTTTAATGTTAAAAATAAGCTAAAATTTATTGTAGAATGTGGGATTTGAATAACTAACCTCTTACATGAAACATAACCTCCTTACCATTTGAGCTACATCATTTTTGTTGAACTTTTAGTACAAAAATTTATAAATTTTAGAAAACGTGTAGCCAAATTTATTTATAAATTAGATTATGATAATTAACTCAAATTAACATTTTACACATTATCAATGAAAATTAATACTTATATAATAATTTTTTATTAAAATTTGTTCTATAAGATATTTCTTTCCAATATTATTTTTAGGATAAAGAGTGTCAAATTTTGAAAGTCAAATCGATATATTATGCAAGTTTGATTTTGAATATTAAGACTTTTTTGCATAATCATATTTTAAAATTTATTAATCTCTTAGATTGTTGTATTTTTAATTTACACTTTTAAAATTTTATAAAGAAATATAATCATATTATTATATTTCTATGAGCTTACAAATTAGTATCACATTACCGTTATGATATAAGTTAGATAATTATTATATGATTTAATTTAAATATAATCTAAGATTTTGTATATTTGAAATCAATTGTAGGATAATGTTTAAATCTTATGCATATTACATATACTTTAAAATTAAATATATTTATTATATCATTATGACGTCATCCGGTTCGACCAGCGGTCCGATCGGTTCGACCAGTAAAATCAGTGACCAATCGGCTCACCGGTTCACTGTCCGGTCCGGTTCCGAAAACATTGGATTTTAGTTAAAAGGATAGTCGTACAAAATGATTGCATAAGGATTAGGAATCGACCCAAAATCAAAGTGATTCAAACAAATGCTATTGACTTGTCTGGCCCAAAATCAAAGTGATTCAAACAAATGCTATTGACTTGTCTGTAGGCCTGTCAATTGAGCTGGGCCTACCCGAAACTCGATGGCTCAACCCAATTATATTTGAGCTGAACCTAGTTAATTATAAGTCGGTTGAGTTTGAGCTTTTATATTATACCCGATAATTTTATAAGCCGAATTTGAGCTTAATGTGGCTCAACCCAAATAAAGCCCGACTAAATAAATAGCTAAAAAAACCATAAATCAAGTATCAGTAATCATCTAGTCGTTTAAATAACTAAGCAGTGTACTGTTTATCATTTAAAAAAAATCAACACTTCATAGACTTTCAAGATTGCATTTAAAGAAAATTTTAGCAAAAAGGTAAGATAGAAAAGTTGGAAACTAGTAAAAATAATTGGGAATCAGGACTTTATAAATTTTACTGATAGATGGAACTCTTTTTCTATTTTGAACTTAAATTAAAGTAATTAAAGTATATAGGAAGAGAAAAAAATTAGTACTGTTGTGAAACTAAGCTAAATTGAACAATAACTTTAGTGTAGAAAGTAGAATGTAAAGTGCAATGAATATTAGGGAGAACACTCTTCTTAATTCATATTTGTTGTAAAATTAATCTAAAATGATCAATTAAAGTAAACAAAGTAAGAACTAAGAACAATAGAAATATGGAGAGTATATCATTTTATTCCATTCTTGTTGTGTGTACAAAATATAATGAAAATGTTCTCTATTTATAGGTCTAAGAAATACAACCAAAGGTTAATAATACATGCACCACTAATGGCCTATTCATTAAGTTCAATGTACAATAGATATGACCTTTGATATAATGTGTTCAAGATGGACTTAATGTAGCTAATGACCTTTCATTGACATCCACAAATTAAAAGAATTCATAACACTCCCCCTTGGATGTCCTTTACTTATGGAATATGCCTCGTTAATAATCTTGTTAGAAAAACTTGGTGGGAAAAACCTGAACAAGGAAAAAAGAGTACACATCCATATGGGATCCATAAGCGTGTAACACTGCCTCGTTAAAACCTTGCCAAAAAACCAATTGGGAAAAAACTTGGACGAAAGAAAAAGAGTACAGTTTGCAGATTCTATTGATGACACGCTCCCCCTGATGCTGACACAAGGTCCACAAGTCATACGTATTCCGGTGTGGTGGACCATCATTCTGAATAATGTAGCTGTCAATAGGCAAACTTATTGTTTGAATTTGATGACATCTATATCACCATTTTCTTTGAAGCTCGTGGGTGAAAAAAAACTTCAGTGATATGTGTTTTGTGTTTGTCATCTCCTACGTTGCACGGATACAGATATGGGGATACGGATACAATACGATACGGATTTTTGAAATTTATTGGATACGATACGGCATAGATACGGACTTAAAAATATAATTTATATTTATGCATAAGCAACTAAATCCTTCAATTTAAGCTCCAAAAGCATAAATAATTCACTCTAACATACACAAAAGTTATATAACTCCAAAAGAAAACATAATTCATTCTTAACATACACAAAAGTTATGCCATAAGAGTTTTCTAGTAATTAAAATCAAACTAAGTTAGATAATCTCAATATCAAAAGCTATCCACACTAACATGCACAAAAGTTATGTAATAGGAGCTGTCTAGTAATCTAGATCAAACTAAACATCATGATTTTCTTCATTAACATCATCAACAAATAAATCGGACTCCAACTCCGGCTCATGAAGCGATAGATTTGCAATTTTCAGAATATCAACTTCATCCAAAGACTCAAAAGCATCTTCAGCGACATCCCACATCCTCGTATCCCCTTGCATGTACTGTGGAGTTTTTCTTGATAAAAGGTGAAGATTACTATGAACAAAACCAAATCTTCGGCACGTTGCGGGGTGATTTGGTTCCTCTTTGTTGAGTGAATAAATGAATAAGTGCACCAGTTCCTCTCACAACAAGAAGAGGAACAAACTTGCCCAAATAACTTAATGCAAGCCGGTTGAAGGTTAGGGTTGCCGAACCATAAACTAACCACCACCTTAATGGTTGGATAACCCGATCTATCTCTTATAGAATCTTCATCGGCAAAATCATCAAGACATCCAAAAAAATTGGCAAGATCCAGATTCACTTCTCTTCGAATGTCTTCACTGGGAAAAAGACGTTCCAAACACACCTTTCTCATCCTAGAAACTTCTGGGTCATTTTGAGGTGGAGAGAGATTTGGATGTTTATTTTGCCATTCTCTTGTGGTGCACCTTCAAATATACAAGCAACATTATACAACTAACTCAAATAAAACAATCATAAAACCAACATAGCATATTTCATAATCAAATATGTAGAGAAATCAGTCAATTACTTACTTTGGGTTTAAAGAGTGAGCCAAACAATGCAAAGGATTGTTACTTTTGCTCCACCTATCTTCCAACACTACTCGAACAACATTCCAAAAACTTGATTCCTCAAAATCCAACTTCCTTTCATGTACAAATATACTCTTTTTCACTTGCAATATCATATCAACCCACATCTCATACACCGAATGAAGACATGGTTTATCCGTGTCACAAAACCTATGCATTGTATAGATAGGATCCGTGAAAGCAAGGATGTAATCGACTAAAGCCCACCATGTATCATCTAACAATTTTTCTTTTACAGCCCTTGCTTTACCAACATCATCATCACGGTAGCAAGACCATTGCTCACTAATAACCATAGATTGCAATTGTAGCTTTATAAGTTTAAACCTTTTAAACATGACAATTATAGAAGCAAGCCTAGTATCAGCAACAACAAGCAATTTAAGTTTTGAGAAATCATTAAAGATGGCAAGTCTCATAAAATGGCCCATGATAAAGTTGCGAATCATTACAGCCGTACTAGTAACTTCAGTGATCCAGTGACACTCAACATATGTTATTTCGTTTGCATTTGTGTTCTTTGCAGCACAAATAATTTTCAATGCAAGATTGAGAGTGTGCACTATACATGGAGTCCAAAAAATATGAGGATAGGTTTTCTCAATTAGCAATCCAGCTACTCTACAAACAGGAGCATTATCAGTAATGACTTGTACTACATTAGAAACCCCAATCTCCGTGATTTACCTCTTTGATCAAATTGGCTATAAAAAAATTATCTTTATACTGTCCTTGGCAATTAGTAGCACGTATAAATACAGGTCCACAATCATTATTTGCCATGAAGTTAATGAGTGATCTTCTTTGGGGATCTGTCCAACCATCACTAACTATAGTTACTCATTTGTTTCTCCATGTACTTTTAGTACTCTCAAGCAAACTCTCAATAGTAGTTCTCTCTCTATGCAATAATTTTGTTCTTAAAGCATTATAACCTGAGGGTACATAACCCGGGATATTAGCATTAGCAGCAAAAAAAAAATGCGCTAATAAAATAGGGATTTATTGCAAGATTAAACGGAATGGCACCGGAGTAAAACATTCTTGCAATCTCACCATCTAGTTGCTCTCTAATTTGGAAGTTAAAAGCTTTCTCTATGTCACTAACATCCTTTCTTTTTTTATGCCCATAACTTTCTTGTCTAAAGGAAGTATGATTCAATGCATCCACATAATTTGAATATGTAGAAGGCATGGTAGAGTCGGGAGTTGAACGAGGTAAGGGAACCATTTTTGACCTACTATTATCTCTTCTTCTTATTGCTTCATCATCTAACTTGGCCATTTCACTTACTTGGCCAACCGTTACTTTAGGACAAGCCTTAATCCCAACATTGTTACTTGTTGCCATAGTGCAATACTATTTAAATTACTTATCTATTTGGAACCTGCAAAAGTACAAGCAATTTTATAATCAGAGACTAGGATAAATATTAAAATAATAACACTACCTAAATTCCCAGATATTTATATAGTCGGAGCAGAGGAAATGAGACAAATCTTGGTTTCATAACTATATTTTATGGGTAGAAGAATAAGAGGATTTCATTAACTTATCCCAAAAGAAAAAAAGAAAAAAACAACAATTAATCAAGATTCCAAGAATAGAAGGCTTTTGGTTGGGTATTAAGAACATTGAGCAATTAATTCATTGAATTAACTTAATAAAAAAATAAGTAGAGAATAGGTAAGTTAAAACTTAAAACTTACGCATCAATGGAATTGGAAACAATTTCAATTCATCCTTGATTTCATGATCTAGGCTAGGAGAGTGACTGAATAGAGAATTAAGAGATGAGTAATCGTTTATGTTAAACCCTAGACTTTATTGTTTTTTTATAATTTGATTTTGACCCTTTTAGTTTAAAATAATTACATAAAAGACCCCATGTCGTGTCCTGATCACCAAATATGTATCCAATACGTATCAAAATTAATTTTTATTTAATTTTATTACCGATACGCCACATGGCGTATCGAATACGTATCCCACACGTATCTTGGCCGTATCCGTATCCCCCGTGTATCCGATACAGTACTTTGTATTTTTTCGAAGTCCGTGTATCATAGGCCATCTCTGATATAACCAACATTGTCTTCATATAATATTATTGATGATGTATTCCTTGTTAAAGACAATCCCCATAATTCTTGAATATATTAAACCACATATATCATTTATATACATTCACGAATTATTTCGTGAAATATCAAAAATTTAAAACGTAAAAAAAAAATGTGGTTGCTAGTATTTGTTTCATATATTGTATGAATATCACAGCACCACATAAGCAAATACATGTTTACTTTTGAATTAACTTTTATGCAACCAACATCTGCATAACCCTCTACTTGTGGGCATGCACATTTAGAGTAAAAATAAGTTCATGTCAGTTGTTCTACGAAGATAACATAATGATTGTTTAATGTCATTTCAATGACTTCAGGTTGGTGCAAAGTTGTATCTAGTTCACCAAGAAAGCTATATCCGATCTTGAACAATTTCAAGATACATGAGGGCTCTTATTCCACTTACATATGGTACTTCAGGATCAAATATTTATTCATTGTCCTTTCCCGGGACGAAAGTGATATTTATATATCTAAAGAATAATCAACCATGCTCAACAAATAAACATTTATCAAAATCTTATTGGAAGTTATTTCATTAAGTAATTTGCGATCTTTGTGAGCTCTTCAGGAGTCCTCACAAAATTTAAATCATCCTCGCATACCGCAATAATAGAAAATTCATTTCAAAATCATTCAATGCAAAATACATGGACAAATTAGATTATCCACAAATTCTTCTTTTGTGAGGTATCCATTGAGCAGATTATACCACATCCGACCAGGTTACCCTAACTAGTATAAGGATCGTATTGTTCAATAAAGAATAATGCATGAAACCATATAATTCCTTCATGGATTTTAAAATAAATGTCTCTACCCAATGATCTATTTAATATGCGGTTACTACATCCATAAACACATTCCAATCCTTCAGGGACTGCAAATCAATTAAATACCGCAACGTAATTGCACCAATCACGGGAGAATATGTTTCATCGTAGTTTTGGTCTCTGCAAGAGTTCGTACAAGAAGTCGTGTCTCACATTGACATACCAATTTCACGTCTTCAGGCGTGCGGACAACTAGTCCAAATACTTTACAATTTAATAGCGATCTTGAATCACATATCTCTATTTTGGCCAATTTATTTATTTATTTATGTCAACATTAATTTAACTATTCACAGTTCAGGATCCTGATTTATAACTTTTAGATTTAGTGCGACCCAAATATTTAAAATTATTATCTATAATTATCGGTTCTATCCCAGTTTTCTTGATTTATTCATATATATTATTTATGTCTCATGTGCCTCTTCACGGGCATCTTGTGATTTAGACTGATCAGTCATTTTTTCTATAGTGCTTTATTTTGAAACAGTTTTCTCTTCAGGAGGGACAAGTACTTTTAGTACCATTTTCATTAGAAGATTTCTTTTGCACCAATAGTAATTTCACACTTGAAGTGCATGTATATTATGCTAGCATATTGTCCTTCAAGGACTTCAATCCATGTTGGTGCAATTTTCAATTCTTGCTCATACTATTTGTGCGTGGGCCAATCTGAGACAAGCATTGCACATTTATGTACTTATGTCAAAATAATTTCACTCCGTTCTACATGCAATGACATCAATTCTCCCCCTAACGGCGAGAAAACTATCTCATAAATTTTTTTTTATCATGATATTTTGATTTAACCATGTCGCCTCGTCAGACGTTTAAGATATATGGTTATAGCCTCATTAGGCGTTCAAAATATATGATTACATAAGGGAAGTAAAAATTAACCAACACATCTTTGTAGACCGATAGATGTTCATTTTGGTGAAAAAATCAGAACATAACTCGCAAAATCATAAATTTTAATTGAGAATTATTAGGCTTCCAGCCTGACACTAGTTGCAACATTGCCCTCAATCTTATACTTGAGCAAGAATCTCAGCAAAAGCAATACGTCTTGACAATAGGCATATCTTAGACCAATTAAAAACTAACTTTTACAGGATTATGAAATAACATAATGGTCCACAAAGTGGATCTATAAGTCCACATACATCCCATTAAAATCATCATAAAAAGGTTTGGGACTCACGACCAATCTTCACAGGAGATGGTCTTACAATTTACTTTCTTTGTGAGCAATCAACACACATATCATGAGGTAAAGATTCATATGGTTCTTCAAAAGATGCCCGTAATAATTTGGCGCATTTGTAATTTTCCCTGGATGACCAAGTTTATCATGCCACTTCATAATATTTTGGATCATTGAACTTCAGGTTCAACTTAAATTTATGATCCAACATTGCTTATGGTCGCACAATTCATTTTGATGAGAAAACTGAGATCATATTCATCAGTATTTTTCTGGCATGAAATATTAGATGTAGTATAAGTATATTTTATATTTCCCTCATATATATAGTTTCCATATGAAACTTATCAATACTTTTTTCAAGACATATGTCTTTGATTCAACAAATCCATTTTGAATTTTAAAGAGCACAAAGCCTCTTTCACAAAAATATTTGTTCATCCAGACAATTTACATTTGCTCTTCTGGAGCCTTTGTAGTACCTCAATATGTATTAACTTTTGCTTTTGCTAATTTCAAGTTAGAGAATATTTTTGATCTCGAAGAATTGTGTGTCGATCTACTGTTAACCAAATATATACTTTCACCATTCATCTTTACGATGCTCACATAATTGTTCATGCATCTTCAGAATGCTTAATAATTTTATGCATCTAACATGATGCTTATATTATTTGATCAAAACACATGATGTTTATATTATAGGTATTTCAATAATATTGAAAAAATTTCTTTATTCAACTTAAATAAACTATCATATCAATTATCATTGATTTTTCCGTTACCAATATTAGCTCTATTTGACTTAGTAAAAGAAATCACCAAATCATACTAGTGGTGTCAAATGTTTTAATTTTGTCAATAACGATGTTATTGACATAAAGATCTTATTGACATCAATATATTAACATCTTTCATCTTCAATTAATAGATGTTTATAAAATATAATTTAAGATATGTTTGAGACAATTATCTTTTACTCCACACCTCTAGCAAGTATTATCAATTTACACACACACTTGTTTTTTCTTTGCATACCACTATAATAGTTTCACTTTGAGTTGTATGATGCAATTATTTTATTGAATACAAAATTTGAACATGACTAAATCATATCATGTCTATTGTTAGTTGCATTCACTTCTAGGTATGAATAATTTATATAACATCTGCATTCACTTCAGAGAATGCTTATCAATCAATGTGGTAAGATTTATGATTTATCATTAATAGTTTAGTATTCAAAATAAATAAATTAAGAGTATTTATCAAAACCTCTCTTTCGGTATGACTTCTTTATGAACATTTTAAAATCATATTTTATCTCCACATAATATCGACTGAGATACAATATTAAAATCGTGGAGATTATAATTATATACCAATTTAAAATATTGTAACTTTGGGTATTCATAGTGAGTATTAGTTAGTATCATACACTTTTAGTGATTGTATTGCTCCTTTAAAAATTTAGCATGATGCAACTACATGTATCATCATTTATATAATATCGAACCTTTTTGGATTATCACATATTTTTGTGATTGTATCGTGCCTCCAATATTTCATAGGACTCATGTCTCAATCCTTCAAGGAGGAAATTAATAATGAAAAACATAGCTCTTACTTTATATTTTTCACTTGCCCAATTTTTCATTTCATTCAAATAGATTTCAACATCAAGAATCCATGTTATATAATTTCAAAAAATTTAAGGGCGTAGAATTAAACTTTGGTGATATTAGCCATATTTCTAAAGCACAAATTAATACTTTATATACTCAAATCTTCAGGTTTGAGTTTATCACCTAGGCTCCTTTGAAGCGAAAAATAATCTTGCTAAAAATATACTCAAATCTTCGGGTTTGAGTATATTACATAGACTTCGGATCTAATATGATATTTTGATTTTAAAACTTCAAGTTCTTGATATGATAACAAAACATAGCCATACATGTTTGATATTCTTTTCACCGAGCTCATTTGCATAGGCTATTCATCTAATTTCAGTTGATCACTTTTGAACTATAATCATCAACTATCACATTTTTCAATGGCTTGTCCAATGGTATAAAACTTAATAGTATCATAAAATATGATAACTCACGACACATCAACATTAAAAGTAAAAGACAATGAAAAATTATTCAATATGTCAGAATATTTAAATTTTGTCAAGCCTAATAACCCAACAAAATGTGTAGCCATAAATCAACCATATAAGATACACCTTCATGTATCAAATAAACCACATATTGTCGTATTTGTTTCCAGAAGCAAATCCAATACAATGGATGATAGAGAGAGAGTAGAAATCAATAAACTTAGATATGCAACCTATTAAATAAATCAAATTATTTTACCAACATGGCTTGAATAATACAAACGCCAACATGACATGAATATTCAATTGATTAATTAGGCAGCCCATAATTAGTTATTTTCTAATTTTGTTTGTGCTCGTGAGATACTGTGAAATTAAAATCATATACTTTTACACCAACAACCAGAACACTACTCTTCCTATTTTAATTGCCATAAAAATTATGAAAGTAAACGTTAAAATAAAACCACACCTCAAGTTCTACACAATATAATCTACATCATAAAATAATAAGGGGTTTAGACTGTAGATTTATGATTTTTTCCTTTTGGTTGGGAATTACGGTCATATGATATAATTAAAAAAAATATAGTTAAAAAATTTGATGGAGGCATTTTCAACATACCTAAATATTCTCATGGAAATCTCATACCACCATTTATATGTATAGATTAACATACCTCATCCGTTGATTCAATTCTACAAGTTTGAAAGTGAAAGATATGAACCTTTTCATTGTTTCGATTTGGAATCAAAAGATAGAGCAAATGCGTGCTGATAACGTGTTGTAAAACTAATCTAAAATGTTCAACTAAAGTAAATAAATGAAGAACTAAGAACAATAGAAATAAGGAGAGTATATCATCTTATTCAATTCTTGTTGTGTGTACAAAATATAAATAAAATGTTATCTATTTATAGGTCTAAGAAATACAACCAAAAGTTAAGAATACATGCACCACTAATGGCCTATTCATTGAGTTCAATGTACAATAGATATTACCTTTGATATAATGTGTTTAAGAGAGACTTAATGTAGCTAATGACCTTTCTATGACATCCACAAATTAAAAGAATTCATAACAATACTTAGATTGTAAACAATTGTGTATATGAACACTTTACAACACTCCTATTTATTGGACTAGAAGCAACTCAAAAGCCAAAGGTTACAAGACAACTCACACTTCATTAATGTTGATCAATAAATCATGTACATGTCCTTTCATATCTTGAGTTCAAAGGTTCTTCATGTGGCTAATGAACTTCCAAATGCATCACCTAATATTAGAATCATAACATTCCCCCTTGAATGCATGTTGCTTATAGAATATGCCTCGTTAAAAACCTAGTGGGAAAAACCTGAACAAGGGAAAAATAGTACATATTCATATGGGGTCGACAAGCGTGTAACACTGTCTCGTTAAAATCTTGCCAAGAAAACTCATCGGGTCAAAACTTGGACGAAGGAAAAAGAGTACAGTGTGTAGATTATTAATGACACGCTCCCCCTGATGCCGGCGCAAGGTCCATAAGTTGACGCATTCCAATATTATGGACCATCATTCTGAATGACGTAGTCAACAATACTTTAGTGAACAAATCAACAAAATGTTATATTCATACGTGTTTCGTTATATCTCTTTGATATACCCATTCTTGATTTGAGCAATACAATCGAAATTTCCTTCATATAATATTGTTGGTGTATTCCTTGTTGAAAATAATCAACATGTTTCTTGGATATGTTGAACTATAGACCTCAACCATAAATATTGTGGTTGCTAAGGTTGATAGCCATATATAGCAGCACCACCATAAGTATACCTACCCACTTGAGATCTATATATATGTGGATGAGAAATGTACCCAACATCTACATAACCCATTACATGTTGATCGGAACCTCTGAGTAAAATAAGTTCATGTAGGTTATTTCATGAAAATAGCATATACATGTTTAAGGTCATTCCACTATCTTTGTTTTGGTGCAGAGCTATATCTTGCTGGTAAATTAATTGAGAAAGTTTTATCATGTCTTGTACCATTTGCAAGATACATTAAAACTATAACTGCACGTAGATAACGTACTTAGGGACCTATCAATTTTCATTGTCCCTCTTGATGACAAAATGATCTTTTTTTATATCTAAAGATCGAACAACCATGGGACTACTTCGTGGATGAACTTTATCCATATAAAATATTTTCAGAAATTTCTCTTAATATATCGACTTATGGACAAATATTTTATATTCAAATTCTTCCGTCTTTAAATATTGGTCTTTTTATTTCATTTCTCTCTGTTGTTTTTCCTGGAGGTATTTTAGCTACTAAATTTATTTCGTGTTTGGATTCTCGTGTTGTTTAATAGTTGATGTTGATGATGTTTCTTTATTTGATTTATGTTTTGCGAGTTCTATTGTGGTGTTCTTCGTGGGAGGTACTTTTTTTTCAGTGTTTTGATGATTTTTGTGTTGATTTTGTGTTTTATAGTTTACATTGGTTTGTTGCGCTCATATGTATTGGGATTTTGCTTTTGCAGGTTCTGGTGTTTTGTGCTTTGTGAGAGGTATTATTTTTGTTATGTATTTTTTCACCTTTTATGAGGTTTGGTTTGATATTTTAGGCTGGTTTGAGCATTTTTGTTCGTGTTCATGGATTTTTTGCTTGTATGTTAGGATTTGGTTTATTGGTTTTCATATTTTGTGTCTGTGTGTTTGTTTTTGTTCATGAGTTTTTTCTTAATATCGTTTCGTTTGGGTTCATTCGAGTTATGCTTTTAGTGTTTTTGTGGTTGTTTGAGTATTTTTGGAATTTTGTTTGTTGGGTCAGAACTTTGAAGTTATTATAAGTTGGTTTCATGGATCACAAAAATGTTAGAACTCTGGAGTTATTGTAAGTTGGTCTCATGGAACACAAAAAATGTAGTAATGTTAATCGAAATGAGAGGGATAGAGCTATGTATGCTTCTATGTCTTGTCAACAAGGGAAGGGGTTCAATTAGGAAGGAGACAACTTCGTGCATCTAACTCCTCTATTATTCCTGGGGTTGCCCAAACTACTGTTCTTGTTGTATTTGTTTATTTTTTTGGTTCGTTGGGGGGCATTCATACATCATTGGACTCTCTTCTTGCTGCCCGTGTGCATCCTGATTATTCTATTGGAGGTGCTTTTGATTCTAATGCATTGAATGAGCATGAGCAATCTGTTGTTCCTATAATTGGTTATGGTGTTTTTGATGTTATGAGTGATGGACCTTCGTTACCAACAACTTTTTCTTCTGATGTTGTTATGAGCCTGGAATATGTGCTCGAAGGCTGACACATTACATGTATCAGCAACAACATAGACTTAGAGTAAGAAAGTTAATAAAATAAGTTTTTCAGTTGTCCTGGAAAAGAGAACATGCAAGTGTTTTTATTTATTTTTGTGTTTAGTTTGGGTTACAAATGGAAACTGTTGAATGACTGGACAACAATATTGATTTATGGAGGATATTTGTAGTTGAATATTTTGCACCCAATGCAAAGAAAAAATGGTGAGTTTCCATGTACGAAAATGGTCGCTAGACAGTTGGATTTCAGAAACAATAATGAATTAACTTCTGCCAAGGCTGTCCTGGCTCATTTTATGCCATTGTTGGTACTTTTAGCAATTGCTTCACGTTAACAAAATCTTTTGACAATTCAAAATGTTTAGTGCATATGGTGAACATTATATGTAAACATTTTTTTTGGTAGAAGATTATATATAGAAATGACATTACTGTTCATTGATGATTGTTATATAGAAATGACATTATTTTAAATAGATCGAAATAAGAGAATGATTCATTAAGTAGATGGTAAAACAAAGACTATTTCAGCATGAAGAGTTAGCGGCAACTGTCGAGGTTTGCCTAGACTATTCAAAATAAAATATGAAATTTGTACTTTGGAGGAGTTACTCTATGTTGATATATCACAATTCCTGAGGACAAGTTGTTCTGAATTATGCAAAAGCCATACATCAAAGTGTCTTTGAGCAACTTCGAGTTGTTCGCGATGGTCAGCTCCGAATTGTGTTTTCTCCTGACCGACTAAGAGTTATTCTTTTGTTTCTTTATTCTTGTGGAGCTCTATTTGCTGATAATCTCAGTTTATTTTTCAGATATGCTCCTGGGAGTTTTGTGCATGTCGTCATGAAGAGCTTATACCTAGAATATTGTTAATACCTCAGGTTGGTAATTTTGAAAGTCAACTTTCAACAAATTTTACTATTATTGTAAACTTTTATTTTGCAATTAGTTAGGCGATGAACGTCTGTAGTCTGCACCTATATCTTCTAGGTTTGTTGAAGAAGGGACACCGACATTACCGTCACAGTGGTCGGATATCATATGACATTTCGTTCACGTAAACTGCAGGTTAGCCAACTTGGTGTTGCTGCCCAAAAATACCAGGTCTCTACCCAAAATGCTACATCCACTGCCTCTGTTTCTAGGTTACAAAATAATTGCAACAGGTAAGTTTGAGCAACATGCCTATTGTATGAATCTTGATTTGTAGTTATTCAATGCATGTTTTTGGTTAATGTGTTCTCTTGAAAACCATTTTGGTCATTAGGTAGTTTGGACTATATGTGATAATTTAATGATGAATGTCCAAGTCTCATTATTACATCAATACATATTTATGTTTCATATTCTTTTCTGTTATCTCAGGTCTCATACTAGTGTTCTAGATATATTCCAAGTCATTTGTCTTTTTTGGTGATCTTACAAATGTATTTTTGTGTGTGTAAAGAAGTAATAGATAAGGGATTGTCAGTATAAGAGAAAGTAATAGTATAATTCTTGTTATTGCAAGCTTAATGGTGTTGTAAAATTAAAGGTTTAGTGCTTTATTCTCCTCTACATATTGAATGTTATGAGATTCCTAAATTGAGATTTTTATTTTCAAGTTTGTTGTTTCAGCTCGTCAACTATGATTTGGGATATACAAAGAGATATGTGAGATGCTTGCAGGTAATGTTGCTTAATTTCTAACTTCTTGGTTCTGCAATTGAAAACTACACTAATAGGAATCAACTATCTCTAACTTCAATTGCAGAATTGAAAAGAGATTGGTATGTCTTGCTAGTGGCTTTGTTATCAAAATAGGGTTATCTATAGACTAAAAGCCACTAAATATCACCTAACATCTTTCATTTACTACATGAATTTTAGTTTTTGTAGGTGCACCTATTCTATAGTTAGTGCTTGTAGAGTTTTTTTATACTAGCTAAGACTGTCACTAGCATACATGAGGTGCCAAACTGCTAGTTGAGCTTCTTTCATGATATGTTATTATTTGAAAATAAATATCATGATTGGCCCATGCGTTCATTGGTAATTCTAATGATTGGCCCATGCGTTCTTTGGTAATTCTTGCTTTAGATATTAATCTTTATGCTAAGGTCGAAAGTACTTGTTTTTTTAGCAAAATGTGTTGATCTATATATTATTTATTTGTTGTACCCCTACTTGAAGTTCCCCTATACTTACGAAAATGAATTTTTTATTCTATTGATGATATTTCTGCCTCCTTTTATGTTTTATTTTCCTAATACAAAACCACACTCTTAGTTATGGTATGGGGTACTGAATCGAAGATTTCTGAATTTAATTGACATTGTTATCAAAATAGGAGATATCGAATAACATTCTCTTTGTTATTCTTTAGAAAATTTACCAAACAGACCTATGAATACATGGTAGCTTGAATAGGTTGCCTTGTGTAAAAATGAATTGCAATCATCTTCATTAAAGAACTTAGAACCAATGATACAATACACTTTACCCTTCAATCAGAAATTAAATGAATGAATTTTCAATCCATAAGAAATTATTGGAATAATTTCATTACCATTTTTAGGCCCAAGAATGATTCTTATCGGGTTTCTTTGGACCAGGTTGTTCATATTGGAGCTTATCGTTTATGTAACCAAAAACAATTAAAGAAATTCTATGTATATTGGTTTCGTAGAAGATCAAAAGTTTCATGATATTTCTAATGGCTGGAAAAGGACAGTGAGCATTCTGTTCCGCTGAATAGGGTGAGAGGGTAAAGTGTTAGGGTGTAATCAGCCAAATCATTGAGGAGGGTAAAATGTATTATTTCGTTCCTTCAACTCCATAAAATTCAAAATTCAAATGATTTCACGATTTTCTAGCAGTTGGTAAGAAAGTTAGGGGTGTTTCGTTACATGGAATAGTTCGACGTGGTTAATCTGTTACATTAAATAGCTCGTTGACATTTTGATGTATGAAGTGTTACACTCCCTGTAGTTGGGTGGGGGTGGGGGTAGAGTGTAATTTACCATAAAATCAATTTATTCGATTAATTTTTTTTTTGGTTTTCCAAGGGTTTAATCCCTTTCGAGGAGCGTCGGACACATAAAGTGGGAACCTTTCTCAACATTGAACTATGTATTTATGGCACTTTTTATTAGATCATCACCTATTGGTCTAGAGATTAACATTGAATTATGTATTTATGGCATTTTTCATTTGCTGGTAGTATCACATGTATGAATAGTGTTTAATATTTAGTAAGTTTTCTTGTTATTATATGTTACTGACGAACATTCACCTTAAATTTCTTTCATGGTTGCAGTTGCAGATATCAGAAATGGTGAATATCACGAAATATCTTATTGATTATAGCCGTGAAAGTGGCACAGGTCCTATGGGTAAGTTTGATTTGTCTCTGATCAATTATCTCTATCTGTTTTTATATTGAAGTATTTACTTGAGCTGGATGGAGATAGGAAGATTGTTTTTATAAATTTTCTTTTTAGAGAGCTTCACCAAGTTTCCTCGAAAAATAAATCCTTCACCCAGGTCTCTAGGACAAAACCAACAACATGAGGGTCACCAACAACAACAGCAATCAATGTGACCAAACTCAAAAAATGATAATCTTGTCCAGGTTACAGCTATGCAACATACTTCAAGTAACGTAATACCTAGTGTTAATAACAATACAAACTCAGCGCCCACAACTTCATCAAATAATACCATTGTAGGGCTGCTTCATCAAAATTCAATGAACTCACGACAAAAAAACCCAATGTCAAATGCAAAAAGTCCTTATGGAGGAGGTAATAATAATAATAGTGTTCAGATGCCGCCTCGAGGTTCATCAAACACTATGCCACAAACTCAACCCACACCATCTACCTTCCAATCCCCAATCCCCAATCCCCAACACCATCAATATCTAATAATCGATGAGCTCAAATGAACTCGGTAAATTCACCAAATATCTCAATGCAGCAACTTGATATTTCCGATGATAATACCGATGCAAATGATTCGCAAAGTTCTGTCTAGAAAATAATACATGACATGATGATGTCTTCAAAACTTGGTGGTAGGGGTGGAGGTATGAGGGGCATGGGCAATATGAATAATGATGTGAAAATTGTTAATAGAATGTTGTATTGGTGAAATATAACTAGAATAGAATAGAAACAAACATTGTATTGATGAAATATAATTAGAATATAAACAATGCATAAAAAACAAACATTCATACTATATAAATTGTAATCTACAAACAACGTTAAACAATAATTCTGAAAGAAAGAATTTTAGAAACTCAATTGGTTTGATATAAAAACCGCAACAAAGAAGAAGAATAATGACAGGATAGTGCCCTGCAAGTCAATAGATTTAGCTTGTATTAGGACTATCATGTAATAAACTTTCTTTGGTATAAATGAATTAATACGTCCGTTTGTTTATAGTATGTAAATCAAACAATAGACAACTTCATCTCTCGCGAATCACTTAAGCGATTGGATGAAATCCTTAGATCACAATAAACTGTGGGACAATTCACTTCAGTATGAGTGCAATCATGAAACAGTCTCTAAGGTCGTGATCTTAAAACACGTTCCAAGTCATAGATTCTGAACGAGACGGGGAATCACAGGAATCGCAAAGACTTGTACAAATATGCATGATTCACGTGGAATGAATTTGTAGCATTTCATAAGCAAGACATTTGATGCTAGTGCATATGAGTAGGTGGTTCGATAGGGGATCGAACGCATCGAACTACCCGAACAGAGAAATCCATTGTGGAAGCGCATGACGCACATCGGCGATGGGATGTTTCTCAAGACTTATAATAGTGTACGATTTAGTCCTTAGACTAGAGGTGCACGGGCGAATTCGGTGCACGTGAGTATGTACTTTGATTTAGGAGCCGATCACTTAGCCTGATCATTGTGCGACTACCCTGGGTACGTAGGATCGTGTACACGAATGGTTAGCACTAATATAGGATCTACCGACTCAACGTAGTGTGTTGAAAGAATTTCCTATACGTTCTTAGATAATAGATTCCGAGAAACATGTGGCTATAGTTGGTGAAAGATTTGGAAAGGGGTTTTCAAATTTAGAAGTCACACTTGAATTATTATCCAGAATTAGAAAGTATAGTTATCGAGATAATTAGAGGTGCCGATCAATTCACACAACCTAGGTCTCGATCGGGAAATTAGTCGATAGAGGGACCGTATGTACATGGTACTTATAAGAGGTGATGTTCACTGAGATCAATTCACCTGAAGTTGGGTCTCATGGGCTTGTGGCTAGACATCGACCATGAGGTGTGGGTACTCATGAATTAATAAGAAGATTAATTATTGAGTGGTTAATTGAAGGTGTTCAATTAATCGGATCAATTTATAAGCTCATAAATTAAATCACGAAAGTCATGGGCCCACTGTCAATTGATGATGAACCTAGAGGGTCACACACAATACAATTGAACTGCAACAAATCAAATAGGGAAAGTTTGATTTAAGGAGTTAAATCAAAACTGAAGAATTAAAATGTTAATTCTTAAAGAAGAAAAAATAATTAATTAAAGAGTTAATTAATAAAGAGAGGAATTAATTAATTAATTAATTGAATTAATTAATTAAATGGGTTGATTCAATTAAAAGAGTTTAATTAATTAAAAGATGATCTAGGTCCTTTAGGAAACAAATAAAGGCCATAAGTAAATGAGCTTTAAGTTTCCTAGTTTGATTAGATTACTTCTAGGTCAAGACTCCTTATCTATAAATAAAGAGTAGGAGACTCAAAACCTTAGCCCTAGTCTTCAAGATAGACGCCCCCTTCTCCAAGAAAGAAGAGGCCGCCCCCTCTCTCTCTCCAGATCTGGTTTTCTTCTTCTTCTTTCTTCCTTTACTTGATATCTCTTCTATCCTAGTTCTGAGCCTGAGGATCCAAGAGAGTTGCTTCAATCCAGTTGGTGTGGATACCGCTAGAGGCACAACACATGGGGTGCTTCTCTCGAACCAAAGTCCTGCAGATCTGAAATAAGATCGGAGAAAAAAACCACCACTGTTCCTGTGGTGAGGTAAAATCGCTAAAACCCCCTATGGTTGGTTTTGATTTGCTGTAAAAACCTTTTTCATGTGATTAGATGAATAAAGATCCTATTTGGGTTATTTAAAATTTTTAAATTCCGCTGCTTTTAACGTTCTGACGTTACCTGTAACCCAACAAATAATTCAAAACATCTACTTAATAATAACAATAACAATAACAATAACAATAACAATAACAATAACAATAACAATAACAATAACAATAACAATAATAATAATAATAATAATAATAATAATAATAATAATAATAATAATAATGATAATAATAATAATTTTTCATATTTTTATGTTTTGTGTGCTAAATTAAAACCTTTTAAAGTTAAGTTTCTTAAATTATAATATTCTAAGTTAAAACAAATTAAAGTTAAGTTTTCAAAAACTTATAATTTTCACACAATAATAAATTAATGTTAAGTTTTTTAAAATTAAAGTTAAGTTCATTTAAATTTACATTTTATTAATTAAACTTACATTTGTTCTCCAAAAAAATTAACATTACATTTTCTAGAATTAAATGAAACTTAATGTTTCTCCTTCATGTTTTATACTACTAGAAGCCCATTAAAAAATGATCTTAAAACTAATGTGGGATAATAACTTAATCTACAAAGAAGGAACTAGTAGTTTTAATCTCACATTGATTTGAAAAAAGTGTTGGAGTGGACTTCTAATAGTATAAAAGATGAAAAGAAACACATATATATTGACCTTTGTTTTACACAATTATTACAAAATTTTTACAATTTTTTACATATACTTTACACATATTTTATAAAAATAAAACTTAAAAAAAAAATTTAAAGGTGGTTCCCAAATGGCGGCCACATATTGGCTTGGACGCACGCGCGTCCCGAAACTGCTTGTATGCGGACAGACATGCAACTTCCCCCGGATGCCTGTCTGCCTGCCCATTCGGGGGGAGTTTCGTCTCCAGTCGATGGGGGATTGTTGCTTGCCTCCTCAGCTCGGCTGGAGATAGCCTAAATAACTAAAGTTTTCCCTTTCTTTCCTATGTGGAATGCAGACTCATTCTTGTCCTTCATTTCATTCATTAATATGGTTTAATGGGATTAGACTAATTGGACTCAAAGTTTGATGATCAATGATTTGTAAAAGAAAATTTTAGGTTTTAAATATTACATTTTGACTTTATTGTATCCATCGTCATCAATGATGTATATTTCAAGTATACAAATAATTAATAAAGATCTAGCCATAGATAAATTCCATTAATTAATCTTCCCCTTTTGCTAATTGTAGAAAACAGTTTTTGCTCTTTTTTGTTCTTACGTATCTACACTTAGAAAAATACTATCTAACAGCATCCAAAATTGATTAAAGTAATCCCTATGTGCATATTTTGCAGATTACATGTTCTTTTTCTTTATAAGTCGGCAAGAGTACTTAATCATTATATTGTCATTATAAAATAATATGAGATAAGGTTAACTCTATCTTAAATTATGAAATGACGTACAGAAAATAGATAAGGATCGTGCCACATAATGAACCGAGATTACCCAAATTGATAAAAGCATAGTGGAAATCCACCATGGTCTACAAATTCACAAATTAAAATATAATATTGGGAGGGGTTTCCATATAATATGTCTGACACATCTCAAAAAGGGATTAAATTCTCCAAAAATAAAAAATAATAAAAATTGAAATATAATCAATGTTCTAAAAATTAACTAGAGTTTAGAAGATTGGGATATCTCCCATTTGAATTTGAATTGTGAGTTTGTTCCTTAGAAATATGACTTCTCCTTCCCTAAATAGGAGTCTTCCCCTTCACAATTCAAATGCAAAAAATAAGAGTAATATATGCAGAAAAAATCATTATATCCTTGAATTAAAGTAGAGTTAGGCATATAAAAAGTTAAAGTTATATATATATATATATATATTTGTATATTTATATTCTTTCAATCTCCTCCTATGTGAGATTTCTTATGTAGAATCTCTTGTGGTTTTAATTTCTCTGTATCTGCATGTGTGGTTGTTCATCGGTCCCTCTTTCCAACCCCGATTGTGCGTGCTTGTGTGTTTTGGTTATTTATAATTTATTTATATTTCGTTGCGCCCAACAATAATAACGAATTAGTTACCTCGAGTATGAAATCAATTACCTTTACATAAAATCAATATTAAGAAACATAACTTACTGTTGGTATACATTTAAACTACTCATGATAAGTTCAAAAAATGTTAGAAATATTATTATAAGCTATAACTTTTAAGACGCAATACACTTTTTAATACTAAGATTAGAATAGAACCAATTCACAATTTGGTGGTTCTAAAAGAAAAAAAGAATCCCAATTTGAAATGTAGGGGCCGGCAATTGCTATTAAATTCATAATGGACAGCACAACATACCTTGGGTAGAGGTCTCCTAGCAGCCAATTGAGAATCTAGATAGGCACAATCGATAAAAAAAATGCAAGTAGCAAACTCATAAAAGGAAAAAATGTTTAGGCCATGTATGGTCATGTTATTGAATTGCAACAAGTAAAATGATATGAAAAGCAAAAAATAACAAATAGAACTATGAGAAAAATGCATGATACATTTATGCGAAACCTGCACAAAATTACCTTGTGGAATTTTTTTTGCACCAAACTCCCTTTTACTTTCAAAAATCTTGCATAAAACACTTAATCTTCGTTATTTACTGACAATGTTATTTTCTAATTGGATTGCCTAAATTACCCCTAGATATATTAAAAGTACAAGGGGCTTTTGTGCAAACTTTCAAAAATACAAGGGAGTTTTGGGCAAACGTAAAAAAATACACGGGAGTTTTGCGCAAACCTACAAAAGTACAAGGGAGTTTTGGCTGAAAAAAATATGCAAAAGTCCCACATTGTTCGTGTGGAACACACTCGCATTAAGTAATGGACAAAAGGAAACGGATTGGGTGTTTTATACAGATTTTTTAAAAATACAAAGAAGTTTGGTACAAAAAAAAATCACAGAGCATTTTGGTGCATATATCGCAAAAAACAGGGTAGTATCGTGCATTTTCCCCTAGAACTATAGAGAAGTAAAGAAGCAAAGTTATACCACATTTTCATATTTATTTGATTTTCTTATCGAGCTTGAGATTGCGTTTAAGTTTGATATCTAAATAAATCGAGTTCTAAAAAGTTTTGTTTATTCCTACCACGATTCGATCTCGAATATTTATATATATATATATTATCGATTCTAGTTTAGGCAAATACCGAAAGGACTTTAAGCCCTCAGCAGAATTACGGATATATATATGTAAGCATTAAAGTATATTACTAATTTATCAACAAAAGAATATATTATATTAGTCCCTCTATCCCAATTTTTTTACTCCATTAATTATAGTCCAAAGTAAAAAAAATTAATTTTTTAAGTGACTTATAGATTAGATTGTTTACATTAATTTATAGTGTTTTAAACCTTTCAAATATTAATATATATAGCTTTATGATCATATTATTGTTGAAATAAATTAACTAAATAATTTATTATAATTTTTAAAATTTGATCAAGTTGACTGGTTAACTGTACCAAGGAAGTAAAAAGAATGGGACATAGGGAGTACTATATTATACTATATATTTATCAGTCAATAGTGAAAAAAAAAATATGATGCTCTGCTAACACACATTTGTTATAAAAGTATCCATTATAGTTAGTATTTGCTTCCATTAAAAGAAGATTTTCAAAATCGAATTTTATAACATATTTACGATTCATTATGTTGCTAAAATATTTATGAAGTTGTCACTATATGTATCCAAGAAGGATATGATAGAGTATTTTTAATTCATGTTTTTGTATAAAATGAATAATATTATTTTAATATTTTTTTTTCGAATAAGCTTCAGATTTATATTTCGTCTAAGGTCCTAAAAAAGTAGAAGTACACTATGTCTCAGTGTTCTATCATTTAAATCAATTTTTTTTAGCGTTTTTACTAACTAAAATTCAAAAACCCAACCTAGTCCAAATAAAAGGAGAAATTTGTTATAAATATTATGTTAGTGGATGCCCATTTTAATGTAATATTCATTGTATTGAATATATATAGTGACTATTGAAGACTTGTAAGTTGTAACTTATGGCTTTTAAGTTTCTCCTTTAGCCCTATAAATAGAGGCTTATTGTAATGTGTTTATACATGAATAAGAATGAATAAAATACTCTTCCTACTTCACTTTCTTCTCTACACTTACATTTTAGTTTTTGCTTATTATTCTTTTAATTTCATAACACGTTATCAGCACGATTTGATCCTATATTTCAATCCCAAATTAAACCATCACTTTACCCCTCCGAGAAAAAAAAGGAAAGAAGAAGAAGGATTTCATCATAGAATTATTCAACACATGATGAGATGGCAAAATCTATTAAACAAGTACAAGACATATCTTCGGGTATTAGGATTGTAAAATTTGTTCATTTCTTGTTTAAGTCCAACATCACAAAATCAAGAAAATATCCAAAGATACGTACATAAGTAGTCTTTTCAAATTTCGTGTTCATCTTCGACTCCAAATCAGTTCATATTCCTCAATACGTATAGGTAAGATGGTGAGTAATATTTTTTTAATTTTATATGAAATATGATTTATAATAAGATTTTGTATTTAAATAAAAATATATTAAATGCTTATGTTTTCTTATTAGATCAAGAACTTGAAGTTCTAAAATTGAATTACTATGGCCATGAAGCATGTATGGCTGTATAATAAACTCAAATTTGAAGATTTGAGTATCTTTTATGTTAGGCCTCAAGCCTAGGTGACAAGGGCATAGAGCCCAAAACTTGAACGTTATAATAAATTCAAACCTGAAGATTTGAATACATCTGGCTTTGATTCAATATATTGATTGGCTTTGATTCAATGTATTGATTTTGAATCTTGAACATATATGGAGGCCACAACTGAATGTGCATGAGAAATGAGAAGAATGAAAAACCATGATTTCTAACTTGTTAAATTAAAGAAGATATCAATCTTTGAGTTGATGATCAAAAGTTGCTAAATCAAAAGGTCTCTTGCAGTGCCTATTTATTGTTTCTTCAATCAATTAATAAAATTGAGAATTGATGATGATGCCTACTAACAAAATAGGCATTTTTATGTAAAATTGTACAAATGGAGTACATGATATTAAATTAACAAATATTTAACAATGCTTAGTTCTAGGCTTGTGAAAACTATTGGTTGGAATCCATTGAAATGCAAAGAGCCTCAAAATACAATCATAAAATGAAAATGAAAAATTGATAAAGTGAAGGTATTGCTTCATTAGTAAATTCCTCCTTACAATTGATAAAGTGAAATTCCAATATATTTGAGTAGAGGACCCATTTGTCCTAAAATATTTGGAGGAATTATTTTAACACCAAAAGTGTGATTGTTTCCACTTGAGTAAAACTGTATTCATTTTATGTGAATTGAACTGTCCCTCTTCTAGTCCAAGATAAATGACAAATTTATGTTTTTAAGGCATGCATTTTATAGATGAATTTATGGATAAAAGCATGTGTTGCCGTTTAAAATTCTATTAAGAATATCTAGTTTAATGTTTTGTCATATCTTTTGGCTAATATTCAGAGCTTTGGAAGGTCGAGATTTCTTGTATCGACAATTTGAATATTTATAATTACGGGACTAATATGGACTTGAATAAAGAGAGTTCAACTCTCTAAAATACATTTTTCCTTAAAAGCTTGCTATGAAAGTTTGCACTTGAAGTTTCGATATTTTAAACTAATAAATACAATCCACGATTAAAAATTAGTTTTCAATTGAAATTATTTGGAGATATTGCAACTTTCGGAATCCTAAATTGTTATTAAGTACCAGTATTGTGGAGAAATTTTAAGAAATACTATCAATTGAATATTGGTAGTTGAACAAATGAAACATTGATGAAAAACCATAACTCCTATTATGATTGATATGCATTCACCGAAATGGATGCAAATGTGAATATAAATGATTTATTCTCAAAAGTGAGCGTACATGATTCATTCTCATAAATTAATGGAATGTACGATAGAAATTGACATTATTTAGACATGGTCAAATTATTTTATGCATTTCATATAATGATTGCATGACTCGATGCGAAACGATATAGTGATAAAATTGAGAAAAACAAAGGTATGCAAATTGATTCTACAAGGCGTCAAAATGACACTTGTTGAAAGAAACATTCATCAAGTGAAAATGATATTCTTGATGATAAAAATTGAATCACTTCACATAAGTAATTGGATGTTGATAATTTCTATTGAGATAAGTAGAGCTAATAGTGATAATAAAAACAATAATGGTTTATATTAAATTAAGTTTATGGCATAACGTTTTGTGATTAAATATCTGAATTTCTAATATGATTTATTATATTTCAATTATGTATTTAGGTATGATTTGAGTGGATGAAAAATATATGTGATAAAAGTCAACGAATGGATATTCATATTTAAAATTAAGATTATATATTATCATGCTTGAAATGTAAATATGATCTTCTCATGTTGTCTCAATTATGATTATAAATAAATTGTTTATTTCTTAATTGAAAAAAAAAAGAAATGTAGAAATATATATGAAATTCTTTATGCCTTTATTTGTATCAATTTATCTTATCTCATGTCGTGATTAAAGTAAAATGAAAACTGATTAATGTCATAATTATTTCATTTTGATTAAATTATTCACCAAGTCATGAGCTATATGAGGTTACTATGATGAGATTATTGAGCTTATAAATCCTTCATAATAAGTAAACACTTATTATTTTGATTAACCTCATATATTTAAGACTTCAAATGTGGGGATTTTATATAAAGAAATGTGTATGTACAATTGAAACACATATTACAGTAAACCAGAAGTTTACTAATCAAAATAAAGCTGGCATGACCGGTTAGACCATCCCGGGTAAACTATGATGCAAATTTTTTTATAGAGAGTTCATATGGATCTTTCCTGAAGAACCAGAAGATTCTTCAATTCAAAGAATCCTTTTGTGCTGCTTTTTCTCAAGGTCAATTAATTACTAAATCATTCCAATTAAGAATGAGTTAGAATCTCCAGCATTTTTTCAAACACGTTCGAGGTGATATATGTGGGCTCACTCATCCTCTGTGTGGATTATAATAGATGCATCTACTACAAATGTGACATGTGTGTTTATTGTAAACCTGCAACCTTGGTGTTTGCGGGATTATTTGCGCAAATAATTAAATTAAGAGCACAATTCTCATATTATGCAATGAAGACGTCTTAATAATGCTGGTGACTTCATATATATGACTTTCAATGGCTACTGAGAGTCATGCTGCCCATATTCATACACAAAATGATTTAATAGAATTATTCATCTAACGCCTCCAGTTAATTGCTAGAAAATTATTAATGAGAACAAAACTTCTTGTTACATGTAGCAGCACTTGTGTGCATCATGCCAACAAATTATGATAAATTCTCCCTGATAAAACTAACGTTTGGTCAGGAGCCAAACATTCTCCATCTTAGAATTTAAGGATGTGCGGCATATATTCCAATTGCTCCACCGTACCACAACGCACATAGATGGGTCCTCAAAAGAGGTTGGGAATATATGTTGGATATGAATCCCCATCCATAATATGTATCATGAACAAATGACTGGAAATTTATTTACGGCATGGTTTGCCGAATGTCATTTTGATAATATAATATTCCTAACATCAGGGGAGGTAATAAAGAGCTGGTAAAAGAAATTGCATGAAAAACATCAACATTATCTTCTCTAGATCCTCGAAAAAAAAACAGTGTACACTAGAAGTCCAGAAGATAATTTATTTGCAAAATATTGCAAATCAACTGCCAGATAAATTTACTAATATAAAAAGAGTTATTAAGTCTCATATACCAGCTAAAAATGCTCCAATTCAAATGAGGATAAGCTAAGCTTAAACATGGTAAATCAATCGGTTCCACTGATAAAAATCCTCATAAAAAAAAAGGAGCTAACACTGAAGATGGTCATATTATGGAGGTGAGCACTCATAAATATTCGCAAGACATAACTAATAGATAATACCCCAGAAGAGGTTCAGGTACCTGAAAATAATAAAATAAAAAGATCTCTATAAGTTATGTCACTACGAGAAAAAGATGGAACCGAATTAAAACAGTTGTCGACAACACTTTTGCATGAGGATCTTGAAATTAAATTTGTTATAAAAATATAAACATATAAATGATTGGCCAAAATAGAAAGACGCAATTCAAGCAGAATTAAGTTCACTTTCAAAGTAGTTCAAACACCTAAAGGTGTAAAGCCGTTTGGATATAAATGGGTATTTGTGCGAAATTCAAATAAGAAAACTGAAGTCGTTATAGATAAAGCACGACTAGTGGCACAAGGATTTTCGTAGAGACCCGATATTGATTATGAGGAGAAGTAATCTCTTGTGGTGGGTGCAATTATTTTTACATACCTTATTAGTCTGGCAGTACGTGAAAAACTTGATTTACGTGAAAAATCTCTGAAGGGTTTAAAATTTCAGATGCATTTGAAAACTCCAGAGAAAACTGTTCAATACGCTTGCGTAAATCTTTGTATGAATTAAAACAATTTGGACGTATGTAGTACAACTGAATTAGTGAATACTTATTAAAAGAAAGTTATTAAAACGATCCAATTAACCCATATGTTTTATGGAAAGATTGGGATCATGATTATTGTTGTATATATTGATGATTTAAATATTATTGGAACTTCCGAAGAGTTTTTAAGGAAGAATTTGAGACGAAAGATTTTGAAAAATAAAATTTTATCTCGACCGGCAGATCGAGCATTTAACAGATAGAATCTTTGTCCATAAATCGATACATACAAAATCGATTATGAAAAGATTTTATATAGATAAAAAGCTCAATCATTGAGGGCAATTTCATGGTAGTTTAAATCTTTTGATGTAATAAAAGATTGTTTTCGTCCTCAAAAGGATCGAAAAATGAAAAAGTTTTGGGACCTGAAATACCTTTATCCAAGTTTTAGAGACTTAATGAATCTTGCTAATTCTACAAGCATGATTTAACATTTTCGTTTAATTTACTAGCAAGATAAGCTGTGTACCAACACGAAGGCATATGAATGACTTTAAATATGTATTTTTGTTATATCAAGATATTGCCTTCAGACAGATGGTCCAACATTGGAATGCGTCAACTTGTGGACATTGTGTTGACACCAGGGGGAGCGTGTCATTAATAATAATATGTACACTGTACACTTTTTCCTTCATCCAAGTTTTTGTCCCAATGGGTTTTTTCTTGGCAAGGTTTTAACGAGGCAGTATTACACGCTTATTAGTTTCATATGGATATGTACTCTTTTTTCCTTGTCCAGGTTTTTCCTACTGGGTTTTTCTGACAAGGTTTTTAACGAGGCATATTCTATAAGCAATGGACATCCAAGGGGGAGTGTTATAAATATTATGTTAGTGGATGCCCATTTTAATGTAATATTCATTGTATTGAATATATATAGTGACTATTGAAGACTTGTAAGTTGTAACTTATGGCTTTTAAGTTTCTCCTTTAGCCCTATAAACAGAGGCTTATTGTAATGTGTTTATACATGAATAAGAATGAATAAAATTCTCTTCCTACTTCACTTTCTTCTCTACACTTACATTTTAGTTTTTGCTTATTATTCTTTTAATTTCATAACAAAATTAAAATTGTTAACATTAATTAATTAACTAGATGCCCCGACAAAAGCTAGTTAAACAAGGCTTAAATATATACATTGTTTAGTACAACGTTGACTCATCACAAGTTAAAGTAATGACGATTTAAACGTAGACAAAAATGTCACTAGGCCTCCATCTCCACTAACCATATAGTTAATCTGTCATTATTAATTTAAATATTTTGTAAAAAATTAAATATTTTGTAAAAAATTAAATATTTTGTCATGTAACACTTTAAATCTAGGAAAGAGGCTTAATGGATTTTGGTTAAACGAATAACCGAAAATCTGTTGCTGTATAAGCACAATAAGAGGTCAATAAAATATGCAATTAAAATTGCATGCCCGAAAAAGTATACATAGGGCAGATTCTTTTGGCTTTCATAGTATTTTAGCAGTCAAATTTGGGCAGATTCATCAGTTGGATGTGGCGATTCGAGTCTAATAATGGTTATGATAGCTAAGAAAATAATATTTTTTTTAAAGGTGGTTTGAAGGCTATAAATTAAATAAGGTGTAGTAGTTTGAAAAGCTACACTATTTTCCTTTTCTTTTTCTTTTTAAAAAGTAGTTAAGAATAAGTAGTAGTGTGACATCCTTATAAAGGAAAATCCTATTTTAAAATGTCGAAAATTGTTGGACCTCTTGAGTTACCAGTTGTCCCAAAATCAATCAATGTTAGAAAAAATGTATATTCTTCCTTTATAATGTATTCAAACGAGCGCTCACGGTATTCGATTGTGACTCCACTCACACACTTAATTAAGATACCACGGGACAATTTATTACCCGTACACTCAGTTAGGATGGCCAACAAAAATATAACGATGTAATAATTTGAGTACTCATAACATTGTGGAAGATTAGGATATTTATTACATATGCAACAAAATATAGTTGGGTAATTGAGGTTGTTAATTAGGTGAGTATAATATTTAATTTGCTTACACACTTTACCTTATGAACTTCAATCGGAATCTAAACCTTGGGACATATTAGTAATTACCTTATGAACTTCAATCGGCAATCTAAACCTTGGGACATATTAGTAATTTTCTTTAGAACGGACATCCTGCTAATAATTATCCATAAGCTAGAAAACACCTACTTAATTACTCCATATAGTAGAGACATAAAATCGGATATTTGTTGGATCTAAATCGAACACATAAGCATAAAACCAAATAGATATGATTCGATTTATCATATAAAACATAATTGTCTAACCATGTTGATCAAGAGATTAAAAGTATATCTGAGACTTTAATGCAGCGAAAACTTACCTTGATTCATGCCAGCAATCTTGATGTTATTGATGATTTAGTGATGATGGGTTTTATGATCTTCCACTTGATATACACCTTAGAACCTTAATACTCATGCAGAAAGATATTGCAAAGAATAATAGTTATGTAACTCTATATTGTGTTGTTATGTTATGTACAAGTGGAGATCATAACCCTTTATATATAATGAACTACTAGGATTAGTATATCTTCCATTATTTCCAATCATCAAATTGAAAATATCAAATTGGTATATACACTTTAATTCCATGATAAAACTTAATACCCATAGTCCAAAAGTTAACCTAATTAGACCACTATAATTGTGACTTATTTTATAATAGCTATACACACTAAATTAACATATTAAGCCCAAATAACCATTGGAATTTTCCAACAATCTCCCACTTGGGCCACAATGTTATCATATAAATTTTTATATCCTTATGAGCTCAAAATTTCATATTATTTCTTTAGGTATGTCAAACAATCTCGTCCATTGATTATGTTGGCAAAGGACTAAAGGAGCTTTCGTCACTAATAGCGTAACTAAACCCATCAATAATCACATACACCAACAAAACCAAATGACATAGATCTATCATGGAGCGTAGCATGCAAATTACATGTAAAGTGATCTTAAATATGCCTATTTTCAAGTGATCCTCCTTAATATTTATTGAGATCAACCTTAACATAATTGTAAATAGTGCAAAATAACTTAAAAGTTTATTTTTGCAAAAATATCCAAATATTAAATGGATCCAAAATTACAACGTATAGAGCAACTAAATTACAAACTCCCATTAAAACTTGATATCCTTACTTAATATTATACCCATGTGAGCAGTATGCTCATGAAAGACCTTCGGGTGGTAATACCTTAGTTAGCGGATCCGCAATCATGGAGTTTGTCTCAATATGCTCTATAGAAATCTGTCAACTATGCACTCTTTTGTTTACAACTAGGAATTTTATGTCAATATATATTGACTTTGAAGAGCTCCTATTGTTGTTAGAATATAAGACTGCTAAATTATTGTCACAATATATCTTTAGTGGTCTTACAATCCGAATCATAATATGCAGCCTAGCGACAACATTCTGCAATCACAAAACTTGATTGGATGCCTCATAACAAGCTACAAACTTTGTTGCCAAGATGGAGGAAGATGTGAGTGTTTGTTCGACACTCTTTAACTAGATAGCTTCTCCATCTAACAAACAAATATCTCCTAATGTTTTGGCATCCACCAAAATCAGAAATGAGAATATCTTATGATCTCTAACTGGTCTGATTTCCGATATGTGAACATGTAGTCCTTAGTTCTTTGTAAGTACCTTAAAATCCTATAGGCTACTTTCCAATGATCCATTCTAAGGTTTCTAAGTATCTGCCAAGCATCCCAACTATAAATTCTATATCAGGAGGGAACCATATGCATTTTCCTTAACTTCAAATTCATTTTTAGGACACTAACTAAATTTGTCTCCTTTAGCGACATCGGTGTCTCCTTGTTTACAATTCAACTTTTCATACCTTAGAAGCATTTTTTTTTTATATAGTTCTTTTGTGATAATCCAAGATTACCTCGATTGAGGTCTCAATGTATCTGAATTCCTAATACAAAGGAAGCTTCCCGAAGATCTTTTATCTCGAATTTCTTCGATAGAAATTTATTGGTTTCGTGCAACATATTTATATCATTAGTGGCAAGTAATATGTCATCAACATACAAAATCAAAAATACAAATTTACTCCCACTGAACTTTTGGTAAACACAATCTTCAACAGTGTTTGTCTCGAAATTAAATGAGACAATTACTTGATGAAACTTGCAGTACCATTGACGGGAAGCCGGCTTAAGTCCATAGATGGATTTTCTTAATTTGCAAACCCTTTTCTTTGGGTCTCCAGACACACAGTTTTCCGGTTGCACCATATAGATCGTTTCATCAATATGTCACCATTTAGAAACACCGTCTTAACATCTATCTGATGTAACTCAAGATCCAAATGCACAACAAGAGCCATAATCGTCCTAAAAGAGTCTTTCGAAGATACCGGAGATAAAGTCTCTTTAAAGTCGATGCCTTCCTTTTGAGTAAAGCTTTTAGCTACAAGACGAGCTTCATATCTTTCCATATTACCTTGTGAATCCTTCTTGGTTTTAAATATTCATTTGCAACCAATTGGTTTATTTCCTTCAGGTAATGGGACAAGATCCCAAACTTGATTGTCTTGCATAGACTTGTACTCCTCATTCACGGCTTCAATCCATTTGAGAGAATTAATATATTGCATTGCTTGAAGGAAGTTGATTGGATCATTTTCCGTCAATCCATTATGTGCCTCATTTCTTGAAGAACACTATATAATCATCTAGTATAGCCATCTTTCATCTCTCTCGTTGATCATCTTAAGGGTGGTTGTTGAGGTTGAACTTCAGGATCAATTATCTCAACTTCAGTTGGGGTTTGATCAACATTGTCTTGTTGAGGTTTTAAATCTGCTTCTCGATTAAATACAGGAATGAAAACCTGAACAATATCAGAAGCAGTAGTAGGAGTCGTAATTGATTCCTCATCAACTACAATGTCTCGAACCTTATTTCTCCCCTCAAAACTCAACATCCTAAAAAATTATTGGACTCAGGTTCGAATCCCTATTGGGAGAGGTTCCCACTTTATGTGCCCGACGGACCTCGAAAGGACCCTTGGGAAACAAAAAAAAAAATTAATTCCATCACAAACAGGGATTAAATTGACCTATATAGTACCCTCAAACCCAGGCAAGGTTAAAGATTAAATTTGAAAACAAATCACTGATATCAAATCTTGTAATTTGTCCCACTATGTACAAGAATTGTCCAAAAATGGGTTATATATTGTTAACTAAAAACAACGCAGGTGACTAGACAACAACTTATATATAAACCCCGTTATATTGAAATTAATTATGGGACCAATTTGCAGGTTGAAAACGTTAAATAACACAATTCGAAAGTTTTCACCTTCAACAAAGAAATATAGCAAAATGCACTAACCTATTTGAAAATCAAATCAATCTACTCAATACTTAATTCGAGTTCTTTCGATAAAAGCTCGTTTGAGCTTGATTCGTCACACAAATCAAACTAGCTTGAACATCATTTTTCGTTTGATAACTTTTAAAGCTCGGCTCGAGCTTGACTCGTTAAACTAAAAATTGATAAAATACAAGTAAAACATCAAGCTACTCGATGCTCGGCTCGAGCTCGGCTCGTTGAACAATCAAACCAATTAAGCTTAAACACAAAATTTCAAGCTCGATAAAATTCAAAACAAGCTTGAACAGTGTGCCGTCGACACTACTCAACTCAATTACATCCCTAACTACAAATAGGGTTGGAAATCAAATCAATCTACTCGATACTCAATTCGAGTTCTTTTGATAAAAGCTCGTTTGAGCTCGATTCGTCACACAAATCAAACAAGCTTGAACATCATTTTTCGTTCGATAACTTTTAAAGCTCGGCTCGAGCTTGACTCGTTAAACTAAAAATTGATAAAATACAAGTAAAACATCAAGCTACTCGATGCTCGGCTCGAGTTCGTTCGATAAAAACTCGTTTGAGCTCGGCTCGTTGAACAATCAAACCAATTAAGCTAACACAAAATTTCAAGTTCGATAAAATTCAAAACAAGCTTGAATAGTGTGTCGTTCGACACTACTCAATTCGATTACATCCCTAACTACAGATAGGGTTTCCTGGACAAGTTGTATCCTAATGCAATTTTCACCCCTTTTTTTTATCGAAGAACACAAAAATGTGATGCATATGGCGCCTCAAGGGCGAAGACAAAAAGCTCAAAATATTTCCTTTGACCTATAAGGGTGCAATATTGAAATCAAGTAATCTAAATTCCTCTTTATGCAAAAAAATTACGCACGAGAGAAAAAACATATAATATAATAGAGTGAAAACGATAATATGGCAAGAATTAGTAATTCATCTCGTAGTAGAAAATCTTACTGGTATTACAGGGAACAAACTCGATCCAACTCATTTCTAACCCATCACCAATTATAGATTAATTTGAGTGAATAGCAAATTAACACTCTGTGTTATTTTAAATAGGCAATTTAACTCCCTGTGATAAATAAAAGGGCAAAATACCTCCCTGTCATATCCTAAATAGGCAATTTAATTCCCTGTGATAAGAAAAATGACAAAATACCTCCCTGTATTTTTATAAAAGAAGCACATTGCCTCCCTCTAAATTGCTTATTAATTCATATCACAGGGAGTTAAATTGCTCATTATTTCATTTCACTGGGAGGTAAATTGCCTATTTTTATATCACAAGGAGGTAAATTGTTCATTATTTCATTTTACAGGGAGTTAAATTGCCTATTTTTATTTCACAGAGAGGTAAATTGCCTATTAGACATATCACAGGGAGTTAACTTGCAAAAAACCCGATTAATTTGTATAAACCTTACCCGACTCAATTTCATGAATAATTAAATGAAGAGGCTACTAATTAAGCCACACGTGGTGAGTGGGGACAAATGAAATTTGGATCAAATTTAAGGTTATGGAATCGCATAAAAGTAATTCCATTTGGAGGACACATACAAGAATATTTGTCTTGGAGTTTTTTTTTTATTAATTCCTTGTACTATTTGCAGTCACATTTCTTCTATATATTGAGTGTCACTTTCCTTAATAAATCCACTTCACAATCTCCTAATTCAATCCAAATCCTCTGTTGGTCCTTTATCCAAAGCATAAAGAAAATGACAACTTCATCAAATTCCACACTTATTTCCTTATTGATCATATTAATTATTTTTTCAAATACTCATACTTTATTAGGTTTAAATTATCGTGGTGGTGTAAGTATGCATAAAGTGATAGAGAGCAAGAAAATTTTACAAAAAATGGAGTTTGAATTTTCAAAGAGAAGGCAAAAGGGTGGTAGAAGAATAATGAAAGGTATAAACAGAGAAGCACCTGAAGGGCCAGATCCTCAACATCATTTCTAGGATCGATCGAACATCCTTAACATAAACAAGGTATTGTCGGAAAGATTGTAAGAATACAAAAATAATGCTATGAAAATTTTATTTTGGAGATTCAGATTTTGTTATTTGAGCTCGAAAAATCACTAGAGAAATGAAAGGCGAAACTCAAAGCTCCAATCACAATTTTGTAAAATTCTCTAAAATGTTTTTAATTCCTTGAGGTTCGGTTGTATTACTTAATCTAGCATTTTTGAGGTATCAACCCTCAAGAAAGATTCTTCTGTTTTTTAATTTATTTCAAGGCACTGCCGGTCGGACACTGAAATATCTATTTCAGTCTACTCGATGTAAGAGAAGCTATATATATATATATACATATATATATATATATATATAATAAGTTTTTTTTTTTAAATTAATCTTGCCTATCAAAGTAGAATATTACGTATGTTCTAAATGAAAACTTATGGATGCATCTTTTGTGCATCTTACTTTTGAATCCGCATTATGTTCACTTTATCACTTATGCGGCGGCTAAATTATATCTCCTATATACAATTTTATGTCTTATATTTGTTCCCTTATTCTTGAAATATAACAAAAGAACATAATACATATAGGAGCCGTTCGGTTTGTCCAACGAAATTAGACCAGATTGTCTATTGCACTTAATATCACAATTGGGCAGACTATTAAAAATGATGTTCGGTTACAAGTTTGGGACAAGATTACAATCAGCCCATTAATGAAAAAAAATATTCGGTTGATATGATTATGTCCAAAATTATAGGATTTGACAAAAATAACTCTATTTGGATATTTGTTGTCAACCAAATATAAAGAGAAAATGTAAAGTGTAAATCCTATCTTGGAGAGATTATTGAATCACATGGGGGCACAACTACAATTGCTCTAAATAAGAGATGTTGACCACTTTCTCGATCGGTCCAAACTACAATCTTGCAAACCAAACAATTGATATTTATAATTATTTTATGAATCCAACCTTATTAGTCAAACCGAACGGCTCATAAAATATAATATACAGAATCATCACTAAATTAAAAACGGCAATTGAAATAACATTTAGTATCAAATTAAGCAAATACATCTAACATATTTAATTAATAAAAATATTTTTATTTTGTTACATTTTACCCCTTAACTTTGGAATATTACAAAAGAAACATTGTCATGTCCGCAACTTGTCCATCTGGGTTGTGTCCATATTGAAATTTTTAAGTACTCCATGTGATGTGTCGGATACGTATCTGAACCGGAAGTTCGATATTGCATGCATTGTGTAATTTCTAGAAGTTTTCATTGATTATCAGTAATTATCAATCATTACCCACACATCATCTTACTCCTTCTGTTATTGCTTTTTATTTGTCGCTTTGGGGGACTGCACACGGATTAAAAAATGTAATAAATAACCATTTTTTTAAAGCAAAAACCCCAAAATATCCTTTTAATCAAATAATCACAATATTAATTAGCATTAATTATAAGCATTAACAAGGAGAATAAAATAGGTAAAAAATATTAATTTTATATTAAACTCTTAAAACGACAAATAAAAGTAAACAATTTGTTTTTCCCCAAGCGAAAAATAAAGAAAACGAAAGGAGTATTTGATTTAGCATCTTAATTATCATAATTGTGTACTCCTTAACCTTTTAGAAGTCTTGGCCCATTGCAAAACAAATCTGCTTCTTACTGGGCTTCAAGGACTGTACAAAGACATTTACTGGATTAAATTTGTTGTATTCAGGAGTCCACATCGATCTATTCTGCCTCGATTTCATTTCATTGAGGATTTGAGATGAAACCAAATCTTATTTGTGTTTAGTCTTAAATCGAGCACGAAGTTAATTTCAATTGATATTTTCAAACTAAACAAAAACATAAACCCATAAATTATATTAATTTGACACGTATTAATTTTGTAAATGTCAATGTGACACCTATCATATATTTTTCTCATCTTTCAAATCATAACATTAAAACTCAATTCGAATCATATTTTCATTTTCATGTGTTCTTTTTATATAGATGTCATATCTCAAATTTTTAAGCACAAAACCCAGCAGTGGGAATTTCGCTAAAATCACTAAATCATTATCCTGTGAAATTTTTATTGCGTCAAACTTCCTTGTGTTTTTAAAAACCCTGCAAAAAACACCCAATTTGTAAAAAATATATCATTTTAAAAATATATCACGTGAAGTTGTAGGGGCCAACTTGAAGTATTTTAAAAATGATTTCTTGTAATATGTCGATCCAAAATGACTTACTTTTTATAAATTGGGTGTTTTTTGCATGGTTTTTGAAAACACAAGAAAGTTTGGCGCAATAAATTTTTTACAGAATAGTTTCTTGCAGATTTAGCATAACACAGGAGAGTATTTTACATTTACCCCAAAAAGTTTGAAAAATTTGAAATTATATGCTACTCCATAGTCAGTAATCAAGTGGTGAATAAATCAAATTACATATATGAATCAAATGTTCGTATAAAGGCAGCTGTTCTTGCTTTGTAAAAATAAGGCACTACTTGTGTAATGAAATGATTTACTTGAATTAAAATTCAAAAAAGTAGCCATAAACATAACATAATGAGAACAAAGGCAGCAGATAATATGCCTTGTTTTACAAGGCATAACAACGCTGAGACTTGAACAACAAAAAGCATCAAAAACACAAAAGGAATTGAACCCCAACTTGTTCAAATTAGTTCTCAAAAGACTTTAAGGGGTCGTTTGGATCGATCTCGGCCAAGAGTGGTAGATCTGCAGGTAGAGTCTCCAGACTAATGCCTAGCTCCTTTAACCGGCCAATCACTTCCTCAAACACGACCTTATTGCCGTCTGGAGTTAGGTGCAAACCGTCTCTGCATCCGTTTCAAAAAAGAGATTATCAACTCAAAAACAGTTACGTTTGACTGAAATGCAAAAATACCCCCTATGCTTTGCCTAATTATAAAAAACCCCTCACCCCTCCCAATCCAAAATGACAATATACACCACCAGAGAATGCAAAACTCCCCTATTCACCTAAAAAAAATGAAAATTGACAATAACCTCCCTGTTCACTTAAAAAAATGACAGTAACCTCCCTATTATTAATAAATGAATTTTAAATGGGATTTTTTGCTAATAAAAAGGAACATATGGGTTATTTTGTTAAAAATAACACGGGTTCTTTTACCAATTACACAAAGCACATGGTTACTTTTTCCACGTACCAAGGGAAATCGAACTACATATTTCACAAATAAAAAATACTTATATAAAATGCTAAAGACGGATTGATTTGATGCTAATTAAACCCGAGAAAAAAGAGAACCTTAAATAAGTATTTCTCCATCCAGGAAACTGCTGCATTTTTGTCCAAAGATCGATAGATGAAACGTCACACTCTGCAGCAGCTGCAAGACATTCTTTGGAATATTTACCAGCAGCCTCATTTGTCCTCTCGGGTTGGTCAGATGGGTTCTCGACATAAGGGTGCCTGCATAAAAAAATTACATTCCAAAAACGTTACACTATTGTAGCAATCAAAATATTTAAAATGTCAATAACTTTAGGTTAAATAACGAGAAAGAGTTGTACAAGAGACGTCCAGCTTCATCAATTGGAGGAGGTGTGATGAGGATAATGCGAGTTGAAGGCCATTGCTTCTGTATTTTCAGCAAGTGAAAGATATGTAAGAAAAAGCTTTGAGATATATAAGAAGAATATAGTAATAAATACGAATCTAGTATGATTCATAAATTATTACGTAATAAAATTTTAGCTCAAACCAGGTACGACAAAATTCATCAAATCACAATGCAAAATATATTGCACATTGCTTATCTTGTAGTTAGTCACTCTCATAGGAGTGTTATCCAATCTCAAAACAAATATATTGCACCTGTCAAATGAATACTTTGAGTTCGACAAACTCGATTTAGACAAGAATTATCTTATTACATAATCCTATAATTAACCAAGTGCATTGCGCCAAATTAAATAGAATAGCCCTCAACATAAGAGTTCACAAAAAAGGATGAAATCGTAACACAGCCGTGCAAGTGGGTGCCTTGTTTTGAGAAGGAGACATTATTTTGTGCAGCCGTTGTATGAATGACATGGTGCAACCTATAATTGAGATTTATTCAATTCATTTTAATAAATTTTAACAAATCATAGTTTTGAAATAAACAACTAATATAATCATGTCCTAAAATGTGATCGTCTCCCCTAATGTAGATATTGACAGCTGATCACAATCCCAGAATAAAACCCAAAGGTCATGTCAATTTATTCTACCACGAGCACAATCCCGGGATCACAAATGAGTATTCCTTATCTCTACTGCCCAAAAATCATATAGAGAATTCGAAACTATAAGGTAATAAAATCCCTAGAATCCAACCCCAATATTTGGATGTGACCTAATTATACACATCCAAATTATATGGTGGGATTCTTGTTGCTACCCTCTAAGTGACACAAATATTGGATTCAACTACTCCTTAAAATTCGAGACTAGATATATTCCACAACGCCATTTATGACGCGGTCCACAAAATAATTACTCCATTCGTTTCATTTCAATTTTCACATTTGCAAAATTTTCATTTTCCAAATTAGTTGTCACGTTTGATTCCACGTGCACTTTTTTTCAATTTCACCATTTCTTAGTTCCAGGCTTAATGTACACAAAGATTAATACAATCAATTAAAGTGATAATTACTAGGGTATTTTTAATATTTTATCTTAGAAAAGTAAATAATTTATTGATGGAGTATAAGGTTTTAACTTTTACCTTGAGAAATGCGACAATGGCTTTTAGATTGTGCTTGTACTCTTCAAGTGGCACGTGTTGAAACCCACTGCATCTATCCGGAAGACATGCGTCATTCGCCCCAAAGAACACCGTCACCGCCAACAGATCTCCACCGGCACCGCCATCCGGCGGCGGCGGCGGAAACACTTTCTCTTTCACCTTAAGAGCCCAACTCGTATTGTACCCACTATACCCTCTCAAAACCACATCACCCTAATTAAATTAACAAAAACACAAAATCCCATTAATTAAAATACAACAAAAATAAAACAGAGTGTGTGTTTGCGTGTTTTTTTTTTTCTTTTTCTTACCGTTCGAGAGAAGTGATTTGCAAGAGACGAACCCCACCCACCATCGGAAAAGGACTCTTCGGTAATGGAGTCTCCGAAAAGATAAATCTTTGGTCTCATTTTTCTTCTGATTTGTGATGATTGTGAAGAAAATAAATGGGGTTTAATTTATTGTAGTAGTTGTATCACGTAATTAAATGAGTACTGTTTACAAAATGATGAATTTCTAGTATTATATTCAGATGGTTCAGAAATGACAGCGACGATTTTACTAATTTAATAACAGATTCAGTAGCTGAATCTGATTTGACGCTATAATTTATGCAGAGTGCAATTAGTTTATTTTAGGGAGCAGAGAACTTTGAATTAAATGCCAAAATCTTTAAAAGCTGCAAGAATGGCAATGGGAGGCAAAAAGCTGACTTTTTTCTCTTAGTTGAAGGATAACTTTGAATAAACGCCAAAATCTAGGAAGAAGTTGCAATATTGGCTATATATGGAGGCAAAAATTGCAATATATTGGGAAAGTTCTTTGTATACTTCCTCCTGTTCATATTAATTTATATATTACTCCCTCCGGTTCATATTAGTTGGCATATTTGCCAAATTTTTATGTTTCATATTAATTGGCACATTTGAGTTTTTAATGCAATTTTTTTCAATTTTGTCATTCTCTTACATCTAGGTTGAGAAGCTCAAGAGTCACTAGGAAGGGTATTTTTGACATTTTACTATGTAAAAGTGATTAATCATGAAGTTTCTTAATCTGTGTGAAAAGTAACAATGTGCCAATTAATATGAACCGGAGGGAGTATTACTTTTCACACAGATTAAGAAACTTCATGATTAATTACTTTTACATGGTAAAATATCAAAGATACCCTTCCTAACGACTCTTGAGCTTCCCTTAGGGCATCTCCAGTGATGCCCTCAGCCCAAGTCTAGCTTCCCCTCAGATTCCAAGTCCAGCTTCCCCTTTCCTTTTTATAAGTCATCTTAAATGATTCAATCTATCAATTCCATTTAATTCCAATTCTCATTTCCCCCACTCTCACTTAATAATAATAATAATAATAATAATAATAATAATAATAATAATAATAATAATAATAGCAATAATAATAAAAATTAAACAATAATAATAATCGTATTTATTTTAGATGTCTAACTATTCACCCACGTGTTTCACTATATAATTGTTAGGGTTATATCGTTTTTAATTTAACGAATCATATGTAAGCTTCATTAAGTTCTTTTAAGGTTTCGTTTTTATTAATTAAATTAAATTTGAGTTTCTAATAATTAACTTTTTAAAAGGATTTTAAAATTGGTACACAATAATACAACAATTAAATACTTGATTGACATGATTTGGGAATAATAAAAATAATTTAAGATTGACATTAACTTTTCCAAAATAATACACAAATTTAAGGATTTTTTTTAAAATAAAACAAAATAAATTAAATTTGAGTTTATTAAATAAGAGTTACATTTTTATACTAAAATTAACTTTTTGAAAATAGTACACAAATTAAATAAAACTAAGATTAAATAAGAGTTACATTTTATTTAATAAGGTATTTTAAAGAATTTTTTTTTTAAATAAAATAAAAGGGTTTTTATTAAATAAAATAAAACAAATAAAAAAAAATGGATCAACTTGTCGGCCACCTGCTGCTGGGCGGGCGAGTGCAGCCCAGCGAGTAACCCACCGCGAGCGGTGAGCCAATGGATGGTTGGATTGGCTCACCGCTTGAAGCGGTGGGTTGATAGATCAAGGGGATATTGCATTTTTTTCCCCTTTCTTCATTTAATTTGATTTTTTCACCCCTTTAAATCCCAATCCAACTTCCCACTTGTACATAGGAGATGCCCTAAGAGAGGGCAAAATTGGAAAAAATTGCATTGAAAAACCAAATGTGCCAATTAATATGAAACATAAAAATTTGACAAATGTGTCACCGAAGGGAGTATAAAACTAGTATCGTAGGCTTTGTGGTGGTAATTCAATTAATCATTCATTTTGATGATGTCATGCTCTCAAAATACATGATATGGTGTGATGGTGATAAAATATGCCCCAAGGGCATATTAGTAATTTTCCTATTTCTTATTATTAAAATAATTGAATAAATAAATGATAAAAAGCAGTATTTGTGTCATTTTTATAAAAGACAAATTTGCCCCTATATAAGTTTTTGACATTAATGAGGGTACTCTTCCCCTCCCTCACTTTTTCCCATAAATAGCCTCTGATTTTTAATAGAAAAGGGAGATTTGGAGAAAGAAAAGAGTAGCCACTCAAGTTTCTCTGAAGTTCGCTCCGTTCAAATCAGATCCCGGTTTGGAGAATGATCAAGGAAGGAGGTGAAATTTCGAAGATACCACTTGATCATTTTTTTCCAACATCATAATTGGCGCCATATGTGCAAAATTCTTGATTTGCACATGCTCCACCTAAAAAAAATGAATTCCTTGAGGCGGAGAGGAAAACTCTCGCCCCAGAGCCCAAGTAGCTCCTTCGAGGCGATGAGGGAAGTATCGCGCCCTAGGACTAAGAAATAATTCCTTGAGGCGTGGAGGAAAACTCTCGCCCCGGAGCCCAAGTAGCTCCTTTGAGGAGACGAGGGATGTACCGCTTCTTTGAAAAAAAAATTATTTAAGGCGGAGAGGAAAATCCTCTCCCCGGAGCCCAAGTAGCTCCTTTGAGGCGATGAGGGAAGTACCGCGCCTCAGGGCCAAAAAAGAAATGAATAAGGACAAATTTGGCCCCTGTAACGGGGGCATCCTACTCATTATCCCTTGTAACGGGGGCATCCTACTGGCCCGACCGAAGAATAAAGACTCCGATCGGGAAAGAAATACTACTTCCTCTGTCCCAAATTATTTGTAGTTTTACATGTTTTCACACATATTAAGGTACCTACTAAATAGCCTCAGTTTTAGGGGGAAAATTAATTATATACCTAAAATACCCTTATTCTTTATTTATCTCATCATTAGTTATTTACACTTTATTCAAGTTTTACACTCTCTCTCTTACTTTTTCTCTTACATACCTAAAATATGTAATTAATAGTGTATTGAAATCCTAAAATGACAAATAATTTGGGACAAATCTTTTTCTCTAAAATGACAGATAATTTGGGACAGAGGGAATATAAAGGAAGCCTCGGCCGGCCATAGCTTCGGCCAAGGCACCCAACCGACCATAGTTTCAATTACTATTACTTGTTAAAGTTTTGTTTCATTTTCTCATATCACTTATAAATAATACTCCACCCGTTTCATATTAATTGACACATTTCTTATTTTCACACATATTAAGAAACCTCATCATTACATACTTTTTTATGGTAAAATATTTTAAATACCCATTATAATGATGGCTACTTTTTAATATTTTATTAGTGAATGTTGACCATTGAGTTTCCCAACTTAAATGTGATAATGGATAAAATTGAAAAAAAATGCTTTGAAAATCCAAACAAACCAATTAATTTGAAACAATTTTTTTTGACAAATGTGCCAATCTACTATGAAGCGAAGGGAGTATATAATATTAAATATGTTTAATTTGGTTGCGGATCAATAAATAAAGCAGGGCGGACCCAGGTAAGGGCTAGTGGGATCTACATCCCCCACTCAAAGATGTATATTTTGAAAATGGTTAGGTACCTTTACATAATCTGTTACTTGGCTTAATGGTGGGGCTTGTAAGTTTTCTATAGGATCTGGGTTTGAAACCTAATAGAGAAAGAGTTAGTCTTCTATTTTTTTGCCAAAACAAGGCTTCTTGCAAAAGATATTCGAACCCAAGCCTCCCACTTTCTCATTGACTGACCCAACCAGATAAGCAAAAAGATTTATTCTATAAAAATCAAAAATGTTACTTATTCTATATTATCCCTGTTCATGTTTAGTCTTTTTCCATAACAATTCTTCTTTCAATTTCTTTTTTCCCTTTATAATATTTCTTTGATTTTTTTCTTTCTTAATATTTTTTTTAGTTTTATTTCTTTCTTAATAACTATCAAGATAATTCAAATTATTTTTTATAATATGGTTTCTTCATATTAGTTTTTTATTTAATACATTACTGTACAAATTTTTGCCTCATCCCCGACTAAAAATATTGATCTAGCTCTGCCCTGCCTATTATGGACTCATTTCAAAAATAAAAAATCGATGCGGCCAATTGTGAATGTAACTGATGTCATTTGAAATTGTAACTAAGATACGCATATGTATTATCTTTTGAGGTCATAATGGGATATCGCATGTAATTAAAATAACTTGTGGAGATTAATTTTGTCAAACTTCACCTTTTCTTTTTTGTATCTTCTCATATATTTCCTTGTGAATGAGATATGAATTTTAAGTTTGATTATTTGATTAGACTCTTTTTTTTTGTATTTTGATTATTTAACGTAAAATTTTAGCCCCCACGGGACCAAATTCCTGAATCCGTCCCTGTCAAGCAAGTATATTGATTCCAAGGGTCATGAAGAGATATGATGGCCACGTACCTCAGCACCTATAATAGCATAAACAATTGATCAAATTGATTAAAACAATACATAAACAGAAGTGGTGCCGAGGCTCATGTGACTCGGCCGAGAGTCCGAGACCATGTCATCTCGGCTGGTTAATGTCGCGGCCGGGTTTACGTGAAAGAAAAGAAAAAAGAAAAAAGAAAAGTAGAAGGAAAAAAAGTGAGGTGAATATTGATTCCTTTTTCTTGCCTAAAATAAAGGATCATATTTTTAATTAGTAAGTTATTTCTATCATTATTTACTCCGTAAAACAAATCAAAATTCCGCAAGTAAATATCTCTATAATTTACTTCAGGAACTGGGTCAGTAAGATGGTAATAAAATATGCTCCAAGAGCATATTATTAATTTTTCTATTTTCTAATATTTAAAAATTGAATAAATAAATAATAAAGAGCATCATTTATGTCACTTCCTATAATATCATTTTGCCCTATTTAAGTGTTTGACATTAACGAAAGCCTATTGAGAGGTCTCTTCCACTCCCTCACTTTTCCTATAAATAGCCTTTCATTTTTAATAGAAAGGGGAGCTTGTGGAGAAAGAGAAAAGTAGCCACTCAAGTTTTTTTGAAGTTCGCCCCGTGCAAGTTAGATCTCGGTTTGGAGAAGGATTAAGGGTTAGGGATATTGCCAAAACAGAGATTGCTGTGGTCAGAGCAATTTTTTAAATTTCCAAATTTGTCCTTACAGTCAAAAACTACAAAATCTGACTTTCTCAATTCTCAATACTCCTCTTTAATTACGACAACTCACTATTCTCTCTCATTAACACATTAATATATTTTCCTTTTTCATAGAACCTTTAAACATGGAATTAATTATGTCATATAGCGGGTTTTTAACATTTTGCACCCTCAAAAATATAGATTTTTTATACTTTGCACCCTGACTTAAAACTTTTGGCACTTTACACCCTGAAAATACAATTTCTTTGGCACTTTACACCCCAGTGTGTGTTTTGGTGAGAAATTTTCCATGTAGGAAGGGTAGAATTGTCATTTTTGAATTTTTATGGCACTTGGCACCCTGGAAATATAAATTTTGGCACTATGCATCCTAAAAATATAGAATATTGGTACTTTACACCCTGAAAATATAAACTTTTTGCACTTCCCATCCCGACTTAAATTTTTTGGCACATTTTCTATTTTAACAAAATTACTAGCTTTTAGTAATTAGGTAAGAACATTTTTTTTTGTAATTCCTAAATTTGACATGATAGTAGCCAATAATTATAGATTTGTAGAGTATGTCGTGTAAAAAAATTAGAAAATATTTTTATGAGTCTTATTAAAATAATACGAGTCGATTATTCAGGGCGTTCCGTCATTGTCGTAGGTCCTTCACTTTCATTACATCAATGTCATGCAATATGATAAGGTGTTAGATTTGTAAACATAATTTTTAGATAAATTGTCAACAATCTAGAGAATACAATGTCTTTTTTCACTTGATTGATCTAATTTTTAATTAGAGAAAATGTTAAAAGAAGCTATTTAAACTAAAATAAATTAAGAATAACATGCATATAATTTCCCAAAAAAAAAAAAAAATCCCTATGATTTTGAACTAAAAAAAACCATTTTTTTTTCATTTTTCATTTTGATGGTTGTACAGGAAAAATGACTATTTTATCTCTCCACCGACGATATTCATGGGCTTTTTTCAAAGAAAAACACATTAGGGTGCAAAATGTCAGAAAATATATTTCTAGGGTTTAACGTGTCAAAGTTTTTAAATCAGGATGGATGTGCCAAAATTATATATTTCAGGGTGCAAAAATGCCAACATTCTATATTTTTAGGGTGCAAATTTCCAAAATCTATATTTCTAGGGTGCAAAGTGCCTAACAAATATCCAAAAATGTCTATTATACCCTTCCACCAACAAATTTTCTCACTAAAACACACACTAAGGTGCGAAATGCCAAAGAAATTGTATTTCGAGGGTGCAAGTTTTAAAACTTTTAAGTCAGAGTGCAAAGTGCCAAAACCCTATATTTTCATGGTGCAAAATGCCCAAAGCTCTCATATAGCTGATGATATTTCATCGTCCAGAAAAATTGAATTGAAGCCATTTCAAGCACATAACATTAACATATACAATCACTTGTACCATGGCCGCTCTTACAAATTTATACAGATTGTATGGACCAGAAGGCAAATTGTAAAATGCTAAAAGGCTTCACAATAAGACAAACAAGTTCCAAAAATAATTGTCAAATACAATCTTCATTCCTTTATCGTTAAATTGCTACAACAAAATAAACAAAAATTAAGATAATCTGACCCAACAGATTTCAATAACTATAAATTTACTTGGATCAAGAAACAAGACTAAACTATCAAATTCTTTAGATATATCTTTTATACAAAACTAAGTTTATTTTGTTAGACTTTATAGAATATCACAATGATATTTGAACATACATATATACTTTTAACATACATAGCATATATGAAAACTAAATGCGGAATGAATCATCATACCTCCAGCCATTGATGTTTGAAAGAAATTCGGTTGCGTATAAGATTCTTCTACACTCTAGCAACCTCCTTTAGATGGTGTATTTTAGTGAAGAATGTTGAGTGTAGGGACCTTATACATGGCTCACCTATATATAGTGTCTTGCCATCAAAGACACTAAGAAGGTGTAGAGTCTTTTACTTTATGACTCACATTATGCTCAAGTTAGTGGGACAAGATAATGGATTAGAGGATTAAATTCATTGGTTAGTGGGGAGATCAAAGGACCACTTTATGAAGTTTATAATAATATTAATAATATTAATAATATAAACTTACATTCTCCCACTTGGTCCGAATAATGATATCTAAATCCCATAAATACTTATAGAAATAAAATACACGAATCATGGCGATAGGTCCTCTTAGAACGAGTATTATCTTCCATGTATTACAATGCATTTTATTTCTTCAATAGTAGCCCAACATTTCTTAATGAATAAACCTTATGTTTATTCTAGGTCCTCCAGATGATTTTCTCAAATCATCTTAATGTGCACCTGAATGTGAGAAATATCATCACTTTATAAGAGTTTCACTGAAACCTTATACGTACATATACTTAATGGAACAAAATCCCATTTATATGATCCTTAAATTTGAATATTTGCATGCCTTTAGTCTACGGATCAATAATCATCAATTCAGTATTGTCGTGCTTTAATGACCACTGAATTATCTTTAACACGTTTCTTAATGGCTAAGTACTTAATGCCGATGTATTAATTCGACTTTTACCTTTGTGATTCTTAGCCATAAAGACTAAATCTGAATTGAAATAGTACGTTCTTTATGGCATAGCACAAAATCCACAATGCTAAAACCCAATATGAAACTACTTAACCATACACCATACAAAGTAGCCTTAAAACGGGAAAAATCGGCATCTATAGTGGAAATATCAGTCAAGGATACAACTTTATCGGCCAACATATCATGATGTTAATCTATGAAAATTAACATCTCCAACAAAGTTTGAATCTAGATACCTAAATTACTTCCAAATTTACCGCCCGTCTATACATAAGTATGTAATTTGTTATTACTTAAATGTACATCACCACTTTAGTGGTCTATATCTGGATTACTTGATATCAACTTAACTTTCTCTCTAAATTTTTATTGATATAGGTTATCCGAGACAGTCCTAAGACGCATGATGTCTCACCCATATTTTTACATCAAAATTCTTAGAGAGAAATTGTTCACCTCAACATACCCTTAACATTGGTTGTAAATAAAATGTCATCCATGTACAAAACAAGAAATCATATCTTACTCCCACTAACCTTATGGTATATAAATTATTCCATGAAATTTCATCAAATCCTAATGAAGAAATTACTCAATGGAATTTTAAAGTACCATGAATGGGATGCTTGTTTTAAACCGTATATGGATTTCTTTACAACAAAAAATGCTCACCATGAAAAATCTCAGGATCAGTCCGGCTCCAACATTATGACCAATCTATCACTTAAGGAGGAAGCTCCAAAATGATCAGATTCAGGAACATCGTTCCTTGTTTGATAGCTCCCACTGATCAAGTCATTCTCAAAATGTTTGACATCTTGATTCCACAATCCTAATATTGCAAGATGAACAATGGAGTTTGTACACCAGATAGAGGAACCTTTTACAAAATATCAGAACATGCATTGCATCATGAAAAACATTTTCCTGCACTTTAAATTTGAAAAAGACCATAACAAATTGTACTATTTCTAATATGATAAGATTTGTAAAAAACAAAAGTTGCATTTAAAACTTAATGGAATAACTTAACGTTACAAGACTTAATGGAATAACTTAACGTTACAAGTCTTGAAAACATAAATCAACTTTATTGAAAACTTGAAATATAAAATGTTCTTTCCATATTTAAAACAAAACCAGAATTTTAAACTAATTTGCATGTTCCAATTGCCTCTGCATGTGAGCGCATCTATTGTCTGGATAGATGCACTGCTCACTCTCCATTGACTTCATTTGGTTTAGACAATCCTTTCTTGACAAGCCAAGCCTTATATTTGACACAATCCTTCTTCATGTGTCCCTTCTTTTTACAAAAGAAACACTTAGATTCCTTCTTGATGTCAAGTTGTGCAGGTATCTTATCATTTGCCTTCCCCTTTTGTTTGGCTTGCTCGCTCTTTCCTTGTGTTGCCATATATGCACTTTCTCCAAATTCCATTGACAACCTTCATTCCTCTTGAACACACATGGTCAAAAGTTCATTGATAGACCATTTATCTTTATGTGTGTTATAAGAGATTTTGAAAGGTCCATATTGTTGTGGAAGGGAATTCAATATAAAGTGCACAAGGAAAGAATCAGACATCTCAACCTCAAGAGCCTTTAGTTGAGCCGCAACGTCCCGCATCTTCATGATGTGTTCACGCACACCTTTAGTACCGGTGAGCCTCATTGATGATAACTTAGCCATAAGGGTGCTAGCTAAAGCTTTATCTGATGACTCAAATTGTTCATCAATAGCCTTTAGTAACTTTTTAACATTGTCACACTCTCCAATTGAACCACGTATGCTAGCAGAAATTTTTGTCTTTATGAACATCATACTGAGGCGATTGGATCGCTCCCAGCGTTCATAAAGTTGAATTTCAGCTTGAGTGCTAGCATCAGTAAGTGTAGGTGGTTCATCCTTCCGTATAGCGTAATCAATGTCCATCCACCCTAATTGAAGAAGGATACTCTCCTTCCAAATCTTATAGTTATCACCATTCAATTCAGGAACATCACATTTGATATCAGCAAAATTAACAGGTAGTGATGCTGCATAAAAATTAAAATTGCTTATGTTCAAATTTGAGGTTTAACTTTAAAAATTCATGTTTCACCAATGCAAAACATCGAAGAATTGAATCTAGTGACATAAAATTTGCCTGTGGGCTAAAATTTTAATTCGATTAGATTCAACTAGGGCTGTATGATGGATCTATCAAATTGCTTACTTCATTCATAATTAATCAATATATTATGAATGCAAGTTGATATTCATCTATATTCTTTATGATAAACTACCAAATTATGTTCCTTTTCCTAATCCCTGTGGGTAAATTAGGAAATATAATTTGATTTTTATCCTAATTAATTATATAAATATAACAAATAGTTCCTGTGGAATAAACATTCGTTATATTAAGTATAACTAATTACAATTAATGTCTTTATTTCTTTATGTGATCATCATAACCAAACTTAATATATAATTTCATCCAATTGAAGATGCTGTGGCTACTCCTCAATCAAACAATATTATATGGATCACTAGACATTAAATCTAAGCCTTATAAGAAATGTGCACTTAATAATTCTCAAACATAGAATATTGCATAATATAACAATATGCAAAGCATGTAATTTAGCAAAATTACAACATTAAAATTATTCATCTCCACGTAGCATGTATAATTAAACTTGATTTGAACATACTGACTAAACATATAAGAATAATTTGATCTTTATCTAATGACCGCATCAAATGGACTGTTTGGCCAAAATAATTGCTTAAGAACTGTATGCAATAAATTGAATACCATATTGGGCCAACATTAAAGATCCAAACTACAAAGCCCAAATAAATTGGTAAAATCCCAAATTGAATACTCGAGAAACAAACCCGAGATTTCAAACTCAAAGTCCCATGTCCACTGATTCAATTGTCTAACAGAGAAATTCATGCAAAGTTGTAATATAGCCATTTAAATCAAATAATTAGCCTTATGCCTTTGACTTGAATCAATATTCAAAGTAAAATAAATATGAGCATAATTATGTTTTGGCTTTCCTCTAAACACATACGGTATAGCTTTTCTTGATGCCAAGATAAATATGCACATAAGAAACTTAACTGCCCACTAGAATATGAAAGGACAAAAGTCTGTGTTGAATAATATTATTATTACTATCATTTTAGCACATTCCTTATAGAAAAAACCGCAACAACCATTCAAATTCTTCTTAACCATGACAGTAGTTCAGTAAAAGAAAAATATTCAAATTTCTGAAAGAAAAAAAAAATGTCCTTCAGATAATTTAACGTCCATAAACATGCTCTCACAAATTGAAAGGTAAATAATAAATTGCAAACAATTCACTCATAATGATTCAAGAAAACTGATCGAATCAGTTCATAATCCGAAATTGATCGAAATACAATATCCCGGTGAGATCTTATCTGTATAATTGGCTGATCACAAACTTTAATAGAAATGAAGAATTCAAACTTAGTAAAACCATCAAGGCAGAGGTATCAACTGCTCTAATACCAACTGTTAGACTTTATAGAATATCACAATGATATTTGAACATACATATATATACTTTTAACATACATAGCATATATGAAAACTAAATGCGGAATGAATCATCATACCTCCAGCCATTGATGTTTGAAAGAAATTCGGTTGCGTATAAGATTCTTCTACACTCTAGCAACCTCCTTTAGATGGTGTATTTTAGTGAAGAATGTTGAGTGTAGGGACCTTATACATGGCTCACCTATATATAGTGTCTTGCCATCAAAGACACTAAGAAGGTGTAGAGTCTTTTACTTTATGACTCACATTATGCTCAAGTTAGTGGGACAAGATAATGGATTAGAGGATTAAATTCATTGGTTAGTGGGGAGATCAAAGGACCACTTTATGAAGTTTATAATAATATTAATAATATTAATAATATAAACTTACATATTTCTCGTATTTAACAAATTTCATTATAAACTTAGATTTTAAGGTTTTTTTTTTTATCATGATTATTAGAATGATATTGAGCTTATTTCTTAAAATATAAAAAGGTTTATAACTTACAAACAACAGAAAATGAAATATATAATAAATTAAAAAAAATCAACAATATGATATGTAATTTCTATGTAGAAAATGTTATGGACACAAATAAGAAAAATATGAATATATAAAATACAGTTATCCAAAAAATAAAGAAGAATAAATAATTGGTACAGCCAAAACCTTAAACATGTAATGGGAGGGGAGGATAACAAATGTAGTTGGTGTAGACGTCTCGATTCGTTAATGGAGTCTATAAATTTTAGAGATGAACTTAACATACATTAGTTTTATTACAAGAAAAAAAAAAAAAAAAAAACTAAAGAGACAAAGTTAATTAATTTCCATGTTTAAAGGTTTTATGAAAAAGAAAAAGTTAACCAATGTGTTAATGAGAGAGAATATGGAGTTTCCATAATTAAAGAGGAGTATTGAAAATTGAAAAAAATCAGATTTTGTAATCTTTAATTATAAAGGCAAATTAGAAAATATGAAAAAAATTGCTCTGGCAGCAACAATCTTCACTCTGGCCATATCGCTAGCCTTAATTAAGGAATGAGGTGAAATCTCGAAGATGCCACTTGATCATTTTTACCCAACATCATGATGTATTGACAACCACAAAATCGATGTCTATGTAAGAATTTTTCAATATATTGCATATTTACTTTGCCATTAAATGAATCCCAATTAATGTGTTCTATGCATTTTGAAATGGATTAAACTATGTCTAAAACCTGAATATTTAGTAGACAAAAAAAAAAAAAAAGATGAACTTTGTAAAAATCGGTATTGAACATGATTTTTTATTTTTTTTATAATTTAATGAAATACTCTAGTTCAAACCTAACTTATTTCGTCTGAGTAAATGTATTGCATATGATTTGTGATTAATTATTCACCTATAAGAGTGAAATCGGCAAAAATTCAATTTTCATACCATAGAATAGGCCAAAGTCCATTTTTCATACCAATCGAACGAAAATCATACCGTAGAATAAACGGACGTTTCAAAAATCATACTTCCGTCAAGTTTTTTAACGGAATTGCCACGTGGTCTGTTAAGTTGTGATGGTATGAAAAATGAAAATTGTCATGTTCTATGGTATGAAAAATGATTTTTTGCCATACATTTTATTTAATTAAACATAGATATATAATTCAATTTCTTTTATTAACCACTCAAACATTTGTTATCCAGTCTCACTAAGTAAAATTATTTGATTGAGAAATATTTTTCTACCTTTTTTGGGTAAAAAAGTTAAGGATAATTTGACTTGAATTATAAATCGACCCAATTTGAAGTCAGGTATTTCACCTCCTATAATGGTATCAATTATACATTTCAAATTACTCAACTAATCATGTATTACACTTTTAATATGATCCAACTTAAACATTGAATGGTCTTTGCTAGGATCAACTTTGACAAGCCCTAATAGTTTTTTTCCCATCACACCCATTTGCTAGCTAGTAATGTTGATCGATTACATTGATCAAAACTCCATTCTAATGTGAGAACTACACGTAAAAGTTCATTGGTAATTATCTACTTCCATGAAGTAATCCATCATTAATATTGGACACACCCTAATTAGTAACTATGAACACAACCTATATAGTCACGAATTTAATTTAATACACCAAACAGAGTAAAGTTGTGCAGGTCTTTGTATGACCTCGAATATATAACTATGCAACATTATTTTAGTAAATAAACAAAACCGCCTAGAATTAGTTTAAGGTAGTGGAGAAGTAGTCGTATTTTTTAGCTATCCGTATCGGAGTATTTTGATACTAAAAGTAAAATATAATGCCTAATAAAGGTTGTATGTCCCATTCGTTAATATACATTGCAATATTTGTTTAGATGAAAATTTATGGTAAAGAACTAACAAATTAAAGTTGATTACAGTTAAAATTGAAAGTGAGGCAAAAATTAAATTTTCATACCATAGAATAAGTCAAAGTCCATTTTTCATACCAATCGATCGAAAATCATACTTCCGTTTCAAATCAACTTAACGGACACGTGGCACTTCCATTAAAAAACAGACAGAAGTATGGCTTAGTATGATTTTCGTTCGATTGGTATGAAAAAAGGACTTTGACCTATTCTATGGTATGAAAATTGAATTTTTGCCGAGTGAAATCTGCCAAACTCGACTTTCTGCTAAAGTCGCCCAACTTAATACATTTTTTTGCATTACAATTTAATTTTTAATGTTACTCATATATTTATACGAAACAAGTCTATATAAATTTTAAATCAAAATACTCTTGTTTCTTTGATCGTGGTTATATTAAAATATGGCGTATAATTGGTAGGGGTGCACATGGTACGGTTTTGCGGTTTTTTTGACAAAATTTGTACCGTATCAATTAGTGCGGTTTTAAAAAAATCAAAACCAAACTAAAGTTTTATGAACCATACCAACAAACTCGGTTGTGGGCGGTTCCGGTACGGTACGGTACGGTTTGCGGTTTTTTCAAACAAACTTTTTTCATGCAATTTTTCTTACATAGTCGATTACATAGTTGACAATTATATAGAAATGTATGTTATAATATCTTACAAACTATTTTATACATTAAATAAAGCATTGGAAAAGAAAATGTTCACAAATTTGATGCTATAATTCGACCTAATTGAATAGATTAATTGGTTAATTATTTGATCATTGTTTTTATTATGTGAAGAAAATTACAATTTGGTATTTGTTGTCTAGAATTTTTGCATTTTTAAGTTTTCAACATATAACAAGTTTAATTTATGTTAAATTCGAACATATCTTTTTTTAATTGAACGCGAACAATATAGTAACAATAAACTATGATGGACTATAATATAAATTATAAATAATATAGTGTTCGATAATATTTGAATTATAAATTGAAGGTAAAAATTTATAAATTTAGATGTAAATATCAAAAAACGAATAGTTAATTCATGTTTCTTCTCAATTTCGGTACGGTACGGTTTTTTACGGTATGAGAAGGCTAAAACCAAAGCCATACCAAAATACTCGGTACGGTTTTCATCCATACCAAAACCTTCGGTTTTGAGAAAAAAAACCTAACATTCGGTACGGTTCGGTACGGTACGGGACGGTCCGGTACGGTTTTAAAAACCATGTGCACACCTAATAATTGGGATATGAAGTTCATTTCACATTCTTTGAGTATTAAAAATTGTTTTGTGCCAATTATATATTGTTTGATACCATTAATATATAATTTCTTTCTTAAAGAATGGGGTAGTATCATTTACCCTCTAAAGCATCACTAGTAACACTTATCCCCTCTATTTTTTTAAATAAAACATTCTTTATTAATTTTTATCTTATGTAATAATTATCTAAACATAAGGATAGTAGTCCTTAGATCACAGGGCTATGGGACAATCCAAGGTCGTGACCTAAAACAAATTCAAGAGTCATAGAATCCATTTGAGATGGGACATCAATGGATTCAGTTAGACTCTCACTAATGTGTATACTCGGATGAACTGGAGGACACTAGGGTCCACGAGCGTGACTGGGATAGTTGATACACAGAAGTGTGTGGATTGTTGGGATGACAAGTGCACTGAATACCCCAACTAAGAAATAACTCACTATGAAAGCGGTAGTCGCATATCGGGATTGAAGTTATTCATATTTGCAAAATAGTGTACAAAGAATGATCCTTATTACTTAAGGTGATAGAGTTTATCTGGTGCAAGAACGTCTATGCTTTGATTTGAGTTTCAATTGACTGGATGTTGGTCCCAAAAGTGGTCAGATGGGGTCTTGGGAGGGGGGGGGGGGGGGGGGGTTGGGTTAATATACCTCTAAACTTTTAAAAACTTTTCTCCAACTTTTCTGTCAGCAGAGTAAGCTGATCTTACTCGTGAGACTACTAAGCTGATTTAGCACTTAGCAGATTCAGCAGAGTCGACCACTCTTCTGATTTTACTTATCTTTTTCAGATATATTCAGAGTTTCAAAACTTGTATGCAACGGATTTTAGCAAGTATGTTTTTCAAACAAGTTTATCTTCAAAGTTTTACCCCAATTTTATAAATTCCTCTTTTAAAAGCTTTGTCTTTTAAACGTTTGTTTACTTATGAAAATATGCAAGTTAAAAACAAGTAATCTAACACGGGAATTTTTATAGTGGTTATATAGATACAAAGTCTTTTAGTGCACTCTTTTAAATCACACAGATTTAGGTTTCACTAGAAACACAAAGTAACTAGTACTTGAGCTTTTACAACAAATGACAAGCCTCAAGTATAACACTCAGCTCTCAGGTAGATCACTTAGACAAACCTATTCTAAAGCACTCAACAACTAGAACACTTATGTTTTACAACAAATGATAAGCCATAAGTAAGAACTCTTTGTTCACTTTCGAAAAATCACACAGATTAACCTTGCTCACTCAATATAGGAAATCACTCAGAAGACCTATACTACGAAGTTATATCACTCACAAAGATGGATATAAACTCCTTCAATTTACAGTTGAATGTCACTCAGACAGACAAATGTTTGATCTTTGTTCTTCAACAAAAAGCTTCGTCAACAGATGACTTCGTTTTTTATCAGACGACTCAACTGATGGATCTTGCTCCAAAGATGTGATCTTGAACTGTGCAAGTCTCTTTTCAATCTTCAGTCCATGGTCTATTTATACTCTCGGATTTGAAATTTTGCTTCGTTGAAGATAGACGAAATTACATTTTAATCTTGAGCAGCGGTCTTCTTTTCTACGGCAGCTTTTGGAGACTGTTCTTTGTACACTCTGCTGTACGAATATCTACTTTATGTCAGTCGCATTTAATGCACTCAGCTTGTTACCGTTGATGAGCTTACTGACCGAATTCACTTCGCTGATGGGATTACTCTGCTGATGATCACTCTGCTGAATGATCACTCTACTGATGGTAACCAATCTGATCTTCACAGATCTGATATCCCACTTAGTTGATTTGGTCACATAGCTTCCAGACCGTGAGAGAGGTTTCACGAAGCTTTTCAGTTCTTAGTTGATGACTTCCTTTTTAACTTTTTACTCTTTTTGACATTTTTGTCATCTTCAAAACCTTCTCCAATTCTTACCAACAATTTTCCCCTTTTTGATGATTAGAAAACCTTCAACTAAGAACGTCTTCCAAGTTTTTAGTTTTAGTCTTCATACTCCAAGATAATAATTATTTGATCTGATACAACTTTCATAAACCAATTGTTGGTTACTAAGTTTGCAATTTTATAAAGAAAAAAGGTGGGAAGAAAGAGATGCAACTAAGTATTGGTGTTGATGACAAAAAGGGTTTCAACTAAGAACCTTTTTTGTCATCAACACCAATACTTAGTTGCATCTCTTTCTTCCCACTTTTTTTTTTTATAAAATTGCAAACTTAGTATGCTGAAGACTAGTAGGTGAGTACTTAGTTGTTCGAGATAGTCTTCGTTGCTGTTTATCACTCCAGCTAGAATAACTGTTCCCCCTGACTTTAAGAATTGATATCGCTTGTGGTCTGGTCAGATTCCCCTTGTAGTCTGATACTACTTGTAGGAGTGTATATTCTTGAAAGTCACTTGGCTGTTGAGTTTCAATTGGCTGATAAGAAGCAATCTTCTGATAAACTTCATTTGACTTATTGAGAACTTCATCTCTGATCAGGAGTACCGCTAGTGGTACACGTTCCCCGTAAATTCAAGAATATGTGGTCAAGTAGTCTTATGAGAATCACTCTTGAATGACACTCAACCGTTGAATTCCAATAAGTTGTTTGAGATTAGTCTTCTGATGTGTTCCCCCTCAGCTTATGAATCCAAATTCAACAAACCCGATTTCAACTCTTGAGAGCTGAAATACTATTGTCACATGGTTGACTGATGCCACTTGTTGAGAGCAGTTGTTGGTCTTTAATACCAATTGTTATCCTTTGATACCAATTGTTGTTCTGTGATAAGCTTCAACTTTCCAACAGTCTTGCTTCCCTTGAAATCTCCAAATATAGCGTCTACCACTTGTTGAATTATATCAATTGCTGATACCACTTCTTTGATACCATTTGTTGGTACACACTTGTTGGTAAGACCACTTGTTGAACTTGTTGAAATTTGCAAGGACAGTCAACTCATCTTTGTCATCTCACATGTACTTCATCTACAAAATAGATGATTATTTTTGGTACCCCTTATTCATTGGGTCCAGCAGGGTTAGTATGACATGTGATGATCTAGTGACTTTAGTTTTATCATGAAACAATGCTCATGATTAAAATAGTGCTCATAAGCAAGATAAGATGCATGAAGTACGTGATAAGCATGCATTGTATAATGAGGATGACAATCAACACAGTGAACATGATCAACATGATAATATGGATAAGCATAGTGCATGTCATAATAACAATTATCATAATCTGATTCAAATTCTTGCCATTATTTCATTTTTGCCTCAATTTCTTACTTGAGTTATCTAATAACTCTCCTTTAGATTCAGCAGACTTAACATTTGTAAGTTTACTCCTATCAGCAGCCTCTTTCAGCTTACTCTGCTGATGAGTTTTACTAGTCTGTTCAGTCTTAGGTAGCTTACTAGGTTTCCTAACCTTTTGAGCATCAGTAGACTTCTTCTTTTAAGCCTCTGATTTCTTTTTAGAGAATGATGCAATTATTCTTTCAAGTTCATTTGTATTTTCTATACGAATTGCATACTCAACTTTTAGAGTTTCATTCTGATGCTCAAGCTTTTTGTAGTCAGCTGATTCTTGAGGTTTTTCAACCTGAAGTTTCAGTGATCTGTTTTGGTCTTTTCAGCAGAGTCATCTCTTCCTTAAACTTGGTTGTCGAGAAACCATGATGAGTTTTTCTGAACTTCATTGTTCATTTTGGGGGTTAGCCCTCCTAACTGCTTCAAAGATACTAATGTAGTACCTTCAAAGTCAATGCCTAAGACGCCACACCAAGAGTGGTATGGTAAAGCACCCGTATATTCGTACCTACGAGTATGGGGTTCTCTTGCCTATGTTAGAAACAAGAAACGAGATAACCTAGATAGTAGATCTAGTTTGTGAAAATTTGTGGGGTATTCAAAGGAATCCATTGGATACCTATTCTACGATCCTAAGGAACGAAAGACGTTCATTTCTAGGAACGCCCACTTCTTAGAGGATGATTTCCTCACTAACAAAAATGGAACAGTCGTGGAACTTGATGAGGTCTAAGATTCGGACCCATCCCCACAAACAGTGGGAGTTGATCCTGAACCTACTGAACAAACTAGTACACCAATACTTTGAAGATCCGATCGAATTCATAAAGAACCCGAAAGGTTTGGTTTCATTCACAGAAATGATCAGTTGGATGGTGATCCAAAGACTTACGAAAGCTTGTGCTTGAAGATCTATTTACAACCTACAGGAACAGCTCCTTCAGGTGGATCAACCAAAGTCCATACCTTGTTGGAATGCATGAAATCCATTTTGTATTGCATGGCCTCGAACCATGCACCCGAGTCTATGTCAGACATAGCTTCTTCGTAAGTCCTTGGATCACCATCCAACTGATCATTTTTGTGAATGAAACCAAACCTTTCGGGTTCTTTATGAATTCGATCGGATCTTCAAAGTATTGGTGTACTAGTTTGTTCAGTAGGTTCAGGATCAACTCCCACTGTTTGTGGGGATGGGTCCGAACCTTAGACCTCATCAAGTTCACCCGAGTCTATGTCTGGGGTGGAATGTTATTTTGAAAGGCCTGGTATAGACTATGAAGAAACATTTTCTCCAGTAGTGATGTCAAAATCCATTAGGATACTGTTGCGCTCCAAATACTAGTACGCAAACCACGCAAGTATACAGTCGTCTACAAGTAATAAAGTGACAAGGGATGTCTAACTCACGAGGATTTTTCAATTAATTACCAACTAATGTCTTGCCACTTCTACTTGGATTTATAAGTTGAGTTTGATAAAATGATGGTGGTTTTTTATGTTAAAACTTAAGGTAAGGTGATTACGAATGATTAGAACACTTATCTAGCACTTTACTTGATAATATGATAAAGGCTTCTAGGATTTTACATCACCTAGTTCAATTCAAGACAAAGGACTCGACAATTGATATCTTATGCTAGTGTTTGCTATTCCGGGATTCAAGGACGTTCGTATGTATCTTTCGAGTTGCATACAAACCTATCGAGTTAAACTAATTCAATTTATGTCTAAATGGACTAAGATCTAATCGAAGCATTAAACTCAAACCTTAAATGAATACGAAACGACCTAGGTATATATCTATCCTAGAATCGAATCACAATCCAATTTCATAATCAAATCCTCAAAATCACTGTCTAGCAATCAATAAATTTCACCTCAAAGTTGGCCAAACCATAAGACGAACAATAAGCAAAAAATCGGATTAACGAACACATATAAGCATCATATCAATCATTATATCATCATTTAATCATGAATCAAACATAGGATCAATAAAACCCAAAAAAAAGGGACTAGCTACTCATAGCATTAAATCATCCAATACATCAATGAAAGTCATAAATGTTAATGAACAAAGTACTAAAAGTTAGATATAGCTTAGTGGTTGAAATTTTCAACAACTTCTCCCTCAAGCCTTTTTGTCTTCAATGGAGTGAAAAAGTGAAAGTTCTTCAATGGAGGCTAGGAGTAAGTGAAGAAGAAGTTGTGTAAAGTTTTCAACCCTCTTCCCCTATTAGCAAGAGAAATAACAACCTAAAAGTACCTAAGTTACCACAAAAAATATGGTAACAAAGACCAAAAAGTCCCCCAAGATGCCTATATTTACAAGTGGGATCAAAGGGGAAAAATACAAAAACGCCCCTGTGCTGCCGCAACTGCAGAAATGCTAGAATAGGGTCCTTACCGCGGTGAGATATGGGCAGTGAGTTTTCTGCTCTGCCATACTTTATTCCAAGCAGCATATCTTTTGATTCCGAACTTCGATTATGGATCCGTAAAGTCCGTAGCATACTAAACTCCTTCATATATAACATACTAAAATTCCAGATCATTTGGATCATCCATGATAAAGTTGTTCATGTTTTAGTGAGCAGCTATTTACATTCTTGTACAATTTGCTTTGGGTTCTCTTTCCTTTGTGGCTCTTTTTGTGCAAAGGCATGACTTGCATCTACGGCCACCGAGTCTTGATTTGATGGAATTGCACTGAATCATATCCTCTCGGACTTCTCTTTAGCCACATAACAGCAACAAGACAACAAACGACGAAAAATAAAAGAAAACACGCAAAAGCCTAACTAGGCCAAAAGACAAAAACAAGAAAAAGGCACACAAAACTCGGATCAAATCAAGTATTTTGGGCTTAAGAAAGCTTGTAATAACGAATTTTTTACGGCGTTATCAGATACTATTAGCCATAATAACGTGGTACGACTACCAGATGTGACAAATGGATGTAAAGACTGTCTTTCTCAATGGCGACATTGACAAGGAGATCCTTCTGCAACAACCCAAGGGCTTTGCATCCAAATGGAGTGAGCATAAGGTCTGCAAACTCCAGAGGTCAATATATGGCCTTAAATATGCATCCCGAACCTAGAACATACGATTTGATGAGACAGTCAAGTCATTTTGTTTTATCAAAAATGTATTTGAATCATGTGTGTATAAGAAAATCAGTGGGAGTTCTATAAAATTTGTTGTTTTATATGTCAATGACATTCTGTTGATCGGGGATGATATCTGAATGTTAGCGCAGACGAAAGAGCAGTTATCCACACAATTTTCCATGAAGGATTTGGGAGAGACATCTTACGTATGGGGAATACGCATCTATAGGGATAGATCGAGAAAATGTTAAGACTCTCCCAATCTCAGTACATTAACACGATACTGAAAAGATTCAGTATGGAAGAATCCAAGAAAAGATTGCTTCCAATGAACACAAAATTTCTCTTTCCAAATCAATTTTCCCTAAAGTGATAAGGAAAATAAGAGAATGTATCTCATACCTTATGCATTTGCAATAGGTAGCATAATGTATGCAATGTTATGTACAAGACCTGATGTAGCACATGCTCTGAGTGTCACGTGCCGCTATTAGTCAAATCTAGTCGATGAGCACTGGAATGCCGTAAAAGCAATTCTTAAGTACCTGATAAGGACTAATGATATGTTCTTGGTCTACGGTAGTAGTGGGGAATTGAAACTCGAAGGATTCACGGATTCGAGTTTCTAGTTTGACGTGGATTAATATAAATCTAATTATGGATATATATTCCACCTCAATGGGGCTGCGGTGAGTTGGAGAAGTTCCAAGCAGTCCACCACTGCTGACTCAACCACTGAAGCAGAATATATCGCGGCATCTGATGAAACAAAGAAAAGTGTTTGGATGAGAAACTTCATCCAAGAGTTGGATGTAGTACCTAGCATTGTAGAACCTGTAGTAGTCTTATGTGACAACAACGGGGCAATCGCTCAAGCAAAGGAACCGAGATCACACCACCAATCTAAACATGTGATGAGAAAATACCATGTGATTAGGGAAATCATTGGTAGAGGAGACATACAAATGGAACGTGTCGACTCGGAAGACAACGTAGCTGATCCACTAACAAAGCCACTGTCACAAAAGGTATTCGAAGAACATCTTGTGAAGATGGGTCTTAGAAATGTCTGTGATCGGCTTTAGGTTAAGTGGGAGATTGATAAGATAGTGCCCGACAAGTCAATACTTTTAGCTTGTAATAGGACTATTCTGTATTAAACTATGATTAATACGCACTGTTTATTTATATCGTGTATAGAATAAACAAATGATCATCTTCATCTTTCGCGAATACATTTAATCGACTGGTTGAAATCCTAAGATAGCATTCCGCTATGAGACGATTCACTTTAATATAAGTGCAATCATGAAACAGTTTCTAAGGTCGTGATCTTAAAACACGTTCCAAGTCATAGGTTCCGAACGAGACGGGGTATCGAAGGAATCGCTAAGACTTGTACGATTATGCATGATTCACATGGAGTGAATTTGTAACATTTCATGAACAAGATATTTGATGCCAGTGCATACGAGTATGTGGTTCGATAGGGGATCGAACGCATCAAACGACCCGACCAGAGAAACCCATTGTGGAAGCGCATGACGCATATCGGTGATGGGATGTTTGTCAAGACTTATAATAGTGTATGATTTAGTCCTTAGACTTGAGATAGTAGGGAGAATTTACTTTGGGTACGTATAGTCTTGTATGCGAATGGTTAGTATCAATTTGGAATCAACCGACTCATCGTAATGGTGTTCTTAGATAACACATTCCTAGAAATCCATGGCCATGGTATGTGACGGATCCAGGAAGAAATTCCGAATTTAACTGTCACACTGGAATTATTATCCAGAATTAAAAATTACATAATCGAGATAAATAGAGGTGTCGATCAATTCACACACCCTAGATCTCGATCAGGAAATTAGTCATTATAAGAACCATACGTACATGACAATTATAAGAGGTGAGGTTCACAAGATCAACTGACCTAAAGTTGGGCCTCATGGGCTTGTGGCTAGACATCGGCCATGAGATGTAGGTACTTCTGAATTAGTAGGAAACTACTTCTGGAGTGGTCAATTAAAAGTATTTAATTTATCGGAGCAATTAATTGCTCATAATTAAATCACGAAGAGTTAGTGAGCATATGACCAATCGATGGTGAACCTAGATGGTCACACACAATACAGTTGGACATCAACAGTAAAAAAGAAATGATTGAGTTAAGGAAGTTAAATCAGTAATTTAATCGAATTAAAGTATTAGTTCAATTTGAAGATTAATTAACTAGATGGTCTAATTTAATATTACTTAAAGTATTAATAAAAGAGAGAAATTAATTAATTAGTATATCTAATTAATTGGCTTACTTAATTAAAGAGTTAATTAATAAATGCAAGAGATGATCCATTTAAAGAATGGGCCAAGAAGAAGTCTTGCACAACAAGAAAAAGAGGTAGCATTATAAATAGCAGTCTTGGAGACTCCAAAATCCTAAGCTAATATTCTTGCCCTAGCCGCCCCCTACCCTAGTCGGCCCCTTCTCTCCTCTCTCATCTAGATCTAGATTTAAATCTCCAAGCTTCTTCCTCCATTGTCAAACCTTCTTGTTCTACTGTGAATCAAGAGAAGATCGGAGAATTCCACCACCAAACATGTGGTGAGGTAATTTCGATTACCACCTTAATTAATGCAATTGTTGTATTTTGTTTCAACCTCATTCGTATGAGTTAGATGAATTTGTTCGAAAATTTTTAAATTTTGCACGTTTGTTATTCTGACAACCGAGCAAATCCCAACAGTCTATGAGCCCAAAGACACCTGAAAGGGAAGAAAAATGTCTCAAATATCATATGCCTCCGCGATAGGAAGCATAATATATGGTATGTTATGTATTAGGTCAGATGTAGCGTACGCATTAAGCGTAACTAGTCGCTATCAGTCTGATCTAGGAGGTCAACACTGGATAGCCGTAAAGGAAATTCTAAAGTACGTGAAAAGGACTAAGGAATTGTTCCTGGTATACAGCGGGGGAGAATTGAAATTGGAAGGCTTTACATATTCGAGCTTCCAATATGATGTAGACGACTTCAAGTCGACATATGGATATGTTTTCTGCCTCAATGATGGTGCGGTAAGTTGGAAGAGCTCCAAGAAATATACTACCGCATATTCAACCACCAAGACAAAATATATTGCAGCAAGTGAAGCTGCAAAGGAAGGTATTTCGATGAAAAACTTCATCCATGAATTGGATGTGGTATTTAGCATTGCCGAACCCATTACTGTCTTATGTGATGATAATGGAGCTATCTCGCAAGCGAAGAAGCCGAGATCTCATCAGAAATAAAAGCACGTGCTAAGACGATACCATTTGATAAGGGATATTATTGGTAGAGGAGACATAAAGATGGAACGTGTCGACTAGGAAGATAATACGACGGATCCACAAAATGCATTCGAGAAATATCTGTCTAAGATGGGACTCAAGAACATAGGAAGTTGGCTTTAGTACAAGTGGGAGATTGATAGAAATAGTGTTCGGCAAGCCAACTGTGTGGCTGCTATTTTTTATAATAGATAAGGAACTATTCAATTTAGATTAATAAATGCACCTTATTCATAATGGTCATCTTTATCTTATGTAATAATTATCTAAACATAAGGATAGAAGTCCTTACATCACAGGGCTATGGGACAACTCGTGGATTGTCATGATCTAGAATAATTTCAAGAGTCGTTGAATCCATTTGAGATGGAACATCAATGGATTCAGTTAGACTCTCACTGATGTGTATACTCCAATGAACTGGAGGATGATGCGGTCCACGAGCGTGACTAGGATAGCTGATACACAGAAGTGGATGGCTTGCGGAGATGGAAAGTGCATTGAATACCCCAACTAGAAAATAACTCACCATGGAAGCGGTAGTCGCATATCGGGGTCGAAGTTATTCCTATTACCAATAGTGTATGAGGAACGATCCTTATTATTTGAGGTGATAGGGTTTATCTGGTGCGAGAACGTCTATGCTTTGATATGAGTTCCGAGTAGCTGGAGATTACTAAAAGGTCTCTGAGGATTCACGTTAGGTATATGAGAACTCGTATGCAGGTTCATATCATCAACAAAGGATCCAATGACCCGACTTGATAGGTTGGGAACTTCTTCTATGAATCTCTGTGAGAAACCAATTCTGGTAAAACCCTCGGCCGAGGTACCTGACGACTTTATGAAAGTAGCTCATAAAGATTAAGTCAAAGGGAATAGTTTTGATATCAGAATACATAAAGTCAAGACAAAGAATGATAATCAATTAAAAGTCCAAGCCCTTAAGTCTCGACTGGGAGACCAACTAATGGAAGGATTATGTCGTATATTGTAATTGTAAATGATCACTGAATTAATTCACCAGTAATTGGGCTCTGCAGATTTGTGGCCAGACATCGACTGTGGAGTGTAGGAGAATTCCCTAATTGGCAAATGTGCGAATTTTGGAATGATCGGTCGACAGAGTGTTCGATTGATTTAGAGTATGACATACTCGGATAATTAGATGAATATTTAATTATAACACACGGTCAATTATATGGTGAACCTACGGGGGGCATACACAATACACATTAGGTGAAAACAAGGAAACAAATAATAAGTGGATTGATTGGGTCAACCTACGAGATCCAATTGGATTGGATCAAGATTATAAATTAAATTGGAATTTAATTTATATGTTAATTAATTGAATTGGATTTAATTAATTATAAAAATAAATATTAAATGGGCTTAGAGTCTAATTTAATTAAAAGAAAAATTAATTAATCAAATGGATGGGCCATTAATTAATTAGAAAATTTAGTCTTCCAATTAAAGGGCCCTAGCCCATCTAGGAAAGAAGAGAGTTAGTGTTCAAAGTAAATAGCTAATTAGATTAGGTGATAAGCAATATATATATATATATATATATGAGACATTACAAGAAAAACTATATCTCTCCTCTCTCTCTCTCTCTCTTTCTCTCCCAAGAAAGAGATTTCGATTTTTGCTCCCTTTTGTTCTCTAGTTTTAATCTTGATAATTTTTATATTCTAGCCGATTAGTATTATCAAGGTTTTCGTGATATTGTGGTGTATCAACTCGTAGAGGCACAATACGTGGGGTGCTAAATAAAGCTTGGGATCAAAGGTGCAAAAGAAAGGATAAACTACATCTACGTAGTTGTCGAGCTTGAATTTGCAAGGAGATAGGTAAACACTTATTCGTTAAGTTTATTTATCGTTTCCATTTTTATATATACATATGGATTGTATCCTAACAAGATTCCATAGCGGACCCTAAAATGTTTTAAGTTCCGCTGCTTGAAGAAAATGAAATGGTTATTGAGCGTTGTCACCCATGATAAAAATAAATAAACAATTGGATGTAACTTACCTAGGTAATTAATTCTTCCAGTGGGAACGAGAGCGCATAGCGTGTTCGAAAGCGCCAACGTTAAACCTAAAATTAATTCATTTAGAGAACGCCTTTAAACTTGAATTTTAAATGATTTAAATATTCATGTATTATGATATTGGACACTTCAAAAAGGCCATTAATAATATTTTGTTTTTAAAAATATTCATGCAATTATTTTATCTTATAAAATAATGATCTTAAAATTAGTACTTTTAGTTTAAATGTCTTTTAAGAAATTTATATAATTTTATAGTTTTTAATTTGTTGCATAAAATGATCTTCTTACAAAAAGTGATGAAGTGAAATTGCTAATTCGCATTAAATAATTTTGAAATACAAGAATAAAGAGATATTTAAAATTTCACTCTTCAACGATCATGTCACTACTTGATAATAGAAAATGAGAATACCTTTTTGGAATGTAACCATTAAGATACTAATTATGATAATAGAAAAAAAAAAAAAAAAAAAGCTTGATTAAAATTTATTGGATAACTCAACATGATCAAGTCACTATGTCAGACTGAACTTGCCCTTGGGATCGACGAATTTAGTTATTTTGCCCTTTTATTTTTCACAGAGAGGTAACTTGTCTATTAAGAATAACACATGAGTTAATTTGCTATTCACTCTTTTTTTACGATATAACTCCCCAATCTTTTCTGAAATCCAGTACGGCCATAATCATGAATATTGTTTCATTACACGACAAGAATTTGGATTTCTAAGGACGAAATATTTCGTCGCAAAATCTATTCAAGCACGAAAACATTTTGTGTCCCTGGCTGTCGCCAAAGTTGCGACGCTAAAAGTATTTGGGTATATTACTTTTTATTTTGTCGCCAAATTGACCCAGCAGGGAGCGAAGATGGTTTTCGTCCCCAATTCTTCACATTTGCGGACACTTTTATTCGTCCTGCATACACATAAATAGTGTCCCCAATTGCTATGTTTCGTAGCAAAACCACAACAATAGGGGATGATATTCATCCGTACCCAATTTTCTTGTTCTTAAGCGACAGATTAGTTGAGCATAATAACCTATATTTTAGGGGAATCTCACATGAGCCCAGTTATGTATAACTCAAGGACAATTGAAGAAAATCAAAAACAAGATTCACGCCAAATGAAAAATCAAAAGCCTTATGATAATCTTCACGTTCATAAAAGCTCCAAAAACATCTCATGAATTCGTAAGATAAAATATTTAATCTCAACATGTATTAATGGTTACAAGTCATGCTCCAAGCAAAATCTAGTTCCAAATCCAATATCAGAGCGTGAGTAAGCATAAACTTGTGATGAATAAGGCTGGGACGTTCCAATCTTCTTCGATTGATCTATTGACTCCTCTGCAACAATCTTTAAGTAAAACAATAACAGAATCAGAGTTTGCACTTCGAAAAACATTACTCCTAGAAAAGAAAACAAACACATCAATACGAAACTTTGAGCAAGTACCTTCCCCAACTTTAATGTCATATCATTAAAAGTAGTAGCAAACGATATGATCAATAACTGCACCGACTGTTGAAAATGAAACAGCCTTGTCAATGGGCATATACAAAATGTGTTGGATTTTATGGGTATTAACCCAATTGAATTGAGCCCAATTGGAGTTAAGCCCATAAAATAGAAATGAATGAAAGTTAGAGAGAAAATGGATTCATCCCACACGGAGAAAATTGAAAAAGTTTTTGACATTTATAATGCAAAAATTTGGATAAGGGTTGGGCCCCTTGGGGGTACCAAGTTTTGTGAGGGGAGAAGACATGCATGACCATGGTTTCACCACACGCGCGCACCGCCGCCGCCGTCCGTCCGATCGACCGACCAGCTTGCTCGACTCAGCACGGTCCGGTCCGATCCGGGTTTGGGTTTGAGATTGGGATTGAGCTTGAGCTTGGACAAAATATTATATTTTTGGACAAACTTTAATTAATATTTTGGCCCAAAACTTAAAAGTTCAATAAATTAAATTAGATCCGCTTAGCAGATTCGGTTGACCAGAACAAGATCCGCGTAGCTGACTTGTCTCTTAAATCCGCGCGCCATTTTTTAAAAAATTAGTGTGTCGGTTTGATTTAAATCGAACCGGTTGCACCTGTTCGGACCGAACCAGTACTGGTTTAATCCGAACAGGCATGTCTTTCCAGCAACACCTTTTTTGATGTTATAAATAGAGGGAGAATCTGGCCTATTCTCTCATCCCATTTTCTAGCAATCTAAAGTAGAATCATATTCTTTCTCTCTCTATTCTTCTCTTGAATTTTGTTTAAATAATTCTGTTTGAAAAAAGTTCGTTGTGGACTTGTTCTTTGTGCAAAGAAACAAGTATCTGACTGTTGTATCTTGGGAGACTATTGGAACGAACTGCTGCACCTTTGACAGCCCGTAAATATTGTCTTAAGGACATTGCATTAGCAAGCCTCAGTCGATATATTTCCGGTTCATAATTAATTCAGTAAGTAGTTAAATTCTGATTAAAGTAATATTTTAATATTGCTTTCGTTTGTTCTGCGAGAATATACTATACTAAGATTTATAATTATAAATAATTATTCTGTGAGGCATATAAAGTATCTTGTAATATTTTATATACACATTGTTTTAAACATTTTTCAACAATCTTAAGACAATAATTAATATGTTTAATTCATTTGTGTAGATGGCAACAAACAGTGCAGTTGTTGAGACACCAAAAGTCGTTGCTCTTCCAGCAGTACCACCATTCAAGTTCATAGGGAATGATTTTGCGACATGGCAAGACAAGATGTATTTTTACATCACATCCTTGAGTATGGCTAGGTTTCTCACTGAGGAGGTACCTAAACCAAAGGAGGGAGCCACTTCGGAGGAACTCGAGGAAATGGCCCTTGTGATCAAAGCTTGGAGTAACTCAAATTTTATGTGCTGAAACTACATCCTTAGCTTCCTGGATGAAAAACTTTGTACAAGATTTATAGTCTCATAAAGACTAGTAAACTCTTGTGGGAAAGTTTAGCCAGAAAGTTCAGGACTGAAGATGCAGGCTACAAAAAATTTGTGGTGGATAAATTCCAATTCTATTGAATGGTTGACAGCAAGACTGTGAATGAGCAAGTGGAAGAACTTCAGAAGATGATTCACGACATTATGGCCGAAGGGCATGAACTTAGCCAGTCCTACTTGGTTGCTTGCATTATTGGCAAGCTTCCTCCAGGCTGGACGGGGTTCAAGCATCACTTGAGGCACAAGAAATCTGTTGCGAAGTGGAATCTGCAAGATCTCACAGACTATTTGAAAATCGAAGAGAATAATCGGTATACTGACAAATGTGACAGTAACTATGTGGCTATGCCTCAGCCCGAGGGGGTTAAGGTTCATGTCGTGGAGGGCTCAAAGAAAAGCAAGAAACGTAAGGCTAATACCTCCAACAAAGGACAAAAGGGTAACAAGAACCGAAAGTTCAATGGAGTTTGCTTCACATGTGGAAATAATGGACACCTTGCGAAGGATTGTCGTAGCCGTGCTCAGCCAAAGGATGAATCAAATGTTAGCATTAACCTAGCTCCATCTGAAATCGATAACATGCACTTATCTGCAGTTGCTGAAGCATTCCTAACAATTGAAACCAAAGGCTGGTGGGTGGATACTGGAGCTACTCGTCACATTTTCTATGACAAGAACATGTTAACTTCCTACAGGAAGTTTGATCATGAAGAAAAGTTGTGTTGGAAGAATTTATTAACTCAAGAACAACTAAGTGATCCTATGAGTTGAGTTAATTAAGTTAGAAGGTTTTGATGATAACAAAAAGGTGTCATCAACTAAGTAATGGAAGCTTAGTAAACCTTTGAAGATTGGATACTTGGTTTACAAGAAGATCATTCAAGAACAGAAGTATTCAAGAAATGAAGATTCAATCTTATGATAAGAGTGAAAATCAGATTATTGAAAGATTGAAAATCAGCTTAGTGGAAATAAGATGAGTGATCATCAGATGACTGATCATAAGACTAGTGTATCAGACTAGTGCATCAGACTAGTGATAATCAGAGGAGTGGATCCTATCAGCTAAGTGAAATCGGTCAGTAAGCTCTCCAACGATAACAAGCTTAGTGCATTTAATGCGACTGTCAGATCCGTACAGCAGTGATCAGATCCGTACAACAGTGAACAGTGCGACAGTCTGCAAAAGTAGCCGTCCAAATTATGACCGTTGCTCAAGGACTAAAATGCAATTTTTCCAACCTTCAACGGGCATAATTTCAAATCCAAGAGTATAAATAGATGGTAGACTGAAGATTCAAAAGAGACTTGCACACTTTCAAGATCAAATCTTTAGAGCAAGAATCCATCAGTTGAGTCATCTGATCATAAGTGGAGTCATCTCATGACGAAGCTATTTGTTGAAGAACAAGATTAAACTCTTACATATCTGAGTGATATTCAACTGAGTGTTGAGAGAAGTAGATATCCATCTTTGTGAGTGATTTTACTTCGTAGAATAGGTCTTCTTTGTGAGATCCTATTGTGAATTTGTGGCTTTATCATTTGTTGTAAAAGCGCAAATAGAGTTGTACTAGTTACTTAGTGTTTCTAGTGGAACCTAAATCTTCGTGATTTAGAAGAGTGGATTAAGAGGATTTGTTCCTGTATAACCACTATAAAGATTCATTGTGTTATTTATTTTACTTGTCTTGCATTGCATATTTCATAAGCTAAGTAAATATTTTAAAAGAAGAGTCTTTTAAATTGAGGAATTTCTAACTTGGGGTAAAACTTTCTTTGTGCTTTACAAGTTTAATTGAGTTGAAAATATTATTGAAAAATACACATATACATTATCCGCTGCATCATTGTTTGAAACTCTGATTATATAAGCTTGATGAGCAAAATCAGCATAGTAGTCTACTCTTCTGAATAAGCTACCACTTGGGACCAACAAGTTGTACATGGGAAATGATGCTCACTCTGTGGTGGAGGGACAAGGCAAAGTGGTTCTCAAATTTACCTCAGGGAAAGATTTTGCTCTCAATGAAATTCTTCATGTTCCGGATATTAGAAATAATTTAATTTTCGGTTCTGTCCTAACAAACAAAGGTTTTAGATTAGCCTTTGAGTCAGATAAATTTGTGCTGATCAAAGGGGGTATGTATGTAGGCAAAGGGTGTTTGTGTGATGTCCTATTTAAGGCTAATGTAGCCGTTATTGGCAAAAACGACAAATTTATTAATAATAATAATTCTTCTGCTTACTTGCTTGAGTCCACTTTACTTTGGCATGATAGACTAGGTAACATTAATTTTAGAAAAATGAAAAAATTAGCAAACTTAGGATTAATTCCTAAATTTGATATCGACAAATCATATAAGTGTGAAATTTGCATTGAGGCAAAGTTTGCAAAAAAACCTTTCCCTTCAGTGGAAAGGAGCTCACAACCATTAGAGCTAATTCACACAGACTTGTGCAATCTCAAGTCAACTCCAACTCGAGGAGGGAAAAAGTATTTCATCACATTTATTGATGATTGTACACGTTATTGCTACATTTACTTATTGAGTAAGAAAAAGGAAGCAATAAATGCTTTTGTAATATACAAAGCTGAAGTGGAAAATCAGTTAAATAAGAAGATAAGAATTCTTAGATCTGATAGAGGTGGTGAATACGAATATCCCTTTGCACAGTTGTGTGCCGATTCAGGGATAATTCACCAAACAACGGCACCATACTCACCTCAATCTAATGGAGTAGCCGAAAGGAAAAATCGAACCTTAAGAGGTATGATTAATGTATTACTTCTAAATTGGAGTTTACCTAAGAACTTGTGGGGGGAAGCTCTATTTATGGCTAACCATATATTAAATAGAGTTCCGCACAAGAAAAATGATACCATTCCGTATGAATTATGGAAAGGTATACAACCAAGCTATAAATACCTCAAAGTGTGGGGGTGCTTCGCAAAGGTAGCGGTACCAAGACCTAAGAAAAAAAGATTGGACCAAAAACGTGGATTGCTACTATATAGGTCATGCGGAAAATAGTAGCACTTACAGATTTCTAGTGTTTAAATCTGAAGTAAGCAACATACACGTGAATACTATAATTGAATCACGTGATGCTACATTCTTCGAGAATGTATTTTCACATAAGAAGAACTCGAACGTTACTTCTCATAAGAGACCATATTAATTAATTTTCAAGGAAGATAATTCTCAAATCAGCAATGAGGTTGTTGATCATTGGTCATACGAATCAATTTCCAAGGAAAACGTTTCTCAAATCAGTAACGAGGTTGCTGACGAGCCCCGAAGGAGCAAGCGAGCTAAAATCGCTAAATCCTTTGGACCAGATTTCTTAAATTATATGTTAGAGGATGATCCCAAAACATACACTGAAGCCATGTCTATTCTTGGTGCCTCTTATTGGAAAGAGGCAATAGACAGTGAACTACAGTCCATTCTAAGTAATAACACTTGGGAGCTGGCTGATCTTCCCAAGGAAAATAAGCCAATTGGATGTAAATGGATATTTAAAAAGAAACTAAAACCCGATGGCTCAATTGATAAATATAAGGCTAGATTAGTAGCCAAATGTTATAGTCAAAAGAAGGGAATAGACTTCTTTGATCCCTATTCACCAGTGACTAGGATAACATCCATTAGAGCATTAATAGTTTTGGCAGCTATTTATAATCTTGAAATAGATCAAATGGATGTTAAAACGGCTTTCCTCAATGGATAATTAAATGAGGAAATATATATGGAGCAACCAGAGGGTTTCATTGTTAAAGACAAAGAGAACAAAGTATGTAAACTTGTTCGATCTCTTTATGGCCTTAAACAAGCTCCTAAACAATGGCACAAAAAATTTGATAGTTTCATGGTTAATAATGGTTTTCATATCAATGAATGGGACAAGTGTGTCTATATAAAAAAATTTGGAGAAGCGACTGTCACAATAAGTTTATATGTAGACGGTATGTTAATACTTGGGACTAATATGGAGGTTATTAAGTCCGCTAAGAATATATTAACAAAACACTTCGATATGAAAGACCTAGGTGAAGCGGATGTTATTTTGGGAATTAAGATAACAAGATCACCAGATGGGATTAAATTATTTCAGTCACATTACGTAGATAAAGTGGTTGAGAGATTTAAAAACTATGGAATTAAGGGTACAAATAGCCCTTTTACTCCATGTGTTGTTCTACATAAGAATAAAGGTGATAGCGTATCAAAAAATGATTATGCTCGTATCATTGGATGTCTCATGTATATCATGAATTGCACGAGGCCAGACATTGCTTACTTAGTCAATAAATTGAGTAGGTATACGAACAATCCAAGAAAAGATCATTGGGATGCTCTGAAGAGAGTGCTTGGATACTTAAAGAATACATCAAAATATGCATTACACTATGGAAAATATCCAGCCGTCCTTGAGAGATATAGTGATGCAAATTGGATTTCTGATTCAGAGGAATCTAAATCCACAGGCGGATATGTATTCACTTTATGGGGAGCTGCTATTTCTTGGAAATCTTCCAAACAAATTTGTATAGCTCGATCCACTATGAAATCAGAGTTTATAGCTTTGGATAAAGCTGGAGAAGAAGCTGAGTGGCTTCATAACTTCTTGGAAGATATTCCACTATGGCCGAAACCTGTGTCGGCTATATGTATTCATTGCGATAATCAGGCGGCATTACATAGAGCTCATAACTTTATGTATAATGGTAAGTCACGACATATTCGTCGTCAACATAATATCGTGAGACATTTACTCTCAAATGGAATAATTTTCATTGACTTTGTGAAGTCAAAAGATAACCTCGCGGATCCGTTGACTAAAGGTTTACCTGGTGGGAGAGTAGAATGTGCGTCGAGGGGAATGGGCTTAAAAGCCTAAAATATAACTAAGTTACCTTGTACGGAAACCTAACTTGGCTACTTGAAATCCCACGGACCAAGTTCAATAGGACAACCAGTTTTGGTTAACTTAAAAAAGTGGAGCACTTTAGAGTCCAACTCTAGCTCATTCCTATGATGCAAAAAGTACAACCTACATTGTTTGATTAGGCTAAGCTTATGCTTTTAATGACGTCTATATCTTGTCAAGAACAAGTGGGGTATAGTAGGATACTCTTGATAGATGTGGTCACCTATGTAAGTGTGAGCTGGGTTGGCTCGTTGAGAATTCTTATAAGGTTGGAATCCTCTAAAGCACTCGCAGAACCCAAGAATGTTCAGGGCCAAAACGAACACAACCGAGAACTTTTAACAAATCGGTCTAATGCTATGTTAACTTTATTGTCTTGGTTTACACAAACAGTCGATAGTTCAAGATGAAATATTTCACTGATTGGCTAAGTAAATCCGATAAACTCTAACCAGGGAAGGTTCAAGATGGAATATTTCACCTATCCCAATGCAGTACTATTCCTAAAGGATATTTGACTTGATATGTCTCGTGCGACGATATATGAAGAATAATTTCATTCATTTGTGGGGGATTGTTGGATTTTATGGGTATTAACCCAATTGGATTGAGCCCAATTGGACTTAAGTCCATAAAATAGAAATGAATGAAAGTTAGAGAGAAAATGCATTTATCCCACATGGAGAAAATTGGAAAAGTTTTTGCCATTTATAATGCAAAAATTTGGATAAGGGTTGGGCTCATTGGGGGTACCAAGTTTTGTGAGGGGAGAAGACGTGCATGACCATGGTTTCACCACACGCGCTCGCCGCCGCCGTCCGTTTGACCGACCGAGCGGCTCGACACGGTTCGGTCCGGGCCGGGCTCGGGTTTGGGTTTGAGATTGGGATTGAGCTTGAGCTTGGACAAAATATTATCTTTTTGGATAAAGTTTAATTAATATTTTGGCCCAAAACTTAAAATCCCAATAAATTAAATTAGATCCGCGTAGCAAATCCGGTTGACCCGTACAAGATCCGCGTAGCTGACCCGTCTCTTAAATCCGCGCACCATTTTTTAATAAATTGGGGTGCCGGTTCGGTTTAAATCGAACCGGTTGCACATGTTCGGACCGAACCAGTGTTACTGGTTTAATCCGAACAGGCATGTCTTTCCACTAACACCTTTTTGCTGCTATAAATAGAGGGAGAATCTGACCAATTCGCTCATCCCGTTTTCTAGCAATCTAAAGCATAATCCTATTCTTTCTCTCTCTATTCTTGTCTTAAATTTTGTTTAAATATTTATGTTTGATAAAAGTTCGCTCTGGACTTGTTCTTTGTGCAAAGAAACAAGTATGCGACTGTTGTATCTTGGGAGACTACTGAGACGACCTGTTGCACCTTTGACAGCCCAGAAATATTGTCTTAAGGACATTGCATTAGCAAGCCTCAGTCGATTTATTTCCGGTTAAGAATTAATTCAGTAAGTAATTAAATTCTGATTAAAGTAATATTTTAATATTGCTTTCGTTTGTTCTGCGAGAATAAACTATGCTAAGATTTAAAATTAGAGTTAATTATAAATAATTATTATGTGAGGATAATTTATTATAATTTTTAATTATAGTACTTAGACATATAAAATATCTTATAATATTTTATATACACAGATTGTTTTAAACATTTTTTAACAAAATTATGCTGAGGATTTTATTACAAATTAGTTGAAGTAGCCTTGTCCAAGATCTTCAATGTATATATATCACATTGAGTTGAGGTCAATAAAACCAAACATAATGTATCGTGGAAACCAACATAATACAATATTTATAAAGAAACTCTTCACTAGTAAAGAAAGAATCCAATCTTGTACCTTTTGGCTTGAAACTACGAATTGAAGTGTAAATAGGCCAGCATCCAACACAATGAGTACAATTTCCAATATATCTCCAAATCTGAGAGTCATTAACAAAATTAACATGTCCTAGTCAAATTCCACATATAAAACCAAATCGGAAAAAAGTAAAAGTATGTAAAAATGGAAAATTTACTGTATTACCACCCAAAACCATCATGGCATTCCTTCAAGATAAAATTTAGGGACGAAAAGTTTGCGATGTAGTCTATTAACATCAACAATTGTGCACAAATTCTTTTCGTAGGTGAACAATAATCAGCACCAAATTCAATTTCATCTCCTGACGTGAGCTTTGGTGATGAAATCTCTACCGTAGCTAAATTAATTCGTCCCCAAATACAATATTTCTTGTGGTGTTAACAAAAAATTGTTACTTTACCGATGAAATAAGATAAGATAATAACAGAGAGATGAAGAACATTGCAATAAAATTTAAATTTAAACATGTTGATTGATTAATATTAAGATGATTTGATTGTTCCTATGGAGATATTAGTTAAATATTATTAGACATATCGGTTATCTACACATTTGATATATATTTGCTCTAATATTAAACGTGAAATCTGACATAAATTTGAATATAAAAATATACATTTAAAGGCTATTACTAGATACATATTTTCAATATACATGTGACTGAATTATATTTAATTCTACAATTATATATTTAGCAATAGTCTTCAACAAAAAAACCATATTTTTGTACGATGTGGTAAAATTGCTCATGAAAACTTCTTAGACTAAATTACTAAAAATCTAATAATTATATCCGGAATCATGAAAAGTGTCACAAGTCCAAACTCCCAATGATGCAAGTTAGTAGTAGATATTTAAAACGGGGGAAATGCATAAATATCCTCGTGCTTTGCCTAATTAGCAAAAGATTCACTGTGCAGTTTTTATTACTAAAACCCCCTGTGCTATTTTTTGTCGGCAAAAGTCCCCCTCTCAAACCGAAGTATATATTTTAGCAGACAAAATGACAATTATTCCCCTCTAAAAATATACCAAAAGACCCCTATCCTTAAAAAAATGTCAATAAACCCCTTTAAAAATTGGCAATAACCCCATGTTCGCTTAAAAATTTAGCAATAACCTCCCTGTTGATTTATGAAGGAATTTCAGCTGGAGGTTTTTTGTTAATAAAAAACAACACATGATATTTTTTGCTAATAAAATAGCACAAGTTATTTTTTGCCAAATAGGCTAAGCACAAGGATTATTTTTGCATTTAGATCTATTTAAAACACCGGAAATTTAAATTTTATTCGAATATACTCAATCAATTGATATTTTTCCAAAACAATAAGTCGATCACCACGTTTTCTAATAAGCGGATCCGCAAGTGTATTTTTCTAGTACTAGTTTCTACTCCAAATATTTTTCCATAAAAATTAACCAAAATAGATTCAATTTACTCGTTCATCGTAACTTAGGTGTTTTTAGGATGCTGTAAGAAAATGTTCGATGCTGAAAAACATTGTATAAACACTTCAGAAAATTGGTTAATATTATTATTTGACAGGGGATAAATACGATATTTTATCAAAAGTGTCAGAAATTAGCTAACCACGTAGTCTAATGGTAATTAATGGCAAAACTGAGGTCCTGAGTTCAACTCCCACTAACGTGAATTTTCCTCCAGTTTACTATTCGTATTTGATAGTGTTATCTGTAATTCTTTGTATTTCGTCAGTTATTGATATGATTTCACACGTAGTGAGTGATAATGAATTTATTTAAAAAAAAAAAAAATTGGAGTTGAAAACACTACATAAACTACTTTAAAACAAGTGTCCACTAAAAAGAAATTCCAGAATACTATCAATTATGCACTCAATGAGCCTTAATTCCTAAATAATCACTTTTACTCCAATCAATTGGCCAGGACTCGACCAAATTATTTTGGTGGCTATAAAGTTGACATTGTATAAAGGTAAACTCCCTTGCGTATCGACATCTCATTGGCTGGAAATTACTATATAATACATGTCAACGGGTTTTGTACAACCTGCAAATGGAAGTTGTTTCTCCGATTCTAAAAGCTGGAAAAGTTGTACATGCTTTGTCCACATTTACTTGCACGGTTGCGCCATAAGGCCCACACACTTAATGACATGTTTGCAAAAGCTCTTAGGAAGTACATCTTTAATTATAGCTTAAATTAAGATAGAGTGCATTTTAATTTGAGTTCACAATCATCAATATCGTCCTCGAATTTTGACAGTTATTGCATTTTCGTCACTAATCTAAATTTTGTTACATTTTAGTCCTTTAAGTCGGTATATTGTTCCTCGTTACTCCTTTGCGGCAAGTTCCGGTTAAATTAAACATCACATGCTCCATACATGATTTTGGCATTGGATGTTTTGTCATTTTCAAAGACTAAAGTATAGCTGAAATATTATTGAAGGGACTATAGTGTAACAAAAATGACAAAAAATGGACTATGTTGAAGCATAAGTTAATGATATTTTAATTGAGATAATTAAATTACTCTGGTAAAAATCACATGTTTGAAATGTTATCTATGGTTTAGCGAAATCTCACTGTATAGGATTAATAGAGACAAATTAAAGTATTGACTTGAAGTACTGATGTGTTACAAAATTTAAATTAAGGATGTAAGTGTAATAACAGTCAGATGATATTGGTATATTTAGCCTTTAATTTGCCTAAAAGATGCCTAATTATAAAAGTGTGAATTGTAATTTGTTCTCTAATTTTAGACTTTTTTGAACATCCCATATTTAAACTATTATGAGTTTGTATTTGTTCGATGAGTTACTAATTGTCGCAGTTCATAATTTTCATACTTTATTTAGACTATTCTCCATCCCAATTTTTTTAATCAGGCTAGTCCCTAGATATATTTTATATTCTTGGAGCCTTTTCTCAAATCCAAGCGTTCTTTTCGTACCAACTACTAATACAAGTTCAATCACAAAAACATTGTATTGGCTTATGTTTGCTCTCGATACAAGCGCTATTGAGATTATTAGGGTGTATGTGGATGGATTTTGACATGGTCTAGCGGGTTTCGTGAGATCGAGTCAAAATCCTTTTAAATGAGTTTTTGCCAAACTCGTAAAACCATCAAAAACCTATTTAAAAACTCAAACTCAAACTCTTCAAACCTATAAAATATTGATTTGATACCTACCACCTACTTTTTCCCCCCGAAATCTCATTAAAAAAGACATTGATTTGACACTTACCACCTACTTTTTCTCCTAAACCCCAACATCCAAATCCAATCCAAGTGGGGTATCAACTTATTCAAACCACAAAACCCAACAACCAAAATTCATCCAAATGAGGTTTCAAAGGTTTCATCGAAACCATCGAAATCATTTTTTTTAAACCGAGACACGCGAAACCGAGCTAAAACCCATCCAAATAGACCCTTACTTAGGTTGTGTTTGCAAACTCTAGTAAATAAGCTGAAGTTGGAGATTTTGATATAAGCTCAGTATAATCAGAAGTACATCAAGAGAAGCTTATATAGCCCTAAAATAGCTTATTTTGAGAGAAGCTGAAGTTATTGGTGTAGCTACACATGTAGTTGAGTGGGGTGCAATGACCCCACTGAGCTTTTGTTCTTTGTATGAGAATTTTATGTATAAATACTTATAAAAATTAAGTATATTTTCTAATTGCTTTAAATGGATCTCACTCAATAAAATTAAAATTTATATGACAATGGGGCCATGTTTTAATTAAAATATATTTATCTTACACTAGTAATTTTTTACGAGTTAATATGTTAATAGTGAAAGACAAGTCCCAATTTTTTAGGATTGTGAGAGAGAGGTGTTCAACGAAACCGCTAAAACGTCCAAAATCGATCAACTCAACCCAAATTGACTGCAATTTACGGGTTAAAGGTTTTATGGGTTGATCGTGGGCTTCATGGGAAAAAGGCCGCAAGTTATAGTCGGATTTGGTTTTATACTTTTTTCAGACTGCATAACTGCATTCGACCGCCCTATATATAAATTATCATTTTTATATGTATTTTATTATTTAATTCTACTCCTAATATTAGAAAAATTAATAATATAATTTAAGTATATACTTTAACAAAAAGTATATTATTACCGTTAAAAAAATACATATTCTCTTAAATTATAATGACCTCACTAGGCCTGAAGCTAAAGCTAATTTCTCAAACCCTAAATTATGGAGTTAAGAAGAAAACTCATAAGATGTTTACAAAAGAGTTTGCAAACACAACGTTAGCTGACATGAGTTATAGAGTATGTTAGGCATTCAAATAATATGTGTAGCCTAGTAATCCTTTGGAGAAGACGAGGTTTAATTCTGAATGTTACTATTACTAATCGATAATGACAAACACACTTTATTCACTCAAGGTATTTTTGTTATTATTGCGGTACGTACATATCATTAATCATATCGCTTATAACAAACAATATGAATTTCCTTTTGACTTAGACGAAAGTAAATTATCATATGAACACGAAATCAAGTTCTTTGTTAGGAAAAAAACCATAACCAGATTTAATGAAATAGCAAAAATAATGAACACAAGATTTACGTGGTCCACCCAAAATAGGCTGCATCCACTGGCTGCTGCAGATCTTTCTTTAAAGGGAGATAATTATAAAGTGTTTACAAATACTCATAACTCTCGACTCACCAAAAAAAACTACTCACTTAATTTTCACACAATATCTCTCACAGTTTAAGAAAACTCTCTGAAATTTTGCGCTCAAAATTTCTGCCTAAACTAAGATTGAAAGAATTACTGAGAAGATTGGTTTGATGGTGTATCTTCAACTGAATGAGAACTCTATTTATAGACTTCCAAAGAAACATTTCCTACAAAATCAGTTGTGCAATTTGCAAAGAGTAATGATCATTTTAGCTAAATTCAAGCATAGGAAATTGGTTATGAAATTGGCAAAGAAACTTTAACTGAATTCTTGCAACTTGGAGTTGCAAATTGCCTAAACACTTGAGTGGTGGCCCCCACATGTAATTAAGTTAGCCCAACTTGATTCATTTGCAAAGACCATCTCCAACAAGCCATTTATAACTCAAAATATAAGAAAAATTATAAGTTTTGGCAAAAAAATGAGCTCCAACAGAGCTCTTATATTATAAGACCCAGCAAAAATTATAAGTTTGGCCTCTTATATATAAGAGGCCAAAGTTAATTTTTAAAAACACATTTTGCATGGAAAGTTGTACTTTCCCTATTTTAAATAGTAATTCATATTATTTTTTCAAAATAATACTCCTATATTTTAATTTCATATTACTTTCACGAATCATTTAATTTAAATTCATAGAACATGATTATTTAATTTAAATTCATATTATTTTCTCGAAATTATGATATTTTAAAAAAGTAAATTTTATTAAATAAATAAATATTATATATATCACTAATATTTATATATAAATTATTATTAAAAATAGTTTATTAAATTTAAATTAGATGTTGGAGTGAAGTGCTGGTGTTGTATAAAGTAGAATCTTAAAATATAAACTAGTTGTTGGAGTGCAGAGTAAAAAGTGAACATGTATAATACTGTTCACTCCTTAAATTTTAAGATAAGAGGCCAGAATTTAAGAGAACTGTTGGAGATGGTCTAACAGTTCTATCATGGCTATATGTGTCAATCCGTTTTCATCTTATATGGAATTTGAAGATTTTGGTATAGCGGTTAATGCGAAGAAGGTTATGGGCATGGATCGACTTTTTGTTTCAAGAGTTTTTTCAGACAATTAAACTTTGGTAATTTTTTGAAAAAAAATTCAGAAATGGTTTGGAAAAATTACGTGAATTATGAAAAGATTACTAAATTAAGAAAAATAAGAGAATTTCAAGAAAAATAAATAATTTCGAAATTATACTTTATCTTTGTTTCTACTGATTCAAAAACGTTTTTTATTTTTAATATTTCTATTGAAACTATGAAAATTATGTCGACATAACAAACTACTCTTCGAACTTGGGCCAAACCTCATTCTATCGCTCACCATCCTATCTTTCACTAGGCCCAAAACTAAATAATCCCAGCCCAATTGAATCTAAGCCCCATCCCCTATCTGCTAACTTAATTATATCCCGAGCCCCATTACAATCCATAACCTACCCCAAACTAAAGAAAATGTCAATCCTTACTTTCTGAAACCATTAACAGAGGTAAAACTAAATAATCTACAAACCCACATTTTGGCACTTTTAGTCCCAGCTCTTCTCAACGTATTACTGATTTTATTTTGAGACTAATTTGAAAACTGAAACGCTTATTATTTCTGATCATCTTAGGGGATTCCCTTGATCCTCTCGAATGTCAATCGAAGGTATTACAAATCAGTGGGGAAGGAAAAAAAAAGAACACACAATTTGGAAAAAGGACTATGAAGAAGGAAAATTATGTGGGAATTGAAGAAAACATGTACAATTAGAGGATTCTACAATCAAGGATAATTTGAGGTCAAGTAAGAAAATAATTCTATCAACTTAATCATTGATCGGTAATGAAAACGCTATAGTGGTGGAGATTGCGGAGGCCTATCAAGGTTCAAGTCTAGACCCGATTCTTAAAACGAGTACGTGGTTTGGACACATATCCTGTGGACAGGGTCTACGTCCACACCTAAACCCGACCCTTAAAATAAGTATAGGTTCTGGACCTAGACTCTGTCGAAAGGGTCCTAACCCGAATCTTAATTACAAAATAAAGAATTTTGGGTAAAAATAATAAATTGTGGGTTGGATTTTGGTCCAGATCCAAACTGGACCCAGTCTTAAAAAAAAGTTATGTACCGTTGTACTGGTCGGGTCTTGGCCCAATCCATCCGTTCAATCCGACTTGACCCGACATGTTTACATTTACCCAAAATGTAAAAGTAAAAACTAGGCTAAATGTTTTGGAAGAAACTAACATTTATTGTAAAAAATGTTCAAATCAAATATTTATTTCTCAATAGATAAAGTGATAAATCCAATAAAGTTTTTTTTTTGTTGGAACTTGGATGTTATACATGGAAATACATGTTAATATATGCCTGACCGAGATGGGTTCATTTCTAATTATGATCTTAAAACTCATTTGTTAAACTGAAATTATAGAATATAACTAAACCCGGTTATTTTTTTTTTCTAAAAACATGATCCGAGTTTGGACCTGAACACGACCCAGAAAAATGATTTTTTCCCGAATAAAATTCGGAAATATTTTTGAAAAAGGGGGCTCGTGTCCGGGACCTGGACCCTGTGAAGACCCATCTAGGGGATTAAGGTTTGGGTGAAACTAACGACAGGGTCTAGCCTTCTACCATGTCGGCGGGGTTTGGGTTCATACTAACGACATGGTCCAGCCTTAGACTAGGTCAAGAGGGTCTGGGTCTGGGTCCGGACCCAAACCCTTCAATGTCCCTTGGATGGGTCTTGATAGGGTCCGGGACGGGTTCGAACCCGACCCTTGACAGGCCTAGGCAGTCCCTCCAATCATTATGAATTTTCGGGATTGGAGCGATGATGTTAGGGGGATTAAGAAGTAAATGATTGTTGTCAAACAACCAAATTCATTGAATTGCAGCAACTCGAAAGACTAAAAAGAGTAAGTATAATCGAGAAAATTATTAGATAATCTATATTATATTTATGTAGAAGTCTACTTCAATATGAACACTTCAATATAATTTAAATAGAATTAAAATAAGAAAACTAAATGAAGAGGTATAATTAAACATGGAGTCTTATTATATTTATTTCCTACTAATCTCCTAAATTTTAGAACTTATCTCTTACATCAACTTTTACAATTTCATTCTTTTTCTCTTATAACACATATAAATGAACCATAAAGAATAAAAAAAATAAACACTTACATTTTAAATAGCTCCTAAAATATATATGTAATATTATAATTTAGCAACTATATACTTTTAAGTAAAAACTATCGTTTATATCATTGGAAGATTTAGTACAATATAAGTCATAAAAGTCCTCTAAAAATTAAAAATAAAAATCAAATTCTCTTAAACATCATGATGTTACACAAAAAAACAGTAGTTAACAAAGAATCATATTTTATCTATTAAAGAACAAAAAATGCTTGATTTAGCTAAGTATGTAATTTTTCTTTGGCTAGAGAAGCAAAATATAAACAATATCCAAGAATATCAAGACATGCATAACATCGAATTATCAAGACATGCATACCCTCAGATATAAATGTTGATAAAGTTGGTGAAAAAAAGTGTGAAACCGATAAAAAAAAGTTCATGAAATCGGTAATTACATGTGAAATCGATGAAATTCATGGAAAACAGATGAAATCGTTGATACTCAAATTTTCATGGAGTTCTTTTCATGGAAAACGGGCGAAATCTGTTAATAAAAATTGGTGAAATCGATAAAGTTCAAATGTGAAAATAATAAAAATTTGGGTGAAATTGGTGAACATTGGTACAGTTGAGGCGCATTTGAAATCGATAAATACATATGGAATCGAATAACTTTGGGTGAAATTCGTGAAACCGGTTAAATAAGTGAAAAACGGATGAAATCATTAAAAATGGGTGAAATCAGTGAATCTGGGAACAAAAGTCGAGTCGGTGAAAACATTTAAAATGAATGAAATATGAGGTGAAATTGGTGAAAAAACATGTATTTATGTGGGAAACCGTGTGAAATAGGTGAACACGAATGAACTATGTAAAAATAAAAAATAGTTAAACCGACAAAAACATGATGAAACCGATAGAAAATGGTTTGAATGAAAAAACAAAATAAATCGATGAAAAATAAGAAAAATAATGAAAGTAGGTTAAGCCGATATAAAAGAACGGGTAAATCAAAATGAATGAAATCGGTAAAAAGACGGGTTAAAACATGTGAAACCGATAAAAAAATGTTTGTGAAATGGGTAAATACATTTAATACAGATGAAAATTCACGTGAAATTCGTGAAAATCAGATAAAGTTGGTAATACTCGAATTTCATGGAGTTCTTTTCATGGAAAACGGGCGAAATCGGTCAACGAAAATTGGTGAAATCAACAAAAGTTGGTTAAAACATATGAAAATGATAAAAAAAAAAATTGGGTGAAATTGATGAACACTGGTAAAGTTGATGAAAAACTAGTGAAACAAGTAAAAAAACGCCGTTGAAATCGACAAATTCATATGGAATCGAATAACTTTGGATGAAATTCATAAAAATCGGATAAGACCGGTGAAATAAGTGAAAAACGTATGAAATCGTTAAAAATTGGTGAAATCAGTGAACCAGGAACCTAGGTAATGTTGATGAAAACATGTAAAATCAATTAAATATGAGGTGAAAAAATATGTAAAATCATTGAAAAAACGTGTGAAATAGGTAAAAACGAGTGAATCTGTAAAAAGAAGAAATAGTTTAACCGACAAAAATATGGTGAAACCGGTGGAAAATGGTTTAAACCGAAAAAATAAAAGAAATTGATGAAAAATGGGAAAAATAATGAAAGTAGGTTAAACCGATAAAAGAACGGGTAAATCGGAGAAAAAATATATCAAATCGATGCAAAATGAATGAAATCGATACAAAGATGTGTTAAACCCGTGAAAAAATGGATTAAGCTAATGGATTAAATAAGTGAAAAAGGGGTTAGGTATGTAAATTAAACAAATGCATTTCAAATGACATGGCATTATTTCAAATTAAAATAAATAAATAGTGTTTTTTAAATGAAAACCACTATAATGGAATGAACTAAATAATTTTGTTATGATCATATTTTAGAAAAATAATTACAAGATCTTATGAACAAATCAATCATCAATTTATATTTGATTACAATAATTTAAAGTTATAATTTTTTTACGAAATAAATATATTAATAATAATTAAATTGAATATTAATCATTAATTTGTGCTATTTTGTGACATGATAAAGTTAATTTTACTATAATTTACAAAATTTACACATGAAATTAACTAAACACGTACAACATACGTGCAAAAGTATGTAAAAATATACATGAGACTATCGTGCAAAATAATTGAGTTTTACATCTGTAGCTCTTTGACCATTGAAAATATATCAAATTAACAAAGGAAAGAACATTGGAATAAATTTGAATTGAAAATAATTCATTTATTGTTTAATATCTCTTTTTTCAACCATTAAGTTAATGATGTAATTGTCTAATTGACACGTCATTGCTACAAGCAAAGAAAGCCCAGATGAAATTCATAGAACTTACACCGAAAGCATGTGCTTGGTTTGTCTCTAACATTTTGGGAAAAGAATTAGGGTTTACAATTCGGGGAAAAAATTGAATCTGTCCTTTCTTTTTCCCCTCGCCCGTGCAAGTCACGTGTCATTTTTCCTCAATTTGACGACTTAACTATCACGTGATCAATTCTGTCAAGTATTTTACGATGAATGCAAATGTATCGGGTGTCGTTAAATCATAATATTAAATCTGTTTTTTCAGAGTATATAAATCAAATAAATATTTGGTATGAAAATAGTAATTCCCTCTATTTAAGTCAAAATAAGAAATTTATTTATTTATTTTATTGAACTTGATTTTCTTTCATTTTTGTGATTAATAAGAATTAAAAATTATATAGTTATTACATTGGTGAAGAATTTGCAATATGAACAACGTTTGCTACTACAAATTTATTTTATCAATCTAAAGGCCCATAGCAAGATTGATAACAACAATCATGAGCTACAGCTAGTAAAGTATAAGTCTCTAAATTGGTACAAAAAATTGTGATTTTTTTCCATTTTCGAACACAATTGAACAATGAATTTTGACTTCTACGAAAATAAGTGATCATTCCCAACTTCACACCAGTCACCACTACAATTCTACAAATTTGAAGAGATTGAAACTGCAATTTCAAATTAGCATCTTTCCATTTCCCTAATGGAAAGACGATGATAAAAGGCAAATTAAACAATGTCAAATCTTTAGGGCCACCCAAAAACTTTTTCCTACAAACAGAAGAAGTAAATTCAATTTTGAACCCTGTGGCATCATCTCTGCAAAAGTACATAAACTCAGATTACCCTTCCCACGGCCAAAAGATCCATTCCCACATTCTGAAATCCGGGTTCAAACCCAATGTTAATATCTCAATCAAACTTCTCATTCTTCACCTCAAGTCTTCTTGCTTATCGTACGCACGCCAGGTGTTTGATGAATTGCCTAGACCAACTTTATCAGCCTATAATTATATGATCTCGGGATATATAAAACATGGGTTTGTTGAAAAATCTTTTGATTTGGTGAGAGAATTGTGTTTTTCAAATGAAAAGCCTGATGGGTACACTTATTCCATGATTTTGAAGGGTTCGACTTGTGAAAGTGCAGTGTCATGTTCCCGGTGTATAGGGACCCAAGTTCATGCCCAGATAGTGAAATCTGATGTTGAGGGTGATGACGTGCTTTACACGGCGCTGGTTGACTCATATGTTAAGAGTGGAAGGGTTAAATACGGGAGGAGCGTTTTCGATTTGATGTTGGAAAGGAATGTAATTTGCTCTACTTCAATGATCACAGGGTACATGAACCAAGGATGTTTTAAAGACGCTGAGGATGTGTTTAAAAAGACCAAGGAGAAAGATGTTGTGGTTTATAATGCGATGATCGAGGGATATAGCAAATCAGTTGAAACAGCTAAGAAAGCGATAGAGATTTATGTTGGTATGCAACGTGTAAATTTTAGGCCTACGTTATCAACGTTTGCAAGCACTATTGGGGCTTGTTCTATTTTGTCGGCATTCGAAATCGGCCAACAGATTCAAGGGCAATTAATGAAAACTAACCTTTTCACAGACATAAAAATTGGGAGTGCTCTAATTGACATGTACTCCAAATGTGGGCGTACAGAGGATGCAAGACGTATTTTCGATTACATGCCAAAAAGAAATGTTTTTTCATGGACTTCCATGATTGATGGATATGGGAAAAATGGTAGTCCAAGTGAATCACTTGAACTCTTCGGTAGAATGATAAATGAACGTCACATTGTGCCAAATTACGTTACGTTTCTTGGTGCACTATCTGCTTGTGCTCATGCAGGTTTAGTTACTAAAGGAAGAGAAATCTTTGAAAGCATGGAAAGAGACTATTCAATGAAGCCAAGAATGGAACATTATGCTTGTATCGTTGATATGTTAGGGCGTGCAGGAAGTTTAAACCAAGCACTTGAATTTGTACTTCAAATGCCCGAAAGGCCCAACTCTGATGTTTGGGCGGCTTTGCTTAGTTCTTGTAGCTTGCATGGTGATGTAGAGCTAGCAAAAGTAGCTGCAAACGAGCTTTTTAATGTAAGCACGGAGAGTAGGCCGGGGGCGTATGTCGCGTTGTCTAATACGTTAGCGGAGGCTGGGAGATGGGATAGTGTAAGTCAATTGAGGGAGATGATGAAGGTAAGAGGAATCGCTAAAGGCACAGGGTTCACTTGGGTTGGGACTGATGCTGGTTTAGAAGCTTTTCATGCTGGGCAACAATTGTAAAATTGTAATAGTTTCGAGTATTGTGATTCGACATCATTTTTACGATACCATTGTCAAAGTATTTTTTAATTCTAGTAACATTCAAAACTTTATAGAAGTTCTTCTATTTATCTTTGATGGAGTTATAGAGTCCTTATGGATTGGTTTTGGTCAAGCCTCGTATCATGAAAATTGGGTCAAACTGATATGTATATACTCCGACTCTTAAACCGGCACAAAGCCATGTTCCCTAACCATCTTTTCGTATCTCTAAACCTCTTAAACTTAGACAATATAATATCATATCTCAAATCTATAAAAGTCAGTTACTCCTTACTGTTTTTCACCTGAACGTAGACATCACGTCATATCTCAAATTTTCAAATCCCATGAAACCAAATATCTAAACTCAATTTAAATCATGTTTCAAAAGTTTCAATCAAACCGCTCAAATCAATTTATCAAACCATAACCAACACCGATCCATATAGACCCATAATTTTATAGAGTTTCAACAATTTGTCATTGATTGGGGTAAATTATGCATGATTTAGATGCAATTATGAACAAATGATTTAGAGATTGGGGTAACATGGATGACAAACAATAAGCCAATTTACAACAGAAGATGCCTTGTGGTGTAGCTGTACTTTGCAACAAGGCATCATTTAATTTAGTGAGGAAATAACAATGATGGATCTATTTTCAATGTTTATAAATGGCTTGACCATAATAATTAATTGAACCACCTCTTTTGTCAGGCTGTTACAATACGACATTTGTTTCGTTCATGTTTATGTTTTGTATTTTTAAAGTTGCAGTATTGAATCTCCGGTTCATGTTATTGACTAAACAATTTGAAATTTGAAAGAAACAATATCTAATAAATTACTCCCTCCATTTTTTTTATTTGTCGTTTTGGAGGATTGCACACGGATTAAGAAATGTAATAAATATCCAATTCTTTGAAGCAAAAATTCCAAAATACCTTTTTAATAAAATAATTATTGTATTAATTAACATTAATTACAAGTATTAACAAGAAGGATAAAATTAGTAGAAAAAAATAATGTTGCATTGAACTCCTAAAACAACAAATAAAAATACAATTTTTTTTTCAAAGCGACAAATAAAAAAACGAAGAGAGTAGTTGATTTTTATTCATTAAAGAGTTAATACGGATAAACGATTCAATCTGACCCAAAAAAAATGTTAGAAGGATTCAAAATAAATACTATAATTTGGACTTTGGGAAATAAATACTAGTATGGGAATGGGAGTACTAGATACAGAAATTATCAAGTAAACAATAAATTAATTGAACGATTAAAACAACAAAATTATTTATATTCGAAAAAAAGGAATATAAAAAAAATTCTGTATATTTTGTAGACTTGAGCTGGCAAAATGGATGCCAATCAGAGTCTATAGTCCAATTCAACTTTAAATTTTAAATTTTGGTTTGGAATGTTTTTTTTTTTTTTGGATTGTGTTTGATCAAAATTAACTAAAGTTAAATTTAGATAAAAGGAATCTGTTTATACACTTAATAAATGATGCAAAATAATAAATGACCAACTTAGATACTGTCCAAATCCAACTCTTATATTTAACCAACATTTCGGTCTAGTTTTGATCAATTAAGAAACTGGACCATTTTTGTTGGTTTTTTTTTCTTCTTAAATTTATATAATTTTTTTATCAACTTATTTTTGTGACGTTCGACGATCAATACCGTAATTACTTATAAGATCTTTGTGATGTTAACTCCCATAGTCGTAATCACTTTCAAGATTTACAAACTTAAAAAACTCACCAATTCTAAAACCAAAAAAGTCTTACCTTGTGCAAAAACAATTCTACAAAAAAATATTTCCAAGATTCATTTTTTTTAATTAATTATTATAAAATTTATTTCAATAAAACCCTTTATGGTAAAGTTATATTTTCAATCACTACTTTGAACACTTATCAATATCGAAAATGATTTTATGACAGCCCAAACTTGACAGTCTTTTGTACAACCCATATTTTAGGCTTTTGAAGTTAATTATATTACATACTACTTAATTGTTTAACAGGTTTAGAATTTCAAGGTTTTGGATTTAATATTTACAAACATGATTTATATTTTTTGATAATTATTTATGTGTCATATTATTAAATTTTTTTCATATAAATTAAAATATATAAATGATAATTTTTTTTTTTAAAAAAAGCCACAAATGGCTGTATATATGAACAACTTACGTGTAACACATAACAATAAATTTTGATATAAAATCCTTTTCCTAATCAAACTTCCTCTTAATAATTTTTATTTTTTAAATAGTATTTATAGTTTGTTGGTGATCAAGACTTAAAAAAATATTTTTCCCCAAACGTCAGCTAACGTATACGCGTCAATAATTTATTTGCATTTGACCCCACAAGCGGATACACCCACTTGGAAATTTCTCTTCTTCTTATCTGTCAAGAACTTATTTGACGATATATTAAGAATTTAAGTTTAGCCTTTCTACGCAAAACCAATCTTCGAGAAAAAAAAAAACCCAACAAATTTTCAAGAAGAAAAAATTGGAAATTATGAGCTGTTGCTGTGGCGATGATTGTCAGTGCAGGCCTTTAGGGTTTCTTTTGGGCCTTCCTTTTGCCCTAGTTGCCCTTCTTCTCTCCATCGTCGGCGTTATCATCTGGATCGTCGGGTATAAATCTCTCTCTCTCTCTTTTTTTTTTTTTTTTGATAATTTCTCTCTCTCTCTCTCTAAAACACGCACTCACACAGTTAATTCAAGATTAGGTTTTCTTTTTTTCTTTTGATATATTGATTCGAGAATGGTTCTTTTATTGTGAAAAATTGATTAATGGGTGATTTACACTCATACCCCTGAGGTTTATCGTAATTACAGAAAATTTCATGTGATTTTAAACATTACAAAGACATCTCCTACAGATTTTTGTAACTATTTTCATAAGTTGTAGGAGGTGTTTTTGTAAGGATTTGTTGAAATGAGGGGATGTTTTGATACATAATATAAATAAGAGGGGCTCTTCATGTAATTTTTGAAATAACGGGGGATTACTTGTAATTACTGAACCCTGTGGTTTTAAACATTACAAGGACATCTTGTAGGAGGTGAAGCTGGAAGGGATGTTTTGATACATAATATAAATTTGAGGGGGTATTTTTGTAATTTTTGAAACTTGAGGGGATTATTTGTAAGATGAGTAAACTTCAGGGAGTCGCGGTCGTAAATCGCCCTTAAGTAATTAATGGTTAAATACTTAAATTTAGTTTTGGGTTACTGAAATTAATTAATTATTGTGCGCAGGATTACGCTGAGTTGCTTGTGTCCGTGCTGCATATGCGTGACGGTGATAGTAGAGTTGGCGTTGGCCTTAATAAAGGCTCCATTTTCTGTTATGAAGTGGTTCACCGAGCAAATTCCGTGTTAGAACAAACAGTACCTAATCTTTTTTTTATTTTTATTTATTTATATTTATTTATTTAGAGTTTATACTGTTGATTTGATATTTGTATTCTTTAATTCCAACCCATTGTAATTTATTTTTCCCCAATGTCTTTTTTTTTTTTTTTTTGGTTAATCATGTGATCACTTTTCTCTTTTTGTTGATTGTTTTAGTTTATTGATTTAATATTCTTGTTGATTAGTAAACAACTTGATCAGGCATATAGTCAACTTTACTACATGATTGATTCTTATGCTAAAGGACACCTAAGCAGTAGGCTTCACTAATTTTGGATGTGACGCCATTTGACTGGTTTTGGTTTCGAAAATAATAATTTAGATGTTTTTAATGAAATTTTTGGAACAATCCAAGATTGAGCTTAAATATTGAATAATGTGGTTTCTAAAAATTTGACATAAGATTATGATTGAATTTGAATATTAGAGTTTTGTATGAAAAATATAAAGTCATTGTCAAATCAATGTTTTTATAGGAAAAATGAGTTACAAGTGTTAAATCAATATATTTTATAGCTTTCGGATTTATTTAGTTTGAATTTTTAAGATCAAACATGAATTTCATGAAACCTGACGTTTTTATCCCGTGTATTTTTGGGTTGACATATTTGATGTCCCAATTTCAATGTCAGTGGTAATTTTAATGTCAATTGAGGACCAATTTTAAAATTAGCCCGAAATCTCCCACGTGCGGGCCAATTTTCATGTCACGTGGCCCGCACGTGGGGGTTTCGGGCCAATTTTGAAATTGAGTCTCAAATGGCACCAAAATTGCCACCGACGTTGAAGTTGTGACACCAAATGTGTCAGACCGAAAAGATATGGATAGAAACGTCAACGAGCTATATTTATGGCACCAAAAGTACAATAATCCCCATATTAATCTATACGACCATATTAATGTGTAGCATTGTATATATTGATCCATATAAACATATTAATAATATATAAGAAAGAAAATAAAAATCTTAGAATATTTAAATGAAAGAAAAATAATTTATTAATCACCGAAGTATAACAACACAAGAAGTTGGTTTAACTTAGTGAATTAGAGCCACATTATCGTTTAACCTTTATTTTCCCTTTTTCTTTGTCTACTTCTTATTGGGGCGACTTTTTTTTTTAATCTTCTTAAGTATGAAGTGTGATTGATGTTATTTGTTAAGAGAGAATTGTACTTGTGGTACTAAACTTTATATCGATTATCACTTGTGGTACCATAAAAATTCAGGTCGACACATTTGGTACCATAATTTAATAAATTCACTCATATTTGGTACCGCCGTTAAAAATTACCGTTAAGTGGGTGACGTGGCAGTTAAATCAATTTGAATTATTGCAAAATTGATGTCATTACTTATGTAAATTAATAATTCTATTCCATAACATTTCGATTTGACAAAATAAACCCATATCTTCAAAATTACTTCTAAGTTTAGTCCAAACCACACACCACAAACATCCGTAACCAAACACCCCCCACACCACCCCCAAACGGGCTGGGCTAGTCCAAAGCCCGAATGAGCAGTTGTTGCCATTGGTAGCCATTGAAGAAGAGTTTGGCGTGAACAAAGAGCTTCAATTCAACAAAAATAAACCCGGTACACTTGAAATTGATGATACCTGTGGTAAATTCGAGTGGCAAGGAGCTGTAATTAAGCAACAAACACATTTAAAACAGCAAGAACAAAAAAAAACTAGGATTTATGCAAAATGCGCCGCCCCTCCGAGAAGAGGTCGGACAGCTGCAACAACTGAAATCAATCCATGGGGATTGTAGCCAAGGTCCAGGGAGTTCTAATGGCGCAAGAATATCTTGATTTGGTGGAGTAACGAATCAGAAATCGCAAATTGAAATTAGAGAAGAATGGGAGTTGCGCGATTTGGATTTTCTAGGAACAATTCGTGAGATTTAATTAATGAAAACTAAAATTGTTTATACTTTGTGTGTTCGCAACGACAAGACAAATAAAACCCCAAACTTTCTCCGGCGAACAGCCACCGGAGAGTGGTGGTCTCTGGTCTGAGGTACGGGTGTGTGTGTGGGTTTAGGTTTTTTTTTTTAGAAATTATAATTATTTATTAATAATATAGTATAATTTTTATATTTTAATAATTATTAAATAGATTAATACTATTATATAAGTTCTAGAGTTTAAAAAATTTATTTTTTAATTTTTTTCAAATTTATGGTAAAGTATTATTTAATTTATTAATATTATTTATAAAATTAAATTAGTTAAATATATATGTAAATATAATAAGTAAAATCTCCAAATTGGTCAGCACGTGATCTTATTCGAGCCAATTTGAAATTGTGCAACAATGTGGACTAAAATTATCAGTAAATTTGAAGATTTGAGGTTATTTTGCCAACATGAAATGTTATGGGGTAGATTTATCAGTCAACATAAATGATGACATCAATTTTGCAATAAGACTTAACCGCCACATCACCACTTAACGGTGATTTTTAACGGTGGTACCAAATGTGAGTGAATTTATTAAATTATGGTACCAAATGTGTCGACCTGAATTTTTATGGTACCACAAATGAGAATCGATATAAAGTTTGGTACCACAAATGCAATTCTCTCTATTTGTTAAGATTCATAATGCCATTTTTGACGGGGCACTAGAGTTTTGGTTTGGGGGGGCGAGATTTTTTCTAATAAAAAACTCGATAATTTTTTTATGTTGTGATAAAATGACAAACTAACGGGAATTAAGTAATGTTGTATTTTTATCCAATAAAATGTGCAAAAATATAGTAAAAGAATTTATCATATAGATTACCATAGGGATTACTGCATTTTTGGTGCCAAAACTATAGCTCGCTGACATTTGTACCTTGTATATTTTCGGGCTAATATACTTGGTGCCACAACTTCAACATCGGTGGCTCAGGTAAAAACGCCAGCGAGCTATAGTTGTGGCACCAAAAATACAATAATCCCTCTAAACTTCATGTAGAAAGAGTTTGACTCTACGAAACATGGGTTAAACAATTCATAAGGGGCCCTATGACATATTATGGAAGTCGTATGACTGAGTTCCTTCTTGGTTTGATTTTAAAAAGTGATTTGAGAATTCTCGAAATTTTTTTGAATTTGATTGATGTTTGGTTGTTGGGGTTTAGAGGAGAAAAGTCGGTTGTCAAATCAATTACATTATATGTGTAAAAAAGAGATGACAAATCTCAAATCAAGGTGGGTTGTGTATGTTTCGATTTAGGGTGAAATTAAGTTTTAACTGAGACATATTCAAACTATTACTTAATGGTATTGGGCTCGGTTTAAGTAATATCAGATCTAGTCAAACTACTTCCATACAGAGCATATAGGTCCAATATTATTTGGACGATTACAACGAATTAAATAGGGTAAATTACGAATACCCCTGAAGTGCGTCCCAGTTAGAAAGATCACCCCATGTATTGGATTTTACGAAAATCTCTATCACGCTTGTCATCATCTTACAATCAGCCATTTACCCTTGAAAAATTTCAATTTTGCCCTTGGAGGTTATTTGTAATTTTTATAATATCTTATAAAAAAGAAAAAAACTTAGGTGCAAACAATTGATAGATATAAATTAACCACCAAACAAATTGATAACATTGTAAATTGTCTATAAATTTCAATAAATATATGAAAATAAATAGAATTTTAATACTATTATGCAACTCAGGGTAAATTGTTACTTCACCAATAATTAAGCTAAGGTTTTTTTTTTTTTTGATTTAATGAGAAGAAAAAGTAACACATTGTAAGTTTTTCTAGCATTAAAATATATGACTTTGTGTTTAAATGGTTTTTTTTTTTAAATAAATTTATTTTACACTTCACTTAATTTTCTAAAACTACAATAGCATTATTAATTTGAGTCGATTTTAAATGTAACGCCCTGGTCTTGCACCTGGCTATCCTTCCCAGTACATGGCCCAACACTCAAATATTCATTTAACAAAGCATTGCCATAGAGGTTTCTAGAAATTTCTAAAATGATCTACATAAGTCCGAAAGGTTACTAAAGAATTAGGAAGGGTCTACACAATTATAGAACATTGTAGAACATTCTAGAATTCTGTAGAATATAGTAGAAGATTGTGGACAATTAGAGAATCTTGTATATAGTTCTATAGTTGTAGGTACTTTTAGAATTCTCTAGAAGATCAATCCTCATTGTCAAATCGAATTGATCTCTACCATCCATTTGGAGAGGTGGTGGTATATATTGGAGGTAGCCTTTCATTTATAAATAGAGAGGAGGGATTTGTGCTGTTAAAATGTTTGGTTAACGTGTTGTACAAAGTCAAACACTTTAACAACTGCACTCTCTCTCTTAGTACAATAAATTAATGGTGGCAATTTTTTTACAGTACAAAGTTCCCGTGCGGCAGTCATGGTGGCAAATTTTTTTTTTACAGACAACATGACTGGTTGACTTTTGTTTTGTTTTAGGGTGAAAATATCCATTTAAATGAGTAGGTTTCATTCTTTCTAATCCATACACTTCTTCCTTTGTCACATGATCTACATCCCATACTAAATCTACTAATACAAAATTAACCCATCTCATAACACATTTAAAAATAAACTATATTTTTTTATATTCATTTTTTTATCTTCTAGCTTGAGTTCTGTTGTGTTGTTATTTCAGGAAGGCTCTAATGAATTGATTTACAATCTGATTCCCTATACAACACTTCTAAATGTGCACCATTACCTACTCAAAGCAACAACATCTTCACCAATACAACCTTTTGATATATCATCATCAAGATTGAGTTGTGTTAACAACTCTGTTTTCTAAAACCGAATATTATTACTTCCTTGTTGATTCTCAATTGCAATACAATATGATTCCTCATATAACACATGCTTTTTCGCACTCAAACAAGCCACCTCAAGATTTTGTTCTTTCAACCTAATTTGTGTCGCGATGTCTTGAACCGAAACATTATTATTAGTTCCTTGGTGGTTCTGAATTGAACCACCATTTGATTACTCAAACGACCCTAGTTTCCCTTGTGTACTATTATTACAACTACTTGGCGCGGTAATCTTAATCCTCTGCCCAAGGCATGAAAATTGTGTAGTTGATCTAACTTGTGATGACGAAGAAGATCCATAGCTATTAAAAACATCCTCGTGTACCCAATTACCGTTTACATAAGCTTCGGTTCTTATGTATGGGGAGGCATTAGATAATGGACTAGACTCATACACATAAGGTAAAGTGTAGGGCGTAGCTTGATAATAACATTGGCTATAGTCAAAGCCAGGGAAATTATAATAACTATATGAATCAAACGTGTAGGGAAATCCAGTTTCGTAATTGTATACGTGATTAGAAAATTATTCCTTGGGAATAACTCTCTTTACATTAGGGGTGAGCACGGTCCGGCGGACCGATCAGACAGAATTGAAACCGACGGTTTGGTCCGGACCGTTTACCGAAACAAAATTTCAGTTCGGTAAACGGTTCCTACCCGAGAACTGGCCCTTGGATGCTCCTGGTTCTTGGTAAAACCGATCGGTTTCCCGAACCGAACCGATTTTACCGATCCTTAAAATCGCAGCCAATAGCAGGGATTTTTATTACAAAAGTGAAAACTATTGGTCTAGTATGAGACCATTGATTTTTGGATTTACTGACATAGATAAAAAAGAAAGAAAGAGAGATGAAAAGGATGTTAGGAATATAATTACTACTACTGCTCTTTTGTATAGATTGTGGAAAAATGTGACAAAAGAAAATGGCTTCTTGCAATGTTCAATCACATTGTTCTGGGCTTCTGGCAGAGTGTCTGAGTGTGTTTTGAGGTACATTAATTACTGGTACTCTTATGTGTAGACTGTAGAAAGAGGAGAGAGACATAGAAATGTATTTGTGTAATGTAAGAGAAATTTGTTGACTGAAGGGAGGAAAAAAGTTTTCAAGTTTTAGTACAATTTTTTTTTTAAAAAAATTTACCCAAATTGCGATTTGGTCCATTTTTGGACCGAACCGAAATCAAACCGAATTGAACCAAACTTTTCGATTTTTTATCGAATCGGACCGGATATTTTGGTCCGGTAAACGGTCTGGGGTCCAGAAATGACTGAACCGTTTAGATACCGAAAATTGGTCCGGTTCGGTCCAGTCTGGTCCAAATGCTCACCCCTACTTTATATCGACTACCTTATCATTTAATTTATGTTTTTTCATTGCTTTAATTTTGGTAACTGCATTAATCTCTGTTAAACATCCCCATTTCAAATTACTCGGACTTCCCAAGACTGCTACCATTTTCATTGCTATTGGGGTTTATCTCGATACCTTAGTTTTCATTATGATGTGGGCAAACGAGGAGAATTTTAAGCATGAATTGGTTAATCCAGTTACCAAACTGAGAAGAAGGTGTGTTAGTCGGGTTGTAACTCTTGTTACTCTTGCTAATGTTCTTTTGAGCTTGAATTTCTAAGTTCAAACATGAATGTCGCGAAACCTATATTCAAACTTCATTTAGAATGAGTTTGACTCAGTTTTGCGAAACGTGGGTCAAACAATTCACAAGGGGCCCTATGGCTTATTATGGCAGAAGTATGATTGAGTTCCGTCTTGGTTTGATTTCAAAAAGTGGTTTGAGAATTCTCGACGAAACTGTGAAACTTGATTTGGATAATGGTTTCAACGAAATATTGATAGAGTGAAATATTATTAAATAATAGTTAGTGGTATTGAAAATTTGAGACATGATTTGTATTGGAGTTTGGTTGTTGGGATTTGGAGGAGAAAAATCAGTTGTCAAATCAATAACATTATATATGTTAAAAAGATATGACAAATTTATAGGTACCAAGTAGGGTTGTGTATGTTTCGATTTAGGGTGAAACTGAGTTTGGACTGAGATCTCTTCAAACTATTTATTTAATGAGGTTTGACTCGGTTTAAGTAAGACCAAATCTAGTCAAACGACTTCCATACAGAGCCTATAGGTCCAATATAATTTGGACGATTACAACAAATTAAATAGAGTAAATTACGAATACCTCCTGAAGTACGACCTAGTTAGAAAAATCACCCTCACGTTTTGATATTATGAAAATCTCTCTCAGGTTTGCCATCATCTTACAATCAACTCTTTACCTTTGAAAAGTTTTGATCTTACCTTTGAGGGTTATTTGTGATGTTTATAATGTCTAATAGGAAATCAAAACTTATGTACTAATTGTAATTTATGAATTGCTAGTTATAAATTTACCACCAAATAAATTGATAAAATTGTAAAATTGTCAATAAATTTCAATAATTTGATTTAAAAAAAATTATTACATATTTATTAACAATTAAATTTTTATAATATGTCTCTCAGAAAATAATATTTTAATATGAAATTTAATAGAATTTTAATACTAATATGCAACTCAGGGGTAAATTGTCACTTCTCCGAAAAAAAAGGCTAAGCTTTTTTTGGATTTAATGCGAAGAACAAGTAACACACAGTAAGCTTTTCCATTATCAAACGACATGAATTTATATTTAAATTGTTTTTTTTTTAAATATTAACTTTATTTTACACTCCACTCAATTTTCTAAAAGTACAATAGTATATGTTAGGTCTCAAGTGGTCAAAAGGGTCTAGGGGGCGAGTAGACTTTTTAAAATTTGTTTAACAATTTTTCAAATCAACTTAAGTAGTATACTCGGTTGTTCAACTACACAAATGAGTGAAGCACTTAACTATCTGCAGTTAGCTAATAGCTTGATGAGACACTCAGCTCTTCAACCGTTCAACTAAGTAAGGACCACTTTAAAATTCAGATTTGAGTTTTATGCAACGGAAATATTTTTGGTTTTATCAAACGTTTTTCTTTAATCAAAATTCCGTTTAGTGTTTTTTAAGTTCCTTTGAAATGATGAATAATGACTAGTTTGTTTGTGCAAAATGTAAATGCAGGAAATTAAAGGACTCATAGAATTTATAGTGGTTCGAATGTGGTGTAATCCGTCTAGTCCACTCCTTTGGAAGGCACTCTGCACTCTTCTCTTAGAACAATACAACACTACGTCCAAGTGGAACTTTTACTCTTAGTAAACTACAAGACTTAAACTCCTTGAGTATAATCTTTTCACAGCACACGACTATAGATAATTTCTCTTAAAAACTAACTCTCAAATACAATCTTGTTGTATACAAAAACTCTTAGTTTTTCTTCAACGAATAAGTTGTCCTTTTCAAAGCAGCTTAGGAGTTTCTCTCAATTTGTTCTTAAATGATTTTCTACTGAGATGGTTGTAGATTATAAGATTGCAAAAGTTGTTTCTTCAATCAAAATTAATTGATATTTATAAGGGTGGGAAATTATGTCCGTTGAAGGAAGCCATAATTCAAGGAGTACCCTTAGTTCTTTCACCAGTCTTCAAACAACTATATTTGCAGTCTCTGCACTGTCGACTGTACGATTCTGTCAGGTGCATTATATGAACTCTATTCTCCGAGGTATTTAGCTGTTGTCTTTATCATTTAAATTGTCTTAGATGAACCTCTGATATAGACACTTTGCTGATCGTGTCTTCCTTTTGATTCATCTAATGACTAAGCTCCTGTGCCAGTCAGCTGTTCAAACTTAGCTGATCAAAGTCACTTGGCTGTTTTGACTCAGCTATTGGTGAATGTCTTCATTGTTAATCAATCAAAACTATTTGATTATCTTCTGAATATGATACTTGTAATTTTCTCAGTATTCTTTAGTCTGAACCCTGTCAACTTAGCTCTTCCAATTCTTAGCTATTTTGACTAGATTTATAAATTTAACCAACCTTTTCTTACTCAGATTTTGTTATCATATTAACTGATAGGATAGTGCCCAGCAAGCCAATACTTTTAGCTTGTAGTAAGACTATTTTGTACCAAACAATCTTTCATTAAATGATTAACACGCAATGGTTATTTATACTGTATAGAATGAACAATAACCACCTTCATCTCTCGCGAATACATTTAAGCGATTGGTTGAAATCGTAAGATCACATTCGACTATGGGACGATTCACTTCAATATGAGTGCAATCATGAAACAATCTCTAAGGTCGTTGTTGGTCCCAAGTGGTCAGATGAGGTCTAGAGGGGGGTGAATAGACCTCTGTTCCTTTAAAAAAATTCTCCAACTTTTCTGTCAGCAGAGTAAGCTGATCTTATGTATGAGACGACTTAGCTGATTTTGCACTTAGCTTATTCAGCGTCAGTTGACCACACGTCTGATTTATTTATCTGTTTTGATAAAATCAGAGTTTTAAACTTGTATTCAACGGATTTGTCTAAGTATGTTTTTCAAACAAGTTTTTCTTTAAAGGTTTTACCCCTGTTTTTATAAATCCCCCTTTTAAAAGCTTTATCTTTTAAAATTTGTTTACTTATGAAAATATGCAAGTATGAAAACAAGTAATCAAACACAGGAATTTTTGTAGTGGTTATATAGACAAGAAGTCTTTTAGTCCACTATTCTAAATCACGAAGATTTATGTTCTACTAGAAACACAAAGTAACCAGCACACCACTTGCGCTTTTACAACTAATGATAAAGCCACAAGCTCACAATAGGAGATCAATAAGAAAACCTATCCTCTCAAGTAATATCACTCACTAAGATGGATCTCTACTTCTCACAACTCTCAAAGTTTACATAAATGTTTAGCGTGTTTCTTCAACTCGGCTTTGTCAACAGATGACTCGGCTGATAGTGTTCTGTTCTTGAGTTTTTGAAACTTAGAAAATTTGCTCGATTGAATTCTCTCTCAATTGTTTTGTGTTGTCTCTAACTCTTGAATGTAGAATTATTTATACTGGCGGTTTGAATTCTGCCTGTTGAAGTGAGACATATTTCAAATCTTCCTCGAGCTTTGGTCCTTGTCTGAACGGTTTTCTGCAACTGTTCACTGTACAATCTGTTCTACGGATCTGTCAGTTCGCATTAAATGCACCTTGCTGGTACGAGGTTTTCCTTCAATAATTTGTCATTAATACCCTTCTCTTACAACATTTATTACCGTTGGAATGACTTTCTGATCTCTTCCACTCTGTTGATCGAATCTACCCTGCTGATGAACACTCTGCTGATTCAAATCGAACTCATCTGATTTGACTCTGCTAAAATCCACCAGTCTGATTCCGAACTCAGCATCAGATCAGTAGTCTTCTGGACCGAAATTCAATCTTCTGATTTTACTTGTCTTCTCGATTGAACTTTTTCACATGTATACTAAGCTTTCATTACTTAGCTGATGACTTTTGAAAATCATCAAAACCTCCCTTCACTTCTTCATCTTCATCCAACAATTTTCCCCTTTTGATGATGACAAAACTTCAGCTAAGTACCTGTCCTTACTTCAGTTAAGTCTTCACACAAAATTTCTGAGATAGAAATTAAGTTGGATAACTTGTAATCTTTCATTTATATTGAACTTGTTACATTTTCCAATCAGATTACAAAGTATGAATAAATAAAATTTACAAAGATAGAAAATTACAAAGAGTGCAAAAAGAAAAGTAGTGTCTTCAGTCTTCAGTTTCTTCTTCTTCCACCACTTCTTCTTCTTCACTTTCTCCACTAGAGAAATCTAGTGCTAGTTTCTTGGCTTTATCAGCAGCTTCGAGTCTAGCTCTTATTTCCTCTATTCTTTTAACCTTTCTGAATGGATCTAGCTGTTCTTCAGCAGAATCCTTGGAGGCAGCAATCTGTTTATCTTCTTTTGCCACATCCTTGGGTTCTTTTTCATTTAAATCAACTTCAGCCAGGGCTGAAACCGAGCTCAAACAAGTCGGACAAGACTATATTCGAACTCGGCTCGAAAAGAAAGACATGTAGTTCGAGCTCGGCTCAAGCTCGAAGCCATCTTCATATATTGTGTTTGAATTCAGCTAGGTCACAGGAATTAAAATCGAAAAATGCTCGGCTCGACTCGAAATATTGAGTCTAGCCGTGTGTATTTGTGATATAAAGTGGCTTTCTCATAATTTCCTACTGTAAAACTCTGAAAATCCTGCAAAAGAAATTTAAAATTTGAATAAAATATTAATTATATCCATCAGTTCACGTGACAATAGATAACTTTTTTTCCCTAAACCTAAGACGTTCACCACCCCAGCAAACAATAGAACTCCAATAACATACCTGCAAATATACATTAGAACTCCATTAACGTAACTGGAAATATAAATTATTCATCAACACACATAACTTATATCTTCACATCTGGTGGGTTCGCGAACATGTCGAGCCGGACACAGTGTTGTTCGAATTAGGTTAGAAAATTTCGGCAAGCCTGAGTTCCTGTTCGAGCTTGGCTCGATACTTGCTAATATACTTTAGAACTCCATTAACGTAACTGTAAATATAATAGGCATCAACACACATAACTTATATCTTCACATCTGGTGGGTTCGCCAACATGTCCGGACACAGTGTTGTTCGAATTCGGTTCGAAAATTTCGGCAAGCCTGAGTTCCTGTTCGAGCTTGGCTCGGTAAAGAAGTTAACGGATGGTGAACGAGCTTTTCACGAACCAGTCCGAACGGAATACCGAGTAACTCGGTTTGATTTTCACCCCTAACTTCAACATCATCATCAACTTCCTCAGTTACATCAGTCACCTCTGTTTCTTCAGCAGGCTTATCATCAGCTTCTTCAGTCACTTGAGCTAGGCCTGAAAACGAGCCCAAACGAACCGCACATGCCCATAATCGAACTCAACTCGAAAAGTCAAGCTGGTTGCTCAGACTCAGCTCGAGCTCGGGCTGCTCAAGGAAATTAGTGTTTGAGATTGGCTCGAAGCTGAGAATTAATGCTCACGAGTACTCGGCTTGACTCGGTTGAAGAGCTAATTTCAGCTATTCTTGTTGTGTGTTGTCAATGTCAAAGGTTAAAAAATGCAATTTTTGGGAACCAAAATGCTGACAAAAAGTTGAATTCATTCTATTCATGTACGATTTTTCTACTCTCCATTTGAGATACATCCTCAGCTCCTGACAACTAGCTACCTAATTTCATAGTAGTAATGAATATATGCTAGCTTTCAACACCTAGCAAATATTATAGCTATAGACAAATCTAATACTTTATTCTCAGTTGTCCTTTTCTTTCAGCAATAAAGCAATTTTCTCCATGCCTGCAATAAAGTAAACAATACCATCTAATACAAAGAAGGAAACTTTACTACCCTTGTTCACGAGCTTGTCGAGTCGAATGGAGAAGTGTTCGAACTCGGTTCAGAATTTTGCCCGAGCTTGAGTTTTTGTTCGAGCTTGGCTCGGCAAGGAATCGAACGAGTTCGATCGAGCTTTTGCCGAGCCGAGCTCAATCCGAGTTCCGAGTAACTCAGTTCATGTTTCAGCCCTAACTTGAGCTTCTTCAGTTACCTTAACTTTCTCATTCTCTTCAGATAACTTTTCCACATTTTTATCATCATCAGCAGGGTTGAGTTCCTCAATTTGCACAGGTGGAATGTTTACTGCATTGCAAACCGTTATGATGTTTTGATCCATTGCTCGAAGCAAGTTACATTGTTGTTTCTGTGTGGCAGATAGCACTTCAACTTGATTATTCAGATAATCCATGTTTTGATGAAGAGCTGTGACTTCTTCACCAAATTGAATTGAGGATTGAAGTGTTTTATCTGTGCCTTCATAGAATGCCTGAGATTAGTTGATGTCCTTCTAACCAGCCTCATTATGCTAAACTCTTATTTCATGAACTTCTTCCGTAAGCGTAGTCAGCTCATTCTTCAACAGCACAGTAGGATCAGCAGGCTGTGGGATACTTTGAATAGTGTTATGAACAAGGTTAATGGCTAACTCCTCAAATTTCTTCAGTAACTCCTTGTTCTTCTCCTCCATCTCCTTCATTGCAGCTTCAATCATCCTTTCATGGAGTTCAGAATGGCAGATTGAGCAACATCATCATTTCTGGTAGGAGTAGCACTAGTTTGTTTCTCAGGAGTGGCTTCTGATTTCCATCCAATAGCCAACTTCTCCTTTACTTGTGGTGCCTTATCTAGTGGAACAGGTGCATCAATAAGGTTGAGCTCCACATATAGGTCTTTTGTTAGGTTTTTGCAGATTAGGGGTGTCATCTGTGATATGCATTTAAAGAGTCAATTGTTATGACTTGAACAACAGGGTTAACTTCTGTTTGAACAGTAGGCTCAACAACCTTTTCTTCGGTTTTGCTCTTTTTAGCCTCAACAGCAGGCTTTGAAGTAACTTCAGTAGCCTTTCTCTTCTGTTGTTTCTCTTCTGCTGTTTCTTTTATGGTGTTACTTCATGCTAACCTCTGATACTCATCTAACGGTTGAGTCTTCGAGATAGACCCAGTTAGCTTTTCTCCTTTTTTCGCAGCTAACAACCAAAATTCTTCTTCCTTAGGTCTCCCCAAGGTTGCAACATCTCCTTCTTCATTTGTCAAGCCGTAAATTTCACTAAGTACCGCAGGAGATATACAGATCTTTTTTCCAGCGATAGTGGAGATCATGGTCATTTTGTCCATGTCTTTCTCCAAATTCTTGTAGAACTTAGCAATGTCCTCATGAAACACCATAGTTTTATGTGCTTCCAGCACAGTCACCAGTTAGACAACCTTTACTTTCTCCATCAATTGTTTCAACAGTTTGGTACCAGTGGCATGGTACAATTCATAGTTAAGAAATCTTCCTTCAGCACCGGCCATTTTTCTCTTTGAAAGAATTGAAAGTAGAGTGCAAAATAAAATTCTCACAGAAAGATAGAGAGATTAGTAGATCTCTAAGTTTGCAAAAATATTTGAGGTGCGTAAGTGTAGTTTGCTGATCGGATCTGGATCTATAAGATTGGAGATATTTCGGTTTCCGTGATATCCGCCAACGCTAGATCTTTCAGTGTACGTTACGATCGTGTGTGAGACAATTACGGATTTCAAATATGATTTAATTTGTCAGACTAGGCGGAAAAACAAAGCGTCCCTAGTCTTTTTACTTATAAAAGCGTGTTTGTAAATATAGCGTTTTTAGCACAACACTCTTATAAACAATGATAAGGGATATTTCGCATGCTCTATTCTAGGAAATGCCCCTGTTCGAGATCTGACGGTTTCCGAGCAGGAAGGTGTGTTTTTGACCTGCAAGACTCGTTTTCCGATCAGGCCAGTTTGACAGCACAAGGCTCCAGTTCCGATCTGTCTCTTTTCCTTGGATCCACTGTTGGGCGGACTCCCAGGCCAGGCCTTTGGGCCGAGATATATTCTCATGCGGGGGGTCTACCTAGCACACCAGTATTCCTATAAATACCAGGCGCATTTATGACATCAAACAAGCATTCCCAGGTGCTCATAGCTCGGACTCCTCAAAATTTAGATTAGCTCATTTACTGTTTTTAGCTTTCTAGTGGTACGGCATCCTGTAACGCTCGGATAGACCTTTGTAACTTGTAATCATATCGGAATATCAATATACATCAGTTCGTCCCATTCATTTACTATTGTGCTAGCCTTATTTACTATAATTGTTATCCTATGAATAGTAGCATAATCAAACAAGTAAACAGATGAGTGGAGTATACTTATCTGTCAGACGACGTATCTGAAAATATGATATCACTAGAGAAAGCCAATAGCTAGTGATCTTCGTTTGCTGTTTGTCAATCCAGCGGGATAATCTTCAGGTCTTCAAGAATTAAGAACGAATCTTCCAATAATATAACGTCAACTAGCTATCATTGAAGATTTCATCTTTAATCAGGAGTACCGCTAGTCTTACACATTCACCTTGAATTCAAGAATCTATCAGTAAACTAGTCTGTTGAGAGTTAGTCTTGAAGTTTACTCAACTGTTGACAGATTGGTAAGCTGATGAACCTTAGTTTTCTGATAGGTTCCCCCTCAACTTATGAATCCAAATTTTACAAGCCCAATTCCACTTTTAGAGTAGAAAATCTTGCATCACACAAATGTTTTGTAAAACTGTCAGCTATCTGATTGTCTGTATGAATATACTCAATTATGACATTTTCCTTTTCAATGTGGTCTCTTATGAAGTGATGTTTGATCTCAATATGCTTAGTCCTCGAATGACTTGTAGTGTTCTAAGTAAGTGAGATTGCACTTGTATTGTCACAGTAGATAGGAATTCCACTGATTTTGATATTGTAATCTTCTAGTTGATGTTTCAACCAAAATATCTGTGCACAACACGCTCCAGCAGTAATGTATTCAACTTCAACAATAGATATGGATACTGAAGTCTGTTTCTTACTCATCCATGAGATCAGACGACTACCTAAAAATTGACAAGTACCTGCAGTACTCTTGTTGGGTTATTGGTAACGTCAAGACGTTAAAAGCAGCGGAATTTAAAATTTTTTAAAACAACCCAAGCAAATCTTTATTCATCTAGTCATACGAAAAGGATATTGTAGCAAATCAAAACCAACCATAGGGGGTTTTAGCGATTTACCTCACCATAGGAACGGTGGTGGTTTTTCTCCGGTCTTCTTTTAGATCTGCAGGACTTTTGGTTCGGAGAAGCACCCCGTATTTTGTGCCTCTAGCGGTATCCACACCGACTGGATTGAAGCAACTCTTTGAATACACAGGCTCAGAACTAGGATCCAAAGGTTATCAAGCAAGGAAGAAAGAAGAGGAAAAACGCATGAACCCTGTGCAATTTCACAGGGTTCGGTCGAACCTCAAGAACAAGAAAGGACGGCGACTGATTTTCAGACTTGGAGGAAGGGGCTGCCACTATGTGTGTTAGGGCTTGAGTCTCTAACTCCTTATTTATAGATAAGGAGTCTTGACCTAGATGTATTCTAATCCAACTAGGAGACATAAAGCCCATTTACTTATGGCCTTTATTTGTTTCCTAATGGACCTAGATCATCTTTTAATTAATTAAACTACTTTAATTAATTCAGCCCATGTAATTAATTAATCCCTCTCTATTAATTAACCTTTTAATTAATTAGTTTTTCTTCTTCAAGAATTAACACTTTAATTCTTCAGTTTTGATTTAACTCTTTAAATCAAACTTTCCTTATATGATTTGTTGTAGTCCAATTGTATTGTGTGTGACCCTCTAGGTTCACCATCAATTGGTCCCGGGCCCACGACTTTCGTGATTTAATTTGCAAGCTTATTGATTGCTCCGATTAATTGAACACCTTCAATTAACCACTCAAGAATTAATCTCCTTATTAATTCATGAGTACCCACACCTCATGGTCGATGTCTAGCCACAAGCCCATGAGGCCCAACTTCAGGTGAATTGATCTCAGTGAACCTCACCTCTTATAAGTACCATGTACATACGGTCCTTCTATCGACTTAATTTCCCGATCGAGACCTAGGGTGTGTGAATTGATCGGCACCTCTAATTATCTCGATAACTATACTTTCTAATTCCGGATAATAATTCCAGTGTGACTGCTAAATTTGGAAACTCCTTTCCAAATCCGTCACCAACTATGGCCATAGGTTTCTCGGAATCTATTATCTAAGAACGTATAGGAAATTCTCTCAACACACTACGTTGAGTCGGTATATCCCATATTAGTGCTAACCATTCGCGTACACGATCCTACGTACCCAAAGTAGTCGCACAATGATCAGACTAAGTGATCGGCTCCTAAATCAATGTACATACTCACGTGCAGCGAATTCGCCCTAGCACCTCAAGTCAAAGGACTAAATCGTACACTATTATAAGTCTTGAGAAACATCCCATCGCCGATGTGCGTCATGAGCTTCCACAATGGGTTTCTCTGTTCGGGTCGTTCGATGCGTTCGATCCCCTATCGAACCACCTACTCATATGCACTGGCATCAAATGCCTTTCTCATGAAACGCTACAAATTCACTCCATGTGAATCATGCATAATCGTACAAGTCTTTGCGATTCCTTCGATACTCCATCTCGTTCGGAATCTATGACTTGGAACATGTTTTAAGATCACGACCTTAGAGACTGTTTCATGATTGCACTCATACTGAAGTGAATCGTCCCATAGTCTATTGTGATCCAAGGGTTTCATCCAATCGCTTAAGTGATTCGCGAGAGATGAAGTTGGCCATTGTTTGATTTACATACTATAAACAAACGAGCGTATTAATTCATTTATTCTAGAGAAAGTTTACGATAGTCCTAATACAAGCTAAATATATATTGGCTTGCAGGGCACTATCCTTTCAATCTCCCACTTGTCCTAAAGCCAATCACAAACGCTTCTAGGACCCATCTTCCAAAGATGCTCTTCGAACACTTTCCGTGATAAAGGCTTTGCTAGTGGATCCGCTAGATTGTCTTCCGAGTCGACGCATTCATTATGTGCGTTAACTCTACCAGTGATTTCTCTAATCAAATGGTACTTTTCTCTCATTGTGTTTAGATTTCTGGTGAGATCTCGAATCTTTTGCTTTAGCAATAGCTCCATTGTTATCACAAAAGATAACCATGAGCTTCGCAATGCTAGGCACTACATCCAACTCTTGGATGAAGCTTTCGATCCAAACACTTTCTTTTGTTGCATCCGATGCTGCGATATATTATGCTTCAGTGGTTGAGTCGGCAACGGTGCTTTACTTGGAATCTTTCCAATTTTCCGCTACCCCATTGAGGCAAAATATGTATCCAAAATTGGACATATATATATATATTCATCCACATCAGACTGAAAACTCGAATCAGTAAATCCTTCGAGGTTTAATTCTCCACTACCACCGTAGACCAAGAACAAATCCTTAGTCTTTCTCAAGAACTTAAAGGATATCTTTTACGGTGGTCCAGTGCTCTTCACCGTATTTTTGACTTGTAACTGCTCGTGATACTTAGAGCATGTTCTACGTCTGGTCTAGTACATAGTATAGCATACATTGTGCTACATTTTGTCGAAACATAAGGTATTTGAGACATTCTCATTTTATCCTCATCCAATGTAGGGCACATGGATTTGGAAAGAGAGATAATGTGTCTCATTGGAAGCAATCCTCTCTTGGATTCTTCCATACTGAATCTTTTCAGTATTGTTTCTATGTACTTAGATTGAGAGAGTCCCAACATCTTCTTCGATCTATCTCTATAGATACGTATCCCAATACGTAAGATGCCTCTCCTAAATCTTTCATGGAGAATTGCATGGATAACCATGCTTTCGTCTGCGCTAACATTCCGATATCATCCCAGATAAGTAGAATGTCATCGACATATAAAATATGAACTCCATAGAGATTCCACTAATCCTCCTGTACACTCAAGGTTCATATTCGTTTTTGATGAAGTCAAATGCCTTGACTGTCTCATCAAAACAAATGTGAATCTGAATGGATTCAGACATTAATACTGGAGAAAATGTTTCATCAAAGTCTGTTCCAGAACTTTGTGAATAGCCTTTTTACCACTAGTCGAGTTTTAGAGGTCAACACCTCTCCATTCATTCCTAGCTTGAAGATCCACTTACAACCTACAGGGATAATTCCCTCGGGTGGATCGACCAAGGTCCATACCTTGTTGGAATGTACGGAATCCATTTTGGATTACATGGCCTCTTGCCATGCATGCACGTCTACATCCAATGTAGCTTCTTCATATATGGTAAAACCATATCTTTCAAGTTCCTTACGAACTTGATCAGATCTACGAAGTACTGGTGTACTAGACGGTTCAGCAGTTTCTGGATTTGCTCCCACTGTTTGTGGGGATAGATTCCACTTCTTGGACCTTATCAAGTTCTAGAAGAGTCCCGTTTCTATTCGTGAGGAAGTGATCCTCTAAGAAATGGACATTCCGTGAAACAAATACCGTTTGTTTTAGGATTGTAGAATAGGTATCCAATGGATTTCTTTGGATACCCCACAAACTTATACAAATTGGATCTACTAGCCAATTTATCTCCTTTGTTGTTCCTAACAAATACAGGAGATCCCCATACTCATAAGCAAGAGTACAGAGGTGATTTACCATACGTTTCTTGGTAAGGCTTTGCAGGCACGGACTTTGAAGGTACTATGTTCAGTATCTTCGATGCAGTCATGAGAGTCAACTCCTTGAATGCATAAGGAAGCTTAACAAAATTCATCATGGATCGAACCATGTCCAACAAGGTTCAATTCCTTCTCTCAGATACTTCAAGTAGTTGAGGCGTCTTAGGAGGAGTTAGTTGTATGAGAATCCCATTCTCAGTAAGATAATCGAGGAATTCCTAGCTTAAGTGTTTGCCACCTCGATCAAATCGAATGGACTTAAACTATGCCTTTGTTGATTCTCTACTTCGTTTCAAAATTCTTTGAACTTTTCAAGAGTTTCGGAGTTGTACTTCAAAAGATACATATATCACTAACGACTAAAGTCATCAGTAAAAGTCACGACGTTTGAGTAATCTCCTCTCACACTAACGTTTAGTGGTCCACATTCATTTTCACGGATCAAATCCAAAGTTATTTTGGTACTCACCGGTTGCCCAGCAAACGGTAGCTTTGTCATCTTTTCCCTCAGACAGGATTCGCAAGTTGATAGTTCATCTAAGCTCTATTTTTCAAGAAGCGTCGATGACACCAGCTTTTGAATTCTTCGTACTGAATTAGCTCATTAATTCAATAAATTTGCTTCCTTTCAATTAACTCTTTAATTGAAACATTGCTTTCAATTAACTCTTTAATTGAAACGTTGTTTAATTAATTAGACCTTCTAATCAATTAAACTTATCAGTGCCTTTCTTAAATGCAGTGGGATAATTCAACTCTACTTGCGTTCTTTCAACTACCTTTATGGTCGCTTTTAGAAGAGAACAACTTCTTCTTCCTTTTTACCCTTCTTTGACTTTGCAGTCCTTGAAGTGTGAACGATCATGACAGGTTCATCCTATTTGCCTTTTACCAATACTTTGGTTAATTCATGAAATGTGATCAACTTATCAAATAAGATCAGAGTTTTTCACGAATCGTTTGAATGAGCGGGAGGAGAATTTAGGTGGAGGTCAATGCTAAGGTCACTTGCAGGCCTACGTTTAATCGATCCAGTTTTCAACCAGATTGATAAAACAAGGACAGTGATCCTTGACATCAGCTCCTTCACTTATTCTCGAGTTTTTTAAAAACAACTCCTTAGTGGTCTCGAATCAAACGATTCGAAACTGTTCCTCAAAACAAGCTTTTGAGGTGGAGGTTTGTTTTAGAAGCTTCATACATACTCCTATGTTGCTTCTTTAGCTCGTTCAATCTTGATGCTTATATGTAGGAAACGATCATTAAGATTCCCATACCGTATAGGTGATTCGTTCCACTTTTGAGACTCGTCCTTATGTGAGGAAACGATCATTAATGTTCCCATACTCTACAGGTGATTCGTTCCCCTTTTAGACTCATCTCGGAAGTGCATCAGGCATAGGCTAGTTATTAAGAACATGATTCCGACTTTCGGAATTGAGGACAATCCTCAAGTTTCTACGCCAATCGATATTTTGATCCAGTTATTTCATAAGTCGAGGATAAATAGTAAAATGGATAATTATAGATATCTCAATATCTATTATAAAGAGAAGACAAATATATAGAGGACTAGTTAATGAGTAATACTTATAATCTACGAAGGTTGGACTTTCTATCGTAAAAGTTCTCCCACTTTTTTATCGAAATAATTACCCCTTCAATTGTTCGGGAAATCCTATTTCCTAGTAGGTCTTGACGTCCCAGCGGACATTACTTGCACCCACGACTCGTGGCCATACAACTAATTCCCCAGGTAGGCATACTTATTGCCAATTGTGTCCCTACACAACCTTCAAGCTATTTTGCCTTAATTTTCGCACTCATCTAGCACTGCTAAATCATGAGTGGTACTACTCGCTAAGTCTAACCCATCAATCTCGATGAGCAACGGGCCCGGTCATGAAATCCCCGTAACTGGTTATCGGTCGATTATACATGTCCCGGCCAGTCCCCACCCTTGTCGAGTTTATTTAAAAAAACAAGAATCAAGAGAACTCATGTATTGTCCCTTTCTTCGCCTCGGGTGCCAGACTCTGGATTACCTTAATCGATAAGTAGACAACGTACGCCTATTCCCTATTGATGGAAGGCTTGGATTTATATAAATACTTCATTTTATTTTAATCCAATATGACGTAATATTTAATTCAAGAGGGGATTTGCTGGTTTGAAAGTTTAAGTCAAACTTCTCTCGAGATCTCACCGCTTCAATTATGAATTATCTTATTTACGTTCTAATATTCTAGCGCGCATCACCATATAAGCCAAATAATAGAACCAATAAATAAATAAAACATAAATAAATAAACCTAGCATGCATTTCTAACACAATATGTTTTCGATCGGGAGCCACCTATATTTGGGCCATCATTGAGCCAATAATGTTGGCCCAATTGGTCTATCTAATGGGTTCTTAATGGGCCTAGGCTATTACATTAATAACCAAGCATACTTGGCCTTTATTCTCCATTGGGCTTCTTTCTTACATGTAATGGGCCTCCATCCTAAACTATTTAATGTAAAGCCCTAATCTATTACATTGGCACAAAAAGGCCCAAATAAAGGCTCGCAGGCCCAACAAAAAATCCAAAGCAAAATAAACCAATCACATCTAAGGTCAAGGCTCGGCTCGATCGAAAAACACGTAAACAATTCACGTTGAGCAAAGAAACAAGCAAACACATTTACTAGTTTCCTATCTTACTTCAATTATTTTAAACGCCTTTAAAATATTTATCTAGATTCTTACTTTAGTCTCTACTAATTATAGGCAATCTATATTCGGATAAACAAAACCATTTTATGCATAAAAACAGAATAAAAATTTTCAACTTTTGAAAATTGCAATTCGGCCCTCCAACTTTTGGAAATTGCGATTTGACCCCTGAAGTTTTGGAAATTACAAATTAACCCCAAACTTAAAACTGGGCAGAGGAGCGAAAATAAAAATTTTATTTCCAGAAAATTTTCGAATTTGCAATTCGGCCCCTGCAGTTTTTGGTATTTTCAAAACAGCCCCAAAACTTTCGGTAATTGCAAAACAGCCCCAAATTTGAAAATTTCCAGAAAGTTACAATTGAGTCCAGAAAACTTACAGTTCGTAAAATATCAATTTCAGTCCAGATTTCGAAAAATCGCTAATCGCAAATCAGCCCGTTAATTTTCGTAAAATACAAAATTGGACCAAAACGTTTTTATGCAATTTTACCCAAAATCAGATCTACCCATAACAAGTAAGAATCAATAACACGAATATAACATGCAATACAACTAAAGCAATCAAATTATATTCAGACCTTTTCGTATGAGAGTAATGAACCTGGCTCTGATACACTGTTTGGGTTATTGGTAACGTCAAGACGTTAAAAGCAGCGGAATTTAAAATTTTTTAAAACAACCCAAGCAGAATCTTTATTCATCTAGTCATACGAAAAGGATTTTGTAGCAAATCAAAACCAACCATAGGGGGTTTTAGCGATTTACCTCACCACAGGAACGTTGGTGGTTTTTCTCCAGTCTTCTTTCAGATCTGCAGGACTTTTGGTTTGGAGAAGCACCCCGTGTGTTGTGCCTCTAGCGGTATCCACACCAACTGGATTGAAGCAACTCCTTTGAATCCACAGGCTCAGAACTAGGATCCAAAGGTTATCAAGCAAGGAAGAAAGAAGAGAAAAAACGCATGAACCCGGTGCAATTTCACAGGGTTCGGCCGAACCTCAAGAACAAGAAGGGACGGCGGCTGATTTTCGGATTTGGAGAAGGGGGCGGCCACTATGTGTGTGTTAGGGCTTGAGTCTCTAACTCCTTATTTATAGATAAGGAGTCTTGACCTAGATGTATTCTAATCCAACTAGGAGACATAAAGCCCATTTACTTATGGCCTTTATTTGTTTCCTAATGGACCTAGATCATCTTTTAATTAACTAAACTAATTTAATTAATCCAACTAATTAATTAATCCCTCTCTATTAATTAACCCTTTAATTAATTAGTTTTTCTTCTTCAAGAATTAACACTTTAATTCTTCAGTTTTGATTTAACTCTTTAAATCAATTGGCCGCGGGCCCACGACTTTCGTGATTTAATTTGCGAGCTTATTAATTGCTCCGATTAATTGAACACCTTCAATTAACCACTCAAGAATTAATCTCCTTATTAATTCATGAGTACCCACACCTCATGGTCGATTTCTAGCCACAAGCCCATGAGGCCCAACTTCAGGTGAATTGATCTCAGTGAACCTCACCTCTTATAAGTACCATGTACATACGGTCCTTTTATCGACTTAATTTCCCGATCGAGACCTAGGGTGTGTGAATTGATCGGCACCTCTAATTATCTCGATAACTATACTTTCTAATTCCGGATAATAATTCCACTGTGACTGCTAAATTTGGAAACTCCTTTCCAAATCCGTCACCAGGGCCGGCCCTAGATTTCTCGGGGCCCTAGGCGAAGTTAAAAATTGAGGTCCTATATTGTAAAAAAAAATTATGTAAATTTTACTTTTCTTATTTTACTAGATGCAAAATTATTTATTATATCTTCATATTCTAGTTTCTCTAACATATCTTGTTCTATAGATAAAATAGCCAAATCACTTAATCTTTCTTGTCACATAGTTGATCGTAAATAGGTTTTTATCATTTTTAATTTTGAAAAACTTCTTTCAAAAGAAGCAACCGTTACAGGTATAGTAAATATTATTCTATAACAAATACACGTATTAGGATAAGAATCAAATACTTTTATATGATCAAGAACATCAATTGGCTTACATATATGGGTAGGCAAAACTTTTGATAAAACTCTTAGTTCATAATATAAATCAGAACCATCTATATCTGATATTAAGTTATGTTTTAAAGAATTTTCAGTATTGATATAACGTTTTTCAAAGTTTTATCATATAAAGACTTTAGAGTTGTAACATTCAATAAAAATCTAAAACTATTTACGTATCTTAAATTGTTCAAATCTAATTTTAATAGAAGAAATAGCTCGATCTAAAATATATAAAAAATACTCAACTCTAATTTTTTATCTCATTATAAGAGGTAGGGCATGCATGCCAATGTTTATTTGCATTAAAAAAAATGAAGTGGCTTAAGTTGGGAGTTGGGCGCAATCGGCATAGTTGGGCTAATATTTTATTTTTTATTTTGGGCAGGGCTGGGTGTATTAATATACTTACATGCATATATGGGTTGGGGGCCCCAATTGAATGGGGCCCTAGGCACTTGCCTAGTTGGACTAGCTACAAGGCCGGGCCTGTCCGTCACCAACTATGACCATAGGTTTCTCGGAATCTATTATCTAAGAACGTATAGGAAATTCTCTGAACACACTACGTTGAGTCAGTAGATCCCATATTAGTGCTAACCATTCGCGTACACGATCCTACGTACCCAAAGTAGTCGCACAATGATCAGGCTAAGTGATCGGCTCCAAAATCAAAGTACGTTACCTATCTCTTTAAGCCCAAAATATCTTGCTTTGATTCGAGTTTTGTGTGCTTTTGCTTGTTTTTGCGTTTTTGGTCCCTTGTTGGGATTTTGTGTGTTTTCTTTTGTTTTCGTCGTTTTTTGTCGTGTTTTTATTCTGTTTGTAGGTTTGAGAATTTTGCAAGGCTAAAGAGAGGTCCGAGAGGTTATGATTCAGTGCAATTCCATCAAATCAAGACTCGGTGGCCGTAGATGCAAGCCTTTGCGCAGAAAGAGCTTCAAAGAAAAGAGAACCCGAAGCAAATCGTACAAGAATATAGATAGCTGCTCACTAAAACATGCACAACTTTTTCATGAATGATCCAAATGAGCTGAATTTTGGATATGTCATAGATGAGTGAGTTAGATACGCTTCGGACTTTATGGATCCGCAATCGGAATTCGGAATCAAAAGATATGCTACTCGAAAGGAAGTGTGGCAGTGCACGAAACCTTACGGCCTGTTCCTCGCGGCCGCGAGGTTTAGTCTCGCGGCCGCGAGACCCCTGTTCCAGCAGATATTTTCTGCGGGAAAAATAGGGGGCTTTTTGTATCTTCCCCCTTTTCCCCCACTTGTATTTCATAACCCTTTAGGGGGCTTTTTGGTCTTGTTTCCTTAGGTTAAGAGGCTCAAAAGGACACAACTTGAGGGGGGAGCTCACAATCTTTACACTCTTGGCCTCCCTTTTCCTCTCAAGCCTCCCTCAACTCTCTCTTTAGTTTTTCTTGCTTTCTCTTGTAATTGAAGGCTCCACCAAGGGGGTGAGTTAATCACTACCCTTGGGGAGTGGTAATGTGGTGATCAAAGGGAGGAGAATCCATTTCTCGATTCTATTTCGATTAGGTGATATCTTTCCATTTCCTAGTTGTTTATGATTAGGAGATGAATATTGTTATTTTCTTTTTGGATGAATGATTGAGGATTTGAATTCTCCGGATTTATATATATTTATGTTATTGTTTGATTAAATGATGTCTTGATGATTAGTATGGTGCTTATATGTGTTCGTTAATCCGATTCCGTGCTTATCGTTCATCTTATGGTTTGACAACCTTTGAGATGAGAGTTATTGATTCTTGATTGCTAGACATAGTGATTTTGAGGATTTGATTATGAATTTGGATTGTGATTCGATTTTAGGATAGACATATACCTATGTCGTTTCATATTCGTTTAAGGTTTGAGTTTAATGCATCGATTAGATTTTAATCCATTTAGACATAAATTGGATTAGTTTAACTCGATAGGTTTGTATGCAACTCGGAAGATACATACGATCGTCCTTGAATCCTTGAGTAGCAACACGAGCATAATATATTAATTGTCGAGCCATTGTTATCGTTTGATTAGTTATGTTTTGATGTTGGGTTATATTTGATTTGTTGGGTTTATTGTTTTATCGCACTTTTAGCCAATGATTGTAGTAGATTATTGTTTAAGTATTTTGATTTGCCGTAATCATATAATCGGGTTTAATTCTACCCTGAATGCATCCTAGACATAGGACTTTGAAGGTTAGGCGAGTGACGATTTGTGGATTTCGACCTAGGATAGACATATACCTAGTGTGGTCCGTGTTTGTATAATGGGTTCGTTCGTGAATGCATCAAATAACTTAGATTCTCTTTATTCGGGGATTTGGGTTAGTCTTAGGTCCCGGGTGACAATGGTACGCCTTTGAGCCCTCTGAGAGCATCGAATGACAACGATGTTTGTGATTGATCCGGAGATGGAGAGTTTGGGTAGATTGGTAGAGTTAAGTGAAACCGACAGGGAGACTTAACTAAATTAGAACTCACAAACAACAACTAAACCTATGATTGTTTGCTTAGCTAACCTAACAACCGCATGATTTATCTGCTTTAATTGATTGCTTATGAATCCTCGTTACCACATAATTAACTCCCCAATTTACTTGCTTTCGTAGTTAGATTTACTTTACCGCTCGTAGTTAAATAAAATCACCCTTATCATATATTTGGGTTTGATCATTTTTGTATCAAGCGTTCTTAGATGAAATAAGTCGTCGATTTATTCGTTTATTCCCACCTTTTACCCATTCATTGGGATTCGATACTCGGTATGTACTTATCGTTTTATATTACTTGTAACGACCGTATACTTGCGTAGTTTGCGTATTAGTATTTGGAACGCAACAGTACTCACGTGCACCGAATTCGCCCTAGCACCTCAAGTCAAAGGACTAAATCATGCACTATTATAAGTCTTGAGAAACATCCCATCGCCGATGTGCGTCATGCGCTTATCTGTTCGGGTCGTTCGATGCGTTCGATCCCCTATCGAACCACCTACTCATATGCACTGGCATCAAATGCCTTGCTCATGAAACGCTACAAATTCACTCCATGTGAATCATGCATAATCGTACAAGTCTTTGCGATTCCTTCGATACCCCGTCTCTTTCGGAATCTATGACTTGAAACATGTTTTAAGATCACGACCTTAGAGACTGTTTCATGATTGCACTCATACTGAAGTGAATCGTCCCATAGTCGATTGTGATCCAAGGATTTCATCCAATCGCTTAAGTGATTCACGAGAGATGAAGTTGGCCATTGTTTGATTTACATACACTACAAAAAAATGGGGCTTCACCTACGACATGATTCCAACAAAAATAAATTTGTCGCTATTAGTGACGGATTAGTAACCAAATACCAACATAATTTCAATTAATTAATCTACCTTCAATAACAGCGACAAATTACCAACGGAATGTCGAAAAAAAATATTTTTGTAGGAATTCGGTTGTTAAGTTGTAGGGAAAAGCTATCCATAGCGACGAAATCATTCCAACGGAAAATTATCTGTCGCTATTTAGATTTTAGTAACTGAATAGCGACGGAACCATCAACATAAATTTGTTCCTCCAATAATAACGACAAATTACCAACAGAAAATTGAGAAAAAAATATTTTTCAAAGGAATTCGGTTGTTAAGTTGTAGGAAAAAGTTATCCATAGCGATGAAATTGTTCCAACGGAAAATTTTCGTTGCTATTTAGCTCTAGTAACAAATGTGTAACTGAACAGCAACAAAACCAACGATAGAAATATGTTTCACGAATAATAACAACAAATTACCAAAGAAATTTTGAAATAAAAAATATTCTATGTATGACATTTGTTATTGTTGGATGAAGATGAAGACTTAGAAGTGAAGGGATGTTTTGATGATTTCCAAAAGTCATCAGCTAAGTATTGAAAGCTTAGTTCAAACCTTATATTTATTTGACCAAGGAAGAAGGTACTTCAGTCGAGTCAAATATATGGTCCAGAAGACTACTGATCTGTTGCTGAAGAATGGAATCAGACTGGTGGATTTTCAGCAGACTCAAATCAGATGAGATCAGTTTGGGATCAGTCGAGTGTTCATCAAACGAGTGGATTCGATCAACAGAGTGAAAGTGATCAGAAGTTATTGCAACGGTAATAAATGAACCTGAAGTAATAAATGCTGTCTAGGAAGGGTATTAAAGACAAATGATTGAAGAGAAACCTCGGATCAGCAGAGTGCATATAATGCGAAGTGACAAAAAGTACAGCAGAACTGTACATTGTTCCGTCGCAGGTAGCCGTTTCTGAAACAAGGACCAGTACTCGAGGATTTGGACACCTGTCGATCTCTCAACGTTGCAGATTTTCAAACCTCAAGTATAAATAGTTCAGTTTAAGAGTTAGAGAAGGATATACAACACAACTGAGAGCAAATTTTTGAAGCAGAATTCTTCTAAGTCTCAAACTCAAGAACAAAACACTCATCAGCTTAGTCATCTGTTGACGAAAGCAGAAAAGAGAGATATCTGAGTGATTTTGTTAGAGAAGTGTTGTGAGAATTCTTATCCATCTGTGTGAGTGATAAAGCTTTGTAGTATAGGACTTCTAAGTGATTTCCTGTAACGAACTTGTGGCCAGTTCATTTGTTGTTTGGCGCAAGCAAAATATATTGTAATCTGTGTGATTATAGTATAACCCAAGATCTAAGTGACTTGGAAGAGTGGTCTAAATGATTTTTATTCATATAACCACTATAAAAATTCTGGTGTTTATACTTGCATTATTTTCTTGCATATTTTCAAAAAGCATACTAAACACTTAAGTTAATTGTTGAAAATATTTTAAAAGGAGTTTGCAAAAACTGAGGATAAAACATTTTCTAAGTTAAGAAAACTACTTGTAGAAAACACTTGACAAATCCGCTGTAAGTAAGTTATTTTAAAAACTCTGATTTTCTCAAAATCCGCTAAGTAAAATCAGAAGAGTGGTCAACTCTGCTGTTCAAAGCCTTGTGCGAGATCATCTTAGTCTACTTACGAATCTTGATCAGCTTAGTCTGCTACAGAAAAAGTTAGAGAATTTTAAAGATAAAATTTTAAGAGTTTAAGTTGGGACCAACAGTTATTAAGTTGTCGGGAAAGATGATCCATAGTAGTGAAATCATTTCGGTGAAAAAAATACGTCACTACTTCTCTTTCATAACACACAAAAGTTTAAGTGATTTTATATCTAAGCACTATGAAACAAGAACCGATAAATTAGATTTTCTTGAAGTAAGATATTTCTCCCCAATCCAAAGATAATAATTATGTCTAACTAATCAAATTTCTAGGAATGTAGAGTAAATGCAATTACACTTAATCAATTACATTGTAACTAAGATCATTAATAAATCAGCTCGGCATAGAGCTGGTAATATGGATCGATCTGCTGGATCCGATCCATATGGGATCCACTAAATTTTCAACATGATCAAATCTGCTGGATCCGATCCACTATGGATCCATAAATAAAAATTGTGGAAACATACTGGATCAACTTAAAGAAGAAAATATTTGTAAACTTCAATTGTCCAATATCCCCCACCCCTACCTGGCCACCACCCCATCCTCCGCCACCTCCCAACCATCCCTCCACACGGATCACCCTTATGTGTTGGATCCACATTCAAATTGGACCCAATCAAACTCACGTTAATTTTGACCATTTTTTCGTCGTTTTAACTTTTTTTTTTTTACCAATTTCACCGGTATATCCCATTTTTAACCGATATTATCGATTTCTTCATTTTTAATCAGTTTAACCCGTTTTTACTTCGATTTCATCGATTATTTCACCAATTTCACTAGTTTAACCATTTTTAACAATTTAACACGTTTTTCATCGAATTTTTAACCAATTTAACTCATTTTTTACCGACTTCACTCATTTTCTTCACTAATTTTATCAGGTATACTCGTTTTAATCAGTTTAACATATTTTTTCACCAATTTCATCGATTTTTTATGGATTTAACTTTTTTTTAATCGGATTCACCATTTTTTCAATAATTTCACCGATTTCATCAATTTTTTTAACTAATTTCATCGTTTTATAACACTTTTAACCGATTTTATAACATCCATGTTTTCACTTGTTCACCTATAAAACTCATTCTCAATCGATTTAACCAGATTTTTCATTGATTAAATTCATTTTTCAATGGATTAAACAAATTTTTCTCGATTCATAAATTTCATATATTTTCACTGATTTTACACTTGGCTAAAATTAGTGAAAAAACAAGTTATTCGATGAAAAAATGTGTAAATCTGTAAATTGGTGGAAAAAATGGTGAAGATGGTTTAAGTCATTGAAAACAGATGATTTTATTATATTGAAGGAAAAAAATTGGTGAATTCGATTTAAAATGGGTTAACATATCAGGAACATGTAAAACTGATGAAGTATTCGTAAAAACGAATTAAATCGGTAAAAAAAAGAAGACTTTAATTGTTTTGAAACATGTTGAATCAGCTAACTTAGTTAAAAACAAGTGAAGTCGGTGAAAAATGGGTGAATACGGTTAAATCGGTCAAACAAATCAAGTTGATAAAATTTGTGAAAAAAAAACAATTGACGAAAATGTCGAAAATCGATGAAAATGGGTGAAAACGATGAAAAAGGGTTGTATTGGTCAAAATATTTTAAATTGATAAAATTCATGAAAAATGGGTGAAATCGATAAAAAAATGGGTAATTGATGAAATTAGTTAAAAGCATGTGAGATTGGAGAAAAAATGAGTTAAATCAGACCATATAGTTTTAAATCGGTGAAATTGATGATAAAATAGGTTGAATCGGTCAAAATATGTTTAGATCGACGAGTCAAATTGGCAAAACAATGATATAAATTGATAAAATTAGTGAGAAAAATTAGTGATAATTAAAAAAATATTGGTTAACTCGACGAAATTAGTGATAACGATGATTAAACGAGTTAAATCGGTCAAAAATAATTTAAATCGATAAAACTAGTAAAAAGATGATGAAAACGATGGAAAAACTAGTTAAATTGGTCAAAATGATTTAAATTGATGAAATTAAGGGGAAAACTAGTTATATTGACAAAAAAATTAAATCAATTAATTGGTGAGAAAATGGGTGAAATCAATGAAAAAATGGGTTCAATCATGAAATTAAAAAAAAATTATGATATCGGTGAATAATCGGATACCTCAGTCAGAAATGGTCTAAATCGATGAAAATGGTGAAAAATGAGTCAAACCGGTAAAAAATAGCTTAAATTTATTAAATTAGGGAAAAATATGTGAGATTGGTCAAAAAGGGGGTTAAACTGGTGAAAACGGTGAGTAAACATGTTAGATAGGTAAAAAAATGTTTAAATCAACGAAATTAGTGAAAAAAATTGATGAAAACAGTGGGAAAGTTCAAAATGATTCAAATCGATCAAACTAATGAAAAATGTGTTAAATCATTGAAAAAATTGATGAAATAAACATTTATATGAATCATATATATAATTGTTTAATGAAAATACAACAAAGATGTCCAGCTCAACTGGTTTGATCCTTTAATATATATATATATTTGAGGTCAAGGGTTCAAATCCTACATCCAGCAAGTTAATTAAAAATACATTGCCTAGTCGCCCAGGCGAACCAGGCGTGGCATTGGCGCCTAGGCCAAGCCCAGGCGATACCGAGGCGCCCGAGGCAGCTCCATGAAGTGGCCCGGGCGCCTGGGCCAGAACCAGAACCAAGCATGGCCTAGGCGCGTCAGCCAAGCCCAGGCGAGACCTAGGCGCCCGAGTCAGGCTCAGGCACGCCCAGGAACGACTCAGTCAACGCTAAGTTGAGTTTCAATTTTTTGCTCCGACCCGATTGCTAGTAATGGAATCAGCAACAAAAACCAAGCATGGCCTAGGCGCCTCAACCAAGCCCAGGCGAGACCTGGGCGCCCGGGTCAGAGGCTTAGGCGCGCCCAGGAACGACTGAGTCAATGCTAAGTCGAGGTTCAATTTTTAGCTCCGACCCGATTGCTAGTAACGGAATCAGCAACAAAAAAGTTGTCACTAGGTTCCAACTGATTTCCTACAAATTAGTGACAAATATAAGCTAACGGAAATATTTTGATGCTAAATCCGTCGGAATGATTCCAACCGATTGGCGACAAAATACCGACAGATTTTAACCAACGGAATATTTTTGATGCTATATTCCGTCACAATGTTTCCAACAGATTGGCGACAGAATACCAACAAATTTCTGCCGTTGGAAATCAGTTAGTAATTTTCCTACGCATTTCCAACTGCAAAAATTGTCGCAAAAAATATTCGGGCCCGATCGTTCATCCGACGCTTTTTCCAACAAAAATACCAACAAAAATGAACCGTCGCAACATTTACCAACGGAAAAAAAAAAACCGTTGCTGCATTTACCTACGGGGCCTTCACCTACGAATTAACTAACGGAAAAAAGTGTCGCTACGCATAAATACCAACAGAAATCAAGGCTTCACCAACGGAATCTGCCGTAGGTGAAGCCCAGTTTTCTTGCAGTGATACTATAAACAAACGAGTGTATTAATTCATTTATACTAGAGAAAGTTTACGATAGTCCTAATACAAGCTAAATATATATTGGCTTGCAGGGCACTATCCTTTCAACTCTTCCTATCAATTTTGCAGCCAGCAAGTTCATAATCTGAATATCTAATAAGTTCAAATCCTGATTCCCTTGGATACCATAATCCCAATTCTTGAGTGCCTTTGAGATACCTTAATATCCTTTTGGCAGCTAAGAGATGAGATTCCTTAGGATTTTATTGAAATCTCGCACAAACCCCAACAGAGTACATAATATCAGGTCTGCTAACAGTGAGTTACAGCAGAGACCCAATTATGCCTCTATATTTGATGATGTCCACTGATTTTCCATCTTCATCCTTGTCAAGGAAAAGTCCAGTAGACATTGGAATAGCAACAAATGAGCTAGTTTTCATATCAAATTTCTTGAACAGATCTTTTGTGTAATTTGCTTGATTGATAAATATGCCATCAGACAACTGTTTTACTTGTAATCCAAGAAAGTAATTGAGTTCTCCCATCATGTTCATTTCAAACTTATTCTGCATCAGCTTAGAGAACTTTTCACACATCTGTTTGTTAGTTGAACCAAAAATAATATCGTCCACATATATCTGAACTAACAGGGTATGATTATCCCATTCAATAGTGAACAAGGTCTTATCTACTTTACCTTTGCGAAATCCTTTAATTTAAAGAAAATCAAATAAGGTATCATACCATTCTCTTGGTGCTTGCTTTAGTCCATATATAGCTTTCCTCAGATGATATACTTTGTCTCCTTCTTAATAGACTTCAAATCCTGGAGGTTGTTCAACATATACTTTTTCTTGTAGTTCTCCATTGAGAAAAGCAGACTTCACATCCATCTGATAGACAGTGAAGTTCTTATGAGCAGCATATGCAAGGAATAGTCTGATTGCTTCAAGCCTAGACACTGGTGTAAATGTCTTATCAAAATCAATGCCTTCTTCTTGGCAGTAACCTTTGGCCACTAGTCTTGCTTTATTTCTGGTACCATGTTCATTCATTTTGTTCATGAATACCCACTTAGTGCCAATGACTCTTTGATGAGTAGGTCTAGGTACCAAGTACCAAACCTCATTTCTTTCAAATTGATTCAACTCTTCTTGCATTGCTTCTATCCAGTGGGAATCCATAAGAGCTTCTATCCACGTAGCACTTATCTGATGAGAAGATAACATAAAATCATTTGTCACAAAATTGACTTATGCTCAGCAGATTGTACTTCAGACCTTTAACATATGAGACGTCAGATATCTCAATGTTTCCTCTAATAAGCTTTCCACAACCCACAATCTTGCCTTCTTTGCTGTCTCCAAATGTAACTTTTGCACCGTCTACGGCAACAACATCAGTCAGCTCATGTATGTCACCACACGTGTCTTGAACATCCACTATCCAAGTACCATTTCTTCTCTACTTTACTCCTACTCCTAATCCTAACCTCATTGTCAGAATCATCTGATTCTTTGGCCATGAGACAGAGCAATGCAGGTTTCTCTTCTTCAGTAGAGTCATTTTCTGATGTCTCCGAATCTGAGTTAGACGAGTAGATCGCTGCTATCTTTTCAGCTTCAGCCAACAATACCTTGCTCTTGTTGTGTGTCCTCTCTTTTCTTTTTTTCTTTTCCTGTACTGTATATTTCTCGGCTTTAGGATATGGGCAGTCCTTGATGAAGTGTCGTAATTTCCTATAATTATAGCACATTAGTCTGGATTTAAAATTATCCTTACTGTTATTAGAATGAGAAGTAGGGTTAGAAGTAGAAGCATTGTTATATTAGTTCTTCATTTTTCTCTTGTAGAACATCTTGAACCTATTTAGCAGTAGAGCTACATCTCCAGCAGTGTACTCTTTTTTGTTGAGTAAAATGGTCTCATCAGATGAGTCCATCTCCTTTGTTCACACTGCTTATTTTCTTGGTCTTTCTGCAGCAACTAAGGCAACAGTGGGATTAGAGGTTGATGTTTCTTCTATTCCCATTCTCGGCAGTTTATACTCGTATGCCTTGAATACTGAAAACAGCTCTGTCAGAGAGATTTTCCCCAAATCTCTTGATTCTTCCCAAATCTCTTGATTCTTCCATTGCTGTAATCTTCATGTTGAACTTGGGAGGCAGCGCCTTGGGAACCTTTACATTGATCTCTTTGTCCGTGAAAGTCTTTCCCAACTTTAACACTTCGTTCAACGTCCTTGTAAACCTTGTATCCATCTGATCAATAGTTTCGCCGGACTTCATTTTGAAGTTTTCTAACTTCTCAAGAGCTATGCTCAAATTATGCTCCTTGATAGCATCATTCCCTTCACTCATGTCACGAACATTGTCACACATCTCTTTTGTTGTTCTACAGTGTTTGACTTTGTCAAACCTGTCATTATCAAGGGCTCTGGTCATGATGAATCTACCTACTTTATCAAGATTGTTCAGCTTAATTTCTTTAGCTGTCATCTCTACAAGTTCTTTGTCAACTGTCACTTCTTGATCGTTGACTTTGATGGTTTTTGTGATTTTGATGGGACCTCTGGTTATGCACGTGTACATATTATCATTGTAAGCAGCAAGAAAAATTTCCATGCGAATTTTCCAGTCCTCAAAACTGATACCGCCAATGTGGGGAACATGGCTGATGCAATCCATTTTCAAAAAGTTTTAATTTTTCAATTTTTTATGCTCTTTTTGAAAAAGTTCAAAACACACCTTGGATCAAGCTCGTTGATCAGGCAAATGATTCAAATCAGACGAGTGGTCAATTTTGCAGCCAGCAAGGTTAGAATCTGAATATCCAATAAGTTCAAATCCTGATTCCCTTGGATACCATAATCCCAATTCTTGAGTGCCTTTGAGATACCTTAATATCCAAAAATACGCTTTTATAAATAAAAGACTAGGGACGTTTCGTTTTCCCGCCTAGTCTGACATAATTTATAAAATTTGAAATCCGTAATTTATGCGCACACGATCAAAACTGACAGATATTGATCTAACGGTTGGCGAATAACACGGAAACCGAAAAATCCCCAACTCTATAAATCCAGATCTGATGAGATTACTGATCTTTTATGCACACTTCAAATTTTCTAAGTATTCAGAGCATTCTACTCTTCAAATATTTTCTGCGAATTCTCTCTGTTTTTCACTTAATTTTTCCAGAAGATCATGGGTTCTAAGGCTGCTAACGCTGAGGGAAGATTCCTCAACTATGAAACTTATTATGCCATTGGAACAAAACTGATGAAAGAAAAAATGGAGAAGTTCAAGGCATCTTCTCTATTGAACTTCATGGAAGCTCACGAAAAAATGGTTTTCAGCCCAGAAGTGGATGAGTTCTACAATACTGCTGACACCAATCTCGAAAAGATGGAAATCAAGGCAAAGGTTGGGGGAAAGGACATATGTCTCACTCCTGCCCTTCTGAGTGAAAAGTACGAGCTAACCAACGAGGGTTCTACGGACTTATCTGCGTTGGCTGCTCCTAAGGAGAGAGATTTCTGGAGTTTTGCTGCGAAGAAGAATGAAATTCTTTCTGGAGCCGTAAAAAAGACCCAGCTAATTGACTAGTTTCAGAGAATGGCTGACCTCTTTGCAAAGGTCATTGAAAATTGCACTTTTGCGTTGAATGGATTACCCAAGAGAAGGCTACACTCTATGATAGCAGTTTACTATGGTTTGAAAGTAAACTGGGTTGCTTATGTGTTCTACATAATTGCTGATCACAAGGAAAATGGCTACTTCAACCACAAGATCTTTTTAAGCCATCTGTTGATGAGCTTAGGCTGCGTAATGACTCACGGCAAAGTCATTCATTAGACTAAGGAATTGAAGATTTATGAAGCTGTTAAGGCTGTCAAGATCAAGGAGACTGTTGTCACGCCAGAAAATAGGCAACCAAAATGCAAGGCTACAGAGCCAAAAGAGCCTGCTCCCAAAACCAAGAAGAGCAAGGCTACAGTTTCGAAGTCCACTGATCAAACAGTTCACCCTGCTGTTAAAGCCAGATCAGAGGAGAAGGAGGTTGCTGATGCAATCATAAATGAAACTGTCAAGGAGATTGAGAGCATGCCCTTGGACATCTCTCCTGAACAAACTCCTTCAGCTGAGCTGCCAGCTGAAAATGTTGCAAAAAGAACTAGAAGTGCTATGAAAGATATTGCTGCAACTAAAATCGTTCACACTATGTCTACTGCGAGGAAGAGGATTACTATGATTGAATCACCAACTAAATTATCTGACATTGTCAGAGAAGATCCTCCATCACCAGAGAGACCTGCTGAGTCTGTTCAGGATTCTGAAACTGCAAATCAGACAACTGCTGATGTATCTGTTCATCAAACAGATCAGTCTGCTGCTCCAACAGCTGAAGTACCAGTTGTTGAATCTAGAGCTGCTAGGAAGAAGAGAACTGACAAAGGCAAAATATCAGCATACCATAAAAAGAAAAGGGAAGAAGCTGAGCAAAGGAAAAGAGATGATGCTGAACTTAAGAGAGTCCTTGAAGCAAGCAAAGCTGAAGCCCAAATCAAACAGATGACAGAGGCTGAACTTGCTGCCAAAGAAGAACAAGATTTAGCTTAGGCTTTGGAAGAAAGCAAGAAAGATGCTCACGGACCTAGGAGGTCTGGTGGTATAGTGATTGGAAAATCAATGGAAGAGAAGTTTGTTTTACCACAAGCCCAGCCAGTCAAGAAAAGAAAGAAATAAGTGAAGAGGGCACTAGAGATTGTTAAAAGTAACCCTGCCACCTTTACTAAATTTGAGGCTGAGTTGGAAATGTACAATCAACTTCTGCAAGCCAAGACTACCTTCCTAGCTGAGAAGATCAGATATAATCGCTGGAGGGAGTACATGCTAAGCAAATCAGAGGCGGAGATCCAAGCATGGAAAGAGTTTGCTGATGAGGGAAGATGGGTTCTGAACTGGTTGCAAACAAACTCAATTACTCAAGCTTTGGACTCTGATTTCTTCCACGACAGAGTACATGAGTATGCAAAGCTCATTGTACAACAAGAAGCCACGGCTCTAAAAGACACAATACCAAATAAGCCAAGTGCAGATGATGACTTATTTGAGAGAGCTGTGAAGGTTGCAATTTATGTCACTTTGGACAGATGGGTTGAAAGATCCAGATACAGCAAGGGAACATCAAGTGATCTGCCTAGCCTTCCAAGTCTGCAACAAATTGCCTTTGTTTCTAACATCAGTAATTACCAGGAGCAAATCAGAATACCTCAGACGACATCAACATTCATACCTGTTGATTTTATTTATCAGAGAACACTTGTGTCTGCTGATGGTACTGATATTATTCATATTACAGATGAGCCTATTGATAAGGAATCAACAAAAGAGAAATCAACAGTGGAGCTCAACACCCAGACTAACCAAATACCACTGACTGATGCACCTGCAGAAAAGGAGCCTTTAGCAATCACATGGAAAGCTGAAGAATCTCCTGTACAACAAGAACGTGCTGCACCTACCATCCCTGCTGAAACTGTTCAGACCTCAATCATGGATTCTATGAAGGCCTTGATTGAGAGTGCCTTGAAGGAGATGGAGGAGAAGAACAAGAGTTGCTGAAGCAGTTTGAAGAAGCAACTACCAAAATTGCTCAAAGTGCAGTGGAAAGCATTCCATAACCAGCTGACCACTCATTGCCCTTAAAGGAAGGCATTCTTGCCCTGAATCAACAAGTTGAAGATGTGAAGGCTGATTTGGCCACTCTTCAAAGGCATGAGATGGACTGGACAAATGTGGAGAAAGGTTTTCTGGAAATGAATGAAGCAGAAGCTATGAAGACTACCAGTCTGCTTCAGGATTTCTCTGAACAAGCAGCTAAGATCACCTCACAAGTTTCCACTCTACAGCTAAACGTAGACTATCTGAATGATCAAGCTAATGTTTTGAAGAGCAACCAACACCAACAGAATCTTCAACTTCACTCTATGGATCAGAACATCAGGAAGCTTTGCACTGCTGTCAACATCACTCTTGTTCAAATGGAGCAACTCAACCCTGCTGATGATGACAAAAAGGGGGAAGAGGGATCTGCGAACAAGAAGAATGTTGTCCCTACAACTGTTGAAGTTACTGAACAAGGGTCTGCTGAAAAGCCTACTGATGAACACACAAGTAGACCAGCTCATGTAACTGAAAACAAAGACGCTGCTGATGAAGAAGGAGCTGGAACAAATGAAGAGCCTAAGGATGTGGCAAAGTCTGACAAAGAACTAGTTACGTCCAAAGACTCTGCTGAAGAACAGCTGGATCCATTCAGAAAGGCCAAGAGAATAGAAGAGATCAAAAAGAATATTGAAGCTGCTTCAAAGAGTTTGGTAGAAATATTCTTAAGTGGTGATGAAGAGGATGAAGAAGAAGAAGAGGAAGAAGAAGCAGAAGAAGAGCAAGAAGACTAGACTAGACTATCCTTCTAGACTAGATTACTTATTTCATCTTCAATGTATCAATTTACTTCAGTTCATCTTTGTAAACTTGCACTGTAATGTAATTCAATATCATATCAATAAAATACAAGTTTCCAACTTAATTTCTATCTCAGAAATTTTGTGTGAAGACTTAACTTTAGTTAGTTACAGATACTTAGCTGCAGTTTTGTCATCATAAAAAAGGGGGAAATTGTTGGATGAAGATGAAGAAGTGAAGGGAGGTTTTGATGATTTCCAAAAGTCATCAGCTAAGTAATGGAAACTTGGTAACCTCTACGAAATTCAATCTGAGAAGACAACTAAAATCAGAAGGGTTGAATTTTGGTCCAGAAGACTACTGTTCTGATGTTGAGTACGGAATCAGACTTGTGAATTTCAGCAGAGTCAAATCAGATGAGTTCAATTTGAATCAGCAGAGTGTTCATCAGAAGGATAGATTCGATCAGCAGAGTGGAAGTGATCAGAAAATCATTTCAACGGTAATAAATGCACTCGGTGTAATAAATGTTGTAAGAGAAGGGTATTAAAGACAAATGATTGAAGAGAAACCTCGGATCAGCAAGGTGCATTTAATGTTACGTGACAGAAAGTACAGCACAACTGTACAGTGAACAGTTGCAGAAGCCGTTCTGAAACAAGGACCAGTACTCGAGGAAAATCTGAAGATCTGTCATTTCTCAACGGGCAGAAATTTAAATCCTCAAGTATAATTAGTTCTGAATTCAAGAGTTAGAGACCAAGACACAACTGAGAGCAATTCACGATCAAACTTTTAAAGTCTCAAATACTCTAAGGCAGAACACTAAAACAGCGAAGTCATCTGTTGACAAGCTGAAGTCGAGAAAAACAAGTTATATCTAAATCTTAGTGATTTTCTGTTAAAAGAGAGCGTTCTGAGAAGTGTAGATCCGTCTAAGTGAGTGATCTAGCTTCAGAAAGTAGGATTTCTTTGTGACTTCTTACCACGAACTTGTGGCTTTTCATTTGTTGTAGAGCGCAAGCAGAGTATACTGTGAACTTTGTGATTATAGTATAACCCAAGATCTAAGTGACTTGGAAGACTGGACTAAAAGACATTCTTGTCTATATAACCACTATAAAAATTCTGTGTGTTTGTTTACTGCATTGTTAATTGCATATTTTCAAAAGACTTCAAACTTACGAACTAACCAAAAGATTTTCAAAGGAGTTTAAATAAACTGGGGACAAAATCTTTTGAGTAAGAAAACTACTTGTTGAAAAACACTTGATATATCCGCTGCAAACAAGTATTTCAAACTCTGATCATATTTGAATCAGATAAGTTAAATCAGACGAGTGGTCAACTCTACTGATTAAGCTAAGTGCGCAATCAGTGAAGTAGTCTCACGAGTTCTTGATCAGCTTACTCTGCTGATAAGAAAAGTTAGAGAAATTTTTGAAAAGTTTTCAGACTATTCACCCCCCCTCTAGACCTCATTTGACCACTTGGGACCAACAAATGATAAAGCCACAAGCTCATAATAAGGGATCACCAAGAAAACCTATCCTCTAAAGTAATATCATTCACTAAGATGGATATCTATTTCTCACAACTCTCAGAGTTTACATAAATCACTAATATTTATATGTTTAGCGTGTCTCTTCAACTCGGCTTTGTCAACAGATGACTCGGCTGATAGTGTTCTATTCTTGAGTTTTTGAGACTTAGAAAATTTGCTCGATTGAATTTGTCTCTAACTCTTGAATGTAGAACTATTTATTCTCGCGGTTTGAAGCCTTCCCGTTGAAGTGAGACAAATTTCAAATCTTCCCCGAGCTTTGGTCCTTGTCTCTGAACGGCTCTCTCCAACTGTTCACTGTACATTATGTTGTACGGATCTGTCATTTTGCATTAAACGCACCTTGCTCATACGAGGTTTTCCTTTAAGCATTTGTCATTAATACCCTTCTCTTACAACATTTATTACGCCAAGTGCATTTATTACTGTTGGAATGACTTTCTGATCTCTTCCACTCTGCTGATCGAATCTACCATGCTGATGAACACTCTGTTGATTAAAATCGAACTCATCTGATTTGACTCTGCTAAAATCCACCAGTCTGATTCCGAACTCAGCATCAGATCAGTAGTCTTCTGGACCGAAATTCAATCTTCTGATTTTATTTGTCTTCTCGATTGAACTTTTTCAGAGGTATGCTAAGCTTTCATTACTTAGCTGATGACTTTTGAAAATCATCAAAACCTCCCTTCACTTCTTCATCTTCATCCAACAATTTCCTCTTTTTTGATTATGACAAAACTTCAACTAAGTATCTATCCTAACTTCAGTTAAGTTTTCACACAAAATTTCTGAGATAGAAATTAAGTTGGATAACTTGTAATCTCTCATTTATATTGAACTTGTTACATTTTACAATCAGATTACAAAGTATGAAGTATTATGAAATTAAGATATAACAAGCAAGAACTAAAATGTAAGCTTAGAGAAGAAAGTGAAGTAGGGAGAGAATTTTATTCATTCTTATTCGTATCTCAAGAATACATTACAATGGCCTCTATTTATAGGTCTAGATAAGAACTTCAAGAGTCAATATTTAATAGTTACATCATAAGTTACAAGCCTCTTCATATGGTGTCTTCAAAATGATCTTTAGGATAGGAGTTGCAAGACCATTCAAATATCTAAAGAACTCCAATGGACATCCATCATAAATTAACCACATTTTATAACACTCCCCCTTGGATGTACATTGCTTATGGAATATGCCTCGTTAAAAACTTTGTTAGAAAATTCCGGTGGGAAAAACCTAGTCAAGGAAAAAAAGAGTACATATCCATATGGAGCTAATAAGCGTTTAACACGGCCTCGTTAAAACCTTGCCACGAAAAACCCATTGGGATAAAAACTTGGACGAAGGAAAAAGAGTATAGTGTGCATATTATTATTAATGACACGCTCCCCCTGATGCCAACACAATGTCCACAAGTTGACGCATTCCAATGTTGGACCATCTGCCCGAAGGCAATATCATGATATAACAAAAATACATATTTAGCGTATGCCTTCGTGTTGGTATAAAGCTTATCTTGCTAGTAAATTAAACAGAAATGCTAAATCATGCTTATAGAATTAGCAAGATTCATTAAGTCTTTAATTTTACTTAGATAAAGGTATTTCAGGTCCCGAAACTTTTCATTATTCGATCCTTTTGAGGACGAAAATAATATTTCATTACATCCAAAGATCGAAACGACCGTGAAATTGCCCTCAATGATTGAGCTTTTTATATATATAAAATCTTTTCATAATCGACTTTATATGTATCGATTTATGGACAAAGATTTCATCTGTTAAATGCTCGATCTGCCGGTCGAGATAAAATTTTATTTTTTCAAAATCTTTCGTCTCAAATTCTTTCTTTAAAACTCTTCGGAAGTTTCGATATTATTTAGATCATCAATATATATAACAATTATAACAAATTTCGATCCAAATCTTTTTATAAAAATACATGGGTGAATTTGTTCTTTTTTATAACTTTCTTTTAACAATAATTCAGTTGTACTACATATGTCCAAATTGTTTTAATCCATACAAAGATTTACGCAAGCGTATTAAACAGTTTTCTCCGGAGTTTCCAAATGCATCTGAAATTTTAAACCCTTCAGGGATTTTCATATAAATTTTAGTATCGAGCGAGCCATATAAATAAGTTGTATCAGCATTCACTAGACGCAAATCAAGTTTTTCAGGTACTGCCAGACTAATAAGGTATGTAAAAATAATTACATCCACCACAAGAGATTACGTCTCCTCATAATCAATATCGGGTCTCTACGAAAATCCTTGTGCCACTAGTCGTGATTTCGCACAAATAACCACTTATATCCAGCGTGCTTTACACCTTTAGGTGTTTGGACTACTTTGAAAGTTAACTTAACTCTGCTTGAATTGCGTCTTTTTATTTTGGTCAATCATTTCTATGTCTACATTTTTATAACAAATTTAATTTCAAGATCCTCATTTTATTTTATAATTATATGCAAAAGTGTTGTGGACAACTGTTTTAATTCGATTTCATTTATTTTTCTCGTAGTGACATAACTTATAGAGATCTCTTTACTTTATTATTTTCAGGTACCTGAACCTCTTCTGGGGTATTATCTATTAGTTATGTCTTGCGACTCTTCATGAGTGCTCACCTCCATAATATGACCATCTTCAGTGATAGCTCCTTTTTTTTTTTTTTTACGAGGATTTTTATCATTGGAACCGATTGATTTACCACGTCTAAGATTAGCTTATTTTCATTTGAATTGGAGAATATTTTTTTCTGGTATATGAGATTTAGTAATTCTTTTTATATTAGTAAGTTTATCTGGCAGTTGATTAGCATTATTTTGCAAATAAATTATCTTCTGGACTTGTAGTGTACACTGATTTTTTTTTCGAGGATCTAGAGAAGATAATGTCGATGCTTTTCATGTAATTTCTTTTACCAGCTCTTTATTACCTCCCCCTGATGTTAGGAATATTATATAATAAAAATGACAATCGACAAACCATGCCGTAAATAAATTTTCAGTCATTTGTTGAAGATACTTATTATAGATGGGGATTCTAACCAACATATATTCCCAACCTCTTTTGAGGATCTTTGTGCGTTGTGGTGGAGCAATTGGAATATTCCGCACATCCTTAAATTCTAAGATGGTGAATGTTTGGCTCCTGACCAAATGTTAGTTTCATCAGGGAGAGTTTATCATAATTTGTTGGCATGATGCACACAAGTGCTGCTACATGTAACAAGAAGTTTTTTCTCATTAATAATTTTCTAGAAATTAACTGGAGGCATTTGATGAATAATTCTATTAAATCATTTTGTGTATGAATATGGTCAACATGACTCTCAATAGTCATTGAAAGTCAGATATATGAATTCACCAGCATTATTAAGACGTCTTCATTGCATAATCTGAAAATTGTGCTATTAATTTAATTATTTGCACAAATAATCCCGCAAACATCAAGGTTGCAGGTTGACAATAAACACACATATCACATTTGTAGTAGATGCATCAATTAAAATCTACATAGAGGATGAGTGGGCCCACATATATCACATTGAATGTGTTTCAAAATGCTGGAGATTCTAATCCATTCTTAATTGGAATGATTTAATAATCAATTGACCTTGAGAACAAGCAGCACAAAAAGGATTCTTTGAATTGAAGAATCTTTTGGTTCTTCAGTGAATATCCATATGAACTCTCAATAAAAAAAATTCGCATCATAGTTTATCCGGGATGGTCTAACCGGTCATGCCAAATTTATTTTGATCAGTAAACTTCTGGTTTAGTGTAATATGTGTTTCAATTGTACAAACACATTTCTTTCTATAAAATCCCCACATTTGAAGTCTTAAATAAATGAGGTTAATCAAAATAATAAGTTTTTACTTTTTATGAAGGATTCATAAGCTCAAAAATCTCACATAGTAACCTCATAGAGCTCATGACTTGGTGAATAATTTAATCAAAATGAAATAATTATGACATTAACCAGTTTTCATTTTACTTTAATCACGACATGAGATAAGATAATTGATACCAATAAAGGCATAAAGAATATCATATATATTTCTACGTTTTTTTTTCATTTAAGAAATAAACAATGTCTTTATAATCATAATCGAGACAAAATAAGAAGATCATATTTACATTTCAAGCATGATAATATATAATCTTAATTTTAAATATGAATTGCCATACATTGACTTTTATCACATATATTTTTATCATTCACTTAAATTATACCTAAATACACAATTAAAATTAATAAATCATATTAGAAATTAAGATATTTAATCACAAAATGTTATGCCATAAACATAATTTCATATTAATCATTATTATTTTTATTATCATTATTAGCTTTACTTATCTCAATAGAAATGATCAAAATCCAAATTACTAAAGTTAATTGGTTCAATCATTATCATCAAGAATGTCACTTACATCGTAATAATTCATTTTTACTTGATGAATGTTTCTTTCAACAAGTGTCATTTTGACGCCTTGTAGAATCAATTTGCATACCTTAGTTTTTCTTAATTTTTATCACTATATCGTTTCGCATCGAGTGATGCAATCATTATATGAAATGCATAATAAAAACTTGGCCATGTACAAATCATGTCAATTTCTATTGTACATGCCATTCATTTATGAGGATGAATCATGCATGTTCACTTCTGGAAATAAATAATTTATATTCATATTTGCATCCATTTGAGTGAATGCTTATCAATCATAATAGGAGTTATGATTTTTCATCAATGTTTCATTTGTTCAACTACCATAATTCAATTGGTAGTATTTCTTAAAATCTCTCCACATTATTGCTACTTAATAAGAATTTAGGATTCCAAAAGTTTTAATACTTTATCTCCAAATTGATAACTATTTTTTAGTCGTGGATTTCATTTCTCAATTTAAAATGTCGCAACTTCAGGTGCAAACTTAAATAGCAAGCTTTTAAAGAAAAATGTTTTTTATATAGTTGAACTCTCTTTATTGAAGTTCATATTGGTCCAGTAATTGTAAATATTCAAATTGTCGATACAAGAAATTTCGACCTTCGAAGGTTCTGAATATTAGCCAAAAGATATGACAAAATATTAAACTAGATATTCTTAAGAGAATTCTAAACGGCAACACATGCTTTTATCCATAAATCATCCATAGAATGCATGCCTTAAAAACATATTATCAATTCATGCCAAAGGTGAACATGAACATAAATTTACCGTTTAGCTTGGACTGGAATACGGACAGTTCAATTCACATGAATATAGTTTTACTCAAGTGGAAACAATCACAACTTTGGTGTTAAAATAATTCCTCCAAATATTTTAGTACAAATGGGTCTTCTACTCAAATATATTGGAATTTTACTTTATCAATTGTAAAGGGGAAATTACTAATGAAGCAATACCTTCACTTTATCATTTTTCATTTTCATTTTATGATTGTATTTTGAGGCTCTTTGCATTTCAATGCATTCCAATCAATAGTTTTCACAAGCCTACAATTAAGCATTGTTAAATATTTGTTAATTTAATAACATGTTTTACATAAAATGCCTATTCTATTAGTAGGCATCATCATCAATTCTCAATTTTATTAATTGATTAAAGAGACAATAAATAGGCACTGCAAGAGACCTTTTGATTTAACATATTTTAACAACTTTTGATCATCAACTCAAAGATTGATATCTTCTTTAATTTAACAATTTAGAAATCATGGTTTTTCATTATTCTCATTTCTCATGCACATTCAGTTGTGGCCTCCACATAAGTTCAAGATTCAAAATCAATACATTGAATCAAAGCCAATCAATATATTGAATCAAAGCCAGATGTATTCAAATCTTCAGGTTTGAATTTATCATAACGTTCGAGTTTTGGACTCTATGCCATTGTCACCTAGGCTTGAGGCCTAAAATAAAAGATACCTCAAATCTTCAAATTTCAGTTTATTATACAGCTATACGGGCTTCATGGCCATAGTAATTCAATTTAGAACTTTAAGCTCTTGATCTAATAAGAAAACATAATCATTTAATATATTTTTATTTAAATACAAAATCTTATGATAAATTATATTTCATACTATAAAATTAGAAAATATTACTCACCATCTTACCTATTCGTATTGAAGAATATGAACTGATTTGGAGCCGAAGATGAACACGGAATTCGAAAAGATTACTTATGAACGTATCTTTGGATATTTTCTTGATTTTGTGATGAAAGATTTAAACAAGAAGTGAAGAATTTTTACAATCCTAATACCCGAATCTATGTCTTGTGCTTGTTTACTAGATTTTGCCATCTCATCATTAGTTGAACAATTCTATGGTGAATCCTTTTTTTTCTTTTTTTGCTTTTTTCGAAGAGGTAAAGTGATGGTTTAATTGGGATTGAAATATATGATGAAATCGTGCTGATAACATGTTATGAAATTAAGAGGATAACAAGCAAGAACTAAAATGTAAGCATAGAGAAGAAAGTGAAATAGGGAGAGAATTTTATTCATTCTTATTCACATCTCAAGAATACATTACAATGGCCCCTATTTATAGGTCTAGATAAGAACTTCAAGAATCAATATTTAATAGTTACATCATAAGTTACAAGCCTCTTTATATGGTGTCTTCAAAATGATCTTTAGGATAGGAGTTGCAAGACCATTCAAATGTATAAAGAACTCCAATGGACATCCATAAACTAACCACATTTTATAACATGAAGAAATAAAATTTACAAAGATAGAAAATTACAAAGAGTGCAAAAAGAAAAGTAGGGTCTTCGGTCTTCAGCTTCTTCTTTTTCTTCTTCAACCACTTCTTCTTCTTCACTTTCTCCACTAGAAAAATCTAGTGCTAGTTTCTTGGCTTTATCAGCAGCCTCGAGTCTAGCTCTTATTTCCTCTATTCTTTTAACATTTATGAATGGATCTAGCTGTTCCTCAGCAGAATCCTTGGAGGCAGCAATCTGTTTATCTTCTTTTGCCGCATCATTTGGGTTCTTCTTCATTTAAATCAACTTCAACTAGGGTTGAAACCGAGCTCAAACAAGTTTGACAAGACTATATTCGAACTCGACTCGAAAAGAAAGACATGTAGTTCGAGCTCAGCTCGAGCTCGAAGCCATATATAGTGTTTGAATTCGGCTTGGTCACATGAATTAAAATCAAGAAATGCTCGGCTCGACTCAAAATATTGAGTCTAGTCGTGTGTATTTGTGATATAAAGTGGCTTTCTCATAATTTCCTACTATACAACTCTGAAAAGCCTGCAAAAGCAATATGAAATTTGAATAAAATATTAATTATATCCATCAGTTCACGTGACAATAGAAAAACTTTTTTTCCCTAAACCCAAGACGTTCACCACCCCATCAAACAATAGAACTCCATTAACATACCTGCAAATATACCTGAGAACTCCATTAACATAACTGTAAATATAATTAGGCATCAACACACATAACTTACATATTCACATCTGGTGGGTTCGCGAAAATGTTGAGCCGGACATAGTGTTTTTCAAATTCGGTTCAAAAATTTCGGCGAGCCTGAGTTCCTGTTCGAGCTTGGCTTGGTAAAGAAGTTAACGGACGGTGAACGAGCTTGTGCCACTGCTTCGTGGCTTCAGAAATTTCCTCATAGTTTGATCGAACACCTCAGCTTTGGAGTCTCAGATCACGCTCCTATTCTTATAAGTGTTTTGGATCAAGATATTCCAATTAGAGCACGCAAGCAGAAGAGATTCATGTTTGAATCAATGTGGCTCAACTCTGATGAATGTACACGTGGTTCAAAACTCTTGGTCCGATTCGGTTGTTCTACCAAATTGAGGGGGATATATTCTTGATAAGCTTAAAGTGTGCTAGGGAGAACTTGAGGCGTGGAGTAACTCATCTTTTGGTCATGTGCTGAAAAAGATTACAAAAATTATGGGAAAGAATCCACACTTTACATACCGGGAGGATCACTACGGATTCAAAGGCAGAAAATAGTTCACTTTCGATGGAATTGGAATAAAGCTTAGACAGGGAGTAAAAGATGTAGCAACAGAGAGCTAAGGCTCATTGGATCAGTTAAGGGGATATAAATACTAGGTACTTTCATAGCATGGCTTCCGGTCTTCAGAACAAGAATAGTATTTAGGGTATTAGAAGGAGTGATGGTGTTTGGTGCAAGACTAATGTTAGTCGAATGATTAATGATTAACAAACAACTTGATATTTGAGCTTGTCTCTTGAGTTTAATCTTAACAGGAATTATTGAGAAGCTCATTATTTGAAGAAAAGGAAGTTTACGAGAAATTGATCAATCAAGATTTCACTAGTACATCAATGAAGGCCCATTTACGAATAAAGTTCAATTGAGAAGAAAATGTCCAACAAAGATCTTACAAGCCCATCAATGAAGAAATATCAATCGAAGAATAGTTTGAAGACCCATGCACCCTTTGGAAGGGCCCAATTTTCGATACAAAAAATTGAGGTCATGTAAGTATTAAATGTCTCAAACTATTAAGAGCAAGAAAATTCCTTTGGCCCAAATATTTTTTAATCCAAGTCTTTTAAAGAAAAATCATGATTTTAAGTAATTCATGGATTAAAATAATATTTTGCCTTACATGTCTTATTCTAGGCATGAATTTAAATCTAAGCCTTTCAATTTACTCCTTCCTAAATTCTCTTGGCCGAAAATCTTCCCATTTTAAATGATCTTTGCAAATCTTATATATCCTGCCAAATCATTCTATAATGAAATATCTTCTTTAACTATTTTTTAAATTGAGTTCACATACATTGAATTGTTTTGGTGAATTATTTTCTCACAATTTTGTAACCTTATTTTCGGCAGCCTATATATTCAAGTGTGGCAAAAATATTTTGTGAAAGAAAGATTTAATTACAAAATCTTACCTCTTTGAGACTTAATCTTGTGAATCATTTTTTAAGGTAAGATTTATTCAAATCTTGGACTTGCTTTAATGCTTTATTAATATAACATTGTCCAAGTTCATTTTACCTTATAGGCACACAAAAATCGGACCATATATTTTAAATGTGACAAAATTATTTTCTAACTAAAGAAAGATTTTTGTCTTGAATCCTTGCCCTTATTGGATCCAAATTTTTCACCTATAAATTAAGCTCTCTTTAATCATTTTACATACACAAACTTGGAGAGAAACTTGCAAAATTACTCCCTCTCCAAAATCGGTTTTTAAACTTACTCTTGCAAATTCTTTTTGAAAATCTAAAATCATATTTACCTTGCTCTTGAGAAATTTGAGATATTTGAGAGGTAAAAAGAAGAGAAAGAAGAGCGTTCTACAATAGTCAAAATTAGCTCAATTAGGAGCAACTTCTTGTTATAAAAAGATACATGTAATTGATTGAGCGAAAGTTGTTAACTTGTAAGCTCGTTTTGTGCGATAGGACCGAGTGTTCTAGTAAGCACGTGTGAAGTGATAGGACAGGAGTTCTAGTAAGCATTATTTTTGTGCGATAGGTGGTGACCTAGTAAGCACGTAGTTGGAGCGATAGGTGCATCCTAGTAAGCTCGTATCAAATCGAGAGAAAGTTTGTAACTTGTAATCTCGTGTGGTGAAGGTTTGTCCTGCAAGCCATTCGTGAATTTTCCAAGGGTGCTGAAAAAGTGGAAGTAGGCCATTTGGGCGCGAACTATTATAAAACGGTGATTGTGTCTATTTACTTTTTCACACTTATCTTTTGCCATTTCAAATTTACTTATCTTCTGGAATGTAAAATTGTTTTCATTGGAACATTTAACTAATTTATTCTGGAACGAAACTAAACAAATAAACTTTGAAAAAGTTTTAACAACCTAATTCAACCCCCCTCCCCCCCTCCCCTTTAGGTGAATCTTGAGTATCAACTGATCCCAAGATCGACCTGGAGGTAGTGAACTACTTTAAAAACATCTTCACTTCTACTTGCCCACGAGGAGCTAAACTTGGTGCTCGGTGCTTTGATGGCGAAAGTGAGTTTTGAAGATAATCAACATCTCCTTCAACCTTACTCCGCCGAAGATGTATATCGTGCCACTTGTAGGACCTCAGGCGCTACCAGTTGCCCCAAAACCAATTGGTGTTAGGAAATGCGCATACCCTTCCCTTATAGTGCATTCACTGCATTCACACAAGCGCCCACGATATTCGATTGTGACTCCACCCGTACACTCAGTTTGGGTGCCACAGGACAATTGATGTCACCCGCACACACAGTTTGGGTGCCCAACAATCTCCCCCTCAATAATTGCTCCAGCTGGGAATCGAACACGTGACCTTGGCTCTAATACCACTTGTAGGACCTCAGGCGCTACCAGTTGCCCCAAAACCAATTGGTGTTAGGAAATGCGCATACCCTTCCCTTATAGTGCATTCACACAAGCGCACACGATATTCGATCGTGACTCCACCCGCACACTCAGTTTGGGTGTCACAGGACAATTTCTGTCACCCGCACACACAGTTTGGGTGCCCAACACCCCTTTTTCTATGTACCCCCTTAAATCCCCGACCCAGAAGGTTTCCTTTATTTTTTCAAAACTACTGGAATCTTGTTGATAAATGATAATGATGTAATTAAATGGGTACTTGATTTTCTTAATAAAGGGTGGTTTGATGATAACTGTAACTTCACTAATATTGCACTTATACCAAAATATGTTGAACCCGAATTCTTGACCCAATTCCGCCCTATTAGCCTCTACAATGTTATATATAAAATAGCCTCGAAACCCATAGCTAACAAACTTAAACCCATCATGAACTTGGTTATATTTGAATATCAATCAGCCTTTGTACTTGGTAGACAGATCACCAACAATGTCCTTGTAGCTTTTGAAACAACCCATTACATGAACAATAAAACTAAGGGTGATGTGGGTGATACGGAAATTAAGTTGGATATGATTAAAGAGTATGATAGAGTAGAGTGGGATTTCTTGAGGGCAGTTATGATCCGTTTCGGTTTTGATTCGTTTTGTGACTCTTTTGATGTTATGTGTTACTAAAGTTTCTTATTAGTTTACACTTAACGGTTCTTAGTTTGGTTTTGTCAAGCCGGAAAGGGAAATCCAACAAGGTGACCCTCTTTTCCCATACCTCTTCCTCTTTTGTGCAAAATCTCTTAGCTCATTGATTTGTTTGGAGGAAGCTAGGGATAATTTAATTGGCATTTCTATCTGCCAAGGGACACCTAGTATTTCGCATCTATACTTTTTGCGGATGATACTTTGATCCTCTGTCAGGCTTCTATTGAGGCGGCTGTTTCGGTTCGTAACTTACTTCATATCTATGGTTTAGCATCTGGTCAGAATATTAACTTCGAGAAATCTAGCATTGTTTTCACCAGAAACACCTCGGGGTTGATTACTAATTCTATCTTGGATATTCTCCCGATTCGTTGGGAAACAACACACGAGCTTTATTTGGGTCTTCCTTTGGTTGTAGAAAAATCGAAGAGAGAAGTGTTTGATTTTGTTAGAGATCGGGTTCGAACCGCCTTCAGAGTCTAAAGTCGAAGTCCCTATCAAGAGCTGGCTGTGAAGTTCTGACCAAGTCAGTAATCCAATCTATACCATCTTACTTGGATGAGTTGTTTCAAATTGAACGAGAAGGACACCCAGAACATCCACTAGGTGAAATGATACACACTTTGCGAGAGTAAACGGGATGGCGGGCTGGGTTTTCGTGATTTGAATTCATTTAATACGGCTTTTCTGGCAAAACAGGCATGGTGGATCCTTCATTATCCGGATAGTCTTCTAAGTAGAGTTTTAAGAGCGAGATTCTTCCCAAATTATGATCTACTTGAAGCGCCTATGGGGTCTCGACCTTGTTTCACTCGATGGAGTATATGGAATTCTATTAGTACACTTCATTCGGGGCTTCGTTGGAGGATAGGGGATGGGAATTCAGTTTGTCAAGTCGGCATGAGGCCCGACTCGACGAGATTTAAGAAATTTGGACTTGATTTGGAAAATGTCTGCACCTCCGAAAGTAAAACATTTGTTTGGGGTTTCAGTTCTAACGCTATTCCAGTAAGATTTCAGCTTAAACATCGCAAGTTTTCGGTGCGGCAATGTGATGAGACTCTTTTTCATTGCTTATTTTCTTGTCCGTATGCTAAACAAATATGTGCAGGGACTTTCTTATATGCCGTGTTCGAGTTATCTTAGCTACGAAACTGATATTGAAACTTGGTTTAATCAAGTGAGACTTAGGCTGCACATGAAGGATTTCGGCTTTTTTGGCACACTTTGTTGCAGGCTTTGGTTCAGCTGAAACAAACTCTTGCGGGAAGCACCCGATTTATGTCCTCTGGCCCTTGTGAACTCTGTCCGAAACTTCAGCAAAAGACAAAAATACCCCTATGCTTTGTTTAACTCCCAAAAAATTGCCTGTGTTATTTTAACTCCCAAAACCCCCCCGTTTTTGGTTTTAAATATCATATTCAACCAAAGTATAATTTTACTTTTGACCTTTGATGGAATGACAAGATTACCCCTATGTGTTTTTTTTTTTTTTATTATTTTTGAAAAATTAAGTATATACTACTTAGGTCGAGTGTGGTATTTAAAACCAAACACAGGGGGGTTTTGGGGTTTAAAATGACACATGGGGATTTTTTTGGGAGTTAGATAAAGTATAGGGGGTGTTTTGTCTTTCGATGTCAGGGGTAAAATTTTCATATCAAAACCAAAATGTGAACAAATACTTGCAATTTTGGCGTTTGAAACACACTGTCTTTTCTGGGGGTGTATTTTGGCACTTACTTGATATCACATGGGGGTTTTGGGGAGTTAAAATAACATAAGAGTTTTTTGGGAGTTAGACAAAGCATAGGGGGTGTTTTTGTCTTTCGCTCTCCGAAACTTCGTTGAAAGATTTTTGGCAACCAAATCACAGAATAGAATACGACAAGTTGTGCGGGCGTCGTTTCGGATAATGGGACTGCAATAGGCTTCGAATTTATTGCGAGGAATTCGAGAGGAGGTTGTGTAGGTTGGATAGCGGGTAAGATTCAATCATAATGGGATTACAAATTTACATGTCTTGAGGATTGTCATTCCTGCTAAAAAGTGTTGCTTATTTGAATAACAATAATTTTACACTTCCTCACTTAATTATTCGAATTCAAGTTTGGCTGGATTCAGTCAAAAATATTCAAATGATGTTTTATGTTTTGTTCTCTTGAGGAGAAACAATATCTTTCATTAGAGGAGCTCGAAAGCCAAAATGTCAAGAATCGTTGCAAGAATATCATCTAAAATATATGAAACTCTAAACGAAAGACGAGCTAAATCGTGAGTCACTATATTTACTTCTCTTCCGATATGTTGGACACTAAAACTCTCCAAACTAGATGCCTTAAAGTACTTGATATCATCGATAATATTGTTGAAGTTCGATCTCACTTCTAAAGACATTTCGAGCCCCATCCCAAACAAGTTCCCGTCTCTGATCGTGCGACTAACCCCAATCCACAGGCTCCGTCAATGGACTAATTTAGTTTCTTTTTATTTGATGAGTAATATATTTCTACGTGGGTATATACCCACACTTGTAAAATAAATTTTGCATTAAGGTTAACCTGAATTAGGCGCACTTGTAAAATATATTACTCGTCAATGAAGAAAATAAAATTTTGGGGCCAATTACAACCAATTCCAAATTCACCTTAAAATGAGGAAATTATTCGATTAATGTTGACCTATTCTTAGGTGATTAACGTTGGTTGGCCCAAAAACCACGGGCGGGCCATGATTCAATCAGGCACCAAACACCTCATTAATTGGGTCTATTGGAGTCGATATAATTATGGCTTATCTATTAAGAATGGGCCCAATCGCCTTTTGGATCCATTGTTATTAAAGAAAATAAAGAAAATAACAGGCAAATCATTATGGGTTAAACCACTTTTGTATGTATCAGGGTCTGTTTGTTTGGCGTTTCCCAAATAAATATATTTTTTATTTTTTGAAATAAAATTTCAACTCTCAATTTTCTTAAATTACTCTTCCAAAAGCCAAACAAACAACAATTTTCTTATCTCTAACAAAACATATACAAACTCTACTCTGATTTTACATAAAATAACATATTTCTTACACAATTTATCTCACATAACAAACATGATTTGACATAAAGTCTTACATATCTTACACCTACAACTTAACTCTTCCAAGAAAACATTCACCTATTTTATTTCTCAAACTTCTCTTTCAAAACTCAAACAAACAACATTACACAAATCGAAATTATTTCACAAACCTTACTACTCTCCCAAACTACTTTCCCAAACACCAAACAAACATGCCCTTAGTCTTTCCAAAAACTCAATTTAAAAGCGTCCCTTTTACTCGGCCAACGTATGATATGTACGTTCGACTCTCCCATCCAACTTTAAATAATCACTTTTCTACTTTTCTTACTTCAAAAGTGTTTACGATGGTGTTTTCAAAATCAGCTTATGAATTAACTTTTCTAAAATTAAGCTAAAAAAGACTTAAAAGCGAAAGTTGATGGAAGGTAGCTTTTAGTTTCTAGTGTTCTTTTTTTTTTCTCTTAATTTGCAAACACTACACACTTATAGTAGGTTTTTCTCTTAAAATGCAAACACTTTCTATTCTCAAGTACTTTTAAGTGATTTTTCAAAAATCTCTAATCTAAGTAAAAGTTCAAGCAATTGAAAACACCACCTAAGCCCATTGAGACATTCTCATCATCAATATTTTATATTTTTAAATTTAAAATTTAATGGTGTATGTATCATTTGATAATTCATATACAACAACAACTTAATTAATTAATATTTACCCGTGCTTTATATATGTGTATAAATGTAGTCGCTCAACAATATAACTTCGAGTTCAAGATTTTACTTGTTTTCAATTTGAAATTTGATGAAAGTGATCACTCGCACAAAGTATGTTTATTTTATGATTGCTTGCTTATGTTATTATTGACATAGAAGATTATTAATGAGATACCTAATTTATATAGGATTTTGGGTGCTCATATCTAAGATATTACAAAACTTTTACCATGTCATTGACCAAATTAGAAAATCAACTTACATGGGATAGGGGTAGGGGTGCACATGGTTTTCGAGACCGTACCGCACCGTACCAAACCGTATCGAAGTTTAGGTTTTTTTTCTCAAAACCGCAGGTTTTGGTTTGTATAAAAACCGTACCGAATTTTTTGGTATGGTATAGGTTTTGGAACTTGGATACCGCAAAAAACCGTACCGTGCCGTACCGTAAATTGAAATAAACTATTTATTTTCTAGTTTACGCAATTAAATTTAACATTTATTATCTTCCAACCTATAATTATGACACATAATCTAATATTAGTAATTATAACTCAAAAATATTTACTCAACTACTCATGTAGAACATATAATTATGTTCCAAATAAGTTTTTTATTCACAAAAAGTCCAAAAATAAAATTTTGACGCATAAACGACTAACTAGTAAATAATTATACCTTTAAAAGAAATAACAAACGACAAATAAATGATCGTCATTATTTCTTTATTTAGCTACTATTTTTTAGGCTCATTCATTTTATAGGATATTAGTCCATAAAACTCTTTCATTTATAAAGTATTATGTAAAAAGAAAAGAAAAACTTCACCAATTTATTCCATTAGAAATTTCTTTCAATTATCAATCGACTATAAAAGGAAAAAAGTAAGACACAAAAAAATATTTCTAGAACCGCAAAACCGTACCAAAACCGAACCGTACCGGGTGCATTGGTATGGTATTCAAAAGTGAAGTTTGGTATTGAATATTTAAAAACCGCAACAATTGGTACGGTACGAATTTAACTAATAAAACCGCAATACCGTACCATGTGCACCCCTAGGTAGGGGTGAACATTTGGGAAGAATCGGATCGAACCGGACCGAAGTTCGGGTCTTGTCCGTTCGGTTTTTTCAAAATATATACCGTTTATAGAATCAAAAATTTCGGTTCAGTTCGGTTCGGTCCACAAAAAAATTAATATTTTTTTTTACATATTTGAAGTTTTGGTCCACAATTTAATGCCCATTCAACAAACTAAAGTACTAACCAAGTAAACATTAACATCCAATCTAAAATAATAACTTACAAAACAAAATAATAACAATAACAAGGTATTTAATTAGGGACTTGGGAGTTGGGTGTTAATGTTTACTTGCACGAAATCTTTTCTTTTTCTTGTTGTACACTTTCTCTGAAGTGTGCAAAGGAACATTTACATGAATTGCTAATAAATAGCATTTCATGAATGCTTTTGTTATAAAATAAAAAAATTAACGTGTTTGTCTCGATTTTCTTGAAATGATTTCATTAATATAAATTGTGATTTTAGAAAATTTCTCAATTTTCTTACTATTTTTTTTTTTTTTTGAGGTTTTTTAGATGAAATAAATATTAGTTAAAAAATCTAGAAATAAATTTATATTTCTTTAGTGATTATGGAAAAAGAGAAACAATGTAAGAGATAAATTATATTATATCATATTTTGTTTGTTATGTGAGATAAATTGCAAGAAAATTTGTTTTATGTCAAATCAGGTATAACAATTAGATATGGGCCATGGGTTGGGTCGGAGGTGATGTCTATTTCTTGCAAGTTAGGCCATTTGCAGGCTCGTGGTTTAAAACAAATCCGTCGGTCATGAAATTCAGGGGATTTTTTTCAACATCCCATATTCAACTGCTAGATTACATTTTCTGGGACTGTATCACATTTAGATTTGAAACCAATTAGTTCAGATATTCATGATATAACTCAAGCTCAAGGGAATAATCGGTTTAGATATTCAGAATGAAGGTACATTGAGTTATTTCTCGAATAGGCCCGAAAGGATAAGGAATGTCCATAAGCGTCGATTATTGAAATTGCATTTTTTCTAGTATTATGATATTATCCATTTTGAAAAAGTCGAGTGCCAAAGTTACTAAGTTGTCAATTCACTAAACGTCGGACTATATGATACACATTGTACGCTTGTGATATATGAACATTCATCAGATAGTTCAAATTTATTCTTGTATCTATATTTAAATTAAGTTGAAAGGGATGTTTGATACGTAGTATAAATTAGAGGGGGTCTTATTGTAATTTCTCAAATGAGATTATTTATAAGACGACTAAATCTAATGGATTTGGTTTTAAATTAGGCTAGCGATATTGCTAGAGCACAATTAATTTATTATTTCCTGAATTACCCCTTTTTATTAAGAGCAATAAAATCCAAATTTGTCAATTTCCATAATAATTCCCTTTACATAACTGCAGCTCCTAATTTTATAAAGTCAATTCATCTCTCTTAATTACATTTAAACAACTCTTTTTCTCTCTCTGTCATTAATCTTTAAATATGAAAGTTGATAAATTTGAGCCTTGAGGCATCCTCATTTTAAATGAATAAATCACAATACCATATTTGTTCTTACGTTATATTTTGATACATGGTTACATCACCTTCTTTGACGAAAACAAAATCACTGATTGATATATATATTGAATAAAATATGTTTATTTGAAATAGCATCCCATACAATAAACCATTTCCCTCTAATTTTTGTTTCGATACCGTAATATTAAGGGGAATAAATGATGTATAATTTTTACAAGATCCATTTAAAAATTAAGTAGTCTATTTTATACGAAAGCAATTTGCTGATGCCGTGATACGTTATTTACCCAAAAAAAAAAAAAAAAAAATGCTGATATGCTTGAGTATCACCAGCCTTTTTTCTTGATTTTTTAAAATTTATATTGTGGAATCCTTACAAATTAGTAGTCTGCAGTATAAACTCTATGAGGTTGTTCTTTAAATTTTTGTACTTTGGTCTGCAAATTTCGATTTTTATTTTATGTAAAATAGGTCAAATTGAAAAGTTGTAATTATTATAAATTAAGAAAATACTTTTTTGAATCTGTGTCAGATTCAAATGCAATTAAAGACCTATAGAAAGAATTGGGAAATTATTGTGTAGATTAGGTCTTTCATAGACCATGAACAAAATTAGTGCATTTACTAAATATGTTTACAAGAATGGGTCTATGAAATACTGGGTCTCAAAAATTTTCCGAAAGAATTTATATATAATCAGATTTAAAGTTTTTGCTTGATAAAAACATAAAGAAATATGCATTAAAGTGAGAGAAAATTAAGTTGATATAAATAAGTAGTTGTCAATTAAAGTTTTTGGAAATTGACAAATTTGGATTTTATTGCTCATATTAAAGAGGGGCAATTCAGGAAATAAAAAATTATTGCTCTGCAGCAACAATTTGTGCTTTGGCAATATCACTGAATATCGGAATACTTTACCAGTCCCTATTCTCACCACCTCGGGCGATCTCGGTGCTTCGGCCCAGCCACTCGATCAAACCTCCCACTCGTACTCTACATCCTCTGACAACATTTCCCACAATCACAAACCCCTCACCCACAACCTCAATATATCCGACCCGTATCGTATCACTCCTAATTTGAAACCATCATACTCATCCCTCCCCAATCCACTGGTCAACATACCAATCAAGCTTGAGAAAAACTCTAATCTGAACCACGGCTCTAGTATGAAGCGGAAAAGAGCTAAAGGTAAGGAAAATGCACCCCTTGTTTCTAAGATGAAGGAAAAATCAGCTCCAATAGATACTAATCCTCTTATTATTTCTGATATGTCTCTTAAGAGAAAGAGGAGTTATGTCGATTGTGATAGTTCAGTGAACAGTGGTGAAATTTTAAGTCATAACCAGCAGGTTGAGGATTCTTCTGTTGTTCAGTTACGACCTTCGAAGCGAACTTTACTTGCTATTTCAGAGGCGGAGGCTGTCGGACAGCCCCGCCTAGAACCATGAATTGCCTAGTTTGGAACTGTCAAGGATTGGGGGGATCTTCGACAGTTCGTAATCTCGGGTTCCATATTCGGGACCATTCCCCCCATCTTATCTTTCTTTCTGAAACCAAATCCAAAGGAAGAAAGATAGAGTCTCTGAAAAATCAGTTTGGTTTAAATGGAATTTGTGTTGATGTTAGCGGTAAATCTGGAGGTCTAGCCTTGCTATGGAGTAAGGATGTTATTGTTGATTTACAGAGTTTTTCTAAAAATCATATTGATGTACATGTTTATGGAGATGATTATCCTACAAGTTGGCGTTTTACAGGGTTAGTGGAGCCAGATTCTTCCTGGAGAAAGGAGAGTTGGGATTTGCTTAGGAGACTTTCTGATATTAGCCAAAAACCGTGGATTTGTATTGGGGATTTTAATGCACTTTTAGCTGTTGGGTTATTCGCGGTACTATTGTCAAAAACAACGTGCGGAATATTCAAAAATTTTAGTACACACGAAATACCCATGAGCCCAGGATCTCAGTTATCTAACTCATACGAAAGACAGGTATTTTGAATCACAATTCAAAACATAAACAAGTAGGTAATTTCGAAAATTACCTCACCACAGGCAAGGTGGTGGTTCTTCTCCGGTCTTCAAAAGTTCACTAGAGCACCCCAAGTGTTGTGCCTCTAGAGAAAGTCCACACCAGATGGATTTGAATGACTTCACGTAATCCTCAGGCTCAGAACTAGGATTAAGGAATTATCTATGGAGGAATTCAATCTAGATCTAGATCTAGATGGAGAAGAAACAAGGAGAACAGGGGGCGGCTATGGCAGGGTTCGGCCAAGGTAGGGGCGGCTAGGGCTTTGAATTTTCAGCTCTTCTCTTTTGCATTGATTGTGCATTAGTTGTTAAGGTTAGAGATATTATGATATATATATATATATATCTCTTATTAGAAGACTCCTTCTTCTAATAGAGATATATCATATCTTTGATATATCTTTCCTTATCACATAAGGAAGATATATATCATATCTTTAGTATATCTTTCCTTATCACATAAGGAAGATATATATAGATATCATATCTTCTTCTTCTTTCTTGTCCTACAAGAATATATCTCTTCCAACTTTAATTCCTAGCAAAATCGCCCCATGCTCAATTAATTAATCCGAGATTAATTTAATTAATATTCCCTTAGCTTAAAATCGACCCTCATGTTTAATTGATTAATCCAAGATTAATCTATTAACATTTTCATGGTTAAAATCGGCCCATGAAGTTTAATTAATTAATCCACTATTAATTAATTAATCTTCCTAATTAATTAACACCTTAATTAATAGTTTAATCAATTAGACATTCTAATCGATTATTTAATTAGACATTCTAATTAATAATTCTCCATTTCGAATTAACACTTTAATTCACGTTTAATTAATTAGACCATCTAATTAATTATTCTTCTCATTGAATTAACATTTTAATTCACTGATTGATTTAACTTCTTTAAATCAAACATTTCCTTTTAGACTGTCACTGTCCAACTGTATTGTGTGTGACCCTCTAGGTTCACCATCAATTGGCAGCAGGCCCACGACTCTCGTGATTTAATTAACGAACAGTTAATAAGAAATTAATTGTTCCGATCAATTAAACACTTTTAATTGATCACTCCAGAATTAATCTCCCATTAATTCAGGAGTACCCACACCTCATGGTCGATGTCTAGCCACAAGCCCATGAGGCCCAACTTCAGGTGAATTGATATTCGCGAACCTTCACCTCTTATAAATGCCATGTACATACGGTCCTTCTATCAACTAATTTCCCGATTGAGACCTAGGGTGTGTGAATTGGTCGGCACCTCTAATTATCTCAATTCTGTACTTTCTAATTCAGGATAATAATTCCAGTGTGACTGCTAAATTTGGAAACCCCTTTCCAAGTCCGTCACTGACCACGGCCGTGGGTTTCTCGGAATTTACTATCTAAGAACGTACAGGAAATTCTCTCATCTTATCAAGACGAGTCGATAGATCCTATATTGGTACTAACCATTCGCGTACACGTTCATACGTACCCAAAGTAGTCGCACAATGATCAGGCTACGTGATCGGCTCCTAAATCAAAGTACGTATTCCCGTGTACCGAATTCGCCCTAGTACCTCAATTCCGAGGACTAAATCGTACACTATTATAAGTCTTGAGAGACTTCCCATTACCGATATGCTTAATGCACTTCCACGATGGGTCTCTCTGTTCGGGTCGTTCGATGCGTTCGATCTCCTATCGAACCACCTAGTCATATGCACTGACATCAAAATGTCTTGTTCATGAAACTCTACAAATTCACTTCATGTGAATCATGCATAATCCTACAAGTCTTAGCGATTCCCTCGATACCCCGTCTCGATAGGAATCTATGACTTGGAACAGTTTTAAGATCACGACCTTAGAGACTGTTTCATGATTGCACTCAGTACTGAAGTGAATCGTCCCATAGTCTAAAGTGATCTTAGGATTTCATCCAATCGCTTAGATAAGTTCGCGAGAGATGAAGATGGCCATTGTTTAATTCACGTACTATGAATAAACGGGCGTATTATCTTATGAATCATAAGATTGCTTTCTAAGGTAGTCCCTTTACAAGCTCGTATAAGTTGGCTTGCTGGGCACTATCCTATCAATCTCCCACTTGCCCTAAAGCCAACCACATACATTTCTAAGGCACATCTTTCTCAAGATGGCCGTCGAACCCTTTTGTGATTATGACTTAATTAGTGGATCTGCTATGTTGTCTCTTGACGTGGATTACTTCCACGTCTTTTTCTACCTATGATTTCTCCAAATCATACAGTATACTTTAATATGTGTTTAGATCGTAGGTGAGATCTCGATTCCTTTGCTTAAGCAACTGCCTCATTGTTGTCATAGAAGACAACCACAGGCCTTGCAATGCTAGGTACTACTTCCAATTATTGGAAGAAGTTTTCATCCAAACACTTTCTTTCGCTGTATCCAATACTGCGAGATATTCTGTTCTAGTGGTTGATTTGGCATCGACTCTCTATTTGAACTCCTTCAAATTCATCGTTGCCCTATCAAGACAGAATATAGAATCCACATCAGACAGGAAACTCGAATCTCTAAATCCTTCGAGTTTCAATTTCTCCATTATTACCGCTGACCAGCAATATTTCCTTTAAGCTTGTCAAGCTCTTAAGGATTGCTCCTTTTCGGTAATCCAGTCCTCCTTACTGGTGTTCGACTAACAGTATAACTCATAAAATTTTGAGCACGTGTCTAGTCTGGTCTTGTACATGACGTTGCATACCTTATGCTACCTTTTCTCAAAAGGGTGTTTAGAGACAATCTCCTCTTTACTCATCACATGTAGGGCACATTGATTTTGAGAGAGATTTTGTGTCTCTATGGAAGCAATCCTCTCTAGGATCCTTCCATACTGAATCTATTCAGTTTTTGTCCATGTACTAAGATTTGGGATTTCAAACATCATCTATAATCTATCTCCATAGATACGTATTGCCAATACGTGAGATGTATCCCTTAAATCTTTTAATGAAGAATTGCGTGATCGAACACGCTTTCGTCTGCGTTTTAACATTCTTACATCTCTATGTCAACTTCAATGTTATTTTTCATGTTATTTTACGAACAGCACAAAACTCCCACTGATTCTTTTGTACATTCAGATTTACATGCAATTTTGATAAAGTCAACTGCCTTGACTGTCTCATCTAGTCGCATGTTCCAGTTTCGGGTTACTGGTCTAGAGTCATAGATTTACCTTTGGAAATACATCCAATGGTTATGCCTCGTAGTCAAACCACGTTTCTATGGCTTAGTGTTTCTTAATGGATTTTGACAATCCATTTAGATTACATGGCGTTAAGCTATGTGCCCGAGTCTATGTCATACATAGTCTTTTCGTAAGTCCTTGGATCACTATCCAACTGATCATTTTTGTAAATGAACAGGTTCTTTACAAATTTGATCGGGTCTTCGAAACTTTGGTGTACAAAATTTTGATTCAGTAAGTTTGGAAATAGTCTCCCACTATTTGTAGGGATGGGTCCAAGTCTAGGACTTCATCAAGTTCTATTATAATCCCATTTCTATTTGCGAGGGAACCACCCTCTAAGAATTGGGTATTCCTAAAACGAACTCCTTTCGTTCTTTAGGATAATAGAACAGGTATCCAACGGATTTGGTTGGATACCCTACAAATTTGCTCGAATCGGATCTACTATCCAATTCACTTATTCATGGGTGATACACCATACTTTAGTCAGTACGGTGTTTGTAGGAATTGACTTTAAGAGGTTACTTGTTTAAGTATCCTTGTATATTCAGAGGGTTGAACCCCAGAATTGATTGAGGAATTTCTTAGCAACACTAATTAAGGAATGAATCTAGTCTTTCATAGTTCGATTCCTTTTTATTAGTTTTTAACTTGCTATTCAAGAATTCTATTCTTGATTTAGATAATTGAGTAATTTAAAGCTTATGTATTCATCACTTCGATCATATCGAACGACCATACATCAATGCCTTTATTTGCTTCGGTTTTGGAACTTCTTTTGAACCCTTTCAACATTTCCAAAACTTGTACTTTCAAAGTACCTATATCCTAAAACCATCAGGATAATTTTGTGAAGCAATTAATTTCTCACACTAACGCCTTAGTGATCCACATGTGTCTTTATGGATTTGATCCATTGATCACTTGGTATGTTTACAAATCGATCAATTTTCCCTTATCAGACAGGATTCGCAAGTCCAGAGTTCATCAAGGTTCTTTATTTCAAGAGACCTTTAAATATGAACAATCTATTGATTCCTTCTATGGAAATAAGTTCGATTTTAAGCATGCCATAACTGTGGATAATTATCTAGTTTGTTTTACTTTTCTCGATTTAGCATGAATGTCATTAGGTTTTATCATCGTTTATTTCCTTGCTTTATTCCATTCATAATGGTAAAGCAATTTTGTACAAAGTAAAAGCTTTAATTAAAACTATTCCATTCACAATGGTAAAGCTAAAAGGTTTCGTACAAAGTTTTGAAATAAATCTTAAATAGATAAAACTATAACTAATGCTTAACTCGAAAAATAAGAAAAACAATTGCTAAAAAGAAAAATCTAGGTTCTTCTTGACCCAGCTCCTGAAGCATTTTTCCCTTATTTGCCGAAGCAACTCTTTCCTTCGTCTTACAAGGTATGCCCTCTTTTCCAAGGGCAAGGGAATGCCATCATCACCTGCAAACACTTTACAGATGTGAGTGACTATTTAGATGTCATACATCAAAGAATAACTAGGTCATACCTTTGTTCATTCTCTTCAGGAATTTCTTTCCAGCGAGTTTCCTCAACTCTTCGTCTTTCCCACATAATGGGCAATCCTTTCCTTCACTCAAACCTTCACCTTTCTCAAAGGCTTTCTCATATTTGTCCAACAACTTATGTAAATCACTTGTTGTAATTCCGTCACACGGAATGTCACAATGATCCATAAAATGAGAAAAATTATCAGACAAGCCATTGATGATAATCTCTATTTCATCATTTTGATTCAAATCAGCTCCAAGCTTTTTGATTCGTTTCATCATTTTGATCAGGTAAGAACAATATTCACTAACATTGTTAAACCCAATCATTCTTGTCTCGTGGAGTGAATTCATCATGAGTTGTGCTAATGTTGGTTCGTACATGATCGTGGATTTTCAAATGGCTAAAATTAAATTAAGAGACAACAGTAAGCAGACAGATTTAAGATAATACTTATAATTAACGAAAATTGGTCTTTCTATCGAAAAAGTTCTCCCACTATTTTATCGAAACAATAACCCCTTTAATTGTTCGGGAAATCCTATTTCCTAGTAGGTCTTGACGTCCCAGCAGACATTAATTGCACCCACGACTCGCGGCCATACAATTAATTCCCTAGGTAGGTATACATTTACCAATTGTGTCTCTACACAACCTTCAAGCTATTTTGCCTCGATTTTCACATTTATCTAGCACTGCTACATCATAAATGGTACTACTCGTTAAGTCTAACCCATCAATCGTGATGAGCAATGGGCCCGAACATGTCAACCCCTGGGACTCCCAGTCGATTGCATGCCCCGACCAATTCCCACCCTTGTCAAGTTTATTAAAAACGAGAATCGAGAGATTTCGCGTATTGTCCCTTTCTTCGCCTTAGGTGCCAGACTCTGGATCACCTTAATCGATAAGTAGACAACTCACGCTAGTCCCTATTGATGGAAGGCTTGGATTTTATAAAACTTCCTTTTATAGTTAACCCAATATGACTTAATATTTTATTTCAAGAGGGGATTTTCGTTTTTAGAAAGTTTGAGGTAACTCTCTTCGAGATCTCACAGCATTCAATTATGCTTTATCTTTTATTTAGCGATCTAACTTCTAGCGCGCATCACATACAAGCCAAAATAAATCAATAAATAATATAAAGCATTCACACCTAGCATGCATGCTACCACATTATGTTTTCGATCGGGAGCCTCCTATGCGGGCCATCATCGAGCCATGATGTTGGCCCAATTGGTCAATCTAATTAGGTTCTTAAAGGATCTAACAAGTTACAAAAGTAACCATGCATACATGGCCTTCATTCCTTCTTGGGCCTCCACCTTGCTTGTAATGGCCCTCCATCCTAAACTATTTAAAATAAAGCCCTAATCTATTACAAAGGCTCAAAGTGGCCCAAAAAACTAAAGGCTCGCAGGCCCAATAAAAACCAAGACAATTAAATTAAACCAATCACATCTACCCTAGGGTCAAGGCTCGGCACGATCGAAAACCACGTAAACAGTTCACGTTGAGCAAGAAACAAGCAAAACAAATTTTTCTTATTTCTTATATTATTTTAAAACAACCTTTTAAAATAACCCAAGATTCTAATTTTAAAACTCCTTTTAAAATAATCTTTTAACTTTCATTTTAAAACTCCTTTTAAAATAAATCACAATCTTTATTTTAAAACTCCTTTTAAAATATCTCATGGTTCTTACTTTAGTCACTACTAATTATGATAAAATTAATCCTTCGGATAATAAAGCACCTTTTAAGCATAAATCAGGTTCTGGAAATTTCAACTTTTGAAAATTACAGTTTGGTCCCTCAATTTTCGAAAAATACGTTTTGACCCCAAAACTTTCGGAAATAACAAATTACACCCAAAAATTCCAGAACATGCAAATCGGCCCAGAAAACAGGAATTAACACTTTAATTCCAGAAACTTTCATTAATCGCAAAACAGCCCCCTGAAGTTACGGAAAATTCAAAACAGCCCCATGATTTACGGAAATTGCGAACAGACCCAATTTCCAGAAAAACAGAATTTCAATTTCAGCCCAGATTTTGCAGAAAAATAAAATTTCAGATTTTGTCCAGATTTTGTAAAAATCGTAATTTGCATTTTCAATCCTGTAAATTTCGTAAATTGCAGATCTGGCCCAAACAAGAATTATGCTATTTACCCGAACACATAATTAATCATAATCAGCAAGATCCATGCACAGAACACGACAAATATATATATACATAAAATTTGAAGTGTTCAGATCCGTTTTCGTATGAGCGTAATAACTTTGGCTCTGATACCACTGTTGGGTTATTCGCGGTACTATTGTCAAAAACAACGTGCGGAATATTCAAAAATTTTAGTACACACGAAATACCCATGAGCCCAGGATCTCAGTTATCTAACTCATACGAAAGACAGGTATTTTGAATCACAATTCAAAACATAAATAAGTAGGTAATTTCGAAAATTACCTCACCATAGGCAAGGTGGTGGTTCTTCTCCGGTCTTCAAAAGTTCACTAGAGCACCCCAAGTGTTGTGCCTCTAGAGAAAGTCCACACCAGATGGATTTGAATGACTTCACGTAATCCTCAGGCTCAGAACTAGGATTAAGGAATTATCTATGGAGGAATTCAATCTAGATCTAGATCTAGATGGAGAAGAAACAAGGAGAACAGGGGGCGGCTATGGCAGGGTTCGGCCAAGGTAGGGGCGGCTAGGGCTTTGAATTTTCAGCTCTTCTCTTTTGCATTGATTGTGCATTAGTTGTTAAGGTTAGAGATATTATGATATATATATATCTCTTATTAGAAGACTCCTTCTTCTAATAGAGATATATCATATCTTTGATATATCTTTCCTTATCACATAAGGAAGATATATATCATATCTTTAGTATATCTTTCCTTATCACATAAGGAAGATATATATAGATATCATATCTTCTTCTTCTTTCTTGTCCTACAAGAATATATCTCTTCCAACTTTAATTCCTAGCAAAATCGCCCCATGCTCAATTAATTAATCCGAGATTAATTTAATTAATATTCCCTTAGCTTAAAATCGACCCTCATGTTTAATTGATTAATCCAAGATTAATCTATTAACATTTTCATGGTTAAAATCGGCCCATGAAGTTTAATTAATTAATCCACTATTAATTAATTAATCTTCCTAATTAATTAACACCTTAATTAATAGTTTAATCAATTAGACATTCTAATCGATTATTTAATTAGACATTCTAATTAATAATTCTCCATTTCGAATTAACACTTTAATTCACGTTTAATTAATTAGACCATCTAATTAATTATTCTTCTCATTGAATTAACATTTTAATTCACTGATTGATTTAACTTCTTTAAATCAAACATTTCCTTTTAGACTGTCACTGTCCAACTGTATTGTGTGTGACCCTCTAGGTTCACCATCAATTGGCAGCAGGCCCACGACTCTCGTGATTTAATTAACGAACAGTTAATAAGAAATTAATTGTTCCGATCAATTAAACACTTTTAATTGATCACTCCAGAATTAATCTCCCATTAATTCAGGAGTACCCACACCTCATGGTCGATGTCTAGCCACAAGCCCATGAGGTCCAACTTCAGGTGAATTGATATTCGCGAACCTTCACCTCTTATAAATGCCATGTACATACGGTCCTTCTATCAACTAATTTCCCGATTGAGACCTTGGGTGTGTGAATTGGTCGGCACCTCTAATTATCTCAATTCTGTACTTTCTAATTCAGGATAATAATTCCAGTGTGACTGCTAAATTTGGAAACCCCTTTCCAAATCCGTCACTGACCACGGCCGTGGGTTTCTCGGAATTTACTATCTAAGAACGTACAGGAAATTCTCTCATCTTATCAAGACGAGTCGATAGATCCTATATTGGTACTAACCATTCGCGTACACGTTCATACGTACCCAAAGTAGTCGCACAATGATCAGGCTACGTGATCGGCTCCTAAATCAAAGTACGTATTCCCGTGTACCGAATTCGCCCTAGTACCTCAAGTCCGAGGACTAAATCGTACACTATTATAAGTCTTGAGAGACTTCCCATTACCGATATGCTTAATGCACTTCCACGATGGGTCTCTCTGTTCGGGTCGTTCGATGCGTTCGATCTCCTATCGAACCACCTAGTCATATGCACTGACATCAAAATGTCTTGTTCATGAAACTCTACAAATTCACTTCATGTGAATCATGCATAATCCTACAAGTCTTAGCGATTCCCTCGATACCCCGTCTCGATAGGAATCTATGACTTGGAACAGTTTTAAGATCACGACCTTAGAGACTGTTTCATGATTGCACTCAGTACTGAAGTGAATCGTCCCATAGTCTAAAGTGATCTTAGGATTTCATCCAATCGCTTAGATAAGTTCGCGAGAGATGAAGATGGCCATTGTTTAATTCACGTACTATGAATAAACGGGCGTATTATCTTATGAATCATAAGATTGCTTTCTAAGGTAGTCCCTTTACAAGCTCGTATAAGTTGGCTTGCTGGGCACTATCCTATCAATCTCCCACTTGCCCTAAAGCCAACCACATACATTTCTAAGGCACATCTTTCTCAAGATGGCCGTCGAACCCTTTTGTGATTATGACTTAATTAGTGGATCTGCTATGTTGTCTCTTGACGTGGATTACTTCCACGTCTTTTTCTACCTATGATTTCTCCAAATCATACAGTATACTTTAATATGTGTTTAGATCGTAGGTGAGATCTCGATTCCTTTGCTTAAGCAACTGCCTCATTGTTGTCATAGAAGACAACCACAGGCCTTGCAATGCTAGGTACTACTTCCAATTATTGGAAGAAGTTTTCATCCAAACACTTTCTTTCGCTGTATCCAATACTGCGAGATATTCTGTTCTAGTGGTTGATTTGGCATCGACTCTCTATTTGAACTCCTTCAAATTCATCGTTGCCCTATCAAGACAGAATATAGAATCCACATCAGACAGGAAACTCGAATCTCTAAATCCTTCGAGTTTCAATTTCTCCATTATTACCGCTGACCAGCAATATTTCCTTTAAGCTTGTCAAGCTCTTAAGGATTGCTCCTTTTCGGTAATCCAGTCCTCCTTACTGGTGTTCGACTAACAGTATAACTCATAAAATTTTGAGCACGTGTCTAGTCTGGTCTTGTACATGACGTTGCATACCTTATGCTACCTTTTCTCAAAAGGGTGTTTAGAGACAATCTCCTCTTTACTCATCACATGTAGGGCACATTGATTTTGAGAGAGATTTTGTGTCTCTATGGAAGCAATCCTCTCTAGGATCCTTCCATACTGAATCTATTCAGTTTTTGTCCATGTACTAAGATTTGGGATTTCAAACATCATCTATAATCTATCTCCATAGATACGTATTGCCAATACGTGAGATGTATCCCTTAAATCTTTTAATGAAGAATTGCGTGATCGAACACGCTTTCGTCTGCGTTTTAACATTCTTACATCTCTATGTCAACTTCAATGTTATTTTTCATGTTATTTTACGAACAGCACAAAACTCCCACTGATTCTTTTGTACATTCAGATTTACATGCAATTTTGATAAAGTCAACTGCCTTGACTGTCTCATCTAGTCGCATGTTCCAGTTTCGGGTTACTGGTCTAGAGTCATAGATTTACCTTTGGAAATACATCCAATGGTTATGCCTCGTAGTCAAACCACGTTTCTATGGCTTAGTGTTTCTTAATGGATTTTGACAATCCATTTAGATTACATGGCGTTAAGCTATGTGCCCGAGTCTATGTCATACATAGTCTTTTCGCAAGTCCTTGGATCACTATCCAACTGATCATTTTTGTAAATGAACAGGTTCTTTACAAATTTGATCGGGTCTTCGAAACTTTGGTGTACAAAATTTTGATTCAGTAAGTTTGGAAATAGTCTCCCACTATTTGTAGGGATGGGTCCAAGTCTAGGACTTCATCAAGTTCTATTATAATCCCATTTCTATTTGCGAGGGAACCACCCTCTAAGAATTGGGTATTCCTAAAACGAACTCCTTTCGTTCTTTAGGATAATAGAACAGGTATCCAACGGATTTGGTTGGATACCCTACAAATTTGCTCGAATCGGATCTACTATCCAATTCACTTATTCATGGGTGATACACCATACTTTAGTCAGTACGGTGTTTGTAGGAATTGACTTTAAGAGGTTACTTGTTTAAGTATCCTTGTATATTCAGAGGGTTGAACCCCAGAATTGATTGAGGAATTTCTTAGCAACACTAATTAAGGAATGAATCTAGTCTTTCATAGTTCGATTCCTTTTTATTAGTTTTTAACTTGCTATTCAAGAATTCTATTCTTGATTTAGATAATTGAGTAATTTAAAGCTTATGTATTCATCACTTCGATCATATCGAACGACCATACATCAATGCCTTTATTTGCTTCGGTTTTGGAACTTCTTTTGAACCCTTTCAACATTTCCAAAACTTGTACTTTCAAAGTACCTATATCCTAAAACCATCAGGATAATTTTGTGAAGCAATTAATTTCTCACACTAACGCCTTAGTGATCCACATGTGTCTTTATGGATTTGATCCATTGATCACTTGGTATGTTTACAAATCGATCAATTTTCCCTTATCAGACAGGATTCGCAAGTCCAGAGTTCATCAAGGTTCTTTATTTCAAGAGACCTTTAAATGATGAACAATCTATTGATTCCTTCTATGGAAATAAGTTCGATTTTAAGCATGCCATAACTGTGGATAATTATCTAGTTTGTTTTACTTTTCTCGATTTAGCATGAATGTCATTAGGTTTTATCATCGTTTATTTCCTTGCTTTATTCCATTCATAATGGTAAAGCAATTTTGTACAAAGTAAAAGCTTTAATTAAAACTATTCCATTCACAATGGTAAAGCTAAAAGGTTTCGTACAAAGTTTTGAAATAAATCTTAAATAGATAAAACTATAACTAATGCTTAACTCGAAAAATAAGAAAAACAATTGCTAAAAAGAAAAATCTAGGTTCTTCTTGACCCAGCTCCTGAAGCATTTTTCCCTTATTTGCCGAAGCAACTCTTTCCTTCGTCTTACAAGGTATGCCCTCTTTTCCAAGGGCAAGGGAATGCCATCATCACCTGCAAACACTTTACAGATGTGAGTGACTATTTAGATGTCATACATCAAAGAATAACTAGGTCATACCTTTGTTCATTCTTTTCAGGAATTTCTTTCCAGCGAGTTTCCTCAACTCTTCGTCTTTCCCACATAATGGGCAATCCTTTCCTTCACTCAAACCTTCACCTTTCTCAAAGGCTTTCTCATATTTGTCCAACAACTTATGTAAATCACTTGTTGTAATTCCGTCACACGGAATGTCACAATGATCCATAAAATGAGAAAAATTATCAGACAAGCCATTGATGATAATCTCTATTTCATCATTTTGATTCAAATCAGCTCCAAGCTTTTTGATTCGTTTCATCATTTTGATCAGGTAAGAACAATATTCACTAACATTGTTAAACCCAATCATTCTTGTCTCGTGGAGTGAATTCATCATGAGTTGTGCTAATGTTGGTTCGTACATGATCGTGGATTTTCAAATGGCTAAAATTAAATTAAGAGACAACAGTAAGCAGACAGATTTAAGATAATACTTATAATTAACGAAAATTGGTCTTTCTATCGAAAAAGTTCTCCCACTATTTTATCGAAACAATAACCCCTTTAATTGTTCGGGAAATCCTATTTCCTAGTAGGTCTTGACGTCCCAGCAGACATTAATTGCACCCACGACTCGCGGCCATACAATTAATTCCCTAGGTAGGTATACATTTACCAATTGTGTCTCTACACAACCTTCAAGCTATTTTGCCTCGATTTTCACATTTATCTAGCACTGCTACATCATAAATGGTACTACTCGTTAAGTCTAACCCATCAATCGTGATGAGCAATGGGCCCGAACATGTCAACCCCTGGGACTCCCAGTCGATTGCATGCCCCGACCAATTCCCACCCTTGTCAAGTTTATTAAAAACGAGAATCGAGAGATTTCGCGTATTGTCCCTTTCTTCGCCTCAGGTGCCAGACTCTGGATCACCTTAATCGATAAGTAGACAACTCACGCTAGTCCCTATTGATGGAAGGCTTGGATTTTATAAAACTTCCTTTTATAGTTAACCCAATATGACTTAATATTTTATTTCAAGAGGGGATTTTCGTTTTTAGAAAGTTTGAGGTAACTCTCTTCGAGATCTCACAGCATTCAATTATGCTTTATCTTTTATTTAGCGATCTAACTTCTAGCGCGCATCACATACAAGCCAAAATAAATCAATAAATAATATAAAGCATTCACACCTAGCATGCATGCTACCACATTATGTTTTCGATCGGGAGCCTCCTATGCGGGCCATCATCGAGCCATGATGTTGGCCCAATTGGTCAATCTAATTAGGTTCTTAAAGGATCTAACAAGTTACAAAAGTAACCATGCATACATGGCCTTCATTCCTTCTTGGGCCTCCACCTTGCCTGTAATGGGCCTCCATCCTAAACTATTTAAAATAAAGCCCTAATCTATTACAAAGGCTCAAAGTGGCCCAAAAAACTAAAGGCTCGCAGGCCCAATAAAAACCAAGACAATTAAATTAAACCAATCACATCTACCCTAGGGTCAAGGCTCGGCACGATCGAAAACCACGTAAACAGTTCACGTTGAGCAAGAAACAAGCAAAACAAATTTTTCTTATTTCTTATATTATTTTAAAACAACCTTTTAAAATAACCCAAGATTCTAATTTTAAAACTCCTTTTAAAATAATCTTTTAACTTTCATTTTAAAACTCCTTTTAAAATAAATCACAATCTTTATTTTAAAACTCCTTTTAAAATATCTCATGGTTCTTACTTTAGTCACTACTAATTATGATAAAATTAATCCTTCGGATAATAAAGCACCTTTTAAGCATAAATCAGGTTCTGGAAATTTCAACTTTTGAAAATTACAGTTTGGTCCCTCAATTTTCGAAAAATACGTTTTGACCCCAAAACTTTCGGAAATAACAAATTACACCCAAAAATTCCAGAACATGCAAATCGGCCCAGAAAACAGGAATTAACACTTTAATTCCAGAAACTTTCATTAATCGCAAAACAGCCCCCTGAAGTTACGGAAAATTCAAAACAGCCCCATGATTTACGGAAATTGCGAACAGACCCAATTTCCAGAAAAACAGAATTTCAATTTCAGCCCAGATTTTGCAGAAAAATAAAATTTCAGATTCTGTCCAGATTTTGTAAAAATCGTAATTTGCATTTTCAATCCTGTAAATTTCGTAAATTGCAGATCTGGCCCAAACAAGAATTATGCTATTTACCCGAACACATAATTAATCATAATCAGCAAGATCCATGCACAGAACACGACAAATATATATATACATAAAATTTGAAGTGTTCAGATCCGTTTTCGTATGAGCGTAATAACTTTGGCTCTGATACCACTGTTGGGTTATTCGCGGTACTATTGTCAAAAACAACGTGCGGAATATTCAAAAATTTTAGTACACACGAAATACCCATGAGCCCAGGATCTCAGTTATCTAACTCATACGAAAGACAGGTATTTTGAATCACAATTCAAAACATAAATAAGTAGGTAATTTCGAAAATTACCTCACCATAGGCAAGGTGGTGGTTCTTCTCCGGTCTTCAAAAGTTCACTAGAGCACCCCAAGTGTTGTGCCTCTAGAGAAAGTCCACACCAGATGGATTTGAATGACTTCACGTAATCCTCAGGCTCAGAACTAGGATTAAGGAATTATCTATGGAGGAATTCAATCTAGATCTAGATCTAGATGGAGAAGAAACAAGGAGAACAGGGGGCGGCTATGGCAGGGTTCGGCCAAGGTAAGGGCGGCTAGGGCTTTGAATTTTCAGCTCTTCTCTTTTGCATTGATTGTGCATTAGTTGTTAAGGTTAGAGATATTATGATATATATATATCTCTTATTAGAAGACTCCTTCTTCTAATAGAGATATATCATATCTTTGATATATCTTTCCTTATCACATAAGGAAGATATATATCATATCTTTAGTATATCTTTCCTTATCACATAAGGAAGATATATATAGATATCATATCTTCTTCTTCTTTCTTGTCCTACAAGAATATATCTCTTCCAACTTTAATTCCTAGCAAAATCGCCCCATGCTCAATTAATTAATCCGAGATTAATTTAATTAATATTCCCTTAGCTTAAAATCGACCCTCATGTTTAATTGATTAATCCAAGATTAATCTATTAACATTTTCATGGTTAAAATCGGCCCATGAAGTTTAATTAATTAATCCACTATTAATTAATTAATCTTCCTAATTAATTAACACCTTAATTAATAGTTTAATCAATTAGACATTCTAATCGATTATTTAATTAGACATTCTAATTAATAATTCTCCATTTCGAATTAACACTTTAATTCACGTTTAATTAATTAGACCATCTAATTAATTATTCTTCTCATTGAATTAACATTTTAATTCACTGATTGATTTAACTTCTTTAAATCAAACATTTCCTTTTAGACTGTCACTGTCCAACTGTATTGTGTGTGACCCTCTAGGTTCACCATCAATTGGCAGCAGGCCCACGACTCTCGTGATTTAATTAACGAACAGTTAATAAGAAATTAATTGTTCCGATCAATTAAACACTTTTAATTGATCACTCCAGAATTAATCTCCCATTAATTCAGGAGTACCCACACCTCATGGTCGATGTCTAGCCACAAGCCCATGAGGTCCAACTTCAGGTGAATTGATATTCGCGAACCTTCACCTCTTATAAATGCCATGTACATACGGTCCTTCTATCAACTAATTTCCCGATTGAGACCTAGGGTGTGTGAATTGGTCGGCACCTCTAATTATCTCAATTCTGTACTTTCTAATTCAGGATAATAATTCCAGTGTGACTGCTAAATTTGGAAACCCCTTTCCAAATCCGTCACTGACCACGGCCGTGGGTTTCTCGGAATTTACTATCTAAGAACGTACAGGAAATTCTCTCATCTTATCAAGACGAGTCGATAGATCCTATATTGGTACTAACCATTCGCGTACACGTTCATACGTACCCAAAGTAGTCGCACAATGATCAGGCTACGTGATCGGCTCCTAAATCAAAGTACGTATTCCCGTGTACCGAATTCGCCCTAGTACCTCAAGTCCGAGGACTAAATCGTACACTATTATAAGTCTTGAGAGACTTCCCATTACCGATATGCTTAATGCACTTCCACGATGGGTCTCTCTGTTCGGGTCGTTCGATGCGTTCGATCTCCTATCGAACCACCTAGTCATATGCACTGACATCAAAATGTCTTGTTCATGAAACTCTACAAATTCACTTCATGTGAATCATGCATAATCCTACAAGTCTTAGCGATTCCCTCGATACCCCGTCTCGATAGGAATCTATGACTTGGAACAGTTTTAAGATCACGACCTTAGAGACTGTTTCATGATTGCACTCAGTACTGAAGTGAATCGTCCCATAGTCTAAAGTGATCTTAGGATTTCATCCAATCGCTTAGATAAGTTCGCGAGAGATGAAGATGGCCATTGTTTAATTCACGTACTATGAATAAACGGGCGTATTATCTTATGAATCATAAGATTGCTTTCTAAGGTAGTCCCTTTACAAGCTCGTATAAGTTGGCTTGCTGGGCACTATCCTATCAATCTCCCACTTGCCCTAAAGCCAACCACATACATTTCTAAGGCACATCTTTCTCAAGATGCCCGTCGAACCCTTTTGTGATTATGACTTAATTAGTGGATCTGCTATGTTGTCTCTTGACGTGGATTACTTCCACGTCTTTTTCTACCTATGATTTCTCCAAATCATACAGTATACTTTAATATGTGTTTAGATCGTAGGTGAGATCTCGATTCCTTTGCTTAAGCAACTGCCTCATTGTTGTCATAGAAGACAACCACAGGCCTTGCAATGCTAGGTACTACTTCCAATTATTGGAAGAAGTTTTCATCCAAACACTTTCTTTCGCTGTATCCAATACTGCGAGATATTCTGTTCTAGTGGTTGATTTGGCATCGACTCTCTATTTGAACTCCTTCAAATTCATCGTTGCCCTATCAAGACAGAATATAGAATCCACATCAGACAGGAAACTCGAATCTCTAAATCCTTCGAGTTTCAATTTCTCCATTATTACCGCTGACCAGCAATATTTCCTTTAAGCTTGTCAAGCTCTTAAGGATTGCTCCTTTTCGGTAATCCAGTCCTCCTTACTGGTGTTCGACTAACAGTATAACTCATAAAATTTTGAGCACGTGTCTAGTCTGGTCTTGTACATGACGTTGCATACCTTATGCTACCTTTTCTCAAAAGGGTGTTTAGAGACAATCTCCTCTTTACTCATCACATGTAGGGCACATTGATTTTGAGAGAGATTTTGTGTCTCTATGGAAGCAATCCTCTCTAGGATCCTTCCATACTGAATCTATTCAGTTTTTGTCCATGTACTAAGATTTGGGATTTCAAACATCATCTATAATCTATCTCCATAGATACGTATTGCCAATACGTGAGATGTATCCCTTAAATCTTTTAATGAAGAATTGCGTGATCGAACACGCTTTCGTCTGCGTTTTAACATTCTTACATCTCTATGTCAACTTCAATGTTATTTTTCATGTTATTTTACGAACAGCACAAAACTCCCACTGATTCTTTTGTACATTCAGATTTACATGCAATTTTGATAAAGTCAACTGCCTTGACTGTCTCATCTAGTCGCATGTTCCAGTTTCGGGTTACTGGTCTAGAGTCATAGATTTACCTTTGGAAATACATCCAATGGTTATGCCTCGTAGTCAAACCACGTTTCTATGGCTTAGTGTTTCTTAATGGATTTTGACAATCCATTTAGATTACATGGCGTTAAGCTATGTGCCCGAGTCTATGTCATACATAGTCTTTTCGCAAGTCCTTGGATCACTATCCAACTGATCATTTTTGTAAATGAACAGGTTCTTTACAAATTTGATCGGGTCTTCGAAACTTTGGTGTACAAAATTTTGATTCAGTAAGTTTGGAAATAGTCTCCCACTATTTGTAGGGATGGGTCCAAGTCTAGGACTTCATCAAGTTCTATTATAATCCCATTTCTATTTGCGAGGGAACCACCCTCTAAGAATTGGGTATTCCTAAAACGAACTCCTTTCGTTCTTTAGGATAATAGAACAGGTATCCAACGGATTTGGTTGGATACCCTACAAATTTGCTCGAATCGGATCTACTATCCAATTCACTTATTCATGGGTGATACACCATACTTTAGTCAGTACGGTGTTTGTAGGAATTGACTTTAAGAGGTTACTTGTTTAAGTATCCTTGTATATTCAGAGGGTTGAACCCCAGAATTGATTGAGGAATTTCTTAGCAACACTAATTAAGGAATGAATCTAGTCTTTCATAGTTCGATTCCTTTTTATTAGTTTTTAACTTGCTATTCAAGAATTCTATTCTTGATTTAGATAATTGAGTAATTTAAAGCTTATGTATTCATCACTTCGATCATATCGAACGACCATACATCAATGCCTTTATTTGCTTCGGTTTTGGAACTTCTTTTGAACCCTTTCAACATTTCCAAAACTTGTACTTTCAAAGTACCTATATCCTAAAACCATCAGGATAATTTTGTGAAGCAATTAATTTCTCACACTAACGCCTTAGTGATCCACATGTGTCTTTATGGATTTGATCCATTGATCACTTGGTATGTTTACAAATCGATCAATTTTCCCTTATCAGACAGGATTCGCAAGTCCAGAGTTCATCAAGGTTCTTTATTTCAAGAGACCTTTAAATGATGAACAATCTATTGATTCCTTCTATGGAAATAAGTTCGATTTTAAGCATGCCATAACTGTGGATAATTATCTAGTTTGTTTTACTTTTCTCGATTTAGCATGAATGTCATTAGGTTTTATCATCGTTTATTTCCTTGCTTTATTCCATTCATAATGGTAAAGCAATTTTGTACAAAGTAAAAGCTTTAATTAAAACTATTCCATTCACAATGGTAAAGCTAAAAGGTTTCGTACAAAGTTTTGAAATAAATCTTAAATAGATAAAACTATAACTAATGCTTAACTCGAAAAATAAGAAAAACAATTGCTAAAAAGAAAAATCTAGGTTCTTCTTGACCCAGCTCCTGAAGCATTTTTCCCTTATTTGCCGAAGCAACTCTTTCCTTCGTCTTACAAGGTATGCCCTCTTTTCCAAGGGCAAGGGAATGCCATCATCACCTGCAAACACTTTACAGATGTGAGTGACTATTTAGATGTCATACATCAAAGAATAACTAGGTCATACCTTTGTTCATTCTCTTCAGGAATTTCTTTCCAGCGAGTTTCCTCAACTCTTCGTCTTTCCCACATAATGGGCAATCCTTTCCTTCACTCAAACCTTCACCTTTCTCAAAGGCTTTCTCATATTTGTCCAACAACTTATGTAAATCACTTGTTGTAATTCCGTCACACGGAATGTCACAATGATCCAATAAATGAGAAAAATTATCAGACAAGCCATTGATGATAATCTCTATTTCATCATTTTGATTCAAATCAGCTCCAAGCTTTTTGATTCGTTTCATCATTTTGATCAGGTAAGAACAATATTCACTAACATTGTTAAACCCAATCATTCTTGTCTCGTGGAGTGAATTCATCATGAGTTGTGCTAATGTTGGTTCGTACATGATCGTGGATTTTCAAATGGCTAAAATTAAATTAAGAGACAACAGTAAGCAGACAGATTTAAGATAATACTTATAATTAACGAAAATTGGTCTTTCTATCGAAAAAGTTCTCCCACTATTTTATCGAAACAATAACCCCTTTAATTGTTCGGGAAATCCTATTTCCTAGTAAGTCTTGACGTCCCAGCAGACATTAATTGCACCCACGACTCGCGGCCATACAATTAATTCCCTAGGTAGGTATACATTTACCAATTGTGTCTCTACACAACCTTCAAGCTATTTTGCCTCGATTTTCACATTTATCTAGCACTGCTACATCATAAATGGTACTACTCGTTAAGTCTAACCCATCAATCGTGATGAGCAATGGGCCCGAACATGTCAACCCCTGGGACTCCCAGTCGATTGCATGCCCCGACCAATTCCCACCCTTGTCAAGTTTATTAAAAACGAGAATCGAGAGATTTCGCGTATTGTCCCTTTCTTCGCCTCAGGTGCCAGACTCTGGATCACCTTAATCGATAAGTAGACAACTCACGCTAGTCCCTATTGATGGAAGGCTTGGATTTTATAAAACTTCCTTTTATAGTTAACCCAATATGACTTAATATTTTATTTCAAGAGGGGATTTTCGTTTTTAGAAAGTTTGAGGTAACTCTCTTCGAGATCTCACAGCATTCAATTATGCTTTATCTTTTATTTAGCGATCTAACTTCTAGCGCGCATCACATACAAGCCAAAATAAATCAATAAATAATATAAAGCATTCACACCTAGCATGCATGCTACCACATTATGTTTTCGATCGGGAGCCTCCTATGCGGGCCATCATCGAGCCATGATGTTGGCCCAATTGGTCAATCTAATTAGGTTCTTAAAGGATCTAACAAGTTACAAAAGTAACCATGCATACATGGCCTTCATTCCTTCTTGGGCCTCCACCTTGCTTGTAATGGGCCTCCATCCTAAACTATTTAAAATAAAGCCTTAATCTATTACAAAGGCTCAAAGTGGCCCAAAAAACTAAAGGCTCGCAGGCCCAATAAAAACCAAGACAATTAAATTAAACCAATCACATCTACCCTAGGGTCAAGGCTCGGCACGATCGAAAACCACGTAAACAGTTCACGTTGAGCAAGAAACAAGCAAAACAAATTTTTCTTATTTCTTATATTATTTTAAAACAACCTTTTAAAATAACCCAAGATTCTAATTTTAAAACTCCTTTTAAAATAATCTTTTAACTTTCATTTTAAAACTCCTTTTAAAATAAATCACAATCTTTATTTTAAAACTCCTTTTAAAATATCTCATGGTTCTTACTTTAGTCACTACTAATTATGATAAAATTAATCCTTCGGATAATAAAGCACCTTTTAAGCATAAATCAGGTTCTGGAAATTTCAACTTTTGAAAATTACAGTTTGGTCCCTCAATTTTCGAAAAATACGTTTTGACCCCAAAACTTTCGGAAATAACAAATTACACCCAAAAATTCCAGAACATGCAAATCGGCCCAGAAAACAGGAATTAACACTTTAATTCCAGAAACTTTCATTAATCGCAAAACAGCCCCCTGAAGTTACGGAAAATTCAAAACAGCCCCATGATTTACGGAAATTGCGAACAGACCCAATTTCCAGAAAAACAGAATTTCAATTTCAGCCCAGATTTTGCAGAAAAATAAAATTTCAGATTCTGTCCAGATTTTGTAAAAATCGTAATTTGCATTTTCAATCCTGTAAATTTCGTAAATTGCAGATCTGGCCCAAACAAGAATTATGCTATTTACCCGAACACATAATTAATCATAATCAGCAAGATCCATGCACAGAACACGACAAATATATATATATATAAAATTTGAAGTGTTCAGATCCGTTTTCGTATGAGCGTAATAACTTTGGCTCTGATACCACTGTTGGGTTATTCGCGGTACTATTGTCAAAAACAACGTGCGGAATATTCAAAAATTTTAGTACACACGAAATACCCATGAGCCCAGGATCTCAGTTATCTAACTCATACGAAAGACAGGTATTTTGAATCACAATTCAAAACATAAATAAGTAGGTAATTTCGAAAATTACCTCACCATAGGCAAGGTGGTGGTTCTTCTCCGGTCTTCAAAAGTTCACTAGAGCACCCCAAGTGTTGTGCCTCTAGAGAAAGTCCACACCAGATGGATTTGAATGACTTCACGTAATCCTCAGGCTCAGAACTAGGATTAAGGAATTATCTATGGAGGAATTCAATCTAGATCTAGATCTAGATGGAGAAGAAACAAGGAGAACAGGGGGCGGCTATGGCAGGGTTCGGCCAAGGTAGGGGCGGCTAGGGCTTTGAATTTTCAGCTCTTCTCTTTTGCATTGATTGTGCATTAGTTGTTAAGGTTAGAGATATTATGATATATATATATCTCTTATTAGAAGACTCCTTCTTCTAATAGAGATATATCATATCTTTGATATATCTTTCCTTATCACATAAGGAAGATATATATCATATCTTTAGTATATCTTTCCTTATCACATAAGGAAGATATATATAGATATCATATCTTCTTCTTCTTTCTTGTCCTACAAGAATATATCTCTTCCAACTTTAATTCCTAGCAAAATCGCCCCATGCTCAATTAATTAATCCGAGATTAATTTAATTAATATTCCCTTAGCTTAAAATCGACCCTCATGTTTAATTGATTAATCCAAGATTAATCTATTAACATTTTCATGGTTAAAATCGGCCCATGAAGTTTAATTAATTAATCCACTATTAATTAATTAATCTTCCTAATTAATTAACACCTTAATTAATAGTTTAATCAATTAGACATTCTAATCGATTATTTAATTAGACATTCTAATTAATAATTCTCCATTTCGAATTAACACTTTAATTCACGTTTAATTAATTAGACCATCTAATTAATTATTCTTCTCATTGAATTAACATTTTAATTCACTGATTGATTTAACTTCTTTAAATCAAACATTTCCTTTTAGACTGTCACTGTCCAACTGTATTGTGTGTGACCCTCTAGGTTCACCATCAATTGGCAGCAGGCCCACGACTCTCGTGATTTAATTAACGAACAGTTAATAAGAAATTAATTGTTCCGATCAATTAAACACTTTTAATTGATCACTCCAGAATTAATCTCCCATTAATTCAGGAGTACCCACACCTCATGGTCGATGTCTAGCCACAAGCCCATGAGGTCCAACTTCAGGTGAATTGATATTCGCGAACCTTCACCTCTTATAAATGCCATGTACATACGGTCCTTCTATCAACTAATTTCCCGATTGAGACCTAGGGTGTGTGAATTGGTCGGCACCTCTAATTATCTCAATTCTGTACTTTCTAATTCAGGATAATAATTCCAGTGTGACTGCTAAATTTGGAAACCCCTTTCCAAATCCGTCACTGACCACGGCCGTGGGTTTCTCGGAATTTACTATCTAAGAACGTACAGGAAATTCTCTCATCTTATCAAGACGAGTCGATAGATCCTATATTGGTACTAACCATTCGCGTACACGTTCATACGTACCCAAAGTAGTCGCACAATGATCAGGCTACGTGATCGGCTCCTAAATCAAAGTACGTATTCCCGTGTACCGAATTCGCCCTAGTACCTCAAGTCCGAGGACTAAATCGTACACTATTATAAGTCTTGAGAGACTTCCCATTACCGATATGCTTAATGCACTTCCACGATGGGTCTCTCTGTTCGGGTCGTTCGATGCGTTCGATCTCCTATCGAACCACCTAGTCATATGCACTGACATCAAAATGTCTTGTTCATGAAACTCTACAAATTCACTTCATGTGAATCATGCATAATCCTACAAGTCTTAGCGATTCCCTCGATACCCCGTCTCGATAGGAATCTATGACTTGGAACAGTTTTAAGATCACGACCTTAGAGACTGTTTCATGATTGCACTCAGTACTGAAGTGAATCGTCCCATAGTCTAAAGTGATCTTAGGATTTCATCCAATCGCTTAGATAAGTTCGCGAGAGATGAAGATGGCCATTGTTTAATTCACGTACTATGAATAAACGGGCGTATTATCTTATGAATCATAAGATTGCTTTCTAAGGTAGTTCCTTTACAAGCTCGTATAAGTTGGCTTGCTGGGCACTATCCTATCATTAGCTCATTCCGAGAAAAAAGGGGGAAATGTCACACCGGGTTATCTTCTAAGGGATTTTCGTGAGGCTTTACAAACTTCGGGTCTTTCAGATTTGGGTTTTTCGGGTTATCCCTTCACTTGGTCTAATAGATGGGAACAACCACATACTGTTTACGAAAGGCTTGACCGTGCTTGCGCTTCGAGTACATGGTTACATCGTTTTCCCTTTAGTAGACTTGATCACTTAAAATTCGGGGGGTCTGACCACTCTCCTATCCTGCTTCGTATTCGCGACCGGGTACCTGAGAGTCTTTCCAAAAAGAAACGTCGATTTTTGTTTGAATCTATGTGGCTGGATTCGGAAGAATGTAAGAGAGTGGTTAAAGAATCTTGGGGTGATATTGGAACTTCTTGTGGAACTGGGGACGCATTAGATAAACTTGAGACTTGTAGTGAAGAGCTTGAGGGTTGGAGCAGGCATTCTTTTCCGAATGTGACTAAGACAGCTAACACTTTGAGAGAGCGGATTCACGAACTAAATACTGGGGTCATCACAGAGGCTACTAGAAGAGAGGAACACTCTACTACTTTAGAATTGGAAGACTTTTTAGATAAAGAAAGCAAAATGTGGCAACAAAGAGCAAAAGCGCACTGGATGCGGGAGGGAGATCGTAACACACGTTATTTCCATTCTAGAGCTACAGGCCGTAAACATAAGAATGAAATCAGCGGTATCAAGAAAGAGGATGGATCGTGGTGTAGAAAGGAACCAGAAATTGAAGGGATGGTTGTTGACTACTTTAGGGAAATTTTTACTTCTTCCAAACCATCGACTGGAGACATTGAAGTGGCTTTGAGAGCGCTAGGTCCGAGGGTGAGTTTTGAGAACAACCAGTATCTCCTTCAACCCTACACTGCAGACGAGGTAAAAATCGCTTTATTTTCTATGCACCCCCTTAAATCCCCTGGTCCCGATGGTTTTCCTCCCCTTTTCTATCAAAAGTTTTGGGGTCAGGTCGGGGTAGATGTGACTAGATGGGTACTGAATTTCCTTAATAATGGTATCTTTGATGATAGTTGTAACTTCACCAACATAGTTCTCATCCCAAAATGTCCTAAACCTGAAGTTATGACCCAATTCCGCCCTATCAGCCTGTGTAATGTGATCTACAAGATAGCATCTAAAACCATAGCCAACCGCCTCAAACCCTTAATGAACCATGTCATATCCGATTACCAATCAGCGTTTGTACCCGGTAGGCAAATAACTGATAATGTCCTTGTTGCCTATGAAACAACTCATTACATGAAAACAATATCTAGGGGCGACGTGGGCCTTATGGCCATTAAGTTGGATATGAGTAAAGCCTATGATAGAGTCGAGTGGGGGTTTCTTAGGGCAGTTATGATCCGATTATGTTTTGATGTTACTTTTGTTGATCTCATTATGCGTTGTGTTACTACTGTTACTTATTCCTTTGTGCTAAATGGTGCCCAGATTGGTTTTGTCAAACCGGAAAGGGGAATCCGTCAAGAAGACCCCATTTCCCCGTACTTATTTCTTTTTATTGCAGAAAGTTTTAGTTCTCTTATTTGGCAAGCGGAAACGGATGGATATCTTTCTGGAATTGCGATTTGTGAGAGGGCACCTCAGATTTCACACCTTCTCTTTGCCGACAACACACTAATTCTTTGCCAAGCTACTGATCAAGCCGCTAGCTGCATCCGGCAAGTACTTAACACATACGGTTTGGCTTCCGGGCAGAATATCAACTTTGAAAAGTCGAGCGTCGTATTCACAAAGAATACTCCGGATATTCTCATTAGCTCCATTCTTTCAGTCATTCCGATACGGCGAGAATACTCCCATGCCAAGTACTTGGGGCTGCCTTTAAATGTGGGGAAATCTAAACGAGAAGTATTTGATTTTATAAGGGAGAGGGTGTGGAGCCGAGTTCAGAGTTTAAGAATGAAAACACTCTCTAAAGCAGGACGAGAAATCCTCATAAAATCAGTCATACAGGCCATTCCGTCATACCTTATGAGTTGCTTTAAATTACCGGGATATTTGATAAAAGAAATTGAATCGATAATTGCCAATTTTTGGTGGGACGAAAAGGAAAGGAAGAAAATCCATTGGGTAAGTTGGAACGCACTTTGCCGTAGCAAAAGAGATGGAGGTATGGGTTTTAGAGATCTTGACTCTTTTAATACGGCCATGTTGGCCAAGCAGGCTTGGAGAGTTTTTCGCAATCCTAATACGTTACTTAGCAGGATCTTGAAGGCAAAATACTTTCCGTTATGCAACTTGTTGGAAGCACAACTTGGTAGTCGGCCTTCTTTGACTTGGAGGGGTATTTGGAGTTCATTAAACACTTTACAAGCGGGACTTAGATGGAGAGTTGGAGATGGAAAAACGATACAAATTTGGAGGGATAAATGGCTTCCCCGAACTAATGCTTTCAAAATATCATCACCACCTTCTTTGATCCCCTACGAAGCTACGGTGAATTATCTTATTGATGAAAATCTGGGATTATGGAACAAGGAACTCATTGAATCCATTTTTTGGGAAGAAGAGGCGAGAAGCATCCTATCTATACCGCTAGGAAGAGGAAATAATAGAGACAGCCTTATGTGGCACTACGAAAAATCGGGGCGCTTCACAGTAAAATCGGCATACCATCTACATCAGACTTTGAAGGCCTCGGCTTTGGAGGATCGTATTGGCGGATCAAGTGATAGAGAATCTAGGGATTGGAACTGGATTTGGAAAACCTTCGTTCCCCCAAAAGTGAAGATTTTTCTTTGGAGCTGCTGCGTCAAGGCCCTTCCGGTGTGTGATAGGCTCCGTCAAAAAAGGTTAGTGCATGAAAGTACTTGTCCCCGTTGCGGATGTGATTCTGAAACTATTAGCCATTGTTTATTAAAATGCTCGTATGCGAGGCAAGTGTGGGCTCTTTCTGGCTTATCTTTTGATACATATAATAGTGATCTTGTTGATATTGATTTGTGGTTTAAATTTCATTCGAGGACGGACACGAAGGAGTTTGGTTACTTTGCTGTTATTTGTTGGGGTTTATGGTTTAGTCGGAACAAATGGTTATGGGAGAAATCTGATTTTCCACCTTTATTTGTTTGTTCTTTTGCCCGCGACTTTCACACCAGATTCCTCAACTCTAATGTTCGGTGTCCGGCGCATTTGCCTTGCCACTCTATGACTCGATGGCTTCCTCCTCCAGATGGTTGCTGCAAGATTAACATGGATGCTGCATTCAGCCGAGATGGGGATACGATCGGAATTGGTCTTATAGCTAGAAACCGAGAAGGGAGACTGTATTGGCTGGAAAATTCACACCTTGATCCAGCCTTTGAGTCCTGAAGCAGCTGAAGCAATTGCAGCTTTGAGGGCAGTAGAGTTTGGGATCTTATTGGGGTGGAGGAATATTTGTGTTGAAGGGGACTGCCTTTCGGTTATTAAGGGAATTATGGATCCTTCTCCATCTATGGGAGTCCTTGGATCTATTTACGAAGATATCAAAAGAATCACAAGTGATCTAACATCCTTCCAAGCAACCCACGTAGCTAGGAATTTTAATTCTGCCGCACATGGTTTAGCAAAACATGCATCCAATGGCTTCATCTTTTCTGCTGAGCTTCCTTGTGATATTGCAACCATTGTATCTTTGGAACACTTTTGAGTTAATGATATGCAGGCTACGTTTTTCCCTCAAAAAAAAAAAAAAAATTAGATATGGGCCATGGGTTGGGTCGGAGGTGATGTCTATTTCTTGCAAGTTAGGCCATTTGCAGGCTCGTGGTTTAAAACAAATCCGTCGGTCATGAAATTCAGGGGATTTTTTTCAACATCCCATATTCAACTGCTAGATTACATTTTCTGGGACTGTATCACATTTAGATTTGAAACCAATTAGTTCAGATATTCATGATATAACTCAAGCTCAAGGGAATAATCGGTTTAGATATTCAGAATGAAGGTACATTGAGTTATTTCTCGAATAGGCCCGAAAGGATAAGGAATGTCCATAAGCGTCGATTATTGAAATTGCGTTTTTTCTAGTATTATAATATTATCCATTTTGAAAAAGTCGAGTGCCAAAGTTACTAAGTTGTCAATTCACTAAACGTCGGACTATATGATACACATTGTACGCTTGTGATATATGAACATTCATCAGATAGTTCAAATTTATTCTTGTATCTATATTTAAATTAAGTTGAAAGGGATGTTTGATACGTAGTATAAATTAGAGGGGGTCTTATTGTAATTTCTCAAATGAGATTATTTATAAGACGACTAAATCTAATGGATTTGGTTTTAAATTAGGCTAGCGATATTGCTAGAGCACAATTAATTTATTATTTCCTGAATTACCCCTTTTTATTAAGAGCAATAAAATCCAAATTTGTCAATTTCCATAATAATTCCCTTTACATAACTGCAGCTCCTAATTTTATAAAGTCAATTCATCTCTCTTAATTACATTTAAACAACTCTTTTTCTCTCTCTGTCATTAATCTTTAAATATGAAAGTTGATAAATTTGAGCCTTGAGGCATCCTCATTTTAAATGAATAAATCACAATACCATATTTGTTCTTACGTTATATTTTGATACATGGTTACATCACCTTCTTTGACGAAAACAAAATCACTGATTGATATATATATTGAATAAAATATGTTTATTTGAAATAGCATCCCATACAATAAACCATTTCCCTCTAATTTTTGTTTCGATACCGTAATATTAAGGGGAATAAATGATGTATAATTTTTACAAGATCCATTTAAAAATTAAGTAGTCTATTTTATACGAAAGCAATTTGCTGATGCCGTGATACGTTATTTACCCAAAAAAAAAAAAAAATGCTGATATGCTTGAGTATCACCAGCCTTTTTTCTTGATTTTTTAAAATTTATATTGTGGAATCCTTACAAATTAGTAGTCTGCAGTATAAACTCTATGAGGTTGTTCTTTAAATTTTTGTACTTTGGTCTGCAAATTTCGATTTTTATTTTATGTAAAATAGGTCAAATTGAAAAGTTGTAATTATTATAAATTAAGAAAATACTTTTTTGAATTTGTATCAGATTCAAATGCAATTAAAGACCTAGAGAAAGAATTGGGAAATTATTGTGTAGATTAGGTCTTTCATAGACCATGAACAAAATTAGTGCATTTACTAAATATGTTTACAAGAATGGGTCTATGAAATACTGGGTCTCAAAAATTTTCCGAAAGAATTTATATATAATCAGATTTAAAGTTTTTGCTTGATAAAAACATAAAGAAATATGCATTAAAGTGAGAGAAAATTAAGTTGATATAAATAAGTAGTTGTCAATTAAAGTTTTTGGAAATTGACAAATTTGGATTTTATTGCTCATATTAAAGAGGGGCAATTCAGGAAATAAAAAATTATTGCTCTGCAGCAACAATTTGTGCTTTGGCAATATCGCTGAATATCGTGAAATTTAATTCTTATGCTAAAGGACACCTAGGTTCCCATTACTTTTGGTTGTGACTTTGTGACACAATTTTGCTTGGTTTTTGTTTCGAAAAAAGAATGGTTTCAACGAAATCTTCAAAACATTTGGATTGAGCATAGATATTGAGTTATGTAGTTTTTAAAAATTTGTTATATAATTATTTGAATGTTAGTTTTTTTTTTTTTTTTTTTTTGAAAAATATAAATGATATTTGTCAAATAAATGCTTTATAGAAAAAGTGAATTGTAGGTGTCATTCTAATATATTTTATAGGCTTCAGATTTATTAAGTTTAAACCTAAATATCGTGAAATATATACCTGACTTTTTTATTTAAAAATGAGTTTAACTCAATTTTGCGAAATCGTGTCCGTGATAGTGGGTCAAACAATTCATAAGGGGACCAATTGGTCCAGTTTGGTTTGGAGGCTTACAACAGATTAAAATTTTGAGGGGTTTATTGGGTGTGTGGTTGGCCCAACATAGTAATGAGTCCGTCTGTGATCCGCGGGCTGATTAGGGTTATTTCCCATAGTGGATCAAACTCCCCAGTGATTATTACTTGAGAAATGATATTATTTGTGATTGGTTATTTTCAATAAATGTATTATTCAATCATGAAATATGCATATAGTAATTAGGGATGTTCGCGGTGCGATTTAGTGTGATTTTATACTCGTCCAAACCTAATTCAATATTTGCCGGTTTTTATACTCTAGACCAAACCCAACCCAATAAGTATAGAGATTGCACTTTGCGGTCCCCTCGGGTAGGGGTGGTTTTTTGCGGTCTTAGCTTTTCCTAAATTTTTTTGTAGACTCTACTTTAATGTATTATCCCTTAGTATTTTGTTATTGTACTTTTATCTAAGGATAAAATTTCTGAATGTCCTATAATCATATGAGCAATACTACTTTTTTCATAATTTTTAGCTTTAGTTTGTTAACCTATATATTATTGTTCATTTGCAATGTAAAGAACAATAATTGTTACAAATACAAAACCGAACAAGAATTTCCAAACAACAAGCAAAAATAGAAAATACTTTAATTATTAAAGTTAATATTGGTGGTTGTCAATCGATGGAATATAACTTGGATTGTTAATAAATTGTGTCGAGTACTAGGATTTTTAAGGGGTAAATTAGGCTTTGGGGTTGAAATGGTAAATTAAAGTATATATATATACTTAAATTATATTAAATAATAAAATAAAATTTATTATTTTATATACATGCTGTTGGGTGCGGTTTATGCGGTTTTTTAAAATATAAATCTAAACAACCCGCGAGTTACGGTCCATTTGTGTTGGGGCGGTCGATTGGGACGGTTTGACTGTTTCGATTAACACCCCTAAGTAATTTATCTTACAAATGATTTAGAAATGGTCTAACAACACTACAAGAAAATTGAGCTTAAGTGACAAAAAATTAAGTGATAATATGGAAGTTGTCACTCTTTATATGCATTTAGTGATAAAAATATTAATTTTGTCATAATAATAATGGTGACAAGTGCAATAGTGACAATATATGTTTTTAAGTTGTCACTAATAGCTATTAATGACAAATATATTGTGACTAAGTTGTCACTATTGACAATTAGCGACACCCTTTTAGTGATAACCTAGTGACAATAAATATTGTCACTATGGTTTAGTGACAACTTTTTGGTTGTCACTTTTGGGGTATCGCTAAATGTCAATAGTGACAACTTTTTTACAATTCTTGTCACTAGTATGTTTATGAAAACCATTTTAGTGATAATATTTGAGTTGTTGTCACTTATTATATATAAGAAGTGACAACTTTAACATTGTCACATAAAATTTTATCACTAAAGTTTAATTTTTTTGTAGTGCAACTCAATCATAATTGACTTAAAAATTTACACATTTTTAGGATTGTCATCCTTCAATAAAAAGTGTTCTTGTTGAATAACAAGTATTTTACACCTCCTAAATTATTCGAATTCAGGTCGGGCTGGATTAAAAAATATTCTAATGAAGTTTAAGACTTTAAGTTTCCACAAATGGGCTAGTTTAGTTTCTTTTTATTTGATGAGTATTATATTTTGAATTAAGGCCATGTTTGGTTTTTATATTTGGGACAATATACCCGCCTTGTGAAATATATTTGCATGTCAAAGGGTCGGATCATACTTGATCCAGATTCGGCTCAATTTATGTCGACTTGTATTCGGGTCGGATTCGAATCTCGCTCGGATCTACATTTCTCGAGTCCACTGAATCTTGATCGGATACCGGATCTTTTTCGAATTCAATAAAATCTTCATGTTCAAAATTTACACCAGTATTTTTTCCTAAACAAGTTTGATAACTTAGCAATTTTATTTAATTTAGCTCACATGTTCACACTTTCTTATAACTATTATTCATATTTTTGGATGAAAATATGCATAAAAATGTAATTATGAATGAATTATTATCTATTATCATCTTATATTAATAATAATATATTATTAATGTTACTTATTTTAATAAAATCATACTTACATATATATATATACATATAATATATATATATATTATTTTTTTACTTATTGTCGGAAACGGATCTTAGACGCGGATCAACCTAAATTTACATTCACTCCACATATTTCAAATTACGAATCTTTATAATCGGATCAAATCCTTCAAATCTCTAATCGAATTAAAATTCTAATAAATTGGATTAGATTTGAATCGAATTCAGATAGAAATTCACCCCCTTGATATCCCTAACTAAAATATAGTGCTCGTGAATTATAAAGAATTTTTTGAGGACGTTTATATTAACTATTAAGGCCACGAGCATTAAATACGGTCTCTACAACCAAACCCAAATTCAAGTTCACCTAAAAAATTAGGAAATTATTATAGACAATGTGCAAGGCTAGAAGATATCATATTATCGTACCTTCTTCGGCTAGGTGATTAATGTTGTTGGCCAAAAGATCTTGGGTCGGGCCGTGATTCAATCAGGCACCAAACACCTTATAATTAGGGCTGTCAATGGATCGGATTCTGGTCGGATCAGACTCGTCCAAATTCGATTCCATTTATATCGGATCGGATCCTGTCGAAGTCGGATATTGTTCGAATTGTGCTTGGATCTAGATTTTTTGAATCCAATGGATCTTGATCGGATTTGACCGGATATCGAATCTTTTTCAGATTCAATATATTTTCATTTAAAAAATTAAATTAATATTTTTTTCTAATAAACAAGTTTATTAACCTTCCAATTTTATTTAATTTTAGCACATGTTCAAACTTTCTTTATTATATTCATATTTGTAGATGAGAATATTGGTTTAAATAAATTTATAAACGAGTTATAAATTACTGTCTTCTTAAATTGACGGTGAAATATTATTTATGATACTTACTTTTATAAAATATTATGTATATATATCATTCTTGTTATTTATTGTCGGATATGGATTTTTGACGGATCGGATCGACCTAATTTCATATCGCTCCATGTGTTTCGAATTACGGATCTTTGTAATCGGATTAGGTCCATCGAATCTCTAATCGGACAATTATCCTAATAAATCGGATCGGATTCGGACGGATCCGGATTGAAATCTGCCCCATTGACAGCCCTACATATAACACCCTCTAATTTATTAATTGAGTTTAATTGCAGATAAAGAAGAAGACCTAACACTATTTGAGTCACTATAATTATGTTTTACTTGAATAGGCTATCAAATATTATCTTATTTGGAAATGGCTCTTAAGAATGGGTCCGAACCGCCTGTTGAATCCAATATTATTTGAAAAACAAAGAAAAGAGGAGGCCCATCATTATGGGCTAAACCACTTCTGTTTGTGTTAATCTTTTCAAAATATCAAGTCTAATCAATTTTGAAAGGGCCCTTTAATTTGCTTGGACAATGTAATTATATAGCTAATTAATTATGTACTCTTGACTCTCCCATCCAACTTTAAACTATCCAGTTTAGAGCCCATTGAGGCATTTTCATCATCAATATTCACATTTTTAGATTTTTAAAAAAAATTATATTGTGCATTATATGTATCATTTGATAATTCATATACTATTACTTGAATATTTTCCTGTGGTTTATAGTATAAAACTAGTTGCTCAACTATTTATGTTCATTTTGATGAAACTGATCAGCCTCACAAAGCGGTTTATGTTAAAAAATGACGGAGAAAGGAAATATGTCGAGGGGGTTAAATCATGGTATTAAATGTGTTTTTTCATAAAGTATGGTACCAAATGTACATATTAGGTTAAAATTTGATATGAAAAATACAATTCTCTCGTAAATATAAGTTTTACAATGGAAAAAAGCAGTAGTAGAAACTTATATTTGAGTTGTGGAAACTCATCAACGACCTAGCAACGACAAAATGAAGGGAGGTGAATCTGAGGTAGCGGTAGTGGATAAGTTTATATTCACTTCAGCCTTTGGAAGCCATGTTTGATGTGTTCCTATGCACCACTGCTCCTGCAAGCAATGGCGGATAATTCACCTATGTCAATTTCCTATTCAAATGTTCATCCATATTTGGACTTGTGAGTGGATATATATTACTGTTTTACAACATGAAAATAATCTTGATGAGAAAATTATTTTTTATTTGACTTTTGGAAGAGTTGTTTGAGAAAACTGAGAGATGATAAATTTATTTCAAAAAGTAGAACATATGTTTATTTCGATTTTTTAAAACATAAAAAAAAATTGAAAAAAAGGGTTTTTAGCACTTTGCACCCCCAAAACATGGGAAATAGATACTTTGCACCCTCGAAACATAAATTTAGCACTTTGCACCCCGAAATATGAACAATTCAGCACTTTGCACCGCATTTTATTTTCCTCAAAAAACCTAGGGACAAAATAGGTAATTCATTTTTGGATCTTTGGCACTTTGCACCCCAAAACACGAGAAATTGGCATTTTGCACCCCCAAAATAGAATTAGCACTTGACACCCTCGAATTAGGAACAACTCATCAACTTGCACCCCCAAAACACGAGAAATGGACCATTTGAAACCCCTAAACACAAAATTAGCACTTAGAACCTAGCACCTCATATTAAGAAAACTCAACAACTAGCACCCCTCGTTTTTCCCAACAAAGTTGACCGCCGGGTCAAAAAACCTAGGGGCAAAATATGTAATTCATTTTTATTTTTCCTTAAATTGAAAATACGATTATGAATATAGAATACTCATTTATCTCTCCATCTTAAAATTTGTTTTTGTGATATGATTAAGTCGATTTTATATATTAACTTTCGAGAAACTTTTCAAATTCTTTTTGATATTTTGAGGACATTTGAAAAATTGGCAATTAAAGAAATATGTTAAAATAGATTTTGCAGATGAATATTCTAGTATTAATAATTGTATTTTGCAAATTTTAAGAAAAAAATAAATTATCTATTTTGCCCCTAGGTTTTTTTGACCCCGGTGGTCAACTTTGCCCAAAAAAATTGAGGGGTTGCTAGTTGTTGAGTTTTTTTTTTTTTTTTTTTAATTTGAGGTGCTAAGTGCTAATTTTGTGTTTAGGGGGTTCAAACTGTCCATTTATCGTGTTTCGGGGGTGCAAGTTGTTGAGTTGTTCTTAATTCGAGGGTGCTAAGTGTTAATTCTATTTCCGAGGTGCAAAATGCTCATTTCTTGTGTTTCGGGGTTGCAAAGTGCCAAATATCCAAAAATGAATTACCTATTTTGTACCTAGGGTATTTATGACAAATGATTGAAGAGAAACCTCGTATCAGCTTGGTGCATTTAATGCGCATTTAATGCGAAGCGACAGAAAGTACAGCAGAGTGTACAGTGTTCAGTCGCAATAGCCGTTCTGCAGAAAAAGGACCAGTACTCGAGGATTTGACAACTGGCGATCTCTCAACGGGCAGATTTTCAAACCCTCAGTATAAATAGCTTAGTTCGTGAGTTGAAGAAGAAGAACAACACAGAGACAACACACTTTGAGAGCAAAAATCTGAAGCAGAATTCTTCTAAGTCTCAAACTCAAGAACAAAGCACTCATCAGCCGAGTCATTTGTTGACGAAGCAGAATAGAGAGAAAACAGAAAATACTTGTAAAATCTGAGTGATTTTGTTAGGACTGTGTTGTGAGAAGTAGATATCAATCTTAGTGAGCGATATTACTTCAGAGGTTAGGAATTTCTTTGTGATTTCCTACTACGAACTTGTGGCCAGTTCATTTGTTGTTTGGCGCAAGCAGAGTGTACTGTAATCTTTGTGACTATAGTATAACCCAAGATCTAAGTGACTTGGAAGAGTGGACTAAAGGATTTCTATCCATATAACCACTATAAAAATCCTTTGTGTTTTTAACTTGCATTATTTTCTGCATATTTAAAACTGCATACATAAAACACTCAAAGGTTAACTGTTAGAAAAAGTTTTAAAGGAGTTTGTTAAAAACTGGGGATAAAACTATTTCAAAGTTAAGGAAAACTACTTGTGAAAAACACTTGATAAATCCGCTGCAAGTTAGTTGTTTTTGAAACTCTGATTTTGATAAAATCAGCTGAGTGAAATCAGAAGAGTGGTCTACTTCGCTGTTCAAAGCTTTGTGCAAGATCAGCTTAGTCTGCTTACTGTTCTCGATCAGCTTAGTCTGCTGAACAGAAAAGTTAGAGATTTTAAAAGATAAATTTTTAAAGAGGTTTATTCACCCCCCCTCCCTCTATACCTCATCTGATCACTTGGGACCAACATAGTTGATTGGATCTGTGGATAAGAGTTCTAATGTTTGTTTGGTGGGCTCTACACCAAGTGAAGTTACTTGGATATGGCACAAAAGAATGAATCATTTGAATTTCAAGACCATCAACAAATTAATCAAGAAAGATTTGGTAGAAGGAATTCCATAGACAGTCACGAGCAAAGATAATCTATGTGACGCATGTCAGAAGGGTAAACAAGTTAAATCATCTTTCAAAAGCAAGAAGCACCAATCTTCAACCAGAATTTTGGAGCTACTCTATATGGACTTGTTTGGACCTATTGATCCTATCAGCAATGGTGGAAAGAAATACTGCCTAGCTGTTATGGATGATTATTCAACATTTACTTGGGTGATATTCATGAAAAAGAAGATTGAAACCAAGGAACATCTTACTAATCTGATGGAGCGGATCCAGAATGAAAAGAGCTTAAATATATTAAAGATCAGATCAGACTGGGGCACTGAGTTTACAAACTCTACCGTTAAAGAGTATTGTAATTCAAGAGGAATCAGTCATGAGTACTCTGCTGCCAGAACCCCTCAACAAAATTGAGTTGCTGATGCTCAAAAGGTTAGAAAACCAAATTAGCTACCTAAGACTAAACAGACTACTAAAACCCATCAACCGAGTAAGCTGAAATAGGCTGCTGATGGGAGTAAAATTAAAATGTTGAGTCTGCTGAATCTAAGGAGAGTTATTAAATAACTCAGGTAAGAAATTGAGGTAAAAATGAAATAATTGGCAAGAATTTGAATCACATTATGATAATTGTTATTATGACATGCACTATGCTTATCCATATTATCATGTTCACTGTGCTGATTGCCATCCTCATCAAAAAATGCATGCTTATCACTTAATTCATGCATCTTACCTTGCTTATGAACACTTTTTTAATCATGAGCACCGTTTAATGATGAAACCAAAGTCACTAGATCATCACATGTTAAAAGTTATGCTAATCCTGCTGGACCCAATGAATAAGGGGTACCAAAAACAGTCATCTGTTTTATAGGTGAAGCACATGTGAGATGACAAAGATGAGTTGACTGTCCTTGCAAATTACAAGAAGTTCAACAAGTGATCTTACCAGCAAGTGTGTACCAACAAGCAGCTTATATCAAATTGTTACAAACCATCCAATGTTATCAGTCAAGTGGTGTCAGACAATTGGTATAAATCAACAAGTGGTAGACGCTACATTTGGAGATTTCAAGGAAGACAAAATTGTTGGAAATATGAAGCTTACCAAAGAACAACAAGTGGTATTGAGACCATCAGAAACCAACAAATGATATTAGTCAACAATGTGACATTAGTCTTTCAGCTCTCAAGAGTTGAAATCGGGTTTGTTGATATTGGATTCATAAATTGAGGGGGAACATATCATAAGACTACCTCAAAACAGCTTACTTGAATTCAACGGCTGAGTGTTTGTCAAGACTGACTGTCATCAGACTACTTGACTATAGACTCTTGAACTCAGGGGGAACGTGTACGACTAGCGGTACTCCTGAATAAAGATGAAGTTTTCAATAAGTCAAATGAAGCTATCAGAAGACTGCTTCTCATCAGCCATCTAGAACTCAACAGCCAAGTGACATTTAAGAATGTACTACACCAAGTAGTATCAGACTACAAGTGTTATCACCTCAACAAGTGGTATCAGCTGACTAATCTGATATCAATAAGGGGTATCAATTCTTGAAGAAAGGGGGAACAATTATTCTAGCTGGAGTGATAAACAGCAAAGAAGACTACCTGAACAGCTAAGTATTCACCTACTTGTCTTCAGCATACTAAGTTTGCAATTTTATAAAGAGAAAAAGGGGAAGAAAGAGAAGCAACTAAGTATTGGTATTGATGACAAAAAGGGGGAAGATAAGGATGCAACTAAGAACCCTTTAATCAGAAGAGAATAAAAAAAAAAGGAAAGCAACCAAAAATTGTTGGTTTTTGAAAGTTGTATCAGATCAAATAATTTACATCTCAGTGTATGAAGACTAAAACAGAAACTTGGAAGACGTTCTTAGTTGAATGTTTTGTCATCATCAAAAAGGGGAAAATTGCTGAAAAGAGTGTTTTAACTCAAGAACAACTAAGTGATCTTATCAGTTGAGTTAAAGAATTAAAGAGAAGGTTTTGAAGATGACAAAAAGACCATAATGGTTTTTGAAGATTAAAAAGGATGTCATCAACTAAGAACTGAAAAGCTTAGTGAACCAATATCACGGTCTGGAAGCTACGTGATCGAATCCGCTAAATGGGATATCAGATCAGTAAAGATCAGATTGGTTATCATCAGGCGAGTCAAGATAGATGTGTTCATTCTTGAATCAGCAGAGTAGCCATCAGTGAAGTGATCATCAGTAGAGTGATCCCATCAATGAAGTGAAGTTGGTTAGTAAGCTTATCAACGGTAACAAGCTGAGTGCATTAAATGCGACTGACATAAAGTAGATATCCGTACAACAGAGTGTACATAAATAGTCTGCAAAAGCTGCGGTCAGAAAAGAAGACCGTTGCTCAGGATTAAAGAGTAATTTCGCCTATCTTCAATGGGCAGAATTTCAAATCCGAGAGTATAAATAGACCAGGGACTGAAGATTGAAGTGAGACTTGCAAAATCCAAGATCACATCTTAAGAGCAAGATCCATCAGTTGAGTCGTCTGATCACAAGCGAAGTCATCTGTTAACGAAGCTTTTTGTTGAAGAACAAAGATCAAATCTTTGTCTGTCTGAGTGACATTCTGTAAAAGAGAGAGCTTTGTGAGGAGTGTAGATCCGTCTAAGTGAGTGATCTAGCTTCAGAGAGTAAGATTTCTTTGTGACTTCTTGATTATACCGTTTTTCGTTCGTACAGGATATGGAAAGTCGGCAAAACAATAAGTGTATATCAATATCAATGTTCGAGTACAAATTACAAAGTAGGTCTATCCGAGCATTACAGGATGTCGTACAACTAGGAAGGTAAATACAAAGAGATACAAGCTATGGCCTATTCCGAGCTGCTAGTCCGAGCCTAGTGGGTTTCTTGGGAATAGTGCCGTCCCTGATGTCATAAATGCGCCGCGTATATATAGGAACAGTAATGAGCTAGCTGGACCGTCCGTAGGAGAATACTTCTCGGCCAGCTGTGCAAAGCTGTAGGTCAGCCCCACAGTAATTCCGAGGATAGAAGTAGATCAGAGAATAGGATCTTGTGCTATCAACGTGACCTGATCGGGAAGCTATGTTCTTCTGGTCGGAGAATACCTCCTGGTCGGAAACTGGGTCGATCCCGAGCAGAGGTATTTCCTAAGATGGCGCATGCGAAATATCCCTCATCAATACTCCCCCACTTCTCGAGCACAAGTGAAGCTGAAGCTCGGAGAAGTAAATACAGCATAGTATTACAAGATTTGATATGCCTCATTAAAAACCTTACTCGGAAAAAACCCATTGGGAAAAAGTCCGAGCCAGGGAAAAAGAGCGCATATATATTTTAGTTGAGCCGTGGAAGACAGTTGTGCCTCGAACAATAGGGGATGATATTCTCGATCTGAGGGTCTTACTTCGATAATTCAACAGGGCATTATGAAATCTGAAGATTGGAGAGGTGAGCAACATCGAGCGGGTTTCGAACGGTCTTGCGTCGGATATACCTCATTAAAAACCTTACTCGGAAAAACCCAGGGGGATAAAAACCGAGCGAAGGGAAAAATAGTGCATATCCTCGGAAGACAATGTAGTTAATCTTATTTTACCGACCCGAAAATGCTCATTTCAGAAACTTGGAGAACCATAAATGCGATTAACGGAAAGATAACCTTCAATTTACTGAGTGGAAGCTTAACCGTCGCGGTTACTCGGGGTTGAATTTGCAATTTACCCTTTTAATAAGTAATGTTGTGTATTGTTTACTTTGTGCCTTTCTACATTCAAGTTGCATTCTTAATGTAGAAATTATTTATACTCGAGCTATGAGTGGTCATTCAAGTATTCTCAGTAGAAACAATTTATACTCGAGCTAAGAGTGGTCGAAATTCCGAACACAAAGTGAAAATGGAAAGTTTCTGCATTGCACATCTAACCCAGTCATAGTATTCCTCTCTTTTCGGCTAAGTTCCAAAAAAGTATGACCAAACAGTCCTTACATCTTGGGAAGCGTAACAGTCGTCCGTGATAAATGCTATGATCAGGACCGTTGGTTTCGTTGAATACTGACCGTCGATCAGATTTCTGGTTTTAGTATATAAAGGGCTTTTTACTCATCTGAAAACCTTTACCTTGCACCGTCAAAATGTTTTGTCCGAGGTCTAAGCTCGGATTCCTCCTGCTTCCTGTTCAAGCCTTTGAGATTTGGCTTCGAATGTACTTCCGATCTTACAAACAAGACATATACTTCTTTGGTATGGGCGGAATCGGAAAAGAGGAGTCCCTCGATTATCGGGGGGTCTCCGATCCCTGAAGAAGGGATCTCCCCTTAGAATACCAATAAGTGACTGACCCTTGCTCGGGTATTTTGGGCCGGGTTAGCATTGCGGATTCCGAGGGGTATCCCCGAGGGTGGAAAGCTGGTCAGTTCATTAAAAGGAAGTTTGACTTCGAGTCACCAATTTCTTCCTTTCTTCCCTGAAGAATGGTAACTTTGGGTCGAGCTTTCGAATCATAAGAAGATGACCGACCGCTCTAGGTTGAACTTTCGGATCTTACAATGAGAAATTTCAACCTTAGACGCCAACTCGGGGAAGTGATTGGGGTCGGCTGGTAGCAAGAATGCTGGGGACTGTATGGAGATCAGAAAAAGTAATCTGCGATCCATATTGTCTAATTTCAAAACCAGATATCATCAGACGATAAACATATACAGCTCGATCACTTTGCAAGTTTACCGGACAACCGATTTGTCACACAAACTGTGGTGCACTCATCGGATGCTCGCCAAAATTCCTGGTCGACGACATTTGAAGGAAGCTCGAAGACCATAGAATAGGGTATAGTAATTGTATTAGGACATTATTTGTAAGCATACTCAATAACTTTGTAATCTTGTTCGAAGAAAATAAAGTTGTGGCCTTTGCAATTTATTGATCTTTTGTGTCTTGCTCAGAAATAATAAGGACCTTTTGTTTCAGATCAAATACTTGCAATCTTTCATTCTTCTCCATAGTCTTGTTATTAGCTTTCTTCTCGTACCCATCCGCTCGATGATGAATTAATAATCCGATGAAACTTTAACAATCTGGATGGGATGATTTAACTCGAATCTAGAACCGATAAAGTCTTCTCAGAAAGACTATCTGATAAAAGTTCAAATGAATAATATCTGAAAATTGAGATGTTTCCTTCGAGCATAACCGAGCTTAATAAATAATAATCCCAACTTAAGGAATTTCCAAATGATAATAAGTTCTTGAAAAGGTCTTCGAATTTCGAGCAGATCCATTTTATCATAATATCTCGAGCATCGAGCTCTTTTCAAGTTGAATAGGCATGTTCTTTTTGAATAATTCCTTATCGAGGAAGGGTCATAGCAATAGCTTGCACCCTCGGCCGATTTTTATTTTTGAACAATTCATAATCGAGGAAGGGTCATAGCAATAGCTTGCACCCTCGGCCGATTTTTATTTTTGAACAATTCATAATCGAGGAAGGGTCATAGCAATAGCTTGCACCCTCGGCCGATTTTTATTTTGGAATATTCCTTAATCGAGGAAGGGTCATAGCAATAGCTTGCACCCTCGGCCGATTTTTATTTTTGAACAATTCATAATCGAGGAAGGGTCATAGCAATAGCTTGCACCCTTGGCCGATTTTTATTTTGGAATAATCCTTAATCGAGGAAGGGTCATAGCAATAGCTTGCACCCTCGGCCGATTTTTATTTTGGAATAATCCTTAATCGAGGAAGGGTCATAGCAATAGCTTGCACCCTCGGCCGATTTTTATTTTTGAACAATTCATAATCGAGGAAGGGTCATAGCAATAGCTTGCACCCTCGGCCGATTTTTATTTTGGAATAATCCTTAATCGAGGAAGGGTCATAGCAATAGCTTGCACCCTCGGCCGATTTTTATGTTTGAACATTTCTTCCTCGAGGAAGGGTCATAGCAACAGCTTGCACCCTCGGTCGAGACATTATATCTTCATCATAGTATTCGAAATATAAATTTTGAACTTTAAAAAATGTTTTCATTTACTGCGCTTACATTTGAAGTAAAGAACAGAGTTGTAAAGACTGAATTACAAGAAAACTGAAATGATTATAACTATCTCCCATAGTATTTCCTTAGGTTAACTGCATTCCAGGTTCTTGGCAAAACTTCACCGTTGAGGTGAGCAATTTTATAGGACCCCTTTTTCCCGACCTCTTTCACAACATAAGGGCCATCCCAGTTGGGCTGAAGCTTTCCGACGTGTTTAGATAGCTCTACCTTTTTGAGGACCAAATCTCCCACTTTGAATGTTCTTATCCTGACCTTCTTGTCATAAGCTTTTTCCATGTTAGATTTGGTGGCTTGGATCTTTACGCACGCTCGGTCGCGTTTACTATCAGCATGATCGACATCCATTTCTCTAAACAACTGGTTCTGATCGGGATCATAAGATTCAACCCTCGGCGATGGCACTAATGTCTCGACTGGAATTCGGCCTCCGAACCGTATACCAGTGAGAAAGGAGTCTCTCCAGTGGCTGACTTGACTGAGGTCCTGTTCGCCCAAATTACTCCAGGAAGCTCGTCTAACCAATTGCCTTTTGCTTCGGCCAGACGTTTTTCAAGTGATCGAACAATTTCCCTGTTGGTAACCTCGGTCTGCCCGTTTGCCTGGGGATGTCCGACCGAGGTGAAATTCTGCAGGATGCCAAACTTTTCACACGACTCTAAAATCTGCTTTCCCGCAAATTGAGTTCCGTTGTCGGAGATCAGGACCCTCGGTATCCCGTACCTGCAAACAATATACTTCCAGAGAAAGTTTATCACCTGAAACTGAGTAATTTTTGTTAGTGCAATGCATTCAATCCATTTACTGAAGTATTCCACAGCAACCAGGACATAGTTTTTTCTCGATCTAGCTGTTGGGAAAGGTCCTACAATATCGATTCCCCATTTGTCAAATGGCCAGCAGATCGGAACTGAATGCAGCTGCTCGGCGGGCTGATGAATCAAGTTCGAATAAATTTGGCAATGATGACATTTCTTAACATAGTCGATGGAATCTGTAATCATAGTAGGCCAATAATACCCAGTCCTCGAGCACTTCAAAGCTAATGCTCTTGCACCGCAATGACTTCCAGCTTCACCTTCATGCACTTCTTTTAAAATAAGCTCGAACTGACTCTTGGGAATGCATTTCAACAGAACTCCCGAGCTTGACCTCTTGTAGAGCTGGTCTTCGATCAAGACATACATCGGAGCTCGATATTTAATCCTTCGTGCTTCATTTACGTCCTCCGGTAGAACACCGCTTCTTAAGTAACTTTTCAAAGGTTCCATCCAGAAAGGGCCTTGCGTGTCTATTTCCATGATCTCCGAGCTTGGAGTCTCGTTCAAATCAATAGCTGGAGTGTTGGACATCAACCAAGTTATTACTCTCTCTTTACGTCCATCCATCGACCCCGTAAATTTTGAAAACAAATCTGCCCAAGAGTTTTCTTCTCGAGGGATAGCTTGTATATCGAACTTACTTAACTTTGCCACCAGATCCTTCACCCTTTTCAGATACTTCACCATGTTGAACTCCTTTGCTTCATATACCCCTTTCACTTGCCTATGTATCAGTTCGGAGTCGGTTAGCACTGTAAGAGTTTTTATATTTGCTTAGATCGCCATTTCTAACCCAGCGATCAGTGCCTCGTACTCGGCTTCGTTGTTGGTCACCAGAAAATCTAGAGTAATTGCATAATTTAGGTCCTCTCCTTCGGGACCCTGAAAGTGAATTCCGGCCCCGCCTCCTTCTCTGGTCGATGATCCATCGACATGCATTACCCAAACTTCCTCCTTACCATCTACCACTAAATTTACCTCGGGAACGTGTTGTTCTTCCGAAATGGATCCTGTTGATTAATGAAATCGGCCAGTACCTGGGCCTTGATCGCTGTTCTTGGTCGGTATTCGATTTCAAACTGTCCAAGTTCCACTGCCCATTTAATCAATCTCCCGGACGTCTCCGGTTTTGACAGGACTTGCCTTAGAGGCTGGTTCGTCAAAACAATAATTTTGTAAGTTTGAAAATAAGGCCTCAGTCTTCGTGCGGCGATAACTAGAGCAAGTGCGAACTTCTCGATCTCCAAGTAATTCTTTTCCGCCCCTTGAAGCAACTTACTCAGATAATACACCGGTTTGTGCTCGGAATCTTGAATTCTTACCAAAACTGAACTTATTGCCTCAGTCGATACCGCTATGTATAAATACAAAGGCTCCCCTTCGACCGGTTTTGCCAACATGGGTGGGGAGACTAAGTATTTCTTAAGCTCTTCGAAAGCTTTGTCGCACTCCTCATTCCACTCGAAGCTTTTCGATTTCCTCAATAATTTGAAGAAAGGCAGACTCTTGTCTGCTGAGCGGGATATAAATCTGTTCAACGATATTATTTTTCCGATTAGACTCTGCACTTCAGACAACTTCGTCGGTGGTTTTAGCTCGGCTATTGCTCTGATTTTCTCGGGGTTAGCCTCGATGCCGCGCTCGTGAACTAAATAGCCGAGGAATTTTCCCGATCTCACCCCAAAAGTGCACTTAGCAGGATTTAGTTTCATCCTGTACTTCCTTAAGATCGCGAAACATTTGTCAAGGTGCTTTATATGATCCTCCTCGGTCATGCTCTTCACGAGCATATCATCAACATAAACTTCCATAATCTCACCGATGAGATCTTTGAACATCATATTCACGAGCCTTTGATAGGTCGCTCCAGCATTCCTCAGTCCGAAAGGCATTACGATAAAACAGTACACTCCTCGTTCAGTAATAAAGGCGGTTTTGTCTTGATCCCTTTCATTGATAAATGTTTGATAGAACCCTTGGAAAGCATCCATCATACTAAAGAAGATGAAACCAGCGGTCGAGTCAACCAGCATATCGATCCGTGGTAACGGATAGGGGTCTCTTGGACACAACTTGTTCAGATCGGTGAAGTCATTACACATTCTCCACTTGTTATCCACCTTTTCTCCCTTTGATACCAACACCACGTTACAGAGCCACTCAGTAAAAGTTATCTCCTTAATCTGCCCAGCAGCTAACAATCTGTCGACCTCAGCATTAATGATTTTATCTTTCTCCCGACCATGATTCCTCTTCTTTTGCCTAACTGGCTTCGCCTTTGGATCGATATTCAATGAATGAGTAATCACTCTCGGGTCGATCCCTACAATGTCATCGGAGCTCCAAGCAAAGACATCGGCGTTGTTTCTTAGAAATTCGATCAGCATGGTTTCCATCCCTTGACTTAGCTCAGTCCCGATCCTGGTGAACTTCTCGGGGGAGCCAGGGACTAATGTTACTTGTTTATGGTTTGGGGGTTGAACGCTCATATCGATCTCTTTTCCTTTTTTGCTTTTCAGTTTTTCACAATCGGCCACAGGGAGGTCGGATACTGAGAATACCTTTTCATCCTCTAACTTCCTTTTCGAGGGCAATATCGGCTCGAACTGCTTTCTCATGTTCAGGGATGTGTTATAGCATTCCCATGCCGTGCATTAGTCATTCCTCATTTCTCCGACCCCCGCCAAAGTGGGAAACTTGACCATCTGATGGTAAGTCGACACGACTGCTTTGAAAACGTTTAAAGCTGGTCTTCCCAAAATAGCATTATAAGCAAAAGGGGTACTCACAACCAAAAACTTAACCATCTTTGTGACATCCTTAGGCTTCTTGCCCATAGTAGTACTCAGGAGGATGGTTCCGAGAGGAACAATTTCCGATCCACCGAACCCAATGAGCGGGGTGGATACCCGATCCAGACGCGGATGCTCTAGATTCATTCTATCGAGAGCTTATGAAGAGATTATGTTCGCTGAACTACCATTATCGATCAACACCCTCTTAACTTCAAAGTTGGCAATTCTCACGGTTAAGACCATCGAAAAATCAGGGTCGTCTTCATTAGTATCCCAAGTTATTTCACTTGGTCTGTCAGCCTCGGTAAAACTAATGACTTGATTCATCGAGGACGCTGACCTTAAGGTCATGACCTCACTCCTGGTCGAGACACCCGACTTTATCGACCTAGCTGTCCTTTTCCTAGCATTCCTGCTATCTCCCCCAGCAGGTCCACCAACTATTACATTTATCACCCTGTTCGTCTGCTCTTCAGCTTGATGTTGATCAACACGGTGCTGTTCGGAAAACCTCCGTGGACTTCTAGATCGGAAACGGTTGTTAGGATTCTCCTCCTTTCTAATATACTCCTTTAATTTTCCCTGAGCAATCAACTTCTCAATTTCCTGTTTCAATTGAAAACAATCCTCGGTACTGTGCCCTCGGGTCCGGTGATATCTGCAATACTTTTCCTGATTTATAGTCCCAGGTCTGGACTGAGCTACACGCCGAGCTTCAGGAACTAAATTCCTTTCCTTAAGCACTGTTAAGATTTCGTCCCTTGAGGTATTCAACCTGGTAAAATTTCTTTTTTCATGCTCCATCCTTGGAGCCCTCTCTGGTGAAGCAGGTCGACCGTAGACATTTGATCTGTTGGTCGGAGCCTGAGGTTTATAGACCTTAAGTCTTTGCCAAACTGAGCCTCGTTGCTGGGCGTTTGACCCTCCATAGTCACTTGGCTTTGGAATAGGGGCCCGATCTGGTTTCTTTCCGATCGGGGGCCTAGGGTTCTGAGCATTCTTTAACTTATTCATTTCCTCCTGAATCATGTACTTTTCAGCTATTTCCATGATTCGCTCGAAAGACTTTGGTTGCTTTCGGCAGAGAGCATTCCCGAACTGGCTATTACGGGTTAGCTCGAACATCAACGATGACAGAAATTCAATCTGCGGGGTATCGACTTTCAGAGGTTCCATTATATCTTGGCAGTCTGGTAGGGACAGTCTCTGTTCCGTATCTCGTCCTTCTTCAATGAAAACGGCCCCATCCTCTCTGGCCTCAGTTCTCCGAGCCTTGACTTCTGCAGGTTGGGTTTCTTTTACCAACATTTCCCCTTTTAACTCCTTCACAACCCTTTCCTGCACAATCTTCTCCAAGTCAGCCTCGGTCACCTTTCTGTATACCGGTTTCTTTACCCTATCTGCGGCTTCGGGTTGACTCTCCCCGACCACCGAATCTTCCAAGTCTTGTACGGTTCTAGAAGGTTGCCCTGAATGGACAACGGTCCTAGCTCGAGTTGCTCTAGGTCGAACATTGGACGGCTCGCCCAAAGCAGATCGACGGATACTTCCTTCCCGGGCAGCAGGTTGGTCGACCGGGGGCTGTTGACCAGGCAGAGTTTCGCGATCCGCTCTCTCCGTGTTCAGGAATTCTCTACACATCGTTCCGATAATGGAACGAAGATCGGCAACCGTTGTATGAATAGGCAAATCATTCGGTGGGTCGAGCGGCGGCACCTCAGATTGGCGGGCCGCTCGGGATTGGTTACTTGGTTGGTTGTTTACTGATTGCTGAGCTCCAACAGCTTGTGAAGGCTCTCCGCGATTGTACGTGAATCTCCTAGTAGTAGGCATTTTTCGATCTAATACTCGAATAGGCCCCACGGTGGGCGCCAATTGATTATACCGTTTTTCGTTTGTACAGGATATGGAAAGTCGGCAAAACAATAAGTGTATATCAATATCAATGTTCGAGTACAAATTACAAAGTAGGTCTATCCGAGCATTACAGGATGTCGTACAACTAGGAAGGTAAATACAAAGAGATACAAGCTATGGCCTATTCCGAGCTGCTAGTCCGAGCCTAGTGGGTTTCTTGGGAATAGTGTCGTCCCTGATGTCATAAATGCGCCGCGTATATATAGGAACAGTAATGAGCTAGCTGGACCGTCCGTAGGAGAATACTTTTCGGCCAGCTGTGCAAAGCTGTAGGTCGGCCCCACAGTAATTCCGAGGATAGAAGTAGATCGGAGAATAGGATCTTGTGCTATCAACGTGACCTGATCGGGAAGCTATGTTCTTCTGGTCGGAGAATACCTCCTGGTCGGAAACTGGGTCGATCCCGAGCAGAGGTATTTCCTAAGATGGCGCATGCGAAATATCCCTCATCACTTCTTACTACGAACTTGTGGCTTTTCATTTGTTGAATTGCGCAAGCAGAGTATACTGTAACCTTTGTGATTATAGTATAACCCAAGACCTAAGTGACTTGGAAGAGTGTACTAAAAGACTTTGTGTCTATATAACCACTATAAAAATTCCTTGTGTTTGATTACTTGTTTTTAACTTGCATATTTTCATAAGTAAACAAACGTTTAAAAGACAAAGCTTTAAACTGAGGAATTTATAAAACTGGGGTAAAACTTTGAAGATAAACTTGTTTGAAAAATATACTTGATAAAATCCGCTGTATACAAGTTTTGAAACTCTGAGTATATTTGAATCAGATTAGTGAAATCATATGAGTGGTCAACCCTGGTGAATCTGCTAAGTGCAAAATCAGCATAGTAGTCTCACGTATCAGATCATCTTAGTCTGCTGATAGATAAGTTAGAGAAAAAGTTTGAAAAAGTATAAAGGTCTATTCACCCCCCCCTCCCCCCCACCCCCCTCTAGACCTCATTAGACCACTTTGGGACCAACATGATTGTTCTACAGATCTTCAGAAATTGACCATGGAAAGAAAAGAAGAATATGTACCCATCATACTACCTGATCTCAACTAAGCTGATAACTCAAGTGTTGTTCAAAATCAGTCTACTGATTGTCTAACAGACGAGTTGCAAACAACTGACAGACCAGAGACTGTTCAACAGACTACTACTGAGACTCCAACAGTAGTGTTGCAAGATCAAGCAAGAGGACAACATCCAGATTTGCAACTTGATCTCAGATGGCTCAGAGATCACCCACTTGATCTTTTGATTGGTGATCCACTGTATAGAGTAAGAACAAGAAGGTCAACTGCAAATGAATCAATGTTTGTAAGTTTTTTTTCACAAATTGAGCTTAAACTAATTGATGAAGCTCTTAGTGATTCTCACTGGATTGAAGCAATGCAAGAAGAGTTAAATCAATTTGAAAGAAATGAGGTTTGGTACTTGGTACCTAGACCTACTCATCAAAAAGTCATTGGCACTAAGTGGGTTTTCAGAAATAAAATGAATGAAAATGGTATTGTTACCAGAAATAAAGCAAGACTAATGGCCAAAGGTTACTGCCAAGAAGAAGGCATTGATTTTGATGAGACATTTTCACCTGAGCAATCAGATTATTCCTTGCCTATGTTTCTCACAAGAACTTCACTGTCTATCGGATGGATGTGAAGTCTGCCTTTCTCAATGGAGAATTGCAAGAAGAAGTTTATGTTAAACAACCTCCAGGTTTTGAAGTATATCAACATTGAGACAAAGTGTATCGTCTGAAGAAAGCCATGTATGGACTGAAAGAAGCACCAAGAGCATAGTATGATACCTTATATGATTTTCTTTTAATTAAATGATTTCGCAAAGGTAAAGTAGACAAGACTCTGTTCACTATTGAATGTGATATCATATATTGGTAGTTCAAATATATGTGGACGATATTATTTTTGGTTCAACTAACAAACAAATGTGTGAGAAGTTTTCTAAGCTAATGCATAATAAGTTTGAAATGAGCATGATGGGAGAACTTAATTACTTTCTTGGATTACAAGTTAAACAGCTACCTGATGGCATATTTATTAATCAAGCAAAGTACACAAAAGATCTGTTCAAGAAATTTGGTATGTAACCTAGCTCATCTGTTGCTATTCCAATGTCTATTGGACTTCGCCTTGATAAGGATGAAGATGGAAATCAGTGGACATTACCAAATATAGAGGCATAATTGGATCACTGTTGTACCTCACTGCTAGCAGACCAGATATTATGTACTCTGTTGGAGTTTGTACGAGATTTCAACCAAACCTAAAGGAATCTCATCTCTTAGCTGCTAAAAGGATATTAAAGTATCACAAAGGCACTCAAGAATTGGTATTATGGTACCCAAGGGAATCAGGATTTGAACTCATTGGATATTCAGATTCTGACCTCGCTGGCTGCAAAATTGATAGAAAGAGTACTACAGGTACTTGTCAATTTTTAGGCAGTCGACTGATCTCATGGATGAGTAAGAAACAAACTTCAGTATCCATATCTACTGCTGAAGCTGAATACATTGCTGCTGGAGCATGTTGTGCACAAATACTATAGTTGAAACATCAACTAGAATATTATAATCTCAAAATCAGTGGAATCCCTATCTACTATGACAATACAAGTGCAATCTCACTTACTCATAATACAACAAGTCATTCTAGGACTAAGCATATTGAGATCAAAAATCAATTCATAAGAGACCATGGTTAGAAAGGAAATGTCATTATTGAGTATGTTCATACAGACAATCAGATAGCTGACATTTTCACCAAACCATTCAGTGATGCAAGATTTTCTACTCTAAGAGTGGAATTAGGCTTGTTAAATTTGGATTCATAAGCTGAGGGGGAACCTATCAGAAGACTAAGGTTCATAAGCTGACTAATCTGACGATAACAAGTGTATTCTTCAGGAAGATTGACTCCCAACTGACTAGTTGACTGATATATTCTTGAACTCAGGGGAACGTGTAAGACGAGCTTTACTCCTGATTAAAAGATGAAATCTTCAATGACAGTTAGTTAGAGTTGCTTTATCAGAAGATTTGTTCTTAATTCTTGAAGACCTGAAGATTATTTATCTTATTGGATTGACAAATAGCAAAGGAAGATCACTAGCTATTGGCCTTCACTAGTGATATATTGTATTAGACAAGTCATCCGTCAGATAAGTATAACTCTACTTATCTGATTATTTATAAGAGTATTGTGTTAAAAACGCTTTATCTAAAACACGCTTTTATAAGTAAAAGACTAGGGAAGTTTCGTTTTCCCTCCTAGTTTGACAAAATTTATAAAATTTGAAATCTGTAACTGTCATACACATGATCGTAACTGACAGATACAGATCTAAAAGTTGTCGGATAACACGGAAACCAAAAATTCCCCAACCCTATAAATCCATATCTGATCAGAAGAGTGACTTTACGCACATCAAAAATTTCAAACTCGCAAGAACTACTAATCTTCTCTGTTTTCTTGTGAGATTTCTCTTGCACTCTACACTAATTTCTACAGATATCATGGGTTCCAAAGCTGCTGCTAATGCTGAAGGAAGGTATCTAAATTACGAGATGTATCATGCCACTGGTACAAAGCTTATGAAGGAAATTATGGAGAAATTCAAAGCCTCATCACTCGTAAACTACATGGAAACACATGAAACCATGGTGTTCAGCCCAGAGGTTGATGAATTTTATGCTAGTGCAAAAGTTGATTTCGAGAAGTTGGAAATCAAGGCCAAAGTTGGAGAAAAGGCTGTCTGCATCACTCCAGCTGTGTTAAGTGAAAAATATGGGTTGAAAAATGAAGGAGCCACTGATTTCTCAGTGTTGGCTACTCCTTTGGAAAAGGATTTCTGGAAAATTGCTGCTAAGAAGGGTAAAATTCTCACCGGTTCAGTCAAGAAGACTCAACTGATTGACAAATTTCAAAGGATGGCAAATCTGTTTGCCAAAATCATTGAAAATTACACCAGTGCACTTGATGGATTACCCAAAAGAAGAATGCACTCAATGATGGCAGTTTACTATGAAATGAAGGTAAACTGAGCTGCGTATGTGTTCTATGTGATAGCAGATCACAAGGAAATTGGACACTATCATCATAAAATCTTCTTAAGTCATCTGTTGATGAGCTTAGGTTGTGGAATGACTAATGGGAAAGTCATTCATAAAGCAACAAAAGTTAAATTTTATGAAGCCATCAAAGTATAAACCAAACAAAATGTGACGCCTGAGAAAAACAGCAGAAAAGAAAAGTTGTTGAAGCTAAGGAGCCAGCTGTTAAGGCTAAGAAAACAAAGGCTGAAGGTAAGGCTGTTAAGCCTGCTGTTCAAACAGTAGCTAACCCTGCTGTTGAAGCCAGAACAGCTGACGTTGCTGATGACATTATCTCTGAAGTTGCCAGGGATATTGATTCAATGCCAATAGACGACTCTCCTGAAAGAACCATTTCAGAAGAGGTATCTGCTGAAAACATTTAAAAAAGAACAAGAAGTGCGATTAAAGATACTGCTGCTACCAAACTTGTTCACACAAAAGCAACTGCCAGAAAAAGGATACACTAAGCAGAACATCATGTTATTTATTCTGAGCAAGTAAGGGAAGTCCCTCAGTCTGCTGAAAGACCAGAAGAATTAGTGAACCAGTCTGATGCTGCAAATTAGACGACAGCTGAGGTATCTGCACCTCTAGGTGATCAGTCTACTGTTCCATCAGCAGTAGTCACTAAAACACCAGCCGCCAGAAGGAAAAGAACTGGTAAGGCTAAAGTATCCCGTTACCACATAAAGAAAACAGAATAGGCTGAGCAAAAGAAGAAAGATGAAGTTGAGCTCAAGGTTTCCCTTGAAGCTAGTAAAGCTGAAGTCAAACAGATGACTGAAGTAGAGCTAGCTGCTAAGGAAAAAGAAGACTTGGCTAAAGCTCTTGAAGCAAGCAAAGAGGATGCTCATGGCCCTAGACAGAGTGGTGGGATCATGATTGGAGAACCCAAAGAAGGTTCTGTTGTGTTACCTCGTCCTCAACTTGTAAAGAAGAAAAAGAAGGCAGTCAAATATGCACTAGAAATAGTGAAAAGGGACCCTGCTGTCTTTGCAAGGTTTGAAGAAGAACTGGATAGGTATAACAAATTACTGCAAACCAAGAGTACTTTCCTCACATAAAAAATTAGATACAATCGTTGGAGGGAGTACGTATTGGCTAAGTCAAAGGAAGAGATCATTGCTTGGAAGGAGTTTGCTGATGAAGAAAGATGGGTTCTAAATTGGCTGCAAACAAATTCCATCAGACAAGCACTGGATACAGACTTCTTCCATGACCGAGTACATGAGTATATCAAAATCATTGTACTAAAGGAATATACATCGCTCAAAGAATCTATGAAAAACAAACCCAGAAGAGGAGAAGATTTGGGTGAAAGAGCTGTAAAGATTGCCATTTGTGTAACCTTGGATAAATGGAGTGAAAGATCTAGATCCGGAGAAGGAACATCCAGTGATCTGCCAACTCTACCAAGCTTACAACAAATTGTTTTTGGTTCAGAAATCAGGATATATCAAGAAACAAATCACTCTCATCAGACGACTTTACCGTTTATACCTGCAAATTTTATTTGTCATAAAACAGTCGTGTCTACTGATGGTGTTGATTTTATTCATATTACAGATCCTGGGGGTAACCTGAATCAAACTACTGCGAATGACTGATCTAAGGAACTTAATACTGCTGATACTCAAGTTTCCCTAGATGAAGTACTTAGAGAAAATGAGTTTTTAGCCATCGAGTGGAGATCTGAAGTTACTCCTGAAAATCAAGAAAGTGCTATTCATTCCAATCTTGATGATAATGTTCAATCAACCATTCTGACTTCCATGAAGGCTCTGATTGAAAATGCTATGAAGGAAATGGAGGAAAAGAACAAGGAGTTGCTAAGAAAATTTGAGGAGGCTGCCTCAACTCTTGTTGAAAGCACTGCTCCAAGTATTCCAAAGCCTACCAAGAACTCTGTGCTGTTGAAAGAAGGCTTAATTACCTTAACAAATAAAGTTAGTGGTATGAAGTGTTGGTCCCAAGTCGTCAGTTGAGGTCTAGAGGGGGGGAGGGAGGGGGGGAGGAAATGGTGAATAGACCTCTTAACTTTTTAAAATTTCTCCAACTTTTCTTGTCAGCAGAGTAAGCTGATCGGACTGGTGAGACTACTTTGCTGATTGCGCACTCAGCTTAAACAGCGAAGTTGACCACTCGTCTGATTTACTTAACTGTTTCAATTTAAATCAGAGTTTGAAACTTGTATGCAGCGGATTTGTCAAGTGTTTTTCAAACAAGATCTTTTCTTACTTAAAAGATTTTATCCCCAGTTTTTAAACTCCTTTTAAAATCTTTTAGTTTGCTCAAGTGTTTGTATGATTTTGAAATATTCAAGTAAAAATGCAAGTAATCAAACACAAGGGATTTTTATAGTAGTTATATAGACAAGAATGTCTTTTAGTCCACTATTCTAAATCACGAAGATTTTGGGTTATACTATGAACACAAAGTAAATAGTACACTCTACTTGCGCTTTTACAACAAATGATGAAGCCACAAGTTAGCTATAGGAGATCACAAAGAAAACCTATACTCTGAAGTATTTTCACTCACTTAGATGGAAAACCACTTTTCACAACTTTTTCTTTTACAGAAAATCACTAAGATTTGGATGTAAGCTTGTTTTTCTCGACTTCATCTTGTCAACAGATGACTTCGTTGTTTTAGTGTTCTGCCTTAGAGTATTTGAGACTTTGAAGAATTGCTCGTGAATTGCTCTCAGTTGTTACGTTTTTCTCTAACTCTTTAATCCAGAACTATTTATACTTGAGGATTTGAATTTCTGCCCGTTCAGAAAAGACAGATTTTCAGAACTTCTTCAAGTACTGGTCCTTGTTTCAGAACGGCCTCTGCAACTGTTCAATGTACATTTCTGTTGTACTTTATGTCAAGTCGCATTTAATGCACCTTGCTGATCCGAGGTTTCTCTTCAATCATTTGTCTTTAATACCCTCTTCTTACAACATTTATTACAACGAGTGCATTTATTACCGTTGTAATAACTTACTGATCACTTCCACTCTGCTGATTGAATCCACTCTGTTGATTCAAATCGAACTCATCTGATTTGACTCTGCTGAAATTCACCAGTCTGATTAGGTACTCAGCATCAGATCAGTAGTCTTCTGGACCAAAATTCAACCCTTCTGATTTTACTTGTCTTCTCAGATTGAATTTTCAGAGACTTGCTAAGCTTCCATTACTTAGCTGATGACTTTTGGAAATCATCAAAACCTCCCTTCACCATATACGAAGAAGCAACATTAGATGTAGACACGCATGCAGGACAAGAGGCCATGCAATCCAAAATGTATTCCATGCATTCCAACCAAGTATGAACCTTGGTCGATCCACCTGAGGGAGTTGTCCCTGTAGTTTGTAAATGAATCTTCAAGCTACGAATGGAAGGAGAGGTGTTGACCTATAAGACTCGCCTAGTGGCGATTATTCACAAAGCCTGGAACAGACTTTGATGAAACATTTTCTCCAGTTGCAATGTCTAAATCCATTCGGATTCACATTCGGTTTGATGAGATAGTCAAGGCATTTGGCTTCATAAAAAACGAATATGAACCTTGTGTGTACAAGAAATTTAGTGCGAGCTCTATGGAGTTCATTATTTTATATGTCGATGACATTCTCCTCATCGGGGATGACATCGGAATGTTAGCACAGACGAAAGCATGGTTATCCATGCATTTCTCCATGAAATATTTGGGAGAGGCATCTTACGTATTGGAATACGTATCTATAAAGATAGATCGAAGAAGATGTTGGGACTCTCTCAATCTAAATACATAGAAACAATACTGAAAAAATTCAGTATGGAAGAATCCAAGAGAGGATTGCTTCCAATGAGACACGGTATCTCTCTTTCCAAATCGATGTGCCCTTCATCGGATGAGGATAAAAGGATAATGTCTCAAATACCCATGCTTCGGCAATAGGTAGCATAATGTATGTTATACTATGTACTAGACCAGACGTAGCACATGCTCTAAGCGTCACGAGCCGCTACAAGTCAAACTCCAGTGAAGAGCACTGGACAACCGTAAAAGCTATCTTTAAAAACATGAGAAGGACTAAGGATTTGTTCTTGGTCTACGGTGGTAATGGAGAATTGAAACTCGAAGGATTTACTGATTCGAATTTCCGGTCTGATATGCATGAATATAGATTCAATGTTGGGTACATATTTTGCTTCAATGGGGCAGTGTTAAATTGAAAAGGTTCCAAACAAATCACCATTGTCGACTCAACTACTAAAGTAGAATATATCGCAGCATCGGATACAACGAAAGAAAGTGTTTGGATGAAAAACTTCATCCAAGAGCTGGATGTTGTTGGGATATCTCGGTTGTCAGAACAACAAAAGTGCGGAATTTTAAAAAAAATTCGAGATACCCATACAGCCCATGATCTGTTTCCACCTTATATATGCGAAAATCTTGAATAAAAACAACAACAATACTCAAAAGAGAAATGATATGCGATTTTTACCTCACCACAGGCAAGGTGGTGGTAATCTCCGACTTTGTTGTTTGATTCACAGTTAGCGATCCAAGTGTCTCGCCTCCAGAGTGTATCCACACCAGTTGGATTGTAGTAACGTCTCCAAGTCACAGGCTACGAACTAGATCTTGGAGATTGTCAATGGAGGAAGAAGCAGATCTAGATTCAGAACTAGATCCAGATATGGAAAACAAAGAGGGAGAGGGGGCGGCGCAGCTAGGGGCGGCTAGGGCTGAGGGGGCGGCCAGGGTTTTGTGCAAGAGTTTGTGAATGAGTCTCTCCTAGACTCCTTTTATAAACCCCCTTAGTGACCTAGTCTTGCAAGACTTCTTATGGGCCATTTAATTGAAGTGGTGCATGTCTTACTTTAATTTAATTAACACTTTAATTAAATTGGCCCAATTAATCTAATTAATTTTCTCTCATTTATTAAATAACACTTTAATTAATATTTAATTAATTAGACCATCTAATTAATTATTCTTCCAATTGAATTAACACTTTAATTTATTTATTAATTTAACTCCTTTAAATCAAATATTTCCTCTTATGACTGTCACTGTCCAACTGTATTGTGTATGACCCTCTAGGTTCACCATCAATTGGCAGCAGGCCCACGAACCCTTCGTGATTTAATGTATGATCAATTGATTGATCCGATCAATTAAACACTTTTAATTGACCACTCCAGAATTAATCTCCTTATTAATTCAGGAGTACCCACACCTCATGGTCGATGTCTAGCCACAAGCCCATGATGCCCAACTTCAGGTGAATTGATCTTGTGAACCTCACCTCTTATAACTGCCATGTACATACGTCCTTCTATCGACTTAATTTCCCGACCAAGACCTAGGGTGTGTGAATTGATCGGCACCTCTAATTATCTCGATTATGTACTTTCTAATTCTGGATAATAATTCCAGTGTGACTGCTAAATTTGGAAACCCCTATCAAAATCCGTCACCGACCATGGCAATGGATTTCTCGGAACATATTATCGAAGAATGTACAGGAAATTCTCTCATCCATTACGATGAGTCGGTAGATCCCATATCGATGCTAACCATTCGCGTACACGACTATACGCACCCAACTCAGGCACACAATGGCCAGGCTACGTGACCGGCACCTTAATCAAAGAACGTACATCCGTGCACCGAATTCGCCCTAACACCTCAAGTCCAAGGACTAAATCGTACACTATTATAAGTCTTGAGAAACATACCATCACCGATATGCGACATGAGCTTCCACAATGGGTTTCTCTGTTCGGGTCGTTCGATGCGTTCGATCCCCTATCGAACCACCTACTCATATGCACTGACATCAAATGTCTTGTTCATGAAACTCTACAAATTCACTCCATGTGAATCATGCATAATCATACAAGTCTTAGCGATTCCTTCGATACCCCGTCTAGTTCGGAATCTATGACTTGGAACGTGTTTTAAGATCACGACCTTCGAGACTGTTTCATGATTGCACTCAAACTGAAGTGAATCGTCCCATAGTCGAATGGGATCTAAGGATTTCAACCAATTGCTTAAATGTATTCGCGAGAGATGAAGTTGGCCATTTGTTTATTCTATACAGTTATAAATAAACATGCGTATTATTCATTGATTCAAAGATTGTTTTAATACAGAATAGACCTATTACAAGCTAAATGAATTGGCTTGCTTGGCACTATCCTATCAGATGTACATAATGAATCGCATCGACTCGGAAGACAACCTAGCGGATCCACTAGCATAGCCCTTGTAACGAAAAGTGTTCGAAGAACATCTTTGGAAGATGGGTCTTAGAAGCGTTTGTGATTGACTTTAGGGAAAGTGGGAGATTGAAAGGTAGTGCTCTGCAAGCCAATATATTTAGCTTGTATTAGGACTATCATGTAATAAACATTCTTAGGTATAAATGAATTAATACATTCGTTTGTTTATAGTATGTAAATCAAACAATGACCAACTTCATCTCTCACGAATTACTTAAGCGATTGGATGAAATCCTTTCATCAAAGTAGACTATGGGACGATTCATTTCAGTATGAGTGCAATCATGAAACAGTCTCTAAGATCGTGATCTTTTAATACGTTCCAAGTCATAGATTCCGAACTAGACGGGGTATCGAAGTAATCGCAAAGACTTGTGCGAATATGCATGATTCACGTGGAGCTAATTTGTAGTGTTTCATGAACAAGGCATTTGATGCTAGTGCATATGAGTAGGTGGTTCGATAAGGATCGAACGCATCGAACGACCCGAACCGAAAAACCCATTGTGAAAGCGCATGATGCACATCGGCGACCAGATGTATCTCAAGACTTATAAATGTGTACGATTTAGTTCTTTGACTTGAGGTCCTACGGCGAATTAAAGGAGAAAATTAATTAATTAAAGAGTAAATTAATAAGAGAAGAATTAATTAATTAATTAACTGGATTAATTAATTAAATGAGTTAAATTAATTAGACGGGTTTAATTAATTAAAAGGTGATCTAGGTCTATTGGGAAACAAATTAAGGTCATAAGCAAATGGGCTTTAAGTTTCCTAGTTGGATTAGATCACATCTAAGTCAAGACTCTTTATCTATATAAAAAGTTCAAGATCTCAAAACCCTAGCCTAGTCTTCACAATAGCCGCCCCCTTCTCCAAGAGAGTGTGGTTGCCCCTCTCTCTCTCCAAATCTAGATCTGGTTTTCTTCTCCTTTTTTTCCTTGCTTGAAATCTATTGTATTCTACAGATCTGAAAGAAGACCTGAGAAAAACCACCACCGTTCCTATGGTGAGGTAAAATAATCCTAAAACCTCCTATCAAATGGGTTTTATTTGTTGTCAAACCCTTTGTATGATTAGATGAATAAAGATTGTTGGTTTAGGTTACTTAAAAATTTTAAAATTCTGCTGCTTTAACGTTCTGACGTTACCTGTAACCCAACATGAATTTGATGAAGAACTCTAGAATTTGATGAATAATTTCCGTAGAGAGGATTTTGCCCTTCTCTATTTATAGGTGGATTTTGAAAAATCTTGTAATATTCTCCGTATGATGTGACGCGATTTGATTGGTTCTTGTATGAAAATAAAAATATATGATTTTATATTCTTGTCATATAAAAGATATTTCATGCACATATTGCATTGTATTGAAAATTCCTTGGCAATCTTTCCTTGCTTATAAATTTCCTACATAAACTTGTCTTGTTTACGAAGATTTGTTTTATTTGCAAAAAAATTCAACTTGGCAACATTAATTTTGGGCAATATAATTTACTCTTCTACATAGAGTACTCAAACCATATTTGTTGTGCACATTCCCAGCCACTTATCTCAACGGACCTCCAATACATAAATGTATGACTTGATTGACAAACAAGTCACTACGTATGAGTCAAAATGACTCGCTAACACAAACAAGAGTTTGTGACTACTCATGATTTAAATGAATTCATATATGATCATCGTGTGACATGTATTGAAATTTTAAGTTAACAACATTTTATAATAGATTTTAATTCACGTCTGGTCCAATCCTATGTTAATCATATTACATATAACATTTCTACTCTTAATGTCTCAACATCAATAATCCGGATCGCGATCATTGAGTTCTTAATTTCCAGTTGATCGTACTAGTAGTAATTAGTTATAGATCACAACTTTAACTTACTACAGACTATGTAGTCTATCGTTTATGACTTTAATCATCTTGTACATCCTTATATATGTAAAAGTCACATTTAATAAATAGACATAAAATTTTCTAATAATTATATTATACTAGATAAAAAGTATAATCGAATAAAAAAAGTATGAAATTAAAAAAAAAACCAAACAATTTATTTATATACATTTAATAATGCTCATACTATGCTTTATAAGCTCTGTTCCTAACATTAACCCCAAGTTTTCCCTCAACTACAAATTAACAAATACATACAAAAAAAAGGTACAAGCAAAGCAACATCTTTAAACAACTATTTCATGAGTCGTTCACACCCAAGACAACAACATACGTGTAAAGATAACAATCAAGCCTAAAGACAACATGAAAATTAATGGATCGGGAACATTTAATGTGATGGTGTGAGACACGACACACGTGCATGTGGGCAGACGAGGTGGCCGTCGTCGAGCCCTGTGGAACAACATAGTTGCTCTGGTCCGTAGTCATCACTTCCCTTCTCTGTTCTTCCTCTAGTGTGTCCCCTCTGGTAGAGAAAGTTTGTCTAAGAAAAGAAAAATCATAAATACTTGGAGCTTAATTATTCCTTCGATTTGCTTTTAAATCATAATCTACATTAAAAAATATTGTTTAATTACCTATGTGGTACGTTCGTCGCATTTCCTGCCAATGGAGATACACTTTTTTCCATTGTCTTTGCAGTGATTATGGATCAGTTGCGTGTTAACAGACAGAGTTTCTCCCGGCTGCAAAACCACCCGCGGAAAGAGCCATTTGTCTCCATCGAACTTAATCACCGATTTAGTTTTATTACTTAATTGAGTTTCCATACACAATAATTTCTCCATTTCTTATAATGAAAAATTCCAACCAAAGAATGCAAATATAATGAGAGAATGGATCGATGAATACTATAAGTTGATATAGATTTGGATATAATTTGGATATAATTTTCGAAAACATACGAGGGGTTTATATAGATTTTGAAGCCTATAAGTTGACTTTAAGAATTTTCCACATATATGTGGTGTTTTAGTAGAATCGAATCAAATAATTATATCAAATGGAACGCATTAGGATAAGATCTCCACTCATCATGATGTGGCTGTAATGTTGATGTTTAAACATAAATCTATTTTCATAGAAATGGTTGTACCTGGTTTTAAGTCGTCCGTGTTAATTCGTGTTTTGGGTCTCCGCCATTAGCTTCACGAGTAAGAAAGAAGGGATTGTCTATAGTGACTCTTGGCTGCTCAGAGTAACGAACGACGCCCCCTCAAATATTGACACTTGTCCCTGTCCGACCCCCAACTCGGCAGTTGTACGCACCCAGCTTAACGGGTATAATACCAAAATGCCCTTTGACGGTCCATGTTGAATTAAAATCCTAGAAAGCTTAATTAATTAGGATAATACCAAAATGCCCTTTACTGAAAATGTTAAAATAAAATCCTACAAATATGAACTCTTATTCTCTCCCTTCTCGTTCTGCTAGCTTAAGAAAAAATTTGTTTTCCCCCATTTTGATTTCATTTTCTTCTTGTCTTATCTTCTCTGCATTACGATTCATTCATTCTTGTCCAATTTCAGAGAACATTGTTTGGCTTGATTCACAAATTGTTCTAGTTGGGGGAAATATTTGAGGGATTTGGAATTCATCATCAAATCTAACCGTATTAAATATATTTTCAAATGGCTGCAGGTATTTTGATTTAAGTTGCATAATTGCATTATTATCTATTTCGATTATAGTTGGGTTCACTTAGCTTTCCTTTCTTGTCAGCTGACCACTCAGCTTTTTTGGAAATTTTGTATAACAGCTGAGTAAATTTTAATGGATATGGAATTTGTTACAGACTTACATGTTTCCTTCCTTTACTTCGGCTGTGAAATTTATACATTTTCATAGTTTAATGAATTTTGAATCTGACACTTGAAGCTTTTTCCTTTATGTCAATGTATTAGGTGAATGTTGCAAACATGCGAATGAAACAAATAATACAAATGCGCATTGCGAAGACGAATTACCTACCTCATCTGATTATGTTAATCCATGTAAGAAAGAGGAGTTGATTAGTCAGCTAGTTTTTGACAGTGTTGAGCATGCTGAAAAATTTTACATTGCTTATGCCAAAGTAGAAGGCTTTTATGTTAGGAGAAGAAGTGTTCAAAAGAAAGGTCCAACAGTAAAAAATAGGGTGTGGGTTTGTACCCGAGAAGGTTTCCGTGAAAAAAAGGAAGAAGGGCGTAATATGCTACGAGAATCTAAACCATTGACTAGGTCTGGTTGCAAATCTACTTTTCGAGTTACACGAGACTGGATTTCGGGCAAATACATGGTTTCTAGATTTTTGAATAATCACAATCATGAGTTACATGTATACAAGAAGAGGTACGATAATACTCCTTTTTTAGTTTATGTACATATTTTTTTTGATAAGTGTTATGTAATTCAAATATTGTTTGTTGACATGTCCTTTTACACAGCTACTTATCGCCCCCAGACAAGGTTTTTCTTAGTTTGATGACGAAGACTGGAATTAAGCCATCCCTTGTTATGCACTACTTGGATCAAATAGCTGGAGGTGCTGGAAAACTCAGCTTTAAAAAAAAAGACCGCATACAATTGGTTGAACAAGCTAAGAGCGGAAAGGATCCGGGAAGGTGATATGAACACAGTGATTAATAAATTGAAAGAGTCAAAGCAGAAGGATGATAGATTTTTCTACAAGTACTGTGTGGACGAAGAAGAAACACTTACTAGACTTTTTTGGTGTGATGGTTCATCTAGAGCTGAGTACGAGGCTTTTGGAGATGTTTTGGTATTTGATAGCACTTACAAGACGAATAGGTATTTGTATCCTCTCGTCATTTTTTCAGGGGTTAATAACCATGGATCCACGAAACAATTCAAAGTTATCAATGGGTTTTGCAAACATTTTTAGAGGCAATGGGAGGTAAAATTCCTGAATCTGTACTAACTGATCAAGATGCAGCTATGCGTTCTGCTATTGTATCTGAATTTGTTGGAAGTCGACATAGGATATGCAGTTGGCATTTATGTCGTAATGTTCGTAAAAATATTAAGAATTCTTCATTTTGCAATGAATTTTGTTCATTGATGGATAGGAAGTGCTCAATAGAGGAGTTTGAGTTTAGTTGGGCTAATATTGTGGAGAATCACAATTTATCAAATAACAAATGGGTAGTTGACACCTACGAAATTAGGGAAAGGTGGGCAGAAGCATACTTTCGTGAGCAATTTATGTGCATGATGACCACCACGCAGAGAGCCGAATCCGTAAATGCTTTAATCAAGTTGAGTGTTGAACACAAGATGACCATTATTGATTTTCTAGATCACTACGAACGGACAATACAAAGGCTTAGGAGTGATTTCATAGAAATGCAAAAGAAGTCGGAGAATGATCATCTTGAAGTTAGAGAAAGTCCATTGAAGAGCTTGGAGGAGCATGCTATTAGCATAAATACTTTGAAGATCTTCTACATGATCCATAAGGAGATTCGGGATGAACAAGGTGTTGTGGGAGAAAATAGGATCAAAGAAACTGGTGGAAATGAGATATTCGTTTACCGCGAGAACAAGGAAACTGGGGTTTCGATCAACAAAGTCATAGTTGGTGAGAGAATTTCAAAGTTCCAATGTGATTGCCTTAAGTTAGAGTCGGAGGGCATCCCATGCCGACACATTATATCAACCTTGAAGTACTTTGCTAAGAAGAAGTTCCCTGAGTCCGTGTTAAAGCGTAGATGGTTAAAAGAGCCTGGTACTGAACTAAGAAAAAAGTTCCCTGATCCTATCCCCCTTGCCAATAGTGAACAACAAAGATTTGGCAAATTGAATTCAGAATGTCTTGTATTGAGCGTTGTTTCCTCACAAACTGAACCTGGATATTCAAATTCGCTCAAGCGTGTTAGGGAGGTAACCGATACTGCAAAGGACGAATTAATGATGCATTCTCGGTGTGGTAGTGTTCCTTCAGAAAATAATGTTAACAATGACAATGAATCTTGTGATAATGTCATACAGGACCCACCAATTACGAAGATGAAAAAGGTTTGAGACCCTGTCCCTAACAAGACAAGAGGAGCAACAAAATCAAAGAAACAAAAATGTGGGATATGTGGGTATGTATGTGAATACACATGATTACAATAAATTTTGTTATTAATTTATTTCTTTCAAGTTTTATTGACCTATATTTCATATACATGAAGTGTTCCTGGGCATAAATCAACAACTTGTCAGTTAAAGAAGCATCCAACTTGTGAAGGAGAAAGGAAGTACTGTGGGGAGAATGCGAAGACTAGTTCAGTCCCCAACGAGCAGACCAATGATGTAGGTAATTCATGTGACAATCCTGAAATCCCTTTCCACGAGAGTATCCAGCACGGGAACCAAATCAACAATTTACAACAGTTATCATATGGTTCATTACCAAAGTTCCCAGTGATCTTTAATATGCAAGAAACCAGAATGAAAGGTGTGTTGAACATGCAACCAAACAACAATGTGTTACCACTGTTCTCCCATACGTCATATCCAATGGTGCCAGGAGCATTCACAACATTGTTATGGCAACAACAAACTGTAAGCATTGCTCAAGTTAATGATTAATATGTGTGTTTTATAAACAATGGGACTCATGGTAAAATACTCTGGTATATAGGGTGCAGCATCAGGAAGTGTGGCACACTCGTTTCCGGACTTTCCAATTCCTCCTCCAAGTCAGAGAAGTTCTAAGTGAATTGAAATTGGACTTTTGTATATATGCATTGTACTATATTTGAATGTATTTAAAAGATGTATGTTGAGTACTAACAGCCAAGTCAGAGAATTTCAAAGTGAATTGAAATTGGACATTTGTATATATGCAGTGTACTATATTTGAATGTATATTAATGATGTATGTTGAGTACTAACAGCTAAGTCATCGGCTGAGTACTTCACTATGTTGTATTCCATGTGGTGGTTTCATCTTCAGGGGTAACACGTTTCAAGAAGTGATTTGGAACTTAAATTTTCATGGGAACTTAAATTTTCTTGATTCAGCTGAGTACAATGTTGACCAACTCGACAGCTTAGTACTCTACTTAGTTGTTCTTGCTTCAGCTGAGTAGGACAACTTATAAAATTTTCAAATACAATGTTATTAACACAAAATCAGCAGTTGTTCCCCTTTTGTTAGATTCTTCTCAGCCTTTAAATTCAATTGATTTACAACTGACTAATTTTGTTCTATGCGAATGCAGAAACTAAGTGTGGAATTTAAATGACACATAATGTTATAGTTGGATAAGGAGTAATCTGTTTTCATTAGATGTTGTGACCATTTTGCATCATTTTACACAGCAAAAGAAAGATTTCATTAAAATTACAAGTGAGGAAACAGAAAATTCTTCATCTCATTTTTCTTTGGTAATTCTTCTTTTGATGATGATCTTTTTTCTTGGTTTGACTAGTTCCTTCCCCCTCTTTGTCATTATCACCTACCAATTTACTCCAGTAACCTGATTTGCACTCGTTTTTCTCCTTGTTCATTAACGATCTTTCTTCACATTATGGGCGCTAGATGCCACAAATATCTTGCTCAACACTCTTTCTTCTTCTGCTATTTCATCTTGATGTCTTCTTCTGATTTCTTCTCTTCTTTTCCTTTCAAATTCTTCCTTCTTCTTCTTTTCTTTCTCTATTTTCTTTCTTGATCGACTTTCTTCAAGGTTTCTTACCTTCCTTGATCCTTCCCCCTTTTTTTCAGCATCATTGTGATGTAGTATCACTTTACTGAGATCAATGAGGTGGGTGGACATGGTTTGGACCAGATCAACAACTTTGGGGTTCTCAGTAGTCATCACCCTCGCATTTCTTTTGACTTCCTCCATTCCTTTATAAACAAACTTCATTTGACTGTTCATTAACTCCTCCATTATTTCTTGCTTCTCAATCATTCTTTCAACAGGTTTTCTTCATTTCTTCTTTCATTTCAGTCATCCTCTTCTCCATTTTCTTGATATATCTCCTTTGAGTATAATCAAAATGATTTTGCACCTCATGATTCCATTCCAGATGTTGTCCAAGTCCAAATTGTTCAGATTCATCAGTGAGTTCCTTGTTGTTGGAATCTTTAGGGGTAACGTCCTTTGATAACCAGTTTGATGGTCCAGTTATGTGGTGGTTTCATCGAGATCCTCTTTCCTTTGGGATCAACAGCCGAGTCAATATCATTACTAGAGTTTGATGCAGTGCAGTGAGTACCAGATAACTCTTTCCATAGAATTTTCTCTAGATCCTCAATTCTCTGATTGAAGTTTCTTTCTCTCTCATCTTCAGAATCTTGGTAATTGTCAATATAAGTGAGTAGAATTTCCATTTCATCATTTCTTATTTCAGCCGGTGATTTCTCATGTTGTTCCTTAGCCTTCTGAGTTGATGAATGCTCCGGGAACATTTTCTCCTTTCCTTTGGCTAAAGCAGCAGCTTGAGGAACTTGTCCTCTGTTCAGTCTTTGCTGTTCATCAATAGGGGCTTCTGAGATCTCGATGATTGACGTATTTCTCCTTCTTATCAATTCACTCAAGGTCTTTGTAGCAATTGATCTTGTTTCAGCCATTCTTTTGTTGGTATTCTTCACCTTCCTTGATTTGTTATCAACTGTCACTGGTTCAGGGGTGTTTTCCACTTGCAGAGGGACATCGTAGTTTTTCATTTCCTTAGTAGGATGTAACCTCTTCCCTTTACCCAGTTTTGCTCCAACTTGGGATAACAACATACTTACAATTATTCCTTGATACATATTCTTCTCTTTAACGTTGTGGCATAGATAGTCCCACAACACTGTTGACCAATTGATTTTCTGAGCGTACCATATTGCAATCATGAGGTGCAATATTTCCTTACGCAAGCTTTCAAAAGAACATTTCTTGCATACTAAAATGTTAGAGCAAATGTCAGCAAACCTGTGAAATTCAGGTCTTAGTTGACTTTTTACAGATAGGGTTCTAAGCTGTTCACCTTCCTTAGCTGTTAGGGCACATAAATTTTCCATTCTTTCTTGAGCGAATGTGGCTAAGTCAGTGACTTCTTCTGTGGGCAGGCTGAAGGTCTTGGTTACTATCCTTTTTGTTATAACAATAATTTCTCCAGCGACTTCTGACACAATGACTCCTTCACGAACAGAGCCATTTTGATAATATTCCAAGTAGCCATTGTCGTAGAATTCAACTACTTCATTTACAAAAATCCTTTCTTCATGAGCCGATAAAAATGGTTTGAGCCCCGTGTTCACAATCTTTGTTATGATGGCTTTCATCATATTTGTACCACTTTCAGCATACGCTTCACAGTTCAGCCATGATCCTTCTGCGAGTTTCCTCTTTTTGATTGGGGGTTTATTCCTTGAAGTCTTGCTACTTTCGTATTTTAATGCCATTTGAGAGACTAGGATGTATTGATTTTAACAGATTGTAAAAATTGCTATGAATCTACACCAGAGTGTAATTTGCTTTGAATATGTAGTGAATCTTTGTGTGAAAAGAAGAGTACTTGCCACGATTTAATATGGGCCGTTCGTATTACTTTTAATTTCAAAATAGAAGTCATGTGGCGGACTCCAAATGTTTATTCATTTTGATTAAGGCGGGATTGTCTGTATCTCTCTCGGCAGTTGTACGCACTCAGCTGTTGGCTGCTTTGCACTCCAAACATTTGAGTTATTAGTATAGATTCAATTGATTCATACTCCCTGACCAAGATGTTAGGCTGAAATTTAAATGACACATAATTTTCAGAATCTTTTACCTGTAATCTGTTGTGAGCATATTAAACTAGTCAAAAGAATGTTTAAAGTGCAATTTGCAGAATGTTGCATAATGTTTACACAGCAAATTGACTAGTTTAATTTGCATCAATTTACAGTTTAATTTGCAGAATGTTGGAAATGTTGCAGAATAGTTTTAACTGGACTAGTTTAATTTCCATAGCATATTGCAGAATGTTTACACACTTACTTAACGATTTCAATAAAATTACAATTGAGAAAACAGAAAAAGTTTATCTTCTTCATCTTCTGTAGTCCCTGTACTTCTTCTTTTGAGGATCGACTTTTTTCTTGGATTGACTAGTTCCTTCTCCCTCTTTGTCTTCGTCACCATACTTCTGCTGGAGGAAGTTACTAATCTCGGCTACTTGAAAACTAATTGTTTTGATTACAGCCATGTCATCATTATTATTCTTCAAGCTATTGTCTATAGTTGCACATCTTCTTCTGATAGCTTCCGTATCAGTCTTGATTCCAGTAACAGACTCTTTAATTTATGATATTTCTCCCATTAACATGTCTATTACTTCATTCAATTTTTGTTCTTGAGCTACAACTATCCCAGTTAAACTTTTGTCAGACTTGGCCATCTTGGCAGCTAAATCCTTGACACTTCTCTCAACCTTCCCTTCAATATTCTTCATAGTGTCATAGCTGTCTTGAATGCCACGGCGAATTGCAGCCGCTCCATTTCTCAATTCATCCTTATCCTCAATAGATAATCCGGTGTTCACAGCTTTTGAGTGAATCTGAGCCAAATTGTCAAATTGCTCTACTTGAGCTTTGTGTTTCTCCTCTAAATCCTTAATGCCCATGGCAAGTAACTCTTCAACTTGTTTTACTTTTTGTAATGTCATCCAAATTCCAGAGTCAGTTTCTCTGGAATGATCATCACCAACAAATGAGGAGCTGGGCACTAAAGGATTTTGAGTAGGTTGTTCAGTACTTTGCTGTTCATTTTGATTTTGAGTAGCCTGTTCATCAACAGCCGCGTCCGAACTTTCAACATCTTTATTTATATCTGAAATGGCAACATCAATGATTCTTTGGACATTTGTCTCCTCGTCTTGCTTCTTCCATGTTAGCAGCAAGGGAGATTCTTTGTCAACGTTGACTCCTTCAAAGTCAATCACATAAATGTTTCTTAAGATGTCACTTGTGACTTCTTTTCTCTCAATCAGCAAGACTTGATCCTCATCATCAGCTGATACTTCAGTTCTATTGTCACTACAGGAATCTTCATTATCAAAAATATCCATAATCTCTGGTCTGTTATAAGTGACTAATGTCAATTCCTTAGTGGCTTCTTCATCATTCTTATTTGGACTGTGTGGAAGATCATCGGTTGATGTTCCTTTGTTCACCTTTAGGTAAGCAGGGATTTGAACATAAGGGCCTTCAGCAACCATCCTTATGTTAGGTACAAAACCCAAGTCAGCAGATTCTCCTTCGAAATTTGGTCTAGCCCTTTGCGCCCATCTATTGATAGTGCAAATGATCGCTTTATTTACCATCCTCTATGGTCCAAATGTAGGAGTTGATGCCTCAATTTCATTTCTGACATCATACATGACTTCTCTTATCTTTTCAAAGATCGCATCCCTGAAAATGAATGCATCCACAGCTTGCCTTCTTGTGGGTATGTTCAACCAGTTAAGGACCCATTGTTCCTCCTTAGAGAATTGCTTCCAGCTTTTCATCTCTTCTAGAGAGCCATCCAACCTGCAATTCCTCCATCTGATATATCTTCTTTTTTCAACTGTGTACTGAGTCCTTTGTTGCACCGTTTCATTGATTTCTGCCAGTTTGTGTGCATAGGCATCAAACATCTCCGGCAGGCTCCTCACGAGTTCAAAAGCATCTCTCTCTTCCTTGTCTCCACATTCCCTGGTGTTAACAATTTGAACTTCATTTTCACCTTCTTCAGACCTTGCGTGAACTGGTTCCTGTTTTTTCAAACTTTCAGCAAGTGCTAAATCCATAGCTTGATCATCAGTTAAGTTCTCTTGTTGAAATTCAATTTGAGAGACCACTTTCTTTTTGGTAGCAGCAGCACTCTTCACTCTTCTTCTGTTGAGCTCTGCCTGATTGCTAAAAGCATACTTGCTTCCATTTTTTTGTTTTTCTCTTTCAGCATAAACCAGGACTTCTTTTCCTTTAACAGATGAAGACTCAGCTTGTGGGCTAACAGTTGACTGCTCTTCTCTCACCACACTTAGCTGACTGCTCTTCTGTTCACTAAGCTGTTTTTCAACTACAGCAGGTTCATGAAATCTTAACTTTTTCATGGACCTTTCAGATCTCTGCTTTCTCGTGGGTGCCTTCTCCAAAGGTTTGACAGATTTAACTGTTGATCTTGTTTCTCTTCTAGGTATCTGAACCGATTCAGTTCTGGCATATGAGCTGGCTTTATAATCTAAAAGAGGTTGAGCCAGTACCTCATCAAAAGTTGTGTCTACCATCGCCTTGTTGGTTTCCACATTTTCATGCTGATCAACCTCATGAGATACTGCAGGGCCAGACTTCTTTGAACTCATTCTCACCTTCTTTAGAACATGTGCATTAGACACTTCAACTTTAGCCTTCCTTTTAGTCTTTTGTTCTGGTTGATCAGCCTCAGTAGCCGCTGAAGATTCTCCCTTGATGGCTGGGGGTTCATATTTCTTCATCTCCTTGGCTTGATGCAAGGTCTTCCCATTTCTCAGACTAAGTCCCATGCGAACAAATAGAACACTCAAAATGTTCCCATGGTATAAGTTCTTCTTCTTGCCCATATTTGACTTCATGTAGTCCAATATAACATCAGCCCAACTTATCCTAACTCCATACCAAATGGCAACCATGTAGTGTAACATCTCCTCGGTTAAACCATCAAAATATCCCTTTCTGCTTTCCAGAATCTTTGCAATTATGTTTGCAAACCTCTGGAATTCATCCTTCAGTTGCCTTTTCATCATGAATGAACCCATCTGTTCACCATCTTTGGCAGCCACCTTCCAAAATGAGTTGACCTTAGTCCGAGCGTAGTTCTTAATGTCCACTATTCCCTCAACAGGTAAGTCAAAGACTTTGTGCAGAATAGCCGCATCAATTTTGACGTTTTGCTTAGCTATCACAGATTCTATTGAGTTTTCTTTCACTTCAGTGTGAAGATAGAATTGGAGAATGTCATCGGTGTAGATGTACTTTGAATGAGCAGATAAGAATTTCATCAAACCAGTCTCCCTAATTTTTCCCAAAATAGCTCTCATTGTTTATGTTGCAGAGGCTCCAAACTCTTCGAAATTCAACCACATACCTTCAACTAGTGCATTTTGCCTTCCAAACCCAGTATCTACATTCAGCAGAACATCCCTTGGTAGCCTTTGAAACTTGTTTAGGTGCCATTTAATCCTCTTGCAAAATTTCATGAGTGTAAACAATCGAAGAAAATGAAAGCAGTAGTCTCTTCTTGATTTAAGGTTTAGAAGCTGTTATCAGCGAAGCGGTCTGCTATTTATACTTTTCCAAATCACTTAACAGGGGTAATCTTGTCCTATGGACTTGTTTTAAGTTGAGTGGCTAAGATCGACGGATTTCAAAAACATGTTTTTTGTTAGTTTTGGCGGGAAAAAGTCCCTATTGACAATTAAATTTTTACTCAGCTTTTGGTTGTACTTTACTGTTAACATATACGGCTGTTGATACCATTTGCTTACTTCGCTTTTCACATATACTTGGCTTCTAGATGCTCCAAATATACTTGGCTTCTAATAATAAACTTTTTTGAATTACGCAACTGCTCTATATTCAAAAAAGTAAATATACTAATACCAAATGAACTTAACAATCAAGTCGGCACATATATGCTCAATCATCATAAATATTAAATGAGCTTTCTAAACAAAAATACATTTGGCATACTCATTTTAAATAAAATCCACAAATGTTGTTAACAAGGGTTTTTAGATAAACTGCCCAAAATCACCGGCACCATCATAAAGCAAGTACAAAATTAGGTTAAAATAAGTCTTTTTTGTACAATCGCCAATATATGAAACACTTATTCTAAAATAAGCAGAGCCAAGTACATTCTATCAATATTAAGGTCCTTCAAAGGGGGACGTAAAATTTGAAATTCAACCATGAGACCGACAACCAAGCAGTTGTCATTTGCAAACTCTGACCACCCATGACCCAGTGCAACTCGATCAGTTGTTCCATCTTCGTTGTTCACATAAGAATGCACCTTCACCTCCCATGTTCGTTGACCATACTGAGGAACTTTAAGAATTGGTACTTTTTTTGAATCCATGTGATGTGCCATCCATTTGTCTCGGGGAAAGTACTACAACATATATATATATATATTACACATTATATCCATATAAATAATACGGAATAAATCTTTGAAAAACATGCTCTTACATATATGCACTGAGGAAATTAATGCAACATAGACATACCAATCTTGGAAGGGATTTTTTACAAAAGTCCAGGACCATATGTTTTGTAATTTTTTTCCGCCAGGAATCAAGAGGCGCACCATCATTGGTATCATAATTCATTCCACCATCACCATACTCATATAGTGAATCATCATCCTCGTCAAGTGCATCATCATACTCGTCAAGTGAAATTGATATCCTCGTCAAGCGAATCATCAGCCTGGACTGCATCTGTGTTCAAATCTGGAGCATAACTCAGTGTCTTGCACTGGCACCGAATGCGTCTAGACCCTGATTCAACGAAACAGAAGACAATCTTGAAACAATTAAAACGAATTCTGGTCTTAAACAGATTCATCATTTACAGAAGACAATTTCGAAACAATTAGCACGACTTAATTTAATGTGTAGTAAATACAAATCATCTTTCAAGCATAGCCCCTACCTAAGACAAATGGCTTTCCAGTAATCATTTGTGGTGGCTCACAATTAGAATCAATATTGTAAACAATTGCACTAAATATCCCATTTTCGTGATACTCCATCTGGATTAGGTTTGACCTTGAAAGTCTGTGGGCTACACAGAAAGATTCCCAACACTTTCCCCGCATGATACACAATGAAGGGCCGTTGCTGATTTCGATCTTCCATATCCCAAAACGTGTTTGAACTTCTGCAAATGAGTTACCAGCCTCAGGGATAATTGAATGGAGTCGTTTTGGAAGCTCCTGTATCGAATGAGAACTGTGTGCTAATTAACTTGAATAATCATTATTTAGTGCAATTGTATGATTGCCCATAAACTATTCATCTTACCAGACCATGTGGATATGAGCCCGCCTCTAAGAAGAAGTTGATTGGCGTCTTTGTAATTCTTTGAAAAGATTTCTCCATACAAGATTTTCCACTACATACCCAACAACCAAAGTTGGCCTCGCCAAAGTACTCGAAAAATACCACATCCTCAGCAACCAAGCTGAAATCCTTTGATAATTGTTTAATCCCTTCACCGCCCATGAATAGCTGACCTCTTTTTTCTGTTATGCAATAGTAATATGTCCTCTTGCGAATCAGGAGAATTCCCTTTCTTTCTGGCCTCATCTCTTTTTTGGCATGCGAGTGAAATTGTTGAGGAATTTTCTGCGAGGAATCAAATAATAAAAAATTAAACTACAAACAGATGAGTTAATACAAGCTCCTTGCACTAAAATGAAAGAAGAGAATCAAAATGTAAAGTTAATAGCTGGACCAAACATCAGTACTTCCTCAAACACAATGAACAATTCGAGGTTAAACTAAAAACGGAGAATCTAACACGTCTAGTAACCCACGCATTAGGCTATTCTTAAGAAAACATAGATGTAAATTCATACAATCGCAGTGTAAAAAAGGCACTTACAAACAATCCATTAAAGTTTCCCAAAATGATTATAAAGAAGCGCATCCCCAGTGCGAATGTGGATCTAGGCATAATTGGCCTTCTTTGCTTTGCGGCTTGAGAGAAATCAGAAAGTAGAGGGATTCTATTCTCGTATTTTATGGAGAAAGCTTTTCTGTATATGAATGGCAAATAATGGCCAACATATGGAGATAATGGAAATTTTTTTCTTTGTTTTTCTATTAAACTCAATTAAAATTAATTAAACATACCAAATGGGTAATTAACTCACAGATCGAAATAACTAAAAATTTATTACCTAATTAGTGCAATATCATCAAAATAAAAAAAAACCCATCCGTTTACAATTACTGAGCTCATATACTCGGCTTCTAATAATATACTTAGCTGTTGATACTCATCTGTTTCTATTACCATATGTACGTTTTTATGCAACCATATAGGTTAATTAGTAACCTTCAATCTCACTGGATTAATTACCTAAACTCGAAATCCAGATAATAAAACATTTCTTGCACCCTATTATTCTTGCAATTATTATTACTCTCCAAATGCATAACATATAAAATCATAGAATAATTTTATATGTTTAAAAATTTTATTCTCATATTTTCGTTAATGAAGGAAAAACTTATTTTCGATTTCCAAGAAATACCTTCATAGAAATATTGCACTAATTTGAGACTAACGGAGGAGTTAATGTTACTATACGAGTTGGTCCTCCGCTTCGATTCTCGATTGACTAAAATCATACAAATTGCACTAATTTGAGACTAACGGAGGAGTTAATGTTACTATACGAGCTGGTCCTCCGCTTTGATTCTCGATTGACCAAAATCATACAAATTGCACTAATTTGAGACTAACGGAGGAGTTAACGTTACTATACGAGCTGGTCCTCCGCTTCGATTCTCGATTGACCAAAATCATACAAATTGCACTAATTTGAGACTAACGGAGGAGTTAACGTTACTATACGAGTTGGTCCTCCGCTTCGATTCTCGATTGACCAGAATCATACAAATTGCACTAATTTGAGACTAACGGAGGAGTTAATGTTACTATACAAGTTGGTCCCCCGCTTGGATTCTCGATTGACCAGAATCATACAAATTGCAATAATTTGAGACTAACGGAGGAGTTAATGTTACTATACGAGTTGGTCCTCCGCTTCGATTCTCGATTGACCAGAATCATACAAATTGCACTAATTTGAGACTAACGGAGGAGTTAATGTTACTATATGAGTTGGTCCTCCGCTTCGATTCTCGATTGACCAAAATCATACAAATTGCACTAATTTGAGACTAACGGAGGAGTTAATGTTACTATACGAGTTGGTCCTCCGATTCGATTCTCGATTGACCAGAATCATACAAATTGCACTAATCCTAATCCTAACCCTAACCCTAACCCTAACTCTAACCCTAACCCTAAAAACCATACAACCCTAAAAACCCTAAACCCTAAAAACGTGATCAATTTGTATGACATAAACCCTAAACCCTAATACCTAAACCCAGGGGCGGATCCAGGAATACGAGGTAGTGGGGGCTAAGCATAGATCAAAATTTCGATAAGTTTCTACCGAAAATATAAAAAAAAAATATTTGAGTTACCGAAAACGAGAATATAGAGTAATTCATACTTCAACATATTTTCTTTATATTTAATTTTTCTAAGGATTTCTCGAAATTTTTCGAGATTTACTCGAAAAATTTCTAATTTATAACTAACCGAAACATAAGTCGGAAATGAAACTTTAGTCCATGGGGCTAATGTTCTACGGTAAATTTAATAATCGAAATACAAAAAAATCAAATAAAAAATAATAAAACAGTCAAACTTAAAAATTATTTCATTCAAGAGAAAATATGTATAAAAAATAGAGGAGGTGAAGTTTGATAAAAATAACCTCCACATGTTACTTTAATTAAATATAATAATCATTTATGATCCCAAAAGAATTCAAAACTTCTACATATCTTAATTACATTCTCAAATGACACCAATTACAATCACAATTATTGACATTGTCGATTTTTTATTTTTGAAAATCAAAGCTAGTATTATTTTTATGAGGGGAGGTGAAAATTTGTGTAGTTTAAAAAAAAAATAAGAAGAAACCGTATTATAAAAATTAAGAAAGAAATAAAATTAAAAAATTTATTAGGATAGAACAAAAATCAAATAACAATTACTAAGAATTTTTTTTTTAAAGAACAGTTGAAATTACTAAGAAATAATAATAAATCAAAAGGAAAAGGTGCATGAATTTAATTATAGGACAGCAGAGTTCTACATCGTTTTCGAACCCTGCTTCCCAGCTACTATATAGTTACTTATCTTGCATAAGGCAAGCCAATGCACCTACGTGGGTCCGCCCCTGCCTAAACCCTATAGCCTCAACCCTAAACCCTAAAGCCTCAATTACCAAAATTTCGAATATTGAGTCTACTACTTACGGCTATGTCATTAAATGAGCAGCTGAGTAATGCCATCCATCCTACTGTCTGTAGCTTTGTTTATTAAAAAGGGAGATTCTATTATAACACCTAAGTTGTACAAATTGTTATTATATTGTGAAATGTCATTTCAATGGCCAAATATCACGTGGGCTATCATGAACTTGTCAGCCTTTTCAATCGATTTGACACAAACCAACCCACATTTAATTTTTCTTATAAAATATTTTTTTCCAATCCCAATTATTTATATATACAGCAATGGTAGTTGTATACCATATCATTACCAGTCGATTTAACATTCCACCACCATATTACATCTTAATTCATTATGTTATTTTTTCGATACATTTAGAAGGAAATTAAATTTATTTCCATAACTAACATTACACCTTATATTATATTGCTTACCAAACCCTGCAACAAATGGTAATTTTCACAAATTTAAAATCATTTGCTATATTTTGTTGGATTTTTTGTTACGGCTAATGGTTCAACTATGTTTCATTTCACAGGGAAAATTTTATGTGGTATTTGTTGGATTTTTTGTTACGGCTAATGGTTCAACTATGTTTCATTTCACAGGGAAAATTTTATGTGGTATTTGTTGGTCGTGTACCAGGTATCTACGAAAATTGGGATGAAGCACAAAAGCAAGTACTTTACTATAGTAATGCTCGACACAAATCTTACAAATGTTATGAGGAAGCACACGAGGCTTATGCCAGACATATATCCTCGTCAAGCACAGCATGTTCGAGTTCTAGTAACACACATAATGTGGGTGACCTTGATGAAATAAGAAGACTACGCAGTGAGGTCGAAGCCTCACGTTTAGCTTGAGAGAGAGCCGAATTCGAGAGAGATGAGGCACAAAATATGAACAAAAGCATCACTACAAGAAATTACACGTTAAGTAACGAAAAAAATAGTTACAAAAAGGGCATTTTTTGTTACCATAAGTTTTTGTAACGAAATTATTTCGTTACAAAGTTGGTGCTTTAAAGTTTGTCGCAAATAATTTTGGTAACGAAGTAAAAGAGGTTCGTTACCATAGTATGTGTAACAAAACATAATTTGTTACAAATCCTAGCTACTGGTAACCATTGTTTTGGTCACCAAAAATAGTCAATTTTGTTGTTTAAAGTGTATTCGTTACCAATAAGTAAATTTAATAACAATTTATATATTAAAAAAATTTGTTACTATTAGTAAAAATCACAATAAAAATCGTTACAAATAGATTTTTTTTCCTCTTTTTATTTTGTTGCAAATTAATAAGAGGAAATAATTTTGTTACCTTTTACTCTTTTTTTGGTTACAAAATTATTCTAAATCGTTGCAAATATTGCAATATTATAACAAGGTATAGTTCCCATTATATTTTATTTATCTAAACCTGCTTCGGAACTTAAATTGTTATATAATATATACACAATTGATTAAACAAGCTTAACATATAAATATAAAGATATAATGAAATAAACAAATGTATAATTATTAAACAAAGAATACACTAGCTAGATATAATCGAAGTAAGTCAAATTAATACCATCACACTTTGTTTTAGAAGTGTGCTAGAAAGCATCAAAATCAAAACACCTGAATTCTTGGACAAAACATATTGCATGTCCTACCACAAAATATAGTGTAGCATGTTCAAAGGAGAATGTATCAATAACAAAATATTTAGATAAACAAATGACTTGACAAAGTTTCATGTTGCATGTTCCAAGGTCAGATTGTTTGACCTGTAAATAAAACCCCAAAAATAATTATTAGATCAACTAAACACTATTATTATCAAGTCAATTTCAAGTAGTATAACATTATTACATTATAGTACTAGAGATAGACAAAAATCAATAACGTTTTCCAATAAACTAATTTGTTTTCATTATAGCAAAGTGATAGATGGAAATAAAATTCTCTGTAACATTTAATAATTTATAAAAATGTCTAACAAGTCATTCTACTAGCTAGTCTTAACTCCAAGAAAGAAGAATATATTGTAAATAGTATGAAAACATAACATGACAGAGTTAGTTAAAAAAATAGTAAAGAAAAAGTAGTACCTAACAATCTGTAGTAGCTTAAACTTCAATTTGGTTTTTGGCACACAAGCTCATCAACAATTGCTTTAATTCATTGTGGCCATCTTCTAGCTTTTGACATCGATCTTCGTAGTTCTCAATCACTTCCTTTTGAGATTTGATAAGAGAAACAACATCTTGTAATTCATTCGTTGTCTTTCTCAGTTTTTCCTCAGCTGCCTTAAGTTGTAAAGACTCACATAGTGACCTCTTCTTGCCTTTTGACGGCACAACTCCAGATCCAATACCCCTTTCATACCCACTACGTGCACCAAGTGTCTCCCTCATAATTTCTCTTTCAGAAGTTGCATTCTCCACATTTTCATTTGCTTGATTCCTTCGTTCTTGCATTTCTTTCTGTCCATCCATATTAAAAAAAGGTAATCAAGATGCTTTCAAACATAGACATATATGTGTTCATATTTAATCATAAAAATATTTATAAATCCCCTTGAACGGACATGCTTTTGTGCAGCCTTATCATTTACATATTCTCCATCCCTCATGTGAGTGTCTCCAAAAGTATCCACACAACTTTGGTTTTCCTGTGAAATAAATAATTATATAAATAACAGATATCATAGTTTGGAAATAAGAAAATATTTTTATTAGGCATTACCCTTTCCATAAATCGTGTAGTAAATGATTTTAATCCTGATGTATGTGGATATGGCATGAGTGATATGTTCGCTGCATTGGTTTGTGACCTTTTCTGCATATTCAATTAATGAGTAAAAGATCAAAAAACAGATTACTAAAAAAAAGGTGAACTATAAAAAAATCAATTAATAAGAGCACTTAGTAATATAGACATATCCAACCATGTAAGAATATTAAATAAATTATGTATATACCTGAAACTTAGAAGTTTCAAAATGATCACATAAGGTTTTCCATTTTTCAATTGGGATCCAATCAAATGGACTAGTAGCCTTTGGATTTATACTATTTGCAGTTTTTTTTTTTTTTATAGATATCACTTAATCTGCCCTTCCAATGCTTAAAGCTTTCATAGAACATGTCGTCGATATATGTATTGACAAGTGGATCACTGCCCCATCCTTTGATATGAAACCATTGCTAAAAAGAGATATAATAATATGTCAACACGCATGTTTAAGAAGAAAATATAATTATATGTCAACATGCATGTTTCCACGTTTCAACAATACATGAAACTAGCAAACTTCAATATGGTTATAAGTTAAACTTACATCTAATCCAGCATACACACGTAACTTGTTCATTTCTGGAATTTTTTTTCCATGAACTTGTAAGATCTAGTTCTGTAGAATGCCTAACAATGATCCCAATTCCATTAGCCAATTGTGAAGCATATCGGAGTGGCTTCTTGAAACCTTCAAGAAACTCAATTTCTAGCACACCCTTGCGCTAATAAAAGATACAAATACATAAGTTCAAGATCTATTATATTAGATTTATACTTGCATGTTTCAAAATAAAAGTTAAATGAATTACATGTGCCATCAACACTTACATTATTAGCCATTTCCTTCTCTATAGACTTGCCTAGACTTGCACCACGACCTCCTTTCTTGTTGGCTGATAATGATCTGTTGGTCAATGCTCAAGAAGAAAATACCAAAGTACACTAAATATTTACGAATAGAAATTAGTACTTTCGTAAAGCATGCTTACATGTGGAATTTGCTACAGCTGATGCAAAATCTTATTATCTTCAACAGCTTCATTAGAAGATGTGGGAAGCGAACTTTCTAAAGACGGAGTCTCTTGAGAAGGTAGAGTAGTAGGTGGTGATGATGGAGAATTTGTTGATCTTGTTGGAGACCTTTGTGGCAGTGTAGCTTGTTGTGGAAGTGTATCTTGTATGGTACTTCTAGTGTTAGGACGGCGTAGTATTACTCCTTTAGGCGGCATTGGACTGCATTTGCATCCACAAAAGTCACAGTGTATTAAATGGAGAATTTCTTAAAGATCAATTCCATAGGCAACATATTAAATGGAATATGTAGTTAAAACCAGGATAAGTCAGAATATGCATATATAGATGTCTCATATGCTATATCAATATTTTAAGATTTTAAACATTTATAGGAACACATACATAGACCATATAAACTCACGGCATTTGTAATGAATTATGAAGAGAATCATACCAAGAATTCCAAAAAAGAGATCAAGATTTTTGGTTCTTCACCTATTTTACAAAGGGACGATGGTATAGCTTCAAGAATGCCAGTTCACTTCATATTTAAGAAGAAGCAGATTTAAACCCTTGAAACCACATCCAAAATATGACAAGGAAAAAAACTCAATCTAAAGTTTCTAAACCCACAGCATAAAATTCATGGTAAAATAAAGTGATCTAAGTCCAATTAACCAAGAACTTCTCCCTCTAATCACTTCTTCTTCAAGGAAAATTAACGAGTTCTAATTATTCTTCTACAAATGAGTAAATATGTAAAAATAATAAGAGAAAGTGACAAGAATTCCCCCAATACCTGATTAATTCAACCAATCGAGAGAGTGCGGTGGCGGATGTCTGCAACCGTAGAAGGAGAAAAGGAGGCAGAAAACTTTTTGGTGAAGAAGGGTTTTCTAATTTATCAGCGCCAAAAGAAAAATTGCTCTAAAATTGGGTTGGAACTTTTTGGGTTCAGCGCCAAAAGTTCCCACCATTTTACTTTCTTTTTTCTAATTTAATTGAAAATATAATATATTTTCTTTTTTTTAATATTTTTCATTCTTAGTTAAATTGATTTATCAAAATTAAATCTAATTATTTGCATATAAATCGCTTTCTTTTCATATCAATATAAAGTTAATGAGAGAATTTGACTTTTGGTACCACAAGTAACTCTACATTACGGTTACGGTACCATAACTTTAAAAACTTACACATTTGGTACCACATGTTAACTGTCCTCGACTCATTGGATACTTTTGTCAATTTTTGGACAGAAAATTCAAAAATAATCTTTTAAACTAATTAAATTTTACATATAATATATATAATTAAATAATATTTTATATAAAATCTGAAAATAAATATACTTATTAAATTTTTAAAATTAAAAAAAAAATCTTTTAAACTATTGGACACCTGCAACTTTAGTACTATTGGACACGAAAATATAAATTTGATAACACAATTTAAGTTTTCGTTACAACTTTCATACCAAATCCAATTTTTCTACGGAGTTAATGCCAATTTATCATAACATAGGGGGTAGACTGTCACATTAATATAACACAAGGGGGTAAACTACCACATATAAAAATATCAAGGAGACGGTGTAAAACTTTTATAAAATTTTACGGGGTAAAGTACTCCTTTTCAAATCATTAGGGAGGTAAATTGAACATTATGAATATCATAGGGGGTAAATTGTCTTTAACTCCGAAGAAATATTGGGTTTGGTATGAAAGTTGCAATGAAAACTTAAATTGTGGTATCATACCCATCGGTACCAAAGTTGCAAGATGGCCTATCATTTGGTACGAAAAAAGCAAATTTCCCTATTGAAACACACGATTAAGTTTGGCTAAATTTTTTACTGAGTTTGGATTTATTTTTTACCTAGTTTTTAATGATAGAAATATTTCTTTTATTATTTTATTCAATTAAGTTAAAAAACAAGATTCCTTCAAGAACCTAATATATGTACAACCCTGTTTCTAAAGATCATTCATCATCATAAATTACTTCCATAAAAATATTTGTGCAATTGTAAAATAATTAAATATTTCTATATTTTACGAAAATCTTCATGAAAGATGGTCCATTTGTAACAACTTTTTTTCCTTAAGTAACAAACAATTTTTTTTGTTACCAAAAGATGACACATTTGTAACTATTTTTTTATTTAGTAACAAAGAAGTTTCTTTGTTACCAAAAAATAGATGTTTTGTAACGATATTTGTGATTTAGTAACAAATTTTATATTTTGTTACCAAAGACTAGATTATTTGTAACGATATTTTATTTCTCGTAACAATATTTCTTGTTTGTTACCAAAGACGGGATTATTTGTAACGAAACCTAGATTTCGTTACATAAAGGCCAATTTCGTAACAAATTTTGACTTCGTTACGGATGTTTTTGTTACAAGAAATGCATTTTCTTGTAGTGCATTACGGAAATTTTGAAAGTCCTAGGTTCTTTGAAATTCGAAAAAAATGAAAACCCCTAATTTAATTTGTTATTTATCTGTTTCAGCGTGTAATGAACCTTCTTTTATCATGTTTTTACTTTTGCGTAATTTTTGTATCTAAGTTTTCTAATCCAGCGTAATTAATTAATGTCAGTGCACTTCGCATTTTAAATCTAAGTTACTTAATCCAATGTAAATAAATAGAAGTGCATTAATCTAACAGAAGTGGTCCAATATTTCCTAATTGCTGTACATAATTTTAATAGACACATTTACTAAAACCAAAAGGCGGGAATACCAAATACACTTATTTTCGAATTTGTTAGACGGAATTTGAAGAGACGAATCTGCTGTAATTACACACAATATTCAAGAAGGAAATGTGAAGTTGAATCGACACAACTCATCGGAATACCAAATTAGCTGTGTATATAAGCAACTGAATATTAAACAATCCAATTCACTCACAAATCTTTTCAATTAAATAAAATTAATATTATTCCTAATTTTTATATGGATCCCAATCAAAATAAGAAGATTGATGGTGACGACATGGATGACGCTTACTGGTTTGTCCAATGTTTTTTTTTCCAATTGAAAACCTTTTTTCTCAATTTTTTCCAATACAGCTGAGTAATCAATGTTATTCAATATGTACATATAAAAATAATGATTGTCTACAGGGAATCGCTAGCGGCTGAGATGGAGGAATGGGTAGCCCAAATAGATGAGGCAGAAAGGCAACGACAAGCTGAACAACAAAATGAACAACCTGCGGAGCAGGAAGAAAATGATGAACCACGGGATGAGGAGGCGGACAAGGATGAAGATGATAATGATGAGATGGAGGAGGAGGAGGAGGAGGAGGATGAAGATAATGATTCTGATGATTCGGATGATGATGGGGATGAAATATTGGATAGAATAGATCGTATTATGGATTTTTAATAATGCTTTGTTATATTTAATTAAAAAAAAAATTGTTGCTCAAACTGAAGCTTTTATACATTATTTATTTATATAATAATTTATTTTAAATCTATTTACTTGCAATTCGTAGTCTTAAAAGCAAATAATCAATTATTGTAGACTTATTTTAATTACTTGTGTAAAAGATATTCCATAAAAATTACAAGAAGTCAAAGCTAAAGTGAACACTATTCACAGTAAATCTGGACACGCAAACCAATCACAAAAAGTAGAAAATCCTGTCTCTAATTGCCAGTCTGACTCCCAACGTCCCATCCCTTACCTACCCACAATAGACAGCATTTCATACTAATACTTCGCTCTTCACAAATAATCAGCTGTTGATACCCAGCTATTTACAATACTTCGCTCTTGACATATAATTGCCTTCTAATAATTTAATCAGCTGTTGGTGCTCAGCTGATGGTACTCAACTGTTGATACTCAGTTGTTTATACTCAGCTGTTTACAATACTGAGCTATTGACATATACTCGGTTTCTAATAATATACTTAGCTGTTGATACTCATCTGTTTCTATTACTATATGTACGTTTTTATGCAACCACCTAAATACTTACCTAAATTCTAAATCCAGAACCAGCCATAGTCTTAATACTTTGACTCAATACATTTAAAAAGCTTTGTGAACTTTATTCGGATGTTTATATTTTATGAGAACCACCAAAATAGAAATGAATAATCGAACAGGTTGTGTCAAATCAGCCGTATCAAAGGGTATGTCAAATCCACATAGTAACATTCGGCTACTGGAGACATTCGGCTACTACAGTGCTGACGTATAACTATAATTTCTAGGAGACATAACAGAGCGAAACCATCTTGGGATTAATAAAACTAAAATAAATACATGAAATAACAAGTACTCATCTATTTTTATAGGCAACACTCACCTTTCAGTTGTTAAAGAACATAAAAAAAACTCTATTTGCAAATAGAATAACATCTCTTTCTCCTTGCATTAAACACTCCCAACTACAACCGAAGTAAAGGAAGGAAACATGTAAGTCTGTTACAAATTCTATATACAGACACTATGCATGCAAACATTTTTTTTTGGGAATTTAGTGCAACTTCTTCCACATTTGAACACAACCAGATTACATTTTATATGTATATCTGCTGTATATATATATATATATATATATATATATATATATATATATATATATATCACTACATATACATTGTAGATTTGTTTATATGCTATTACATGTTATCTGGTATATATATATAAAGTTGTTTCTCAAGCTGTTATCATTAATCAAAAGCTTAGTGAATATCTCAGCTGATTAAATAGGACTTAGCTATTCAATAAATAGGATTGGATATGCACAGCTTCAAAAAAACTTATTTATATTAAGATTTTCACCATTAATGATGCATATATCCGTACATTAATGTTTTCAAATGTATTAGGAGTAAACAACCGAGCTGTGTGGATTCAAAGAGGAAGTTAGAATTCGAAGGAACCGAACGTGAGAGTACTCAACCTGTGAAGTTAACAAAAGGTGAATCTACATCAAAATCCAAAGAGGTAGATAGTTTTCTCCTAAGTATAGGAGACACAACAAATGATTGTGAATTTTTGGATTTAAAGACATTCTTGGAATCCACATCCCCTGGTGTGAACAATCACTTAACAAATCATGAGACTGATCTTTTAAAGAAGGTTGTGGATTTTTTGGAGCCAAAAGAGGTATGCACTACTGACATATTACTGGTTCTGATATTTATGTCATTACACTATTGGAATATTGATGTCATTTATGTGTATACTTAATGTTTTCAGGGGATCAAATTTGAACACAGGACCTCCCTAAAAAAAATTATCGAAATTAATAGGATATTAAATGAGACTCAAAGAAAGTGTGTTCAAGAAATGGGATTTGGGTCACTGCTCAATATTCAAATTGAGTGTATAGGCAAGGTAATGGTAAAATGGATACTGGAGCATTACAACTTGGACAATCATGTGATTAATGTTCATGAAGGGTATATTGATATTAACGAGGAAGCCATCAATAAAGCAATTGGTGTCCCAATTTCTGATATAGGTATTAAGTTCCGAGTGGATTCATCAGAAGGATGTGCTCTTTATGGGGATTACTTTACAATCAAAAAAGGGAGAATTGATATTGCATCCTTGACACATAAGTTGAAAAGATGTTATTCTCCCGACAAGGAATTCAAAGTTTTGTATATGGCGTTCCTTTTTGCCAACGTCTTGTTCCCCGGGTGTCAACACAACATGCCCTTGTATTATTTAAATCTGCTAGTGGATTTGGACAAAATCCAAGAATATAATTGGGCAGGGTTGATACTAGAGAAGATTGAAGAGGGAATTGATCAATGGAAGAATCAGGAACAAACTTATGTTTCAGGGTGTTTGTTTGCATTGCAGGTACTTAATTAAATTTAATGGTCCAATTCTATTTGAGGAATTTGAGACCCGCTTAAGATTAGGATATCTTCCTAACATCAGGAAATTATAAATTAAATCACAGGTCTTGTTCTTGGCAAATGTGATGCCAATTGGAACTCCGTACTATATCAGGCTTCAAACAGAATTGCCGTATGTAGATTACCTGACAAAGCAACGGGTCAGTCTACTTACGTTCGACATTCACAAAATTGGGGGTTACTGGAATGCAAAGGTACATAAATGTGTTTAAATAATGATGCCTATGATTTAACTTGCAAGCTTTATGATTGGATTCATCATATTTTTAAGAATTTTTTAAATCTTTTAATATACTCCTATATTTTTTTGGTAAAGGCATGTAAGATAAACAAAGGTTATACACCATCATCTAGTCCAAGATTACTTCTCGTTGACAATAAAATAGACGACGTACTGCCTAGTGAGGAGGATGAACAAGTCAGCAGACGTAGAAAGGAGAAGGTGGTGAATGATGGACGGAATTATGGGGGAATGGCTCCTGATTGTAGTATTGGTGTCTCACAACACCAATCATCACCTATTGACAACCACTTCATCTACCAATAGTTCAATTTGTTGTTAGCAAGGGTAAATGAATTGGAGGGAGAAGTAACAAGAATCTAAGGCACTTTGAATGAATCTTCCATGAGCGCAATTTCAAGTAAACCAAACATTGCAGATTTGATTCCAAAGATTTATCAATCAATCATGGAGCTTCCTAACGCTTTAAACAGCCAGTAATATGCATATATGAAGGAAGCAGTTCATAAGGGTGTGAAGCCTGGGGTCATGCTAACTCCATGCTCAAATTTTCACATACTGGAATCAAAAGTTTTTAATTCAGTTCAGAAGGAAAATCGTGAGTCTGTTAATGATTTTGACAAAATTACAGAGGATGGACTCCCTAATACCCCATTGAATCCAGAGTCGAGTCCTGGTGATATTTGCTCTTTCTTGTTGGATGAAGGGTTGCGGTTGAGGTATATTTAAGTCTTACAAGGACAAAATTTCCATATCATCCCTATATTTCATTTACAAAATTCTAAACTTCATGCTTTAACAGTCAGGTGGTGATTGATTATGGATCATGGTTCTGCATGAGAGAGATCATGCTTTGCTTAAAACCAGAATGTTACATTCATGGGATGGTAATGTTTAATAGTCATTCAATTTTTTGACATTATAATAATTGCCAACTAAAATCCTGTAATTCAAACAATTATCATCTAATTGAAATTACAACTAAAAGTATTGCGTCTCAGATTACAACTAAAATCCTGTAATTACAACCAAGTATTAAATTTGTCTTCTTTTATTTCCCATTCAAGTACGAATTACAAATGAGTGTAAACGATGGTTAAAATTTAGAACTAGTAGAAAAAGGGTCAAATAATCATCTTCTAGAGTAATTCCTCCTTGCATTTGGATCATTCTTTTTAGTTTGGCTTACTCCACCCTTATTGTCATTGTCACCATACTTCTGTTGCAGAAAGTTGCTAATTTCTGCTACTTGAGAACTCACGCAATCAAAAACTTCCATAGCCTTGACTTGCTTCTCAAAGTTTTTGTCTAAGGATGTGTACTTCCTCCTCAAAGAGCTGACATCAGTTTCCAGAGTGTTCTTGATAGCAGTGATGTCATTCTTGATTGAAGCAATCTCCCCCAAGAATTTATTATTCAAATCATCCAGCCTTAACTCTTGATTGCCACAACATGAGTTAGAGTCTTCTCAGCGATTACGAGTTTATCAGCTAACTCCTTCATACTCCTATCAACTCTACATTCAATCATCTTCATTGCGTCATAGCTATTATGGATGCCTTTCCTTATAGCATTTGCTTCATTACTTAAATCCTCCTTCTCCTGAATGGATAATCCAGAATTTACAGACTTTAAGTAAATCTTCTCTGCTATCTTTTCAAATTCCCATAACAGTTTTTTGTTTTTCTCTTCCAAGTCTTGGATACCGTGCTCTACATCATCTTCTATGGTATCCTTAGTCATTATCAAAGACTTCTTCAGGTTGTCTTTCATATTGGTCCCCACACTTATTTGCGCATTATGAATGTGATCAGGAACATTCATCATATCCCGAAACTCTTCATCCTCTTTCTATGTATCACTGGATGAAGAATCACTTATATATACAGGTCCCACACATTGGGGGGTGTTGTCAACCATCTTGTGCTTGCACTTTGCAGTGTCAGTACAAGTCTGTTGCACAATTGAGTCATTACTAGACTCATCAGATGAGTCCACAAGCTCAAGAGTTTTACTCAGCTCCTTTTCCTCTTCTTCATCAGCAACCTCAACATCTTGTGTTCTCCAAGTTAAGCACAAAATTTCTTTCCTTTGGGGTTCCTCAAGAACTTGCATTCTCCCCAGTGACTCAGCTGTTATTTTAATTTTCTGTAAACTTTGGAAATATTCTCCATGGCTTTCTTGTTCCTCTAGCTCCCATTCTTCAGGTAAATCAACAGTTGTTGTTCCCTTGGATAATTGCAAGTGATCAGGAACTTTAACGTGAGGTCCCTCATCAATTAATCTAATATTGGGTACAAAACCAAGATCCGCAGATTCTCCTTCAAAAGTTGGCCTTGCCATCTGAGCCCATCTGTTGATTGTGCAGATGACTGCATTGTTAATCATCCTTTGAGGACCAAAATCTGGGGTTTCATCCTGGATTTCATCCCTAATATGAAACATAACTTCCCTTATTTTTTCAAATATAGCATCCCTGAATATGAAAGCATCAACAACTTGTCTTCTTGAACTAAGCTTTAACCATTCTAAGACCCACATTTCCTCCCTGTTAAAGTGACTCCAATTATTCATTTCTTCTAAAGAATCATCTAGCCTGCCGTTTCTCCATCTCAAATATCTTCTCCTCTCATCGATGAACTGAGTTCTTCTGTGGACAATCTCATTAATCTCTACAACCTTATGTGCATAGGCGTCATACATTTCAGGCAAGCTTCTAATCAACTCCAAAGCATCTGTTTATTCTTTGTCCTCACACTCCTTTGTTGTGGTGAGTTCATGATCAGAAGCATCCTCAATATCTAAAAATATGACTTCATTGTTGCTCAAGCTGTTGGCATGAGCAACTTTCAATGCCTCAGCATGTGTGATGGTGGCCTCAACAGTTTGATTCTCATTCAAGATTTGTTTCTTAGTAGCAGCAGCGGTACTTACTATCTTTGTCCTAAGTTCATCTTGATTTTTAGATGAGTACTGGCTCTTCTCTGTACTACACCCATTGGAATCTGCCTTAGGATCTGGAATAGGTCCAATTGCAGGCAGAGCTTCATCTGGGTCTTCAGACACAACAACTTCTCACCTTTATCATTAACAGACTCAGTTGTTGCCTCACCAACTTCCATCTGTGGTTGAACCTCGGTTGGTGAACCATTCTGTTCATCAGTCTGATCGATAGGAAATACCCTTCCTCTCTTCCTAGGTGCTCTTAGCTTCTTTGGTATAATCTTAGAGATCTTCTCAGCAGGTTGACATGGCTTAGTTGACCGGGTTTCTCTTCTTGGAATCTAAACTGACTCAACAAAGTGTTCAAAATAACCCTCTTCGTCCAAAAGTGTTTCTTCCATACTTACATTGTCAACAAGAACATCAGTATGTAGTTTCACCTCCATTGAAGTAGTTGGTATAGAAAGTTCCTTCAAACTAAACTTGACCTTCTTGGTTTCAAGTGCTCCCGCATTAATATTCTTTGATCTCCTCTTAAGATTCTTTTCAGGCTCCCTAACTTCTGTGGCAGTAGATGACACAACTCTTGTGGCAGGTGGAATATACGCCTTCATCTCCTTTCTCTTATGAAGGATCTTGCATTTGGAAACAGTAACACCCAGATGCATAAATAGAACACTCAGAATGTTACCATGGTAGAAATGTTTCTTGATAACACTATTCTTCATGGAGTTAAACATGACTCTGTTCCAGTTGATCTTTTCACCATACCATATGCTGATCATATAGCATAGTCTTTCATCAGTAAGTCCATCAAATGATCCTCCTTTACATTCTAGGATCTTTGCCACTATGTCAGCAAATCTTTGAAATCCATCCCTTAGTTGCTTCCTGGTTAAAGGATATTTCTTCAATTCTCCATCCTTGGCAGCTAAATTCCAGAATTCCAACAACTTAGGAGTACCATATGCCTCAGCATCTTCAATACCAACATTAGGCAAATCAAAACATTCATGTAAAACTTTAGGAGTGATAGTTACCGTTTGGTTTGAGACCATAGAAACAATGGAATCACCCACAACATTCGCGTGTAGGTAGAATTGTGTAACATCTTCAACATAGATGTAAGGTCCATGAATGCTCATAAATCTTCTGAGCCCAGACTTCTCTATCTTGTCGATTATATCTAACATGGTAGGGTTGCAACTGGCCTTAAAAGATGGGAAGTTCAACCACATTCCGTCGACCAGCAGTTTTGGCTTTGACCCATTAATCTCGTGTTGAATTGGTGCTTGTGCGACCTTAGATTTCTTGTTTTGAATCTTGGGTGCCATTAAATTTGCAGAATTCAACAAAAAGTGCAGACAAAAAAGCAGAAGAAATTTGTAATTGTCTCGTGATTAGGTTTTTTCAGAAAATTTTGGGGTGAAAAAGGGGCAGGGAAGGGCTCAAGATCCTCTATACCACTATTATACCATACTTGTGTACCACTAATAAGTAATTGCCACATGTATATGTAACAATTATAATAATTGCCACATGTACTTGTGGCAATTACTTATTAGTGGTACACAAGTATGGTACACTAATAGTGGTATAGAGGATCCTCACCGGGAGGGAAGTCTTAGTCAACAGTTTACAATCCCACTGGACCCAACCGAATCAGTCATTACAATTAATGGTATTACAATTAGTCAACCTGTTAAGATAATTATTTCACAGTAGAAACCAAACTCATCCAACGACCGGTTATAATTACAAGTTTTGAATGATGCACGTGTATGGCAACTTTAAAACTGTACTAATAATCTTATAATCTGTTCAGTTTGACAGTCTGTAAAATTATTTATAAAAACGTGTTCAACTATCAACTAAATGATTCTGCGTTTTTATAAGTAATAGAGAAGTAACTGACTTGTAAGCAAAACACATCCTCTGTTTGTGCTGTTTTTTCCAACAAAATAAATATTAATATCATGATTGTGCTGTTTATAGGTGCTGGACTGCGTGGCATACATGTGCACTATGAAAAATAGAGAGGAATGGACAAGACAAACTTGTTGGTACATGCCACCGGTTTTTAGCGTATGTTCTGTATCAATCAATTGCTGTTTTTATTTGCTATGTGTAAATATAGATATGCTTTTTATACCTCATAATTCATTATGTTGTTTATGAACTTGTGTATTGCAGCAAATGTGTTTAATAGCAGAGATGCCAAATGAAAGAATCCTGAAAGCCTTCTTCACATCAGAGCACAACTTTGTCTCAAGAATGGAATTCTTGGACAAGATATTCATCCCTATTAATGATTGCCATGAACATTGGTTCATTATTATTTTAGACATGAATAATTGTGACATAAGCTATTGTGACACAGCACCCTGTGAGGAAATGGAACCATTGAGGAAACAAATTTCTTTGAGAGTGGTATGTTATAATATCTAGTAAGTTCATGATGCAAAAAGTTACTTTTAATTGTGGTTTCTCACATTTTATAAATCAAACATATAAATCGTTTGGAAATATTGTTAAGAAAGTGGCCAGCTATAAACTACAAGCACCAAAACATTGGCCAGTGTTGGTTATGGATAAATCCAGACTGGGTGCCAGTACAACCAAATGGGTAATGTTCACAATATTTTTAGTAATTTTTTTGCCTTATAACTATCATGTTTTTAATGAAAAGATTAAAATGTAAAATTAGGTACGACTGTGGCATATATGTTTGCCTGATAATGATGTTTGATACTGGGATCCAGAAACAGCTCCGCCAGGTATAAATTATATAGAACATTTCAACACTTAATTTATTGGTTCCTTATAATATTGACTCGTTAATATAACAATTTACCATTATGGCAGGTTGAATCTGTCATTGCTCGACGGCAAGTTGCTGTTCAACTGTACCAGGCAAAATTCAACAGATTTGCTTGGCAAGCTTAGATTTCAATAAATATTGTCTACGTATTTTGAAGGAATTGTACTACAATGTCTATGCTTCTATTGTCGAAATACCTAAACTTGTTGGTTTTTTGTATGTGTTTTTGATGAGTTTTTGGTTTAGGGTTATTGGATACTTTATTGGATCTGTACTAGATTATAGAGTTATTGCTTCTGTCTATTGACATTGCTATAATTTTATAAACTTGCATCTGCAGGTTGTATCATAACCTTAAGGTCTTTTTCTGTGAATGAAATTTACTTCATCTTGGATCAGTTCTATTGTGTATTCAATAAAAGGCTCAATTTGTACCAAAAAAAAATTTATAAGGCTCAACAGCTAAGTTAAGCGTTGTTACAAATAAAAACCTGGTTTATACTACGCCATCTCAGAACGTTTTACAACATTAAAACTACACGACAACTCTGCCAAGTCTGTGCATTCTGCAATTAATCCCGCTTAAACAAATTGAAGTCCATTTTTCGAATCCGCCAATCACATTACAGCAGTTAAAAGCATATTGAACGGTAAAGGCTCATTCTCATCTGTTTATGCTTTTTACCCACAGTCAGAGCAAAAATCCCTTAAGCATCTTTGTGAAATTTTCTTCCATATTCAACTTTGAAAATGGCACCAAAAACTAAGCCCACCAACATTGTCGAGGGAGAATCATCTGTTGCAAGACAAAGCAAAGTGGTTGAAGGATCATGGCTTAACTTTGAAAAGTACAAGGAATCTGGAACCTCTATGAGGAAGAGAATCATGGAGAAAATTGAGGCAACTGGTCTCAAGAAGTTTCTTTCCGCTCATGGAGAGAACATCTACTTGGAAGGTGTAACTGAGTTTTACATGAATGGGAAGGTTACCCAAGACTCCATAAACTCCGCTGTTGGAGGAAAAACCGTCAAGATAACCTCCAAGTCTCTGGGAACCATCTTCAATTTGCCAAATGAAGGGATTGTGGACATAGCTGAATATGCTCAGCCAAAGATGGATGATTTTTGGGCATTAGCTGCAAAAGAAGGAGAAGTTTTAAGGAGTTACCCTGTAAAGAAACAACTCAAACCTGAGTTTCACAGGATGGCTGACATCTCTAGCAAAATTTTAGAATGCAAAGGAGGATCCTATGAGAGTCTATCAAAGGAAAGACTGGATTTCATGATAGCTATCTGGTACGGTGACAAAAGCAACTGGGAAGAAGTAATGTTCAATTATTTGTGTCACAATGTAAATAAGAAAAATCTTTACCAAGGTATAATGCTGAGTGTATTGTTGGGTAAGTCTGGAGCCACTTTGGGAGTTGGCAAGAAACTGAATAACAAGAAGGAGATGAATAGGTATAAAGAACCAACTTCAAAAACCAAGAAAAGAGGAAAGTCCCCAAGAAACAAGACCGTTTCAAAGAAGCCAAGAACAGAAAAGGAAACTAGCAGCACTACTGGGTCCAACTCATCTGTTCAAGAACAGAGAACTGATCAAGACCTGGAAAGGGACAATGAAATTAATCAAGCTTCCCCCATGTTAAGACGTCAACAGGAGTTCATTGATAGTGCTATTGCTCAGCAAATAGCATTAAGAGATGATGGTGAAGATTTGAATAGAGTGCCTGAATGGACTTTGACAGAAAATATTCCAAGAAGAAGAGTGGTACAAACCAGATCGGTCGCTGCAAAGTCCTTAGCTGAATTGGCTGCGAATGTTCAATGTCGTAGAAGGAATAGAAGTACACTGATTATTTCTGAACCTGTGCAGTTACCACATCAGCGAACTGGAGAACAGCTTAGTGTGGAAAGAACAGACGCTTCTGCGAAAGGAAAAGAAAAGATGTATCCTGAACCACAAGAGGTTGCATCTTTCAAAGAAAATGAGAAGGTTGAAAACCGAGATCAGGAATTGGAAAAATTGTTGGTGGATATTGACAACTACATAGATTCGGATGATGGAATGGAGAATGAGGAAGAGAAGAGATATGAGGATAAGCAGAAAGGTGAACAGCTAAGTGGGAAGTTAGCTGATAATGATGGAGATGCACCTTTTACTGCATTTGAAACATCTGGGGATGATGATGACAATGACGATTACTACCCTTTTACTGCATCATATTACTCCTCAAATGATGATGAAAATGATGAAATGGAGAATGAGGACGAGAAGAGAGCTGAGGATAAGAAGAAAAGTGAACAGCTACCTGGGAAGTTAGCTGATAAGGACGGAGATGCACCTTTTACTGCATCAGAATCGTCCTCGGATGATGATGCGCAGCAAACTCCTTATGCTGGAAATTCAAGGTGGTTTCCACAAGGAAGAATCACAATGCTCTATAGAAGGGAAAGTGCATCACCTGACTCTTCAAGTTAATCGCCTGACTCTACAAGTGATGACACTGAAAAGATAGAGCATGAACATGTAAGTAATATGTTCAACATGCCAGAAGATATTGAGAACCATCAAGTGAATACTTCTGAAGATTGGAAGGAGTATTTAACGAGGTCTCTGAGAAAAATAGAGAGCACCCTTGATAAAAACTCAAACGAGCAGTTACTTCATTCAAACACTCAACTCAATGAGTTCAATATGGTTAAAGAACATGTTCGAAATTTTAGGGTAGAGTTGGATGTGGCTAGTGATGTTATCAAGGAATTGTTTGAAAAACAGGAGCAGAAGATGAATGATAATCTCATGTCTGAAATGAGATCCATCAGGAAAGATGTCGCTGACATCAAGGAATCGTTTGCAAATGTAATCCTGGCAAAAGGATTCGGGAAGGGGGAAGATGGTGAGGGATCTAATAAAAAGAAAAGGAAGATGACAAGGGAGAAGGAGGAAGGAAGTGGCCGAGTTGGGAAGAAGAAGAAGAAGATAGCCTAAATTTCAAATTTCCTTGTGTTTCTATCATTTTGTAATCTGTTGTTTTGCTGCAAAATTAATGAAACAGATTCTTCTTATCAATCATTATTTTAACCTTACAAGTTTTGTGTGAACAATTTGGGTTATATTATAGAACTTCTTTTATTATTCCATATTGGTATAAGCAAACCAAAACTTAATTAATAATTATCTGGTGACTTTTAATTGCATCGTACATTCACATTTAAATATCAACAGATAGAGTGCATGTCAAGGGGTAAATTATCTGCTTGATTTATATAATGTGAGAATCTACAATTAAAAGTCATTTAGTGCATCATGAACATATTGGTTATTAATATTTACCACTCTCAAAGCAATATGTTTCCTCAGTGGTTCCATTTCCGCACAGGGTGCTGTGTCACAATATCTTATGTCATGATTAACAGCTTAGTGAAGTACTCAGCCAATGACTTGGCTGTTAGTTCATCAGTATGTTGATCACCATGTTCATCAGAAAATACAAGTGTGGTTGTCTCAGCTATTCTCCCATATGTTGAAAATACTAGGTAAGGAACGGTCCACGTTGCTCTCCTAGGTAAGCCCAACGGTCGCAGCTTATAATGCACCTGATCTGAACCGTTGATCATGATTATCCCTCACCGTTCGATCGGATAGCCAGGATCGATAAAAGGAGCGGGAGCTTACCAGTTACCACATACTCCATACCCAAAAACATCCAAACATGTATCCTCCAACATATAATCCTACAAAATTTTACCAAAAAAAACAAAAGTATAATCCGACAAATATACTTCTCGTAAATCTTCTTATTATCAAATCGACGAGGAGTGCTTTCTTGATCTTGGCACCTCCTCGACCTTCTCGACCTCCGGATAGAGTAAGGAACAATTACACCTTTGGATTGGGTGGTTTCGGTAAAGGGGGTTCCCCAAAGTGCTGGCCTCTACGTTCGATTGGGTGGGTTCGGTAAGACGGAGAGGCCGATTCCGTTGGCGTCTCGGCATTTCGGCGTTCAAAAACTCGTCAGTTTCATCATACATCTGAACGTAGATATCTCGAGCCGGAATCATTAAGCCAGGATGGAAAAACAAGTTGGCGGCAGCCGAGAAAAGGGCGGAGGAACAAAAGTGCAAATATTCACCCAGCGCTTCCTCCTCCTCGATGCTCTCGATGCTAAGTACCCCCGGCCAACCTCATCACCATCGAAGGAAGCCTCGAAGACAGCTTCTCGGGGCCTCTCGAGGTCGTTTGAATCAAGGTCTGCAACAAAGTATTCACATTACACCTTGAAGAAGACGACTTTATTCGATGGACACCATCAAGACTCTCAACAAGATCCTAGCTTAGATCCTTTACAAACTTGTAATAGGTTTTTGATTTCTTTGTAATAGTTTTAACAAGCTTATCCTTCATTATTGTATCATTTGATCATATAAATAAAATTTATTTTCAGCAATAATTTGTTGATATATCAATATCAATCTCAATATATGTTGTCTTTATGTAAAGACCACCAGTAAATTGTCCACTCATCTATTCAGGAACAGAGACTTAATCAAGCTTTCACAGAAAATTTTCCAAGAAGAGGGATGCAAACCAGATCGGCAGCTGCAAAGGCTATGAGTGAATTGGCTGTGAGGTTCAATTGGTCAAAAGGAATAAAGGTACACTGATTATTTCTGAACCTGCTCAGTTAGAACAACAGCGTCGTGGGGAACAGCTTGGTGTGGAAAGAACAGCCACGTCTGCCAAGGGAAAAGAAAAGATGTATCCTGAACCTGAAACACAAGAGGTTGCATCTTTCAAAGAAAATGAGAATGTTGTAGATCAAAATGCATCTTTGGAAGAATGGCTTGTGTTAATTGACAACTACAATGATTCGGATGATGAAATGGAGAATGAGGAAGAGAAGAGAAGAGAAGAGAAGACAGCTGAGGATTGCCAATGTTATGAAGGAAAACAGCTAAGTGGGAAGTTAGCTGATAAGGATAAGCAGAAGGAAGGAGAACAGCTAAGTGGGAAGTTAGCTGATAATGACAGAGATGCACTTTTCACTGCATCAGATTCATCCTCCGATGATCATGGCAATGAAAATCTTTGGTTGTACATGTCGATTTGTTCATCTTCTTGTTATCTGGGTTCCTTCAATCTACGAGTATCTTGTAGCAATTTTACATTTTTTTACAAAGTATTTGCATCTCGATGCTTCTTTATTTGTTCAGAAACTTCTTTTATTATTCCATATTGGTATAAGCAAACCAAAACTTAATTAATCATTATCTGGTGACTTTCAATTGCATCGTACATTCACATTTAAATATCAACAGATAGAGTGTGTATTTAACATATCACTTTCAAATGCAGTCTCTAATTGAACAGACTTGGTTCCTTAAATTGATAATCCTCACAAACAATTCTACAAAAAATTTGAAATCTCTTCAATGTCATTTCATATACAACATCTAATAACAAAGCTACTAATGGAAACTTGCAAAATCTAGGTAGTACAAAAATATTTATATGTCCTCAAACTCCTTTGTTGTGATGAAGTCATGATCAGAGGCATCCACAGTATCAGCAGAGTTGACTATATTGTTGGTCAAGCTGTTGGCAAATGCAGTCTTGAAGTCATCATCTTATGTAATTGTGGCCTCAGCACTTTCAAATGTAGTCTTCAAGTCATCATACAAGTGTCTCAGCTATTCATTCAGCAAGTGTACTAGGTTTGTCCATCCATCTGTTCATCGGTCTGTTCATCAGAAAATGAAAGTGTCGTTGCTCACCTATTCTCCATCCATCTGGTGATCACCCTGTTCATCAGAAAATATCTGTTCATCAGAAAATACAAGTGTGGTTGTCTCAGCTATTCTCCCATCTGTTGATCACCCTGTTCATCAGAAAATATCTGTTCATCACAAAATACAGGTGTCGTTGTCTCAGCTATTCTACATCCATCTGATGATCACCCTGTTCATCAGAAATTATCTGTTCACCAAAACTAGGAATGGAAACTTAAAATATCTTAACACCAAAACTAGGAATGGAAACTTGAAATATCTTAACACCAAAACTTCTGGTCTGATAGATGATTCCACAAACCTGCAACAGCTAATGCCCACTCCCACCTGGGCCATTCTGCTCGCGACCAGTCACAAAATAATTCGGCACCATCACCCTCATTAGCCATCAATCACCCCTGATTCGCTGAACGGCCCAACTATGAGTGTATTGCTGGGTAGTGGTGTGTGTGAGCGGCGGCGGCGGTGTTTAAGTTAGGATTTGGGAGAGAAATTTAAGTGGGTGAAATGGTAATTAATAAATATTAAAGGGTATAAATGTCAATTTAATATGTTAATTAAAAAAAATTAAAGGGTATAAATGTCAATATAATATTTTAATTAAAAAAAATTAAAGGGTATAAATGTCAATTCTGGTGTACGACTTAATTAGTGGGGTTCGGACACCATTTAAACCATCGTACTAAAATGTACATCTTTTAAGGCACGAGGTACAAATTCAGGAGCACGCCTTATCCTGACTCTTGAGCGGACTGAGAGTCAGGATAGACTTCCCAAAGAAAGAACCGTAACAAAATAGTAATTAGAGAAAAAGTCCCCTGTTCTTTTTACGTGTAGCCCTAGAAATTGCAAATTGGACTTAATTTTGGTTTAGAAAATGACTAATTCTGAAAAAACAGAACAAGATATATTTGATTTATCAAAGAGGGTAAATTAGGCTATATGGGTTTTGGACCGGGCTAAAATCATTTCAAATGAGTTTTTCCCAGACTCATGAAACTGAACACCAACCTATTCACAGATCTACACTCAAACTCTTGAAACCTATAGAATATTGATTGACACCTACCATCCAATCCAAGTGAGGTTTCAACTTTTTCAGAACCACAAAATCAACATCCAAAACCTAATCAAACTGGGTTTCAAAGATTTCACCGAAACCACTCAAACCAATTTTTTAAAACCAAGAGCCGATAAACTGGGCAAAAATCCTTCCAAATAGGACCTTACATTTTAAAAATGACACAAGAGAGTAATTTGTTATTAGCTAATTTTTTATGAGGAAGGATCCTCTGTCATACTTTAGTGTCACATGATAGATCAACGACCCACATAAAATTTAAAAAAGTATTTTTATCAATAGATTAATATATATGACACAAAAATGTGACAAATGAAAGTCACCCATGTTTATGCATGGTATCTCTCTTCCTATCTTACCTCTCTTTAAAGTGGAAAAGTCAAGTCCGTCCCATAATATTTCGTAATTTTGTCATCGTAATCGAAGTAGTAGTATGCTTATAATGAACTCGAAGTCTTAAATAATATCTCATATATATTTTTCGTTTATCCATGATTCTGATTCATTTGATTAAGTTTTGATTTAGTTTAGAACAAATATAAATGTTATTTCATTTTTATTTTTTAACTTGGAACAACCCTAAAAGATAAAAGGAAAAGTAAAAAACCTAAAACAGTCATCTTCAAAAGCCTCGTTTCTTCCCGGATCAATTTAATTCTCCTTCGTTTTCCTCTCTTCAACTCATATAGTTCTTTTCTCCAGATTCTCTCGTATCAGGGCTTCAGTATTGAAATAATAAACTATATTTGTTAATTATATAAGTTCATAAAATAATTGTTGGTGTTTAACAATTTCTGTAATAGAAATATATTCCATTTATATTTCGTATAATATCTATAACAATAATTAAGTATGGTTTACAGAACCAATATAGTATATATTACTATATTCAGAAAATTTTAACAATGCAAAGTAGTGAAGCAAAAACTTAATTATTAAATAAAATTAGTATTTCAATTTCAATTTTAAAACACAAAATAACTTAGTTCGAAATTTTTTAAGTAATTGAAACGAATATAATTGAATAAACTAATCAATGTTTCTTAAATAGTTATATATATATATATATATATATATATATATATATATATATATAAACAACCAACAAATGATTATTATAGTGGAAGGGACTAGTCACTACAAAGTAACAGACTCAGTTTCGAAGTCCTGTTAGGAGATGTACCCACTTAATGTGCCCAACTCGCCTCGAAAGAGATTAACCATTGAGGAAAAAAAAAATATATATATATATATATATAATGAACAGAATGTAAAAAGAAAACTGATTTACAAAAACAGTATGAAAAATCACTACAAGAAATGTGAGTTTTGGCCAAAAAAAGGTCGAGGCCAATTGACATTTGAATCTGTTACCGGGCCTATTACAAAAAGTTTAGCTTTTGCAAAGTATTTACATTATGTAATTATATGCTACATCATGGCAACAAATGCCACGGCCCAACTAATTTTAACAAATGCACGCCACAGCCCATTTGCACCAATTTGCCACGTCAATGTTTCTATTAAATTTATTTTTCCTTTTCTCTTTCCTTCTTTCATGTTCGAGAGACTTGAGCCCTAATTCACCATTCTTTCCTCCAGACTCAGATATCTTCATATATATATGAAAGATAAAGAGTGAATTGCAATTTTGGTTCTTCTTATGGGTCAAATTTTGCACTTTCGTCCCTCTTAAATTTTTTATTGCAGATTCATTCTCTTATCAATGTAATGTAACACATTCGATTCTCTTATAACACATCCGTCCCTCTTAAATTTTTTGTAGAAGATTCGTCCATCTTATCAATGTAGTGTAGCACATTGGTCCCTCTTAAATCCAAAATACATCAACTTTCGTCCATTTTAGAATATATTTTGGATTTAAGTGATGTATTTTGCATTTAAAAGAGACTAATGTGTTACACTTCATTGATAAGAGGGACGAATTTGCTATGAAAAATTTAAGAGGGATGAATCCTCTATGAAAAATTTAAGAGGGACGAACATGTTACACTAGATTGATAAGAGGGCCGAATATGTTACACTACATTGATAAGAGGGATGAATCTGTTACAAAAAATTTAAGAGGGACGAAAGTGCAAAAGTTAACCCATAAGGAGAACCAAAAGCGCGATTTACTCAAAGATAAATTCTCATTTACATTTACACATTAGATTTTTCATTCTCTTTTCCCTTTTCGCATTTCCTCACTAGCAGAATAGGAGTCCAGCTCAATTTTAGTTCGGAATCGGCACAATTTCAGTCTAGAATCATATATCCCCCCCGGAAGGTTATCGTATATGTCGACTCAATTTATTAAGTTATTTCAATAAATTAATTTTGTTTTTATTTTTACGAACATGAGAGGAGAGCTGAAATTTATCTTAGTCTGATTAGTGCTTGAAAATGCACTTAAGTTGTTCTTATTTTCTAAATAAATCAAGTGTTAATTTGATATTTTCATTAAAATTAATTGAAATTATTGTGATTAGGAAATATTGAGTTTTGATTTATTTTTGTAGGAAAATAAAATATGGACCTTGAAATATTTAGCTTTCTCAAATTGTACAAGTATCAAAGGCATGACTTGAAGCAAGGAAAGATTCAAGGAAGTCAAGTAGTGCAAGAACAACAAAGAAGGAATCTGCCAGAAATGTTGCTGCTCATTCCAAGGACTATAACTCTCGTAAGGGAACTCCTATGAAGCTAAATTTTGGATATGTATAGAGGAAGGAGTTAGCTACGTTGCGAACTTTACGGGTCTAGATTTCGATTTCGGAGCACAAGAATATGCCTTTCCCAAATATGTCGTGCAGAGCAGAATTTACTAGCCGCGGGAAACGCAATTTTTGTCCTAAAGTGATTAGAAAACTTGCCTGAGTCTTTCCATACGAGGATTAGGCCTCCTAAATATCTTCCTACCCAATTTATACCTCCTAAACATTCTCCTACTTGAATTAGGCCTCCTTAAGACCTATATATGTCCTAAAATTACACATCTTGGAACACACAATTCTTAGTCTTAGTTACAATTCTCTCTCAAATCATTATCATATTTTCTCTCTAGAACTTGTGATAATGATTTGCAAATTAGGCTATATTTATTTGGTGAGGTTAGAGATGAACTTATATGCGCAGTGATCTTATTTGGATTCGATTATTCAAGGTTTTGTAAGTTTTATAAATTTGAGTTATTTATTCTTCTTAAACTATTTTCATCAACTCTTATGTTAATACAATTGTTTTATTAATTTTCATATAAATCTAGTCAAGATCTTTTTATGTGAAAATCTTTATAATATAAATATATTGATATAAGTCATTCGTTTTATGGGTAGTCTTTTAATGGAATATGCATTGGTATATAGCATGTTATCGATTTCTCATAAGAGTGCCAATTCTAAAAGTAAGAAAATTATCTACTCAAATACGTTAGAAATCTTGCCGTTTTCAATTCTTTATCTTCCAATTGATTGTTTGGGATATGAAACTTCAAATTGAGTAATTTTATGAATCAATCCAAATAAGTGAACGAAGCATATAGGGGATTCTGGACACCTTATCGTTTTAATTATCGTATTTTCCAACAACCAAAAATTCACTTTTCTTTTAAAATCAAATCGCTTGGTTAATTTAGTTTGTTTTATTTATCTCTAAAGCTACTTTGTCTACTAACTTTTTTTATCTTGTTTTAGTCATCTCCTCATGGATACGACCGCCCAATCTATTCTACATCGATCGCTTTGTTTCGACAAGTTTGGGCGTAATCATAGTCCAACTCAAATTCGAAATAAACTCAGTTCCTGTTCAAAATCGACTCAATTTCGATTCAAAATCGACACTCAATTTATGTTCAGAGTCGTATCTCTCCCCTTATAAGGGTATCGTATATGTCGACTCAATGTATTGAGTTATGCAATAAATTGATTTTGTTTTCAATTTTTACTAACAAAAGAGGAGAGCTGAAATTCATCTCAATTAAGCTCAAATTCATAATTAAGTTAGTTTCAGTTCATAATCGACTCAAATTCGATTCAGAATTTGCACTCAATTTCAATTCATAATCGTATCTCTCTCCTCAAGGTAATATTATTTCAGTTTTTAAGTTTAGTATCATATTATTGTGTTATTTTGCCATGTTGAAATTATAATTTATATCAGTGTGTTCATTTGTAGGTATCATAGGATTTAGACCAAATCATAATCCAATACTTGAACTAGAGAAGGAGGTACATTATATATTATCTTAAACAAGTATACACATGAAAATTAGTTTTACATTTAACTTCCTTGTTATCAACTCTAATGGATATTTGGTGTTTTTATGGTACAATTCCTTGGTGAAGGTAAAGTGCCATCTAAAATAGATATATTTGTTTCATCTCAAGCACGAAATGGAAAACCTCCCGTCAATGAGCATACCACCGGTCGCATTGTAAGTATATACTTGAAAATGTATTTTTTTTTCCAGTAATTGGAATATTGGATATGTTGGTGTTCGATGCACTTAGTTTAATTGTTCATACGCTTTGATTATGGACTTGTGGCATTATGCATGAGTACATGAAAGTAAAAAAATGGGAATATGATAAGACTAACCAATAATCTTTAGTGAAAAAACCTGTTTTGATTTAGTGCAAGATGCTGTCTATTTTGCATAGAAATTTTTTGCACCAATTACAGTATTACAAACATTTTCTAATATCAGAGAAAAGTTAAGGTAATCGTGTAACCTAATTTTTGAACAAATGAATTTGTGGTTGTTTTAAATGTTTTGTACGTTGGTTAATCATGTATATTGGTAATGCATTGTTTTAAATGTAATATTGTCCTATTTTGAATGCAGAATACGTTGATAGATAAAGCAATTCAAGTACCTGAAGGAGAGCGCACTCGAGAGTATGATGAGAGGGTAAGGATAGAAGAAATGGGAGTTGACGGTCATGGTCTCGTAAGGGTTGCAAGCCATGGTGTTAAACCGTCAAAACATCAGCACTCCTATCCCTCTCTTTAAATGATGCTATCAAGGAAAATATTAGAGAAGAGTTGAGTGAAGAACTAAAGGAAGAGATGAGGGGGGAAATAGATAATGAGAAGATAAATGGAACAAATGAGAAAGGAAAGGGAGCACAGGAGAGGATTAATAGAACAAACGGAAATAGATAAAATGAAATGAGAAATGGAGTAAATGAGAGAGAAAAGGGAGCAAAGGAGAGCGTTAATAGAACAAAGGAAAATAGATCAAATGAAAAAGATAAATGGAGCAAATGAGAGAGGAAAGGGAGCGGATGAGAGGATTAGTGGAGTAAATGGCACAAAATATGGGTCGTGCAAAATTAGTTACATCTCAGGCACGAAACAAAATGACCCAAGAAATGTTGGAGGACGTGGTGTCTTGTTTTGTGCTGGGTAATGACTAAATTAGTTTAGTAATAGAAATTCATTTATTCATTTTAGTGGATAGCTTTGTGCATATTGCTTTATTCTTTTTTAAATCTTTGCATCCTTGTTTAAGGTCTACCCCTATTAAACAACAAACATAAGTGTTTGTATAGAAGCTTATATCTTTTAAGAAAAAAAGGAAACCTTTTTCCAGTGTTAATATTTTATCATAACATACTATCTTAGAAAGTTTTGATTATAGGCCCTTTACATGAATTTGCTAATTTGAAAAGAATTGTTGGATCCTCGTGTTTTTCCTCCGTTGATATTTGATAATAAGATAGTAGCTCTTTTCTGGTTCATATGATTAATTTTCATATTTGTTCTGATGGCACCAAACTATCATATAATCACCTGATAAGGGGAAACATTTTCTTTATGTTTATCTGAAATACAAACCTTTTATGATTTGCCCTTTATGATTGTCAACATTTATTTTTCCAGTTCTTGTTGGAGTTATTGGGTATTAGGAATTTTGCAGAGGAAGGAGATCTTCAACGCAAAGAGGATTTTTGCGGTTTACATTGAATCTGGTGGAAAAATTTGCCGGTTTCTAGATAATACTATCCTAGTTACTGTCTTTTTGTTTTTCTTTTTGGTTTATGACTTATATCTCTTGTACTTACTGAATTTTGAGCAATGATGGTAATCCTTAGCACCATATTTGTTGTGCAAAAAATATTTTGTGTATTGAGAAGAAGAATGAAGAAAATTGGATATTTGAGAATTGGGATATTGTTTAAATATTTAGAGAATTAGAATATAGTTGTAATATGCAATTGTTTGTTGTTTCAAGATGCATGTTATAGGTGGATATCATCCAAATAAATGAAATTTCAAGTGAAAAAATTAAACAGTGAAATATGTGAATTCGATGAAAATTCAGGTGAAATTTGTGCACACTAATGAAGTTGGTGGAAAAACGGGTGAAATCGATAAAAAAAATAGTGCTAGTGAATGATAGGATAGTGCCCAGCAAGCCAATAACTTTTAGTTTGTAATAGGACTATCTGTAATTAAGAATCTTAGATAATAGATTCTAAGAAATCCGCGGTCGCGATCGGTGATAGATTTGGAAAGGGGTTTCCAAATTTAGCAGTTACACTGGAATTATTATCCAGAATTAGAAAGTACGGTATCGAGATAATTAGAGGTGTCAATCAATTCACACACCCTAGGTCTTGATCGAAAAATTAAGTCGATATATGGACCGTATGTACATTGCAGTTATAAGAGGTGAGGTTCACAAGATCAGTTCACCTGAAGTTGGGCCTCATGGGCTTGTGACTAGACATCTACCATGAGGTGTAGGTACTCCTGAATTAATGGGAGACTAATTCGGGAGTGGTCAATTAAAAGTGTTTAATTGATCGGAGCAATTAATTGCTCATAATTAAATCACGAAGGGTTTGTGGGCCTGCTGCCAATCGATGGTGAACCTAGAGGGTCACACACAATACAGTTGGACAGTGACAGTCAAAAAGGAAATAATTGATTTAAGGAAGTTAAATCAATAATTGAATTAAAGTGTTAGTTCAACTTGAAGAATAATTAATTAGATGGTCTAATTAATTAAATATTAATTAAAGTGTTAATTAATAATTAAGAGAGAAATTAATTAGATTAATTGGGCCGATTTAATTAAAGGGTTAATTAAATAAAGTGCAAGACTTGGGCCACTTTGATAAAGAGCCCATAAGAAGTCTTGCACATCAAGTAAACTAAGGGGCTTATAAATAGGAGTCTTGAGAAGACTCCAAAACCTAATCTTGCATTTGCTAAGACCAACCCTAGCCGCCCCTAGCCCTAGACACCCCCTTCTCTTCTTCTTCCCCAACTAGATCAAGATATGTATTCCTCCATTGACAAACCTGCAAGCTCTAGTTCTAAGCCTTTGACTTGGAGGTGTTGCTACAATCTGACTGGTGTGGATACACTCTAGAGGCACGACACTTGGAGTGCTTCTGTGAATCAAAAGAAGGTCGGAGATTTCCACCACAGAGCCCGTGGTGAGGTAAATCGCATATCACCCATCTTGCTTTTGATTATTGCTTTATTTCAACATTTTTGTATATGTAAGATGGAATATGATTTATGGGCTGTATGGGTACTTCGAAAAAAATTTAAATTCCGTACTTTCATTGTTCTGACAACCGAGGTATACCAATAGTGGTATCAGAGGCAATTCCATTATTCTTATGCGAAAAGACCTTAATTTAATTTAATATAGGAATATTTGTGATAATTATGTTATGTGTGATGCCATCTCTCCTTCATAATGATTATGTACCAAAAACTGAGTGAATAGCGAGTTCTTCCTATTTACATTCTAAATTATTGGATAAGTATGACCAATCCCATTTTCACTATAAATATTTTAACTATATATTAAATATTAGAAATAAATATATAAAAATAGAAAAAATTTCATCTAAAGTAAAGAAAGATCCTTCTTTTGAGGCTTCGAGATAAAGATAAAGAGAAGATTATTTTCTCATGGAAAAAAAATATTAAAAAGGGGGGAATTCCTGTTTGCAAAAATAACTCCCTTTTATTTCTACTATTTCGAATCAATTAAATCAATTAATTAGAACAAGTCAGTAGATTTTTTAGACTGAGGTTAATGGATACCTTTTTATCATAATTCTATACAGACTGGGATTCCGTACTCTAGAAATTCTGAAATTTATTTTCGGGTTTTAGAGTTCTCAACAACAAACCCCTTGCCTGATCCCTTGTTTCTAAATTCATAAAACCTTTTCTATAGTGGAGTGTTTACCGGCTATGTACACAAGATAAAAAAGAGGTGGTTATTCTATTTTCATTATAAAATAATTATTCGATCTTTTTCTTCTTTATATCATAATTTCATAACTCAATCCAAATTTCTCGAGTTACTCTAATATGTAATGTAAATTCAATGAAATCGGAATAGTTCCCTTCGTTGGTATACTACTAGATTAGGATGAAATCTAATTGGGTTCAAATATTTTTTCTTGATTCATGTCAAAAAGGAACAAGAAATTGGAATAGAAGGTGTAACGGCCCACCCCGAGGTGGTACGAAAAGGAGATCCCCTCGGGATATGCCCTCTAATCTAAATTCAATAAAGCAAGCAGTACAATTAAGGACTCTAAATATGAAAATGTCCCCAGAAAGTTTTTACAAAAATTACTACATATAACCAAATAAAACTAATAACCCCAACTGTTTAAAAATCAAGATTAAAAGTGCCCATATATAACATATACATATATACATACATAAATGGGCATGATCATCTAACATCAAAAGTTACAATAATTATCACCAACATTCCTAACCAAAACACAAAATACATATACATACCGAACTTACTTCCAACTGATCACGATGCCTGAAATGTATAAAAATAGTAATAAAAAAAACATAAGTTGATGAATGTAGCGAGTGCAACTGAAAGTTATATAATATCTTGTACATATGTGGCATACAATAAATAACAATACTCAGAACCTATATTTGGATTCCATTCATGTATTATATTTCCAGTAATGCACCTTTGATATTCATTCATAAATCACTTAACATTCTCATGAATTAACACTTGAAAGATTTATAATCACATAGAAAGGATACGGGACCCAAAATTTGGGTTTGTTGATGCTGCACTACACGAACTTATCACTCACGAACCACGAAATGCATTGACTAGTCGCTGCCACGAAAAATCTTATATACCAATAGCACTATTCCCTTGCTAGAAGATCAAGATAGTGGTAGATCAAGCTTTACCCAAACCGACCACCATCACACGAACATCATTTTCACACCCAAACACACAAAAGTACAAACACAAACGTAAACATGTAGGGTGAGATAAAGTACTACACCCCGACAACATTTAGCAAACCGACAGTATACATATATATGTCAAGTAAATATACAAGCACCACAAATAAATATATATTTATGGAATCATAAAGGTGATGTATTGTAATTTCCATCAATCATGCACGGTCTATTATAACAAATTGTGCTACAACGCTAAAAACTATATGTAACCAATTTCATTCCATAAAGTGCGATCACTTACTGTGAACATCGCAAACGCACAATTCTTAATGCTCTACTAAACCAATTAAGCACATAAATAGCAAGAACTCATGTAATAGACAAAATAAATAAAATGAAATATCACTTATATGGTATGACTCTCACCTTTGATATGTTAAATCTCATAACCTACAAATTACCGAAAGAAGGTATGTCGCCCGAACCTTAATTGTATAATCCAAAAGTCTTCTCCTTCTCTTTCTCTACCCTCGTTTCCCCTCTCCCTCTACTTCTCTCACTTCTTTTTTTTCCGTGCGTGTGAGTGTGAAATTGGAGACAAAGAAGTCTCCAATTTTTTTTTTCTTTATGAGAAAGGTGAACAGGTGGTGGTAAAATCCACTACCACTTGTACATAACGTTTCTTTCTTTTTTTTTTTGTTTTTATTTTATTTTTATAACTTTAACAAAATTCCAATTCTTAATAACTTTTCAAATTAGTTATTTAATTCAAACTATTATAATTCTCAATTGTTATTAAATTTATTTAAATCCAATAATGTATAATAATATAACTCAATATAGATAATAGTAAACGGATTTAATTACCGCTAATATTTCTCATGGTGTAAAAATTAAAGGAAAATTAACGACTTTAACTGTTGATACAGAATTTTGAAAATAGAACTTTTCCGGAGCCTTACATACTCCCCCCCTTAAAAGAATTTAGACCCCAAATTCGTACCTGAATCCTCAAATAGTTCAGGGTTACACTTCCGCATCTCCTACTCTAGCTCCCAAGTAGTTTCTTCAGACTTCTGGCTTTGCCATTAAACTTTTACGAGGGGTATCTTTCGGTTCCGCAATTCTTGAAATTTTATGTTGAGTATACGAATAGGTCTCTCATCGTAGGTCAAATTTTCTTGAAGTTGTAACGGCTTATGATCCAGTACATGCATAGGATCTGGATGATATTTCTTTAAGAGAGAAACATGAAACACATCATGCATTCTACCTAAATTTGTTGGGAGGCTTAGCTTATATGCCACTGGTCCGACTCTCTCCAAGACCTCAAAAGGCCCGACATATCTTGGACTCAGTTTCCCACCCTTACCATGCTTTATGGGCCCTTTTTTTAGGTGATACTTTTAAAAATACTCGGTCACCAACTTTGAACTCTAAAGGTTTCACTGGTCAGCATAACTTTTCTGCCTACTTTGTGCTTCCATCCTTTTCTTGATTACTTGAACTGCTTCAATTGATTCTTGGATTAGATCCGGGACTCTACGATCTCCCTGGGTTGCCGAGGAGCTCAATATCTTATGTTCATCGAGATCCCAATGGACAGGAGATCTACATTTCCGTCCATATAACGCTTTGTATGGTGCCATCTGAATTGTTGACTGGAAACTATTATTGTAGACAAACTCCACTAAAGGTAAATGATTGGCCCATCCTCCCTTGAAGTCAAGTACGCAGGAACGGAGCGTATCCTCTAGGATCTGTATTGTCCGTTCTGATTGTCCGTCTGTTTGGGGATGTGCTGTAGTGCTGAAATGCAATTTAGTGCCCAATGCTTCTTGAATCTTCTTCCACAATCTTGACATGAACCTTGGGTCTTTATCCGAAGTAATATCCTTGGGTACTCCAAGTAATCTAATAATATGATCTCGATATAGTTCTGCAAATTGATCCACGGTATAATTCATGCTGATGGGTTTAAAATGTGCTACCTTTGTTAATCGATCCACAATAACCCATATCGCCTCGTGCTGATTCTTACTACGTGGTAAACCTGTCACAAAATCCATGGTCACTGACTCCCACTTCCACTCGAGAATTGGCAAGGGCTGGAGCAACCCTGATGGTCGCTGATGTTCTGCTTTTATTTGTTGACATACAAGACATTTTGCTACGAAATTGGCTACTTCTTTTTTCATGCCCTCCCACCAATAGTGTTGCCTCAAGTCTTGATACATCTTGTTTCCACCTGGATAGATGCTATATCGAGAACGATGAGCTTCTTCCAAAATTTGATTCTTCAAGCTACTATCGTTTAGCACACATAGTCTCCCTCGAAACCGAATTGTCCCACAAGGATCGATACTAAAAGGCGAGTCCAACCTTTCCTTGGATGTTTTCTTTATCATCTGCATTTCTGTGTCAGTTTGTTTAGCTTCCAATATTTGACGTAGAGTGTTCGGTTGAACTTGCAACTCGTGAAAAGGATACCCATTTTAGCTTCTTCAGGATTCCAATCACTTACCTTTTCGAGCATTTTTCATTCCTCAACCTTTAGATGCGCTATGGTGGCTTTTCGACTTAATTCATCAGCCACTACATTTGCTTTCCCAGGATGATACTGAATAGAGCATTCATAATCTTCCAAAAGTTCCAGCCATCTCCTCTGTCTCATTTTCAAATCTTTCTGAGAGAACAAGTATTTCAGACTTTTGTGATCGGTGAAAACTATAAAAGGGGCACCGTAGAGGTAGTGCCTCCATTTCCCCAAGGCAAAAACTATAGCAGCAAGTTCTAAATCGAGGGTGGGGTAACTTTTCGCATACGGCTTCAATTTCCTAGAAGCATAAGCGATAACCCTGCCGTTTTTCATTAAAACACAACCTAAACCTTCCTTGGATGCATCGGTATACACCATGACATTTTTTGTCCCTTCAGGTAAGGCCAACACATGAGCAGTCGTCAGTCGTTTCTTCAGTTCTTGGAAACTAGCTTCACACTTGTTATCCCAAACGAAAGGTGTATTATTCTGAGTGAGCTTGGTCAAAGGTGTAGCTATCTTGGAGAAGTCCTTAATGAATCTACGGTAGTAGCCGGCTAGACCCAAGAAGCTACGAATTTCGGTTACGGACTCCGGTCTCTTCCACTTTGTAATTGCATCAACCTTAGAAGGATCTACTGCTATTCCATCTCCTGATATGATGTGACCCAGAAAGGCAACACGGTCTAACCAGAATTCACATTTGTTGAACTTGGCATACAACTTATTCTCACGTAGTACCCGTAACACTTCTCGGAGATGCACCTCATGCTCTTCCTTAGATTTGTAGTAGACCAAAATGTCGTCTATGAATATTACTACAAATTGGTCCAAGTATGGTCTGAATATGCGGTGCATAAGGTCCATGAATGCAGCCGGAGCATTAGTTAAACCAAACGGCATCACGACGAACTCATAGTGCCCATACCTTGAATTCAGTGCTGTCTTCGGAATGTCTCCCTCCTTGATTTTCAATTGATAATACCCTTGCCTCAAATCCAATTTGGAGAAGACTATGGACACTTGGAGTTGATCGAACAATTCTTCTATATGCGGTAACGGATATTTATTTTTGATAGTAACACTATTTAACCCACGGTAGTCGATACACATGCGCAACATGCCATCCTTCTTTTTCACGAATAGCACAAGAGCTCCCCACGGTGAAGTACTAGGCCTGATGAAACCTCGCTCCAACAAATCTTGGAGTTGTGTCTTTAACTCTTAGCTCGGCAGGGGCCATACGGTATGGTGTTTTGGCTACTGGTGATGCTCCAGGTACAATTTCGATAGCAAACTCCACTACACGATTAGGAGGAAGGTCCATTAGCTCTTCTGGAAAAACGTCTGCAAATTCAGCTACTACTGGCAACTCTTTCAACTACAGTTTATCTTTTGGCTTGTTGAACAAATAAGCCAGAAATCCTTGCCCTCCCTTTTGAAGACTCGACGCGCTTGAGCAACAAATAGGATTGGAGTCCTTTTTAAATTTCGATCTCCATACAAACACAATTTTAGATGTCCAGGGGCACAAAGTGTGACCGTTTTCCGATGACAATCCAACTGGGCAAAATGTGTGACCGTTTTCCGATGACAATCCAGTCCATCCCAAGGATAACATCAAAATCTCAAATGGGTAAAGCAATCAAATCAGCAAGAAAAGTCTGCTTCCCTAATTTGACCCCACAAGACTTAGATACAGTACCCGTTATGAAAGATGTACCCATCGGTGTACTAACTTCCAAATCATAATGTAATTTTTTGGATTTCACTCCTAATTTTGCAATGAAATGAGGAGCCACAAAAGAATGAGAAGCACCAGAATCAAACAAAACTCTGGCAAAACTTTTACATACAAGAATATTACCTTCAACAACATCGGTCGGGTCCAGCTCAGTCCCTACATCTCCTTCCAAAGCATAATCGAGCCCCGGAACCTTGGGTTTCGCAACTTCAGCTCGGTTGTCACGTGATTTTTCCTTTTCTGGTTTGAGAGATGAAATGATCTTAGGGCAATCTTTAATGAAATATTGGTCGCTTCCGCACTTCAGGCACTTGCCTGCTTTTTTCCAGCATCTATCCTCGGTATGCCCCGTATAGGCACAATGGTTACATTTCCACTCCTGATATGGCTTCTTTCCTTCTTTAGGTGTTGGAGGACTCTTGAAATTTCCTTGTTGAGAATGCATTACATTTGATTCTTTCCAGAATTCCTGCCAGTCTGCCAGGACAATGATGGGGGTCTCGCTTTCTTCTCCCCACATTGTATTGCATACAATTCAGCCAGGCTAAATTCTACTCGAGCAACTCTTTCAACAGCTTCAGTGTAGGATATGTGGTGTGATGCTAGTGCTTGTTGAATCTCACGTCGAAGTCCTCTGATAAGCTTTCAGTGCGCCGCGGTTCGTCAACCATTAAGTGTGAGGAGTATTTAACCAATCGGCTAAAACATGCTTCATAAGTGGCCACTGAGAAAACACCTTGACGGAGGGCATTAAACTCCTCCTCCCTTTGTTCACATACCAAAGTCGGTACATACTTGTTGTTGAAATCCTCTAGGAAGTTTGTCCATGTTTTCTGAGTATGGTTTTGCTCCCAACTGAGTTCTATTGATCTCCACCATGCCACCGCGGCTCCTTCAAAACAGAAAGTAGCAAGCGCTATTTTCTGATCATCTGAATATCAGAGGACCTTGAATATGTTTTCTATTTCTTCCAACCATTCTTCTGCTTTTCGGTCGTCTGGTTCTCCTTGAAATTTCGGCGGTTGAAAACGCAAGAAACGATCCAAGGTTTGATTTGGTGCGGGTGGAACAGATGTGGGTGCAAGAGCAGCTTGTACTGGGTTTTGAAATGCCCTAGCAAACTGTTCCAGAGCGGTAATAAGTCGATAGGTTCTATCATGTACTGAGGATGGTCCATGAGTTGGCTCGGCGTACTGATTCATGATTGAGTCCAATGGTGTTGAGCTATTCGGGTTAATTTCCTCATTTCGGTTCAGCTCCCTTGACATCTTTGATAACACAAAGACTTTAGGTAAGTAATTTAAGTTAAAATTCAGCAATAACGGAAAATTAAATGATACACATCAAAGAAATCTTTAAAAGAGGCAGAATTGAGGTTCAAACTTTCTAAACTAAAAAGCAAAATATGACTCTACATTAATCCAAGGATCCTATCCTGGCTTTTGCAGCCTATGCTCTGATACCAATTGAAACGGCCCACCCCGAGGTGGTACTAAAAGGAGATCCCCTCGGGATATGCCCTCTAATCTAAATTCAATAAAAGCAAGCAGTACAATGAAGGACTCTAAATATGAAAATGTCCCCAGATAAGTTTTTACAAAAATTACTTCATATAACCAAATAAAACTAATAATCCTAACTGTTTAAAAATCAAGATTAATAATGCCCATATATAATATATACATATATACATACATCAATGGGCATGATCATCTAACATCAAAAGTTACAATAATTATCACGAATGTTCCTAACCAAAACATAAAATACATATCCAGACCGAACTTACTTCCTATTGATCACGATGCCTGAAATGTATAAAAATAGTAATAAAACAAGCATAAGTTGATGAATGTAGTGAGTGCAACTGAAAGTTATATAATATCTTGTACATATGTGGCATACAATAAATAACAATACTCAGAACCTTTATTTGGATTCTATTCATGTATTAATATTTCCAGTAATGCACATTTGATATTCATTCATAAATCACATAATATTCTCATGAATTAACACTTGAAATATTTATAATCACATAGAAAGGATGCGGGACCCAAAATTTGGGTTTGTTGATGCTGCACTACACGAACTTGTCACTCACGAACCACGAAATGCATTGACCGGTCGCTTCCACGAAAGATCTTATATACCAATAGCACTATTCCCTTGCTAAAAGATCAAGATAGTGGTAGATCAAGTTTTACCCAAACCGACCACCATCACAAGAACATCATTTTCACACCCAAACACACACAAGTACAAACACAAACGTAAACATGTAGGGTGAGATAAAGTACTACACCCCGACAACATTTAGCAAACCGACAGTATACATATATATGTCAAGTAAATAATACAAGCACCACAAATAAATATATATTTATGGAATCATAAAGGTCATGTACTGCAATTTTCATCAATCATGCACGGTTTATTATAACAAATTGTGCTACTGCGCTAAAAACTATATGTAACCAATTTCAATCCATAAAGTGCGATCACTTACTGCGAACATCGCAAACGCACAATTCTTAATGCTCTACTAAACCAATTAAGCACATAAATAGCAAGAACTCATGTAATAGACAAAATAAATAAAATGAAATATCACTTATATGCTATGACTCTCACCTTTGATATGTTAAATCTCGGATCCTACAAATTACCGAAAGAAGGTATGTCGCCCGAACCTTAATTGTATAATCCAAACGTCTACCTTTTCTCTTTCTCTACCCTCGTTTCCCCTCTCCCTCTACTTCTCTCATTTTTTTTTTCTGTGCGTGTGAGTGTGAAATTGGAGACAAAGAAGTCTCCAATTTTTTTTTCTTTATGAGAATGGTGAACATGTGGTGGTAAAATCCACCACCACTTGTACATAACGTTTCTTTTTTTTTTTTTAATTTTATTTTATTTTTTTATATTATTTTTATAACTTTAACAAAATTGCAATTCTTAATAACTTTTCAAATTAGTTATTTAATTCAAACTATTATAATTCTAAATTGTTATAGATTTATTTAAATCCAATAATTGTGTAATAATATAACTATATATAGATAATAGTAAACGGATTTAATTACCGCTAAGATTTCTCATGGTGTAAAAATTTAAGGAAAATTAACGACTTTAACTGTTGATACAGAATTTTGAAAATAGAACTTTTTCGGGGCCTTACAGAAGGCCTCTAATTTTTTTTAGCAATCTGTTTTTATGTTATTTCGTACTATACAATTATTTTCTTTGTGGGATCATTTTCCTGCGAGAGGTAATGAGAAGAATTCTAGAATGGATTGATAACTATGCCTAGATCATGGACAAATGGAAATTTTATTGATAAGACCTTTTCAATTGTAGCCAATATCTTATTGCAAATAATTCCGACAACTTCAGGAGAAAAGGAGGCATTTACCTATTACAGAGATGGTGTGATTTGATTTTTGTTAATTTATCTCGGTCTTACGAGAAAAACAGGTGACTCGGAAATTTTTTTGAAATAAAAAAATATCTAAGCTTCTTGAAGGTGATGTTTGGAAATAGAACAGTTCCTTCTGTCGTGTATCCTCGATTAATGCAACCTCAGATGCTATGTTTCAATTTTCGATTCTGGGATTGAGCGAAAGGTTCCATCTAGAGGTTTTGTATTATGGGTCAATCCTGCTCCACTAGTACCAATAGACAGCATAAGGGAAGAAGCATTACACCTAGGAATCAACAACACGAATACCTTGTTAGAAATTACCCCCTTCCTTCTTGGGCTCGGGACTAAAAGAATGGTTCGGACAACAAACATCCATCTCGGTTGTCCTTTGGATACCCATCTTACTTGTTATAATATTGTTTTTGTTCGGGTAAAGTTGCATAATTTGATTTGGGGCAAAAGTGCAATTTTTGAAACTTTAAGGGCTTATTTGCAAATCGAGATTTTCCGAAAATCTGGACCGGAAAATTAATTTTCTGCTTCTGGAAAATTCTGGACTGCTTTGTATTTTCTGGACTGTTCGTATTTTGGGGTCGTTTTGTAATTTCCAAAAGTTAAGGGACTAATTTGCGATTTCCGTAACTTTAGGGGTCTGTTTGCAAAAACGAAATTTTACTGGATTTAAATTGTATTTTTCAGTTCTCTGGCCGATTTGAAATTTTGGGGCTGATTTGTAATTTCCAAAACTTTTGGGGTTAAAAATGCAATTTTTGTAAATTGAGTGGCCGAACTGCAATTTTCAAAAGTTAAAAAATCCGAATTTGTTTTTATGCATAAAAATGTTTTGTTTATCCGAAAATTAATTTTATTATAAGTAGTAGTGACTAAAGTAAGAATCATATGATATTTTAAAATGTGTTTTAAAATAAGAAAGAAATACGTAAAAGTTGTTTGATTGTTTCTTGCTCTACGTAAACTGTTTACGTGGTTTCAAATGATTGAAATGAGCAAAAATGCAGGTTAAACTTGTGAAAAAAGAAACGGATTTCAAATGACATGATAAGTGAAATAATTTGAAATTCACTTAAAAATTGACCTAAATCCAGTTGATAAAAAACTAAGACATTATAGAGTTTTATATTGGTTAAATAAGAAATTCTAAGATATGCAATGACGTGTAGCCCTTAAGACAAACAAATATAACTCTTAAAACGAAAACTATTATTATGGAATGAAAAAAATAATATTTTTATGATTTTATTTTAGAGCAAATTTTACAAGATATCATGACTGAATCAGTCATCATTTATATTTTATTAAAATAATTTAATAAAAATAAATCTCATAAAAATATAAATTGAATCTTAGTCATTAATTTGTGCCATTTTATCGCAATGTATACATATGGCTGACATAGGTTTTGACCATAGTGGAATATCTTCTAAAAAGTTATGAAGCCACTCAGCTTCTTCACCGGCTTTATCCAAAGCTATAAACTCTGACTCCATTGTGGATCGAGCTATACACGTCTGTTTACAAGATTTTCAAGAAATTGCGCCTCCTACTATTGTGAATACATACCCACATGCAGACTTTAATTCTTCTGAATCAGAGATCCAATTTGCATCACTATATCCCTCGAGGACAGTTGGATATTTTTCATAGTGTAATGCATACTCTGATGTATTCTTTAGGTATTCAATCACTCTCATTAGTGCTTTCCAGTTAAGCTTGCTTGGATTACTAGTATATCTACTCAATTTATTGAATGAGTAAGCGATGTCTGGCCTCGTGCAGTTCATGATATACATGTGACATCTAATTGTACGAGCATACTCATTTTATGATACACTATCTCCTTTGTTTTTATGTAACACCACTGATGGGAGAAAATGATTGCTAGTTCTTTTAAATCCATGTTTATTAAATTTCTCAAGTACATTTTCCACATTGTGTGACTGAGATAATTTAATACCATTCGATGATCTGTTTATTTTAATTCCTAAAATAACGTCGGTCGTGCAGATATCCTTCATATCGAAATTATTTTTTAATATTTTCTTCGTGGACTTAATAACCCCCATATTAGTCTCAAGTATTAGCATATCGTCTACATAAGGACAAACTACGACAATTGTTTGTCCGTATTATCTTATATATACACACTTGTCGCATTTGTTTATGCGAAGACCATTTTTAATCATGACACTATCACATTTCTTGTGCCATTGTTTAGGAGCTTGTTTAAGGTCATAAAGAGAACGAACAAGTTTACAAACTTTGTTCTATTTTCCTTTATCAATGAAACCCTCTGGTTGCTCCATATAAATCTCCTCATTTAATTCACCATTAAGGAAAGCCGTTTTAATATCCATTTGATGAATTTCAAGATTATGTATAACTGCTAGAGCCATTAACAGTCTTATAGATGTTATCCTAATCACTGGTGAATAGGTATCTCTTTAAGAGTCTATCCCTTCATATTGTCGATACCCCTTAGCTACTAACCTAGCCTTATATTTATCGATGGGCTCGTCTGGTTTTAATTTCCTTTTAAAAATCCATTTACATCCAAGTGACTTACTTCCCATAGGAAGATCAACCAATTCCCAAGTATTATTACTTGGGATGAATTGTAACTCACTTTCTATTGCCTCTTTCCAATGCGCTGCATCGGGAACAATCATATAGCTTCTTTATATGTTTGAGGAACATCCTGAATCATATAGGTTAAGAAGTCTGGGCCGAATGATTTAGCTATTTTAGCTCGTTTGCTCCTTCTAGGCTCATCTGTAACTTCCTCGTCGACTTCAGAATCATTTACTTTAGAAACATATGTCCTCTTTTGAGAAGTGACGTTTGGGTCCTTTTCATGTGGAAATATATTCTCATAGAATATCGCATCTCGAGATTCAATAATTGTGTTAACGTAAACCTCACTATTTTCAGATTTAAAAACAAAAAATCTGTAGGCACTGTTATTCTCAGCTCGATCTATGTAATAACAGTCAACGATCTTATATCCAAATTTTATCTTTTTAGGTCTTGGAACCGCCACCTTAGCCAAACACCCCCACACTTTGAGGTATGTGTAGCTAGGTTATCTTCCTTTCCATAGTTTTTATGGAATAGCATCATTTTTCTTGTGTGGGACTCAATTCAATATATGATTCGTCATTAAGATGGCTTCCCCCCACAAGTTGTTAAATAAACATGATCTTAAAAACATGACATTAATCATTTTGGTTTTTCCGTTCAGCTACCCCATTTGATTGGTGTGAGTAAGGTGCTGCCATTTCATGAATTATCTCTGATTCAACACACATATGCTGAAAAGGATATTTATATTCAACTCCTCTATCAGATCTAAGAATTTTAATTTTCTTATTCAACTGATTTTCAACCTCGACTTTGTATTGTATAAAGGCATTTATTGCATCCATTTTCTTACGTAATAAATACACATAGCAATGGTGCGTACAATTATCAATAAATGTGATGAAGTACCTTTTACCTCCACGAGTAGGTGTTGCCTTTAAATTACACAAGTCGGTGTGAATTAGCTTTAGGGGTTATGAGCTCCTTTCAATTAAGTTGAAAGGTTGTTTGGCAAATTTTGAGTCCACACAAAATTCACATTTATATGACTTGTCTATTTCAAAATTAGGTATGAAACCTAAGTTAGCCAATTTTTGGACTTTTGGCAGCTTGCACCCTCGAAAATGGGTCTTTTGGCAGATTGCACCCTTGAATTTAGATTTTGGCTGATTGCACCCTCGAAATTTTTTTGGCCAAATAGTTCGCTGAAAAATCAAAATTATGATGTTGGCAAGGTATAATTGTCTTTTTAACTCAATTCCCTCCAAAAATTCAAATTGTGTGCCTAAATTTTCATTTTTCTTACAACACATTTAAATCTTTCAACCATTTTTGCATAGTTTTTCATCAGCTCAAAAATTAATATTTTTACACTTAACATAAAAATGGTTGCCAAGACATAATAAACACATGTAAACACAATAAACTCATCAACCTACAAATAAGAATTAGCAACAATATTCATATTAATCGAGGCAAGTTCATATAGCTTCAAACCAAAAGCATCATATAAATTACAAAGTCTAAAAATCAAACACAATTCATCTTACTCCATATTTGGTTCATATTAGAACACCACCAATGAGCATTCTAACTGAAATATGGTTAAATTAATAACTAGACAAAATGGACAAACTAACCCCTAAACTACACATTTAATTTAGTTGACTTAATTTTTTGGTGGGTAATGATTTTTTTTAGGGAATTGAGTTAAAAAGACAATTATACCCTTGCCAACATCAGAATTTTGATTTTCCGGCAAACTATTTGGCCGAAAAAATTTAGAGGGTGCACTCTGGCAAAGTTTATTTATTTCAAGGGTGCAATCTGCCAAAAGGCCCATTTTCGAGGGTGCAAGCTGCCAAAAGTCCCCAATTTTTTCATTCTTCGGAAATTAATGTGACCTAAACGATCATGCCACATTGTAGGAGACTCAAGCAAGTAAGCAGAAGTAATATTATTGTTAATAAATGTGTTGTCCTTACCAATCACTGCTACATGTGCCTTAAAAAGGCCATCACACATGTATCCCTTTCCTACATACATACCCCTTTGGTCAACACAAATTTATCTGACTCAAAGGCTAAACGAAAACCGTTCTTAGTAAGGATAGAACTAGAAATTAGATTCTTCCTAATGTCAGTAATATAAAGTACATTATTAAGAATAACATATTTTCCCGAAGTAAACTTCAGCACCACTTTTCCTTCTTCTTCTACCACGGAATGAGCATCGTTTCCCATAAAGAGCATCTGCTTATATTCAGAATCTTTGTAAGTAGTGAACATGCTCTTGTCGTAGCAGATGGCGGGTTGCACCAGTGTCCTCCCACTATCCTTTAGTATTAGTAGTTAAGAATTCTTCAGATAAGACTGATGTTAGATGCATGTCATCCATCTCAGATGTCGCTAAGTCCACAATAATATTTGCTTCATCTTTCTTTTCGGTTTTTCGATAACCGCACTTCTTTGCAAGATGGTCACTCTTTCCACATACAAAGCATATCATGTTGGATTTCTTCTTTTGGTTACCCTTGTTCCCTTTGTTAGGTGGATTGGGCTGTTGCTTCTTACTCATTTAAGAGTTCCACAATGTGAGCCTTAGCTCCCCCGTGATGAGGCATTCCCATATAGTTCAACCCTTTGTCGGTGATCATGATATTCTCATGTGTCTTGAGTTTTTCTGCAAGATCTTGCACTGTCCATTTTGAAACTGCCTTAGGTGATGTTTGAACCATGTCCATGCCGAAGGAAGCTTTCCAATTATGAAGGCTACCTGGTAAGACTCGCTTAGTTCATATCCTTCAGCCAAATGTTCATTGATCATTGTTTGAATCCTATTCACTTGTTCATACACATATTTGCTATCAACTATTCGGTAGAACCGAAATTTGTCCATAAGAAACTTTATGTACCCTGAGTCTTTAGTTTTGTATTTCCTTGTCAGACCTTCCCACAAGAGTTTAGCAGTCTTTAGGGGAATGTAAACCTTATAGAGTGTCTCGTCCAAGCAACTCACTATGTAATGTCGGCACATAAAATCATTATGATTCCACGACTCAATTTGCTTGACTTCCTCAGGAGTTTGATTCTCCTTAGCCACAGATACCTTCTCAGTAAGGTATCGAGTTACAACTAAAGTTTTTAGGTAGAACATCATATTGTCCTGCCATGTTGCAAAGTCGGTCCCTTTGAATTTGAAGGGTGGAATCAACGGAGGGCTAGGAATGCTCTTTGGTGTCTCCACCCACTACAACAAAAACTGGATCATGGGACACTTTCAAGGGGACATTTATTTTTATGTGTCCCAAACTTTTAAGTTTTAAGACATTTATTTTTAAGTGTCCCATAGGAAAATGATTATGGGACACTTAACTCTGGAGCGGGAAAAGTGGCGCCCAATTTGTTCCCTTTTTTTATTTCACTCAAATTCCCTTATTATTTTTGCCCTCATTCTAATTTCACTTCTCTATCAAAAAAACCTCTCTAGCTTCACTATCAAAAACCCTCTCTTCTCTATCACAACACATAAGAAATCAAATAACAAAGACTAATCAAGCAACAGGTAATTTATTCTTCTCTTTCTCACAATCGGCCCAAATCCTCTGTTTTTCTTTTTCAATTTCTCTTTCTTATTTTCGGTTTTTCCTTCAATTTGGGTCACAATCGGCTTTCTCACAATCGGTTCTTGACATTCGGTTCTTCTCTTTCTCACAATCGGCCCAAATTCTCTTTCTTATTTTCAGTTTTTTCGTCAATTTGGGTTTTCTTAATCAAGCAAACATGAACAGCTGCTCTCCATTTCTCTCCTCTTTGATTGTTGCTTATCTTTGATTTTCGGTTTTTCCTTCAAAATCTAAAGTTCTCTTATTATCCTTGATTGTTGCTTTACCTAATTATTTTCTTTTTATGTGTTGCACTTACAGATTTGAGCAGCTTCCAATTTCATCCGGGTTTCCTCTCAATTCTTTATCTCACTATCTTTAAAGTTCTGTTCTTACTATTGATTTTTGCTTTAATTGATTATTCTCTTTTATTTGTTGCACATACAGATTTGAGCGATTCTCATTTTCATCCGGGTTTTCTCGAAGAAATCAGTAAGGTATGGATTTCAATTGCTATTATCCCCTACGATAAATATGATTTAGTTTTATTTATGATGTGGGTACGTTGATATTGGATTTTTACTGAAAAATTTCAACTTAAAAAGTTCCTCACTGTCTTTTATAGAATAGAATAGATAATAAGTTTGTTGTTGTGGGGGCTCTTGCTTTTTATATGCCACCTGATCCGTGTGACTCATCTTACCTATATTTGTCTTCGTTTCAATTTAATATTAAATGTTTTTTACAACTTACATGAGATTCTTGATGAAATTGCTTTTCTGTAAGTGAAACAGTAACTATGTGGGAATTTGGATATTATTCTTGAGTTATAATTAAATTTTCTACAGCACAATAAAATTTGTTCATGGGTCAAAGATAGGGAATAGATAATTTATTTTCAACTTTGATGGTTCCTTGTAACTTCAATACATGTATCTTGCATTTTTTCTTACATATGATTCCATAAATCACATAACACGTTTAATTTTTAGTAGGTTAATAATGGATAAGAGGTGGATACATAAATCAAGGTTATCAAAAGAATATGAAGATGGGTTAAATCGATTCCTTGATATGGCATTTGATAATGTATCTCTTAGTGGAAAAATCTTATGTCCTTGCAAAAATTGTAAGAATGGAAAATGGTTAAATAGGGAGACTTCGAAAGAACATTTGATAGTTGATGGGTTCTTGAAAGGTTACACGCATTGGGTTTTACATGGGGAAGATTCATCATCTAGTCAGCCTAAATTTCAACAAAATGAAAATTTTGATATCTTTAATGACATGCATGACTTGGTACACGATGCTTTTGGGATCAAAGATACTAGTGGAGACTTTGAAGAAGAACCGAATGAACAAGCTAAGACTTTTTATAAATTGTTAGAAGATGCTCAACAAGAATTACATCCCGGATGCAAACAATTTTCAAAACTTAGATTTATAGTAAGACTTTTTCACCTAAAGTGTATGGGTAAATGGTCTAACAAGACATTCACAATGCTTCTCGAATTGTTGAAAGAAGCATTTCCCGATTTAACCAAGTCATTGTTGAAAGAAATTAAACTTTGATCCTGATGCTCCCATTGAGCAACAAACGCATGAAATTCCTGCAATAGTGAATGAAGAACAATATAGTGTGTTAGTTGAGCATTGGATGTCTGATAATGCGGAGGTACGTTTTCTACAGTTCCTATTATGAATTTCTCATTTTGATTTTATTTTTGGTGAGTTACAAGTATTTTAGTTATTTGAACTTCCACAGAAAATAAGTCAAAAGAACAAAGAAACTCGTGCAAAGTTGACGTATATTCATCGTATGGGAAAGAAAAGTTATGCAGTAGTGAAAGAAGCAATGGTAATGTTTACTTTGAAATTATTGTAGTTGTGAGTTTGTTGGTAGAATAAGCTTACAAAAATGTATAATATGACCATTTGTATGTAGAACAAAGATAATGGTAGATATCCCACAAGAGCTGAGTTGTTCAAGAAGTGTTATTCAAAACCGGATGGTACGAGTGAAGCTATACAGGAAGCAATTGTAAGTGATTACATATTAATACATATTCATTAAGTTTTCTTATATCTAATTTATATTAATTTCTTCACTTTTTATTATAGACTCAAATGGAAGAGCTAGCTGCCCAAAACTCTGAAAACTCAAATAGCAATAATGGTATTCATGATCCTGATGATGACTTTGCAAAGGTAATGGGCAAGGATAAAGATGGACAGTTGAGACTGTATGGAATGGGAGTGAAAGCTGGAGAGGTTTATGGAGCAAAGCCAAGTCGTGATGCACTTTTTAGGCAATCCATGGAGTATAAAGAAAAGTATTTTCAGCAAGAAGAGAAATTTGAAGCATTGAATGCAAAGGTAGAAGAGCTGACAGCAATTGTCCAAGGGAAAGCACGCCCTGGTGAACAATCTGACGTTGGAAGTACTCGAGTTGCATCTCCAAGAGGGCAATCAAATTCTCGAAGCCCTCCACTCGACAATCACATTTCATCACCATCAATTTCTCGTCCAACGCGTATCAAGGTAAAATAAGATGCACTTTAAACTTTTCCATTCTTATTCACTCTTGGCGATCTGATGCAAATATTTCAGTTTTAGTCGCATGTAATCTCATCTAATTTATATTTTAAAAAAAGCTCTATGCATCAAGATAATACTTCATGCATATTCTTCCAAGTATAACGGTTACTATTCTTGTATTGAATGTAGCAATCCTTAAGAATATTTGTGGCTGTTGCAAATTGCTATTGAAATCAATGAAATTTCGATTTGATCTAGCTGGCTGGTTGATTTAGTCTTTGTTAACATTAAAGCAAATCGCAGGTTGGATCTTGTGTTCTTTTGAAAAATGGTGGAGATAGGAATGAAGTTATTGCAGGAGGTATTGTAAGTAAGACAAGTAATGTTTATGTCAATGGTATGGAGTTGGAACGCGACTTCTGTGAAATAGTAATTCAATTCCAAGTGAAAATAGATGCAAGATTGTTATTCCCTCATAGTCATTTTCAAACTATTGGAGATGCTCTTGGAGTACCTATTGTTTGGCCTTTGTCCATGGTATTTCCTTTTCTTTTCTTGATACCATGCTTACTACATGTATTTTTTCAAAAAGAAAAAAACTTTGTTTCGAGTTGTTACTACATGCTTCCACATAGTCATCAAATATATTTTATATATTGAACAGGTTGAATTGGATGAAGACGAAGACTGATTCAAGTTGGAGGATGAACTTTTTTGAGCTTGAACTTTGAAGATATCTATAGTTAGATTTGGTATCCTTATTCTAGAAACTATGCAAGTTTATATTTTAGATTGTACTCATTTCCAAGAACATATATATGTAATTTTGTTGTCTTGGAAACTTTCTATGACATTAGAACTACTATATCTACATATACTTAATATTTTTGGAAGTGATACTGGGATTGTTTAAAAGAATCGACCATTTGCATTATATTAGTTATTTGAATTGTCATTTAATTTGTTGAAATATTTATGCATGTTGAGTAAATTTTGGAATAAAATAGCTTAGGATTCTGGGAAGTGTCCTATAAGTATTATATGAGACACTTTTAAGTATTGAAATATTTAATACAAAAGTCATATATAAATGTTTATGGATTTTTGAAAACACAAATAAGTGTCTCAAGAATGAAATTAATAAAAATGTCAATTCTCTGGGAACACTTATTTGTATCTCGAAAATGATCTCATGGGACACATATAAATATCCTCAGACCGCAAAATCTAGGGACACTTATTTGTATCTCGAAAATGATTTCATGGGACACATATAACTATCCTCAGACGCATAATATAGGGACACTTTTTAGGGACGAATAAAATTGTTCCTTGTTATCACGCGACACGAAATTATGAGACACTTTTTTCAAGTGTCCCAAAGTTTCTAAGTGTCCCAAGATAAACATCTTAGGACACTTATTTGTGTCTCGAGACATGATTTTTGTTGTAGTGACCGCAGTGTTGTTTGATGCCATCAACACAGATGTATTAAACAATTTAGTATTATCTTAAGATTGTTGGTGTTTAACAATCTGTGTAATAGAAATATAACTTAATAACTATAACAATAATTAAGTATAGTTTACAGAATCAATATAGTATATATTACTATATTCATAAAATTTTAACAAAACAATGTAGTGGAGTATAAACTTAATTATAAAATAAAATTAGTATTTCAATTTGAATTTTAAAACATACAGTGACTTAGTTTAAAATTTCTTAAGTAATTGAAATGAATATAATTGAATAAACTAATCAATGTTTCTTAAGTAGTTATATATATGAACATAATGTAGAAAGAAAAATGGATTACAGTAACAGTAAATAAAATGTTTTGAAATGAAATCTGATTTAGTTTATAAAAATGACTAACTGATTTTAGTTTTAAAAAAATATGAAAACTTAATAGCAAGAGACGTTCAGAAATTGATTTAACTTACAAACATGAAAATAAAATTAACTCGTTGAATTAATAATGGAAAAGAGAAAATGAAATGAAATAAGACTGAGGCTGCGGAATCAATCTCCTTAAAACAATATTTTTGGGCTGCCTACGGTGCACATAGTTAATCCCCAGTATGCTCCCAAGATACAACACTCTGATGCTCATTGTTTGCACGAACAACGAACCCACGACGAACTTGAACAAAAAGAACTTCGACCGATATTTAAAGTGAAGAATGGAAGAAAGATATGAGAGAGTATTTATGCTTATTTGCTTAAAAAATTCGGAGTAAAGAACTGGCCAGAAGCATTGTTTCGGTCTGAAAAGGTGCTGAAGGGGTGTGTCTGTTCTGAAGAAAGATATGAGAGAGTATTTATGCTTCTTTATAGTAATTGGAAGGTTGTATCTGAAGGGGTGTGTCTGTTCAAATATAACCAGAAGCATTGTTTCGGTCCGAAAAGGTGCAATCAGTTCGGTTTGAACCGAACCGACACACCGGTTCTTTTGGAAGAAAATGATCATATCTCATAGGACAAAACGGGTCGTTCGCGGATCCTATTCGGATCTTTCATTTTGGGCTTGAATTTTTAGTTCTCTAAAAAAATTAAATCTTTTGAAGCTCAAAACCCGAGCCCGTATCCCATGACTCGTGACCGTGCCAAGCCGAGTCGAGCAGGCAGGCCGGTCAAACGGTGGCGGTGGCACGCGTGAGTGGGGAACATTTAATCACCTAGGTCCTCACCCCTCTAGAATCTTTGGTACCCCAAAGGGGCCCAATCCTTATTCCAAATTTCAGCTATTATTTTAGCTATCTAAATTTTTACTCTCCAATTCATGTCTTATTCCCTCAATTTCATTCACATTAAGATATTATGGGCTAAATCCAAATGGGCTCAACCCAATTGGGTTCTACATAAAAACTCCAACAATCCCCACAAGAAATTGCGCCTCCTCCTATTGTGAATATATACCCACATGCAAACTTTGATTCTTCTGAATCAGAGATCCAATTTGCATCACTATATCCCTCGAGGACAGCTGGATATTTTTCATAATGTAATGCATACTCTGATGTATTGTTTAGGTATCCAAGTACTCTCATTAGTGCTTCCCAATGAAGCTTGCTTGGATTACTCGTATATCTACTCAATTTATTGAATGACTAAGCAATGTCTGGCCTCGTGCAGTTCATGATATACATGAGACATCCAATTATACGAGCATACTCATTTGTGATACACTATCTTCTTTGTTTTTGTGTAACACCACTGATGGAAGAAAATGATTGTTAGTTCCTTTAAATCCATGTTTCTTAAATTTCTTAATTACCTATTCCACATAGTATGACTGAGATAATTTAATACCATCTGTTTATTTTAATTCCTTTAATAACGTCGGTCGCGCCGAGATCCTTTATATCGAAATTATTTGTTAATATTTTCTTCGTGGACTTAATAATCTTCATATTAGTCACATGTATTAACATATCCTACACAAAGACAAACTACGACAATTGCTTATCCGTAGTGTCTTATATATACACACTTGCCGCATTTGTTTATGCGAAAGCCATTTTTAATCATGACACTATCACATTTCTCGTGCCATTGTATAGGAGCTTGTTTAAGGTTATAAACTTTCATCCTCTTGTACATCCTTAAATATGCAAAAGTCATATTTAATAAATAGATATGGAATTTTCTGATAATTATATTATACTAGATAAAAAGCATAATTGAATCGAATATATAAAATTCAATGAACCAAATAATTTATTCTTTATGAGCACTATTCCTAACATATATGAATTACAAAAGTTTAATAAATAGACATGAAATTTTCTTGTAATTATATAGTATTAATAACCGAATTGAGTTTATAAAATTCAAAAAACAAAATAATATATTTATTTATTTTCATTAAATAATGCTCATACAATGCTTTATTAGCAATATTCCTAACATTAACCCGAAGTTTTCCCTCAATTACAAATTAAGAAATGCATACAAAAAAAAATATATCTTTTTTCGTTTTTGTCTTTTTATTTGTTTTTTTTTTTTTGTTTTTAAGAGCAAAGCAACATCTATAAACAACCATTTCGCGAGTCATTCACACCCAAGACAACATACGGGTAAAGACAACAATCAAGCCTAAAGACAAAACGAAGATTAATTGATTTGGAATGTTGTGCTTGTGGACAGACGAGTTGGCCATCGTCGAGCCCGGTGGAACAACATAGCTGCTCTGCTCTGTAACCATAACTTCTGCCAATGGAGATAACATTTCCTTTACTTGTTCTTCCTCTGGTGGAACAACTGAACTGGTCTTGTCACATATGTCCCCTCCAGAAAAGGCAGTTTGCCTAAGAAGAAATAAAAAATTAATACGAGTAGATATTTAGGGCTTATGTTTGCCCCAGTTATAGCAGCAATTGTCCCGTGGCGGAGACCAAGGTCAAGTCACATGCAGTCAAACCGTGGACGCTTGTGTGTGTGTAATATAACGACAGAGTATGCGCATTTCCTAACACCAATTGATTTTAAGGGCAATTTGTATAACGCCTAGGTCTACAACATTCCTTCACTTTCTTTTTAAAAAAGATAATTATATATATGTCAAAAGGGTCTATTGTTTATTTACCTCTGTGGTAAGTACTTGTCATTTCTTGCCAATGGAGCTGCAAGTTGATTAATAGCTTGCACCCCACCAACAACGTTGTCGTTGCTCTGCTCCGTAGATATCACTTCCCTTCTTTGTTCTTCATCCGATCGAACAACTAAATCGATCGTATTGTCTATGTCCCCTTCAGAAAAGACAGTTTGGCGCCTAAGAGAAGAAAAAATAATGAATACTTGGAGCTTAAAAACAACTGAATTGATCTTATCACCTCTGTCCTCTCCATTTAAAACAGTTTGCTTAAGAACATAAATTAAATAAAAGAGACACTACAAGAAATAGGAGTATCAACCATACATAAAATGTAGTAGCAAATATCTCAAACTCGTTGTCAAAACTCAACAACCACGGGTTTGCAACGATTTTCATGCGTGGTTTGTGGAGAAGTGACAAATGTATTCACCACAACTTTTAGTCATAGTGGGAATATTCACCATGACTTTTAGCCATGGTGGAAAACATCATCACGGATGTGTGTCGTGGTGGATGTTTCCACCAATGTTTCAAGTCGTGGTTTGTATTTTGCACAAACGACAAATTAGATGTGGCGGATACATAGTAGTCAATACTCTAATTTCTTGTAGTGAGAGTAAAATACGCGCGTACTACATGTTACCTCTTCGCTTCTGCAATTTGACTGTAATCTCTCTTTTCCCATTTAGTATTCCGTCCAACCACATGACCAATCCACCTTTCAAAGTTAGCAGGCGAACCAACAATAAGTTACAAACTTACAGTCGATTATTCTGACGAATAAAATTCCAAAACTCTTTAGATGTTTGGAAAAGGAAAAGAATTAAGTAAAGAAGAGAGGGAAAGAGTACAAAACTAATTAGACTTAATAGTAAAGATGATTCTTTTCAATGCAATAAAGTTTTAGTTTTGTATAGGTTTTGCATAGCAGCAAGAGTAAAATAAACACAAACAATTTAAGAAGAAAATAAGATTACAATTAGGAAATAACCTTATGCGGAGCAACCGGTCGATGGACTTCTCCCGAGTCCCTTCCATAAAAATATCAGAAATTTGTTCTTCTGTGGTACACTTGTACCTGAATACAAGTCTCACCAGACATATCAAATGCCCCGGTTTTACCTTAATTCCGGTGAACTCGTTGTCAATCAGCACACGAATGGTCCACTCTTTTCCATTGTTTTTGCAGTGATGGTGGATCAGGTTCGTGTTAACAGACAGAGTTTCTCCAGGCTGCAAAACCACCCGCGGAAAGAGCCGTTTGTCTACATCGAACTTAATCACCGATCTAGTTCCATTCTTTACATGAGTTTTCATATGCAATAATTTCTCCATTTCTTATAATGAAAAATTCCAACAAAAGAATGCAAATATAATGAGAGAATGGATCGAGGAGTACTTATTCAACCATATATGGTTGCTGAAATATTTCAACCTGAATAAATTTTGGATGTAATTTTTAAGGTCATATATAGATTTTGAAGCCTATTAGTTGACTTTAAGAAATTTCCACATTCTGAATCGAAGCAAAGAATTATATCAAATGGATAAGATCTCCACTCATCATGATGTGGCTGCAATGTTGATGTTTTAACATAAATCTATTTCCTTGGAAATGTTCGTACCTGGTTTTAAGTCGTCCGTGTTAATTCCGTGTTTAGGGTCTCCCCCATTTGCTTAACGAGCAAGAAAGAATCGTAATGAAATAGTAATTAGAGAAAAAGTAATAGCAAGAAAGCCCCATGTTCTTTTCACGTTTAGTCATATAAATTGCAAATTGGACTTCATTTTGATTTGGAAAATGACTAATTTGACCTTCCTTTAATGACTAATTCTGAAAAAATAGAAGAATATATATTTGATTTATCAAAGAAGGTAAATTAGGCTCTATGTGGGTTTCGCGAGGCCGGGTCAAAACTTTACCAAATGAGTTTTCGTCAGATACATGAAACTCAGCACAAACCTATTCACAAATTTACACCCAAACTCTTGAAACCTATTCAATATTATTTGACACTTATCATCTATTTTTTCTTCCCAAACTCTCTAAAAAAAACATTGGTTTGACACATACAGCCTATTTTTTTCCTCAACCAACATCCAACACAAACGCAAGTGAGGTTTCAACTTTTTCAGAACCACAAAACCTAACATCCAAAACCTTATCAAATGGGGTTTCAAAAATTTCACCGAAACCACTCAAACCAAATTTTTTAGAATCGAGAGCCGCGAAATTGGGTCAAAACCATTCCAAATAGAACCATACATTTTAAAAACTACACAAGAGAGTAATTTGCTATTAGCTAATTTTTTATGAGTGAGGATCATCTGTCACGCTTTAGTGTCACATGATAGATCAACCCTTCAAGTGTATTTGTAGACCCATACAAAATTTGAAAAAGTATATTTTTGCAATTGATCTGAATATATGTGTCACACAAAAATATAACAGAGGATCGTCACCTATTTTTTATGCTATAAATATATCAGAAACCTTTAGTAGTATGCTATAATGAACTCGAAATCTTAAATAATATATCTTATAAATATTTTTCGATGATACATGATTATGATTCATTTGATTAAGTTTTGATTCAGTTTACAATAAATATAAATGTTATTTCAGTTTTTTAACATGGAACAACCCAAAAAGATAAAACGAAAAGGAAAAAACCTAAAACAGTCATCTTCAAAAGCCTCGTTTCTTCCAGATCAATTTCTCCTTCGTTTTCCTCTCTTCGGCTCATATAGTTCTTTTTCTCCAGATTCTCTCGTATCAGGGCTTCAGTATTGAAATAATAAACTATATTTGTTAATTTATATAAGTTCATAAAATAATTATATATCACATAAGTACTAAAAAGTTTTATACATATATTTATCTTTCGGAATTGTTCAAGCATTTGCCAAGGCTAGAAGTATGGAAATAAAAATTTGTATTCATTAATTCATAACAAGTCAAGTTGAAATATCAATAAAACTATATCATATTTTCTTCCAATACTTATTTGCTCGAGGTTGCCATTGATCATGTGCGAGTACTTGGTTTGGTTTCGGGTGGCACCGTCGTGACTACATGTCATAATGAAATACGAGCCTCTTGTCGTGTTACATTGTAAGCTCGGAAAGTAATATAACGTTGAAATGTAATGTCTAAAAGCAACAATTATCTTTTTCTAGTCTCACATTTCGTATGTAAGACGCAAAATTAGCGGCATACCAATTTACATAAGCAATTTTGCAAGAGGAAAAAATTAAAAAAACAAACCTTCTCTATCCTCAAAAGTAAGGTTGTGTTTCACAATCTTCCGTATCTTCTTCATCTTAAAACTTAAGGTTGCGTTCGACTTTTTCGTCGTAAAGCTTAAGGTTGCGTTGGACCGTCCCGTACCTTCATCCTAAAACTTAAGGTCTCGTTCTTCTCCATTCTGAATTAGTTGAATATACACAAAATTCAGAGAAACAATTCTGTGACAGTACGAAGGAGATGGAATTCCATACCTATTTTCCACGACCAAGTAACTCAGGGTATGTTTGTTTGACAATTGGAAGAGTAGTTTGTGAGAGTAGTAGAGGTTTGTCCGTTTGTGGAATAATCTCGATTTGCGTAATAGTGTTTGTTTGAATTTTGGGAGTGTGATTCGGAAAATAAGGTGATATGGTTTTTTTGGGAAAGTTTAGGTTGTGGGTGTGAAATGTGGAAGACTTTATGTCAAACATGTTTGGTATGTGAGTTAAGTTGTGTAAGAGATAGAATTTTTTATGTCAAATCAAAGTAGAGTTTGTGTAGGTCTTTTTTGGAGATAAGAAAATTGTTGTTTGTTTGACTTTTGAAAAAATAATTTGAGAAAATTGAGAAATGATAAATTTATTTCAAAAAAAGAAATAATATTTATCCCGCTTTTGCTAAACACTACTCCTTCCGTTTCAAAATATCTGTCTTTTTACATGTATGCACACAAATTAAGAAAATCATTGAATATAACTGAATTCGAAGAGGAAAAAAGTGAAAAAGACTAAGATACCCTTTTAATTAATTATCCTCCACTAATGTTTGAGAAAATTTATGAACATAAAGGGCAAAAATGAAAAAAGAGTAATTAATGCTTTATTGAAAATCTAAAGTGACAGATAATATGACACAAGAAAAACTTTTCAAAGCTACAGATATTATGAAACGGAGGGACTAATATTTTTTAGATGCAAAACACATATTTCGAACATTGGCCAAGACACCTTAAAATGTTCAAATGTATCGTATTTATAGAATCTGAGGGTAGATGAGTTAGCCGACAAAATTTTAATACTTTAATTTGTCAGGATTACAGCGTGATGGGGACAGGGCTCCCAAGAAAACAATAGTTTATATATATTTTATGCTTTCTTGGTTTCTCCCTCTCATTTTACCTCTTGCACATAGTTTAGGTCAAAGCTAGCAAAATTGTAGAAAACGTTTCAAAATAATTAGTGATTTTTAATTTTCATTTCAAGTTATATCACTTAATCAAATTCGTCCAGTAATTTTATATTCTTTTAAAATATCATCCCACTTGCCACATGGTGCTAACGTGTCAGGACGTGGCAATTTTAGCATGAACAATTATACAAGATTACATAATTCGTCCCAAACTAATTACAAATTTTGAGTCTTCATCCCATACTATATTAATTCTCCGAATTTCGTCTCACAATTTGTCATTTTGCATGAATTCAGACCATTATTAAAATTCTAATTTAATGGAAATGACGATTCATCTTTTACTTTTTTAAGGGACTAATGACAATTTATCCCCTGTAATATTCATAATATTCAATTTACCCCTTGTAATTTGAAAAGGAGCAATTTACCCCTGGTGAAAATTTTAAAAAAGTATTTTATCCCATTGAACCGGAAAGTAACTCAATTGCATAAATTGAGAGTGGATAAATTGAGAATGGGCATGCAAAGTGTTTTATAACATAGGGGGTAAATTGCTACATTTATTATAATACATGAGGTAAATTGCCACATTTATCACAATACAGGGGAGTAAGCTGCCACATTATCATAACACTGAGAGGTAAATTGAATATTATGAATTCACATGGAAGTAAATTGCCATTAAATATTTTTTAAGAGAAAAATAGTATGGATTTTTGAAATTCCCGTGCGCTTTTGAGAAAAAAAAAATCATATCTCAGTCCATTAGGAAAAATTTGTATATTTTTTTTTGTATTAATAAATAATAAATATTTATAATTAGTTTGGAACAATATTTTTTCCCAAGTCATTTCAATAACGGGACGAAAGTCGGCGTATTGATATAGTTTTAGGAAGTCCCAAAATAATATTTGCTTTTATAAATGGAATTATTCTTTCAAAAATACTCTCTCACTTAGAGTAATAATTTGACACCACTAATTTTTAATTATAAAAATAAAAATATTCGAAGATTTCACTTTTTCAGCTCTTACCTAAAACTCTATGCAAAAAATGAAAGGGAATATACCAAAAAGGGAATACAAATAAAAAATATGAGATAGAGAGAATATATTTACATTGAATTAGAAAGCGTAATTGGGGCATGGTCCCCCTAAAAGAAATAGTTTAATTAGGAGTTTGCACTAGTTATGTTTTCTGTCAGTAGAATTAGGACCGGAGTTCGAAACTAATGTTATCGATTTTTTGAATATATTTTTTTTTATAATTAATCATTACATTAATATCATTATATGAAATCAAATTACAAAGAAAGTCAGTATTCTACAAGCACTAATGTACAATTAGGAGAAAAATTTACATTAGTGGGAACTAAACTCATAACCTATTGATTTTGAGGTCTCGGCCTTTATTTTTTTGAAATTAAACTCCCATTGATCTTCTTAACGAAGTATGAAGTCTAGAGTTCACAATATTATCAACATAGTTTCAATTATCTAATTGTGAATCTGATATGCATTACGTATAATATTAGCATAATTTTTGTGTTATGCAAACCATGACATTATAATTTATAATTAGATGTATTATCAATCAAAAATCAATCATATAATTTTTTTTGTTTATGCAAACTTCAAGTTCTTTAACATATAGGTATAATTTTATGTTGAATTGTAAGATCATAATTATATTATAGTTAGAGAACTATAAAATATAATTTTATTTATATTATAAATGCATATTTGGCATTTTCATGTATTGCCTAAGAAATATTTATATATTTTTTGTCCAATTGAATTGTGTCATGAACATTTTGTATTGAGTGTTTAAGATTTATATTTTTATCAAAATAATGCTACTTTTCAACATTTTTGGGATAAATTGATAATATTAATTTATCATAATGTAATTTGTCCCCCCAAAACAAAAACACAATTTGTTTGGCGTTTCCCAGATTTTTTTTGTGTTTGGGAAATGCCAAACAAACATGTTTTCTACTTTCAGAAATAAATTTTTCATCCATTAATTTTCTCAAACTACTATCTCAAAAGCCAAACAAACAACAATTTTCTTATCTCTAAACAAAACCTATACAAATTCTACCTTGATTTGACATAAAGTAACATATGTCTTACACAATTTATCTCACATAACAAACATGATTTGACATAAAGTCTTACACATCTTACACCTACAACCCAACTCTTCCAAAAAAACCTACACCTACTTTATTTCTCAAACCACTCTCTCAAAATCCAAACAAACAATATTACGCAAATCGAAATTATTTCACAAACCTCCACTACTCTCCCAAACTACTTTCCCAAACGCCAAACAAACAGGCCCTATAGCCTCAGGCTTGGACATGTTTATCTCACTCAAAGAGTATTTCGATTATATATGAAAAGCTACATAAACGACTTTTTTCTGTTATTATTAAAAAAAAAAATTATCCTTTCTTTATATATAAAAAAAAAAAAAAAAAAAAAAATTCTCATCTCATTTCTAGAAAAAAAACCCAAACAAGTTTTACATTGATTTGATATAATGTAATTTATCTCTTATACTTCTTATCTCACATTACAAATATAATTTGACATAAAGTATTCTATCGCTTACCATATTTATTTTATTTTCATATTCCTACAAGAAAACTACTAATTTCTAAAACTTATACCTACTATTTATTTAATCTGAAAATACCTCAATTTATTAATATTGCAAAATTCGAGAATTCTTCTAAAACCTTAATTTATTTACGATACCATTTTCACATAAACAAGACAAACAAACTAATACTATTGAGATGGACTTTTTATCCCACTTTGGTGTCACATTTTTGTCACGCAAAAACACACACACACACACACATATATATATATATATATTCCACCAAAGTGAAATATATAATATATCGTTCGCCATCACATTTGTTCTAGTAATTAATAAACTAGAACAAATACTCATATTAGTAGAAATCGAACCCAGTACCTCTCGGTCCTAGGGTCTCAACTTAGCAAATGATTATCCCTAAGTTATGGTCTCATTTACGATCTTCATATAAACTAATACAATTTTTTTTTTCCCCAATGGTTTAATCCATTTCGAGGCGTGTCGGACACATAAAGTGGGAACCTATACCAACCGAAATTCGAACCTGACTTCGCTACTTTGTAGTGACTAATCACTTTGACTACATCAATCACCTATTGGTATAAACTAATACAGTATAATAATATATTGAATGTCAACGCCAGTCGCTGAAACAATTTAAGAGTTATTTCAAACTTTGACATACACAAAATACTGTTCCACATTTTTTCTTATAAACTTCGCCAAACAACGGGACAAGTTAGCGGAAAAGTATAATATAATTATAAATACATTTAATAGAATATACATGAGCTAAGATGCAGGCTTTCAACTATTAAATGTTCGGTCTACTTTAATATAATATACATAGATCGGATAAGTATAAATGTTAAAGGGTTGAAGATCGTAAGTTTAGTCTAACGTCATATTAAATGTTCAGCTTATTTAAAACTTAAATTATTAAAGGAGAAAATATGTATTTATGATTTTACAGCAATTAGTGAATTGTAAGTTTAGTCTCAACCACGTATTAATCTTGGAATCATGGTCATAAACATCTTATTTCGTGCAAGGATGATTTTTCGTATGTGACTATTTATAAATCTATGTATTAGTCAAAATCAATTTATTAGGCTTAATATTATTTTCAAGGAAGGTATTTGAAAAGTATGTGATTGTAAGGTCGTCCATAAGATTCTTTCCGCTCTGGCTGTATCAACTGCCACTACCATATCTTTATTTGATATCATACATTAGGATACTTTGAAATAATATTGATATGATTAAAATACATAAATGTATATTTAGTACCATAATTAAATATTGATTGCAATATTTATATCATCCTTAAATAATTGGACGAAAATGGACGGAATTGACCACGTGCACCTCACCTGGTCATTATCTCATCTTTTAGAGGAAAAATAATCACGTTTCCCTCATTTTTTGAGAGAAACTTATCACGATATCTTGTCTTTTGTAGGAAATATGATAATGTTTCCCTCACGTATCACATTATCACATTATTATCTTCCTTCCAAAAGATGAGATAAATATCATGTGCACTACACGTTGTCGATTAAACCTGACCGGGCGTTATCATGCACATCATTAATCTAATTCCATGGTTTCTTCTACCCAATCTGCAACTTTTCTTTACCTACAAAAATTAATTGATAAACAAACTTCACATATCTAATTTATAAATAAATTGTCTTACCTTGATTTATTCCACGCTAGCTATTAGAAGTAGAAGTCATAAGCGAATAGCTTAAATAATTGAAAAGGAGAAAATTGCATATGTAGTACCATATAATAGAGTACTTTGCAATATTGGTACAAGTAGATATGTAAATACAATTTCAATATCACAATTTAAATATTGGTTGTAATGTTCATATCAACTTCAATAATTGGACAGAAACGGATGAATTCGACCACGTGTTGGGAGAGTGATATTTATATCATCTTTTGGAGGGAAGATAATAATGTGATAATGTGATACGTGAGGGGAACATTGTCATATTTCCTACAAAAGACAAGATATCGTGATAAGTTTCTCTACAAAAGACTAGTCAATTTTTGTAGTGGAAGGGACTAGTCACTACAAAGTAGCGGACTCAAGTTCGAATCTCTGTTGGGAGAGGTTCCCACTTTATGTGCTCGACGCGCTTCGAAAGGGATTAAACTCTTGGAAAAAAAAAAACATTCATCATTAATCATTGCATCAGAATTACTTTAAAAATTGTTCAAGTACAAAGAATTGAATATATATAATAGGGGGAAAACGCAAGATACTCCCTTGTGTTATGATAAACCTGCAAGAAACTACCCTTTTTATTGCGCCAAACTTCCTTGTGTTTTCAAAAACCCTGCAAAAAACACCCAGTTTGTAAAATATAGGTCATTTTGGATCGACATATTTCAAGAAATCAATTTTAATATATATCACGTGAAGTTGTAGGGACCAACTTGAAGTATTTTAAAAATAATTTCTTGAAATATGTCGATCCAAAACGACCTATATTTTACAAATTGTGTGTTTTTTGCAGGGTTTTTGAAAACACAAGGAAGTTTGGCGAAATAAAAATTTCACAGGGTAGTTTCTTGCACGTTTAGCATAACACAGGGGAGTATTTTGCATTTATCCCATATAATAGACAACTATCAAATACTTATAATAAACTAGAATAAATATACACATTAGTGGGAGTTGAATCCAGAACCTACTGATCATGGAACCTTAGTTTTACCAGTAATTACCATTAGGCTGTGCCCTCACAGACGTCAGGTTCAACTGTTGAAGTATTCAGAACGATCAGATTGAGTAAAATAAACCATAGAATTAGGTTAATGACGTATATGTTGAGTAAACCATATACTTAGGTTAATGACGTGCATGATCACGCCCGCTCAATTGTTGAAGTGTTCAATACGATCAGAATAATAAAGAAGAGATGCGCGGGCAGCATGATGTTTGCTTCTTGCTTTCAATAATATTAGTGGATGCTACAATTTGCGCTAACTAAATTTTTTATATTAATCTAAGATCAAGTCATAGCTATCCTATTTCAGAAAATAATATCATTTGCCGACTGACAGAGAAACAATTTTTCCTTTTGTTGAAACGGTGTTTACATTCAACTAACAATTACAAAGAATTTTCATCAAAAATATTAGTATTAAACTAGATAAATACTTACACGTTATATGAGAATCGCACTTAGGTCATCTCCAACATAACTCTTAAATTTGGGGCTTCTTATCTTAAAATTTAATGAGTGAACAGTGTTATACATTCCCACGTTTTACTCTGCACTCCAACAACTCGTTTATATTTTAAGATTCTCACTTTATATTTCTACAGAAAGTATAAAAGGGGTTTGTACTTTTCTTCATATCACAATTTTTTACTTGACTTTGGTCCAAACTTAAAAATTTAAGGGCCTGTTTGTTTGGCGTTTGGGAAAGTAGTTTGGGAGAGTAGTGGAGGTTTGTGAAATAATCTCGATTTGCGTAATATTGTTTGTTTGGGTTTTGAGAGAGTGGTTTGAGAAATAAAGTAGGTGTAGGTTTTTTTGGAAGAGTTGGGTTGTAGGTGTAAGATGTGTAAGACTTTATGTCAAATCATGTTTGTTATGTGAGATAAATTGTGTAAGAGATATGTTACTTTATGTCAAATCAAAGTAGAGTTTGTATAGGTTTTGTTTAGAGATAAGAAAATTGTTGTTTGTTTGGCTTTTGAGATAGTAGTTTGAGAAAATTAATGGATGAAAAATTTATTTCGGAAAATAGAAAACATGTTTGTTTGGCATTTCCTAAACACAAAAAAATTCTGGAAAACGCCAAACAAACATGCCTTTACTTTTCAGATATGATATGAAAGTATATATTTACCCTCATATAATTTAATAAAATTAGTGAAGCCTCATCATAGGAGCAGGTTTGACTTTCAGGTTTATTGCGAAATTACTTAATCACCTTCATATTATTTATTGTGAAAATATTATAAATTTTTTGAGTTGGACCTCTTATGAGCTATATTTGATAACATATATTATTTTATCATTAAAATTACAAATTCTTCTTCAGCTCGATCTATAGAGGAAAAAAAATCATCCACCTTCGAAACCCTAGCCGTTCAACTCTCTCATTTGATGGGGATTTTCTCAATTTTTCATCTTTCTTTCTTTCCATTTTTTTTTTGTTCATTTCTGTAAGGACTTGGTTGAATCACGTACCTGGATCTATCCAATCTTCACATTTTGATGACCAGCAAAATAGTGTTCCTTTCGAGAAATCATGAATAGATCATCTACCAACAAGTGATTGGTCTAATGGAAGGGACTAGTCACTACAAAATAGCGGATTCAGGTTCGAATTCCTGTTGGGAGTGGTACCAACTTATTGTGTCAAACTCGCCTCGAAAGGGATTAAAACTTGGGAAACCAAAAAAAAAATGAATAGATCATCTATATATGCACACAAAGATATATAACTGTACCTATGCTACAAGAGTAACATCAAAATTATTTACTCTCTTTTCGACGTTGTCTTTCTTCAAATGTTAATTAAATCACAAACTAATTATACATAATACAGAAAATATGAAAATATATACATTCTCACAAATAAGCTTTCACTGAGCGATTGGGATTTACATTATTAATATACGTAATTCTCGCCCTCCGTAACTACTCCCACATCTTCTACATTTGTGGAACATGTAGTATTTAGTGGGGTGATTGAAAATGTGGAAGATGGGGGTAGCAACGGAGGAAGGTGGCTGGACCACGGTTGCGGTGAATTTTTTTTGGATAGACGCGCGGTGGATGAATTCGATGGAGACGGAGGTGAATTTGAGTTTGAGCTTGAAAATGAATTTGAATATTTTTTTCAAAGTTTTGTTGAATTCGATCAAAATACCTTAATTAGAAGTCACATGGCCTGCTCGTTACTTCAGCCAACTTAAGTTGTGGCACAAGAAATGTAATAATTCCTTATTCGTTCTATAGTAGTCTATTTTCTCACTTCTTATTTCATAATATTAGCATCGAAAAAAAATTCATAGCAGAAGTAATGTTAGCATCCTAATACTTATCAAGAAAATTCATAGCAGAAGTAATGTAAGGGCAAAAAAATTATGAGAAATGTAGGGGCAAAAAAAAATTCTTATAACAGAACTAATATTTCAAAAATTTAGGGGCAAAATAGGTAATTCGTTTGTAAGTCATTGAAACCATAGAATTAAGAAAACCATAGAAGTAAGTTAATGACGTGCATGATCACGCCCATTCAGAATTAAAAAAAGGATGCGTCGACAGCATGTTGTTTGCTTCTTGCTTTCAATAATATTGGTAGATGTTCAATTTCCGCAAATTAATTATTTCTATGAATCGAATATGAAGTCATACCTATCCTATTTCAGAAAATAATATATTTTGCCGACTGACAGAGAAAACAATTTTTGTTTTTTGTTGAAATGGTAATTATATCGTTATATTGACATATTATTAAATCACTATTAATATATAAATAATGTTCAACTAATAATTACAAAGAATTTTCACTAACAATACTTGTATTAAATTAAAAAAAGACTCACACATTAAGTGAGAATCGAACTCATGACCTCCTCTGCTTCGCCACTATGCTAGGCCAGCTAGCTTTTTGGAATGGAACATTCTTAACTCTATCGGGACTAAATTAAAGGGAAATTTTTTATCCAAGCCTGGCTTGGTAAATCCATTCAATCACCAAGCAAATGTATTGCACTTACTTTGTGATTGCTCACTCTCCTGAAAATCACATCCAATCACAAAGCAAGTGTTATTTATTACTTTGGGTTCTGTCAAGCCCAATCTTGATAAGAATTTCTCAAATTAAAGATATTTCTTAAATCATGTGGGGTGGTTCTATTCTAACGTAAGGATCACTATCAATGGAAAGATGACACGTGTCCAGTTGTTAAAGTAAAAAGGTGGTTTGTACGAGTGTGAGAGTAGTTTTACTCTTTAGTTTTACCCTCATACAATTTAATAAAATAGAGAGGCCCAGTCGGAAGAGCTGGTTGGACTTTCAGGTTTATTGCGAAATTAATTAACTACCCTCATATTATTTAATGTGAAAATATTATAAAGTTATGGGGTTTTTTGCACTTTGCACTCCCAAAATATGGAAAATAGACACATTGTACCCTCAAAACACATAGTTAACACTTTGCACCCCCAAATTAGAAATAATCAACACTAGCACCTCTTTTATTTTTCGGTAAAGTTGATCACCGGATTAAAAAAACCTAGGGGCAAAATAAGTAATTCATTTTTGGATCTTTGTCACTTTGCACTCCCGAAATACGAGAAATGGGCACTTTGAACCCCCAAAATAGAATTAGCACGTAACACCCTCTAATTAAGAACAACTCAGCAACTTGTACCCCCAAAACATGATAAATGGGCACTTTGCACCCCCATAACACAAAATTAACACTTAGCACCCTCAAATTGAGAAAAACTCAGTAACTAGCACCCCCTCATTTTTTCCAACGGAGTTGACCATCGTGGTAAAAAAAAAATCTAGGGGCAAAATAGGTAATTCAGTTTTGGATTTTTGGTAATTCTTCTTTAATTATTAATTCTCAAATGTCCTTAAAAAATTTCAAAAGAATCCGGAAAGTTTCTAAAAAGTTTTAATACATAAAATTTACCGAATTATAGCACAAAAATAAAATTTTAATCCAAGTTTACAATATGGATATGTATATTGATGAAAAGAAAGATGGAGAGAGAAATTAGTATTCTAATCTGCAAAATTGTATTTTGCAAATTTTAAGGAAAAAATAAAATGAATTACCTATTTTGCCCCTATATTTTTTTTTACACCGGTGGTCACTCTGTCGAAAAAAATAAGGGGGTGCTAGTTACTGTGTTTTTCTAAATTTGAGGGTTCTAAGTCTTAATTTTGTGTTTCGGGTGTGCAAGGTACCAATTTATCGTGTTTTGGGGGTGCAAGTTGCTAAGTTATTTTTAATTCCAGGGTGCTAAGTGTCAATTGTTTCGGGGTGCAACGTGCCAAAGATTTAAAAGTGAATTATCTATTTCGCCCCTAGGTTTTTTGATTCCGGTTGTCAACTTTGCCGAAAAATAAAAGAAGGTGCAAAGTGCTGAATTTTTCCTATTTTGCGGGTGCAAAGTGCTAAATCAGTATTTTGGAGATGCAAAGTGCCTATTTTCCATATTTCGAGGGTGTCAAGTGCAAAAAACCCAAAGTTTTATATCAGACCTCGTATGGACTATATTTGATGACATTTAATCTATTGTGGACTTGGGCTGCTATGGGGCATATAGCATTTCATCTATTTTGTGGACTTGGGCTGCTATGAGTCTAAATTAATAGGCAAACAAATAAATCATATTAAGACCATAATATGAATTACTAAGGCCATCTCCAGCCGAAGGGGGGAGGCAGGCATGAGGGGGGTCGTCGGCTGGAGATGGAAATTTTTTTGGAGGGCAAACGGGCATGAGGGCAATCGGGGGGCATCTAGGCAGGCAGACAGACAGGCAACCAGGCAGGCAATGCCTGCCTGCCTGCCTGCCTTCGGGCAAGCAAGCTCCAAATGGCGGCCACCCTATATTTATATATTTTTTAATTTCTAATTTTAAAAAATAATTTAAAATGTGTTTAAAAAAATTAAATTATATTAATTATATATATATATATATATATATATATATATATATATATATATATATATATGTGTGTGTGTGTGTGTGTGTGTGTAAAAAAATTAATTGGTCACTTTTTTTAAAACAAAATAAAACATGTATATGTGTGTAAAAATCCTTAAAAGTTTGTGTAAAAATTCTTACAAAATAGTCAATTTTATGTAATTGGTCATTTTTTTATTAAATAAATTAAAATATTTATGTGAGTTTGTAAAAAAATTGGGCGTATTTTGATAAACTACGACTTAGTTTAAAAAAAATATAGTTATTGTCATATAAATATGACTTAACAAAACTTATTATTATTGCAACTTAATTTAAAAATATAATTACAAGATCAAGTAAACAACTTAACAAATACGATTACGAAGGAACACCTAATTCGAAAATGGCCCGTGTGTTGCCCACAAGTGTTCGACTAAATCTTTTTTTAATTGCATATTGACTTCTTTATTATTATTATTATTATTATTATTATTATTGTTATTGTTATTGTTATTGTTATTGTTAAGTGAGAGTAGGAAAATTTAGAAATTGAATTAAATATTTTGGATTGTTTGTTCGGTTGGAGATGACATACTAGGCAAGGCAGGCAAGCAGGCAAGCAGGCAGGCAGGCAGGCAGGAGGGGCTATTGCCAGTCTCGGCTGGAGTAGAATAAAAAAATTGATCAATAATAAAATACATATTGGGTATTCATAGTCTAGCAACTCCTCTAAAATGAAAAACGAGCAGAAGCATAATATAGCAGTCCATAAACATATCTCATAACAAAATGGGTTTTTTGCCCCTTGCTTATCCGAAACTTAGGAAATAGGCACTTTGCACCCTCCAAACATAAATTTAGCACTTTGCACCCCCGAAATATGAACAATTCAGCACTTTATTTTCCTCAAAAAATCTAGGGACAAAATAGGTAATTCATTTTTGGATCTTTGGCACTTTGCACCCCTAAACACGAGAAATTGACATTTTGCACCCCCGAAATAGAATTAGCACTTGATACCCTCGAATTAAGAACAAACTCATCAACTTGCACCCCCAAAATACGAGAAATAGACAATTTGAACCCCCTAAACACAAAATTAACACTTAGCACCTCATGTTAGGAAAAACTCAACAACTAGCACCCCTTGTTTTCCCCGACAAAGTTGACCGCCCGGGTAAAAATACCTAGTGGCAGAATAGGTAATTCATTTTCATTTTTTCTTAAATTTGAAATACGATTATGAATATAGAATACTCATTTATCTCTCCATCTTAATTTTTTTTTGTGATATGATTAAGTCGATTTTATGTATTAACTTTCGAGAAACTTTTCGAATTCTTTTGGATATTTTAAGGACATTTGAAAAATTGGTAATTAAAGAAATATGTTAAAATAGATTTTGCAGATGAATATTCTAGTTTTCATAATCGTATTTTGCAAATTTTAAGAAAAAAAAATGAATTACCTATTTTGCATCAATGTTTTTTTGACCCTGGTGGTCAACTTTGCCCAAAAAAAATGAGGGGCTGCTAGTTGTTGAGTTTTTCTTAATATGAGGTGCTAAGTGCTAATTTTGTGTTTAGGGGGTTCAAACTGTCCATTTATTGTGTTTCGGGGGGTGCAAGTTGTTGAGTTGATCTTAATTCGAGGGTCCTAAGTGTTAATTCTATTTCCGAGGTGCAAAATGCCCATTTCTTGTGTTTCGGGGTTGCAAAGTGCTAAAGATCCAAAAATGAATTACTTATTTTGTACCTAGGTTTTTTGAGGAAAATAAGAGAGGGTGCAAAGTGTTGAATTATTCATATTTCGAGGGTGCATAGTGCTAAATTTATGTTTTGAGGGTGCAAATTGCCTATTTTCCATGTTTTGGGGTTGCAAAGTGCAAAAAATCCTAACAAAATTCACCCAATGAAATGACATCCTGACAACTAATTGGATTCTATAACAAGTATGTTTACAGTTTCCGTCGGTGGCGTTTAACAATCTGAGTAATAGAAATATACTCAACTTATATTTCTTTTAACTATATTAATTGTTAAATATAGTTTAATTAAATTACAAAATAAAATATATAGTATAAAGTACTATATATATATATATATAATAACTTTAAATTCTCAAAGTGGTGAGGAGAAATGTAATTAAGAACAACAAATTGATTTTAGAAAACAACTTAAAAATGCTACGTTAATTTGTTTTGAATATTGAAAGTGCTCAATAAACTTTAATTCAGTGAATGAAATTGCATAACTTGAATGCTTGAAGTTTAATTAAATAATATTATATGAGCAATGAATTTACTTCACGATATGGAAGAGAAAGAAAATATGGTTTGATAGTTTTTATAAAAGAATTTTATCTAACTTATGTTTGATTGAATTTGACTTTGAAATATATCATGCAAATTTTGCTCTTAAATGGACAGTAATTTGTACCGAAATTAATTTAACGAAATCAAAACTTTACTTGAATTTATTTTACGAAATCAGAAAAATTAAACAAATGAAATTAAGACTGAGGTTGCGGATGCAATCTCCTTAAGACAATATTTTTAAGGTTGCCTACAGTGCAATCAGTACTCCTCTGTAGTCTTCCAAGATAATTATTTATACTTTTTTTGCTGAAAAAATAGTGTGAAGAATTGGTCAGATTCTTCTCCTATTTATAGCAATTGAAAAAGTGTTGTTGGAGGGTCACAACGGTTCGGATTTAACTTAAGCAATCGTTTGGTCAGAACGGGTGCCACCCGTTTGGTTCAAAATCCGACCTAACACACCCTTTCATTCGAAATTGGGCGGGAAACACGGATCCTTCTCGGACCTTCTAGAAATGGGTCTCGCGGATCCTATTCGGATCACCCACGGATCTTTGTATAAGGTTTGGACTTTAAATAATTATTGGGCCCTGAGATAATTCTAGGCTCATTCCTACAAAAGTATTTTCCCTTTGAAAGCTTGGTACCCTCTTTATAGCAATTATGTGGCTCAACTTTTTCCTTCTTTCCCATGTCGGATGAAGACACACAATCTTCTCTTATCATTTCATTGATTAAGGTGTAATGAACTTTGACTAATTGGACTCAATCCAATTAATTGTGTTTCTCAATTACACCAACAATCCCCCACATGAATGAAATGGTTTTTCATTTCTCGTCGCACAAGACACAACATGTCGAAATGTTCTTTAGGAATAATACTGCATCGGGATAGGTGAAATTGTTTCATCTTGAACCTTCCCTAGTTGAAGCTTATCGGATTTACTTAGCCAATCGGTGGAATATTTCATCTTGAACCGTCAGCTGTTGGTGTAAACCAAGACAATAAACCTAACAAGGTATTAGATTGATTTGTTCTCAAACTATCGGTTGTGTTCATTTCGATCCTGAACATACTTGGGTTCTACGAGTGGTTTAGAGAATTCAGCCTCTAAATAAATTCTCAACGAGCCGACCCAGCTCACACTAACATAGGTGACCGCATCTATCAAGAGTATCCTACCATACCCTACTTGTTCTTGACAAGGTATAGACTTCATTAAAAGCATTAGCTTAACCTTTTAAACCCGATAGGCATGCACTTATTGCATCATAAGAATGGGATATAGTTAAACGCTTAAGTGCTTTGTTTTAAGTTAGCCAAGACTGGTTGTCCTATTGAATATGGTCTGTGGGATCTCCAGTCGCCATGTTAGGTTTCCATATGAGGTAACTTAGTCTAATGTAGTGTTTAAGCCCGTTCCCCTCGATGCACAGTCTACTCTCTCACTAGATAAACCTTTAGTAAACGGATCCGCGAGGTTTTTTTTTTTACTTCACAAAGTCAATGGAAATTATTCTGTTTGAGAGTAAATGTCTCACGGTATTATGTCGACGACGAATATGTCGTGACTTACCATTATACATAAAGTTATGAGCTCTATGTAATACCAATTGATTATCGCAATGTATACATATGGCTGACACAAGTTTTGGCCATATTGGAATATCTTCTAGAAAATTATAAAGCCACTTAGCTTCTTTACCAGCTTTATCTAGAGCTATAAACTCCGACTCCATTGTGGATCGAGCTATACACGTCTGTTTAAAAAATTTCCAAGAAATTGTGTCTCTTCCTAATGTGAATACATACCCACTTGTGGACTTTGATTATTCCGAATCAGAAATCCAATTTGCATCATTATATCCCTCAAGGACAGCTGGATATTTTCCGAATCATTAGTGCTTCCCAGTGAAGCTTGCTTGGATTACTTGTATACCTACTCAATTTATTGACTTAGTAGGCGATGTCTGGACTCGTGCAATTCATGATATACATGAGACATCCAATTATACGAGCATACTCATTTTGTGATACACTATCTCCTTTGTTTTTGTGTAGCACCACCGATGGGAGAAAAGGATTGTTAGTTCCTTTAAATTCATGTTTCTTAAATTTCTCAAGTACCTTTTCCACGTAGTGTGACTGAGATAATTTAATACCATTCGATGATCTTGTTATTTTAATTCCCAAAATAACACTGGCTTCGCCAAGATCCTTCATATCGAAATTATTAGTTAATATTTTCTTCGTGGACTTAATAACCTCCATGTTAGTCCCAAATATTAACATATCATCAACATAAAGACATACTATGATAGTCGCTTGTCCGTATTGTCTTATATAGAGGCACTTGTCGCATTCATTGATGCGAAAGCCATTTTTAATCATGACACTATTAAATTTTTCGTGCCATTGTTTAGGAGTTCATTTAAGACCATAAAGAGAGCGAACAAGTTTACAAACTTTGTTCTCTTTTCCTTTAACAATGAAACCCTCTGGTTGCTCCATATAAATCTCTTCATTTAATTCACCTTTAAGGAAAACCGTTTTAACATCTATTTGATGAATCTCAAGATTGTGTATAGCTACTAGAGCTATTAACAGTCTTATGGATGTTATCCTGGTCACTGATGAATAAGTATCGAAGAAGTCTATCCCTTCTTTTTGTCGATATCCCTTAGCTACTAATGTAGCTTTATATTCATCGATAGACCCGTCGGGTTTTAATTTCTTCTTAAATATTCATTTACATCCTATTGGTTTACTTCCCATAGGAAGATCAACCAATTCCCAAGTATTATTACTTAGGATGAATTGTAATTCACTGTCTACCGCCTCTTTCCAATGCATTGCATCTGGAACTGTCATAACTTCTTTATATGTTTGAGGATCATTCTCAATCATATAGGTTAAGAAATCTGGACCAAAGGATTTAGCTATTTTAGCTCGCTTGCTCCTTCTGGGTACTTCTATATCTTCATCGTCGACTTGAGAATCATTTCCTCTAGAAATTGATTCGTGAGTCCGCTTTTGAGAAGTGACGTTTGAGTTCTTCTTGTGTGGAAATATATTCTCAAAGAATATCGCATCTCAAGATTCAATAATTGTATTTACATGAACTTCACTATTTTCACATTTGAATACCAAAAATCTGAGAGCGCTACTAATTTCAGCTGGACCTATGTAGTAGCGGTCAACAGTTTTAGCTCCAAGTTTTACCTTCTTAGGTCTTCGAACCGACACCTTAGCCAAGCATCCCCACACTTTGAGGTATTTGTAATTAGGCTGCCTACCTTTCCATAACTCATATGGAATAGTATCATTTTTCTTGTGGGGAACTCGATTCAATATGTGATTAGCCATAAAGAGAGCTTCCCCCCACAAGTTGTTAGGTAAACCAGATTTTAAAAGCATGACATTAATCAAGTCTTTTATAGTTCATTTTTTTCGTTCAGCTATCCCATTTGATTGAGGTGAGTAAGGTGAAGTCATTTGATGAATTATTCCTGATTCAGCATATAGTTGCTCAAAGGGAAATTCATATTCACCTCCTCTATCAGATGTAAGAATTTTGATTTTCTTATTTAACTGATTCTCCACCTTAGCTTTATAATTTATAAAGACATTTATTGCTTCTTTCTTCTTGTGTAATAAATACACATAGCAATAACGCGTACAATCATCAATAAATATGATGAAGTACCTTTTACCTCCACGAGTAGGTGTTGCCTTTAAATTACACAAATCAATGTGAATTAACTCTAAGGGTCGTGAGCTCCTTTCGACTGAACCAAAAGGTTGTTTCGCAAACTTTGCCTCGACGCAAATTTCACACTTATAATTTTTATCAATATCAAAATTAGGTATTAAACCCATGTTAGCTAACTTTTTCATTTTTTGAAAATTAACGTGGCCAAATCTATCATGCCATAATGTAGGAGACTCAAGCAAGTAAGTAGAACTAGATATATTATTATTAATGAATTTTCGTCTTTGCCGATAACGGCTACATTCGCCTTAAAGAGGCCATCACAAATATATCATTTTCCTACATACATTCCTCCTTTGGTCAGCACAAACTTATTTGACTCAAAGGCTAAACGAAAACCATTATTTGTAAGGAGAGAACCGAAAATTAAATTCTTCCTGATATCAGGTACATAGAGTACATTGTTCAGAGTGACATCTTTCCTAGAAGTGAATTTCAAAATCACTTTTCCTTCTCCTTCAACGACGGAATGAGCATCATTCCCCATGAAGAGCTTTTGTTCATGTTCGAGCTTCTTGTAAGAAGCGAACATGTTCGTGTCGAAACATATATGTCGGGTAGCCCCAGTGTCGACCCACCATCATTTAGTATCGCTCATCATGTATGCTTCAGATACAACTGCCGCAAGGTGCAGGTTGTCGATATCGGACGCAACAAAGTCAACAGACACATCAGTCACATTTGCCTCATTTTTGTTAGGTCCTTTGCGGTAACGACACTTCTTCGCAGGATGCCCAGTCTTTCCACAAACATAGCATGTGCCTTTGAACTTCCTCCTTTTGTTACTCTTTTGCCCTTCATTGAAATTGTTTAGCTTACACTTCTTGCTATTGTTTGAGCCTTCCACGATATGGGCTTTTGCTCCTCCAGGCTGAGTCATTCCCATATAGTTTAACTCCTTATCAGTAATCATGCTATTCTCTTGGGTCTTAAGCTTTTCTGCGAGATCTTGCACGGTCCAATTGGAAACCAACTTCTTATGCCTTAGGTGATGTTTGAACCACGTCCATGCCGTGGGAAGCTTTCCAATAATGGCAACTACCTGGTAGGACTCACTCAGCTCATGTCCTTCAGTCAGAAGTTCATTAATCATCGTCTGGAGCTCATTCACTTGCTCATAAACAGATTTGCTACCGATCATTCGGTAGAACTGAAACTTATCCACAAGGAACTTTATGTATCCAGAATATTCAGTTTTGTATTTTCTTGTCAGACCTTCCACAGGAGTTTAACAGTTTTTGTGGGACTGTAAACCTTGTAGAGTGTCTCGTCCAAGCAACTGAGAATATAATGTCGGCACATAAAGTCATTATGATTCCATGACTCGATCTGCTTGACTTCCGTAGGAGTTTGATTCTCCTTAGCCACTGGTACCTCTTCAGTGAGGAACCGAGTTACGCCTAAAGTCGTCAAATAGAACATTATCTTGTCCTGCCATGTTGTAAAGTCGGTCCTTTAAACTTGAAGGGTGAAATCAACGGAGGGGTGGGAATGTTCTTATGTGTCTCCACCACAGTGTTGTTTGAAGCCATCTACACATATATATTAAACAGTTTAAAGATAATGTCTTAAAATTGTTGGTGGCGTTTAACAATCTGTGTAATAGAAATATACTCAACTTATATTTCTTATAACTATATTAATTGTTAAATATAGTTTAATTAAATTACAAAATAAAATATATAGTATAAAGTACTATATATATGTATACAATAACTTTAAAATCTCAAAAGTGGTGGGGAGAAATGTAGTTAAGAACAACAAATTGATTTTAGAAACAACTTAAAAATGCTACGTAAATTTGTTTTGAATATTGAAAGTGCTCAATAAAATTTAAAATTTGTTTTGAATATTGAAAGTGCTCAATAAACTTTAATTCACTTAATGAAATTGCAGAACTTGAATGCTTAAAGTTTAATTAAATAATATTATATGAACAATGAATTTACTTAACGAGATGGTAGAGAAAGAAAATATGGTTTGATGGTTTTTATAAAAGAATTCTATCTACCTTATGTTTGATTGAGTTTGACTTTAAAATCATTCAAATTTTGCTCTTAAACGAACAGTAATTTGTATCGGAATTAATTTAACGAAATCAAAACCTTACTTGAATTTATTTTACGAAATCAGAAAAATTAAACAAATGAAATTAAGACTGAGGCTGCGGATGCAATCTCCTTAAGACAATATTTCTGAGGCTGCCTACGGTGCAATCAATACTCCTCGGTAGTCTCCCTAGATACAACAGTCTTGATCCTTGTTGTTTTGCACGAACAAAAGGCCACGGGCAAGTTGGAACAAAAAAAACTTCGACTAGAAAATTATTTAATTTGAAAAGTAGAGAAGAAATAATTATTGTTACTTTTTTGCTGAAAAAATAGTGTGAAGAATTGGCCAGATTCTTCTCCTATTTATAGCAATTGAAAAAGTGTTGTTGGAGGATCTCAACGGTTCGGATTTAACTTAAGCAATGGTTTGGTCCGAACGGGTGCCACCCGTTTGGTTTAAAATCCGACCAAACACACCCTTTCATTTAAAATTAGGCGGGAAACATGGATCCTTCTCGGACCATCTAGAAAAGGGTTTCGCGGATCCTATTCTGATCACACACAGATCCTATTCGGATCATCCACGGATCTTTGTGTAAGGTTTGGACTTTAAATAATTATTGGGCCCTAAGATAATTCTAGGCCCATTTCTAGAAAAGTTTTTTCCCTTTGAAAGCTTGGTACCCTCTTTACAGCAATTTTGTAGCTCTACTTTTTCCTTCTTTCCCATGTGGGATGAAGACACACAATCTTCTCTTATCATTTGATTCATTAAGGTGTAATGAACTTTGGCTAGTTGGACTCAATCCAATTAATTGTCTTTCTCAATTACACCAACAATTTCTAGCTGCATCTTCGAACGACGTTATCGTGAATTTGTAAGTGGCACCCCATTTTATGCTGTTGTCTAAGCAAAACTGTCCCCAACTTTAATCGAGTTCAAGCCTTCTCATGCTCGAATCATGAAATTCTTTCATCTTAAATATCCACACTTTAAAATACCTTTGTCGATACCTTAAAATATATGGCCCTGTTTGTTTGGCGTTTCTCAAAATTATTTCGATTGGGAAATGCCAAACAAACATGTTTTATATTTTCTGGAATAAATTTTTCATCTCTCAATTTTCTCAAAATACTCTCCCAAAAACCAACCAAACCATAATTTTCTTATTTCTAAACAAAACCTATACAAACTCTATTATGATTTGACATAAAGAAACTTATATCTTACACAATTTATCTCACATAACAAACATAATTTGACATAAAGTCTTACACATCTTACACCTACAACCTAACTATTCCAAACAAACATACACCTCATTTGATTCTCAAACCACTATCTTAAAAACCAAACGAACAATATTACGTAAATCGAGATTATTTCACAAACATCCACTGCTCTCCCAAACTACTTTCCGAAACACTTTTATCAAATATATACGTAAAAGGAAATTTGAATAACGACTACAATTGAAATACAAGAACCAATATAACAATTATGATGAATATAATCTGGACAGAAACTTAAAACATAATTAACGAAGATTTTTCCAAACCGAGGCCTGTGTGAAAACACAGTGTCCTTAAGACAAATTCGCTCCCTCACCCTTCTGGTTCGTGCTCGAGGCTACTAGAACGTCTGTCTCCCATGATACAGCGGTACTAGCAATGAAGCTTTGCACCAAGCCTTTGCTAATCGAACTGAAATTTCTTAGAACTCGGGAAAAGAAGGAGAAGAAGATTGTTTTTTGGTGTGAAAATCAGAATGAAGGGAGCTACTATTTATAGGAACGGAGGGCAAAATTGGAACAAGAAAATTAATGGAGATTTCCGTTTCGGAAGTTACAACTCCTTAAATTCGGAGGTTACACAATTTTGAAAAAAAAAATTTAAAAGCCTTAAGTTACAAATTTCAAAAGGTCTTTTATTGTATTTTTTTTTCTTTAATGGGCCGAAAAAAAATGCAAAAATGAGCCCGTCCGTGTCCGCAGGTCGCGGGCACGCACAAGTCTTGAAGGTCAGAAGAAAATTTCGATCCATGATTTGCACCCCACCCCCTGCACGCAATGGAACAGACTTTTTGTAGCTAAGTAGTTACACTACTACATTGCAAAATCATATATAAACCTCAAGTTTTTCCATCCCACTTCCAATGTGGGATAAAACCAATTGCATTTATTTTCTTCCATTTCAAGAGGTGAGCTTTGAGTGACAATTTCTCATTCACCCGAACTCCGCTTTGGACATACGATATACCGTTTTAATCTACTCACGGAGTAGAATATAATTCCGCAAAGACCCGATACTTTTTTCAAAGTGGGTCTCTCACTTAAATTATGTCCAAGTTACTCCATTAACTTAATATTTTTTCCAACAATCCCCCACATGAATGAAAATTGAACGAGTTCCTAACAGGATATTCTAAGAGGATAGAGTTCAGCGGTAGATACTTGCATAGGATAGGTAGGTATTACCCTTTGAACCTTCTCTTTTGAAAGTATGTTTACTTTACTGGCTGATCAGTAGACACGATGTCCTTGAACTGTTATGCTATTTATGTAAACGATGACATACTCCTCACACGCATCTTACCTTGTAACGTTTCAGTTCTTACGGTTATGTCCGTTTTGGTCATAGGCATCTACCTGGTTCGGCAAGAGTTTCTAATAATTGTGCCCTATACAATTCCCTTTGAAGCGGCCCCTCTTCTCTCTCACATAGGTGATTCATTTCCTTAGAATATCCCGAGTTACTCTCTTTACAAGAATCATTAAAAGCTTGGCTTAACCTTACTCAATCGTTATCACTGTTTTCATCATAGGAATGGCCTCGAGGGTAAAACCACCACAGTGACTTAACTAAACCTTTGCGGTTAGGTTGTCCCTTTGAACCTAGATATTGGGATCTCCAGTCAACTAGGTTGGGTTTTCCTTCGCAAAGCTTTTTATTCCATGGGCTTTAGTCCCATTCCTCTTGATGACTTAGCAACATCTCTCTTGTTAACCCTTTGGTTAGCGGATACTCTAGATTATCCTTTGACTTTACATAGTCAATGGTAATCACTCCAGTTGAGAGTAGTTGTCTAATGGTATTATGTCTTCGGCGTATATGCCTAGACTTACCATTGTACATTTTACTCTGTGCATAGTCAATGGTAATCACTCCAATTGAGAGTAGTTGTCTAATGGTATTATGTCTTCGGCGTATATGCCAAGACTTACCATTGTACATTTTACTCTGTGCTCTTCCAATAGCTGATTGGCTATCACAATGAATGCATACTGCTGGCACATGTTTAGAGCATTGTGGAATACCCTCTAAGAATTGGCGTAGCCACTCAGCCTCTTCACCACATTTGTCTAGAGCTATAAACTCAAACTCCATTGTGGATCTGGCTATCACAGTTTGTTTTGAGGATTTCCAAGATACAGCTGCACCACCTAAGGTGAATACATATCCACTTGTGGATTTTGAATCTTTTACATCAGATATCCAATTTGCATCACTGTATCCTTCTACTACAACTGGATATCTTGTATAGTGTAGTCCGTAGTTACGAGTGAATCTTAAGTATCTCAGTAACCTTACTATGGCTTTCCAGTGGTCAGTACCAGGATTACTAGTATATCTGCTAAGCTTACCTACAGCGTATGCTATATCCGGTCTTGTACAACTCATCAGGTACATTAGACTTCCAATAATCCTTGAGTACTCCACTTGAGAGATGCTCTCACCTTTATTCTTTGAAAAAGGTTGACTTGGATCTATAGGAGTTCTAGCCTCATTAGAGTCATCCTTATTAAATTTTCCAAGGATTTTTTCAATATAGTTAGATTGACTCAAAATGATGCCATCTGATTTTCTCGTGATTTTAACTCCCAGTGTCACATCTGCTAGACCCATATATTTCATTTCAAATCTAGCATTCAACATATCCTTAGTGGATTTAATCATCTTATCATTACTTCCAACGATAAGCATGTCGTCAACATAAAGACACAGAATGACATAGCCATCTTTTGTTTCTTTCACATAGATGCATTTGTCACACTCACTGGTTTTAAAACCTTTTTCCAGCATGACATCATCAAATTTCTGATGCCACTGTTTTGGTGCCTGTTTTAAGCCATACAAAGACTTAACCAATTTACAGACTTTCTTTTCTTGCCCTGGAGCAGAAAAACCCTCAGGTTGTTCAATGTAGATTTCTTCTTCTAAATCTCCATTCAAGAAAGCTGTTTTTACATCCATTTGATGTACTTCTAAGTTTCGAAACGTAGCAATATCAAGTATCATCCTAATGGAAGTTATTCTCGTCACGGGAAAATACGTATCAAAGTAATCAAGGCCTTCTCGTTGCCGATAGCCTTTTATTACTAGTCTAGCCTTATACTTATCAATTGTTCCATCTGGTTTCATTTTCCGTTTGAAAATCCACTTATATCCTAGTGGTTTGCATCCTGGAGGAAGATCAACTAACTCCCATGTATGGTTTTGCAAGATGGAATCAATTTCACTATTGATTGCCTCTTTCCACAAAGGTCCTTCAGAAGAAGTTACAGCTTCTTTGAAGGTTTGAGGTTCAGTTTGGAGCATATATGTCAGAAAATCTGGGCCAAAAGATCTTTCTGTTCTTGCTCTTTTACTTCTTCTTGGCTCAACCTCAGTTGGCTCATCCTCAGTTACCTGTTCAGACTCATGGTCTTGACTATGAGTTCTTTTGGATGATCTCACTTCTTTTCTTTTCTAGTTTTCGCTGGAAATACATCTTCAAAGAAAGATGCATTTCTGGATTCCATTATCGTGTTTTTGTGAATCTCAGGATTTTTAGACTCATGCACAAGAAACCGATAAGCATTACTATTTTGAGCATATCCGATGAATATGCAATCAACAGTATTCGGTCCTATCCTTTCTTCCTTGGGTGTAGGTACTACCACTTTGGCAAGACACCCCCACACTCGCAAGTATTTGTAGGAAGGTGTTCTATCTTTCCACAATTCATATGGAGTTTTTTCCTGATTTTTTCGGGGTATCTTATTTGAAAGATAATTTCTAGATAGGATAGCTTCCCCCCACATGTTCTGTGGTAATCCAGAACTTATCAACATTGAATTCATCATTTCTTTCAATGTTCGATTTTTCCTTTCTGCAATTCCGTTTGATTGCGGTGAATAAGGTGTTGTTACCTCATGTATGATTCCGTGTTCAGCACATAATTCACTAAATGGTGACACATATTCACCATCTCTATCACTTCGAAGTACTTTGATCTTTTTATCAAGTTGGTTATCAACTTCTTTTGTGAATAGAATAAATTTATCTATTGCTTCACTTTTTGCTTTTAACAAATATACATAGCAATATTTAGTACAATCATCAATGAAGGTAATAAAATAACTATAACCACCACTTGATTGCACACATTTAAGATCACTTATGTCGCTATGTATCAAGTCGAGTGGTTTAGTATTCCTTTCAACCTTTTGAAAAGACGATCTCGTTAATTTAGCTTCAATACAAGTTTCACACTTGTGCTATCAATTTGAAATTTACTGATATGTTTCAAATTAATTAATCTACGCAGGGAATCATAGTTAACATGTCCTAGTCTACCATGCCATAGATTAGGATACTCAAGCAAGTAAGCAGAATTATTAACTTTATTAATAATTTTTGGCTTAATAGTCATTACATTCAATTTGAACATTCCACCACACTCTTATCCCTTTCCAACAAACATACCACTCTTAGTTAAAATAAATTTGTCAGACTAAAAAACAAGGCGGAAACCATGCTTGTTAAGCAGCGTCCCAGAATCCAAATTCTTGCGGATATCTGGCACATAGAGGACATCCTTCAAAGTCAGCTCCTTTCCAGAGGTCATTTTGAGAATTACATTCCCTTTGCCTTCTATAGCTGACATAGCCGAGTTTCCCATGAACAGTTTTTCTCCAGTCTGGATCGGCTCAAAAGTGGTAAACACTTCTCTGTCAGAGCACACATGCTTTGTAGCCCCTATTTCTATCCACCACTCTTTAGGATTAGAGTCAACCAAGTTCACCTCCGAAGCAACATCACAGAGGTACACGTCACCACTGTCTTCAATAACATTGGTTTCATTAGGTTTCTTCTTTTTCGGTAGGCTACAATCTGCCGATTTGTGACCCATTTTGTCACAATTGAAGCAATTCCCTTGAAACTTGGTCTTTTTGGAAATACCGCCTTTTGGCCCCATCTTGGACCCTTTGTTATTCTTCTTAAACTTTAAACTTTGACCATGTTCCACGACATTAGTCTTAGGTTCAGTAGAAGTGAGCCCTCTTTTCTCAGATTTCCTGTTGTCTTCTTCAATTCGGAGCTCACAACGAGATCCTCCATGCTCATCTCCTTTCGCTTGTGCTTTAGGTAATTCTTGAAGTCCTTCCACCCAGGGGTAGTTTTTCAATAACACAAGCAACTTGGAAGGATTCTTGCTCCCCTTCTTTCTTGGGTGGATCCTCGGTTAAGAACCTCGCCAGGCGCAAAGTGGTCAGATAGAATAACATCTTTTGCTGCCACCTTTTGAAATTCAACTCGTTGAACTTCTCGGGTTTTTCTGCTTGACTAATTGGTGCCACAACAGGCATTGGGACTGAAGTTCCAGATGAGCTCCCAGTTACCACAACTTCAGTGTTATCATTGGTTGCCATTTCTGAAACCAAAACACAAATAGTCACTTTCCACAAAGGAAATTCAGAAATATTCAAGTGAGTATCTTAACAAGATTACAACACCAAATTTTATGTCCCAAAACTTGTTATGTCCGAAATATATGTAACCGTACCAAAATGTTGTAAACAATTTTATGTACCAATTTTTTTTAACAATTTTGAAAATAAACAAGAATTAGGTACAAAACTTTTCTGTTCGTAACAACTTTAAACAAGACTTTGTTACAAAATTTCAATACACCACCAGTTTTATCCCAAATTTTTATTGTTCAGAATTCTTGATAATTTTACTAACAAATTTCAAAAATCTGGAAAACAATTTTCTAAATTTGAAACAAAAATTTTTTTTTGTCCAAAATGGACTAGTTCTGTAAACAGTTTATGAAAAGAAGTTTTATAAATGCGTTCTCCTTTTACGTAAACGATTTGTCTTATGATTGTTATCAAATGTATACGTAAAAGGAAATTTGAATAACGACTACAATTGAAATACAAGAACCAGTATAACAATTATGATGAATATAATCTGAACAAAAACTTAAAACATAATTAACGAAGATTTTTTCAAACCGAGGCCTGTGTGAAAACACAGTGTCCTTAAGACAAATTCGCTCCCTCACCTTTCTGGTTTGTGCTCGAGGCTACTAGAACGTCTGTCTCCCAGGATACAACGGTACTAGCAATGAAGCTTTGCACCAAGACTTTGCTAATCGAACTGAAACTTCTTAGAACTCGGGAAAAGAAGGAGAAGAAGATTGTTTTTTGGTGTGAAAATCATAATGAAGGGAGCTACTATTTATAGGAACGGAGGAGGGCAAAATCGGAACAAGAAAATTAATGGAGATTTCTGTTTCGGGAGTTACAACTCCTTAAATTCGGAGGTTACACAATTTTGAAAAAAAAAATTTAAAAGCCTTAAGTTACAAATTTCAAAAGGTCTTTTATTGTATTTTTTTTTCTTTTAATGGGCCGAAATAAAATGCAAAACTGAGCTCGTCCGTGTCCGCAGGTCGCGGGCACGCACAAGTCTTGAAGGTCCGAAGCAAATTTCCATCCATGATTTGCACCCCCCCCCCCCTGCGCGCAAGGGAAGAGACTTTTTGTAGCAAAATAGTTACACTACTACATTGCAAAATCATATATAAACCTCAAGTTTTTCCATCCCACTTCCAATGTGGGAAAAAGCCAATTGCATTTATTTTCTTCCATTTCAAGAGGTGAACTTTGAGTGACAATTTCTCATTCACCCGAACTCCGATTTGGACATACGATATACCGTTTTAATCTACTCACGGAGTAGAATATAATTTTGTAAAGACCCGACACTTTTCTCAAAGTGGGTCCCACTTAAATTATATCTAAGTTACTCCATTAACTTAATATTTTTTCCAACAAACACCAAACAAACAGGCCCTATGTCTTGTACAGATAAAGAGAACATTCACGCCACACTTTCACTGGGATGAACTATTAATTCAAAGAAATGACATACAAAGTTATTAAAAGTACTTAAGCAAAAAAATTATAATCTGATGTTGGGTAAAAATGATCAAAGGACGTCTTCGAGATTCCTTCTTTCTTTGATCATTCTCCAAACTATAAACACTGACTTGCATGGGACGATCTTCCAGAGAACTGTGAGCTTCTTTTCTCTTTTCTATCAAAACTTCCCTTTTTATGTTGGTTGATTAGCTATTTATAGGAGAATTTGGGGAGGTGAAGAGTCTTCCTTCATAAATGTCAAGGAATTAAATAGGGGTAAAATGGTCCTTTTAACAAGTGACATAAATGCAGTTTTTTTATAATCAATTTATTATTTGGGAAATCACTAAAATACCCCTAGATCATAAATTGCCACCATTATGATGTCCCCCCAGTTCCGTAAGTGAATGTTTTGAGATATTCAGTTGCGGAATTTTTAGTAATAGAATAACTATATACATATATATATGTCTTAAACAAGAACATGCTCCTTATTTAGGATATTTTTGCAAATTAGTACCTTAATTATCTTAGGACTTATTATAAGAAAATTTTTTATTGTAGGGAGAAGAGAAATTTTACAAGATAATAATATCTTAATTACCTTAGGACTTATTACAAGAGGATTTTTCTCTTTGGGGATATTGCATTTCCATAATTATGATTAGTATAGGCTATTTATAATTTTCATCTCTTTTCTTCTAAATGTACCTTTTAAACTTCAAAAATCTGAGTTTCTTTCTCAAGAGCTATCTTCTAAGAATGTCGTCACGAGGTACTAATTGCTAATTTAATTTTTAATTTTCCTTTTGTAGTTATGCAAATTTTTTTTTTCAACCAGTCGAGGCCTGGCTGCCTCGACCGCGTTCAGCCCTGGGCAGTTCTTGCCTAGGCTGACCCGGCCGAGGCAGCCCAGCTTCGGCCAAAGCCAGCCGAGGCAGACCGAGGCATCCAGCCCCGGTCGCGCTCGGCTGAGGTGCTTTTGCCCCGGCCGCGCTTAGCCGAGGCTGTCCTGCCTCGGCCATTCTCGACCGAGATTCTCCTACCCCGGCCGAGGCGATCCTGCCTCGATCGGGGTAACTTCGCGTCGGCCGAGGTAAATATGTCCCGACCGAGTTTAATCTAGGTGTTTTCTTCTTAGGTTGATTTTTTAAGCTTTGATTCAGGAGTTGATTTTTCATTTGAGGAAGAAATTGCTAGAGTTATTTGTGAACTACCTCTATGTGATTCTGGAATTTCGGATTTTCTAATTTCTGATGATGAATCTATTTCTGATACATCTTGTCATATTCCTTTAGGAAATAGGCCAGATGATGCGTCTAGTTGGGTGATGGATGATGATGAGGATGAGGAGAGGGATACCCCATCTAATTTTGTGGGTTCAAAGCGAAAAAGTCGGGCAATAGATATTGAGATAGTCAATACTGAGATGTCTTTGAAGGAGCTGAATATGCTAAAAAATAAGATTAATTTGTCCTCCTGTCATGAGTTTTTGCTTCCTTCTAATGGTCAAAAAATTAGGACTCCTCTACCCGGGTTTTTCACCGTGTACAAAGAATTTTTCCTTTGTGGATTTTCGATTCCTCCAGATCCTCTCTTGGTGGAAATTGTGCATAGTTTCGGTATATGCATTAGTCAGCTGACTCCAAATTCCTTCATGTATTATGAAGGTTTCTTGCGTTGCTCCACCAACCTGGATATTCCTCCAACACTGAACTCCTTTAGAAGTTTATTTATCCTAAGAAGAGTGCCCAACCAGTTATATTTTCATTTTTTTCCTCAAAACAGATGTAAATTCTTAGAGGGTTGTACATCTGCGAAGGGTTCTAGGGGACCCTGGGAATTGAAGTATTTTTATGTAAGGAATGACGGTTGGGATTTTCCCATAGAGTGGAGCAGTAGTTCTTCCCCGCACGATCCTTCCATTGACATAGATGATATTCGCGAGAAGTTTGAGAATGCTGGTTTATTTAGAGAACCCTTTAATGTTTCCCCTTTATTTACTAATGGTATACATTATTATATATATATATATATATATTTTTTATGTGTGTTTATGTTTATCAATTTAACTTGCGTATGTCTATCCGTGAGATTCGCGCTGGGAAAGGTGTTTTGCGAGCATATCGTGATCCCCGTCGTCCTCCTCCCTCTCCGCATAAGGGAACTCAATCTGGGAATCCAAGAGGGAGTTCCGTTAACAAGGGTGCATCTCAAGCTTCACGTAGTGCTCCTAGTGAAACTTTTGGGACAATTGTATCATCTGGGAGGAATCGGCAATCATCGCCCCCTTCGAAACGTCCACGAGAGAATACCGTGGAAGTCTCTCCTCGTCCTGGGGCAGGGAAAGGTCTATTCATCTTTGGCATTAACAAAGAAAAAGGTGTTGGTTCGTTTTGGGATTCAGCTGATTTAGAACTTGGATATGATAAGACTAGGCAGCTGATTTCTGCACATGATGCCATTCAGTTTGATCAGTTTCCATCTGAAAATCTGGACAAAATACTGTGCGCTGATGTTGCTCGGGTATGTAACATTTTCCATATATTTGATTTGTGCTTCAAGTTATTCACTTGACTTAAAAATATGTTTTGTTTTTACAGATACTCCTTCTGTCCCATTTACTCACTCAGCGTGCTAAACGCTTTGAGGAGGAGGCGAAGACGGCCGAGGAGAAACTTGTCCACATGACCGAACAACTTCAGGAGTTGAAACTAGAGAACAACAGGTTGTCAAAGGACCTGAAGCACGAAGTTCAAACTGGTGAGAAATTCAGAAAGTCTGAGCAAGGTAAGGAGTACTACAAGGATTTGGAGAAATAACTTGTCATCAAGTACCAAAGCTCGTTGGAGAAGGAGCTCGTGAGTAATTATCAGAATTCTGATGCGTATAGAGAAGATCTTCTGAAAGAATCTATTTTGGTGTATGACCGAACAATTCGAGATATCCGCAAAATCCTTAGAGATTCTGGTCGTTTTCCTGGTGAAGATTTCATGTTTCTTGATCCTGAGGTAGATGATGAAGCTGATTTGGAGGATGAGGAGGGGACTTTGATTCCTGATGAAGTATTTGAGGAGGCTGATGATTCCCTACCCAAAGACCATGCACCGAAGTCCTCCAAAGGAAAAAAATAGTTAGCTTTATTTTTTATGCAGTAGGTTGATGATCTTGTGATCATCATTTTCATTTTATTTTCTTTAACATTGCATTTGTTTTATCCGTCGTTTGAATTTTTTGAATAATCGTGGATATTTCCACTATTTCTTTCTAGTGCAATTTTTGTTTACGTTTAACTTTTAATTTTTAAAGGCATCAAATATCCTTTAGTAATGTGTCGTTCTTGAAATGTGGACTTGTCTGAATTTTTCCTTGATCGATTTTTGTTTTTATTTTTATTGGACAAACAAAATTATGCCTAGGACATTTCATAGATATCCATAAGTAAGAAAAGAATAAATTTTCAACCGAGTTTTATTGAATCTTTATTGATCATAACATGAAACATAAGGTGTCGAAATACGACTATTATTGAAAAATACATTATGAAACTACTCATAATACATTTTCAAGCGTCCCGTATTTCAAGTTCTAGGTATATCTTCCCCACTCAAGTATTGCAGTCTATAAGCCCCGAAACTTACAACTTCAACTACTTTGAATGGACCTTCCCATTTAGGCTCGAACTTCTTCAGTTTTTTCTTCATTTTGTCCTTCTGCGTAATAACTGCGGTCCTGCGTAGCACCAAATCTCCCACTTGAAAAGAACGAGGACGTACTCGAGCATTGTAAGCTTTCACCATTCCCATGCGATATCGTTCTACCCTCGCACTGGCTGTTTCTCTTAGCTCTTCTAGGAAATCCAGGTTAGCATTAAGACCTTGGTCATTATACATAGGATCGTAACACCGCACTCGTAAGCTGATCTCTCCAATTTCAACTGGTATTACAGCTTCTGTTCCATAAACCAAACTGAAAGGAGTTTCACCAGTACTTACTCTTTGAGTTGTTCGATATGCCCACAATGCACTAGGTAATTCTTCCACCCATTCTCCTTTAGCCTTATCGAGGCGAGCTTTTAAATGCTGAAGTAAGGTGCGGTTTGTTACTTCTGTTTGTCCGTTCGATTGAGGATTTGCTACAGAAGTGAAGGATTGCGTTATTTTCATTTTGGTACACCATCTTTGCAATTCCTTTCCCCGGAATTGCGCTCCATGTCAGATACGAGGACTCGGGGTACGCCAAACCTGCAGACAATATTCTTCCACAAGAATTTCAGCACGTCTTCTTCTTTTATGGTTCTTAAAGGTTCTGCTTCCACCCATTTGGTGAAGTAATCGACGGCCACAATCAGATACCTTTTTTGTCCCGTCGCTGGTGGTAGGGGTCCCACCAAATCAATACCCCATTGACTGAAGGGGCATGGGCTTTCGAGTGGCTGCATTAAAGCTACTGGACAGTGCACATCATTACCATGCTGCAGACATTTTGACATTTTTGAACTAGTTCAATTGCATCTTTTTTTAGTGAAGGCCAAAAGTATCCTTGCCTCAACGTTTTGTTTGCCAACGCTCTACCTCCAAGGTGATTTCCGTAACTCCCTTCGTGTATTTCTCTAAGAACATAATTGGCCTTCTCAGGAGTTAAACACTTGAGGTATGGCTGGGAAAAATCCCTTTTATATAATTCTCCCTCGATCATGACGAAACGAGTTGCGTGTAGTTTCAACAATCTTGCTTTCTTTTTATCTTCCGGAAGGTTGTTGTGAACTATATATTTAATTATTTCGTCCTTCGAATTGGGTTCTTCTGGTATTATTGGAAACACCTCACATTCTTTCTCTTCTATCTCTGGGCGGGCTGCCGTGAGGAAAACTATTTTCTTTATCTTTATAATTGTTAGCGCACTAGCTAGTTTTGCTAACATATCCGCCTTGGCATTCTCTTTACGATGCACTTGTTTTAACTTAAAATCTTCGAACTTATCCTGCAACATTCCAATTTAATGGAAGCTTTTATTTTGTTTCATGTACGATAGCAAAATCACACCTTATATTTGTTGGCGAGGATGGAAGTATAATGTTAGCTGTAATTCCTTGACCCGCTGAAGATATTGAATCATTTTTTGCCCTTTGGCCTCGAAAGAACCATCCACCTGACTCACTACCAGATGAGAGTCACTATATACTATTAACTTTCTCGCTCCTACCGCCAATGCTAAATTTACACCAGCCAACAAAGCTTCATACTCCGCTTCATTATTGGACGTTGGGAAGTCGAGTTTAAGGGCATATTCCAACTCGTCTCCATGAGGGCTATCTATAACGATTCCTGCTCCACTTCCGTTAGTTGTAGATGAGCCATCCACATGTACCACCCAGGTTGGCAAAGAGCTAGCAGCTTGATCAATTGTCATTTCAACCAAGAAATCTGCTAACACTTGAGCTTTTATGGCTGGTCAAGGTTGAAATTCTAAACCGTATTCTCCCAACTCTACTGTCCATCTTACCATCCTTCCTGAAACGTCTGGATTGGATAACACTTGCTTGAGGGGATGATTCGTGAGTACTATAACCTGATGTGATTGGAAATATGGACGTAACTTACGTGCTGTTGATACTAAAGCCAACACTAGCTTTTCTATCTGAGGATACCTTAGCTCCGCTCCTTGTAACATTCGGCTAACATAGTAGATGGGTTTGTGCTCTCTTCCTTCAGGTTTTACTAGGACCGAACTGATAGCATAGTCTGATACATCAAGATAAAGATATAATGTTTCCCCGGGACTTGGTGCGGTGAGGAGGGGAGGAGATGTCAAATAATCTCTCAGTTCCTCAAACGCTATCTGACACTCATGCGTCCACTCGAAATTCTTAAGATTACGAAGGGTTTTGAAGAAAGGCAACCCTTTATCCGCAGATCGAGATATAAAACGGTTCAATGCAGCTAAACGTCCTGCTAGGCGTTGTACTTCTTTTGCTGATTTTGGGGCAGACATAGTTTGTATTGCTGCGATTTTTTCTGGGTTTGCTCCTACTCCTCTCTCTGAAATCATGTACCCCAAGAACTTTCCACCTCGAACTGCAAAAGTGCACTTGGTAGGATTTAGTTTCATACCATAGCGTCTTAATACTCCAAAAGTTTCTGCCAAATCTTTCAAATGGTTAGATTGATTGTGGCTTTTAACAAGCATATCGTCCACATATACTTCCATATTTCTTCCGATTTGCTCTTTGAACATATGATCAACAAGTCTTTGATATGTAGCTCCGGCGTTCTTCTGGCCGAACGGCATAACCTTATAACAATAGATTCCTTGATCTGTGACGAAACTTGTTCTCTCCTGATCTTCGGGGAGCATGGGAATCTGATTGTATCCTTGAAAAGCATCCAGAAAACTCAACAACTCACAGCCTGAAGTAGAATCCACTAGCATATCAATCCTGGGAAGAGGATATGAATCTTTTGGACAAGCCTTGTTCAAATTTGTTAAGTCAATGCACATCTGCCATTTTCCATTAGGTTTTGGAACAATCACCACATTTGACAGCCAATCAGGGTAAAGTACTTTTCTGATATATCCTGCCTGAAGTAGCTTTTCCACCCCTTCTTTGATGATCTCGTTGCTTTCTTGGCCAAAAGTTCTCTTCTTTTGTTTTACCGGCTTCACTTTCGGATCTACACTGAGTTTATGCACCATCACTTCAGGATCTATTCCTTGAAGGTCAATGTCCTCCCAAGCGAATATATCCATATTTTCTCGCAAGAACTGCACTAATTGTGCTTCCACGTGCGGTGCAATCTTTGTTCCTATTTTGGTTGTTTTGCTTGGATTTCCAGGGATAAATTCCACAATCTTTAATTCTTCCACCGCATCTATGCGTAGATCATCTGGCTTTCTTTTTTTGCTTTCAACTTCTTCTTCCTTATCATCTGAAAAGTCACTCATCATTTGATCTTTTGTATCATTTCCAATGATATGATTCAATCCGGATTTGGCTCACTTATTACAATTCTTCAACTTGTTAGCATAACATTCACGAGCTATCATCTGATCTGTTATCACCTCTCCTTCCGCCGTTGGAAATTTCATCTTCATATAGTACGTTGAAATTACAGCCTTGAAGAGATTTAAACTAGGCATTCCTAATATCATGTTATATGAGGAAGGTGCCTTGACCACTAAGAATTTCACCATCTTTGTAGACCTAATTGGATAACTTCCGAGAGAAATGGGTAATGAAATTTCTCCCAATGCCTCCACTATCTCTCCAGTAAAACCAGTAAGTGGTGTATTGATCCTTTTTAACTCAGCGTTGTCTATGTTTAACTTTTGAAAAGCATTGTAAAATATTATATCCGCTGAGCTGTCGTTGTCTACTAAGATTTTCTTGACCCAGAAATTCGCCAAAGTTGCTGAGATTACTAAAGCGTCGTTTTGTGGTGGTAGTTGCCCTCTCTCCAGATCCCTATCATCAAAGGTGATGACCTGGTTACATTCTTCCACATGGTAGACATAGTGTTGTGCATATAATGGGTGATCTGGAAATGCTTTTGTTGATCTTGCTAACGCCTTTCTTGATCTAGCAGAATCTCCCCCAACCGGTCCCCCTGATATCATGTTGATAACGCCGGCATTTGGCAAGTTCTCATCCTGTCTCGCTTGTACTGAGCTAGTTCTATTAGTCCTTTGTCCACCACTTCTCTCTTGCGGTTGATTTCTCTTTTGGTTGGAATTTCGTCCAGCCTGCGAATTTGCTGGGGCGACATCTCTTTTTCTTCTTACGAAGTCCTGAAGATTGCCCCTCTGTATCAACATTTCTATCTCATCCTTTAAATGGTAGCAATCTTCTGTATTATGTCCCCGAGCACGGTGGTATCGACAATATTTGTTGGATTTATGCCTATCTGGATTGTCTTTCAAGGGTGCTGGCCACTGAGGTAGCCCCTGTGCTAAAGCAGCTACAAATACCTCTTCACGTGTAGCATTGAGAGGAGTATAGTGTGCGTATTTTTGGGTGTATCCTACCTTCCTCTCCTCTTCTGGATTCTCCTTTCGCCTTGGAGTATCATTCCGATCATCATCTCTAGTCTTTCTTTTATTCGCTTTTTCTGATTTTGACTCCATTGCCTCTTCAATTCTTATGAATTTTTCAGATCTTGCTAGAAGTACATCCAAAGTTGTTGGAGGCTTTCCTGCCAGCGATTCCTTAAGACGTTCGTCTAACAGAGTTTGTTGGAGAATGCTAGCTAGCAGTTCAGGGTCAACTTGCGGAATCTCCAAAACCATATTGGTAAATCTTTGTATGTATTCTCTTAATGGTTCTCCTGCTCTTTGTCTTATGGTAAACAAATATGCGGCCGTTTTTTGAGACTTCCTATTCATAGAGAAGTGATGGAGAAAACGTTGACTCATCTGTTCAAAATTAGTGATTGTGCCTGAGGGGAGTCGATTGAACCCAGTAAGAGCAATCTTAGATAGAGTGGTGCGGAAGATTTTACAAGTGGTCACATCACTAATGGCATATAAATCAGCTTTTGCCACAAATTTGTCCAGATGCTCTTGGGGGTCGCCCATTCCATCATATTCAGAGAGGCTTGGAATCCTAAATCCTGGTGGTAAAGGTTCTGACAAAACTGCATGAGCGAATGGACTTCTTCTTAAGGGTATCATGGGTGGTAGCGGTTCCACCCTCTCCTTTTGTTCTTGATGTACGTAATTCTGTCCTCCATGCTCTCTCATTTCGACTCTTTCCATCCTTGAGCGAGGTAGCCTCAGTATTTCTTGTGGTCCCGGGGCTCTATTGTTGACCTCCTCCTCATTTGCTGGTTGCCTTACATTTGGTTGTTCTTGTTGTCTTTGCTCATCTCTTCCAGGTCTTGTAGATGCACATGGGGTTCTGTGCAGGGACCGGATTGGATCTCGCCTTCTTTGCTGCTCCGTCACATATTGTGCAACCACTCGAGCCGCTACTGTAGCTGCCATTGCATTAAGCATTTCTTAAGTCATTTGTAAGGTTGGTGCTAGAGGTGGTACATTTGGGGGTGCATCATGGTCAGGCATCTGAATTTGGGGGCCTCCTGCGTCTCCTATTCCGATTGGATTGCCTCCTGCACCTCCTCCATCAGGCGGGTCGTATCCAGTACCTCCTGCACCAGGTAAGTTGTGTCCAGCGCTTCCTGCACCAGGCTGGTCATGTCCAACGTCTCCTTCGGTTGGTGGATCATCCGGTCTTTCTAGATTTTCCCATTGGTTCTCTTCGTACTCGTTCGCCATCTCGACGTGCAAATCAAGCAAATTTTCCCACAGACGGCGCCAATATGATGTTGGGTAAAAATGATCAAAGGACGTCTTCGAGATTCCTTCTTTCTTTGATCCTTCTCCAAACTATAAACACTGACTTGCACGGGACGATCTTCCAGAGAACTGTGAGCTTCTTTTCTCTTTTCTCTTTTCTATCAAAACTTCCCCTTTTTATGTTGGTTGATTAGCTATTTATAGGAGAATTTGGGGAGGTGAAGAGTCTTCCTTCATAAATGTCAAGGAATTAAATAGGGGTAAAATGGTCCTTTTAACAAGTGACATAAATGCAGTTTTTTTATAATCAATTTATTATTTGGGAAATTACTGAAATACCCCTATATTATAAATTGCCACCATCATAATCTAATCTTTAAACATGGACATCAAAGATTACTCACGAGTTGTTTTGGAGCTCTGAATTTTAAATTCAAATACGATAATACAATCCCTTTCTTATGTGCACCAGCATCTGCACATTAAAAACAAGATTCATATGATGTTCATGCCATTATGATCGAATATAATGTATTGTTTGGTTGTCGGGAAAGTGGGGGAAAGTGAAAGAAAGTCAGGTTTTTTTTTTCTCTTACTTGTTGTTTGGATAGCAGGAAAGTAAGTTATTATTTTCCTTCAACTTTCTTGCAGAAAAATTTTCCCCACCAATTTGATGGGGAAATCCTGGGAAAGTTTCAGAGTAAATTGCAAAACGCCCATGCATATAAATCTTATATAAACGTGTATATAGATGTACTTTATATTTCTAGAGATAATTTGATAATTTTTTTTATTTTGCAATCACTTTTAATATATCCTCTATTATGTGTGTCGCCACAAACTATGACAAGCAGTTGCATGTAAATATTATTACCTCCGTCCCAATTTTTTTACTCACGTGGTATAGTTGACCAGTCAACTTGATCAAATTTTGAAAAATCATATAAATAATCTAATTAATTTATTTCTAACAATAATTGATAATATTATATAACACTATATATATTAATATTTAAAAGGTTTAAAATAATATAAATATAAAAAAAAGTACTTGATAAATCACTTCAAAAGTTCAAAAGTTTAACTTTACACTGTAATTAATGAAATAAAAAATTGGGACAGAGGGAGTACATCTTTAGTCCAGTTGGTCTCTTTAAACTTCATTAGTCAAACATAAAATTTCAATTTGGGTTGCTATCTTGGTCCACGTTGAGGTCCATTTTCAAATTTGGCCCGAAATAACTCATGTGCAGTCCTGTTCTTGTTTGTTTCTCACTACAAGAAAATTAATCTTAAGTGACAAAAAATTAAGTGATATGTGAAAGTTGTAACTCTTTATATGCATTTAGTGATAAAAATATTAATTTTGTCATAATAATAATGGTGACAAGTGCAATAGTGACTAAATATGTTTTTAAGTTGTCACTAATAGCTATTAATGACAAATATATGGTGACTTAAGTTAGTGACAACTTTTTGGTTGTCACTTTTGGGGTATCGCTAAATGTCAATAGTGACAACTTTTTTACAATTCTTGTCACTAGTATGTTAATGAAAACAATTTTAGTGATAATATTTGAGTTCTTGTCACTTAATATTTATAAACAGTGATAACTTTAACATTGTCACATAAAATTTTATCACTAAAATTTAATTTTTTTGTAGTGTCTCACTATATTTAATTTGTTTGTTCTATAGAAGTCTAGTTTCTCACTTCTTATTCCATAATATTTAGGGTTGGAGCGAGGTGCTGGCAAGGTTTCTGCTATAGGTGTAACTTTCTTTACCTTCATCTCCAAAAAAAAAAAAAAAAATAAATAAAATAAAATTCCTCCGACCTTAATATTTTTTTTATATATTTATTTACCTTAATACTAATGTACTGCAACTGACAAAGTTTCAATTAATAAAGCTCATCATACCGTATTATATTGTATTATCATACTTTAATAATTTCTTTTCTGAGGAATTAAAATCAAAGTAGGTGATAAATAAGATGGTAATTAATATTACTTAGATATATATAGGGCCTAGGAGCTAGCTTCAGTCATTGAAAATGATTAATCGCAAAGCTTAGGCGAAATTCATAGCAGAAGCTTTGTAATTTTTCTTTGGAATAAGCAAAAAAAGGGTTTGAAGTTGAATGGAAGTATTATCCAATACATAATGTAAGCATGAACTAAGACCATATAGTAGATTAGTCACACACAAAATGTGAGAAGAAAGATAAGATTCATTCACAAGTAGTTAATAAATTTCATATGTATCTCTATATTTACCATAATTGGCTATGGGTTGCTAATGTTATAGTTTAATCATTGTATTGAATTGGTATACTACAATAAAAATGAATTTTAGTGATAAAAAATTAATTGACATTGTTGAAATTGTCACTTTTTTGCATGTATTTAGTGACAAAAATATTAGTTTTGTCACAATAATAATAGTGACAAATGTAATAGTGAGAAAATATATTTTTAAGTTGTCACTATTGGCTATTAGTGACAAGTGTATGAAACTTAAGTTATTACTATTGACAATTAGCAATGCCCTTTTAGTTACAACATTGTGACAATAAATATTGTCACTATAATTTAGTGATAACTTTTTGGTTGTCACTTTTGGGGTATCACTAAATATCAATAGTGAGAACTTTTTCACTCACTACAAGAAAAAACAGTTTTTTCTGACGGATTTTCCTTAAATGTCAATAAACACTTTTTCACTAAATGTCAATAAACAGTTTTTTTCAACTTTGCAATAAAACTTAATTGTCATGTTACCACTTAACGGTGATTTTAACAGCGGTACCAAATGTGTCACAATTTGTTAAAACGGTTTACCAAATGTATTGGACACAAAAAACGGTATACCAAAAGTGAGAATTGATCTAAAATGCGCAGTACCAAAAATACAATTATCTCGATATATATAGGTGTTTTTCTTATTGAACTTATTTGGGATATAAAAAGGACTATTACTTCATTTTTTGAAATTTTAAGATAATATTTATTTATTTACCAATGAGTCCATGTTTTCTTTAAATATGTATTATGATTTTTAGTTTTTATTTTTAAGATCTACACTTTTTTGCACTATAATTTGCTATTATTAATTAATTATTCTCTTTTTCAGGTGTTGGCTGAAGAGATGCACTATTTTAGTTACTTTCTTGATTTCTTAGGCTTTTTTTTTTCTTTGGTAGGATTGAAGCTTTATCCTGTTTTTGATTATTGTAGTGATTATTAATGTGTTGTATTGGATTTCAGTTTTGATAATATGGAAAACGACTGAACATTGATTGTGTAAAATTTTGATATGGGCAATGATAACTATTATTTTATTGTTGTATACTATATTTTATTTTTTATGGTTTGTTTGTTTGGTTTTTTTCAGGGTTTTTTGCACTTTACACCCTCAAAATACTGATGACTTTGGAAATCATCAAAACCTCCCTTCACTTCAAAGTCTTCATCTTCATCCAACAAACTATGTAGATATTTCCTTGTCGTCTTCCAGATAGGATAACCGTTTTTGTTCCAATTTGCTCCACGTAGCACTTATCTGATGAGAAGATAACTGAAAAACCTGTCACAAAATTGACTTATGCTCAGCAGAATTTACTTTGGGCCTTTAACATATGAGACGTCAGATATCTCAATGTATCATTTGATAAGCCTTCCACAAGCAACAATCCTGCCTTTTTTTGTTGTCTCCAAAGGTTACATTTGGACCATCTACGGCAGCAGCATCAGTCAGTTCATGTATGTCACCACACATGTGCCTCGAACATCCACTGTCCAAGAACCATTTCTTCTCTACTTTACTCCTACTCCTAATCCTAACCTACAAAATAGAATAAAATTTTTTTAGGTACCCTTTATGGAGAGGGTCCTGGCAGATTAGTGTCACCTTTGACAACCCAAGATTTGAAAACCTTAGGCTTCTTAGGTTCAGTAGAGTTTGGTGGTGCTTTTGTTACTCTTGGTGCATCATAATTTTCAGTATGCATATTGTCATGATAATTATTATGATGTGAGTAATGCTTATAAGTAGGGTACGGTGCATGATAAGCAGGATAAGCATGCATCGGATGATGAGCATGATATGCAGCATAGTAAGGTGGATAATGAGTTGCAGCATAATATGATGAATAAGCATGTTGCACATAATAAGACTCATTTTCATACCAAGCATTATTATTTCTATGATTTCTTTGCTTCTTAGGTTTAGTTCTTACTTGCTCATTAACAGACAATTTAGACTTGTTACTAGTCTGATTGTTTTGCTCTTATCAGCAAACTTCTTGGGACTACTCTGCTGTTTAGCTTTACTAGTCTGTTTTTCAATTTTAGGCTCTTTACCCTTTTTAGCCTTTGGAGATTTCTTCTCCTTTTTCTCTTTTTCCTGTGAAGTAGGTTTAGTGGTCTGAACATATAAAATAACATTGTTGTTATCAGCAGATATAAATTTTTCAGTGCGGTTCAGTTCTAAACTTTCTGTTACTAAAGGTAGTTTTTGTTCACTAGGTGTGTTCACTGATGCAACAGAAAACTTATCATGAGTGGATATTATCTTTTCAAGTTCCATTATTTTTCCTTTGTAAACATCACATTCGGCTTTCAGAAATTCATTCTCATGCTCAAGCTATTTATATTCAGCTGAATCTTGTGGTTTTTCAACGTTAAGTTTCAGTAGAGAATTTTGATTTTTCAGCACAATCATCTCTTCCTTAAACTTTGCAAATGCATCAACAACGTTTGTGTTGTTTTTCATCATTTGTTCAAATGACCTAAATAGCTCATTTTTATTTTCAGAGATAGTTACTCATTGTCAGAATCCTCTGATCCTTTGGCCGTGAGACAGAGCAGTGCATGTGTCTAATTTTCAGCAGAGTCATCTTCTGATGTCTCCGAGTCTGAATCAGACGAGTAGATATTCCAGAGACAAGGACCAAAGCTCGAGGAAGATCTGAAATCTGTCTCACTTCAACGGGCAAAATTCAAACCGCGAGTATAAATAGTTCTACATTCAAGAGTTAGAGACAAGAACACAACATTTTGAGAGCATTCAACGATCAGAATTTTCTAAGTCTCAAAACTCATGAACAGAACACTATCAGCTGAGTCATCTGTTGACAAAGCGAGTTGAGGAAAAAGAGTACTTATAAATCTTAGTGATTTCTCTACACTGTGAGTGTTGTGAGAAGTAGATATCCATCTTAGTGAGTGATATTACTTCAGATGATAAGTTTTCTTAGTGATCTCCTATTGCGAGCTTGTGGCTTCATTTGTTGAAAAAGCGCAAGTGGTGTACTAATTACTTAGTGTTTTTAGTAGAACCTAAATTTTCGTGATTTAGAAGAGAGGAACAGGGGTAAAATCTTTAAAGAGAAAAACTTGTTTGAAAAACATAATTGACAAAATCCGCTGCACACAAGTTTTGAAACTCTGATTTTATTTGAAACAGATAAGTTAAATCAGACTAGTGGTCTGTTCACCCCTTCCCTTCCCCCCCCCCCCCCCCCCCCCCCTCCCCTCTAGACCTCATCTAACCACTTGGGACCAACAAAAATAAATTTTCTTTTGAAATACGAGAATTTTCATTTTTTAATTTCTGAATTTTCTTAAGACTTTCTTTCATTTTTGTATCAAAGTCTTCTCTTTCTTTATTTACCAAAATTATTTTTTTCTTGAGTTTTTCATTTTTAGAAGCAAGATTTTCAAGGTCCTTTTTGCATTCATTTATCATATTAGTCCATTCGTTTTCACATTCCATTTTAATATATAGATCATCATATTCATCAAAGTCGTGTAAAGATTGTACCTCCTTGTGAGTCATGAAACAAATATTTCCAGATTTGTCCTCCGTTTGTTCTTCCTCTGAATTCGGTTCATCCCAAGATGCGACCATTCCTTTGTTTTTGTTTCTCTTGAATGTTTTCTCGGATTTCTTTAATTGTGGGCAATCAGTCCTTAGATGTCCCGTTTCGTGACATTCATAGCATCTAACTTTATTCTCGATTTTGAATGGCTTCTTGGTGTTTTTCGAGAATCTTTTGGTGAAACTTCGTCTTGTGAGTTGGTTGAGCCTTTTAGTTATCATGGCTATCTCTTCATATATTTCCTCTTCGTCTAGTTCCTGAATGTCACTATCGTCATGCTGCACAGAATTAGAGTTAAAATAAATTGATCTTCTATCTTTATTCATGCTTACCTCGTCCTTAGAAAGGATGGTGAGTTCGTGTGATGTGAGTGAACCGATGAGTTCAACCAAGGTCATTTTGTTGAGGTCTTTGGCTACTTGAATGGTTGTAACTTTGGGCGTCCATTCCCATGGAAGAGATCTCAATATCTTCTTGACTTGTTCACTTTTAGGGTATGTTTTTCCAAGTGCAGTCATGGGGTTAATGATCTCCATGAATCGATCATACATCTGATTGATGTTCTCATCTTCTTTCATAGTGAACATCTCGTATTGATGAACCAAGATGGTCATTCGATGCTTCTTAACTTGACTTGTGCCTTCGTGAGTCACTTGTAGCATTTCCCACATGTTCTTTGCCGTAGCATAAGAGCATACCCGATTGTACTCGGATTTAGTGAGGGCACATGCCAACAAATTTTTGGCTTTTGAGTTTATTGACACCATTTTTTTATCTACGCCGGTGAGTTCTTTCCACGCCTTAGGGATTTTCTTTTCACCTTCGGTTTTCATTGGTATGGATGGTCCCTCAAGAATCACATTCCACATATCGCAATCAATAGAAATCATAAATTTCTCCATTATGTTTTTCCAGATTGAGTACGCAGTATCGTCGAATAGTGGAGGCCTGTTATGTGATTGTCCCTCTGCGAAAACATCGTTGTTAAAGGTAGACATAAGATCGTTAACTCTCGGGAGTTAACCCGCACAGTTAAATAAATAAAAGAGCACCTGCTCTGGTACCAATTGATAACCAAATTCTACCTAAGAGGGGGGTGAATTAGGTTATAAAACTTTTTTGCAAAGTTTAATTGTTCAGTTTGGTTCCAGAAGAATTCAGTTATATGTTCAAATGAGAAACAATTTTATGTTCCAGAAACTTTAAGAACAATATTCCAGTGGGTTTAAAGCTTACATTTATCTTTCTAGTAAAAAATAGATTGTTGTTCCGATATGCTTAGGAATAATGTTCCAGAAGACAAGTAAATTTGAAATGATAAAAAATAAGTGCGAAAAAGTAAATAAACACAATCACCGTTTTATAGTTGTTTGCGCCCAAATGGCCTACTTCCACTCTTCCAGCACCCCTGGGAAATTCACTAATGGCTTGCAGGACGAACCTTCGCCACACGAGATTACAAGTTACAAACTTTCTCTCGATTTGATCGAGCTGACTAGAACGCACCTCTCGCTCCATACCCGTGCTTGCTAGGTAACCACCTATCGCACAAAAACAGTGCTTGTAGGACCTCAGGCACTACCAGTTGTCCCAAAACTAATTGGTGTTAGGAAATGCGCATACCATTCCTTTATAGTGCATTCATTCAAGCGCCCACGATATTCGATTGTGACTTCACCCGAACACTCAGTTTGGGTGCCACTGGACAATTGTTGTCATCCGCACACACAGTTTGGGTGCCTAACAATCTCCCCCTCAGCAATTGCTCCAGCTAGAAATCGAACACGTGACCTTGGCTCTAATACCACTTGTAGAACCTCAGGCGCTACCAGTTGCCCCAAAACTAATTGGTGTTAGGAAATGCGCATACCCTTCCCTTATAGTGCATTCATTCAAGCGCCCACGATATTCGATTGTGACTCCACCCACACACTCAGTTTGGGTGCCACTGGACAATTGATGTCACCCGCACACACAGTTTGGGTGCCCAACAGTGCTAACTAAAACTCTTGTCCTATCTCACTCACACGTGCTTACTAGAACCCTCGTCCCTATCGCACTAAACGAGCTTACAAGTTTACAACTTTCGCTCAAACAAATATAATTGTTTTGATCACAATATAATGCTCCTAAGTGAGCTGATGTTTACAAAAGGATAACACTCTTCTTTTTCTTCTATGAGGGAAAAACACTTTTGATACCAAGCTTTATTCCAAAAAAACACATTTGGTACCAAGCTTTTTGAAAAAACACATTTCATACCATGATTCACACAATCTTGTCACATTTAGTTTTGCCGTCAATTTTCGGACGAAATTCAGCACGTGTCGCTCATGTGCCCGTTAAATTGACAATGGGAGAGAAAACATGCACGGGTTTTAAAGACCCACAATTGACAGCAAAAGTAAATGTGTCAATATTGTGTGAATCATGGTATGAAATGTGTTTTTTCAAAAAGTTTGGTATCAAATGTGTTTTTTGGACTAAAGTTTGGTATCAAAAGTATTTTTCCCTCTTTCTTCTATTCACTCTAATTTCTAAGTTTAAAGAACAAGAAGAAAATGTTTTGAACTTTTGAAAAACTATTTTAGCAAAAGTAAAAATGGACTCAAAAAGTTTAGCTCAAGAAATGATTTTGCAAAATGAAAATCAGAATTCTCGTGTTTTAAAATTGATGGGAGTGACTCCCTATTTATAGATGAGTGGTGATTTTCTCAAGAGCGAAAGATTTTTTATCCCCAAAATATTTTGTCACTTTAAAAAAATATTTTACAAGATTATTTCACATTTGACAAGTCTTCAAAAAAATCGATGAATGTAGACATAGTTTAGTTAAAGTTGAAGACAAAATATTTCCTTTGAAAAAGATATGGAGAATATTTTCAAGAGATAATTTTGAAATGCAAGGATCTAGCTAGGATACTTTAGAGAGAAAATTACTTGCTAGCTAAGATAAAATCTTAAGATATATTTCCTTGAAAAATATTTTCCAAATAATAGCTTGTACGAAAATACACTTTAATAGACAACTTAGGATAAAATAATTTTCAGAAGAACTTGGCTTATTTTAAAATCAAAATTTCGGTTTATTTGAGAAAGGAGGAAAAATTAATTTCATTCAAATTTTTATGAAGAGGCCGAAAATATATGGGTCAAAATCATTGAAAAAAATTATTTTGGGCTAAGGAAGTTCTTTTATCAATCGAAATTACCTACGATTTGACCACAATTTTCTTGAATCGAAAATTGAGCCCTTCAAGAGTACTAGGGGCTTCGGTCTTGTTTTTCCATCATAGCGGGCCTTTTTTAACAAAAGGGCTTCTTATGAGTAATTATCCAAATGCTTCCAAGCCTTTCTTTGATAATGAGTCTTCCTTCATTGTTGGGCTAATCTTTTTTGTTAATCACCAACTTTTCGGCTAACAATATATATATATATATATATATAAATAAAGGACTTTATTGAAAAGACAATGAAAATTAATTATATCTCATGACTTAAATTCTATCACCGATCATTCGTATATTAATTAACTCGTTTCTTGATTAAGTGCTCATGATAGATTTAGACTAGTACTTTAACAACTTGAGGCCTAAATATTTAACTATAGAGTAGTATTTGAACAGGTTTAAGCAATTTGCAGTTCTTCTAAACCATTGATAGTTTCTCTACTCATATAATGGTTGACTTATAGTATTAAAAGTGATCGAGGAGTTTATATACACAAATACTGAATAAGTAAATGTACGCATTAAGTTTTAGTTTTGTTAAGTGTTAAGTCAAGACACACAAATAATTTAAAAGAGACAAAGATATTTTTTGAGTTGTCACATTTAATAATTAGTGATATCATTTTAATAACAATCTAGTAATAATAATTTGTATCATCACAATGGTTTTATTATTCAATATTTTGTATAACAATGATAATTTTAATATTATCACTTAATATTTTTATCACTAAAAACTTATTTTCTTATAAGATGGCTCATTTTCTTCTACAGTTTTTATTTTCTATCTTTTTGTTTTTTCCCTCAAAATTTGGTCTGATTTTGATCTTGCTTACCTTTTTTTTTTGGTCCCATGTATTGTCATGTACTTGTAATAATCTTCATGTTGTAGTAATGAAATGAATGTTTAATTATTAAAATATATATATATATATATACAACTATATGCTACCATTTTTTCTTATGAGTATATTTTGCACATGACTACAAGAGGGTGATTTGCAGATTTGGTACAGAGGCATATTAAATTGCACATTTTAATATCATGATTTAATGTTCAATTGTTCATTTCACACCATAAATTACATGGACAAAATTAACTCGGCATTTTACATGAAAAATTCATATTATTTTTGTGGTAAATGAAATCGCACGTCTTTTTATGGAGCTTTGTTGGACAAGAAAATATAAATTAATCTCAAGAATAAGCAACATATAGGACCAAAAAATGCAAAGTCAACATGATTTTTCCCTCCAAAATGCTAACGGTCACATGTGTATGTGGCCAATTTGGTCCAAGTAATAGTGGTATGAAATATGTAATGTTAAATATAATTATGATATGGTATGTAAAATTTAATATGCCTCGGTAACATAATTATAAATTATCCCATTGTGCGGTATTAAAACAAAATTGCCTAAAAACTATTTTGCATCAGATACTATAATTTGATTTTTCACGCTACTTGGAAGAAACAAAATTAATTAATAATTAAATATGTTGTCATGTTTTGTATATGAAACAGTGTATAGCATGATATCAACGACTATATAAATTTAATCAAATCAATTTGAATTATATCACTAGTTCACCAATTATACATGCATCGATGTTGAAATATGTTAAAATTCATATATACACTTGATTTGATATAAGCTAAATACCTAAGCACAAAATTCAGTAAACACGGAATCTTGAAACTAGATTTTGATCTCTAATTAAACATACAATCAAATCAATGACTCGAGCGAACAAAACACAAAACTAACTAAAATTGTCTAAGATTCTATCAAAACTTGAATAAAAGTAAACCAACAAGTAAATGAAATAGACTTGATAACACTGTTTTCACAGAGTTATCAAAGAGAATAAATTACTACAAGAATTTTAAAAAATAAATCATTGAGTAACAATATAAATTAAACTTATCGCTATTGATACTCCATATATTAAGTAACAACGGTTCAGATTTTCTAACTAAAATAATTCTTTGTATATTAGTGAAAGCAAGTTGTCACTACAATAATTAGTGATTTGAAAAAAGTGCAACACAAATGTTGTCACTTTATCAATGTTAGTAACAATTTAAAATATTTTTTTGTTACTTGTGACAATAAGGAAATTGCATTTTTGATATTATACAATATGACATTTTACAATTTTGGTACTATTGGATACGTACGTAAATGCATATTTTTTGCCACACTTTAAAGTATGGTTGCAATACTCATACCATCGTCAAATAATTAAACGAAAATTGACGGAATTTGGCATGTATACCGCAGATAGCCCTTATCTCGTCTTTTAGAGGAAAAATAATTAATCACGTTGATCTCGCTTTCGAGGAAAAAATCTCACATCAGTTCATCTTTTGTAGGGAAAATTATAACGTTACCCACACATTTTCACGTTATCACGTGATGATTTTCACTCCGAAATATGAAATAACGCCGATTCCATCCATTTAAGTTCACAATATTAACTATAGTAAGAAGACTAAACTTGTTACTAAATATATTGGGAAAAAAAAAGTTACTTTCATATTGTTGCTTAATATTTTGTCTTTTCTTTTTAGATGTTTTTTACATATATAAAATTCCTGAAATTGTAGTCTTGTTATGAACATGTGAAAGACTAAACACCAGCGCGTTATCGAAATTTTAATTCATTACTACTTGCACACTGGCATGATCCGGTCGCAACCATTAAATGTAATACTTTTTCCTCCATCACAAATTTACTATATATATAGACTAGAAAGAACAACCCTGATCCAACGTCTCTTTTGTAACATAAAATTCTTCGATTATTGATTTAATTTCTCCACAAGTTTGTGTCGGAAATGAACATAGAAACTGTGAATCATTCACCATCGCAAGTCGGAATATCAGAAGCTACGGAACGCATCGAGGAAGGAAGGAAATTTATAGCAACCCCCACTAGGTCTCACTCATATGGAGAAATCAATAAAGAGAGACAACAAGAAGTTAGCGAGCTCCGGAGGGAAGCTTTCCAACTCGCGAACTATTATTTCGTCTTTCAGGGCGTAATATTCACTGCCATTTATAATACCCCGTCTAATCTCAAGTGCAGGTATCGTTGGATACCGTTCACGTTATCTCTTCTGGCTGGATTTCTCAACTTGTGCGCTCTTACCACAATTGCTTTCAAGCATAAACGCACATTGGACGAAATAGATCAATGTGGAGATGATCTAGTTGCAACGTCGGAGATTGAAAATGAATATAATATTGGTGGGTCGATTACGGTGAAGTATGTGAGAGGTTGTCGAATGTTATATGTTATAGGTTGCATGGGACTTTTCATTGGGTTTTTCGTTGTCACGCTTATAGGTTGCTGGATAATTACGTGCCGCGAGAATTCCAGTTCCGTCAAAGCCCCATGAGCGACAGGGATGCTTACTAGAGGAATTTGAATACCCCCACCCGTTATCGTTTTCGTTTGTTTTTAAGGTTGTCACGTGTATGCATGTATTTGTATTTGATTCTCCATATATGTTAGGCGAAACATGCGCTCAACTATTCAATGGTATTTTTATTGCATAAAATTATGTTGTATTATTAAATATTAGACACGAAAAGTAACTCTCCATTCGTACAAGGGCCATCAAAATTTGTACAAATGAGGGGTACTTTGTGTCAAATATTTAATACTATAAACTATAGTTCTACGCAAATTTCACGTAATATGGAAGATTGTTTTTCATTTATCCCCTGGTTTTTCTTTGTTTCCTTTGTCACATCTTTAACGCACATAATTTCTAGAAATTCAATATAGCAATAAGGAAAGGGTTTAATTCATCTCAATTGCTTAATTTTTGAAAGTCCGTCGGACAACCATCTTTTAAGTAATACTAGTATTTATAAGTTAAAACATTTATTAAGTAGTAATGACGAGGTATATATTTAAATATAACATTAAAACTGTCACCCTTATTTAGTGACAATAATTTTGTATTTCAATGATACACATTATTATTTATCAAAAAAAAAAAATGATATACATTATTATATATTGCAATTAAATTTATTAATGATATCAATTATAGTAATTGTCAATAACATGTAGCAAACTCGTCAAAACAGTTTAGTGATATTTTTATTTCTCATCATAATATATATATAATACTTGTATCAATGGTGGCGTCAAAATAATTATCTTCACTATTATGTTTGTTAAAATTGTTTTTATTAAAAAAATTAAAATTTATTTTTACTTAACACATGCATATTGTAACAAACCCGACATTTTCATTCAAAACTTTAGCTACATATTAATCTGCAGTGAGAGAAAGATAACAAACTCTCAAGATCAAACTGGAGGTCGTGCTTAGTTCAATTGAATTTTGTGTCAATTAAGTTAATTGTTATAAATTAAGACAAGTGTTAATCGTAAGAAAAATAAGAGTTTATATTGTGTTATTTAATTTTTTTCGCCTTCAGTCATTACTTTTGAAGTCTTAAAATTTGTCTTAATTATGCATATGCTCAAGTACGATAAAATATGGATGAAAAGAAAAAGAAAAACGGAATATTTGCCATTACTTATTATAATTTATAAGTTCTTAATTGAAATAATAAGAATTTTTTTAGTAAAAAACAGTTGTATAATGATAAAAATCGCCAGAAAGTAAATTTTACAATTAAAAAATCGCTTTCTTATTATACATACATTCAAATAAAGGAGAATATTCCAATATCGTTCTCCCTAAATTATCACACGTATTAGAAACTCATATTATATGGAAAATAATTATATATATATAGTCCTTTTGAAAGTCATTCTTTTAATTTTATTTCCTTATGTGGTGATTCACTACGTACATTGATTAACCTGGAAAACAAACGTGCAAGAACATATCTGATGTCTGTTTGTGTGTCTCTAAACTCAACATAGTTGACACGAATTTAATTACTCCAACAAAACCTAATTAGTTGAGGTTTTCCACACATCCTATGTTTCGGGTTTTTAATATTATTCCATACAAGTGTCCGAAATCTAAAATTACTGAGTCGTACTTATTCATGAATCTCATGTTACTTCCCCTCGCCCGAGCTCATTTTATTTTTAATATGTACGTATTATCTTATTTAATAACGAACGTAATTCTTTTTTTCAAAGTTATTTAAAAAAAAAAAAAAAAGAATTGTGTTTTTCATACTAAACTTTTACCTACTTTAGACATTTGATACCAAACCTTCAAAAAAGACACATTTAATTCCAAAATTGAAGGACTTTTTTCACATTTCTTTTTTTCGCCAAATTTTGTGTTCTTTATATTACTGGACGAGACATTTTCAATGGTACAAGTTTCAGTTCATGAAACGCAATAAGTAATCCACAGATAATTAACAAAGTTTCTGGACATTAATCAAAATTAAATCATATCTCATAATCTATAAGGATTAATACCACAATCATATTCAGATATAATATAGGGCACATAAGCATGATATGGTAAAAGTTTTGGAGCATAATTTTAGGCAGGGATTATTGCATTTTTTGTGCCACAACTTAAGTTCAGTAGCATTTCTACCTCATATCTTTTCGGGTTGGCATATTTGGTGCCACACCTTTAACTTCGGTAGCAAGATGGAAGCTCCGCCATTGACGTGAGCTTGAAATGGGGAATCTTTAATTTAACACCAAATTGGACAAGGTAGGTAACACCGAGGGCAGTCTACGGCTGAAAGTGGAGGCGGTGGGTCAAGTTCCACCGCCGGCGGTGGCGTAAAATCGAAAAACGCAAAATTCGCAGATCTGAAAATAGAGTGACGGGATAAACTCGGAACTGACAATTAATGCTTGAGGTTTGTAGAGGAGGTGAATACGAGTCTATAGCCACCGAAAAGAGCTTAACCCGTGACCGGAATTGCCGAAAAATTGAAAAAAACGATGGCAATTTTAGGGCTTCTATATCTTGATTTTTAGAGGCAAAAATTGAGCGATTTACAAGGCCATAAATGAAATTGTTTATACGAGTGGGTCTGCGGCGGAAAGATCCTTTAAGACTCCCTGATCAATTCCGATGGAAAACCACCGGAGGTGGTGGCCATGAGAAATAGGAGAGCCGGTTAGAATGCAAAATCCACAAAGTTTTTATTTTTTTAGTCCGGTAGAAAATCATTCCCCACGCCCCCCCAAAAAATACTTTTTTTTTTTTTTTTAGAACCCAAAGGGTGAAATTCATTAATGATCAATGTCGGCAATTACAAGCTCAAAAATATAATTAGGGAGAACAATAATAGGGGGGAGATACTAATAGCTAATTTAGCTAAAGCGTGTGCGACAGAATTGCTTTCCCTAAACACGTGGGAGCAAGTGAAAGAAATAAGACTATTAGCAAGATATTTAATCTCTTCAAAAAGATGTCCCAACGGGTGAAAAGAATAATGACCATGGTGTCCCAAAACTCCATTGACCACTGATAAACAATCACTTTCTAAGTATATATGTCTCCAACCTTTTGCAATACCAAGTTCTAGTCCACGCATCAAAGTTGTAGCTTCCGCCGCTTCGGGAGCAAGATAAAAATCAGACTTTGTGGAACACCAATCCAAGCAACTTCCTGTATGATCACGGATGATAGAGCCAATTTCAAAGCAACCAGTACTCTCGTCTACCACTGCGTCTACATTAATCTTGACAGTTCCAATAGGTGGCGGAGTCCATTTCGTAATAGCTGGGAATTCCCACGTACGGTCTATGAGAGGATTGACAGAGCTTGTGCCACCGACATGTGGATACAAATATTTCCATTTAGCTGTGTTGAACATCTTAACTTTGGAGGTTCGGACCACTGCCCGATTCTTTTAAGAATTCGTGATCAAGAAATAATGCTGTAAGGTCCGAACCAAAAAAAAGTTTATGTTTGAATCTATGTGGCTTGAAGAGTCCGACTGCCCTTGTGTCGTTAAAGATTCGTGGAATTACGAGGTGGGTATGTCCAAAAATAATGTTTGGGATAAACTTGACAGGTGTAAGAAAGAACTGAGCGTGTGGAGTAGTTCCTCCTTCGGAGGGATACGGAAGAAGGTGGCAAAAATAAGGGAGAAAATTCATAAAATTAAAACAGGGACTATTTCTGCTACCTCTAAAGAAATGGAAAAGAATCTCAATGAGGAATTGGAAGATCTTTTAGAAAAGGAGGAGATTATGTGGAAACAACGAGCAAAAGCTCACTGGATGTGGGAGGGTGACCGAAATACTCGGTATTTCCACAATAGGGCCTCGGGGCGTAATAAGAAGAATAATGTTCGGGGTATTAGAAATGAGGCTGGGACTTGGCTGACTGGAGAATCTGATATTGAAAACGAGGTAGTCAACTACTTCAGTAAGATTTTTACTTCGAGCCAACCATCAACATATGAGCTAAACCTGGTTTTGAATGCTATGGGATCGAGGGTGAGTTTTGAAGATAATAAGTATCTGCTCCAACCGTACACTGCAGATGAGGTATACCATGCACTCTTATCTATGTACCCTCTTAAATCTCCCAGCCCCGATGGTTCCTCCCTCCCCCTCCCCCAATTTTTTCAGAAATTATGGCCTATTTTTGGTAAAGATGTCACTAAGTGGGTGTTAGAAATCTTAAATCACGGTATTTTTGATACATCTTGTAATGCTACTAATATTGTTCTCATCCCTAAATGTTCTCACCCCGAATATATGACTCACTTTTGTCCTATCAGTATGTGTAATGTTGTGTACAAAATCGCATCCAAAACTTTAGCTAACCGACTTAAACCCATCATGAACTCTGTCATATCTGACTATTAGTCTGCCTTCGTCCCAGGTAGACAAATCACTGATAATGTTCTTGTCGCTTTTGAGACCACCCATTATATGAAAAAACAGACTAATAAAAAGGTAGGCCAAATGGCCATCAAGTTGGACCTTAGAAAAGCCTATGATAGGGTAGCGTGGGAGTTTTTGAGAGCCGTAATGATCCGTTTAGGTTTTGATACTCATTTTGTTGACTTGGTGATGATTTGTGTTTCGTCTGTCTCATACTCGTTTATCCTTAATGGTATTCAATTTGGGTATGTTAAGCTAGAAAGAGGCATCCGTCAAGGAGACCCCCTTTCCCCTTATTTATTTCTTTTCTGCGCAGAAAGTCTTTAGTTCTCTCATTTGTCAAGAAGAACCTAGAGGTCACTTGAAAGGAATTGCTATTTGCAGAGGTGCACTGAGAGTGTCTCGCCTTTTATTTGCTGATGACAACTTGATTCTTTGTCAGGCATCGGAGGAAGTAGCTATCCATGTCAATAATCTTCTCTTCGCTTATGGGAATGCATCGGGGCAGAAAATTAACTTTGAAAAGTACAGTGTGGTTTTCACAAAGAGTACCGATGAATTGACCATCACTTCTATACTTCAGTTTCTTCCAATTCGTCAGGAACTCAAGCATGATAGGTACCTTGGACTTCCCCTTGTGGTAGGCAAATCAAAAAGAGAGGTATTTGACTATATTAGAGATCGGGTTTGGAACAAATTGCAGAACTTGAGATCCAAAATGTTGTCCAAAGCAGGTAAGGAAATCCTCATAGAGGCGGTCATCCAGGCTATCCCTTCGTACCTTATGAGTTGCTTTAAACTCCCTAGCTACTTAATTAAAGAGATTGAATCTATGATAGCAAGCTACTGGTGGGATGAGAAAGATACTAAGAAGATTCATTGGATAAAATGGAATTCACTTTGCTCAAGTAAACGAGATGGAGGTTTGAGTTTTAGGGATTTAGATTCATTCAATGTTTCACTCCTAGCAAAACAGATATGGCGTGTATTGTCTTTCCCGAACAACCTCCTTAGTCGCATTCTTAAAGCTCGCTACTTTTCGGACTGTGATCTTCTAGTTCGGCTCCTTTCCTCACATGGCGGAGCATTTGGGGCTCCAAAGAACTCGTAGAAGCAGGCACACGTTGGCGGGTCGGAAATGGAAAAGATATTCGTATATGGGCACTCGTTCAAAGTCATTAGTCCACCTTTCTTACTTTTTGATAATGCAATGGTTAATGAACTTATTGATCACTCTCGATGTGTTTGGAAAAGAGAACCGGTTGAAGGAATTTTCATTAATAATGATGCACAACAAATCCTTTCTATCCCGTTGAGTCGAATGGACTGCCCGGACCGCCGCATATGGCATTTTGACCGTTCGGGGTTCTTCACCGTCAAATCAGCCTATAAACTTCATCAACTCATGAAAGAGTTGAAAGAGTTAAAACATAATTCCAACTCCGGCAGTTCCAGTTCTAATGTTCAGATCACTTGGAATCATATTTGGAATATCAAGGCCCCTCCTAAGGTAAAACTCTTTATCTGGTCAGGCTGTAGAAATATACTACCTGTTCGAGCTGAACTAAATCGTAGAAATATTGCTACAGAGGACTCTTGTATTCGGTTTGATGGTATAGAAACCACTCTTCATTGTTTAATTTATTGTACGTTTGCTAGACAATGTTGGGCCCTTTCCGGTCTTGCATTTTCTCATTACTCCTGTGTAGATACTGATATGATAGACTGGTTTTCACACCTTTTCACGCACTTGGCTGCATCAGAGTTAGGCTACGCTTCAATTTTAGCATGGTGGATCTGGTACGGTAGAAACAAAATCATTTGGGAAGCTATGGACTTCACTCCAGCTGATATAGTTTCCTCGGCACGTAACTTTCACTACAAATGTCAGATTCCATTAGTCCCCCGAAAAATACTTTGATTTGGTCAAAATACCCATTTGGAGATTTCGGGCCAAATGGGACCAAAATTACTAGCGAAATTGAAGGTGTGACACCAAATGTGTCAATTCAAAAAGATGTGGGGTAAAAATGCCAGTGGACTCAAGTTGTGGCACCAAAAATGCATTAATACCATTTTAAGCATATAAAAAATCACCATTAAAGTTCAAGCAAATATGAAAAAAAAATTAATTTTGGTATTAAATGTGTCTTTTTTGAAGATTTGGTGCAAAATGTCAAAAATAGGTAAAAACTTGGTATGAAAAATAGAATTAAAAAAATCCATTTTTATTTTTATTTCTTTTCTTGATAAAGACGTAAAATTAAAAAGTCACAATTTAATCCATAGCCATTGTCCATTTTAATCAAAGACAACTACGATTGTTCTCTTTGCATGCATACCACGATCTGAATCTGGATTAACTGGACAAATTTATGTTGGAATTTTTAGATGAAATTCAAATTGTTTGACACTACTAGAAAAATGAAGAATTCCAACCGAAAAAAAATCGGTTGAAATTTCATTGAATTCCGACAGAAAAAAATACAGTCGTAATTAATTCCGATCGATTTTAAATCGGTTGGAATTTAAAAAAATATTCCAACCGATTTCAAAATCGGTTTGAATTTTATACTACGTTTTCTTGAAAAAAAAAAGAAAGAAAAAAATATCGGTTGGAATTTTACACTATGTTTCTTAAATTTTTTTTTTAAAAAAAAAACGAAAACAATTCCGATCGATTGGAATGTAATACTATATTTAAAAAAAAAAAAAACAACGAAAATAATTCCGACCAATTTTAATATCGGTCGGAATAAATTTTTTGTTTTAAAAAAAAAGTCGCGGCTGAATATATAATTTGAATTCAAAAATTCCGACCGATTTAAAAATCGGTCGGAATAAACTTCTATGAAAAAAAAATGTTGGGTCTGCTCATTTCAGCAAAAAAAAAAACTCCGGCACCCTTCCATCTTCTTCCCCTTCCAGCCATAACCACCGTTTCAATCTTCCGACCAACCACACCACCGTCGCTGCAACACTTTCAGCCGACCACCACCACTGTTGCAGCACTTCCGGCCGACCACCACCTCATCTCTCCCTTCTTCTTCTCTCTTCTTGAAGGTATGTATATATATATATATATATATATATATATATACACACTATTTTGATTTATGTATAGTATAAATTGTTTAGTGTGTTTGAAATTAATTAGTAGAAATTGTTAGATTTTGGTTGTAGAAATTTTTAATTTTGGTTATTATAGTTTGTTTGAAATTGTTAGATTTTATTATTAATTATAGTGTGTTTGAAATTGTTGAGTGTGCTTGAAAATTGAATTAGGGCTTTAATGTGGGGTTGCATTATAATTTAGGGTTTTTTAGTGGGAAAATATCGGATTAAATAAAAAAAAAAAATTCCAAAAATTCCAACCAATTCAAAATCAGTCGGAATAAATTCCAACCGATTTTAAATCGGTTGGAATTTCGGTCGAAATTTGAACCGGTCGAAATTTTGGTCGGAATCCAATTCCGACGTGATTTTTTCCAACCGATTTTTGCGGAAAATCGGTCGGAATCACGTTTTTCCGACCGATTTTTACCAAAATAGGTTGGAATATCGATCGAAATTTTTGTTTTTTCTAGTAGTGTGAGCCCATAAAAGTAAATGCGAATGAAATTGAGGGATATATCTAATGGGCAATTTACCTCCCCGTGATATGAAAATAAGCAATTAACCTCCATGCGAAATAAAATAATGTGCAATTTACCTCCCTGTAATATGAAATAATGAACAATTTAGCTCCTTGCTAGTGGAGGTATTGCATGTTAGAATTATTATTCTTGTTAGTCTAATAATGTGGAGTTACATATTAATTAATTGTATATGATGCTATTTCATTTATGTGCCTAATTAATTATGATCTAATAATAATAATAATAATGAGGACTAAGAAATATTAGTTAATTAAGTATGGACTCTTTATATGTGTAGAGACCTATTTGGACTATAAATGTTCTTGATGGGCTGACAGTTCGAGTCCTACTAGAGTTAGAGTTAATACTCTCTTATATATTGGGTTATGGTCCCGAAGCCAATTCATACTTTACACTTTCATCTTCCCCATCTAGAGAAAGCTAAGGCAATGTTGAATTAGGCTTAGAAGACCACAACCCCAAATCCCATCTTTGTGATTCTTCCGCTATTCTGTCAATGGATTCATGTATGACTCTCTTTATTATAAACATATATTGCTTAATCATCTGAGAAAATAGGTCATGAGATTTGTATGATTCCATGGTTTACGTATTTCATGTTTTCATAGCATATCATTTAAATATATCAAGTGGTAGCAGAGTCATCTTTCGTTAGAGGATTAGAGTCCAGACTCGTTTATATGCTTATCTTGAAATTTGGTCTTCTAAACTCATTCAAGATCAAGATCTAGTTTTTATTCATGATTAAATTATGGCATGTTCATGCTTTGTGTGGAAATTGTAAGCATGATTGTGTGTTTATGTTGATTGTTGATTTCATATCAAATCACGTATTTAAGGTTTGAATTTCTTTGAAAAAATCGGATTTTGATTTAATATGAGTTTATTAATAATCAAAATTGCGGCCCATTTTTTTTTCTTGTTCAAAGCATGTCGTGTATTTGATTATGTTGTTTGGAATTTTTTGCTCTTGAGCATCTAAGTGGCGTGAATAGATTCAGCCATAAGCGCGTTTGTTTCAAATAGGTGATACGTCAGCCAATTTTGCATAGTGAGGCCTTTAACTCTATGGACTGAATTGTTGAGGTTAAATTAATGGTTTTGGGCAACCACATGAACTAATTTTTGGTGTAATTTGATTGAACTATAGTACTGGACTATGTTAATTTGTGTTGATGTACTATTTGATTATTATTAATTCCTTTCTTTTGGGCCGCAAATCGTCTTTGCTGTTTTTTTTAGCGAATGAACTTTCTTATCTTATTATGTTAAGTGCTTCAGTTTATTCTACAACTTTTCAATTATTGTTATAGCCTTTCAAAGAAAAGTTTATATGTTTCAAGTACAGGAACATGCAATTTTATGGGCCTAGATTTAATTCTTTGGCCGTTTCATGTGGACGTTGCAGTCCCTAATTTTTTTTTGGGCGGCATCGCCCACTCTTTTATTCCAAGGGTAGGACATTTTAGTAATCAAAATATATATATATATATATATATATATTGTCTTTCTTTTGACAATTCTTGATATGTCCATTATTTATAATTGACTCGATTGAACCGACATATTGCCTGAGTAACCTCTGTTGGGTAAAATTCAATTTTAAATAAGGGGACATAGTTATCCATGTGAAATAATCGGCCCAAAGGAAGGTTATTTTGACCGGATAATGTTTGGCTTTTACCCTAAGGAATGCTAATTAATCGAAAATAAATCAATTGAACCAACACGTTGCCAAAGTAACCTCTATTTGGTAAGATTGATTAATTTTTTATTAATTTAGCATAGTTGTCCATGTGAAACAATCGGCCCAAAGGAAGGTAATTTTGACTGGACAATATATAGTCTTGAATATGTGTTACATTCTATCATGCTTTTGATGTGTCGACCCAAAGGAAGGCACGTCATTATGCCGATTCATGTATCAATATTTAAGTCTATGTTAAAAAAGTACCATCTACGGATTATTATTTTTGTCCAAAGACTAAATAGTAACGACGTGCTAGGTATCTTAAGACGGGTCCATCAACTTGTGCATGCATTAGTAATTATTTTAGTTCATACATGATTTTAATAAATTAATTTAACTGTTTTTCATTGTCTTTTAGGATTTAGTGTCTTCAATGTCTTCTGAAATAACTCCCAACAACATCCCTGTGCTTAACAACACAAATTTTGATAAATGGAAAGAGCACATCTTGATAGTGTTCAGTTGCATGGACAAAGACCATGCATTAAGAATCGAACGCCCTGCCGATCTGACACCTGAAAGCACTGATGTTGAAAGGTTGGCTCATGAAAAGTGGAAGCGATCGAACCGCATGAGTCTGATGATGATGCAAAACTCCATTCCAAAAACCATAAGGCATGATCAGAGGATAAGGATGTAAAAAAGTTTATGACGCAATTAACGGACCAATTCACTTTTAGTGAAAGGGTCGAAAAGAGCACTATTCTGAAACAGCTCGTTTCCATGCGCTATACGGGCGAACGAAATATTGAGGAATATATTATGGTTATGTCCAAACTTGTATCAAGATTAAGGACCCTTAAGTTGTGCACCTGGTCTTGATCTCGCTTCCTGCATGTTTTGGTCCCTTCACGGCCTCTTTCTATGCTCAGAGAGAGAAATGGACAATCAATGAGCTTATAGCTCAGTGTGAGCAAGAAGATGGGAGACAAAAATAAGAATAGACTGAAAATATTCATTTAACATTCAAATTTAATGGTAAAAGCGCCCCATGAAACGAAAGAGGAATAAAGGTAATGAAATTGCAACTCCTCCTGGGACTTCGCAGCTTAAGAGCCAAAAGGGACAGGATTCGGATATTACCTATCACTTTTGCAAGAAGGCGGACCACTTTAAGAAATTATGCCCAGGATACGTTGTATGACGTGTAAAGAAAGGTAACCTTCTCAACTTCGTTTGTTCTGAAGTTAATTCGGTTTTGGTACCTAGTGACACTTGGTGGATAGATACGAGAGCTACTACTCACATATGTGTCACATTGCAGGATTGCCTCCACTACCGGGCGCCAAATGATGATGAAAGATACATCTATGCAGGCAACGGGAACAAGGCTGCTACGGAATCTATAGGTGTCGTTAGGATTTATTTAAGTTCTAGTTTGTTTTTGGATTTAGAGAAAACTTTTATTGTACCGTCTTTTCGACGGAATTTGATTCATGTTTTATTTTTGAACAAATTTGGTTATTCTTGTTCATTTGAAATTGAATTATTTACTGTTTCTTTAAATTCAAAAGTTATTGCACTAGAATTTTAATAGATAAATTATATTAATTAGACACCTTAACAACCAATAATGAAAACCTGCATTCAAGTGAATTAGGTGCTAAATGAAAATTAACTAATGAGAATTCATTATTATTTTGGCACAAACGGTTAGGACACATTTCTCAATAGAGAATTCGGAGGCTTGTGCGTGATGAAATTTTCAATTCTCTTGACTTAACGGATCTTAAAATTTGTACATAGAATGCATTAACAAACGAAATAAGGGTGCATATAGAATTAGTGAACCCTTAGAGTTGATACATACCTATATTTGTGGTCCGTTCTCTAAGTTTTTTTTTTAATGGATAGTTGTATTTTATCAGCTTTATGGATGACTACTCACGATATGGTCACATTTACTTAATCCATGAGAAGTCTGCATAATTGGTGTGAATGACATGGCCTTTTGCCAATGCTATAATGACATGGTGTGAAGTATGATTAATCACTCTTCTCCACCAGGGTCACTTTGGGACAAGACTCTTAAGACTGTAGTTTTCATACTTTACCGTGTAAGGTAGTAGCTAAAACTTAATAAGAGATATGGTCATGTAAGAGGCCTAGTATTAGGTACTTACATGTCTCGAGTTGTAAAAATGAGGCTAGGTCTTATAGGCCTAGCAAAAGAAAATTGGACTATAAGTTTATTAGCTTCTAATTTACAAATTACTTAGAAAGATTGAGGGGTTACAAGTTTTATTACTCCTCAAATAGATCCTTCTTCAAAATAGGAGATGCCAAAATTATTGAGCATGCTTACTATAGTGGAAGCATTAAAAGAAACGGTGTAGTGTTTGAGGGGGAGAATGTGTAAATATTCTCGCTAAAGTTACAGTTGACAATGATAAGTATTCGTATCAAACACTATCATTCCTTCACTCAATCCGCAACCTCAACCTAAGGAGCCAATTAGGAGATCCACAAGAGAAATAAAGCAATATCGGATATTTATGTTGTCTATTTTCGTAACATAAATTTGACTTGAGGATGGAAAATGATCCAACATGATTAAGTGAGGTCAAATCATGTGTGGTCTAATGAATAATTTGTTTAGGATCGTCATGGCATTAGTAGCTCATTATGATTTAGAGCTACGACAAATGGACGTTAAAACAATTTAATAAACGTTTTACATGGTGCAACCAGATAATTCTAGGTCAAAAAACTCAAAGCACCTTGTATGTAAACTTAAGAAGTCCATGTTTGGCTTAAAGTAGATGTCCCACTAATGGTATCGGAAATTTGATCATATGATTGCCTCTTACGTTTTCGAGGAAAACACCATTGATCAATGCATATATCTCAATATCAGTGGGATCAAGTTTATCGTCCTGGTGTTGTACGTAGATGATATTCTACTAGCAAGTAGCGATGTAAGGCTTTTGCATGATGCCAAGAAATTTCTCTCGAGTAAATTTGAGGTGAAAGATCTTGGTGAAGCATCTTTCGTTATGAGAATATATATAGACCGTGATGGATCTAAAGGTATACTTGGTTTATCCCAGAAGGCCTACACTGATAAGGTGCTTAATCGTTTTGGCATACAGAAATGCGCACCAGGTGATACACCAGTCGTTAAAGGCGACAAATTCAGTTTGCTCCAATGTTCGAAAATGGACCTTGAGAAGAATGAAATGGAGACGAACTTATATACATTTGTCGTTGGGAGTCCTCATGCATGTGAAGAATGTATGCATTCTGATATTGCTTGCATACTTAGTTGGGATGCAAGGTAGATAATTATACGACCCGATTATGGATCATTTGAAAATGGTCAAACGAGTCTTACAATACTTGTAAAGGACAAATGATTACAAGCTTATAATATCAGAGATCATATCTTCGTTAAAATCACATATTCTCTGATTCAAACTTTGTTGGTACAACTACTAATCATGCCATCAATGATCGGCCCAAAGGAAGATCATTGATTTGCCGATTAATAGATATATATATGGTGATAAATACATCAATACATTATTTGATCACTAAAGGGAAGTGCCACTTACAGTTGATATTTATTGTCCAAAGACTAAATATCAGTGTTGTTCTAGACATCCTATATGACCTTTTGTCAAATTAATATTTGGGTACTTGAGTGTCCAAAAAGCATCTTAGTACAAACTCTATGATTGCAGACCCATTCACCAAAGGTTGGCCGCCTATGGTGCGTAGGGGTGCACATGGTTTTCGAGAACGTATCGTTCCGTACCGTACCATACCGAAGTTTAGGTTTATTTTCTCAAAATCATATGTTTCGGTACAAATGAAAATCTCAAAAAACCATACAGTACTGTACCGTAAATAGAAATAAATTAATTACTTAATAGTTTATCCAATAAAATTTAAGTTTTATTATCTTGCAACCTGTCATTATGACACGTAGTCAAATATTAATAATTATAACTCAAAAAATATACTCAAGTATAACATATATTTGTGTTCAAATTAAATTATTAATTTACATAATTAAAAGTCCAAAAATAAGAATTTGAAACATAAAATACTAACTAGTAAATAATTATATCATTAAAAGAAATAACAAATTGAAAATAAATTATCGTCATTTTGTTTAATGGCATACTGTATTTAAGGCTAAGTCATTTATAGGATATTATAAGTAGCGAACCCAAGTTCGAATACCTCTTGGGAGAGGTTCCCACTTAATGCGCACGACGCGCCTAAAAAATGATTAAAACCATTGGAAAACCAAACTATTTGTAGGATATTATTATTTAACTCGCTCATTTATAAAGTATTATGCAAAAAGGAAAAAAAATAACCAATTTATTCCATTGGAATTTTTTCTTTCTTTCAACTATCAGTCGAATATAAGAGGAAAATAGTATGACGCAAAATATTTCCAGAACCGGAAAACCGTACCGTACCGGGTGCATTGGTATGGTATTGAAAAGTGAAGTTTGGTTTTGAATATAAAAAAATAAAAGAATTGGTACGGTACAAATTTAGCTAATAAAATCGCATTACAGTACTATGTGCACCCCTAATGGTGCATCATGAGCGTATTGCTCATATGGATGTTTTTGGAATTAATGATATATTCGATTAGTGGGAGTTTGTCCTTAAGTTTTATGCTTTATAAATATGGTTTTGATTTTATTTTGTACAGACTTTAGTTTTGTGATTTAGATGAAATTATTCATTACATTTTGAATAATCTGAAATAAAGATAAGTTATGTGACTTTCTACTGTGGTTAAACATTTGGTATGAAATTGACATGATATAGATCACATAAGATGTAATTTCCATGCTACACATCCATACTTGATCTATGTTGTTGTTTATGTTGGTATCGTGACCATTGAAGGTTTAGTCATGAATTCATGCGATGAATGCCGCTTTGATCCTGTATTAACATAATTGATAACAAGACTGTTTGGGATATTTCGTGTTTGAAATAGCAAATTTTGTGCACACTTAGGCTTTTACAATCTAAAGAAAACATTGTAGTCCAAGTGGGAGATTGTTAGAATTATTATTCTTATCAGTCTAATAATGTGGACTTACATGTTAATTAATTGTATATGATATGTTATTTCATTTATGTGCGTAATTAACTGTGATCTAATAATAATAATAACGAGGCACTAAGAAATATTAGTTAATTAAGTATGGACTCTTTATATGTGTAGAGACCTTATTGGACTTTAAATGTTCATGATGGGCTGACAGTTAGAGTCCTACTAGAGTTAGAGTTAATACTCTCTTATATATTGGGTTATGGTCCCTGAGCCAATTCATACTTTACACTTTCATCTTTCCCATCTAGAGAAAGCTAAGGAAATAGTGAATAAGGCTTAGAAGACCACAACCCTCATAATCCATCTTTGTGATTCTTCTGCTACTCTGTCAATGGATTCAGGTATGACTTAATTTAGTATAAACATATCTTGCTTAATCATCTGCAAATAGGTCTGAGATATGTATGATTCCATGGTTTACGTATTTCATGTTTTCATAGCATATCATTTAAATCTATCATTGCACACACAATCTATAATGCAACTGGGACTTCATTTTCATGTAAAATATGATCAAATTTAACCTTATATTTGACAACATATTAACCTCACTTTACCCCCCCCCCCCCCACCCCTCTGTGATATGCATAAATAGGCAATTTACCTCCCTGTGATATGCGTGAATTGGCGCTTTAACTTCATGTGATATTGCATAAGGTGAATTTTACCTCATTGTAAAAATCTAAAATTCAAGAGGGAGGCAGTGTGCTTCTTTTATAAAAACACAGGGAGGCCTTTTGCCATTTTATTTATCTTAGGGAGTTAAAGTGTCTATTTAGAGTAACACATGGGCTTAATTTGCTATTCACTCCTTTAATTAATATAATCTGCGTACATTGTGCATTTTAAATCTCTGTCCATTTTTTATAAGTAAACAAAACTTAAGTTCTGTTCATATATAATTGAAACCTTTTAATTTGTTGTTTGACTTGTATAAACAATTTTAAACTACTTTATTCATAACAATTGTTTAAACAAAGTTTCTGTAACTTTTAGTTTTCAAAATTAAAGTTTTGGTTCTTTCCAAAATTATTCTATCACCTTAATTATAAGTTAATAGTTTCTGTATATAGTACTATACTATACTTTCTTTCTGTTTTAACTATAACCAGAATCGTTACTATAGTCTATTATAAGAAATATAATACGAGTATATTTTTATCTATAGTCTATTATAAAAAAATATAGTACAAGTATGTTTCTATTACACAGATTGATAAACATCATATCACCAATAATCTTAAAACAATACTAAACTGTTTAATACATCTATGTAGATGGAATCAAACAATGTTATTATGGAGACACTGAAGAACATTCCTACCTCTCCGCTGATTCCACCCTTCAAATTCAAAGTGACCGACTTTTCAACATGGCAGGACAAGATGATGTTCTACCTAAGGATCTTCAACGTAACCAAGTTCCTTACTGAGGAGGTACCGGTGTCTAAGGAGGATCAAACTCCTGAGGAGATTAAGCAAATCGAGGCATGGAATCATAATAACTTTATGTGTCGACATTACATTATGAGTTGCTTGGATGAGAAACTCTACAAGGTTTACAGTCCCATAGAGACTGCCAAACTCTTGTGGGAATGTCTGGCAAGAAAATACAAAATTGAAAACTCAGGGTACATAAAGTAACTTGTGGAAAAATTTCAGTTCTACCGAATGGTTGATAGCAAATATGTGTATGAGCTAGTGAATGAGCTCCAAATGATGATCAATGAACTTCTGCCTGAAGGACAGGTAGCCTCCGTTATTGGAAAGCTTCCTCCGACATGAACGTGGTTCAAACATCACCTAAGGCACAAGAAGTCGGTTACAAAGTGGATTGTGCAAGATCTCGTAGAAAAGCTTAAGACACAGGATAACAACATGATAACTGTTTGAGTTAGAGTTATAGCTTGAAGAGAAGTGTTAAGAGTATTAGAATTAGGTTTAAGGGTATTTTGGTATTTGTGGAGTCTTATATCTTTGTATAAATAACCCTTTCAAGGTTCATTATTAATAACAACTTCACACTTTCTCCCTACATCTTTTCTCTTATAACATGGTATCAAGACCTTAGTTTTTTACCTAGGGTTTTGAAAAGAAAAAAGAAAGTTAACAAGATATAGTGAAATCCTAGCCACAGCGATGATCATCTAACTGATCGATGTGGCGGCTAGCCATCCAAAGTTAAAGAGCAGTTGTCTCATCGTTACTGTCCCACCACCATAAAGAGAGAGAAAAATTAGCCATGTCTTCCCCTGCCACCTCGTCTAGCTGTTACCTTGGATTTTTTTATTTTCCCGATTGTTATTAGTCATGTTTGTTACCAATCATGATATGTTCAATCTAACTCGATTTGTCAATCATGATGTTATTTTGGTTCAGCCCGTAGCTATTTGGTGGATGATTTGATGTTTTCTCTTGTTTGATGTGGTATATTCCGTTGGTTGGAACATCTGAGCAACACTTCGGTTAGTTGCTCAGGGGGAGTAGTGAGAAGTAGTTATTATTTCATTTTAGTTCTCTTGGTATTTTTTGTTGTTTGGGTTCGTTGTGTTTTTACCAGTGAAAGTGTTGTCTGTTATTTTGTTGTTGTTGATGGACGTTGTTGCAATTGGATTGTTGCTTGGTAATTTTGGTAGTGTGATCGTAACGCACTATTTGTTCGACATTTGGTTGGAATCAAATTACGATCAAGAAAGCTGCAGAGTGTTAGTGGATATTATCCCCAGCGTTGGCATAGATTTCCAAGATTATCGGTTGTGTGGATCAAGTGATCCATTTGTTATGTGTTGATTGGTTGGTTTGCCAATCCTTGTCACTGTGGTGTTCGCGGGTGTTAGTTTCGACGTTAAAATTGATTGTCAGAATTCCAATTCAATGTATTCCGTTATCAAGTTCATCATCAATGGCCCACTATTGCTACAACCTTCACTTAGTTATTCTTATTTATGGTGTTTTATGTTTAGTTGTTATCGAGTTATTATCATTTTTTGTAACAAACTTAGATTTTAGTAGCTCTAGCTTGAGGGGGAGTAATAAAGTTAGAGTTATAGCAGAATTAGGCTGGGTTCTTTTGATATGATTAGGCCCAAATTACCACAATCAGGGCATTTAATCGGGTTGTATATTCAGTTTAGTTGGAAAGATAAAAAGACGGGCAACCCATAGTTATCTGAATTTTGATAAAAATAGTGTCCGGCAAGCCAACTGTATGGCTGCTATTTATTGTAATAAATAAGAAACTATTCAATTTAGATTAATAAATGCACCCTTATTCATAATGGTCGTCTTTATCTTATGTAATAATTATCTAAACATAAGGATATAAGTCCTTAGATCACAGGGTTATGGGTTAACCCGTGGACTGATCTCCAAGACCGTGATGTAGAACAAATGACATCATTGGATTTGGTTAGACTCTCGCTGATGTGTATACTCCGATGAACTAGAGGACGCTGAGGTCCACGAGCATGACTGGGATAGTCGACACACAGAAGGAGGTGGCTTGCTGGAATGGCAAATGCACTGAATACCCCAACTAGGGAATAACTCACCATGGAAGTGGTAGTCGCATATCGGGGTCGAAGTTATTCCTATTTGCAATAGTGTACAAGGAACGATCCTTATTACTTGAGGTGATATGGTTTATCTGGTGTGAGAACTTCAATGCTTTGATGTGAGTTCCGACCAACTGGAGATTACCAGAATCTCTGTGGATTCACGTTGGGTATAGAGGAACTCGTGTGCAACTTCATATCATCAACAAATGATCCATTGACCCGACTTGGTAGGCCGGGAACTTTTCCTGCGAATCTCTGTGAGAAACCAATTCCGGTAAAACCATCGGCCGAGGTACCTGACGACTTTATGAAAGTAGCTCATAAAGATTAAGTCAAAGGGAATAGTTTTGAGATCAGAATACATAAGGTTAAGACGAAGAAAGGGAACCCATTAAACGTCCAAGCCCTTAAGTCTCGACTGGGAGACCAACTAATGGAGTGATCATGTCGTATATGGTAATTGTAAATGATTAAAGGTTCACTGAATTAATTCACCAGTGATTGAGCTCTATGGGCTTGTGGCCAGACATCAACTCTGGAGTGTGGAATAATTCCCGAATTGGCAGGGGTGCTAATTTTGGAATGATCAGTCGACAGAGTGTTCAATTGAATTAGAGTATGAAATACTCGAATAATTAAATGAATATTTAATTATAACCCATGACCAATTATGTGGTGAACCTACGGGGGCATACACAATACACATGAAGCGAAAATAAGAAAACAAAGAAAAAGTGGATCGATTGGGTATTGGAGCAGGGCGAGATCCAATTGGATTGTATCGAGATTATAAATTAAATTGAAATTAATTTATAAGCTCATTAATTGAACTGGATTTAATTAATTATAGAAAAAAAATTAATTAAATGGGCTTAGAGTTTAATTTAACTAAAAGAGAACTTAATTAATTAAATTGATGATTTAATTGAGATATTAAATAGGGGCTCAATCAATTAATTGGATTGTGCCATTAATTAATTAAAATACTTAGTCTTCCAATTAAAGGGCTCTAGCCCATGTTGGAAAAGAGAAAATTAGAGTTTAAAAATATACCTAATTGGATTAGGAGACAAGCAAGATACATCTTGCAAGATATATATATATATATATATATATATATATATATATATATATATAAGAGATACACATGAGAATCATAGTATCACATCTCATAACACAAGTCTTGCTCAACAAGGAAAACTCTCTCTCCTCTCTCTCTTTCTCGCGCGATCTCTCTATTTACCAAGAAAGAGATTTCTATGTTTGCTCCCTTTTGTTCTTTAGTTTTGATCTTGATAATTTCTATGTTCTAGCCAATTAGTATTATTAAAGTTTTCGTGATATTGTGGTGTATCAACTCGTAGAGGCGCAACACGTGGGGCCCTAAATAAAGCTTGGGATCAAAGGTACAAAGGAAAGGATAAACTACGTCTACGTATTTGCCAAGATTGGATTTGCAAGGAGATAGGTAAAATTTATTCATTAAGTTTATTTATCATTTCTATTTATATACATACATCTAGATTGTATCCTGGCAATATTCTCTAGGGGGGCCTTAAATTTTCACCAACATTCTTCTGTATTAAATTTTCACTGCCCACAAGAAAATATCAAATTATCAGTTCAGTATAAATATGCTTCTCATTCTCAGATCTTCCATACAATTATTCTAATATTCTTATGATCTTCTTCCTCTCTTTCTTACTATTTTGTTGTTGGGATTTGGAAATCAGTCTGAAATAGACAGAAATATCAATTTTTTTTCCTTCTAGTTTATAATCAGTTTTGGGCAACTTCAATTGGGATTTGGGAATTGTCTAATTGGGATAATTTTCTCTACGAAGGTATTTAAAAGCATACAACTATTTTTGTCGGTTTCAAATTTACATTTAGTTTTTCTTTATGTTGCTTTGCTTACTTAGTTAATTACTGAATTGATGAGTAATATTTATTATGTTTTTGCAGGTATAACAATTAGCAAATTAACTAAATTGGTTGATAAGCTCATAGTGTTGATTGTCGATTTGTTGGCTTTCGACTCGTTAATTTTCAGGTTCTATTATTTCTTGGAAAAATTATGCTTATTTATTGATTGATTTTTGTTGTTTAATTATAATTTCATTAGTACTCTGTCTCTGTGTTTGGAAATTTTTTACTTATTTATTGATTGATTTTTGTTGCTTAGTTATAATTTCATTAGTACTTTGTCTCTGTGTTTATTTTTAATTCAATATGTCTAGTAGAAAAAATTATCAGGATGTGAAAAAATAAAGAAACCAAAAACAATAGAAAAACTAGTTGAATCTCAAAAGAGAGCTTTAGATAAATTTATTACTAAAAATAATGAAAATACTAGAAATATCGATGCTCAAACTATTAATGTTCAAAATGAAAACCCTGTAAACTCTATCGTAGCAAATGAAAATCATATTAATAATTAAAAGGAAGGACATGTTAATGCTGAAAACGTCCATACACAAGAACAAAATGAAAGCTTACCTAATGATCAAAATGAAATCATTGTCAATGATCAAAAATCAAATAATGATAGTGATCACATTGAAATCGAAGAAAACGAGGACTCTATAGATAAATTTGATCCAGCAAATTGGAAAAACATTGATAATAACCTAAGAGATTTCTTAGTCGAAAGAGGCCCTATTAGAATAACTAGTATAGATTTTCCTAGAGATAATGATGGTAGACATTTTTCTATTTCAAGTTATGTTCGAACGTTGCCTAATAGATAAAAGTATGATAGGAAATGGCTAGTATACTCAAAAAGTGCAGATAGAGTATTTTGTTTTTGTTGCAAGTTATTTAGTATTAAAAGTACAAGTAAAATATTTAATGTGGGAGTTAATGATTGGAAAAACATAAATTCAATATTAAAAATTCACGACACATCTAGTGAACACATTAATAATATAAATGACTGGTTGAGTTTAGAAATAAGACTGCGAAATAATATGACAATTGATCATAATACTCAAGAAAACATAAAAAAAAAAAGGAATATTGGAAACAAGTGTTAAAAAAGAATTATCGCAGTTGTGAAAGCCTTAGCTAAGAAAAATTTGGCTTTTCGTGGGACAAATAAAAAGATTTATGAAAATAACAACGGAAATTTTCTATGCCTAATTGAAATGATTCCGGAATTCGATCCTATAATGCAAGAACATCTTAGTCGTATTAATGATGGTGAATTACATACTCATTATCTTGGACATAAAATACAAAATAAAATCGTCAATATGTTAGCAAGTGAGATTAGAAATAATATTATTAAAAAGATTAAGGCAGCTAAATATTTTTCTATTATACTTGATTGTACTCCGGATACAAGCCTTCAAGAACACATGCCATTAATTTTAAGATGTGTGGATATATCTACAACCCCAGTTAAAATAGAAGAATTTTTTTTAGATTTTTTAAGAATAGATGATACAACGGGAAAAGGTATATTTGATGAACTTCTAAAAGTAATAAATAAATATAAGCTCGACATTGATAACGTGAGAGGCCAAGGTTATGACAATGGCTCGAACATGAAAGGAAAAGAACAAGGTGTACAAAAAAGATTATTAGATATAAATCCTAGAGCATTTTACACTCCGTGTGGTAGCCATAGTCTTAATTTAGTCATATGTTACATGGCTAATTCTTGTCATAGAGCTATATATTTCTTTGGAGTTGTACAAAGTATATATACATTGTTTTCTAGTTCTACAAAGAGATGGAAAATTTTAACTAATAATGTAAAGAAGTTAACAGTTAAATCATTGTCACAAACAAGATGGGAAAGTCATATTGAAAGTATTAGAGCAATCAGGAGTCAACCAATAGAAATTACAGAATCATTACTAGAATTAGGAGAAACCAGTGAAGATCCTAAAATTAAAAGTGAAGCTACAAGCATAGCTAATTATGAACTTGAAAATTTCGAATTTTTACTTGGAATGAATATTTAGTTTAAAATATTAAGTGCTGTTAATTATGTTAGCAAATTTTACAATCTGAAGATATGCATATTGATTCTGCTATATGTCAATTAGAAGGTTTTGTAGCATTTTTAAAAGGATTTAGAGAAACTGGATTTAACTCTGCCATGAATGATACTAAAGAGACTGCTATAAAAATGGGAATCGAACCAATATTTAGTGAAAAAAGGGTAATTCATAGAAAAAACAATTTGATGAGACTCAAAATAATGATGTTACATTATTACACGAAGAATCTTTTAGAATCGAATATTTCTTATTGTAGATCGAGTTATTTCTTCGATTAAAAGTAGATTTGAACAATTTAAGAATTATGAAAATACTTTCGGTTTTTTATTAGATGTTAAAGCTTTAAAGTCTTTAGATGATAAAACTTTGAAAGAATGTTGTCATAATCTTGAAAATGCTTTAAAACATGACTCAATATTAGGTTCTGATTTGTATTATGAACTAAAAGTACTATCAAAAGTTATTCCAACCCAAATAGACAAACCAATTGATATATTTAATCATATAAATTTGATTAGTTCTTATCCAAATACGTATACTTGTTATAGAATTATATTCACTATACCTGTAACAGTTGCTTCTGCTGAAAGAAGTTTTTCCAAATTAAAATTAATAAGGACATGTTTACGTTCGACAATGACACAAGAAAGATTAAGTGACTTAGCTATTTTGTTTATAGAAGAAGATATGCTAGAAGAATTAGAATATGAAGATTTAATAAACACTTTTGCTTCTAAAAGAGCAAGAAAAATAAATTTTACATAAAAAAAAAATTATATATGGGTCTCGATTTTTTATTTCGCCTAGAGCCCCCAAATCCCTTGGGCCAGTCCTGGTGATATGTTTTGGTTTTTATAGTTCTTCGATTTCGGGTTTATGTGAAGCTATGTGAAATTTAAGTATTCTGTGATATTGTTTGGTTTTTATAGTTTCTGATTTCATCTGCAATTTCCTTGTATTTTGTTTGCAAGTACATGGTAAAATTCCCTTGTGATGTCATTATATATTTGCAAATTTATATTTCTCATACTACCCTCTGGTTTGTTTTATTTTCCAGAATTACAAAAAAAAAAAACGCATGATTTATTTTGTTTCGGAGTTATGGGTTAGATCACTCAAGAGGGTTTGTGATTGATTTTTTGGCAAAAAACCCCTAGGAGTTTGAACAAAAGCCACTTAATGAAATTGATAGACGGGATAGGCAAAGAGAGCCTTGCATTTGAAACGGCTCAAAGAGAAGTTTCGGAAATATTAATTCAAAGAGCAGAGGAGTTGTATCTTTCGGCTTATGCACAAGATTCGTTAAAAATTGATGAGTCGAAATTAGGTAACTTCAATTCTCATAAAGTAGTTCGTAAATCTAGTAAAGTTGCTGATAAACAAAGTCGAGGGGAAACTTTGTACAATGAGGTGAAGAACACCGTGATTAGTATATGCAATGACTTGGAGTCGAAACCAATGTGATGTGTTCTTGTTGGTGCTAAGGAACAACCGCCTCCATCGACTATCGGTGCTTCGAGTGTTTATGTCATGATTTGATCCGACATAAAACTTTATATTGGAGAGACTGACGACCTAGAGGGTCGGATCTGAACCCATCGATCAAAGGAAGGAGTGAAAAATGCTTTGTTCCTCTACTTGTTGGTGCACGAGAAGAGCATGGCTTGCCAAATTGAAACTATATTTATAAGTCAGCTCCCAAGTCGAGGTTTTCACTTAACTAATTTAGTTGATGGAAAGCACCAAAAGTTCGATACATCTGATTTCTTAGAAAAAGAAATGTTAGCTAGATGATTTTGATGATGTAAACTAGTTGTAAATCATGTTTTGTTATAGTTTTACATTGAGGAATGCAGTGTTTGCAGCAATTTTTGTTCTATTTTAGTTGCTTCATTCATGCAAGCTTTTTTTAATTATTGGCTTCAATGTCTAAAAAAAATTAGAATCCAGTTATCAATTGAAAATATGTATAATTGGGCCAAAAGACTTTTGAAACATCATATATGTCAAAAATATTAGTAAGGGTATAATAGTCAATTGATGTTAATCGGATGAACCGAACTGCATATTAAGTAATTGGGCCAAAGTCCAATAACCCTCTAATTAACTATTGTATGGCCTATAGAAAAGTTGGGTCCAATCAAATAATTACACCAGATTAGATATTGGGCAAATTAGAATTGTGGCAACCAAACGCAACCTTAAAGTTATAGCTTGAAAGGAAATGTTAAGAGTATTAAGATTAAGTTTAAGGGTTTAAGGATATTTTGGTGTTTGTGGGGTCTTATCTCTTTGTATAAATACCCCTTTCAGGGTTCATTATTAATAATAACTTTACACTTACTCCCTACATCTTTTCTCTTATAACAATAACTGACAAAGGGGTGAACTATATGGGAATGCCTCAGCCCGGGGGAGCTAAGACTCATAATGTGGAATACTCAAATAAGTAAGAAGCAAAAGCCCAATCTACCTAACAAAGGGAACAAGGGTAACAAAAAGAAAGGGTTTGATTGGGTATGCTTTGCCTGTGGAAAGAGTGGTCATCTTGCGAAGAAGTGTCGTCACCGAAAAACCGAAAAGAAAGACGAAGGAAATATTACGATGGACCTCCAAAATCTGACATGGACGACAGGCATATGACAGTTGTCGTATCAGAAGCATTCTTGACTACCAACACCAATGGATGGTGGGTAGAAACTGGGGCTACAAGTCATATCTGCTACGACAAGAGCATGTTCACTACTTACAAAGATTCTGAACAAAAGCATATGTTATTCAGTGGAAATGATGCTCACTCCGTGGTAGAAGGAGAGGGAAAGGTTGTGATGAATTTGTCACGCCCCAAAATTTAAACGTGACTGGCCGTGCCGTCGCTACGAATCAAGACGACATGAAGCCCTACATACGAGTCTATTCAACTCTATAACAAAATATCGATAAAGAATCATCTAATAATTTAATAAAAATGATCTCAATACAAAGCATTTAACCTCTTAACAAGCTAAAAAAATTAAACCAAAAAGCTAAAATCCTCTCTAATCTAAAGAATAAATAAGATTAATTATATCTAATGATCTAGTTACTAATAAAATAAAGTAGCTCTACTTTTGATACGCCATCCTATTCGACTCTTAGCTCCACGAACTAACTAAATCTCTGAAATAATAAAAACATTGCGATGGGTGAGCCGCAAACTCAATAAGTAGTTCAAGATACAATCTTACCGGATCAAACATTTATAAAGAGTACAATAAGTATACATGCAAATACTATTCTTACATATTTAGCAAAACGATTTCATGGAGTCAATAAACAGATTTAGATGTACCAAAAACAAATATTTTCAAAGATTAGTAAGCTCACAGACAAACACTACGACCACTATTATAACCTATGGCACGGGCCGTTAGCATATGGATATCCATGGTCCAAAAAAAAATACTCCAAGTGATAAACAATTGGAGGCCAAAACAAAAATATTCGGAACTAGTTCCTATCGCTAACCAAAATCCCCCAGAGGGGCCCAAAACAAACGTAGGTCAGAACTGAGAGCTTAACGAAACAATATTTTTCTCCATGTGTCAAAATCAAACAATCTTTACATGCAATTAATATAAAGATATTTTATGATTGATCCAAGTCGTTCAAAAAAATCTCATTATTCTTTCAATTTCAAAATACAAACAATTTTCCTTTTAGTTCAAACTTTAGAATCATAACAACGAGACATATTTTTCAAACACTTAAAAAATATTATAATATATAATAATACGAAGAAAATACGAGTAGAAAAGCATCAAGAACTACTTACATATTTAGCAAAATTTGTTAACTCAATAATCTAACTTGTGATTCTTCCAGCCGTGCTTAATCTAAGAGCTATCCAAGAATTGAAATCTCCTATCATATATATACAAGGATTTGGTATGCTTATAATCACAAAACTAACCCATATATCCTAGTTATCTTTGGTCCGCACAGTTCTTAAAGGAAAAGGTAACTTTATTCCCAATAGTATTAGAATTCTAACAAAACTGGAGTCCTATTACTTATAACATACCTTTTCGGCCCCTTTTTCAAAAAATTACTCAAACACAAATGTCCGAATGCGGTGAACCTAATTAATATAAATACAAAGCCTAACAAGAAAATTGAAATTTTTTGGATATTACAGAATTTTACTTCGGGATCTTAACAATGTACTTTATGTTTTTGAAATAAGGAAGAATCTAATTTTTGGTTCTGTCCTTACTAAGAACGGTGTCTTTTAAGTCAGATAAATTAGTGCTGACCAAAAGTTGTATGTATGTAGGATAGGTTTATATATTTGAGGACCTTTATAAGGCAAATGTAGTTGTTATCGGCAAAGACAACAAGTTTATTAATAATAATATTACTTCTGCTTACTTGTTTGAGTCTCCTGCTTAATGGCATGACCATTTAGGTCACATTAATTTTCGTAGAATGAAAAAATTGGCTAACTTAGGTTTAATACCTACTTTTGAAGTCGACAAGTCATATAAATGTGAATTTTGTGTGGCAACAAAATTCGCCAAACAACATTTAAACTCAATCGAAAGGAGCTCACAACCCTTAGATCTAATTCACACTTACTTGTGTAATTTAAAGGCAACCTACTCGTTGAAGTAAAATGTACTTCATCAAATTGATTGATGATTGTACGCATTATTGCTATATGTATTAACTACATAAGAAAAATGAAGCTATAAATGCCTTTATACTATATAAAGCTGAGATGGAGAATCAGTTAAATAAGAAAATTAAAGTTATGAAAGAATATTTTATACCCCGCAGATCAGTCTATCAAGTGGAGTGGAAATATTTGGGTCAAGCCATCGATCATATGTCAATCCGAAGAAAACCAGCGTAGCCCCACTTGCTCACTAAACGTCTTTTCTTAATACAAAACATTATTAATCAAACCGGAGGATAACACCTCTGGTTTTCTCCTACATTGCCACTTGCATTTTTTTTCAAAGGTTTAATCCATTTTTAGGCGCATCGGACACATTATGTGGGAATCTCTCGCAATAGGGGTTCAAACTTGAATTTCCTATTTTTTAGTGACTAGTTCCTTCCACTAGACCTACACTTTTAATAAAGTGTGCAAAATAATATTACATAAATAACTACTAAATAACATTTCATAATTATTTTAAGACTCAGTAATTTCATAATATATTCAGATTTTGAAACATTTCTCGATTAATGTAATGTTGTTTGTTTTAATTTTTTTAGATGAAATAAATAGTATGTTTTAAAGATTAGTAAGTTTTGTTTAGAGACTATGAAAATAAAAGAAATAATATAAGAGATAGGATTACTTTTTTTTAAAATCATGTTTGTTATGTAAATAAAGTGAATAGTGTTATGTCAAAACGAAGTCAAGTTTGTTTATGTGTTTGTTTTTTGGAGGAGATAATTTTTTTTAAGCTGGGATTAATATTGAGAGATAAGTTATTTACATTTTAAAGAAAAAATTATTTGTTTAACTTCAAGAAATAACAAAATATTCTCTGAAAAATGGGACAAACAAAATTATTGTGGCTAACACTATGACCAACTTGGGCCAAACCGAAGATATGTTGGTGGACCAACCCATATCGAAAATAAATCAGGAAATAACTAACTTAGCTGAGCCAAACAAAGAAGGGGAAAATATCATAACTGATTATCAGAATCAAAGTAAATTGGAACAGACACCTAACCTCACTATCCAGGGTAAAGCACAGACTCATGTAAGGGACAACAATGAATCCCATGTTTTTTTACTCCAGGGAGGGAGTGCTAGTCCATCTTTACTGCAGAATGGTGAAGGAGACAACGGTCAAACCCCTGTTTCGGCAACTATCAGTGACTACAAAATTTATCATTTGGGAGGAGAATATGAACAAACGCTTCGAACTGAACCTACAGACGAGTCTTGTGGAGGGAGAAAGACAGAAAATAATGGAGAACTGTCTTGTGCAGTGGATATTGGATGCTTGGGGGGAGGGAAATTAATTTCCCCATCTTGCTACACCATTTAAAATGTGTCCCATGAAGATTCTCACATGGAACTGTCAGGGTGCGGGAAATGAGAAATTCCGTAAGAATTTCAAAGATTTAGTGAAGGTCCATCAACTAGATGTTGTTTTTCTTTTAGAGACGAAAGTCTCTGAGGCTAGGGCGCAATTGATTTCGACTAGTTTGGGTTATACAGGAGTTTGTAGAGCACCCATTATTGGAAGGGATGGTGGGATTTGGATGTTATGGAATATGGAGAACATCAAGGTTGAAATTATTTGTGTTAACCCTCAAGCGATACATGCCATTATTAGCCCAAAGTCACAGAACGAATGGTTGTGTTCCGGCATCTACGCACGCCCGAATCCGTCCCTTCGAAATGACCTTTGGAGCATATTGGAAGATATTAGTACAGCGGTTCCTTTGCCGTGGATGTTGACCGGAGATTTTAACGAAGTTTTCTTGAGTAATGAGAAAATAGGAGGTAATCTTCCGGCCCTTGGAAGATGCTTACGGTTCAAAGACATGATTGATACGTGTGGTTTAGTTGATTTGGGCTTCCGAGGCCCCAAGTTTACTTGGACGAACAAAAGGAATGGGCTCTCGAAAGTTCAAGAACGATTAGATAGATCAATTGCGAATGTAGAGTGGCAAAACAACTTTCCGGAGAGTTTGGTTCTACACTTGCCAAGGACACACTCAGATCACCACCAGATCCTTACACTTTGCAATGGGATTGAATGCCCTCCTAGAGGTAAACCTTTTCGCTTTGAATTAGCTTGGATTACCGATCCTATGTGTGGCGAAATTGTGCGGGATACATGGAATAATTCTACTTCTGTTTTTGAAGCGGTGAGCTCTCTACCTCCTATTCTTAGAGATTGGAATCGTAGGTTCTTTGGAATATTTTTGAAAAAATGCGCACCCTTCTTGCTCGTATTAATAGCTTTCAAAAAAGCCTTTGTTTTGGTGATAATAAGTTCTTGAGCGACCTTGAGAATGACTTGATTGTGGAATATAATGAGGTTCTTGCGCAAGAGGAGCTACATTGGTTTAAAAAATCACGAACCCAATGGATGGAACTTGGTGATCGGAATACTAGATTCTATCATATGATTACACTTTGTCGTCGTCGAAAAAATAAAATATCTACACTAAAGGTGAATGGGGAGTGGGAAACGGATGACACGAGGCTACGGCATCATGTACTCTCTTATTTTTCCTCTCTCTTCCGACAAGAGGAGTGTACCGGGGATAGGAATCTACCCCTCAATGGCCTCCAAAAAAGAATCTCTAATGATGAAAGTAGGGAGCTCTCAAAACCGGTTTCTAAGGACGAAAGTAAACGGGTTGTTCATAGCCTTAGCCCCCATAAGGCCCTGGGCCCAGATGGACTTCACGCTTTCTTCTACCAAACCTATTGGGATTCGGTAGGGGATTCGGTGTATGACATGGTGGATAAAGCATTCTCTCTCGGTCACTTTCCCGAGGCCCTTGGATAATCTTTCTTGTGCCTTATTTCTAAAGAAATGAGCCCGGATTCAATCTCGAAATTCCGCCCCATTGCACTTTGGAATGTATTGTACAAGATCATCACTAAGACCATTACCCAAAGAATCAAGCCACTTATGCCATCCCTTGTGAGCCCCCTTCAAGGTAGCTTCATTCCGAGGAGGGGAACTCACGACAATATCCTTATGATACGAGAACTCCTCCATAGTTTAAGGAAAAAAGCAAAAAATAATGTGGGTAGCATGGTCATTAAGCTCGATTTGGAGAAGGCCTATGATCATGTGAGCTGGATTTTTTTGGAGCAAACTCTTCAATATATTTGGTTTCCGACCACAATATCAAGACTTATTCTTCATTGTGTTAAAAGTGCTAAACCGAGGATCCTTTGGAACGGCGAACCCATGGAACCGATTGAGCCAAATTGTGGGCTAAGACAAGGTGACCCCCTTTCACCTTATCTTTTTGTATTATGTATAGAAAGACTATCGTACTTGGTTGGCGAAAAGGTTTCGAAGAAGAAATGGCAACCACTTCGCCCATGTAGGGGTGGGCCTCATCTTTTTTTTTGAGATTATCTTCTTCTCATGGCCAAGGCCACCACGAAAAATGCAAGGTGCATACGAAGAGTTCTTGATGAGTTTTGCAATTCCTCCGGGTTAAAAATTAGTTACCATAAATCCAAGGTGTTCTTTGATAAGGGGGGCGATGGAAGAGTGAGACAAGAAGTCACTTCAATTTTGAATATAGGGCGGACCAATAATCTTGGAAGATATCTTGGCGTTCAACTTATTCATGGGCGTGTTTCCCCGAGACTCTTTAGAGAAGTGATTGATCGGGTGGCTAGTAGATTGTCGGCTTGGAAGGCAAAGTTGTTGTCCCTTGCGGGTCGAGCGACTCTAATTAAATCGGTGATGTCGGCGGTGCCTAATCATGTGATGCAAACTACGTGGCTTCCATCCACTACTTGCAATCATCTTGATAAGATTAATCGTAGTTTCCTTTGGTCCTCGGACCCATCCCACCGAAAACTCCATTTAGTAGGGTGGCACAAAGTGACGAAAAGTAAGAAATGTGGGGGTCTTGGCTTAAAGGAGACACACCAGACAAACATTGCCCTACTTGCCAAAATTGGATGGAAAACGACGAAAGCTGAGAATCAATTTTGGGGGGACACCTTCCGGAGTAAATATTTAAAAGGTTCGGATCTTCTAGAGTATGGTATTAAAATTAGCGACTCACATACATGGAAAGGAGTTGCTCGGAGCATGAAAGAGGTGCGGGGGTGTGTACAGTGGAGATTAGGAGATGGTAAACTTATCTCGCTTTGGCACGATAATTGGGCGGGGAAGGACCCTCTCTATACCCGAATACAGGGGGCTGTTCATGAAGACGAAAAAGATTGGAAAGTTTCAGAGATAATTAATGAAGATAAGTGCTGGGATTTGGACAAGTTAAAAATTGTTCTTCCAAGGGACATGTGAAATTAAATCCTTAGCATACCTATTCCAATGGAACATGAACAAACGGATATTAGAATATGGGGTGGTACATCAAATGGCCAATTCACATGCAAATCGGCTTACTACAATCTGGCCCAGATGTCGGAGATGAATGGTCGAAGTCTGGGAGGGACATGGGACTGGATTTGGAAGATTAGAAGTTCGGAACGGATACGTTTCTTCTTTTGGCTTTGTGCACACAATAGCCTCGTTACAAATCTACTTAGATACGAACGAGAATTAACTAATTCGAGCATTTGTTTGAGGTGTAATTCCCACCCGGAATCAATCACTCACGCTCTTCGTGACTGTGTTTGGGCGAAAGAGGTTTGGGAGTTCGTCATCACTCCGACTCAATATCTCAAATTCATGCAAATCAACCCCGAAACATGGATTAAAGGCAACATGACCAAGGAAAGCTTTACAAACATTATCCTTCCAAACACCCCCTGGCATACGGTTTTCATTGCTATTACCTGGTCTATATGGACATCAAGGAACAATGCCATTTTTCAGAACTTAAGAGATACAGTCCAACAAACCATTTTTGCCACAAAAGGTTTGGCGGATGAATTGTCAAGGCTGCCAAAGAGGAAGGGTAGGCTTAAAAGAGGGATCCAAGATCGGATCAAACGGAGGAGACCGCATTCGGGTTGGCATAAATTGAACACTGATGGCAGCGTTCGGGATTCTAAGGAGTCGGCGGCTGTGGGAGGTCTTATCCGTAATGATTCGGGAGATTGAATTGTCGGTTTCAGTTGCAAACTTAGAAACGTCTCAACCACTTTAGCTGAACTCCTTGCGGCAAGGGAGGGTCTCAACTTGGCTTGGGAAAGACGTATACAACGGATTGAACTTGAAGTTGACTTGGAAATTGTGGTAATCCTCATTAAAGATGCGAACATAGAGTGTCACCCCATGGGAAGTAATTTCTGATTGTCGTGTTTTGATGCGAATGTCATGGGAATGTCGGATAATCCATACAAGAAGAAGCGGAAATGAATGTGCGGATGCACTTGCAAAATTGGGCCACGATATTCAAGAGAAGCTCAGAGTTTGGGAAAATGCCCCCCGGTTATTATTCCCCTGTTGGCTGAAGATGTGATGTAGTTTTTGTTCTTTCTTTTGTAACAAAAAAAAAAATGTAACTGTGCAAAATACAAAATTTCAACCAAACTTCTTTTTCTTTTTTCGTTTTAACAAACATACATTATACTATTATTCTATAAAGAACAGTACTACTGATAAATAAAATATATACCATTGAAGTGTAAGTGCACAATACCTTTAAATGATAAGGAGGATATTTAGGCAAAAATTTATTTTTCATACCACAGAATAGGGCAAAGTCCGTTTTTCATACCAAAAAATCAAAAATAGTACCAAACCACACTTCCGTCAATTTCTTTAACGGAAGTGCCACGTGTCCGTTAAGACCCACGTGCGGGGCACGTATTGTTGACTCTGCCCGTTCAAACAAAATTGGGCAGCTGAAAACGGGAACCTTCATTACAAAATTTCAAAGTTAAAAAAACCCTAGGCAAAAGAAATTTCCCCCCTTTCCAATTCATTCTCCCGTCCACAAAATCAACCCAGATATTCATAGAGAATTTTGAGATTGGTTTTATTTCGGCTCACATTCAACACCGTAGATGCCTCGTCGTCGTCCATTGGGTGGTGAAACCCCCGTATATGGTATCTGTGAAGTGACAATTTTTTTCAAATTTCTGCCTATTTATTTGATTCCTTAGAATAAAAAATGAGTTTCTTATTGGGGTTTGAAGTTTAGTTCATTGTTTATTCTTAATATTGCTATACTTTAAGGTTATTGCTTCAATTAGTTTCTTAAAAGGCAAAGAATCTGAAATTTATGTTTTTATTTAATGTTCTTGTCACTGTTTTGTGGGACAAAACTATATTTTTATTATTACTTGCAACCCCAGATGATTAAAAAATGAGTTTCTTGTTGGGTTATTGTTTAATATACTGTTCTTGTCCCCTGTTTTATGGGACAAACTTTTTTTGTATGGGAATCTATTTTTCTTTTACTGTTGTTTACAAACACCCTTTTTTTTGTATTTGTACAGAGGGAGGACAGCTTTGTACATTGAAGATACATTATGGTGGAATTTTTAAACATTTTCCTGTTGCATCATATGAAGGGGGCAATGTGATTTTCATAGATTATGTAGAATATAGGAAGTTGACATTAGCCATACTGGTAAAAATGGTTAGGGAGTGTGGACTGCATGGGGTCACACTTTTCTACAGGATTGATAATTTAAAGAAGTTCAGACAAATGACATGTGAAACAGATGTATATCTACTGCTTATTGATGGTTCTTGGAAAAAAACTGTAGAGGTCTCAGTGTACCTATTCCATGAGGAGTTAGAGGATTTAGGAAATGTGGATGATGAACATGAAAGAGTACTTGATGAGGATATTGTAGAAAAAAGACATGCATTGGTGGAGAATGTTGCATTGGTAGAAGATAAGGCTAAGACTAAAGCTAAGGCTAAGTTCAATGAAAAGGGAAAGGGAAAGAGAATTGTTGTAGAAGATAATGAAGAAAATGATGGAGAGGTGCAAAAAGTAAATGAAGATGAATTGGTGGAGAATGCTGCAGTCTGGGGTGAGGTGGATAAAGTAATAGAAACACATACAAGTCAAAGTACTCCAGCTCCACCTAGTCCACCACCTGCTCCACCAAGTCCACCAGCTCCACCAAGTCCACCACCTGCTCCAGAGGAATCTGATGATAGTGATGATAGTGATTGGATGTGGCAAAATGAGGGGGATCATAATAGTGATGAATCATATAGTGATGGGAGAGGGCTTATAGATTCTGATGAGGAGTTAACATGGGAGCCTGACAATGATAAGGGTAGGTGCCCTATTTTTGACCCTGAGACAATTTTGAATCCAAGGTTTCAATTGGAGCAGATTTTTACCTCAAGAGCAGAGTTTAGAGAAGTTGTGCATTCACATGCAATCAACACAATGAGGAACATCAAGATCACAGCTAATGATACTAGAAGAATTTATGCAAAATGTGCTGCAGAAGGATGTGAATGGCGTTTGCATGCATTGAAAATTAAAGATGATGATGCTTATCAAATTAGGGAGTATGAGCCTAATCACAATTGTGGATCAAATACTCATTGTAAGAATCTCAAATCAAGTTGGCTAGCCAAGAAATATGAGAATGCATTTAGAAGTGATCCAAATAAGAGTGTTAAGGGCTTTAGGCTTGATTGCATTCGGGACATTAAATGTAATATTTCAAAACTGCAAGCTTACAGAGCAAAGAGAAAGGCTATTACTGCAATAGAGGGAGATTATGATGATCAATTTACCAAATTGTGGGACTATGCAGCAGAGTTGAGAAGACAAAATCCAGGATCTACTGTGATACTTAAGCAGTCAGAAGAATCTGATAGCAATGGTAAGAAGAAATTTCAGAGCTTCTATGTAGGATTGAAACCTTTGAGGGATGGGTTCTTAGCTGCTTGTAGACCATTCATAGGTGTTGATGGGACTTGGTTGAAAGGTCCACATAGTGGAATTTTACTCACTGCAGTTGGAGTTGATCCAAACAATAGTTTGTACCCTATAGCCTATGCTATAATACAAAGTGAGACTAAAAAGATTGGATATGGTTTTTAGAGCTTCTAAAAGAGGATTTAAATATAGAAAGGCCTGCTGCTATACTTTCATTTCTGATAAACAAAAGGGTCTTGTCCCTGCATTTAAGGTGGTATTTCCAGGTGCAGAAAATAGATTTTGTGTGAAACACTTGGTGGATAATATGCAAAAGGCTGGATATAAAGACTTGCCAATTGAACAAGCACTGTGGGGTGCAGCTCGAGCAACAACTGTTCCAGATTTTGAAAAGAAGTTTAAGAAGTTTTTAGACTTGAATGAGGGTTTGAAGGGGTGGATGAAAGATAAACCTCCTCACCAGTGGAGCAGATCACATTTTAGCACATACTCAAAATGTGATGCCATTTTGAACAATATTTGTGAGATACTGAATGGGAATCTGATGGAGGCCAGAGAAAGACCAATTCTTACTTGTTTAGAGTGGATTAGACAGCATATAATGGTCAGATTACAACAGCTAAGAGATAAGGCAAAGAAAAAATGGGAAGGTCAAAGAATTTGCCCAAGAATTATGAAAATTCTTGAGAAGAGGATGAAGACTTCAGCTAATTGCATTCCATTAAAGTCAAATGATTGGCATTTTGAGATACATTGCTCTGAAGGAGAACAATACACTGTTGATCTGAAGAAGCATACTTGCTCATGTAGGAGCTGGGATTTATCTGGAATTCCATGCAATCATGCAATGAGTGCCATTAGTTTCATGGTTCATAACCCTCTGGATTATGTGAACCCTTGTTATAGTGTTGAAACATTTCATAAGGCATATGAACCAAATATTATGCCCATGAATGGACCACAGATGTGGGCAAAAACTGGACATATACCCCCTTTACCACCAAACTTTGGAAGAAAGAAAGGTAGGCCCACCAGAGCAAGAAGAAGAAGTGGAGATGAACCAAAGAAGGGAAAAAGGAAGAAAAGCAATGGGGGGATTAAACTGAAGAAACAAAGCTACAAAATGAAATGCACTTATTGTGGTGTGACTGGTCATAACAAAAATGGATGCCCGAGAAGAAAAGCTGCAGAAAGTGAAGAAAGAGAGGCACAAGAAGCTCAACTAACTGAAGCAACACAAAGTGGTGCACCACAACCTGAAGCAACACAAACTGAAGCACAACCTAACCCTCCAGCAGAAAAACTAAAAGTAGTTTAGTTTATCTTTATTTTATTAATTTGTGACAATATTAATTTTACTATTATTTTGTTGTAGGTAAAGAGGGGGAAAAAAACTGCAGAAGCTACCAATGGTGTGTCCATTAATCATAGTGATCCTGTACCCTCAAAGGTCTTTCATACAACTTATTTTTGTGTGTATTTATCTCATTTATTTGTATGTGTAACTTATTTATGATTATTATTGCATAGGTAAATAAGAGAAAAAAATTAAATGGTGCCAGAGGGTGTACTGATCCAATCCCATCAGGAAAGGTTAGTATTATTTTTTTATGTGTGTGAAACTTTGATGAGTTTATAAGGTTATTTTAATGGTGCTGTTTATTTTTTTGTCACAGGTAAGTAAGAGGAAAAAATCAACTGATGATAATGATGTATCAAGTGGTCCTAGTGAAATGAATGTGGATGATGATGCTCCTATGCCTTCACAAGTAAATGATAACGCCGTGAAAACGTCGTTATTACCTATCTCTTTAAGCCCAAAACATCTTGTTTTGATCCGAGTTTCTGTTTGTCTCCGCGTGTTTTCGTGTCTTTTGTGCTTTCGGCCCCTTTGTTCAGCCTTTGTTAGTTTTTCGTGTTTTGTTCATGTTCTAACTGTGTTTATCGGTGATTTGCAGGATTCGACGCGTTGAAGTAATTTCAGAACATCTTGTGCGTGAATTGCAAGTCACTCTCGACCGCGGGGGGACCTAAAGCGAAAGAAAGAACAAAAATCAAGATTTTAGGCCCTGCCTCACCTCGCCGCCGCGAGGTTGAGGCTCGCGGCCGCGAGTTGGTGGCAGAGAGTTGTTTAAACTCTCTGCCTCAACCTCGCGGCCGCGAGCTTTGATCTCGCGGCCGCGAGGTCCAGCGTTTCTGAAGGCTCGCGGCCGCGAGTTTCGGTCTCGCGGCCGCGAGGCCTGCTCTGTTTTCTGCGCATTTTGGAGGGGCTTTTTGTACATAACCCCTTTTCCCCCAATTGTAATTGAACATTCTTTAGGGGGCTTTTTGGTCTTAGTTACCATGATTTTTGGGGTAACTTAGGCATTAGGAACTTGTTGTTTTGCTAGGTTAAAGGGTTAGGGAGGAAATCAAAGACAACTACTTGATCACTTTTCATCTCTTTGCCTCCATTGAAGTCTTCAACCTTGCTTGCACTTTTGGATTGAAGAACACAAGGGCTTGAGAGAGAAGTTGTATTAGATTTCATCACATAAGCTTATTCTTAACCTTGATCTTGTTTATTTTGTACTTATGACATTGTTTAATGTAATGAATATTGTGTTGATTAATATGAGTAGCTAAGCATTTAACTCCTAGGTTTTTATGGAGCTTATGATTGATCTATGATTGAATGATGAGTTAATGGTTGATGTTATGTTTATAAGTGTTTGTTAATCTAGTTTGAGCTTTTGTCAACTTGTGGTTAGGCCAACCATAGGATGAAATGGATTGATCTTTAATTGCTAGGCATAGTGGATTAAAGATTAGATTGTAAAACTAGGTTGTGAATTGATTTTAGGATAGGAATATACCTAGGTCTCTTCTTGTTCTAACAAGGTTTGGAATTAATGCATCACTTAGGCTTAATCCTTTTAGACATAAATTGGATTAGTCTATTTTGGTAGGTTCGTACGCAATTCGGAAGATACGTATGAATAATTTATGAAACCTTGAACAACAAACATGAGCATTGCTATCAATTTGTGAATCACTCAAGATTGGATCAATCTAAGTAACATGGAAATCTAGGAACCTTTATCAATTGAACCAAAGTATTGTATTTCTTACTCACTCCACTTTAGTTGTTTAAACAAACTACAATCTCATTACTATCACTCATATAAGTTCAAGTAAGATAATAGAATAGATTTTGATAATTATTCGTTTGATTCCTCGTGGGTTCGACACCCCTTATCACTTTATTACTTGTAAACGACCGTATACTTGCGCGATTTACGTACTCGTATTTGGGACGTAACAAGTTTTTGGCGCCGTTGCCGGGGATTGTAACGATTATTGCCAATTTATATTCTTGCGTATCTTAGCTTGAATTTGTTATTTACTTTGCGATCTTTGTATTCATAGGTACCTTTCTCTCAGTGTATGCCAAGAGCTTCGACATTACCCCTTGCTCCTGTTGATCCGGAGATTGAGAGAACCTTTCGAAAGCGAAGAAAAGCAAGGAAGAAAAAGGGTAAATCTCTACCCATGGAAAATCAAGGAGTTAATCCGGCTATGGTGAACCCTATACAAATTGCTCCCGAAGAGCCAAATAATAGGAATCGACCTATTAATGAGTATGGTACACCTAAGTTGGATGAGCTCGGTTCTTGCATTGTCAGACCTACCATTACGGCACCTAACTTTGAGCTCAAGCCGGTAATGTTCAATATGCTAAATGCCGAAGGTCAATTTGGAGGTCATTCTAGTGAAGATCCTCATGCTCACTTGAAGAAGTTTATGATGACTAGTGATTCATTCATCATTGCGGGTGTAACAAAGGATGCCTTGCGGTTGATGCTATTTCCGTACTCATTGAGGGACCTCGCAAAAGATTGGTTGGATTCTCTACAATCCCAATCTATAACTTCTTGGGAAGATCTAACCGGGAAGTTCTTGAGGAAGTTTTTCCCTCCCCCGAAGACTACCAAATTGAGGAATGATATTCTAGCATTCCGGCAATTAGATCAAGAATCTTTATATGAAGCTTGGGAGAGATTCAAGAAGTTGTTGAAGAAATGTCAACACCACGGCATAGCGGAGTATATTCTAATGCAAACATTTTACAATGGGTTGCATGGACCTACTAGAGCTCTAGTCGATGCCACTGCGGGTGGTGCTATGCTTTCTAAGTCTTACGATGAATCGTGGGAAATTCTTGATACCATGGCTTATAACAATCACTCTTGGACGTCTGAGAGAGCAACTTCTACTAAATCTACTCCCGGAAGACTCGAATTGGATGCAATTACGGCATTGAGTGCCCAAATGGCGATTTTGAGCAATAAAGTGGACAAACTTGGCCAAAAGCCGGAAGTAGTCCAACAAGTACATGCCACGCCTCCTAGTTGTGTGACGTGTGGAGGAGCTCACACTTATGATATGTGTCCCGGAAATTCCGAGGCGGTGAATTACCTTGGGAACAACTATAGAAACAATCAAGGACATCCTCCATATCAAAACAACTATGTACCTCATTGGCAAAAGCATCCAAACTTCTCTTGGAGTAATCCAAACAATGCTCAACAACAACCATATCAAGGAGGTCATCAATCCTCCGCTCCCCCCGGGTTTCAAGATAGACAAAAGCAACCCGTAGAGTCAAAACATTCATGGGAAGATGCATTTGGTGATTTCATGAAACATACCACCAAATATATGGTAAATAATGACTCGAAGTTGCAAGACGTCTTCAAACATCAACAAGAGCACTCGGTTGCTTTGAGGAACCTTCAAACTCAAATGGGGCAAGTCTCACAAGCTTTGAGTGTAAGACCTCAAGGAGCTTTGCCAAGTACAACCGAGTCGCCTAGAGAAGGATCAAATGAACATGTTAATGCTATTTCCTTGAGGAATGGAAAACGGTATGAAGGTCCGGCTATGCCTAATGAAAACTCAATGGAAGCCGAGGATACTCAACAAGGAAGTAAAGAGTCCTTGGTTGAAGAAGTGGAGTCGGAAAAGGAGGTGCCTAAAGAACCGATCATTTCGACACCAATTCCGGCAAGCAAACCAACTCCTCCGTTCCCTCAAAGATTTCAAAAGAAAAAGGATGAGAAGCAATTTGAAAAGTTCTTAAATATCTTGAAACAGTTGCACATAAATATCCCTCTAGTGGAAGCATTCGAGCAAATGCCTAAGTACGTCAAGTTTATGAAAGACGTGCTTTCAAAGAAAAGAAGATTGGGGGAATTTGAAACGGTTGCACTAACCGAGGAATGTAGTGCTATTTTACAAAATAAATTGCCCCCAAAGCTCAAGGATCCGGGGAGTTTCACTATCCCGTGTACTATTGGTGATAAATACTTTGGAAGAGCTCTTTGTGATTTGGGAGCTAGTATCAATCTAATGCCTAAATCTATCTTTCAAAAGCTCGGAATCGGAGAAGCACGACCTACTACGGTCTCTTTGCAACTTGCCGACCGTTCCATCACTTATCCGGAAGGAAAAATCGACGATGTCTTGGTAAGAGTTGATAAGTTCATATTTCCCGTTGATTTTATTGTTCTTGATTATGAGGCGGATGTCAATGTACCTATCATTCTTGGGAGACCATTTCTGGCTACGGGAAGAGCTTTGATTGATGTACAAAAAGGGGAACTTACTATGAGAGTACATGATGAAGAAGTGAAATTCAATGTCTTTAATGCCATGAGATACCCGGACGACGAGGAAGAAATTTCTTCCGTTTGTATGCTTGATTCATTGGTGGCTAATACATTTGAGGAGAATCACTATGAGAATCTAATCGAAGGAGCTATTTTGAACAAACTTGATGAAGAGATTGAGGAAATGGCTCAAGTCATTTCACAATTGGAAGCTAATTCGGTTGGGGAGAACTTTAGAAAAAGATTTGAATCTCTTGACTTGCCGTTGTCAAGCCCCAAGCCATTGAAATCGTCTATCGAGGAGCCACCAATCTTGGAGTTGAAACCACTACCACCTCATTTGAACTATGCTTATTTGGGAGACTCTTCTACTTTGCCGGTTATTATTGCGGCGGGCTTAATGGAAACTCAAAGGGAGAAGCTATTGAGAGTTCTCAAGAGTTATAAGAAAGCCATCGGGTGGACCATTGCCGACATCAAAGGGATTAGTCCCACATTTTGTATGCATAAGATCAACTTGGAGGACAATTTCAAAGAGTCCGTTGAGCATCAAAGAAGATTAAATCCTATTATGAAAGAAGTGGTAAAGAAGGAGATAATCAAATGGTTAGATTCCGGGATCGTATTTCCTATCTCCGATAGCAAATGGGTGAGTCCGGTGCAATGTGTTCCAAAGAAGAGCGGAATGACGGTGATAACAAATGAAAAGAATGAGTTGATACCTTCTAGAACAGTCACCGGGTGGAGAGTATGCATGGACTACCGGAAATTGAACCAAAATACGAAGAAAGATCACTTCCCTTTGCCTTTCATTGATCAAATGTTGGATAGACTATCGGGAAGAGCTTTCTATTGCTTTTTGGATGGATATTCGGGTTTTAATCAAATCGTCATTGCCCCCGCGGATCAAGAGAAAACTACTTTCACATGTCCGTATGGGACGTTTGCTTTTAGAAGAATGCCTTTCGGCTTGTGCAATGCTCCCGCTACTTTTCAAAGGTGTATGATGGCTATTTTCACCGATATGATCGAGAAGTTCGTAGAAGTCTTCATGGATGACTTCTCTATCTTTGGGGACTCATTTGATGAATGCTTAGGTAATCTGGAAAAAGTCCTTCAAAGGTGTGAAGAAACGAACTTGGTATTGAATTGGGAGAAATGCCATTTCATGGTGAAAGAAGGCATTGTCTTGGGTCACAAGATTTCGATCAAGGGTATCGAGGTGGATAGAGCAAAAATCGAGACGATCGAGAAACTACCTCCACCTACATCTGTGAAAGGAATTCGGAGTTTTCTAGGGCACGCAGGCTTTTATAGAAGGTTTATCAAAGACTTCTCTCAAATATCCAAGCCTTTGTGCAATTTATTGGAGAAAGACGTTCATTTTATCTTCACCGATCAATGCTTGGAAGCATTCTTGACTTTGAAGCAAATGCTAATCTCGGCACCAATTGTTGTAGCACCGGACTGGAGCTTACCTTTCGAAGTAATGTGCGACGCGAGCGATATAGCCGTAGGGGCTGTTTTGGGACAAAGGGAAAGCAAGATTTTCCACTCTATCTACTATGCGAGCAAAACACTGAACGACGCCCAAATGAACTACACAGTTACTGAAAAGGAACTTTTGGCGGTGGTGTTTGCTTTTGATAAATTCCGAGCTTATTTGGTTGGTACAAAGGTGATAGTCTACACGGATCATTCGGCTATTAGATACTTGATGGCGAAGAAGGATGCGAAACCCCGACTAATCCGATGGATCTTATTGCTTCAAGAATTTGATTTGGAGATCAAGGATAGGAAAGGGTCCGAAAATCAAGTAGCCGACCACTTATCTAGGCTCGAGAATGCCAAAGCTAGGGAAGATCCCGAGATTATCAACGAGGCTTTTCCGGACGAACAACTCTTTTCCCTCGCACAATCTCCAACTCCATGGTATGCCGACTACGTTAAGTATCTGGTATGTGGTCTACTACCCCCTGATTTTACTTATCAACAAAAGAAGAGGTTTTTACATTATGTAAAGAGTTTTGTATGGGATGAGCCGTTTCTTTTTAAGATTTGTGCAGACAGGGTCATCAGGAGGTGCATTCCCGAGGAGGAAACACACGCAATTCTAAAGGATTGCCACGCCGCACCTTATGGAGGACATTTCAAAGGAGATCGTACGGCCGCAAAAGTGTTGCAATCGGGGTTCTACTGGCCTAGCCTATTCAAAGATGCACATATGTTTGTGTCTCAATGCGATCGGTGCCAAAGGGTAGGAAACATTTCCCAAAGAAATGAAACGCCACTAACAACCATTCTTGAAGTGGAGTTATTTGATGTATGGGGAATAGACTTCATGGGACCTTTTGTACCTTCTAAAGGGAACCAATACATTTTGGTGGCCGTAGACTATGTTTCCAAGTGGGTAGAAGCAAGTGCGTTTCCAACGGATGATTCGAAAGCAGTCATGAGTTTCATCAAGAAAAATATCTTCAATCGTTTTGGTACACCAAGAGCAATAATAAGTGACGGCGGTTCTCACTTTTGTAACCGTTGGCTTGATGCTCTTTTGGCAAAATATGGAGTGAAGCATAAAGTGACGACTGCGTATCACCCGCAGGCTAATGGGCAAGCCGAGATATCCAACCGCGAAATAAAGAGTATCTTGGAAAAGACGGTATCTCCTAACCGAAAGGATTGGTCGCTGAGACTTGACGATGCTCTATGGGCTTATCGTACCGCTTACAAGACGCCAATCGGGATGTCTCCGTATAAGCTTGTGTTCGGAAAATCTTGTCATCTACCGTTGGAATTAGAACACAAAGCTTATTGGGCCGTCAAGAAGCTAAACATGGATGCAAGTCTAGCCGGAGAGAAACGTTTGCTACAATTGAATGAACTTGACGAATTTCGGTTGGAAGCTTATGAGAATGCCAAGCTTTATAAGGAAAGGATGAAAAAATGGCACGATCGATGTATAGTGGAAAGGAAGTTCGAACCAGGCCAACAAGTGTTACTCTTTAACTCAAGGCTTCGACTATTTCCCGGAAAACTCAAATCACGTTGGTCGGGACCATTCCAAGTCGTCGAGGCATTCCCCCACGGAGCCGTGGAAATTTCCGATCCCTCAACCGGAAACAAGTTTAAGGTGAATGGACAACGCCTTAAACATTATTGGGGCGGAGAATTTGAAAGGAACAAGACTTCCGTGGAATTGCAATGAAGTTATCATACCGTATCCAAGTCGAGCTCACGACTATAAACAAGCGCTTCTTGGGAGGCAACCCGAGCCTATTGCTTTTATCTTTTGTGTTTTGTGTTTTGTGTTTTGTGTTTTGTGTTTTGTGTGTCTTTGTTGTTTGTTTTTGTTTTCGTTTTCGTGTGTTGTGTTGTAGGTAAATGAGCGCGCTTAAAAGATCGAAGATTGACAAGCACAAATCGAGCGAGGCCGAGCGAACGAACCTTGGATTGAGAACAAATGTCGGGTGAGTAGTTGTATTGTGTTGATTAATTTAAAAAAAAAAAAAAAAAAACTCGCAGCCGCGAGCTTCAAACTCGCGGCCGCGAGGAGCGGGCAGCATGCTACGGCATAAACCTCGCGGCCGCGAGGTTAAGTCCCGCGGCCGCGAGGTGTTGGCCAAAAATTGGATTAGGCTACGGCATAAACCTCGCGGCCGCGAGGTTGAGGCTCGCGGCCGCGAGACGTGTCTGCTTATTATATTAAAACGCTCATTCAAACACTCTTCAAACATAAAAATTCCCTCTCCCTTTCTTCCCACTCTCACGAAAAATCTTTCTTCACCCCACTCTCACGTAAATTCAATCATCCCAACAATCACTCAGGCTCATAGTCACTCACTCAATTAATCCGAATTCTCACAATCCCCCTCAATCAAACACAAAAACCCGAATTCTTCCCCAATTCTCAAAAAGGCAAAATTCTTCGATTTCAATTGATTGTGTGCATCCAAAAAGGTAAGTGTGGCTTAACTCCTTATTGGAATTGCTATAATTGTTGGTATTGCTATTATTTGGGTGGATGTTCTTGAGAACATTAAAGAAAAATAGCTTGAAAAGGGGTGTACACAAAGTGTTTGATAAATTGCTTGTAAGAATAATTTTGCTGTCTTGGCTAGTTTTTGATTGTGGAGTTGCCGGGGTATTAGTTTGTTGAAGTTGCGTGGTTGTAACTCAAGTTTGGGCGAAGTTAGTGCAAGTTCGAAAATGGGAAAATCAAAAGGAGCTAGTGCGAATGTGGGAAAGTCGAAAGGTGCTAGTTCTAGCAATCCTCCTACTAAGAAAAGAGACACTAAGGGGAAGAAAAAGGTGGTCGAAGAAGACTACGACACCTTTAGGTTCATGTCTAAACCAGCCTCGGATGCTTATACGGAAGACAAAGGTTGGTCATTCGTTACGGAAAGATTCGTGGACTACGAGAAGGAGGCCTTCCCTTATTTGAAAGAGCGGATTGAAGCCAGAGGTTGGACCGAATTCTTGAAACGGCCACCTCGTGATACCTTCGCCGACGAGATCGTTAGAAAATTTTATGCTAACGCCGGTTGGAATAGGGACGACAGTGCCACAACCGTGAGGGGTAGGGAGATCAAATTCGATCCGGAAACTATTAACGCCTATTACAGGATCGAATGGCCTTCGAACCAAGACGATGAGCTCGATGAACTATTCAACTACCGTAGGAGCACTTTGGATCAAATGAAAGAGTTCATCACTTTGCCCGGAACAGTTGTTCGTGGTATTCCGAAGGTGGCACATAACCGCTTGACTCAAGAAGCCAAAGCTTGGTCTATGGTCTTGCTCTCTCACTTCCGTCCGGCCAAACACAATACATATTACGGTGAGGATCGCATCCCTCTACTCTATGCACTCACCCGGGGGCTTTCGCTCAACGTTGGTCGGATAATAAATGAGGTGCTCGAGGAAACGATTTCGAAGAAGAAAGCTAACATAAGGAGTTTTGTGTTTCCGCACCTCATTGACGGATTGTGTAGAAATGCCGGGGTCGACTTCGGGGAGATTAGTGAAGAAACTAGGTTGACTGGCCCGATCAATACCCTGACTATCTGCAAGACTTTGAAGCTAGACTACAGGAGTGGTTACACCGGTAGAGTCTTCACATACTCTGGGGTTGATCAAGAAGGTCAAGAGGGTCAAGACGGTAACGAGGAGGAGCAGGTTGAAGTGCAACCAAGAATTCCAAGAAGAAGGGAATCGACAGATATCCGGGATGAGGTGCATGACTTGGCTCGTTTTGTTTATGCAATGAGTGACCGCCAAGACATGGTTTACCGTGCGCTACTCGGGGATGATAGGTTCAATGCACTTCAACTACCCGCACTTCCTAGACGGATAAATCTACCCCCGCAACCTCAAGAAGATCAAGCGGATGAAATGCACATCGATGAAGAGGAGGAGCGTGCCCGCGATGCACGAAACCACTAAAGACTGGAGCAACCACGGGATGCATACAAAAGGGACGTTGGATTTAAATTTACGCAGTCCCGTCGGTTTAAATTGAGCTTACAATGTTTTAATTCTATTCTCGTCTTGTATTGGTTTCGTTTTTACCTTTTGAGAGATGTTAGCATGTTTACTTGTTTAAATCTATAACTTTTGCTTGTTGGATTTAATTAGAGCCGTGCTCGCTCATTTATCGCTTTGATTTGTTGTGTTTTGTTTGTGTTTTTGTTGTGTTGTTGTTTTTGTCGTGTCGTACCTTTTTTTTTTCCGTCATTCTCAATTCACACAATGGGGACATTGTGCATTTTAAGTTTGGGGGAGTAAGGTCGCGCTTATTGCACGCTAGGTCGACCCGCCAAAAATTTTCAAATTCTTATTATTCTTTCAGCATGATCTACTAAAATTTGAGCACATTGGCTAAGACTATGTTGTATTGGAGGTGAATGAAGAACTTTAGTGATAATAGGTTCTAGGATTCCTTTTGTGTAACTTAGATTCTCTCCAAACTTTGGTTTGAAAACAAAGTGTAAAATGAACAAAATGAACTAAGTTTGGGGGAGTGAACCCTTCTCAAGAATGAAAGACATTTGAACACCTAGCTCTTAAAAGAAACGAGTAGAGAAGTTGCTAAAATGTATGCACTTCTATGTGAGAAAATAAAGGCTAAGCCTTCAACTGATGAAATTCATGGCACGTTTTCGTAATTACTCTATCTCGTTGTAATAGTGCAAGCTTTGTAATAGAAAATCTTTGTACGCACAAAAGAAGAAAAAGGAATGGTGCTATTAGCCCACAAAAGAAAAAATATTTAGAAGCACAAACAATCATCATTATTAGTGCTAGTTTTGTATTGTAAAATCATTGTAAAGCACAAAGTGCTGTGTTATCATTGTAAATCAAAAGAAAAAGCAAAGTATAGTGAGAAAGAGCTAGGGACTAAAATTGTTAACTAGTTCAAGAATAGGGACAACACTCTTAAAATGCCTACAACTTAGCTTCGTAATGTGATTTGAGCATTAAGTTTATAATCTACGGCTAGGAGAGATTCTTTGTAAGACACTAGAAGTCCGTGCAAATAGAGCCGATGATTTTAACCTATCGGGACGTATTCACCTTAGATAGAATCTAGCCGAAGCCATCACACACACACGTGGAGCTTGTTTTAAGAATAATTCGAAAGTGTTAAGCTTTGGCATTTTGATTTTAAGCATGCTTGTTCTTGTTCTTGATTTGTTTTTGTTTTGTTTTGTTTTGTTTTCTTTGCTCGGGGACGAGCAAGTGTTTAAGTTTGGGGGTGTTGATAACGCCGTGAAAACGTCGTTATTACCTATCTTTTTAAGCCCAAAACATCTTGTTTTGATCCGAGTTTCTGTTTGTCTCCGCGTGTTTTCGTGTCTTTTGTGCTTTCGGCCCCTTTGTTCAGCCTTTGTTAGTTTTTCGTGTTTTGTTCATGTTCTAACTATGTTTATCGGTGATTTGCAGGATTCGACGCATTGAAGTAATTTCAGAACATCTTGTGCGTGAATTGCAAGTCACTCTCGACCGCGGGGGGACCTAAAGCGAAAGAAAGAACAAAAATCAAGATTTTAGGCCCTGCCTCACCTCGCCGCCGCGAGGTTGAGGCTCGCGGTCTCGCGGCCGCGAGGCCTGCTCTGTTTTCTGCGCATTTTGGAGGGGCTTTTTGTACATAACCCCTTTTCCCCCAATTGTAATTGAACATTCTTTAGGGGGCTTTTTGGTCTTAGTTACCATGATTTTTGGGGTAACTTAGGCATTAGGAACTTGTTGTTTTGCTAGGTTAAAGGGTTAGGGAGGAAATCAAAGACAACTACTTGATCACTTTTCATCTCTTTGCCTCCATTGAAGTCTTCAACCTTGCTTGCACTTTTGGATTGAAGAACACAAGGGCTTGAGAGAGAAGTTGTATTAGATTTCATCACATAAGCTTATTCTTAACCTTGATCTTGTTTATTTTGTACTTATGACATTGTTTAATGTAATGAATATTGTGTTGATTAATATGAGTAGCTAAGCATTTAACTCCTAGGTTTTTATGGAGCTTATGATTGATCTATGATTGAATGATGAGTTAATGGTTGATGTTATGTTTATAAGTGTTTGTTAATCTAGTTTGAGCTTTTGTCAACTTGTGGTTAGGCCAACCATAGGATGAAATGGATTGATCTTTAATTGCTAGGCATAGTGGATTAAAGATTAGATTGTAAAACTAGGTTGTGAATTGATTTTAGGATAGGAATATACCTAGGTCTCTTCTTGTTCTAACAAGGTTTGGAATTAATGCATCACTTAGGCTTAATCCTTTTAGACATAAATTGGATTAGTCTATTTTGGTAGGTTCGTACGCAATTCGGAAGATACGTATGAATAATTTATGAAACCTTGAACAACAAACATGAGCATTGCTATCAATTTGTGAATCACTCAAGATTGGATCAATCTAAGTAACATGGAAATCTAGGAACCTTTATCAATTGAACCAAAGTATTGTATTTCTTACTCACTCCACTTTAGTTGTTTAAACAAACTACAATCTCATTACTATCACTCATATAAGTTCAAGTAAGATAATAGAATAGATTTTGATAATTATTCGTTTGATTCCTCGTGGGTTCGACACCCCTTATCACTTTATTACTTGTAAACGACCGTATACTTGCGCGATTTACGTACTCGTATTTGGGACGTAACAGTAAACTTTTACACTTAATTTATTTTGTTTTGTTTGATTGTTTATATGGTGTAATGACTGATTTATTTATACCTGAATTGCACAGGTTCAATCTCAACCTGAATTCATACCACCAAGTGTGACCTTGCCTCCAAGTGTGTGTCCTATTGGTCCACCTGCATTCCTACCTCCAAGACGTAACATTAGAGGTCATGCTCCTACTTTTTTCCAACCACAACCTCCAGTTAGTGTCCAACCACATCCTGGTGGTTCAAATGCATTTCCAGTGATCAAAGTTGATGGAAAGAAGTACGTGACGTTGTCTAACCTACATGCTGTTTGCACATCCTTAAAGAGTGCTAAGAAGAAGTAAATGATGTACTGTGAAGTGCTTATTTTTGATGTAGTTGGCTTAAACTTGTGCCAATTTTATTGTTTTTGAGGTAGTTGTCTTAAATTAGTGCCAAACTTATGGTTTTTGATGTAGTTGGCTTAAATTATTGCCAAACTTATGGTTTTTTATGCAGTTGAATGTAGTTGGCTTAAACTATTGCCAAATTTATGGTTTTTTATGTAGTTGGATGAAGTGGCTTAAACTAGTGCCAACTTTATGGTTTCTGATGTAGTTGTCTTAAACTAGTGTCAAAGTGGCCTTTAGATTGTTCTGTTGTGTTTTGGCTTCAAAATTGTGAAGAGGTTGTGTCTCAAAAGTGTTATATTCACATTTGTGTACCATTAGGTTAGCATTTGTTTTGGTGTTTTTGTGTAAAGATGTAAAATGCTATTTTGTTTAGTATGTACAGGTTATATTGTTGTTTTGAATCATAAGATACACAAAAAACATCAATACCAAAAGTCTAATGCATTACCAGAAAAAGTCTAATACATTGCCTTATCATAACTCACATTACATTACACAACTTAAAACCTATGCATTACAACCTAAACAACAGAAACCCTTAATCAAACAAACTAACCCAGATTTTTTTCAAATCCTAACAACCTTCAAAACAACAAAACCCACACCCATATGAATATAACTCCGCTCAAACCCAATAAAGCTCCCAAAAATTTTGTCATTTTCTCAGCCTCCTCCTTCTTTTTCTCCATTTGCTCTTTTTTCAACTCCACAACTTCTTTTTGTGCCGCGACTTTGTCCAACCGGTGTAGCAATCCCGGAATGATAGCAACCGACCGTGCACACATTGGAGGATCTACCCAAAGGAAAAAACCACAACCATTACCTGCCTCATAATTGATGCATGCTCGGAACCTTCTACCCGAATTTCCATCTGACCATGAAGTTTTGAGTATGGAAGTTTCGCGACAATAGCATGTCGACAGTGGGGGTGGTGGCTCAGTACGCCTCCTGTAGCTTGAGGCTGAAGAAGATGCCAATTTTCTTGAAGAATTGAGAAAAGCCCTATTTTTTGCCTAATTTTCTCTATTGACGCGGGAGAGAAGAAGAAGAAAGGGGGGGAATGATAAACTGAATGGAAATTGCTGCCCTAGGATGTTTATACGGGCAGAAGTCAACAACACGTGCAAGGCACGTGAGTTTTTCTCCCGCTCAAATCGAGTTAACAGTCCACGTGTCATTTCCGTTAAAAAACTTGACGGAAGTATGTAAATTGAAACGTCCGTCTATTCTACAGTACTATTTTTGATTTTTTGGTATGAAAAACGGACTTTGCCCTATTCTGTGGTATGAAAAATGAATTTTTGCCAGGATATTTATATAAGTGGTATGGTTATGTTAATCTTATGTGTCTTTTACTTATTAGGGTCCGTATTGTAACTCTTTCAATTTTGAATGAATTTTAACATTTTGATGATAAGTATAACATAAATAGTATGAATTTTGTTTAATAGCTCCTAATTATAAATTTATCCTGAATAAACAACTTTTTCTTTTCGAGATAGAATAAACAACTTATTTTGTACTCAATGTTATTTGTGTTACAATTAGAATAAAGTTCCAGTACTTCCTCCAAATTCATTAACGCTTTCGCACAAACATATATATATACTTGACCTCCTCGATTTCGGTAAACTGAAAATCTCTAATTAAATTGGTATTATGTCCATGAATTTATCCAAGTCTAATTGATACGTGTCATGATGTAATCCATTCGTATATATACAAGCCTAGGGGTATAAACGAGTTAAATAATGTCGAACAATGTAAGAGCTTGTTTTTATTTTGTAATGAACTTGAACTTATTTTGAATTTGATTTTATCATTAAACAAATCATCTTGAACAAACTCGAATCGAGTGAGTAACATGATATTTTGACATATCTTTGTTAATTTTAACTTATGAATTCAAATTGAACCTTATCAAACAAAAAAAAAAAAAACATTTTGTCTTGTTTAATGACAAACCAAACTATAATGAATTTTTATCTGAAGAACTCATTCAAATATCAAGTAACTTAGTATAATACTAGAACCTACATAGGAAAATCAAATTGATTCGTATTGTATAAAGTTTGTGAAATTATATTTTATTGTATAAAGTAATTAGACAAATTGTTTTGCACATTTGAGTGAATGAAAAATGTCTCACATTGTGTTTCACAATTTGCTTGTGTCAAAATAAGTTTTCACGAATAAACATGAGGACACAAAAGTAATATAAAAAATGTTAACCCACTCGTGACTGAATAGACAGTAATTAACAATTATAAAAGAATTTTAAACGGTAATAATTAATGAGACTTAGTGACTGAATGTGTTTGTATATTGTATATATATTGAAATGACAAGACACACTCTACAATAAGACATGTTTGGTGGCTTTTTAATTGGAATACATGAGTTTTACTCTAATATAGATATTTAATTTAAGGGATAATTACAGGGACATCCCCTGAGGTTTGGAGAATTTCGCGTCCAATCCCCTCCAAGAATTATAATTACAATGACCTCCCCTGAGGGGAGGTCCCTGAAATTATCCCTTAATTTAATAATTCATTCCTCCCTTTAATAAATATGGGCCGATATGCATGTACAAGAATACACAGTTGGTACAAGAGACAAACAAGTTTGTTTGTGTGTGCCTATAAATCCCTCCAAGCAACGTATCCATTTAATTTTATTTGTCTTCTTGATTCTCTACCATCAGAAATTTTCTCTCACTACCTCTCTCCATCTTCCTCTACTCTCCCCATTGATGAGATATTACAATTAGCACCCTAAGGCCATCTCCAATGGGGGGTGCTCACGGCTCCGGAGCCCTGGGACTGCCCCTGCCCCTGCCCCTGCCCCCAGCCCTGCCTGGTCGTCTCCAATGGCAGGGCTCCGAAATTGATTTAATTGCATTTTCAGCTATTGCCCACTCTGACTAACATTGTTTTAATTTTGTTTTCAATATTAATATTAATAATACTAATAACTATTTTAATAATATGATTAAATTATTAATTATATTTAAATATTAAAATTAAAGAGAGATAATAATAAAATTAAAATTGATTCAAGATAATTTGATTTGACATAAAGTAATATATCTCTGTAACACCTCATCCGACAGTACCCTGCCTTCAGATGAGGTGTCACCCGCCTGCGACTTGCGTTTCTCTAACATGAAGTCGCAGGAACGGTTCTAAGAAAATAAACAAACAAAGCCATGTACTAAATTCTTAAATTACTTCATTCAATCGAGGATGCATGGAACAGTGGTCTGATCAATTTTCTTTAGTCGTCCTTACTACATGTCCTTATTTAAAAAAAAATCACATCATCTATGCAAAACAATAGCTCATCCTGAGGAAATAAAACATAGAAGAAAAGTATAGAGGGTGAGTCCTGAATGACTCAGTGAGGGTATGAGCAAAAGAATTTTCAAAGAAAATGGTGAATGGAATATAACGAATTTAAGATCAACATATGATAAAGTATGAGTCATACAAATGAACCAAAATACGATCATGATAGAGATAGACGGTAATTGAATCAATTCACGTGTAAATTACATAATAGTGCGACTTTCAGGTATAGTTATGTAAATGAACAAAGTTATTAGATATGAGCACGTATACCATATAAATTATCACCTTGTATATATATATTCATCGAGGAGCGACCTCGGAACTTGACTTGTAACTTTCAAGTTATAACTTGTAACTTTCAAGCTTTTAACTTTTAAGCATGTAACTTGTACCTTTCAACTTTTAACTTGAAACTTGTATTGATTTACGTGCTCGATGTATGAAATAAGAATTCATAGCCCAAATAAAATCCAGGATATAAACTTTCACTGCCAAATTCAACAAGTTTTGAGATAACATGTATAAGAGTTCAAGTCAGATTAGAAGCACAATAAAATGCTAGAATACAGTTGAATAGGAAACTCAAAAGGATACGAGAAAATCAGTCCAAGATGAAATCCAATATGCCAATCAAAGTCATTCGAAAAAAGAGTCCAACAAGATAAACGGAAATCATTTGAATTAATGTCCAATGGGTTAATGCAAAGACGTTCAGATTAGAAGTTCATTAAGATAACGAGAAGAAAGTCGAAGATGATTAGCAAGCATTCAAAGATGTTTCAATGATTGAAATATCTATTAAAAAGACCAAGTCAAGACTTTATGATCAAGAATGAGTATTAGCAATTACAAATTATAAAGATTTAATTTCAAGAATAAGATTCAACGGAAGTTCAAGGAAATCTCAGTCAATTTTGCAAACGGTGTGAGGTTAATAACTTTAAAATGAAGTGACTTTGATGCTCAAGGAGAAGTTACGACCTTTTGATCGTTCTACCTTCAATTCAAGAGGAGTTATCGACTCATGTAGCCAATTGAAATGAATACTTTATAATGACCGAATAGCGAATTCTAGAACAATCATGATAGAAAATAGCCAAAGAATGAAAAGAGTAAAGACAATATGATCATTTTGCAACAAAAGCAACTATAGAAGACAACAAGTAATCAAGTTCAATTTCCTCAGGACTTTGTGCCAAAACAGTACGGAAGGAAAATATAGAACCCTCAACTGATATCCGACGATGCGCTACATGGCAACTTCAAGCTCTATTCGAGTGTGGGTATCAATATATTCAACACCTACACAAGCCGTTAATACTTAATGAGATACTCGCTATACGTTAATCTAAGTACATTAGTGATCATTCGAATCATGATAGTCGGTGATGCCCTCTTTATTTCATTCTCTAAACTATCTAAACTCGTTCAAATAATGAGGCAAAATCTCTATATATTTTTTTACAAATCACTAAATATCCTTCAATCATACACCATTAAAATCTGTTCTATTAAAATTATAAATACTACTTAAAAATAATACTTACTTATATTTATGGATATTATCTACAACTTTCATGAAGAAAATATCTCCAAATTCCTTCTCCAAACAAGTCAAAATCTCCTTCAAAGTTATGATCGCACAATGTAATAGTCTGCAGATTATGGGCTGCTACTGCTGCAGCCTCGATTACTCCATCATAAAATTAGTTTAAGACAAAACTATTTGATGATTCTCATAGTAATCGACCTCCTCTACAACTTTCATGCAGAACTCAAGTCCAAATTCCCAATCTAAGAGCCTTAAAAGAGCCCCCAAACTTTCAGCATACACTCTGTCTTCTTTGCCGGATTCCGGCCACCATCTCCGGCCACCGCCGACGAAAACCACCACCATTAGAAAGTTGCTGTCTCAAGCTTTCCAACGATACCTCCTGATTGTTAAAATTCAAATCCTAAGACCTCTGTGCAAGCCTTTAATTGAAGAAGAAGTTGAAGTTCTAAAGTCTTCTACCACCCTTAACCATTCAATTGAATATAATCATCTTTCACCTTCACTTCAAGACTCAATTTCATCCATGAATCTCTCAAATTTTCAGAATATGTTTAGCCTCTTTAGTTCCTTCTTTGTAGAGAGAATTTAGTTTGTGATTTGGGAATATAGTGTTTGGAGTTGTGAAAATGAATGTGGAAGGAGGAGGGTCATATTTAGATGTAAATTTTTTAACATATCTCCTCCTCAATTCATCAAGCTTCCAATTGAACCATGAGTAAAGTCCTAAGTGCAAATGAGTCCTCAAAGTTTCAAGTCTTGCTAATGTACCATGAAAAATATTGAAGCTTGCCAATTGAGTATAGTATTATTAAATTACTATTCTTGTGTGTATATATATATATATATATGTATTTATATTTTGAATTTCTTAGTTGTAAAATTTCTGAGTGTCACAATCTCCCCTCCTTAAAAGAATCTGGTCCCCAGATTCTCACTTTATTCATCGTAAAGCTCATAGTAGTATGGCGTAATTCTTCCACATGTTCTCACTTTGCTATTTTGGTCTCATGGTTATTCCAGTTGGTTTATCCGTTCCAAAAGAAATTTTGTTTTTTTAAAGGAAAAGAAACCAGATAATTTTAAATGAAAGTTAAGGGATCGCATTAAGGAGTATACAAAATTATGAGATTTTGTACGAAATATCGAGATTAGAAAATATGTCAATGTGAAGTGATAAACAAAACTATGGACTATAAAATTTATAAAAGAAAATTTGATAAAAGGGTGAGATGCTGAACACGCACAATAAATTAGGAAATCTCATGCGATGAAAAATTACGGACATGATAAGTGTTAGATACATAGGTTTAGAACTTTAATCCAAGTATGAGTACTAGATGTGAACTTGGAATTTAAGTAAGAAGAATATCAAAGAATTATGTAGAAAGTGATATATTTGAAACAAAATGTTGGTCCCAAGTGGTCAGATGAGGTCTAGAGGGGGAGGGGGGGGGGGATGAATAGACCTCCGAAAACTTTTAAAAATTTCTCTAACTTTTCTTATCAGCAGAGTAAACTGATCAAGAACTCGTGAGACTACTTCACTTATTGCGCACTTAGCTTAATCAGTAGAGTTGATTTAACTTATCTGATTCAAATATAATCAGAGTTTGAAATACTTGTTTGCAGCGGATATATCAAGTGTTTTTCAACAAGTTATTTTCTTACTTAAAAGATTTTAACCCCAGTTTTTAAACTCCTTTTTAAAATCTTTTGTTAAGTTCGTATGTTTGAAGTTCTTTGAAAATATGCAAGTAATAATGCATTAAAGAAATACACAGAATTTTTATAGTGGTTATATAGACAAGAATGTCTTTTAGTCCACTCTTCCAAGTCACTTAGATCTTGGGTTATACTATAATCATTAAGTTTACAGTATACTCTGCTTGTGCAATTCAACAAATAAAAAGCCACAAGTTCGTAGTAAGAATTCACAAAGAAATCCTACTCTCTGAAGCTAAATCACTCACTTAGATGGATTTACACTTCTCACAACTTCTCTCTTTACAGAAAATCACTCAGATTTATATTTTTGCTTTGTTTCCTCAACTCGGCTTTGTCAACAGATGACTAAGCTGACGGTGATCCGTGCTTGAGTTTTGAGACTTAGAAGATTTTGCTTGCTTCGATTTTCTCTCAGTTGTTGTGATTGTCTCTAACTCTTGAATTCAGATCTCTTTATATTTGAGGATTTGAATTCTGCCCGTTGAGAAATTGATAGATCTTCAAATTTTCCTCGAGTACTGGTCCCTGTTTCAGAACGGCTTCTGCAACTGTTCACTGTACAGTTCTGCTGTACTTTCTGTCACGTCGCATTAAATGCACTTTGCTGATCCGAGGTTCTTCTTCAATCATTTGTCTTTAATACCCTTCTCTTACAGCATTTATTACACCGAGTGCATTTATTACCGTTGGAATGACTTTCTGATCAGTTCTACTCTGTTGATCGAATCTACTCTTCTGATGAAACTCTGCTGATTCAAACCGAACTCATCTGATTTGACTCTGCTGAAATTCACCAGTCTGATTCCGAACTCAGCATCAGATTAGTAGTCTTCTGGATCAAAACTCAACCCTTCTGATTTTACTTGTTTTCTCGGATCGAATTTCCCAGAGGTTGCCAAGCTTCCATTACTTAGCTGATGACTTTTGAAAATCATCAAAACCTCCCTTCACTTTTCATCTTCATCCAACACAAAAAGAAAGTACCGTCAATATCGAATTAAACTAAGAACACCCGCACAAGATTGATTCAACAAAGTTGAACTAGATGAGCTTGTACAATAGTCAAAGAACGACCGTGAAATTTCACAAAACCACATTTGAATTTCGAAAGAAACGAATTAAGAAAAGAGTACAATGAAGGTACTTGAGGATACAACCGTGCAAATCAGAAATGTTAATTGATTCGAGCTTAAGAGTCAAAGATTTCCAGATAGAGTAACATATTGAATTACGGGTTCAATATATAATCAATAAGTTAAATTGAATATTTACTCACATAGAAAGCATGTTGGAATTATCGCGACATAGAGTACAATTATTTGGGTGTTCTTCTTTAACCTTTGATTGTTAAGATTTTGAAGCCCTAAGTTACATCTCTAATAACAAGCTTAGCCCAACTACTACGTCATTTATCTCTAATCTATGGACCATTTTAACACGAGGAAAGATGTAACTCTTCTATTATTCACTTCTAGTTGTCGTACCAGGTCCAACAATCTTTGTCGCTTGGTAAGTCGAACTGGAGCCCAATTGGTTAGTTTGATCTTAGTAAATCTCCGTCATGAAGTAGTCGAAGAAATCACTGGGTCCATGGGTGGTTTGAGAGGCTCATCGGTCGTCTTTACAATTTCGTGGTACTAATTTGATATTACCTAATTTTCTCCATAAGTCGGATTTTTCCTCCAGTACATGGTCGCGGTTGATGATCCATATCGGTTTGATCGAGAATTGAAATTGTACCTCCTAATTAGTGTTTCGTAGCCCACAGTGGTCTATATAATTTATATCCCTTCGAACTTACAGCTGTAATCGTTCTACAATCTATCATCGTCACCTTGTCTGGCAATAATGTAAAGCCTAAAAATCATATAATCGATCTAAGCTTCGTATTCGACCAGCATATAGTTCCCCAGAGAAAAAAATTATCCAGGTACTCTCATTACGTGCATTACGGATCACTAGAGGTATTAGATTCATTTTGAGTTTCTTAACAAGTTATCATATATACACGAGGATAACTTACTAAGACAAAACAATGTCACGTGGCTTCTTTGAAACGATATATCACGTAATTGACGATTCAGACTTCAACATAGCTTTATACGATAATATCTTCATTTCGATGATCCAAGCCTTTTCGTTCTGGTCATCCAACTCTCTTAAAAATCAGTAGGTGAAATGATTTTCTATTGGTAGAGTTGCACTAGGCATAGCACTAACAGGTAGTGTTGGCTCTGATAAATTCGCATGAACTTGCTGCAGAGCTCGAACATAGGGAGAAAGTCTTGTCCTTGTGATCCTTCATTGTGGCTAAGAGACTTATTTGGGCACCTCAATCATCAATCATCGGTAGATACTCAATTTTAATTAGATTATTTTTTCTCGAGGTTGTAAAGTCTCCTCGTGTCCTTCATTCGACTTGGTCAGAGCACAAAATTCGTATCTAAGTTATTACTCTTGAAATCTTTCGTTAACTAGACTAACTCAAAGTTTATTCAAGTTAATATTATTTGATTGAAGTAGTTAATAGGAACTTTATTTAATATGTGATCGAAGAAAGTATAAAAATGACTTTGACTTCTTAGAACATAATTGAAAACAAATTGTATGGACCGAAGTTTGATAGATTGAATTATACTTCACTGAACTAAATAATTGATGGAATTATAGAAATTTTGAGGAATATGATACAGGGTTTCAAGGGAACAAACAAATCTTTCAAGGGGTATAATAAAGTGAACAATGGTGGGTGTAATAGGCTTAGCCGCAGAAAGGTTACAAAAGAATTATAATGAAATGTTGCACATATTGGTTGATAACAATTTCATGGTTTCTACATGCACATATTTACTACGATCAAAATTTAGATATTCTTAAAAATTAGGACACAATGTAAAATACAATTATAAGAACTCGGAATTGTTAAGAGTTAAAATCATTATATGAAGAAGTAGACAATAAGGATTGTTGGATAACGTAAGGAGACAAACGAATGCAAGAGACATCTCATATGCCATGTGCAGGCTAGTTATAACAGACAACTACTCAAATTCTTTCGAAGAAATCTAGATGTGATTTGGATAAGCGAGTTAGAATAGAACGAGACACAACAACGAAGTAGTAGGGATATATGCATAAGGAACAATCAAATGATAACCTCAAAGTTTAAGATACATACCATTAGTTCAACGAGTCAACAAGAGATAGAGTAAAGTAGAAATAAGCTTGGATTCTATATGAGCATCATATAGGAACTCGTGCATTGGTAGTATGAGAGGAAGATGATGGTTCACCAAAACCCTAACGATAGAGTGATCTTATGACACCAGATCCAATTGAGCAAATAAAGGCAATGGTGAAGAAAAACAAAGAGATACTATAATAAAATGGTATAGAGGGGATGTGTAAACAAGTAATTTTCGAACCCCTATCAACTTTTCAATTTACTTTGTCTTTAGGAACAAGTTGGACCACTCCCAAACTTACGTACACCTAAACATGGCTAAAAAATTAGATCGTAACTATAATATCTAGGTACATAGATCACTAATTTAATAATCAACTTTATACCACCAACCTATAGCTCTGATACCACTTTGTAACACCCCACCCGACAGTACCCTGCTTTCAGATGAGGTGTCACCCGCCTGCGACTTGTCTTTCTCTAACATGAAGTCGCAGGAACGGTCCTAAGAAAATAAACAAACAGAGCCGTGTACTAAATTCTTAAATTACCTCATTCAATCGAGGATGCATGGAACAGTGGTCTGATCAAGTTTCTTTAGTCGTCCTTACTACATGTCCTTATTTAAAAAAAATCACATCATCTATGCCAAACAATAGCTCATCCTGAGGAAATAAAACATAGAAAAAAAGTATAGAGGGTGAGTCCTGAATGACTCAGTGAGGGTATGAGCACAAGAATGTTCAAAGAAAATGGTGAATGGAATATAACGAATTTAAGATCAACATATGATAAAGTATGAGTCATACAAATGAACCAAAATACGATCATGATAGAGATAGACGGTAATTGAATCAATTCACATGTAAAGTAAAGAATAGTGCGACTTTCAGGTATAGTTATGTAAATGAAAAAAGTTATTAGATATGAGCACGTATACCATATAAATTATCACCTTGTATATATATATATTCATCGAGGAGCGACCTCGGAACTTGACTTGTAACTTTCAAGTTATAACTTGTAACTTTCAAGAAAACTTGTAGCTTTCAACTTTTATCTCGAAACTTGTACTGATTTACGTGCTCGATGTATGAAATAAGAATTCATAGCCCAAATAAAAGGCAGGATATAAACTTTCACTGCCAAATTCATAAAGTTTTGAGATAACATGTATAAGAGTTCAAGTCAGATTAGAAGCACAATAAAATGCTAGAATACAGCTGAATAGGAAACTCAATAGGATACGAGAAAATCAGTCCAAGATGAAATCCAATATGCCAATCAAAGTCATTCGAACAAAGAGTCCAACAAGATAAACGGAAATCATTTGAATTAAGGTCCAATGAGTTAATGCAAAGACGTTTAGATTAGAAGTTCATTAAGATAACGAGAAGAAAGTCGAAGATGAGTAGCAAGCCTTCAAAGATGTTTCGATGATTGAAATATCAATTAAAAAGACCGAGTCAAGACTTTATGATCAAGAATGAGTATTATCAATTACAAATTATAAAGAGTTAATTTCAAGAATAAGATTCAACGAAAGTTCAAGGAAATCTCAGTCCATTTTGCAAACGGAGTGAGGTTAATAACTTTAAAATGAAGTGACTTTGATGCTCAAGGAGAAGTTACGACCTTTTGATCGTTCTACCTCCAATTCAAGAGGAGTTATCGACTCATGTAGCCAATTGAAATGAATACTTTATAATGGCCGAATAGCGAATTCTAGAACAATCATGATAGAAAATAGCCAAACAATGAAAAGAGTAAAGACAATATGATCATTTTGCAACAAAAGCAACTATAGAAGACAACAAGTAATCAAGTTCAATTTCCTCAGGACTTTGTGCCAAAACAGTACGGAAGGAAAAGATAGAACCCTCACCTGATATCCGACGATGCGCTACATGGCAACTTCAAGCTCTATTCGAGTGTGGGTATCAATATATTCAACACCTATACAAGCCGTTAATACTTAATGAGATACTCGCTATACGTTAATCTAAGTACATTAGTGATCATTCGAATCATGATAGTCGGTGATGCCCTCTTTATTTCATTCTCTAAACTATCTAAACTCGTTCCAATAATGAGGCGAATTCTCTATATATTTTTATACAAATCACTAAATATCCTTCAATCATACACCATTAACAACATTGAATACTTGACCTTTAACTATTTTTTTACCATATACAACTAATAATTATGTCAAATGAAATTTAAAGTTATGTGTTCAAAAGAAGATTACCATGCCACCCGCTGCCGCTGTTTATTCTAATGAATACGGGGTAATACACAAAACTCAAATCAATTCAAAATTTGTGCCACCTTAAAGCTATCGAATATATCTATGAATTTAATGAAGACATAACTCAAATTATGACTCCAGGGTTGTGAACAGAGCCTCTAAAAGTTACATCAAATTCTTGTCCCCTGTTTGGCAGATTCATACCACTTCGGTTTATCTAAATTCTGTTCTATTAAAATTATAAATACTACTTAAAAATAATACTTACTTATATTTATGCATGTTATCTACAACTTTCATGAAGAAAATATCTCCAAATTCCTTCTCCAAACATGTCAAAATCTCCTTCAAAGTTATGATCGCACAAGGTAATTGTCTGCAGATTATGGACTGCTGCTGTTACGGCCTCGATTACTCCATCATAAAATTAATTTAAGACAAAACCATTTGATGATTCTCATAGTAATCGACCTCCTCTACAACTTTCATGCAGAACTCAAGTCCAAATTCCCAATCTAAGAGCCTCAAAAGAGCCCCCAAACTTTCAGCATACACTCTGTCTTCTTTGCCGGATTCCGATGACCATCTCCTGCCACCGCCGACGAAAACCACCACCATTAGAAAGCTGCCGTCTCAAGCTTTCCAACGATACCTCCTGATTGTTAAAATTCAAACCCTAAGACCTCCATGCAAGCCTTTAATTGAAGAAGAAGTTGAAGTTCTAAAGTCTTGGTTCCTTAACCATTCAATTGAATATAATCATCTTTCACCTTCACTTCAAGACTCAATTTCATCCATGAATCTCTCAAATTTTCAGAATATGTTTAGCCTCTTTAGTTCCTTCTTGCTAGAAAGAATTTAGTTTGTGATTTGGGAATATAGTGTTTTGAGTTGTGAAAATGAATGTGGAAGGTGGAGGGTCATATTTAGATGTAAAATTTTTAACATATCTCCTCCTCAATTCATCAAGCTTCCAATTGAACCATGAGTAAAGTCCTAAGTGCAAATGAGTCCTCAAAGTTTCAAGTCTTGCTAATGTACCATGAAAAATATTGAAGCTTGCCAATTGAGTATAGTATTATTAAATTACTATTCTTGTGTGTGTGTATATATATATATATATTTATATTTTGAATTTCTTAGTTGTAAAATTTCGGAGTGTTACAATCTCTTACAAAACTTATCTTACATAACAAACATGATTTGACATAATGTCTTACTCATCTTACACCTACAACCTAACTATTATGAAAGAACTACACTCACCTTATTTCTCAAACCACTCTCCTAAAATCCAAACAAACAAGATTATGCATATCGAGATAATTTCACAAACTTCCAACCTTCTCACAAGCTACTATCCCAAATGTCAAATAAACATGTTCCCATTTGTATTGAGGATTGTAATTCCTGCTAAAAAGTATTGCTTGTTTGAATAACAAGTATTTTACACTTCCTCGCTTAATTATTCGAATTCAGGTTTGACTGGATTGAGTCAAAAATATTCAAATGATATTTAATTTTCACAAATGGACTAATAATGCTCTTTTTTATTTGATGACTATTATATTTTGCATGGCCCATTTTTGGTTTTCCTATGTGGGACAATATACCCACACTTGTAAAATCAATTTTGCATGGAGGTTATTAGTTATTACTCATCAAATGAAAAGATTTGGGACCAGTAATATTAAGGCCATGAACCGAGTACATAATGTCCTTGAATAATTACAACCAATCCCAATTTCACCAAAAATTGAGGAAATTATTCGATTAATGTCGAGTTATTGTTAGGTGATTAATGTTGGTTGGCCCAAAAACCACTGGCCAGCCAATATTTAGACCAGGCCCATGATTATGGGCTAAATAACTTTTGTTTGTCTTTTTTTTTTTTTAATCTTTTCAAAAACACAATTTTGAAAGCGCCCCTTTTACATGGCCAGTGTATAATTATATAGTACTCTGTACTCCAATCCAACTTTAAACTAGTTAGTTCAGAATTCACTAGACATTCTCATCATCAATATTAGACATTTACTATAGGGCTGAAAACTAAGTTACTCGATTTGTACTCGTTCGATAAAAGTTTGTTTGAACTTGATTTGTCACACAAATTAAACAGACTTGAACATTATTTTCCGGTTGAGAACTTTTAAATATCAGCTCGAGCTCGACTTGATAAGCTAAAAATTAATAAAATACATGTAAAATATCAAGCTACTCGATACTCGGTTCGAGCTCATTCGTTAAAATTTCATTTAAGCTCGGCTCGTTTAACAATCATACGAGCTAAAACACAAAATTTCAAGCTCGATAAAATTCAAATAAAATTTGAACAATGTGTAGTTCGACACTATTGAGCTTGATTATGTGTCATTTGATAATTCATGTACTACAACTTAATTAATTAATATTTACCCGTGATCTACGCGTGTGTATAAAAGTAGTTGCTCAACAATATACTTCGAGTGAAAGAATTTTACTTTTGTTCGATGAAACTGACCATTCTCACAAAGTAAGTTTATTTTCTAGATTATTATTATTGAATTATAAGATATTAATAACACACGTAACTCATACAGGATTTTTGAACTTTTACCATGTCAATGACCAAATTAGAAAATCATCTCATACTAAACAGGGAGAGGGAGGGGGAGGGGGAGGGGGGGGGGGAGGGGGGGGGGGGGGGGTAGTTGCAGGTATAATTATCTTAGGGTCATGTTATTTTATAAATTAAGTAATATTCAAAGAAATGAAAATTACAAAATATATACAGATACATTTATTTTGTGACAAATCACTATGTCTCTGTTTCGCTTTTTAGAGAGCATCTCGGTGCTCTCTGAAAAGTCAAACAAACAATGTTTCTTACTTTCAGAAATAAATTTATTTATTTTTTTGTGATTTTCACAAACAAATCCCATCTTAAAAAATCTCTTATTTCTAAAAAAATTACACAAACTCTACCTTAATTTGATATTATGTAATTTGGCCTCAAAAGAAAAAAAATTGACATTATGTAACTTATCTCTTATACAATTATTTTACATAATAAACATAATTTGATATAAAATAATCTACATTTTTTACACTGTTTATCTTCTTTCTATAATCTTTAAAATAACATATAAAATTTTATTTCTAAAATCAATTTGACAAACTCAAACAATCAATGTTATTAATCATCTAAAAGAAAAGAACAAATCGATCTTAAAAATCCAAATATTTTCAAAAATCTCAATTTATTAATGAAACCACTATAAAATAATACTACAATCCTCGAATCACTCTTTTTTTGGTCAAGCCCGTCGACATGTAAATCCAAAGAAAACCAGCATAGCCCCACTTGCCCATTTAACGTCTTTTTTAATGCAAATTTACAAACCATTATTAATCAAACCGGCCGATATCGCCTCTGGTTTTCTCCTACATTGCCACCAGCACATAATCTTTTATTTTTCTTGTTCTACACTTTCTCTAAAGTGTACAAACGAATATTACATAAATTATAAATAAATAGCATTTTTTAGATATTTTTGTTATACTGATATTTAAAAAAAATTAAGCCTATCTGTCTTACTTTTTTAAGGTGATATAAGAAATTAATTGAGATTTTTTTTAAAAAATTCTTAATTTCATGATATGTTTATCTGAATTTTCCGAGATGAAATTAATATTTGATAATTTTTTTAGAAATGAGTATATATTTCTCAGAGATTATGGAAGAAAAGAAATAGTTTAAGAAATAAATTACTTTATGTCAAATCATATTTGTTATGTTAGATAAATTATATAAAATATTTATGTCAATTGGTAAATTGAGCTTCCCTAGATCTCTAATACAACTTAAGGTATAACTTGTTTAAATTCTATAAATAATAAAATATTTTAAGATCGGATTATTTTTTAAAATTAAGAAATGATAAGTTAATTTTCAAAAATAAATAAATTATTTATACAACTTTACAAAGAATACCAAAATCAACTCTAAAAAAGAGACAAACCATTATCACTTAGATTATCGGTGTGTTTGCAAACTCTAACAAATAAGGTGAAGTTAGAGATTGTGAGTTAAATTCAGTATAATCAGAAACACCTCAAGAGAAGCTTACAACTTATTAGCTTAAAATATCTTATTTTCAGACAAGCTGAAGCTGAAATAATTTCTCAAATACCAAATTTCTTCGATTGAGGTCATTAAAGCTCAAAAGTTGAAAAATGAGACAAACCTGCCTTTAATTGGGATTAATGTATTTTTGGTGCCACAACTATAGTCCACTGGCGTTTCTACCTCTTAACTTTTCGGGCTGGCACATTTGGTGCCACAATTTCAACATCAGTGGCAGTTTTGGTGCCAATTGAGGCCCAATTTCAAAATTGACCCGAAATTCCCTCATATGCGGGCCATGTGATTTAGTAATATATCAAAATTGACCATTCAACGTCTTTTTCAATTAAAAAACATACCAAAATTTAAAATTCTAACTTTTCCTATAAAATTCACCAAACATTCCCTTGATTAAATTGTTACCCGCTTTCTTATTCTTCCCCAAATAAAAACATCCGAGTAGCCTAGTTCTTGGTGGGTGAAATTTTTTTTTTCATGAAAAAAGGTGTTGAATGGTCAAAATCTCCAATTTTCATGTCACATGGCCCGTACATGGAGGAATTTCGGGCCAATTTCAAAATTGGGTCTCAATTGACACCAAAATTGCCACTGATGTTCAAGTTGTGGCACCAAATGTGCCAGCCCAAAAAGTTACTGGGTAAAAATGCCAGTGGGCTATAGTTGTGGCACCAAAAATGCAATAATTCCGCCTTTAATTACTTAGATTATATGTCATTGCACGTCATAATTATCCACCAAACTTCTTTTTCCCGTTGCCTTTTAACAAACAATCAAACATTTCCACCTATTATAAGGAATAGTAAATAACTAAATACTACTACTTAGAAATACCATTGTAGTGTAAGCGCGCAGTCTCTCCTCAACAGTCAACACAATACTGCCCATAGTCACAACCCAAAAATCAATAAATTAAAAAAACCAGTTTCTATAAATACACACTGAAATAAACCACCTCTATTCAATACCCCAAAACAAATTAAATTTCTTGAAAAAAAATGGAAGTAATTAGTGGGACCCTAGGTGGCCACCTGGCTCGACGTCTAGTCCAGATCGGAGTGAACGACGTGTTCTCTGTTCCAGGTGACTTCAACTTAACTCTATTGGACCACCTCATCGCCGAGCCGGGCCTGAATCTGATCGGGTGCTGTAACGAGCTGAACGCTGGATACGCGGCTGATGGCTACGCGCGAGCCAAGGGCGTGGGCGCGTGTGTTGTAACTTTCACTGTTGGTGGCCTTAGTGTACTGAACGCGATTGCGGGCGCGTACAGTGAGAACTTGCCGTTAATATGTATTGCTGGTGGGCCCAACTCGAATGACTATGGGACGAATCGGATCTTGCATCATACGATTGGGTTGCCGGATTTCAGCCAGGAGTTGCGGTGTTTTCAGACAGTCACTTGTGCTCAGGTAATGTTTTAATGTTGTTTTTGTTTTGATATTGGACACGTGGGTATGTGAGTCATAGTACTAAAATTTTGTTGAATTGGGTTGTTCACACTTTAGAGTTACGTAATAAGATTTGCTTATAAGTGTAAGTGGGTTCATATAAATTTTGAATTTATTTAATTATCGAATGATTTATAAATATTATACAAAAATATGACATTAAAGAGTGATAGTGAATTATACTTTGTGAATTAAAAAACGGGAGATGATTCTTTATTACACTTTGGTGTCACATGATATATCAGTATGTGTGGACCAACATAAAATTTAAATAAGTACAGTTGTTAATGGATTTGTATGTGTTTTTTATGCGTGAAATAAATATGTGACATTTAAATGTGATAGTGGATTTTTACCCATGATATCCATCATTCAAATTTATGTGTGGATCCACACAAAATTTAAAAATGTACAATTGTCAAAATTTATCCTTGTGAAATGCATAATGTTAGATTTACCCTTTGTGATTTAAAAAATGACACTTTGACCACCGTGAAAATTTTAAAGAAGCAATTTACCTCCTTCAATCGGAGAGTGTAACTCACTTGCCAAAATTAAGAATGAGCATGAAAAGTGTTTTGTAAAATAGAGGGTAAATTGTCACTTTTATCAAAATACAGAGGGTTAAATTGCCACATTTATTGTAAAAAATACATAGGGGTACACTGCCACATTTATCGTAATATGGGGGATAAACTGCAATATTATCATAACAGGGGGTAAAGTGTTACATATAAAAATGTCAAGGAGGCGGTGTTAAGCTTTTTATATGATTAGGGGGGGGGGGGGGGGTGTTAAAAGGATCTTTTTCAAACAAGGGGGTAAATTGTGACTAACTTGTTGTCAATAATCTATACGTGTGACACCAATATGTGATAAATAATCAATCACCCTTTAAACACTTGTTAATAAATTATATGTGATATCAATTGGAATAGAAGATTCATGCCCTATATATGTAAAATATATTTACTAAATTGGGATTATTGCATTTTTGGTGCCACAACTATAGTTCACTGGCATTTCTACCCCATAACTTTTCGGGTTGGAACATTTGGTGCCACATCTTCAACACCAGTGGCAATTTTGGTGCCAATTGAGGTCCAACTTCAAAATTGGCCCGAAATTCCCCCATGTGCGGGCCATATGACATGGAAAATGGAAATTTTGACCATTCAACATATTTTTCATTAAAAATAAAAATACCAAAATTCAAAATCCTAACTTTTCCTATCAAATTCACCAAACATTCCCTTAAATAAATTTTTACCCGCCTTCTTCTTCTTCCCCAAATAAAAACATCCAAGTAGCCTAGTTCTTGGTGGACGGAAATAAATTATTTTTTTTAAATGAAAAATGCTTTGAATGGTCAAAATCTCCAATTTTCATGTCACATGGCCCGTACATGGGGGAATTTCGTGCCAATTTTGAAATTGGGCTTCAATTGGCACCAAAATTGTCACTGATGTTAAAGTTGTGGCACCAAATGTGCCAGCCCGAAAAGTTACGGGGTAGAAACGTCAGTAGGCTATAGTTGTGGCACCAAAAATGCAATAATCCCTTACTAAATTTGATATAATTTTTTAACCATATGATTGAAATATATATTTCTATTTTGAATAACTTAGTATATTTATTGTTAAAACCATTTGATTTTCATCTTAATTTTTTCTAATGACAGGCAGTTGTTAATAACTTGGATGATGCTCATGAATTGATCGATACAGCAATCTCGACTGCTTTAAAGGAAAGTAAACCAGTGTATATCAGCATAAGTTGCAATTTACCCGGAATTCCTCACCCAACTTTTGCAAGAGAACCTGTCCCATTTTCAATTGCCCCAAAGTAAGTCTAAATTACTTTTGCCATACCGTTATTTTTCACTTTGTTACACTGAACCATAGAGAAAAAACTAGTCCCGACAGTGTGGCGAACCCGACTTGGAATTCCTTTTGAGAGATGTGCCTAATAAGTTAATAACATGATTTCATGGATTAGTATTAGAGGTAAATGCAGAAAAAGAAAAACATCCCCTGTGTTTTGCCTAATTCACTGAACCATAAAGAAAAAGCTAGTCCTGATAGCGTGACGAACCCGACTTCGAATTCCTATTGGGAGATGTGCCTAATAAGCTAATAACACTATTTCATGGATAAGAATTAGAGCTAATAGCGGAAAAAAACACCCCTTGTGTTTTGCCTAATTGGCTAAAACCCCCTGTGTTATTTTTTTATTAGCAAAACCCTTATGTGTTCTTTTTATTAGCAAAAAAGCCCCTCTATCGATATTTTATTAGCTCACTGCACTCATGTACGTGAAATATTCTCATAAGTCAATAGAGGATTATTGTCAAATTTTTAAGTGAACAAGGGTGTTATTTCCATTTTCAAAGGCAAAAGGAGGATGATTGTCAATATTTTAGGTGAATATGAGTGTTTTTGCATTTTAGATGGGGTTATAATTGTTACTTTTCCTGCATAATATGTACTCCGACTCGGGGGGTTTGTTTGCTAATAAAAATAACACAGTCGTCGGATTTTGCTAATTAAAGTAATACATGCGATTTTTGCTAATTAGGCAAAGTATAGGGGGTGTTTTTGCATTTTACTCATTCGTATCGTTTATTTTCTTGCAGAGTGACCAATCAACTTGGTTTAGAAGCAGCAGTTGAAGCAGCAGCTGAGTTTCTGAACAAAGCTGTGAAGCCAGTCATTATAGGAGGTCCCAAGCTACGTGTGCCGGAAGCAAAGGAAGCATTCCTTGAGCTTGCGAACACTTGTGGATACCCGGTAGCTGTAATGCCATCGGCCAAGGGACTCGTTCCTGAGCACCATCCAAACTTTATCGGGACATATTGGGGTGCGGTCAGCACTGACTTCTGCGGGGAGATAGTCGAATCTGCCGATGCATATATGTTTGTTGGCCCTATATTCAATGATTACAGCTCAGTCGGATACTCGTTGTTGATTAAAAAGGAGAAATCGATCATTGTGCAGCCAAACCGTGTGATTATAGGTAACGGCCCATCTCTCGGTTGGGTTTTCATGACGGATTTTTTGAATGCGTTGGCGAAGAAGCTGAAGAAGAACGACACGGGTATGGAGAATTATAAGAGGATTTTTGTTCCTACCGGTATTGCTTTGAAGCGTGACAAGGAGGAGCCACTTAGGGTCAACATTCTCTTCAAGCACATTCAGGTAAAACTAATCGATTAATATTGGGTTTTTGGCTAATTATCTCCTGCATCCTGCATGTGATATGTCTAATGTGCAATTTATATACGTGTGATATAAAATAAGCCTATAATCCTCTGGTGATAAATAATAATGTGTGCTTATATATCTCCTTGCTTATGGAGGTGTTGCACACATGCTCTAAAATGCAACTATGACTTCATTTTGATAAGAAAAATGATCAATTTAACATATATTACCACATGTGATATGTGTAAATGTGTAATGGGCACTTTATCTCCTGTGATATTGTATAATGAACACTTCATCCTAATGGCAATTTATCTCCTTGTGATATTCATAATGTTCAATTTACCTCCATGTGATTTGAAAAAGAGCATTTTACCCCCCATGTAATCTTATAAAAATTTCACATTGCCTCCCTGGTATTACGCCCCCCCCTGTGTTATGATAATGTGACAGTTTACCCCCGGTGTTATGATAAATGTGGCAATTTACCTCCCTGTGTTATGATAAATATGACAATTTAACCTCCTATGTTACAACCACACTTTTCATTCACTCTCAATTTTGGCAAGTGATTTACACTCTCCAGTTGAAGGATGTAATTAAATTGCTTCTTTAAAAATTTTTAAGGGACGGGTAAAATGCTCTATTTAATTAGATTAATATTCTACCTTTGTTGATTTAGGTACTATAGATATATATTTAAAAAAATAAAACAGGTACTATAGATATAATACCCTTTGTTCTAATACTCGATTGCATGAACTATAATTAGTTCGACCTGTTCAACTACAGGAAATGCTTAGTGGAAACTCAGCAGTGATAGCAGAGACAGGAGATTCATGGTTCAATTGTCAAAAGCTTCGCCTTCCAGAAAATTGCGGGTAAGCTCTAGCCCAAAACTTTCATTATGAATTTGATGGTTTTCCAAATTCCTTTAATTTGAGATATTTTTTGTACAAAAACTGCATACTTCGGGAAAAATGGCAAAAAAATTTCCATAACTAATGGTCGCTGACAAGACTGACAATTTCCCACACAAATTACAAAATTGATTCAATTTTGAGACTTTTTTTGGCCAAATTGCAAAAGTGAAGCTTTCTCGCAAGCTGATAATTTTTCAATTTAAATTCACCAGTCCATAAAGTGATGTTCACTTTCGCAATTAGGCAGAAAAAGTCCTAAAAATGCTACAATTTTGTAAGTTGTGGGGTAAAATTGCCAACCTGTGAGGCATACTCGTCAGCGACCATTCTTTATGGGAACAATTTTTGCTTTTTTCCGCGTAATTTCTTTATCTGAAGTGACATTATCTTTGTGCAGGTATGAATTCCAGATGCAGTATGGATCTATTGGATGGTCGGTCGGTGCGACTCTTGGGTATGCTCAGGCGGCAAAAGAAAAGCGTGTTATCGCTTGCATTGGCGATGGAAGTTTTCAGGTCAGTGGCTGCATTGATATAAATTAAATGATTGCCCTCGATTCGTATTTTACCAATGTCCAAACGTAATCGATATTTGCGACATGTCGCAGGTTACGGCTCAAGATATTTCAACCATGATAACATGTGGACAAAAGAACATAATATTTCTTATCAATAATGGAGGATACACAATTGAAGTAGAGATTCATGATGGTCCGTACAATGTGATCAAGAATTGGAACTACACCGCCCTTGTGGATGCTATTCACAATGGAGAAGGCAAATGTTGGACTGCCAAGGTAAATTGCATATATGATCCAAGATTAATATTGTTTCATTATATATACTCCACAACGATAAATATCCGAATTTTCATATGCTATCATATAATAATAATAATTCTTCAATTAGATTATCCATCTTTTGGTAGATTATATTGTCATTAGCCGTTGTTTCATTAATCTTTGATCTTGTTACTTTATAGCAAAATTAATCATTATATAGTAAAAGAGTAATGGTAATATTCATAATATTTTTATATGTGGCAGTTTACCTCCCTGTGTTATGATAATGTGGCAGTTTACTCCCCTGTGTTATGATAAATATAGCAATTTATCCCCTATGTTACAACCAAAATTTTCATTCTCACTCTCAATTTCGGCAAGTGAGCTACACTCTCCGGCTGAAGGGGGTAAACTTATTCTTTATTTTTTTCGCAAGGAGGGTAAAGTGCTATTTTTTAAATCACATGGAGGTAAATTGTATATTATTCATTTCACAAGGTAAATTGACATTAGTTGTATAGCAAAACATGGAATCATGTAGCAACTCTCTAATGTTGACTAAAGATTAAAATAAATGATCATAAAAATCTAAAAATCATTGTAATATTTGTTAAGTCTTTTCGAATTGATAACACAAGTTTCTACTTTTAATATTTTCGCCACAATTTTTTTTTTCGGGTGAAATCAGGTAAAAACGGAAGACGAACTGGTTGAAGCAATATCAATGGCAACAGGGGCACATAAAGAATCGTTGTGTTTCATTGAAGTGTTGTTGCACAAGGATGACACTAGCAAAGAATTGCTGGAATGGGGTTCGCGTGTCTGTGCTGCTAATGGTCGACCTCCAAATCCTCAATAGACAAGAGCTACTTACAATTTTGTAAGCACCCGAGGAAGAATGATCCATAAAATTTCATATTAACTCGAAATAAAATATTATTCAAGGGAAAAATTATAAATTTGGTACCATACAATAGAGCACTTTGCAATATAGATATCACTGGATATATAAATGCATATTTAATACCAGTTGGTTGCAATGTTCATATCAATGTCAAATAATTGGACCAAAATGGATGAAATCGACCACGTGCACCGCACTTGACTGATGTCTCGTATTTTGGAGTGAAAATCATTACGTGATATAATTTCTTCCTCAAAAAGTGAGGAAAACGTGATAATTTTTCCTCCAAAAGACGAAATAATGGTCACGTGCGGTGTACATGGTCAATTATATTCATATTTGTCCAATTATTTGATGGTGGTATATATGAACATTACAACTGAATATTAATTGTGGTATTAAAATTATATTTACGTATTTAATGATATCAAGATTGTAAAGTGCCATATCATATTGTACCAAATATGCAATTTCCCCATTATATAGTATTGAAGTTTCCCTTTGTAATTTTTCTGAGTTAGAATTTCCAGTCCTAGGTCGCAGTACGACTGAGTTCGAGCTTCATGTAATTTTTCAAAAAGAGAAGTCGGGTTTCGAGTTCAATTTACATGTTGACATTGCATAATATTACGATTTGTAGTTGAATAATTTACTTGCACGAATAAAATTAACATTGAATTATTTGTACTTCTTATTTACTCATATTTTTTTGTAAAACACTGATTTTTGCATTTCCCAGTCACGATCTTTTCTATAAGTTGCAGCCTAATAAGTGCATAATCTTGATTCATAATCAAAACTAATAATGTAACTAATGTTCATTGGCAAGGACAGTCGTAGAGTTTTGGGGGCTCCAAGCGAAATAAAGAAATTCGGGTATTTATATATAATTTTTTTCTTAAAAAAAAAAATTCGTGCTTTTTTAAATGAAAAATTATTATTTAAATCTTTATAATCTAGTTTTTTTTTGACATATTTTTACACAAAAAATCATCCTGCTTTTCCTGGACCAAATGATCCAGCTAGTAACAAAGCTATAATAAAAGATCCTACAATAATCAACAAGTTACTTAAAAGTGTCATTAACTATAAACTACTGAAATTAAAAAAAATAAAAAACTGAAATAAGAACCATGTGAAATAAGATTCTAAATTTTTGAAAAAACTGAAGGAACCACTAAGTGATGATGTAATTGAACATAATTAAGTTCAATACATATTTCTAACAAGTTCAATTATTTTCAGTTTTTATTATTGACTCCATGATGATGTGTCGGATACATATCAGATATGAGTTCTAGCCGTATACGTCGTATTCCTCTTTTGCATCATGGGGCTTTCTATGGTTCATTGAACTTGTACCTATGGAACCTTTAACACTCCATCTCCACCATCAAAATAGCTATATGATTAAATCTAGATCTCACATATGAGTACAAACTTTTTAACCAAAACCATTTCATACCCAAACAAAACTATTTCATACCACACGTAAATAACTTCATACACTATTCTAATTACCAAATTAACCTTCATAAAAGGAGTTGTCATTTCTTTATTTCGAATTTTCATGCCATATATTGAGAGAGAATTGCACTTGTGGTACTATAAAAATCATGGCCGACATATTTGGTACCATAATTTAAGAAATCAATCACTTTTGGTACCACCGTTAAAAATGGACGTTAAATGATGACGTGTCAGTTAAGTTTTATTGCAAAATTAATATCAATACTTATGTTGACTGATAATTCTACCACATAATATTTCAGGTTGTCAAAATAACCCCACATCTTCAAATTTACTCACAATTTTAGTCCACATTGTTGCCTAATTTCAAAATTGACTCGAATAAGACACGTGCTGACCAATCTAGAGATTTTTATTATTATATTTACATATTTATTTAATTAATTTAGTTTTATAAATAATAATAACAGACCAAATAATACTTTAACATAAATCCGACAAAATATTAATTAAATCTAAAATTTATATAATAATATTAATATATTTAATATTTATTAAAAAATAAGTTATATATTATTAATAAAATAATTATAATATTTTTAAACCACCCCACCCCCCCCCCCCCTGCGTAACCACCCGTCCCCCCAACCCAAATCACAGGCCAGCGGCCTGGGATCATCCGTCCCAGGCCTCCGTCGGCCTAGGATCATCCGTCCCAGGCCGCCGTCGACTTGGGATCGCCGGTCCCAAGCTACCGCGGCCTAGGATTTGTTGCAGATCCCAGACCGCGGTGGCCCTGGACGGACGATCCCAGGCCGCCCGAGGCCTGGGATTCCGGTTTGGGGGGGGGGGGGGGGAGGTTAGGGGGATGGGGTAGCGGGTAGGGACGGTTTTTTTTTTTTTTTTTAAATTATAATTATTTTATTAATAATATATAACTTTATTTTTTAATAAATATTGAATATATTAATATTATTATATAAATTTTAGATTTAATTGATATTTTGTCGATTTATGTTAGAGTATTATTTGGTCTGTTAATATTATTTATAAAATTAAATTAGTTAAATAAATATGTAAATATAATAAGTAAAATCTCTAAATTGGTCCGCACGTGTCTTATTCGAGCCAAAAAGTTAGGGGTATAATTGCCAGTCAACATAAGTAATGGTATCAATTTTACAATAAAACTTAACTGCGACGTCATCAATTAACGTCCATTTTTTACGGTGGTACCAAAAGTGATTGATTTCTTAAATTGTAGTACCAAATGTGTCAGCCTCGATTTTTATAGTACCACAAGTGAGAATCTGTATATAGTTTGGTACCACAAGTGCAATTTTCTCCATATATTAATCTTTTCTCCTTTTTCTCTTTTTCTTATCTCCTCCTCCGTTCAATTACGTTTTGGAGAGGTTTATGAGTTTGAATACTTATAAAAGAAATTAATCATAATAAAATCCCCTTCACCCTTTCTAATTTCTTATCATAAGGATTTTTTAACTGTTGTTTATACCACTTAACCGACTGTTATACCACTATACATGGGACAAATGTTCAATTTTGATTGGATATTTATATTCAGCAGGTATGAGGCAAATGGAAGCATAGAAAGCCACTTGCATCATTGCATGACAAGGTATCGCTAAACTTTAGGAGTATCCGTACCTTATGGTAGGCCAAGGAAAAATTTAAGACAAATAAAATCATTTGCAATATATTTCTTTTATGATTCTATGACTTTTACTAAATTTTTTGTTTATTTTAATTCATTTTCATCAATCGCTGATGTTTATTGATTACTAGGATGAATTGTACTAATGGTCCCTTGACTCCCTTCTGTATAACATTATTGACATTTTAATCACCCTAATATTTTTGTAGCATAAGGGTCTCTCTCATATTTATTAGGAAAATGATTATATTACAGCCCCAAATATATCAGTTCTTTATACAGATTTGCACTTGTGGTACTAAATTATATGTCGATTATCACTTGTGGTACCATAAAAATGAAGGCCGACACATTTGGTACCACAATTTAAGAAATTAAATCACTTTTGGTACAACTGTTAAAGTCACCGTTAAGTGATGATGTATCAGTTAAGTCTTACTGTAAAATTGATGCCATTAGTCCACATTGGTGCCCAATTATCAGTCAACATAAGACTTAATTGTTACATCATTTCAGACTTAACTATTACATCATTCTACCCCATAACATTTCAGGTTGACAAAACAACCCCACATCTTCAAATTTACTGACGATATTAGTCCATATTGAAGGACAATTCTACCCCATAACATTTCAGGCTGACAAAATAACCCCACATCTTCAAATTTACTGAAGATATTAGTCCACATTGCTGCCCAATTTCACAATTGTCTCGAATAAGACATGTGCGGACCAATGGAGATTTTATTTATTATATTTACATATCTATTTAACTAATTTGAATTTATAAACAATATTAATAGATCAAATAATACTTTAATATAAATCCAACAAAAATTATACTTTTTAAAATCTAGAATTTATATAATAATATTATATATTTAATATTTAATAAAATAATAAATTTATATATTATTAATAAATTATATTTAAATTATATTTAAAAATAAATAAAAATAAACTCATCCCTCCCAACCCACCCACCCACCCGCCCACCCACCCCTCGTAACTCCACCCCCACCTGAATCCCAGGCCTCCGACGTCCTGGGATCGTCCTTCCCAGGCCGCACGAGGTGGCCGGGGATTTGGGTGGGGGTGGGGGGGGGGGGGGGGGGGGGTTGGGAGGAATGGAATGCTTTTTATTTAAATTACAAATATTTATTAATAGTATACAAGTTTATTATTTTATTAAATATTAAATATATTAATACTATTATATAAATTTTAGATTTTAAAAAATATATTTTTTGTCGAATTTATATTAAAGTATTATTTGATCTATTAATATTGTTTATAAATTCAAATTAGTTAAATAGATATGTAAATATAATAAATAAAATTTTCAAATTGGTCCGCGCGTGTCTTATTTCCAGATAATTTTGCAATTGGGCAACAATGTGCACTAATATCGTCAGTAAATTTGAAGATATGTGGTTATTTTGTCAATCTGAAATGTTATTGTCAGTCAACATAAGTAATGACTTCAATTTTACAATAAAACTTAAATGTCACGTCATCTTGGCAGGGAGGAGGCATTAATGAGTTTGTGTTGATTGTCATATAATTAGGGCTTATTTTTACTTGATGATTAGTTATGGACTTTTTCACAATTTTATATTTTAGAGGCCAATTATCGGTGAAAATTGAGATTCTAACGACTGTATAAAAGGCTGTGAAGATTCGGTTGACATGCTAGTAGGAAATTTTTTACCTAGATCTTGTGGTCTAGGTTTTGCCACCTCATTTTAAATTTCGAAAAAAACTCAATATTATTAAATTATACTAGTTCAACCTAACCACACTAAACTATAGTTTAGAGAAAATAAAACACACTTTGTGGATTTGTTCTTTACCATTATAAATCTAATTGTTAATTGTTTGTTATCATACAACTTCAAATTATAAAAATAAAAAAAATAATCACCAATCACTTTTTTAAATGAGTCGAGATATAAAATAAACTCATTTTTTAAATTTAATTATTTCAACAAACATATATAATTTAGTACTCATTCACCTACTAATCACCAACCAAATTACATTTCACATTTTCAAACCCATTAACTACTTTTGACATTATTGTACGTTATAAAAATTCCAACCAAATCATGTTTGAAATATTTAGTGAAATTACTAAACAAATTAGGAGAATTTTGATAATACCCAACTTAAATATGAACCACCGAAACCAAACCAAAAGATACCCCAAACATAAAATGAATCATAGTTGTAGCCGATAACAATAATCCATTTAGCCACAGTTTTATTACTAGGGTTGACATTTTTTACTTAATTTTAATTCAAGTTAGTTGGGTTAAGATAGTGTAATACTTATAATAATGACTGGATTTTTTTTTAATTCTAATTCAATATGTGCAAAGAAAATATGTTGAATGATTACTAAAAGAGGGAAAAAATTAAAAGAACATTTGTCCAAAACAAATCTGGGAAGGTTCTCATAAGAACCCATAAATAGATGTTTTGCTTCTCTGAACTCTAGTTTTAGTGTAGTTAGATTGAGTTAGTAAAATTAATAATAATTAATTTTTTATAATTTAAATGAGGTGGCAAAACTTAGACCACAAGATCTACAAGTAAGCTTATAGACCTGATCTAGGTAAGAATTTTCCTGCTAGTGGTATCCTATTTATTATTTGTTTCACTATCCATTTTCTGGACAAATAACGACACCACCACCATCACTAGAGCTGCACGGGTAAGCTTGTAGGGGTATTTTCGTCCTTTATCCATATCAAACTCTATTCGTCCGTTTGCCACCCTTATTCTCGGCTATAGTACCAATAAATTTTGTTGACTTTCAGCCTTGACTCTTGTCATAGTCTGGGTGTACGACTGCACGTTGAGTTAATTTCTCAAAACCAGTTTTAGTTTATATTCAGTTAAAAAAATGATTTTGTCCACTCTATAAGGGCAAACCCAATGCTGGGGGCTAGGGGGAGGGCTCCGGAGTTCCCCAGCTGCCCCTGCCCCCAATCCCAGCCCCTGTCTACTCAAATCCAATCATGGGGCTTTATACTTCATTTAATCTCAATTTAATTCTTCCCCACTCTCACCATTATAATGATTATATAATTATAATACTAGTAATAATAATACTACTAATAATAATAACAAATAAAATAATAATAATTATAATAATATAATTAAATTATTAATAATATTTAAATAAATAAATTAAGAATAATAATAATAATAAAAACATTCATTAAATTGTCGGAGTACAACACGAAAACACATCATCGAATTAAAAAAAGTTCTACCACGCAACAAAGGAAAATAAAATAAAATACAAGAACAAACATCATCGGCAAGTGGATATGACAATATTTTAATTAATTAAGATCAAAACCACCTCTTCCTTCACTTGACGAACCTCCAGATGAACCTGGAAATAAGCGTTTTGTAAGCACTTTTTTTTTTAATTTCTTTCCTTAGACCCTTCCAATAAGCCTTCGTATCTGGAGTGTACGAAGAACAATCCATGGACATAATTCGATATTCATTAGCGATTTGGTCGTCGATTCTTTTAGCTTCATTTTCTCGTTCTCTTTTTTCGTCGTCAATTGTTTTTTGTTGGAGATTATCCTCATGCCTTTTTTGGCGTCCCGCCTCTAACAACACTGCAGTTTCCGACATTTGTCGCATCCTTTCATTTGTTGCATACAAACTTGAGAACATCTCGTAGGGCTCGTGCAAAAATTTATGATGTAGGTAATGTTGATAGCGAAAATCCAGAAAGAAGAACTCAAACATTGGATGATTATATATCGCGTCATAACACAATACGATCGACATATATCAATGGTAGACTTCAAAAAGACTTAATGGCCCATGTGTGGTCAAGATTTGGATCCCAGGCATAAGTCATGTTTGTGAGATGTATTTCAAATTAATTCGTATTTTGTTTAGGTGTTATATTGCTTAAGTGTTTTTCCACTTGTTTGTTTTTATTTTGTTTAAGTGTTATATTTCTTAAGTGTTTTTTCACTTGTTTGTTTTATTTTGTTTAAGTGTTTTCTTGCTTAAGTGTATGTTAAATTGTTTGTTCTTATTTTATTAATCGAATTAAATCGTATTGTTCCAATTATTTTTCATTGCAAGTTATTAAATTTCATGTTGGTGATTTAATGTGATAAATATATTAACAAAAATTTGAACACAAAAATATAATTACAAAAATATTATAAATAAAGTATGAATTTGGATATTTTTGTCTAAGTGTTTAAATTATATTTTCAAAGTAATTGAAAAATTATATTGTTTAAATATATATATAGCCACCAATACTCTAATTAAATGATTTAGTTGTACTTGTCATTTTTTAAAATAAAATTATAATTATAATTCAATAAATTAAAATGTCATAAAAATATGAACAATAAAAGTTAAACAAAAAATATTTGAACTAAAAACTATATCACAAATTACATAATTATACTACATTATTAAATAATAATACACAAACTTAAAACAACACTAAAAACATAACAAAAAAACAAAAAAAAAATTAATATTTTAATCAGGGAACGCCAAGTGGCAGCTGGCAGGCCCTTAGACGCGCCTGCCAAGGTAGCTGGGGAGCTCCTTGGAGCTCCCCAGCTACCCCCAACCCCCTCTCCTGCCCCACCCCTCCCACTTCCCCCCCCCCCCCCCCCTATTGGGTTAACACTAATTGGGTAAACATTAATCATTGTCCTTCTTATCATTAACTTTTTACATAGTCGCCATTCTTATGTTTTTGTCCAACGATAGTCCCAACTATAGGCTATTTATTTCACTTTTACCCTTTTTAGGTTGAGCAAGACTACTCCGATGTCACATGATCTGCACGTGGGGTATTTTTGTTCGTTTGCTATGATAGTGTTACACTTAAGTCCCCCATAGAACCTATATGTATCAATTTAGTCCCTAACTTTTATAAGAAATAATAATTTTAATTAACAAAAAATAAATAAATTTAAATATAACCTTTATTAATCGAAAATTATTTAAAAACAATAAAATTTTAAAAATAAAAATAATAATAATAGTTCACCTATTTATATCAATATGAACTAAAAAATAATTAAAAGAATAGGACATTAAAAAATTTAAAAAATAATAATTCATCTATTTGTATTAATAAAAAAATCAAAACTTAAAAATATTTTAAAAATAAAAAAATCAAATAAAAATGAAATGGAAATAAAAAAATAAAAAAAATAAAGAATCAGCATACCAACCCACCCCCAAACCCATTTCTCCTCCCCTCTTCAACGAAATAATGATTATTTTTCAGAATATTATTTTGATTTTTTTAAATTATTTTCTAAGTTATATTGATACAAATAGGTGAATTTTTTATTTTTATTTTCTAATTTATATAGATATAAATAGGTAAACTATTATTATTTTTAAATTTTTATTTGAATTTTCGATTCTCTTTAAATGATTTTCGATTTACAAAGGTTATATTTACAGGATTTTTTGTTATTTGAAATTACTATTTCTCATAAAAGTCAGGGACTAAACTGATACAAATAAGTTTTATGGGGAACTTAAGTGTAACACTATCATAGTGAATGGGTGAAAATACCCTCACGTCCAGATCACATGACATCAGATCCGTCGTGCTCATCCTGAAAAAAGCCAAAGTAAAACACATAACTCTTAGTAGAGACTAATATGGAAAAAAAACATAAGAGGGACGACTCGGTAAATGTTATACATAAGGAGGACAATTTGTAGTGTTTACTCTTTATAATTTATAGGTATGTTAAAATAAAATAGAAAAGAACAAGTAATATACTTATTTTAAATAACAATAACATGTTTGTAGAAGTAATTCTTAGGTATAGTAAAATAAATTTGATAAAAATTCAACTAATACTTATATTTTAATAGGTGTTTCACAATTCAGCGGTGTTTTTCAGGGCTATTTGGATAGGTTCTGGCTCGGTTTCGCGGGTCTCGGTTTTAAAAAAAATGATTTGGGTGGTTTCGGTGAAATCTTTGAAACCCCATTTGGTTGGGTTTTGGATATTGGGTTTTGTGGTTCTGAAAAAGTTGAAACCCCATTTCAATTGGTTTTGTGGAAAAAAATAAGTAATAGCTGTCAAATAAATGTCTTTTTTAGAGAGTTTTAGAAAAAAAATAGATGGTAGGTGTCAAATCAATGTTTTATAGGTTTCAAGAGTTTGGAGATAGATTTATGAATAAGTTTGTGATGAGTTTCATGGGTTTGACGAAAACTCATTTGAAAGGGTTTTGACTCAATCTCGCGAAACCCGCGAGACTGAGCCAAAATCCATCCACATACAACCTCAGAGTCTTAAATCCCAATGTGCACTCATTCGAGCCTTCCAAACAAAACATTGATTAGATATCAATGTGCAATAATATAATACATTGATGGGATATCATCACTTTAAAATTTATATGCATTGTGGATCTGGGTCGGATTCAGAATTTTTGATAGGGGCCTAAAACAATACAAAAAAAAAATTACATTCAAAGAGTCAAACTTAAAGCTTATATTATTCACGAAAAAATATATGATGCAACAAAAACGAGGAGGTAGAGTTTGACTAAAATAACTCTCACGAGATACTTTAATTACATATGATAACCCCGTTATAGTCCCAAACAAACCCAAAATACTTACGTATTTACATTAATAATTGACCTTGACGATTTTTTATTTTTTTAAAATCGGTACATGATAGGATCGTTTGAAATATTACTAAATATGTCTCTCAATATAAAGACAAATAGACTATCATTTACTGAGTCGATTCTTTACTGTCTTCATGCCGAAGACACTCTCTCCACTGATGCAGTTGCAATGGGTAGAATAAGTGTTAATGTCACAAGTTTGTAAACCAACGAGAATGCGACATGCCTTTTAGTTGCAACCATCTTTTTAGCAAGATCACCAATCCCTTTCAAGCTAGAAAAATAATCACTTGATCGAACATCCTTAATATAATTGTGAATTTGATTGGGAAGCTCTAGAAAGAGCAGTCATTTGGATTCAGTATGCGGCAATGTGCGGCTAGGGTTAGGGTTTGGAGATGTTGGGAGTGAATTGGGATTTCGGAGAAGATTTTGGCTTTGATTGTGGCTTGAGTAGTGTGAGGTAGGTATTACTAGGGTGGGTTAATATTGGATTGAATTTGAATTGTGTTAATTTTTTATTTGGATTGGAGGATTGCTGATTGACCTAATTTTTTTTTGTCCTGCCAAAATACTGATTTGTTTGGACAATTGAACTATTTTTAATTCTTTGTTTTTTTTAAATATAATAATATATCAAAACTATTTTAATAAAATAAAATAGAGTGGGTCTATAAACCCCCTAGCCCCTGTCTCCATCTGCTTGGTGTGTGAGCATGTGCTTGTCGCTGTCCTGGCATTAACTTTATATGATCAGTTAAAATTTTATATTATATAAATGTTGTGTGTCGTCTCCAACATATATGGACTTCACATATTTAATCCATTTCATGAAAAAAAATTATGGTTTCAAGAAAATATCAAACAACAAAAGTAACAACTGTATATGCAATAGTGTTCATTTTATTGGTACCATCATCATCAAGTTTCAATTGGGGATCCGAATGCTACAAATCCATAATCAGTTTCGGGGATTCGCTTCAGGACACAGGAAATCTACCACTCCTCCGCTCACCCAATAATACCCCCGCCTCTGCTCTTCCGCCATTTGGCGAAACATTCTTCCATCACCCAAACGGACGCTACTCCGACGGCCGTCTTGTAATTGATTTCATCGGTACATAAATATTCACTGTATTTTATTAAAATTTTGAAGGTTTAATGGCAATTTACCATTGTTATTCAAAAAATCGTAATTTATATATTCCCTGTAATTTTTTTAAAGGAGAAATTTATCTCCCTTGAGTTGGAGAGGACGTGAAACGTATGTAGAAAGACAAAATTATCCTTTATGGGTAAATAATTTAATATAAAAGGGAGGTATTATTGTCAATTCAATTTTTTTTAAGGCTTAAAATTTTCAGGAGGCAGTGTGAATCATTTTTAAAATTACAGGGGGTAAATTGTTCTTTTTCAAATCACAAAATGATAAATTGAAAATTATAATAATCACAGTGGCAAATTGCCATTAATCCAAATTTTGGATGTATGACTTCTCTACAAGTATGACTTCTCTACAATTGATGCGGTTAAGTTCTAACCACGAAATATGTGCAATTGTCACAGACCTAGTCGATATAAGAATTTTTCATATTTTAATTCCACTAATTATAGCTAAATGTAAGCTTTTTTTTTAGCTGACAGTTTGGAGCTGCCGTTTGTGGAGCCGTACTTAAGTGGAAGAAACGGTAATTTTAGCAGCCGTGTTTTCGAGAAAGGAGTGAATTTTGCAGTTGCCGGAGCTACGGCGTTGGATATGGATTTCTTCAACAAGAGAGGAATCAACAATCCAATGACTAATGTGACTCTAGGAGATGAATTGGTTTGGTTCAAGCAATTTTTTACCACACTTTCTGGTATGATCATTGTTTCAATAAATCATCAAAAAATAACATAAAAGGAATAAAGAAGAAATAAATCGAAATTAGAGACAAGTTATAGAACTCACACTACTCTGAAAAGAGGTTCGAACATGAATTTACTATTTTATAGTGACTAGTCCCTTTCTAGGGGTGCACATAGTACGATATTGCGGTTTTATTAGTTAAATTTGTACCGTACCAATTATTACGGTTTTGCGGTTCTAGAAATTTTTTTAGTGTCTTACTTTTTTCCTCTTATAGTAGATTGATAATTGAAAGAAATTTCTAATGGAATGAATTGGTGATGTTTTTCTTTTCTTTTTACATAATACTTTATAAAGGAAAGAGTTATATGGACTAATATCCTATAAAATGAATTAGCCTAAAAAATTGTAGCTCAATAAAGAAATAATGACGATAATTTATTTGTCGTTTGTTAAATGTATAATTATTTACTAGTTAATCGTTTATGCGTCAAAATTTTATTTTTAGACTTTTTGTAAATGAAAAACTTATTTGGAACACAATTATATGTTCTACATGAGTAGTTGAGTAAATTTTTTTGAGTTATAATTACTAATATTAGATTATGTGTCATAATTATAGGTTGGAAGATAATAAAAATAAAGGTTAAATTTAATTGCGTAAACTAGAAAATAAATAGCTTATTTCTATTTACGGTACGGTATGGTTTTTTGCGGTATCCAAGTTCCAAAACCTATACCATACCAAAAAATTCGGTACGGTTTTTATACATACCAAAACCTACGATTTTGAAAAAAAAAAACCTAAACTTCGGTACGGTTTAGTACAGTACGGTACCGTGTGGTACGGTCTCAAAAACCATGTGCACCCCTACCTTCGACTAAATCAATTATATATTGATATTTGTTTCTTTAACAAAGTTGGACTATTCATTTTATATTTTATGTATTGGAAACATGGGTAAGGGTAGGGGATATGGGCATCCAAACTGGGACCTATGCAACAATGTGAGTTGTATGAAATTTTGACCACTTGGTGCAAGAATTATAATCCTATAAATTATATTTCAATATCTTTCGTCATTAGAATTTCTATTATGTTTGTTTAATTCAAATAACAGATGAAAGAAAATATCTTCAAGACTCCCTGGTTCTAGTTGGTGAGATAGGAGCCAACGACTATAATTATCCACTAACACAAGGCAAACCCATAGAGGAAGTCTTTCAAACCTTCGTGCCATCCGTCATTAACTACATTGGATCAACTATTGAAGTAAGTTTCACTTAATCTCAGAGAGAATCGTAGTTTTTATATCAAACTTTTACCTACTTTATATATTTTATATCAAATTTTTCAAAAATACATATTTCATACCAAAATTAGACAACATTTTCACATTTCATTCATCCGTTAATTTTTTGATGGAAAAGGTCGTGCCCATCAAGTCACCATTTACATCTTTTCAAGGGGTATTTACCTAAAATTTGGGCAGGGGAGATTGCAATTATCACCGCCCCAATCCCTCTCTCTTCACTTCCGGCACCACAACCACGGCCATTCCCTTTTGTATCTTCTAATAAATCAAACTTGAAGCAGAGGAATATGTTAGAATTATTATTCTTGGCAGTCTAATAATGTGGACTTACATGTTAATTAATTGTATATGATAGGCTATTTCATTTATGTGCCTAATTAATTGTGATCTAATAATAATAATTATGTGGCACTTAAGAAATATTAGTTAATTAAGTATGGACTCTTTATATGTGTAGAGACCTAATTGGACTGTAATTGTTCTTGATGGGCTGACAGTTAGAGTCCTACTAGAGTTAGTGTTAATACTCTCCTATATATAGGGTTATGGTCCCTAAGCCAATTCATACTTTAAAACTTTCATCTTCCCCATCTAGAGAAAGCTAAGGCAAGTGAATAAGGCTTAGAAGACACTACAAGTATGATTTTATGGTTTGCGTATTTCATGCTTTCATAGCATATCGGTCAAAAATCTAACAAGTGGTATCAGAGCCACCTTTCATAGAGGATTAAATCTAGATTCGTTTATATGCTTATTATGAAAATTAGGTCTTCTAATTTTTAAGATCTAGATTCAGTTTTAAATTTATGCTTATTTTTTTATTGTATATGCTATCTGAAGAAATTGTAAGCATGACTATGTATTTATGTTAAATTTGTGGCCTAATTATATGTTTGTGTTTTGAATTGGTTTTTTAAGAAATTAATCAGATTCAATTTACGAAATCACTTTATTCTTTGGGTGTACAATGGTTTGATTCTATTGTTACTTTCTTTTGCCTCACGCCTATTTATTTCATGGATTCAGCATTATGTAAATAGATTCAACTATACGTATGAATAAGATGCATTCTATTTTAATGTTTTTCCATGATGTAAATGCTTATTGGGCCAAGGTTTAATCTATCGGCCGTTTCATGTGTACGTTGAAATGAATTTTTTTATTGGGCTGAATCGCCCACTATCTAATTCCGGGGTGGGGCATTTTGGTAATTAAACAAAAATAAAATCTTTTTCTTTGCAATCCTTGATATGTCCATTATTTACAATTGATTCGATTGAACCGACATGTTGCCATAGTAACCTCTGTTGGATAAAATTGATCAATTTTGAATAAGGGGACATAGTTATCCATGTGAAACAATCGGCCCAAAGGAAGATTGTTTTGACCAGATAATGTTTGGCTTTTACCCCTGAGGTATGCTAATTAATCGAAAATATTTCGATCGAACCAACAATTTGCCAAAGTAACCTCTGTTGGGTAAGATTGAATAATTTTAATTAATTTAGCATAGTTGTCCATGTGAAACAATCGGCCCAAAGGAAGGTTGTTTTGACAGGACAATGTGTAGTCTTAAGTATGTGTTACATTCGGATTATCATGCTTTTGTTGTGTCGGCCCAAAGGAATGCACACCATTATGCCGATACTAGTATCAATATTTAAGTCTATGTTAAAAGAGTACCACTTGCGGATTATTATTTTTGTCCAAAGACTAAATAATAACGACGTGCTAAGTATCATAAGATGGGGCCCACCAACTTGTGTATGTGTTAATATATTTGCTTTAATTCATACATTTTTTTATTAAAATAATCAATTTAAGTTGTGTTTCATTGTTTATCATTCAGCATCTTCAATATCTGCTAACTTGAACAACATCCCTGTGATTAACGGCACAAACTTCAAGAAATGGAAAGAGCACATCATGATAGTGCTCGGTTGTATGGACTTGGACCATGCATTACGAATTGAGTGCCCCGCCAATATGACCCCTGAAAGCACTGATGCTGAAAGGGTGGCTCATGAAAAGTGGGAGCGATCTAACCGCATGAGTCTGATGATGATGCAACATTCCATTCCGGAAACCATAAGGGGCGGCATATCTAGGGATAAGAATGCCAAAGAGTTTCTGAAGCAATTGGCGGACCGATTCACGGCTAGTGAAAAGTTTGAAACGAGCACTATTCTGACCAAACTCGTTTCCATGCGCTATAAGGGCGAAGGAAACATCAGGGAGTACATCATGGCAATGTCCAATCTTGTGACAAGACTGAGGGTCTTTAAGCTGGTCGTCTCTGACGATATACTGGTTCACCTAGTCTTGATCTCACTTCCTGCACACTTTAGTCCTTTTAAGATCTCCTACAACACTCAAAAGGAGAAATGGACATTGAATGAGCTTATAGCTCAATGTGTGCAAGAAGAGGAGAGACTGAAACAAGAGCGGACTGACAGTGCTCACTTAGCATTTAACTCCAAGAATGCTGCCAAGAAACGAAAAAGGGACAGTGGTAAAGAAATTGCAACTCCTCCTGGAACTTCGCAGCCTAAGAGCCAAAAGGGACAGGATTCGGCTATTACCTGTAACTTTTGCAAAAAGGCTGGCCACTTAAAGAAATTATGCCTAGGATACGCCACTTGGCGTGTAAAGAAAGGTAAACTTCTCAACTTCGTTTGTTCTGAAGTTAATTTGGCTTTGGTACCTAGTGACACTTGGTGGATAGATACGAGAGCTACTACTCACATATGTGTCACATTGCAGGATTGCCTCCACTACCGAGCGCCAAATGATGATGAAAGATACATCTATGTAGGCAACGGGAACAAGGTTATCGTGGAAGCTATAGGTTTCGTTAAGATTTATTTAAGCTCTAGTTTGTTTTTGGATTTAGAGGAAACTTTTATTGTACCGTCTTTTCGACGGAATTTGATTTCTGTTTCATGTTTGGACAAAATTGGTTATTCTTGTTCATTTAGAAATGAATTGTTTACTATTTCTTTAAATTCAAAAATTATTGGTACTGGAACTTTAATAGATAAATTATACGAATTGGACACCTTGACAACCAATAATGAAAACTTGCATTCAAGTAACTTAGGTGCTAAAAGAAAATTAACTAATGAGAATTCATCATTATTGTGGCACAAACGATTAGGACACATCTCTCAACACAGAATTCAAAGGCTTGTGTCTGATGGAATTCTTGATTCCCTTGACTTAACGGACATTAAAATCCGTATAGAATGCATTAAGGGAAAACAAACAAACAAATGAAATAAAGGTGCATATAGAAGTAGTGAACCTTTAGAGTTGATACATACCGACATTTGTGGTCCATTCTCTAAGGCTTCATGGAAGGGACTCCAAGTCAAAATGGTGTAGCTGAGAGGCGAAACCGCACACTTATGGACATGGTGAGAAGTATGTCTAACCACTCTTCTCTACCAGAGTCACTTTGGGGCGAGGCTCTTAAGACTGCAGTTTACATACTTAATCGAGTACCAAGCAAAGCAGTAGCTAAAACTCCATACGAGATGTGGACATGCAAGAAGCCTAGTCTTAGGCACTTGCATGTTTAGGGTTGTCCAGCTGAGGCTAGACCTTATAGGCCTAATGAAAATAAATTGGACTTTAAGACTACTAGCTGCTACTTTGTAGAATACTCAGAAAGATCGAGGGGTTACAAGTTTTATGATCCCTCAAAGAGATCCTTTTTCGAAACAGGGAACGCCAAATTCATCGAGGATGCTTACTATAGTGGGAGCAGTATTAGAAATGATTTAGTGTTTGAAAAGGAGTGTGTGAACATTCCTGCTACAATTACAGTTGGCAATGATACGGTTACCATTCCTATCATAGTTCAATCTGTAAATCAGGATTTTATACCAAACACTATCATTACTCCACCTACTCCCACTACTTCAGTTCAGGAACCCAATCCCGTACAAGTTGAAGAACCACCACTAATTCGAGAGGTGATTCCGAGGGAAATTCCTAATCTCCAATAGGAACCTCAACTTGAGCAGCCAATAAGGAGATCCACAAGAGAAAGGAGAAAGACAACATCAAATGATTATGTCTATCTCAATGAGCATGAATTCGACTTGGGGTTGGAAACTGATCCAACTTCATTTAGTGAAGTCGAATCATCTCCGAACTCTGATAAATGGATCAAAGCCATGAAAGATGAGTTAAAATCCATGGACGACAATGGTGTTTGGGATCTTGTCGAATTACCATTAGGAAAGAGACCAATTGGTTGTAAATGGATTTATAAAACCAAACGTGACTCTAAAGGTAATATCGAAAGATATAAGGCTCGCCTGGTCGCCAAAGGTTTTACTCAAAAGGAAGGAATTGACTTCAAAGAGACCTTCTCACCGGTCTCAACGAAGGATTCACTTAGGATTGTCATGGCATTAGTGGCTCATTATGATTTAGAGCTACATCAAATGGACGTTAAAACAGCATTTATCTATGGTGACATTGAAGAAACGATTTACATGGTGCAACTAGAGAACTTTGGGTCGAAAGAATCAAAGCACCTTGTACGTAAACTTAAGAAGTCCATCTATGGCTTAAAGCAGGCGTCCCGCCAGTGGTACCGGAAATTTGATCAGGTGATTACCTCTTACGGTTTCCAGAAAAACACCATTGATCAGTGCATATATCTCAAGATCAGTGGTAGCAAGTTTATCATCCTGGTGTTGTACGTAGTGGACATTCTACTAGCAAGCAGTGATGTAAGGCTTTTGCATGATACTAAGAAATTTATCTCGAGTAAATTTGAGATGAAAGATCTTGATGAAGCATCTTTCGTTCTGGGGATACAGATAGATCGTGATCGATCCAAAGGTATGCTTAGTTTATCCCAGAAAGCCTACATCGATAAGGTGCTTAGTCGTTTCGGCATGCAAAAATGCGCACCAGGAGATACACCTGTCGCTAAAGGCGATAAATTCAGTTTGCTCCAATATCCAAAATTGGACCTTGAGAAGAAGGAAATGGAGACGATCCCATATGCATCTGTTGTTGGGAGTCTTATGTATGCACAGGTGTGTACGCGTCCAGATATTGCGTACATAGTTGGGATGTTAGGTAGGTATTTAAGCAACCCAGGGATGGACCATTGGAAAGGGGTCAAACGGGTACTAAGATACTTGCAGAGAACAAAGGAACACAAGCTCGTCTATCGAAGATCAGATCAACTGGAGATCATAGGGTACTCTGACTCGGACTTTGCTGGATGCATTGATAGCAAGAGATCCACATCTGGATACGTCTTTATGATGGCTGGAGGAGCTATATCTTGGAAAAGTGTCAAGCAGACACTTGTGGCTTCTTCTTCGATGGAAGCAGAGTTCATAGCCTGCTATGAAGCATCCAACCATGCCATTTGGTTGAGGAATTTCGTCACTGGATTGCAAGTGGTTGACGGAATTGAGAGACCACTGAGGATCTATTGTGACAATAGAGCCACTGAGTTATATTCAAAGAACAACATGAGCTTGTCGAAGTCTAAACACATTGACATTAAGTATCTTGTTGTGAAAGAAAGAGTTCAGAGTTTTCAAGTGTCAATAGATCACATAAGTTCGAACTCCAACATTGCAGATCCACTCTCTAAAGGCATACCGCCTAAGGTGTTTCATGAGCATGTTGCTCACATGGGTATATTTAGGACTGATTATGTATTACATTAATGGGAGTTCATCGTTAGTTTTATGCTTTATAGACATGTTTTATGGTTTTATTTTGTACAGACTTTGGTTTTGATGATATAAATGAAATTCATTAATTTTACATTTTGAATACTCTGAAATAAAGTCAAGTTATGTGACTTTCTACTGTGATTAAACATTTGGTATGGAAAGTTAGACTCTCGAAGACATTAAGTTGGACCAGTTGGAAATTGACATGATATAGATCACATAAGATGTAATTTCCATGCTACACATCCATACTTGATCTATGTTGTTGATTATGTTGGTATCGTGACCATTGAAGGTTTAGTCATGAATTCATGCGACGAATGCCGCTTTGATCCTATATTAACATAATTGATGAACAAGATTGTTTGGGATATTTCGTAGTTGAAATAGCAAATTTTGTGCACACTTAGGCTTATACAATCTAAAGAAAACATTGTAGTCCAAGTGGGAGATTGTTAGAATTATTATTCTTGGCAGTCTAATAATGTGGACTTACATGTTAATTAATTGTATATGATAGGCTATTTCATTTATATGCCTAATTAATTGTGATCTAATAATAATAATTATGTGCCACTTAAGACATATTAGTTAATTAAGTATGGACTCTTTATATGTGTAGAGACCTAATTGGACTGTAACTGTTCTTGATGGGCTGACAGTTAGAGTCCTACTAGAGTTAGTGTTAATACTCTCCTATATATAGGGTTATGGTCTCTAAGCCAATTCATACTTTAAAACTTTCATCTTCCCCATCTACAGAAAGTTAAGGCAATAGTGAATAAGGCTTAGAAGACCACAACCCCCAGAATCCATCTTTGTGATTCTTCCGCTACTCTGTCAATGGATTCAGGTACGCATCTCTTTAGTATAAACATATCTTGCTTAATCGTCTGTGAATAGGTCCTAAGATATGTATGATTTCATGGTTTACGTATTTCATGCTTTCATAGCATATCTGTCAAAAATCTAACAGAATAAACCTTTTGTATCCAAATTTCACACAGTCAAATCCACAACCACACTGCGGAATCTCATAAAAAAGTTGTCCAATTTTGATATGAAATATGTCTTTTTAAAATGTTTGGTATGAAATGTATAAAATAGAAATAGGTAAAAATTTGTAATAACAGTGCAGTTCCTTTCTTATAATCTCATGAAAATGTAACAATTTAATTCAGTGTATTTTATTTCATTACAAACTTCATAAACACATGTCCTTAATGTTTGTAAATGACAGGAACTGATTAAGTTTGGTGTTCGGACAATGTTAGTCCCTGGAAGTCTCCCAAATGGTTGTGTGCCTCTTTATCTAACGTATTTTTGGACAATTAGTACTGAAAATGATTACGACCCAAAAACCGGCTGCATCAACTGGTTGAACAACCTTTCCAAGTACCATAATCAACTCCTTCAAAAAGAATTGAGCAGAATACAAGAGCTTCATCCCGATGTCACCATAATCTACGCGGACTATTATAACGCTGCCATGCAATTATACATTTCTCCAAATGAATTCGGTATGTTTTCGACTCGAGTAAAATGCAAAAACACGCAATATGTGATTTTTAATTGGCAAAAAATCATATGTGTTATTTTTATCAGTAAAAAACTTTCAAAAAGCATCTTTATGTTATCATTTTACAATTAGCTCTATATGCCCATTTAAAAATTAAAAGTTGACCACAGGGTGTTATTATCGATTTTAAGTTTTTTTTTTGGGAGGGGGAGGGTGTTTTGGTACCCTTTTATATGAACAATTAAGGTTTTGCATTTTATTTCAAAAAAAAAAAATATATATATAGGGGTGTATTTGTCTCATTCTTTGCAAATCACAAAGATCACTAGCACCTAGAGCGAGTAAAACACAATGATATCTCAAAAGGAGGCAAATGCCTATGACTTGTTCACTCAAAGAGTTTTTAATTCATAAATTGTGCCAACGAGGAATAACACATGGGGCGTTTTTGCCATTTTACTCTTAGGACTTTCAGTTAGATTAATTAGTAGGGTACTTTATGCTCGGACTCCCTCATGTATACCCTAATTACAGAAAGAAAAAAAAACACGTTGTTTCAAAAATTACAACGACACCCCTTATGATTTAACTTATTTTCAAAAACCCACTTACGTAGTCAATTATAAGGGGTATTGATGCCGTAAAAGGTATTTTGGTAAACAATCCTAAACCAGAAGAGGGTTCTTGTTATTTTTGAAACAATAGGAGTAGCGAGTGTAATTAGGGCTTATCTGAGGGGCGTAAATTACCGTAATTAGTATTGGATCCTATGTTTCGAATCTAGTTAAAGATAAGAACAATCTTTTCAAATGAGTGATGCAGGATTTACAAAGGATATTCTTAGAGCTTGTTGTGGAGCAGGAGAGCCCTACAATTTCAATTCATTGGCAACATGTGGCACTCCTCCGACAACATGTTGTGATGATCCTTCCATGTTTGCTAGTTGGGATGGTATACATTTCACGGAAGCAACCTATAAATGGATAGCTCAAGGTTTACTTGAAGGTCCCTATACTATTCCTCAAATCAAAACTACATGTCCTTTCAAATCTAGACCTACTGGACTTTACGAGTATTAACGATCGAGAGAATTTCACTTTTAATACCATATTTTGTTATACTTTGTATTTTTGGTATGAAACTTTATGAAGAAACATATTTAATACTACAATTCAACGATTCTTGACAGATTTGGTACTTTCTTGTCAAAAATTTGGACCATTAAATTATGTCCGATCCTTAAAGAGTTCGATAATGCACTATGGAGTATTATTGGAGCTACAATTATTCCTCAATTTGACATTAATTTTAAAAAATTGTTGAAGCTTGATGATAATTTAGTGGAATGGTTTTGATGGTAAAACTAAATCTCGACATCATCAAATTACAGAATGAAATGTGTTTTTTTAGAAATATTGATACCAAATGTGTAAAATAGGGTAAAATATGATATGGAAATTGTAATTCTCTCGTTAAGGCTTTGTTTGGTTTGGCATGGAGAAGGACGAAATGCGAACAAAGTTCGATTTGCATTGGAAAATTATATACTATGTATTTTTCTTAGAATTATTTGAATTTGACAGCTCACAGATTTAATTCTGTTTGTGATTGCATTGGAGAATTACTCCTATATACTATTTTTTTTCTTAGAATTATTTGAATTTTACAGAGCAAAAACTTAATTGTCTTTGTACTTCCTCTTTTGATAGCTAGGGGTCTATTTGTCAATGATCATTTAGTATTCCTCTCAGTTCCTATTTTGATACTCGTTGTTTTTGAATTATTAAGTAAGAGAGACGAATGTGTTACACTATAATGATAAGTGGGACGAATTTACTATGAAAAATTTAAGAGAGACGAATGTACAAAATTTGGCCCATGAGGAGAACGAAAAGTGCGATTAACTCATTTAGAAATTACCAATAATAGATATTGTAGAATTAAAAAAAATTCAAAACTCTTAAAAAAATAGAATTTTGGTCAGAACAATCAATTGGGATCAAAACACACCCTTCAAATATATGATATATATTTTGGGAACAACAAGATATGGCTCCACATGAATTAGTTTCATTTGCTTGCGACTTTTACCGGAGATTTCAGGAATTGAAAAGTACTCTCCCTAACCAAATTCCAAACAGATTTGATTGCAAGTGGATTCCCCAACCTAACGGGTTATGTTAAACTTAATTTTGATGCTGCTATTCATATGGATTTAGGTGGTTTTGGAACTGGATTTATTGCTCGTAATCATCTAGGCTCTTGTCTTGATTGGGGAAGTCAAAAGTTTGATTACATCATTGAATCCGAAGCTGTGGAAGCTATAGCTGCAATACGGTGTCTTGAATTCGGTATAGCTAGAGGCTGGAAGAATATTTTGCTTGAAGGCGATTGCAAAAGTGTTATTGATGGAATTCGGGGATTGCATTCTCATTTTCATGCGTTGGGACATACCTTCGAAAATATCAAATTTTTGGCATCCAAGTTAGACTCTTTTAGCTGTTCTCACACTTTTAGAGAAAACAATGCGGTTGCTCACGCTTTAGCTAGGGTAGCTTTTAGTATTTCTTCTACTTATGATCTTCCTATGTTTATCAATAACCTTGTACTGCATGATATTGGTCATTATTGAATTTTCCCTCCGAGACTTCTCAAAAAAAAATATATATATGATATATATTGATTGTTTACTTAATTGATATACTAGAGCTTGTGAAGGTCATCCCACGACATGAGATGTGACCTTCCAACTCCTACCTAAAAAAAAATTCAATCATTATCCCATTTACTCATTTTGGTTTTAGATAAGAAAATAATAAATTTACTCACTATACACAAGCAATTTGTCTGAAAGGAAAAATGCCAAGAATATTAGAAAGATACATGTGAATATGGTAATCCGCACTTTTGAAACTTCATAACACTAATATCTGTTATGTAAATATGAAATCTGAAAATAAACAACTATGGAATATAATATTAGTTTACTTTTAAAAAACAATAATTTATTTATGTTATATACCTGCAACAACATCCCCCAAAATTTTATTTTCCTTGAAACATTGCATAAGTTTCTTATGCTTCATTCTAAAAATTCTCGTGACCAAATCTGGTCTATCTTCAACACGTTTGCCAGGAAGCTTTTGAAGTTCTCGAGAAATTTCTGGCCATCTCGGGTTACATGTAAATGTGACGAAAAAATCAGGAGCTCCCATTGTTAGACACATGGCTATAGCATCTTGATAGTGTTGCATCATATTGCGTGGACCACCTGTGAAGGACGATGATAATACAATCCGTCTCCCAACTGCACTTGCATTCGCATCTCTTTCCACAACAGAATCCGCCAAACCCTGATATAAATTTGAGTGCATAGCCTGATGTGTTTTTATGTAATTCAATCTTGTTTGCTCAATTGAACCAAAGTAATCAACAACAAGTTGATTATACAATATACCTCCTTGTATAATTGTTGTTCCGTCCGATTACCTTTGTTGGAAGCGAAAGGACCAAAATTCTCTCATGGTGACACTTCTAGATGTTGCTTGTTGTGTCGATGCATAAGGAATACCTAATCTCCATCAATATGAGGTGATTGGTCTAGTGGAAGGGACTAGTCACTACAAAGTAGCGGACTCAAGTTCGAATCCTTGTTGGGAGAGGTACCCACTTAATGTGCCCAACCCGCCTCGAAAGGGATTAAACCCCTGGAAAACTAAAATAAAATAAAATATGTGCCATATGGAAAAAGAATGGGGTATTGCATTGGTGTATACGAATTATGTGTTTCACTGATTCGTTTCAAACGTCCATCTTGTTTGCACACAATGATGTCACGACACCCATTTGAATTTGGTTCATTGCCCACATTAAGTGTAGCAATTTCATTAGTGGTGGGTCTGGTGTACTGCCTATCGCCCCTGCATTGTAAAATGCGAATATGCAAGTTTGCCGCACTGTCATGTTGTAAAACATCTCTTGCACGGCGAAATCCTTGAACATAAGGATTAATATCATCCAACACGCTCTTCAAACCCTCAACCACCGAACTATTCATGTGTGGATCATTGCCATTTCATTGAAAAAAAAATTATTCTATTACGAACAACAGTTTCATTATCAGTAATGTAAAATTGCACTTAGCAACCCATCGATTCATTTGTAGGAAATAAGGATTCTATTCGATGATAAATTTGGCCTGAAATCCTAAAAGATAGCGGCCCCTTCCACCAAGAACAGATGTGTCTACTTTAGCCCCCATGGATGTGAAGCAGAACATGGAATTTAAAGTCCTAATGTTTTCCATGAATTGACATTTTTTAAGTAATTCGTCAAGATGGTGGGGTGAAGTCGGCAATGAAAGTAGTTTAACCTTGCCGCTAAGACAACATAACCCGAACAAAGAATTTGTATTCGAGCTTCTTGTAAGTTTCTCTTCTAACCACGTCAACGCGCCACAATCGGACAAGCCAAATTTCTTTCTCCCAAAATAGACCTCGAAAGTCTAGAATTTACTGGAAGCCTTAAAATCAATGAAACTGAAAATGATTACATTTTTTTAAAATGCAGTTTAACATAGCTAAATCAGTATAGCTTAATTTAGTTGATGTAGTGAATTTTAATTTTTGTGTGTGTTATGATACATAGACGGTATATTATATGGAACGTAAATTTTGTATGACTATGAAACGTGCCAATTAACAATTTTTCATCACTCCAGAAATACAGATAATGTAAAATTGCATATTATTAAAATTATAAGAAAGAGAGAATTGGTTACCTTGCAATGGCGGAACAACATGAGCATCGTTTTTTGCACCAAATTTCTATGTACTTTCAAAACCCCTGCATAAAACATCAAATCTCCGTTAGTTACTAACACTGTTAATTTTTAATTAAATTTCCTAAATTACCCCTAGATATATTTAAAAGTACAAGGGAGCTTTGTTCAAACATTCAAAAGTACAAGGAAATTTTAAGCAAACATTAAAATATACAAGGGAGTTTTGTGCAAACTTTAAAAAGTACAAGGAAGTTTTGCATTAAACATTCAAAAGTACAAGGGAGTTTACGCAAATAAAATTATGCAAAAATTAACGGTGTTATTAACTAACGGAGATTGGGTGTTTTATGCAAGGTTTATGAAAGTACAAGGGATTTTGATGCAAAAAAAAAATTCACATAATAATTTTGTACATATTTCACATAACAAATTATAGGATCATGCATTTATTCCATATTGGCATTCCATATTATTCGCGTAAGCCTATAAAATAGATTGTTAATAAGAATTGTACTAAATTCCAAATGCAAAAATAATTTAGTATTGAATATAATATCATCAAAGTAGTACAATACGTTCTTTAATGTTATAAATTTAATCTATAATAGAATCAATATCAAATTTCTCAATGTAAATAATCGAACAACCACCAAGAATTTAGTCAAGAATGCGTAAATCATAGTTTATTTTTTCACCCATAATTGAGTTTTCAATAACAATTCACCACTATAAGGTCTAAGATTAGGCCAACAAGCACAACCAAAAACACGTAAGAAAGAAAAATCAGGAATCCGGTTATATAATTTTTCATAAGGTGACAAATTGTTGAGAATTGGTGTTGGAAGACGGTTAATTAAATAAGTTGCGGTATAAAAAATAACTTTCCGGTAAATTAGAGGTAAATTAGAATGTGATAATAAACTTAGACCAATTACAACAATTTGTCTATGTCTTCGTTCAATTGAACCCATTTGTTGGTGAGAATAAGGGCATGTTATGCGATAAGCAATGTCATTTTCTTGAAAATAATTATGAATTCTAGGATACTCGATCACCACCCCGATCTGATTGTATGGCCTTTATTTTTCGCTCAAAATATTTTTCCACATAACACTGAAATTGAAGGGAAACACGTTCAATATCAGATTTAAGTTTAATTGGAAATAACCACAAAAAAATTGAATAATTATCCACAAAACTAACATAATATCGGACACCTGTAGTTGAGGCTACAGATGTCGGACCCCGTACATCCGTAAAAATCAAGTCTAATGGAAAACTAGAAACATAAGTAGAACTATTAAAAGGCAAAGCATTACTCTTGGCTTATTGGCAATCAAAACACACTGAGTGCCTCTTTATTTTGTCAACTGGAAGTTTATTGGAGGACAAAACACGTTGAACAATTGGAGTAGCAGGATGACCAAGGCGCCTATGCCATTGATCGAACAAAATTCGAACACTTGAAAAGGCTTGAGGTGGTGTACTTTTGTTGGAGAAATTTGGTATAATCCATTATTGGCTTGGCCTCGATGAAGGACGTTCCCCGAGTAATCCTTCACAAGAAAATATCGGTCATGAAACTCGAAATAAACATTATTATCAATGCAAAATTTCTGAATATAAAGTAAATTTTCATGAATTTGAGGGACTAAGAAAACTTGATTTAATAAAAATGAATGAGATGATGTACGAAGAGAAGAATTCCCAGTTGCAGAGATACGCACACCTTGACCATTGCCAACTTGAAGTTGATATGTACCGTTATAGTCATCACTCTTTAGGTTCAAATTTGCCACATCATGGGTAATATGGTGAATATCACCCGTGTCTGCATGCCAATCATTCTCCCAAACGCCATAGTTACCTGCAACGAAGGCTTGTTTCTGAGAAAGAAGAGAATCTTGATAGGTGAGATCAAAGCGGTGATAGCATTTACGAGCGGAGTGTCTAGGTTTCCTGCAAACTTAACATACAACTGTAGAATAATAATTTGTATCATTGCGAGCATAAGAGAAAGCATTCCCTCCCCGAGAGTTGTTGTGGAGGCCCCTACCATGAGAAACACCTCTGCCCCTAGTATTGTATTGGAGGGGCTTTCTCTGAACTACGATTGCCTCAGCGAGTGGTGCATGAGTGGAAAGATGATGACGGCTTAGGCGAGATTCAATAACAACTAAGAGAGAGTATGCCTCCTCAAGTGAGATGTCATCAGTGCGAGCATAGATAGAGGATGCGAAGCCGTCATAATCATGTCCTAATCCAGCAAGAACATAAGAAATGATGTCGTCGCACTTGAGAGGTTGGCCAGCCACGGAAAGTCCATCGGTTAATTTATTTATTAACATAAAATAATCAATGGCAGATTGATTGCCTTTCTTTATATTGGCTAGTTGAGTTCGAACTTGGATGGTGCGAGCACGGGATTGGGAAGAAAATGTGGTTTCAAGTGCTCGCCAAAACTCATGAGATGTATTATGAGATACTATTTGGGCTAAGACACCCTCAGTCATGGAAGACATGAGAGTTCTCAAGATGAGACCGTCCTGTCGTAACCATTGAGAATACGCAGTATTTGGAATTTGATTATTTTCATTTGTAGCCGGATCTACAACAACAATAGTTTTGCGGGGGAGAGTGAGAGTACCATCAAGATAGCCATATATGTCTTGAAAACGGAAATAGTGCAGTAATTGTGCTTTCCAAAGAGGATAGTTTTGGGGATTTAGTTTGATTGAAATAATATTAAAGATAGGAGTGAAGGCAGGGATTGAAGAGGAGATATAGTCTTCCTATCATTCCTCCAGATTTTTCTCTTATTGATATCCTTTCCTTGATTTATTATTCAATTCCACATTTTCCTCTACATGTATCTATCCGTCATTTTGTGTGCATCCCTCTTTGGAAACGAGTAATAACTATTTTATCATAGTTGAATTTTTGTACATTTTGTCATTGCAGCATGGCAAAATAGACTTGATTGCTCATTCTGTAATTCTGTCATAAAGAAATGAGGTTAAGAAACTCTTTTTTTTTTTATAAAGGAAACCTGTTTTTGTTTAGTGGAAAATATTATTCATAGGAAAAAAGTTGTTGATAATTGAGCTAATAAATTTAAGATGATTTTATTACATTATAAAAATAAATATACTATGTGTTTTATTATATCATAATCATGTCTTATATTAGTTAAAACTTGAAATAAATTTTCTAGTTATTGGTTGCTCTAATAAAAGTCTCGAAGCATTTGAATTTTTTTTTTAGTTTGAGATCTTGTAGAAAAAAGAATAGAAAGTGAAATTATTACAATACAGCTCAACCACATCTTGTTTAAAAGTTAGTAAAACTTTTGCAACTAGACCCAGTGAATTTTAGACATATTATATAGTCTGGGCCGTCTGGGATATTAAAACAAGATATTGTTTCAATGATTGGCCCTACTTTGAGCTCTTTATTTTAAGAAGGTGAAAAGTGAATCTGAATATGGCCCAATAACCAAGGAGCCGAAGCTTAAACTAAGCCATTGATTAAATTCATGGATAAAAACATAGAATTTTTTTCCTTTTTTGAATAGAACGAAACGAAAACAATAGTAATTTTGAAACTATTTATTCGACTGAAAGTCTCTTATTTTTTTTACTTTAACAATTTTTTTTACAATTTTTTCTTAATATTTTCAAAATATTTTCAAAATTTCTTGAAAAATTTTCAATATTTAACTGACCGAAACATATATTCAAACCAAAATTTGTTCCATAATTTATATCCAGTCTCATTAATTTGGACAAGCAAACAATAACTTTGGAGAGTTGACTTTTATTAGAAGTAATGAAAAAATTATGATAATATAGGAGTATTTAACTAGGTTTATTATTTTGGGCTGAAATTTTCCATATCTTTCCACTAAACATTATGTGTGGTAGTAATAGCCCGATTCAATTTATGCTATATGTAAACCAGAATCGAAATTCGGCCCTAAATTAAATATGTAAAAGAAAAATAAACGGAGATCCAATTAAAGATGGCCATGAAAATCACTACGTAGAAACTAAAAATTGTAAAAAGAACTTACCTTTCAAGAACCAAAAACAAGGTGAGGCGGCGGCGAAACTCGCCGGAATAGGGGAGAGAGAGGCGCAGGGCTAATTTTGAATTGAGGGTTTTAATTTTTTTTTAAATTAAGAAAACGGTGAATTTTTTAGTTAAAAAAAAAAAAACCAAAAAAACTAGGTACTTGGTAACGACCGGGTCCAAATTCTCGACCCGGTGTTTTATAAGATCCGGGTCCAGGCCTGGACCCGCTCGTCTGACAACGAGTTTAAGCCCACTAGGTAATAACTGGGCTGGGGCCTGGGTAGGCCGCGCCCATTGACAAGCCTACACTCGTTTAGCATGCGAGAGGTATGGGGATTGATACCCCGCATCTCCATATTTCTTTTTTTTTTACTTCTCATATTGTGTTTAATCTTTTTATTTTTGTTATTTGTGAAACTCAAATTTTAGTATGAGAAGTCAAAAGGTATTACTGAAGAAATCTAGCTCAATACATTCACAAATAATTCAGCGGAACCTAATATTTTCTAGACTAGTTGACCCATAAGTTATGATAGATATTGTCTATATAAAAAAATATATATATATTTATATTGCAATTTCAAATTTATTTGGAATTGTGAGCCATGTGATCAAAGAATCCATAGGAATATATCAGAATTCAAATGATTTATCGTTCAACCTTGCATATCTAATCGTCATTTCCGACAAATTTAAATGAACTATACTATGTTTTTATTTTATTAATGGATGTTATGTGACGTGGCTTTAGTATTAATTTGTTGGTTAATGCTCTAAAATCAATACATGTCTTCGGTTAATCACGTCAATAAATCATAATATGTGTATATATATAAAATTATGAATAAAAATATTTTTAGAGAAAGGCAAATTACTAAAATATAGCAAAACAATTAAACATCAATTCAATTTCACAACTTAATTGTTACCAAAAACAAATCAATAAAGGAGAAAATCTCAAATCTCACCCGTATACCCTTTTCCCCTTCGGTTTCTCTTGGCTTGTACGTTACGCTAAAAAATAATTTCATGAGAGTGCTAGTGAAGATATGCCACAATCAGCCGAAGAATCTTGAGATATAGGAGCAACTTTCATATAGATGAGCTGATGAGGGTTTTATGATATGGACTTATCTTATGAGTTCAGGGTCTCGAGATCTATTTTACCAAAAGAACTAAAAAAATTCAATTGAGATGTTGAATTATTTGCAAGTTATATATGGTTGTTTCCCAAATAAATGGATTGCTTATGGAATATTGTTAACTATTCTCGTCACAGTTTCGAAGCTAAAATTGTCACAAGAGAAGTTGAATGGGTTAGCCATGTGGTCGATTGAAAATGATATTAAGAAAGATTGATTATGTAAGTGTAATTAGTGATTTTGCTTCAAAAATTAAATGCTAGGAGATTAATTTTATTAAGAATTTAGGTGATATGTCCCATTCAAGAATGCAATCATTTTCTTATTAAATAAACTTTGTCTCGTATTATCAATTTTTTTCTACAAAGGAGATTATGTTTGATCCGTTATAGGCTCTCTCACTCTCAAACCTTCAACACAATTCTCTCATGCCCCATTTGGATCGATGGATTTGGTTTGGGTGGATTTGAAATTCCTTGTCAAATCTATCAGTATTTGTATATAAAATATTTAAATCCATTCATTTGAAATCATGAATTTTAGACCAATGGATTTCAACCCAATTCTAAGTAGATTTGGAATTATTTCTAAAACCTAGTCACTTAAAATACAAATAAAAAGAAAGTCCACATTGTATATTTTCGGAAATGCAATTTGATCTTAGATCTTCAAAAAACCTAGAATTGCAATTCAGTCCAGAATTTTCAAAAAATTAAAATTTGCAATTCGGCTCCTATTTTCAGAAATTTGAATTTGCAATTTTGGTCCCTCAATTTTCGGAAATTGAAATTTTGACCCTAGATTTTCGAAGAATCCAGAATTGCAATTCAATCAAGAATTTTCAGAAAATTAAAAATTTCAATTCGGCCCCTTATTTTCAGAAATTCGAATTTGCACTTTGGTCCCTAAATTTTTGGAAATTACAATTTGACCCTAGATTTTTGAAAACCCAGAATTGCGATTCAGTCCATAATTTTTTGGAAAATTACAAATTTTTGAATTCGGCCCCCACTGCCCCAGATTTTCAGAAATCCGTATTTACACTTTTGGTCCCTCAATTTTCAGAAATTGCAATTTGACTGCTGAATTTTGAAAAACCCAGAATTGCAATTCAGTCCATAATATTCGGAATATTAAAATTTTCAATTCGGCCCCTGATTTTCAAAAATCCAAATTTGCACTTTTGGTCCCTTAATTTTAAGAAATTGCAATTGACCCTAGATTTTTGAGAAACCCAAAGTTGCAATTCAGTCCAGAATTTTCAGAAAATTGAGATTTTCAATTCGGCCCCAGATTTTCTGAAATCCAAATTTGCATTTTTGGTCCCTCAATTTTCAAAAAATATAATTTTGCCCCACATCGATTTATGCGATTTTATCCGGATATCAACAACAAATGACGAGCAAGAATTAACTCATAGAACAAATTATAAGGTATGGTTGGGAATTTCAAATACCGCAAATGATATATACCAAACAATGAATTTCAAATGAATGAATTTGAAATCATTTGTAAAAAAAATATCCAAACAAGAAATTTCAAATGAATGAATTTCAAATCATTAGAATTTCAAATCAATTCATTTGAAATCCCTCTTCATTACAAATCCTCCCATCCAAATGGACACTCAAATTTTCATCCAATAAAGTGAGATGAATGTAATAACTGCTGCAATTCATCTCTCTATACTTTGACTTAATAATGAATAATAATAAAATAGTAATTATAATTATAATAATAACAACTTCTGTTAAGGAGCTGCTATCACAGTTTCTAGTTTGGTATACTAAATTGGTTCACATAATCCAATAATTATTGAACCAACTTATGTTTTAGGTAGCAAATTTTATAATAATTTTAATATATATATATATATATATATATATATATATATTATTTTGAGGTATTGTCTAACTCAAATGTCATGATATTAATGACTTCAAAGACACAAGCTCATGAAATTTTATACTCCCTTCATTCCTAAGTAAATATCGTTTAAAATACTTGCACAGAATTAAAGAAACTATTAGTTACCTAAAATTTACAAGAATAAGAGTCTTACGTTACAAAACTACCATTGACAACTAAAAGACATTTAGAATATTTAGAAATTTAATCATTAAAGAGTAATCATTAAAGAGAAATGGTAAAATTATTAAAATATAATCCAGCTTATGTTTTAGGTAGCAAATTTTATAATAATTTTAATATATATATATATTTTAGGGTGATTTACACTCAGACCCCCTCAGGTTTGGGCATATTACAAGAAGCCCCCCGTTGTTTCAAAAATTACAAGGACACCCCCTCAGGTTTGGGTATATTACAAGAAACCCCTTACGGCGTTAAAAACAGACGGAATTTGATGATGTCAGCAAAAAAAATTTGATTTTCCAAATTTAACCCTGGCTAAATATACCCACAGGGGGTGTCTATGTAATAATATTATACCACAGGGGGTGTGTTTGTAAGATTACAATAACTTCAGGGAGTTAGTTGTAGCCAACTGTCATATTTTAAAAAATGACCAAATTTTAAAAAATGACTGTTAAATGTTACTGTTGGCCACATATTTTGGTTTTAAATAGCATTTCAAATATTTTTTATTTTTTATTGCATTTCATCCCACAAATTTGATAATGTTATCATCAAATTCAAGAGGTAGTGTACGATACTTAATATATCGATAATCAAAATATTCATGTGTATGGTGTGTGAAGAATGCACCCATAATGGTTGCAGATGCACGCCGAGATTTAAAGTTGTATTATCCCTATACGTGAACATTTTGATTTATAATCAGAATATATGGCTAACCGTAACATCCATTGGTCATTTTTTAAAATATGACCATTGGCTATAAGTACCCTCATGAAATTTATAGTCAAAATTTATGGCCAACATTAACATTCATTGGTCATTTTTTAAAATATGATCATTGGCTATAAGTAACTCCCTGAAGTTATTGTAATCTTTCAAATACACCCCCTGTGATATAATATTATTACATAGATACCCCATGTAGTATAATATTATTACATAGACACCCCCTGTGGTATAATATTATTACATAAACATCCCCTGTGGATATACTTTGCCAGGGGTAAATTTGGAAAATCAAAAAAAAAATTGCTGACGTCATCAAATTCCGTCTATTTTTAACGCCGTAATGGGGTTTCTTGTAATATGCCCAAACCTGAGGGGGTGTCCCTGTAATTTTTTAAACAGCGGGGGGTTTATTGTAATATGCCCAAACCTAATGGGGTCTGAGTGTAAATCACCCTATTTTTTGTTTTGAGGTATTGTCTGACTCAAATGTTCATGATATTAATGACTTCAAAGACACAAGCTCATGAAATTTTAGACTCACTCCATTCCTAATAACGTATCGTTTAAAATTCTTGCACAAGGATTAAAATAAACTATTAATTATCTAAAATTTACGAGAATAAAAGTCTTAAGGTACAAGATTATCATTGACAACTAAAAGATATTTAGAATATTTAGTAGTTTAATCATTAAGAGAAATGGTAAAATTATTAAAAAATATTTAAAATCTCTCTTGAATTTCTAAAACAACATGTATTATGGATTTTTTTTTTAATAAAACGACATGAATTTTGGAAGCAATTTAGTCTAATAATTAATTTTCTTGATTACGAGAGAAATTATTACCACTTCATAGAAAACTTAATTGGTTACTAAGAGTACTTATCATGACGAATGATATTTTGTTATTATAATCACTCAACTCATCTTCAGTGTACTTCAACTGTTACATCTTTGTGTACCAATGAGATTCAAATTTATAACCTAATCTTTAAGAAATTAATAGGGTAAATTAATTCATTAAATCGGAGCTCACCACCCCATGACGCATGCATGCTTTCATCTTTGTCGTTGGATAGATGAATATAATAAATTGAAAATATATTAATAGTTAACAAAAAACTGTGGAAGTTAAAAAAACTATGGCTGTGTTTATAAAGTCAACTTCAACTTTTCTCAAAATAAGTTATTTTAAGCTAATAAATTGTTAGTTTATTTTAAAATATTTATGATTATATTGAATTTAACTCATAAATCTTAAGCTTCAACTTATTATTTAGACCTGCTGTGTTGGCTTAATGGTGGGAACACTTTTAAATCTCTATTGTGATTAATCAATTATTATCAAAATTCATTTTAATAAAATTAAGTCTGCTTTTAAGTTTGGAATCTCTAGGCCCCATAGTGTGCAAACACACCTTATACCTGCTACTATTAAAATATGAATATTGACTAGCTTCTGTTCAATTTTATATTTTAATAAAAAGTAAATTGATTTATATAGCTCAACATAGATATTTAAAATTAGTCAAGTGCAATATATATATATTATGATTGACTGCGTTCATGTTGGACACAACGAAATGTAAATAAATTACAAATAACCAATAAAACACAATTGGGAATAGGGAAGAAGGATTAATGAACAACAACACATGCAGATAAAGTAGACTAGTAGAGAAAAGCTAGAATTAAGTTAAGTAGTGTAAGGTAGTTTTTTTTTTGTGTAGAGAAAAATCGAAAGAGTTTTAATCTATGTTATTAAAACCGGACCGGACCGGCCGGTCCGGTTTACCCCTAAAACCAGTTGACTCAAAAACCAGTTTGAACCGGGTTGAACCGGCGAACCGGTTTGGGCTGTTCAACCCGATTTCAATTTTTTTTTTCTTTCGATTTTTTAAATTTTATTAATGTTAAAAATAAACTAAAAATTCTTGCATGAAACATAACTTCCTCACCAGTTGAGCTACATCATTTTTGTTGAATTTCTAATACAAAACAAATTTATAAATTACAGAAAACCTGTAGCCAAATTTGTTTATAAATTAGATTATGATAACTCAAATTAACATTTTACACATTATCAATGAAAATTAATACTCAAATAATAATTTTTTATCAAAATTTGTTCTATAAGATATTTCTTTTCAATATTATTTTAGGATAAAGAGTGTCAAATTTTGAAAATCAAATCGATATATTATGCAAGTTTGATTTTGAATATTAGACTTTTATACATAATCATATTTTAAAATTATTAATCTCTTAGTTTGTTGTATTTTTAACTTACACTTTTAAATGTTTATAAAGAAATATAGTCATAATAAATTTATATGAGCTTACAAATTAGTATCATATTACAATTATGATATAAGTTATGTAAATATTATGTGATTTAATTTAAATATATTCTAAGATTTTATATATTTTTAATCAATTGTAGGATAATGTTTAAATTTTATGCATATTATATATACTTTAAAATTAAATATATTTATTATATCATTATGACGTCATCCGGTCCGACCAGCGATCCGACCGGTTCGACCAGTAAAACCAGTGGCCAGTTGGCTCACCGGTTCACTGTCCGGCCTGGTTCTGAAAACATTGGTTTTAATTGACATATTATTATTCTTAATCTCCTCGTCTACGAGATTTCTGGTGTAGAATCTCTTGTGTGTTTTAATTTATTTGTATATGCATGTGTATTTGTTCATCAATCCTTCTTCCCCATCCCCAATTGTGTTTTTCTTTGTTATTTGTAATTTATTTACATTTCGTTACGCCCATCACCTCATGCAAAGTGCATGCAAAGTCGAACTTAACTTGATTTTTTCTTTATTTAACAATGTATCAACAAATTTTGTATACTTGGAAAGAAAACCATTAATCACCTCAACCAATATAACAACCACCCTAATTGGGCGGGCCTAGCTATTTAATAAGGAGTGAATAGCAAATTAAGTCCCTGTGTTATTTTAAATAGACAGTTTAACTCCCTGTGATAAATAAAAGGGCGAAATACATCCCTGTATTTTAATAAAAGAAGCACACTGCCTCTCTCTTGGTTTTTATATTTTTACAAGGGGGTAAAATGCTCATTATGCAATATCACAGGGAGTTAAAGTGCCCATTTACGAATATCACAGGGAGTTAAATTGCCTATTTATGCATATCACAGGGGGGGTAAAATAAGGTGAATATGTTGTCAAATGTAAGGTTAAATTGGTCATTTTTTACATGAAAATAAAGTCTCAGTCGTATTATAGAGTGTGTGTGCAACACCTCCACTAGGAAGAAGGTAAATTGCTTATTATTTCATATCACAAGGAGGTAAATTGCTCATTATTTCATTTCACATGGAATTAAATTGTCTATTTTCATATTACAGGTAGGTAATTTGCCCATTAAACATATCACATGAAGTTAACTTGCCAAAAACCAATTTAATAAGTGTACCATCATTATTCAAAGCATATATAATATAGTTCCATTTCTTATCCAAATTTGCTTCACTTTCTTCATTACTACAAACTTGGTACCATGAAAATCATTTTCTTCCTCTTCATTTCTCTTTTAGGATCAGTACTTTCAAGTAGCCCTTCTCCTAAATATGACTCAATTTTCAGTTTTGGTGATTCACTTGCCGATACCGGAAACTTTCTCTTAACCGGAGCCCTTGCATTTCCAGTCATTGGACAACTTCCCTATGGTGAAACATTCTTTCGCCATGCCACGGGCCGTTGTTCCGATGGACGCCTCGTAGTCGACTTCATTGGTACATAATTTGTATCTATATATATCGTCTTTCTCGCAATTTATCAAATAAAGTTTATTTAATTTGTACATATTGGTTATAATCAAATTGTAGCTGAGGCATATGGATTGCCATATCTACCACCATATTTGGCTCTTGCGAAAGGGGGCAAAATCGAGCATGGGGTGAATTTTGCGGTAGCTGGAGCTACTGCATTAGATGCGAAATTCTTCTACGATCGTAAAATTGGACGGATTTTGTGGACAAATGATTCATTAAGTGTTCAACTTGGCTGGTTCAACAAGTTGAAATCCACCCTTTGCTCGAGCAAAGAAGGTAATTAACTTAATGGTAATGTTGCTTTTTTTATACCATTAAGGTAGTTTGGAATGACTTGGGTACATATATTGAATTGTACATTTCATACCATAATTCAAGAGTTAATGACAATTTATCCCTTCAAAATGTTCAATTTATCCTCCTGTAATTTGAAAAAGAGCAATTTACACCCCCCCCCCCCCCCACCCCCTCCCTTGAAAATTTTAAAGAAACAATTTACCCCCTTCAGCCGGGGAGTGTAACTCGCTTGTCGAAATTTAGAGTGGGCATGAAAAGTGTTTTGTAACATAGGGGATAGATTGCCACATTTATCATAATACAGGGGGATAAATTGTCACATTTATCATAACACAAGGGGATAAATGACCACATTATCATAACATGTGTGTGTGTGTGTGTGTGTGGGGGGGGGGGGGGGGGGGGTAAAGCGCCACATATAAATATCAGGGAATCAGTGTGAAACTTCTATAAAATTACTGGAGATAAAGTGTTCTTTTTCAAATCATAGGTGGTATAATTGAACACATATTGCACAATTCATACTACCATAATCTATTTGGACTAAGTTAGTTACGTTTTTCACATGTGACCGTTAACTCTGCATTTTGGGGTGGGGGTGGGGGGGGGGGGGGGGGGGGAGAGGGGGGTGGAATCATCATTTTCTGGTCCGAGAAGTTGTTTATTTTTCCATTAGTTCATATTAATTATGTGCCCGACGCGCCTCGAAAGGGATTAAACCCTTGGGAAACCAAAAAAAAAACGGTCATTTATGATGCACGCGGTCAATTCCATCTAAATAATTTATAATGGATATGAAATGTGCAATCCGATCTACATCACTAAAGTTACAATTAATCACTATATTGGATGATACCATAAAAACCAATTTTCGTGTAACTTATTTTATGTATCTCTAACTTACAATAAAATTCTATATATGTAAGATCCGTCTCAATCTTGTCCAATTAATTTCATTCACATTACTATTAATTATATCTTTATGTTATTATGTTGGCACAGATTGTGCAAACTATTTTAAAAGATCACTTTTTCTAGTGGGGGAGATTGGTGGTAATGACTACAACTACCCTTTCTTTGTTGGTGGAACAATTAAACAGCTCACAGCAGTGGTACCAGTAGTAGTTGAAACAATTGCTGCAGCCACAAGTGTAAGCTCTCACACATTAATACTTCCAATTGCCACCTCACATGATTGTACATAATCATCTTTGTATTTCTTGAAAAATTATAGGGCAATAATTGACTGGTAATCGAGTAGGGCATATTCGAAATCCGATGATTTGGTCTAATTAAATTTGACTCAAATTCGAATAATTATGAGTTGAACTGAGTTTGAGTCATTATATTAAACCCGATCAATTTATGAGTCTAGTTTTAATCTAATAAGGTCCAGTCTGAATAAAGTCCGACTTAGAATTGTTTTAAATACCACCATTAATTATGGTTTAGAAAGTCATAGTGTACTAATTATAATTAGTATTTTGAAACAATAAAAACTTCACAAATAACTCATTACCCACACATATCATTTATAGCGTTGTAAACCTATTGGCCACACGTACAAATAATTAACAATAAGAAAAAAATAAAAAATAAAATAACCAAATAGATTGGGAGTCACGAGACTTTAAAAATTTTATTTAATATTTTATACTATGGATTACAAGTATGAAATTTATATATTCATGTGCATTAAGCTATTTATATGCGTTTTAATAATATGTAGTTTTTTATTTACTAAGTCAAATTTACTAATGTGAACAATCTCTATATGAACTAAGTTTGATATGAACTCGAAGCTCGAAAAATTACATGAACTGAGTTTGAGCCTGTAGCCCTGAAGCCCGATGGTATTCGAGTTTGAACATATAGCCGTAAAGTTTGATAGTACTTGAATTTTAGCAATTCAAGACTTGACTCACAAGTCCCGACCGACAACACCAACAATAATTGTTCTCAAGACCTTGATTGAGATATGGACTTGTACAACTGAAACGTGACATTGAGATTGTAAAAAATTAATTGATTTTAATGCAATTTGTTTAATTATTGTTTACTCGATTTACTGTAGCTGTTAATTGAGGAAGGAGCAGTAGAATTGATAGTGCCAGGCAACTTGCCAATTGGTTGCAATGCAGTGTATTTAACCTTGTTCAGGACACCAAACAAAGAAGCTTATGATCAAAATGGGTGCCTCAAAGCATATAATGGTTTCTCCAAGTATCACAATTCTCAGCTCAAACTTGCATTGGAGAAATTAAGACAGAAATACCCTCATGCAAAAATCAGTTATGCAGACTATTATGGTGCTGCTAAGAGATTTTTCCATGCCCCTAAACATTATGGTAAGTTTCATACTTTAAAGGTTCATATCGATCGGTATTAGTTATGTTTGACTTGCATTTGGTTTCGAAAATTTGATTAAAGTTCTTAAAATAATATTTTGGATTGAGATTGGATGTTAGGTTTTATGTACATTTCAATTTTTAAATATCATTTGCATGAAATTTGAATGTAGGGGCTTAAAGGAAAAAAAATTATAGATGTCAATTCAATAATTTCAAAGAGAAGAAAATAAATGATAAGCATCAAATAAATGATTTTATTAAGTTTGGAAAGATTGGTTGGGACTAGACTTGGGCTTGGGCTTGAACTTGGCATAAGGCGAGATTTGGAGTGGTCTAGTTCCTTTTGGAGCCTAACTGTAAACAAGAAAATTAATAATTGAAAGATTCTAAATATTTTACACGTCTTGTGAATAATTTGACGTGGTCTAGCTACTCTTAGCTTCGCTCTTATGGCTGTTCTTGGTTAGGTTAACCGATCGAACCGAACTAGTTTAGTGCAAATCGAACCAAAGCTATTCGGTTCGGTTTTGAGATTTTGAGATTACCGAAACACATATGAATAGACTACGATTACTTAATACACGAGTATATACAAATTTCATACATGTACTTCATAATATAAAACATTAAAAAATATTTTAACTGAAAGATCGAGTCATTTGCCCACATTTTTGAAGATACGTTTGATCTATATAAACAAACAATAGAGTTTTAAAGTCCCAATACTTCGATTTATTGACCATTTGTGTTAACGTTTGCCCTTTTTTTCTTGGGTTAAACTTTTTTCCTTTGAGCTTTGGACTTCAAAACATAATTGATATACTAACATATATGTTGGTTTACACTATAACTTTTACAAAGTTTTCTCGTTTCAAATTAAAAACAGTAATTAATAATATAACTACAATACAAATAATTAATCGTAATATTTAAAAGAATTATATATTCGGGATTTATTCGGGCTGAGCCGCATTATGTTCAAGCTCAGTTCATAAATTAATATGGTTTAATATAATGGCTTAAGCTTGACTCGAGTCACAAATATTCGGGTTCAAGCCAATTTTAATCAAGTCGAGCCATCGGGCTTCGGGTAGGCCTGACTGAATTGATAGTCCTACTATTCAGGGCTTCAACTTATTTATACAATCTATAATTTTCATTTTTTCTCTTTTATAGGAAATAAATTATAACCTAGAAGTGGGCTAATTAATTATTGTTCTAATCCAGGATTTTCCGAAGGGACTTTAGTGGCCTGCTGTGGAGGTGGTGGGCCATATAATTTCAACAATTCAGCAAGATGTGGTCATACTGGATCAAAGGCCTGTTTGGATCCAAAAACTTTTGCTAATTGGGATGGAGTCCATTTAACAGAGGCTGCATACCGCCACATTGCCATGGGCTTGATTAATGGGCCTTTCACTACTCCACCCCTCACTTTCACACCTATAAAATTTATATGAATCTTTATAATATCAAAACATCACAAAACTCATTCTATTATTGAGCATTTATGTTGAACCGTGACAAAATAATTAAATGTTTATGTGATAATTGGTAGATGTTTTTTTAGAAATTATGGAAATAAAAGTGTAATTGGATTTCTAGAGATGAAATAAATGGTAGGTTTAATTTTCAGAAAATTGGTAGATGTTTTTTTAAAAATTATGGAATGAAGAAAAGTATGGTAAAATATAAATTATTTAATGTCAAATCTTGCATTATTCTGCAAACTTAACTTAAAGATTCAATAAAATGTTTTTAAATTTTAGCCATTTGTAAAGACTCTTTAATTTTGTATAAGCTGAGTGTTTTTACGAAGCTTTAAAACAAGTAACTTAAATGTTAGAATTAAGTTATCAGCTGTTAAGTTACTCAGCTTATTAAAACATTTTTTAAAAGATATTTGAAAGTTTCAGAGGTAACAGAAAAAAAAGGTATTAAATCAGAAAATATGTTAATAAATAATATTATTACTTCGTATGCCTAAACCAATTTATTTTAGTAGAAAAATTCTTGTGAACAAGAAACTTTTGAGATTAATTATGAGACATTTGTCAAAATTTAAGTATTATTGCTTTAATTAGGGTCGTGAATGGGGCGGGTTTCAATTCAAAACCAACCCGAATTCGGTTCGATTATATATTCGATGGACCTGATCCGATTATAAAAATCCGCAACTTGAAACACGTGGAGCGAATATGGATCTAAGTTGATCCGATCCGTTAAAGATCAGTATCCAATAATAAATAAATAAAAATTATATATATACATAATAGTTTATTAAAATAAGTAAAATTAATAATATTTTACAATCAATTTAAGAAGATAATAGTTAATAATTAATTCGTAAATTCTTTTTTATCCAAATTTTCATCTAAATCATGAATATTAGTATAGAAAGTTTAAAGATGTGCGCTTAATTAAATTAAACCGTAAAGTTAACAATATGTCATTTTCCAGCTATATGGGCTTAATTGGACAAACCAAACACAAAAAAGAGCCAAAAGAGGAGTATAATGACATGAGAAAAACAATTGAGATGTAATTTTTTTAAATAAAGATTTAATTTGATCATAAAAAGATCCTGTATGGCTGTATCCGACCCAAATTTGTTTGGAGTCGAGAAATTTAGATCTTATCAAGATTATGATCCGACCCGAATTCGAATCATTACAGGGCTAGACTTTTAAATTTTTAATCCATGCGGCCCAATCGAGTATTGATTTCTCATTTGTAGCCAAAATATCTAAAAACTAAACTCATTTTAGTTTGACAGACCATTGAATAGTTACTTGTTATCTATTAAAAGTCTTAATTTCATTCTTAATTTAGAATAATAATAGTACTAATAATAATTAGTAGTAATAGTAGTGGTAATAAAAGTAAATATGATACTACTACTACTAATAATAATAATATAATAATTCAATTCCAAAAAGTATTTGCAATGGCACACTTATCTTTTGCGTAGGCCTTTGTCTCTCGTGTCATAAATTTGATAAATAAAGTAGGTCAACTAATTCATTACTTTTAAAATTAATTATCACATCTTTTTAATATTATTTTTATAGTCCAACAACAATTTGAGTGGTGATTTTTTTCTAATTTTTCTAATTTATCGTTAATATATGAGGAGAAAACACTTTTGATACTAAATTTAGTCCAAAAAATACATTTGATATCAAGCTTTTCGCAAAAACATATTGCATACCATGATTCACAACGTCTTGACATATTTAGTTTTCCTGATCAATTTTCTGACGAAATTCAGCACGTGCATGTTCAGTTAACAACGATGGATCTTTAAAACCCGTGTTTGTTTTCCTTCCCATTGTCAACTTAACTGGCACGTGAGTGGCATGTGCTGAATTCAGTCCGAAAATTGACGGCAAAACTAAATGTGTCAAGAGGGAGTGAATCATGGTATGAATGTATTTTTTCGAAAAGTTTGGTACTAAATATATTTTTTTGATTAAAGTTTGGTATCAAACGTATTTTTCCCTCTTAATATATATATATGCTTTAAACTTCATCAATAAGTAGTCATAAATTGTAGAAATAACTTTTATCCGCAATAACAAAAATTGATACTTTCACAATTTTACCATAATTGCTATGCTACTAATTCCTTAAATTGTGTCAAAAAATGATTATTTGATTTGTACTTGAAGAAAAGGAAAAGGAAAAGTAAACACATGTAAACTCGAATGTGACAGATTCATCAAGAAACTTGAAAACCTGAAGTTGACGGCCGGATGTCATTCATAGAGTAATTTTAGGAATGTTGATCAACTTAAATATTGCTTTTTGTATTTTAGTTTTCTTTAGATGAAATAAAATGCTTACGGATTTTAGAAAATGAAAACTCGTTTGACTGAAAATACAGTATATAAGATTAGAAATATAAAAATAAATTTTGTATTGGTGATAAAATATTAATTGATAATATGAAAGTACGACATACTAGTTATATTCATTTCGTGCACGGGCGGAGGTATATGGGTTGCGGGTGGAGCACCTGCACCCCCCATCCAAATGGTTTTTTTTTAGTACCATTATATATGTCAATCATTCATTTTCCTTTTCTAATAGAATATTCTTATCATTCCAAAAATTCAAAAGTCAAAAGTAATATAAAACTTATCATGTGGAGTAGAGCTCATCAATATTGTGTTAGATATTCAAGTAGAAATTGAATAAGGAAAGTTTCTTCAATTTTAGAAATTGATTTAAGGAAAGTTTCTTCAATTGTAGAAATTGAACAAGGAAACTTTCTTCCTACACTTCAGAGTAATTTTCAATTTGACTTTCTTGTTATATTTTTTATTCTTCAGTCAATATTTCTTCACTAAGTGGAAGGATCAATCAACAGTACTATGAAATGGTACTACTTTAAAACTTTTAATCATGATATTTAAGTTTGTTCTTATTTGATTTATTGTTTAAACGAGTTTATTATGTTTAATAGGTTGTTTGATTCTTGTTTGTTTTAATTTCTTGATAATTATATTGGTGGTTTATTTAATTTAAAAAAAAAATAAACATATATATAAGGTTCTTGATTTTTTGTCTTTTGTTTATTTTAATTTATTTCAAAAGTACTGTAATTTAATATTTCTTTTGATAAATAGGTTTACCATAAGTAATTAAGAAGATAATGGAATTTTAATTCAAAAAATGTTGTCCCCAAGATGCCTATCTCATTCTTTAATAATTTATATTATACATTGAGAAAGAAATGCTCAAAATTTTGGAATTAGTTCAGTCATAAATGAATTTTGATGTTATGAAAAACGTTAACGTAGAATACAATTTAAAATGACAAAACAAAATTTTAATTACTAATATTCCCATTTGTGTATATGTCCAACTCTCTTACCCATGTTAATTTATATTTTTCTTATGTATATATAGTGATTGTTTATCTCATATAATTAGTTGTTATATATGTTGTGACAAATTTGTAGTTTTTTCTTTGATTATATACATTATTTACATCAATCATCATCAAAATTACCGGTATATCAAAAATTTACATCAAAATATAATTTAATTATATAATAAATTTTTACTTTAGTCTCGCCCCCTCGACTTAAATTTCTGGCTCCGTCCTTGATTTTGTTATAAATAATAAGATTACTTTTATTGCACTAATTACTGTGACAATTACAATAGTGACAAACATTACCTTTATTAAAAAACAATAAGTGTATATGAATATAAATTGTCTTCCCTCAAAAAAAATTTTTTGTCACTATTAACTATTAGTGACACCTTTTAGTGATATTTTTGTTGGATTCAATGGGTATTAACCCAATTGATTGATCTCAATTGGTGTTGAACCCATGAAATAGAAATGAATGAAATTGAAAGAGAGAAAATTGACTTCATCCCACATGGAAAGAATGAAGAAGTTTTAAGCTATTTATATAACAAAAATTTGTACTAAGGGTTGGGCCTCTTCGGGGGTACCAAGTTTTATAAGGTGAGAGGATCTACATGACTCTGGGTTCTCTACACATGCGCGCGCCGCCGTCCCTTCCACCCGCTTGACACAGTTTCGGGTTTGAGCTTGGGCCTCAAATGATTTTTTTTTTTTGGAGAATATTTATTTAGCTTTTGGCCCAAAACAAAAAGTCCAATAATTAAATCTATACTAAGACCGAATCAGTGTGTGTTTGTTCGTTTCAAAATCAGTGCTACTGGTTAAATCCGAACAGACATGTCCCTCAAGAAAACACATTTGTGTTGCTATAAATAGGAGGATAATCTGACAAATTCTCTCATCTTGTTTTCGAGCAATAAAAGCATAATCATATCTCTTCTCTCTCTCTCTCTCTCTCTCTATTCTTCAATTTTAAATTGTCGAATAATTCTATTTATTAAAGTTTGTTGTGGATTTGTTTTTTGTGCAAAGAAACAAATATCTAACTGTTGTATCTTGGGAGACTATTGGGATGAACTATTGCACCTTTGACAACCCATAAATATTGTCTTAAGGACATTACTTTTGCAAACCTCAGTCGATTTATTTGCAGTTCAAAATTAATTCAGTTAGTGTTATTGTTGTTATTAAATTATGATTAAAGTGATATTTTAATATTGTTTTTGTTTGTTTTGCGAGAATAAACTTTATACACATATTGTTTTAAACATAACAACAATTTTATTACAGTGAGTATTGTTACAATGAACTCGTCACAACAATTTGCTTGTAAATTTTTTAGTATTGCTAACTGTCAACATTAAAAATCTAATAATAGTTCTTGTTAATAACAAGTTTGTGAAGATCATTCTAGTATCTAAATTTGAGTAATCGTCATTTAATATATATATATATAAATAGAGAAAAATTTAATAAAATTACTTAATATTTTATCACTAAAAACTTTAATGCCTTCGGAGCATTTTTCAAGTCAGTAGAAGATTTGGAGCAAAGAGAATGTAAGAGTAAATGTTCAATGATATATCATATATGTTTGTTCTTTTCAACAAAGATGGAGTTATTTTTAATAAATTTAGCCTTCGGGATAATAATAATATAGACAATAAATATTTTAGAGAGAGATAAAAAAGAAAATTGATTTCTAGAATACGTATTTTCTTGATGAGAGATTACAACGATCGCATATGCTGTGGTGCAACTAATTCAATTTTTCATGCATTACACGGTGATTCGGAAGTTCGATTCTCCAACAACTGTTGACAAGAATGAAGCTAAGGTGGCTTACATTTAATCATTAAATTTAGGAAGTAGGATAATCTATTTCGTATGTTTTAATTTATGATTTTATCACATCACTCGTATGACTTATGCACAAAATAATTGCTTCTTTTTTGGAAATATGCCTAATTTTTTAATTTTTGTGAGTCAAATGCTAAAGAAAATATTTTTCTTTAGTCAAATAAAAGAATGTTAAGCTTCATTGTTTTTAGTTTTCATTTTACTCTTCAAGTGAAATTCGAAAACCAAATATAGCCTAGAGCTACCAAACAAGTCTGAATCTCTCCTTTTTCTTTCCCAACAATGAAGAGCAGAGTAGACTGACGTCTACATATAACATCTCAAAAGGCTAGAAAACAACATAATTCTAACCTACATAACGACGGTCCACAATAATTTTCTATAATAGAAAGTAAAAACTTCTAAGCTTAAGTAATTATTTGTCACTTGATTTCTGATTTATTTAACCAAATTGTAACAGTATTATTCTTGAGGATGATGAGGAGGGTGTATGGGGATGGGTTTTGGCCCGGTTTCGCTGGTTTCGCGAAACTGAGCCAAAACTCTTTCGAATGAGTTTTCGTCAAACCCATAAAATCATCTAAAACTTATTCAGAAACTCACACTCAAACTCTTCAAATCTCACTAAAAAAAACATTGATTTGACACATATTACCTACTTTTTCCCCTAACTCCAACATCCAAACCCATTTCAAGTGGGGTTTCAACTTATTCAAACCACAAAACCCAGCAGCCAAAACTCATTCAAATGAGGTTTCAAAGGTTTCATTGAAACCACCCAAATAATTTTTTTTTTTAAATCGAGACCCGCGAAACCGAGCCAAAACCCATCCAAATAGTGTAAATTATGGCCCATTATGATTAACCCATTAGGGTTAGGCCCATAGATTAAGAATCCCTAAGTTATGGGGAGTAGGGTTCTCCATCTATATTAATGAGGAAACTGGTCCTCTCTCTATATACTTTTTAGAGCAGTTAAATTCCCTCATAGTTTAACCGCATTCATAGAAACTCAAATCTGTGGCAAGATAGAGAAACCAGAGATTCCACACCTTTTCCGCACTGATGTCTTTTCCGATGGAATCAAGTATCTCTAAATCGAATTTACTTATTGAGCAATTAATGCATGTTAATGTCGATCCATTAATGTTTCATGCCTTACATATATACTTGCTAACAGTGGTATTAGAGCCCGTGTTTGGACTTATGTTTAATTCGATTGAATTATGTAAGATCTGTATAATATGTATAATATGCTTGAATTAAGTTCTCCATAAATATGGAATATGGAAATTGATTGAATCGTTGGATTTTATTCATGTTAAACAATTTTTTTAATTTTGATAAGCATGATATCTGTAATCAAATACTCCCTCCGTCCCATTTATTTTGCTCCCTTTGCTACAGTACTCGGTCAAACTTTTCAATCTTTTAAGTGACTTATCATATTAAATTATTCACATTTGTGGAGTATTAAACCTTTTAAATATAAATATATATGGTGTCATATGATATTATTAACTTATTAATGAAATATATTAATTAAATTATTTATTATAATGTTTATAAATTTAGTCAAGTTGATTGGTCAACTGTAGCAAGGGATACAATTAATTGGGACGGAGGAAATATTAAGTTATAAAATTGTTTTGTTAAGCATAAATCTGATGTTGCTAGCACAGTTGTGAAATTTATGCATATTATATTGTTTAGAATTCCTTTATGATTCAATTTGAATATGCGTATTATTTTTGAATAAAATATTCATTATGCTAGAAATCATCTTCCAAGGCCACCGCCATTATTATCTCTGTGGACCAGTGCGAAAGCACCAAAAGGAAAGAAAAAAAATTTCAATCAGTGATTAAACCCGAATCTGATGATTTCCTACGCCGTCTTTGGGTGTCCGTTTGCGGCACCATTCATGTCCCAGAGTTAGGTTGCCCTTAGGCCATCTCCAGTGACTCCTCAGCCTAAGTCCGGCTTCCCCTCAGCTTAGTCCAGCTTTCCCTCAGATTCCAAGTTCAGCTTCCCCTTTCCTTTTTATAAGTCATCTCAAATGACTCAATCTATCAATTCCATTTAATTCCAATTCTCATTTTCCCCACTCTCACTTAATAATAATAATAATAATAATAATAGCAATAATAATAAAAATTAAACAATAATAAATAAATAAATAAATAAATAAATAATAAATAACAATATTAATAATGGATAATAATACGCAAACCGATTTGGGAATAATAAAAATAATTTAAGATTGACATTAATAATAAGAAATAAAATTGGTACACAATAATACAACAATTAAATACTTGACAACCAATTAAAAATTTAAGGATTTTTTTAAATAAAAATATTTTTTATTAAATAAAAACAAATTAAATTTGAGTTTATTAAATACGAGCAACATTTTTAAAACTAAAACTAACTTTTTTAAAATAATACACAAATTTAAGGATTTTTTTAAAAATAAAAAGATTTTTTTATTAAATTAAAAAAAAATTAAAATTGAGTTTATTAAATAAGAGTTACATTTTTTAAACTAAAATTAACTTTTTAAAAATAAGACACAAATTAACTAAAACTAAAATTAAATATGAGTTACATTTCATTTAATAAGATATTTTAAAGGATTTTTAAAAAAAAAAAGTTTATATATTAAATAAAAATAAGAAATAACAAAAAAAAAAAGGGAACTACTGCTGCTGGGCAAGTGCTGGATCGATGTGTGAGGCAAGGCAATGTTGCCTTGCCTCACACCTCCAGGCGGTGGATGGTCACCATCAAGGGGAAATTGCATTGCCGACCCCTTTAATAATTTTAGTTCATTATTTTTACCCCCTAAATCCAACTTCCCCCTCCCCTCTAATCAATAGGAGATGGCCTTATGTTGTTGTTTTTTGGGCCAATTTTGGCATTATGGGCCTGAGGTTGTGGAATTAAAGGGGTGTTTGCAAATGCTTTTAAAAAGTATTTTTTGTTTTTTTTGTGCTTAAAGCACTTTGATTGTGTTTGCAAGTAAGTACTTCTGCTATTGCTTCTTCAACTGAAATGCAGGTTGACAAGAAAGGGGTGTTTGCAAGGGCTTTTAAAAAGTATTTTTTTGTTTTTTTTGTGCTTAAATCACTTTGATAGTGTTTGCAAATAGGTTCTTCTGCTATTGCTTCTTCAACTGAAAAGCAGGTAAAAGCAGGTTGGCAAGAAGCAGCTAAGGAGATGCTTCTTCTATTGCTTCTTCTAGGTGGCATTTTTGTAATAATTAAAGCTGCTTTTTTTAAATATTTGCAAACACCTCCTGCTTTTAAATAAAAGTACTTATTTTTTACTTTTGCTTTAAGCAACTGCTTTTGGGTTTCCGAAAGCATTTTCAAACACCCCTGAAGCAGCTCAGGAGGTGCTTCTTCTATTGCTTCTTCTAGGTGGCATTTTTGTAATAATTAAAGCTGTTTTTTTTACATATTGCAAACACCTCCTGCTTTGAATAAATACTTATTTTTTACTTTTGCTTTAAGCAAGTGCTTTTGAGTTTCCAAAAGCACTTGCAAACACCCTTTAAATCTGATTGAAATCAATAATAATGATGTGCTGGTTTTCTCTTATTTTGGATTTAATTGGTTTATGAAAAAATTGATTAAATATTTTGAGCTTATGTGAACTTTAACTATTTTGGCTCAAAATATCGTAAAGGGAATAATTGGGTTTTATAATGAAAATTATATTTAATGTTTTCTGTGTTTTCTCTTTATTTGTGAATTTGTAAGAATTAAATAATTATTTAATTGTCAAATTATGTAAACAAATTCACAATCCTAGAAACAAATATGTGCATAAAGCTTTGAAATTTACATTATGTCAATTTGTTAGTCACCAAAGTGGCCTGGTCATTATGTTTAGTAAATTTCGAAGCACATTAGTTAATTTTTTTTTGTCACCAATATTTAAATGTACATTTATGAAAAAGGATTTCGAAAATTATATTGATTTGTTAGTCACCAAAGTGGCCTAATCTAATAACTAGTAAACTTCCTTATGTATGATTTATATTTAATTGAATAATGTGACATACTATTTAAAATTCATATTATGATGATCTGTTAGTCACCAAAGTGGCCTGATCAATACAGTTAAAGAATTTTGAGTTACAATAAATCTATATATTTCCGATATTTAATTTACACGTTATGGAAGGGTAATTGAGTAATTTATTAGTCTGTTAGTCACCAAAGTGGCCTGATTGGTATGTTTACCAAATTGTCCTATGTAATTTATTTAATTGGTGAAATTATATCATTTATTTTTCGATTTATTTATTACCAAATATTTAATTAGCATATTACGTAAAAGAATTTTCAAATTCATATTAGTTTGTTAGTCACCAAAGTGGCCTAACTGATATATTTGTTGAATTTCTTCAAGTGCTAATTTATTTATTTGGTTATTGATAAATTCGTATGTGCATATATTCCTATGATGATGATTTGTTAGTCACCAAAGTGGCTTGATCAGTAATGCTAGTGAATTTATATGCACGAACCTTAAGTTCAAATAATCAATTTAAAGATAAATAAATCAGTTTGTTATGAAAAAGCATAAGAGTCGACCCAAATGAGGCTTGGTCATTTTTGTAGCAAACATTACAAGTTAAGCCAATAATGCGTTTCTTATGTGTGTTCCAGTATTTGAATTAATCTGGATTTATGATTTATGTGAGCTTATTCCTTATAATATTTCAGTTGAACAATCTCAAACGAATTATCGTGCTAAGTCTGTTGTTTCCTTTAATGGTAGCAATTTCTCTGAATGGAAGGAGCAAGTCGAGTATGAATTAGGTTTACAATATCTCGATATTGCCCTCCTTGATGATGAGCCCCCCTGTTCCCACCGATGAATCCGGTGAGGAGGAGAGAAAGGCTCATAGAGTTTGGACAAGGGCCAATAGACTTAGTATGAAATTCCTAAGCATGACTATCGAACCGAATATCAAGAGTACTCTTCCTGATGATCTGAAGAGTGCTAAACAATTCCTTGGATATTTGGAAGAACGTTTCCGAAACACAGATAAGTCGCTCACCTTGACCCTCGTTCATAAATTACTTGCTACCAAGTATGAGTGGTCCAAGGGCATGCAAAACCGTGTATTGGAGATGACTAATCTAATCAACACTAGTAGAAAAACCGAAAATTCCGACCGAAATTCCAACCGATTTTGTGCGAAATCGGTTGGAAATTAAAGATTCCGACCTATTTTCCGACTGCAAAAATCAGTTGGAAAAACTCGCGTCGGAATGAAATTCCGACCGAAATTCCGACCGCCATTATATTCCAACCGAATTTAAAACGGTTGGAATTTTATTCCAACCGATTCTAAGTCGGTTGGAATTTTAATATTCGAACCGATTCTAAGTCGGTTGGAATTTTTAATATTCCAACCGATTTAGAATCGGTTGGAATTTTAAAAATTGCCGATTCATTAAATTTTTGGCATTTTTTTTAAAATTTAATTAATTAAAATCCTAAATTGACAAATATTCATAATACACAAAAAATAAACAGAAGCAACATCTCGATATCAAGAATCGAATACAACAATACAATCATAATACACAATATACAATCATAATAATAAAGACACGATACAAAATACTCGAACATATATATAAGTACAAAATAGTATCCTCATAACAATAAGTACGTACACGATACACAATACTCAAATATATAAGTACCCAATACAATCATCATAATAAGTACACGATACGATCATAAAAAGTACGCCTTAAGTATATTCAACTACACATCTGGTGTCTCAGAAACATCATCCGAGTTGGGCATTTGAGATTGACCATGTGGGGGCGGTTGTTGATTAAAGACACTAGGATCCAAAAACATGGGGAAAGAGTTTGGCCGAAACATATCAGGAAAATGACGATAAATACCAGGCTGCGTAAAATGTTGCACATACCCCTGCGAAGGTTGAGACGGTCCTGCCTGATGATGAAAACCTTCATTTATTGTGGAATTTGGCATAGAAGGTCGATCTGGCCGAATTTGCATGGCAAGATTCAACATCGTCCTATATTGCTCAATCTCGGCCTGGTGCCTTGCCTGTTGAGTTTCCATATTCTGAAGCACCGTTGCCAATTGAGTTTCTACCTGCGCTAATCTCTCAATTGTCTCAGGATGAGGTTGGGGAGAAGCGTAAGTGTTATGCATCCACGCACTTTCTGTAGAACGACGCGAAGGGCGTACAAGATTAGCGCGACCTGCTAATCCGATCACAGTCCCCTTTTTGGACACACCTTGTGTCTCTACCCATACCTGAAATTTAAAAATATATATATCATTCAATGAAAAAACAAAAATAAAATTAGTAGATACTTGAATTTATTTTAAATCCGTTCATGATACCTTCATTTGAACCTCTGGAGGCGGGGTAGCAGGTGGTTCTCCTTCATCTTGAGTTGATGCTTGCGTAGTGGCTATGTTTCCCAAATAACGGTTCTACATGTACATGAACAACAATTTGTTTAAGCTTAACTATGTAATTTATATGGGCTAATTAAAACTGATTTAAATTATTCAACTTACGTATGCAGATTCCGCCCTAGCATTTGAAAAATCAATTTCCCCATCTTCATCGGTTCTTGTGTACATCCTTAAAAAAACTTCATCAATTCTTGGATCACGTCCCAGTTCCTCCCGCTTAAATTAAAGTAAACAATAAAATGACAACTAAACGGATTGGAATATATAAGTAACTTCATCGGATATGAAATGTGACAATAAAAATCAAACTAACTTACCATTTCTTCTTCGTACGCCGAACGAGGTTTAGCCCCACCAAAATTCACTATTTGACCCTGGCCATCACAATCTGATGCCCGATTCTCCGCAGCCCGTTGAGATATTTCATTGAATTCCTCCGTTGACCAATAATCCAATAATGCAGCATATTGTTCGTCGGTTAAATTTTTTGGCTTTTCTGTACGATAATGACGAGTATAGTGCATTTTACTTTTGTATGATTTCGACATCTTTTGATCAAATATTTTCCTAATTCTCTTATCATCAGCAATGTTCCAACGAAAGAATAACTGCAACCACAAAACAATTCATAGATTGATTAATGTAAACCAAAATATATATATATTGATCTTAATATAACATATATACCTTGAATTCGTTAAACCACATGTCTCTATCTCTTAATGGCACGTCTGTATAACATGGGGCATTACTTTTATTATGATCATCAATAATGTTGCCTATTCTAGCAACAGCTTCCTTATTATTGTGACCAAACCTGTAAAATCAAAAAAATCACATCAACAATGATCAAAACACTAAATAAATTAATAAAAATTATTAAAAAAAAAACCAAAACGTCAAGTCATACTCTTTCTCGGGCGTTGGATATATGAATAACCTATTATCAACCTCAGTACTATGACCGTCATCGACAATTGGTAGCATGCGAGGGACGTTGTGTCGTGCTTGATGAAAACGAGATGAATGTCCGACACTAGGCCCAGTACTCGGACTAGCATCATCATCAGGAGAATATCCAGGACTATCATTGGCCTCGGTATGTGGTATGTTTGGGGACTCCATCGGTGCCACGGGGATAGTACCCCTACCCGTAACCCTACTCGTACCCGTACCTGTACCCCTACCTACACCCTTACCTACACCTCTACTTGCACCATGAACAACTCTGCCACGAGCACTTTCACGTGATGACATCTGCACTTTTTAATAATTCGTTAAGATATAGTGACAATTATATAATGGAATAAAAAATGCAATAACAATACTTAAAGAAGCATTATACAAGTCACAAGAATAACCCACAGATAAAATAATATACCCAGAAATGATTCAATTAATAAAATTTAAACCAAACACATATTTATATGTAGCAATTGAGAACAAAAGTCATCTCATAATAGTGGAATTATTATTGTAACCAAACAACATCATCATTTCATTTCAGTCATCTTCGTCATTCATTTCTTCTTCGTCATTCATTTCATCTTCGAGTTGCAATTCTTCATTTTCCTCAAGGTCTTCATCTGTTTCTTCAGTATCATCTTCAACTTCATCTTCGACTTCATCATCATCATCATCATCTTCTTCTTCTTCTTCATTTTGGATGAAATGATCATCCTCGTAGTGTGTCTGCAATGTTGGCATTCGCACTTCTTCACCAGGGGCATTTTCGTCAACCAAATTGAGGTCATGGTCGATATGGATCATTGACGGTGACATTGTTGTATGTGGTTCTTGAAGCACATTATAACTTTGATTGATTCTACTCCGTGGTCTTGTATTGATTATAACACGCCATTTCACCTTATCTCTTTTCTTACTCGGGTATGGGAGATAGTATACTTGAGACGCATGTTGAGCTAGTATAAATGGTTCGTATCTAGGATAATATTCATTTACCTTGATCTCAACAATCCCATATCGTGAATGTCTCCTAATTCCTCCGTTAGAAACTGAATCATACCATTTACACTTAAACAAAATCACCGTGTTATCTTCAGAACCAGGATATTGTAACTGGATAATATTTTCAAGGACCCCATAAAATTTTGTTGAGTCTTCAACTCTTACGCACATACCCGAGTTGTAAGTCGTACGCTCTTCCCCTAACTCGTTTACATGGAATGTGTAACCATTAACTATGTATTTTCGCCATGATTGCACTTTTAGACTCGGGTTCCATGATAGTTGAATAAGACTTTGATTTTCTATGTTGTTTGATGGATGGTGTACCTAATCAATTTCCAAAAAAAACTTAATTTTTTTTATAAAAATAAAAATTATACATAGTTTTTTTAAAAAAAAAATAAATGTGTATATAATTGCTTACATAATCATGAAACCATTTTGCAAAGTTATCTTCAATCGATTTGTTAACTTCTTCTTCACCTAGGTTGGGCCAACATTGACGAACTCTATTTGCAAAAGTCCTGTAAATTCATCAAATTTGATAGTTCGACCCGTTACAAACTCACAACGTGTATGATGTAATTTAATTGGATGATTATGTGGTAATAAAATCACTTACTCTATTATAGGTAATACTTCATCGTAATTCATCAAAACATAGTATTGAGCACCTTTTTGTTCTTCTCCGCTTAACCACCTATCGACACATTTACCGGCCGGCCTACCAGTTTGTTTAAATATCGATAGAGTGTTTGCAGTGCAGTCTTCACCTCCAACGAATTCATTTGGTCTTATCCTCGTACTTTTTGTTTCAATTTCACTTTCAAAATAGTAAGAGACAAAATATGCTGCTTCCTGGGCTAAGTATGCTTCACATATAGAGCCCTCAACTCTAGCTCTATTTTTTACCATACCCTTCAAATTGTGTAGAAACCTAATTCAAATGAACTCACATGCATTAGTAAGTTATAACGTACAAAATAAAACGATATGTCCAAACCATTGAGAATTTGATAATCTCAATTACCTCTCAAATGGATACATCCACCTGTACTGAACGGGACCGCACATTAGTGCCTCGTACGGCAAGTGCACTGTCAAGTGTTCCATTGAGTCAAAGAAAGCACATGGAAATATCCGTTCCAACTTACAAAGAATAACGGGGATGTTTTGTTCTAGTTCACGCAACTTATCCTCATGCAATTCGGTAGAGCACAAGTCTTTGAAAAACATACTTAATTCCGTTAATGGATTCCACACATTAGGCGGCAACATACTGAAAGCAGTTGGAAGCAGTCGTTGCATAAATACGTGACAATCATGACTTTTCATTCCATGTAATTTCAAATTTGATTTGTCTACGCATCTGGACATGTTCGAAGCATAACCATCCGGCATCTTCACATTCTCAATCCAATTGAAAATATCTCGTTTTTCATCGATTGAGAAAGAATAACTCGCCTTGGGCTTAACAACTTTTCCTTCACGGGTATATTGTAAATGAAGTTCCGGTCTTCTACAGTGTGATTCCAAGTCTTTTCTTGCTTGTTCATTATCCTTCGTCTTTCCTTTAATGTCCATGACCGTGTTAAATACATTATCAAACACATTTTTTTCAATGTGCATGACATCTAAGTTGTGACGAACCAGATTGTCCTTCCAATAAGGCAACTCCCAAAATATGCTCTTTTTTGTCCAATGATGCGTCACACCGTACCCTGCTATTCTATTTTCCCTTGGATCCAGCTCTTCAATGCTTGGTAAATGTTCAACCCTTGCCCACTCTTGATGACCATTCAATCTAATAGGAGCATGTGACGTTTCCTTTTTTCCACCTTTGAATCCATCCCGGGAATTCCTATATGGGTGATTATGTGGTAGGAATTGACGGTGACAATCAAACCATGTGATCTTTCTGCCGTACTTAAGATAAAATGCCTTCGAGTTCTCCATGCAAATTGGACAGGCCAAACGACCGCACGTCATCCAACCCGATAACATACCGTACGCAGGAAAATCATTGATAGTCCACATCAGCGCAACTCTCAATTGGAAGTTTTCCTTCTTCGAAATATCCCATGTTTCAACACCAAGTTCCCACAACTCATTTAATTCATCAATCAGAGGCCTCAGATAAACATCTATTCTGTCCTTTGGATTTTTTGGACCAGGAATTATACAAGTCAAAAACATGTATGGTGTTGTCATGCACATCTCTGGTGGCAGATTATAAGGTGTTACAATAACTGGCCAACACGAATATGGATCACTAGAATTAAACGGATTAAACCCATCCGTACACAAGCCCAGTCTGACGTTTCTCGGCACTGCTGCGAAATCAAGATGAGCTTCGTAAAAATTCTTCCATGCTTTTCCATAGGATGGGTGACATAAAACACCTTCTTGTCTTCTATTCTCAGAGTGCCACCTCATGTGAGGTGCCGATCGTTGTGAAGCATACAACCATTTTAATCGAGGAATCAAAGGTAAATAATGCATTCTTTTCCTTGGGATAGGTTTTTTTTGTGATGCTTTTAAAACGATCTTGGTTACAGAATTTACAAGATGTTCAGTCGACATCTTCTTTGTAATACAACATGCAACCATTTACGCAACAATCAATTTTGATCGAAGTTAACCCCAACTTTGAGATCAATTTCTTTGCTTTGTAAAAACTATCGAGAACACAATTATCCTTGGGAACCGATTCCTTGATTAGATTCGACATTCGATCATAGCATGATTGTGAAATGTTGTAGTCGGCTTTTATTGTCATCATCTTTAGGGATAAAGATAAGTCACTTTGAGTTTCACACCCTTCCCACAAAGGTCGTTGAGCAGCCGTAAGTAAGTTGTAGAAATCTTGAGCTTCTGCGTTAGGACTATCATTGGCCTCGATATTTTGCACAATGTCTCTCATAGCATCATGTACAAGATCTTCGTATCGGTTAAAACCGTCATCAATATCATCAGTGAAATATTGACCGCTACTCGAAGCTCCAACATTGATATCATCACTAAGTGGCTCAACTTCACCGTGTGACGTCCAATACCAGTAGTGAGGCTTGAATCCCCAACGACATAAATGTACAACTACAACATCATGTTTTTTGTAGTATCTATTTTTACATTTCGAACAAGGACACTTAATTTCATTTTGTGATATAAATTCAGGCTGCGACCTAACATAATTGATGAACCCATATACCCCACTCACGTACTCATCCTTAAGTGATCTAGTGCATGAATTAACTCTATCATACATCCAACTACGATGGTCACGAATATCCATAATCTTCAATAATGCTAAAAATGCTACGAAAAGAATCACAACATATAAAAGATTCAAAATACATAAGTCTTAAAAAATATTTAAATTAATGTGACAACATAAATTATTTATAAAAATGTAGGCAGTCAATTAATCAATAATCATCTTTAAAACACCAACATAATTATAAGCCCTAAATTCTAATTAAATCCCAAATATCCACAATATATAAAGGCCGTAAAATGAGATTCAATCCAAAATTTAGCTAGCCCCCATTGAATTTTCAATCATATTACATATAAGTGAAACTTTAATTCAAACTTTCTAACTAAAAGCCCTAAATTCTAATTAATTAATCCCAAATTATCCCAATAATTAAAAGCCCTAAAATAAGATCAATACATGCAAAATTTAGATCCTAATTGAATTTCAAGCATATTACATATATAAGTGAAGCTCTAATTCAAACTTTCAAACTAAAAGCCCTAAATTCCAATTTAATCCCAAATTAATTCCCCAATAAAAGCAATTAGATTCAATAATAGAAGATTTAGTACCTAATTGAATTTTCAAGCATATTACATATAAATAAAAATATAATTCACACTTTTCAACTAATTAAAGCCCCAAATTCTAATTTAATCCGAAATTATCCTAATAAAAGCCCTAAAATGAGATTCAATACAAAATTTAGGTCCTATAAGTGAAGCTCTAATTCAAACTTTTCAACTAAAGCCCTAAATTCTAATTTAATCCCAAATTTCTCCAATAAATAGATTCAATAGAAATTTAGGACCTAGCTAATAGAATTTTCAACTAAAAGCCCTAAATTGAAAATTTCCCAATAAAAACCCTAAAATTAAATGAGATTAATCCAAAATTTTGGTCCTAAAAACGTGATTTTCCAACCACATTATATATCATTTCATCAATAATATAAATTAACAATTAACATGTATAAATCAACATAGTATATATGTGTATATATATATATATATACAAATACCTTTATAGCTAGTTGAAGAAGAAGAAGAGATCTAGAGAGCTGAGTGGTGTTGGTGGCCGTGTGTTGTTGGTCGGCCGGAATTTAAGGTGTGGTGGTGGTGCCAAGCTAGTTGTGTGGTCCAAGGAGCACAATTAGGATTTTTTTTTCTTACTTTGTTTTTGGTCTCTGCCGCGGCTATCATAAATAAATGGGAGAAGGAATTTTTTTTAAGTTGTGACATATTCCAACCGATTATAATCGGTTGGAATAATTATATAAATTCCGACCGATTTTAATCGGTTGGAATTTTTTGTCCCGCGGTAACTGTATTCGAAAAAAAATCGGTTGGAATATTCATAGAAATTCCAACCGAATTTTTTTCGGTTGGAATATCCATGAAAATTCCAACCGATTTATTTTCGGTTGGAATTCAATTGATAATTCCGACTGAAATTTTAATCGGTCGGAATATTTATTGATTTTCAAATAAAATTCCGACCGAAATATTTTCGGTTGGAATTTAAGGATATTCCCACCGAATTTATTTCGGTTGGAAAAAATCGGTCGGAATTTTCGGTTTTTCTAGTAGTGCAATAAGCTATCTTCATTGGGTATTGTAATGGATGAGTTCTTCCTTGTTAATTATATTCTGGCGTCGTTACCTTCTGAATATGGGGCTTTCCAAATCAGTTATAACACTTCAAGGGAGAAGTGGTCACTGGAGGAATTGTCTCGAATGTTAATTCAGGAGGAGATGCGACTTAAACAACAAGGAACTCATTCTGTTAATATGGTAACCCAAGGAAATGTGAAGCATAAGAAGGGAGCCAATAAAGGAAATAAGCCGATGTCTAAGGGCAAGGAGCCAATGAAAGCTATATTGGCACCTAAGAAGGACCTGGGTAAAGATAAATGCCACTTTTGTAACACGTGGGCACTATCAGAAATATTGCCCTAAACGCAAGGCGTGGTTTGAAAAGAAGGGTAAGCCTTTGGCTTTAGTATGTTTCGAATCAAATCTTGTTACTGTTCCTTCTGATACTTGGTGGCTTGATTGTGGTTCTACTATTCACATTTCTAAACCATGCAGGGATTCCTTACAATCCAGAAACCTCAAACAAGTGAAAGCTTCGTGACTCTTGGAAATGGGGATAAAGTTCTAGTTGCTGGAGTTGGGACTTATCGACTTATTTTAGATACTGGTTTTCATCTGGATTTGTATAAGACACTATTTATTTCCAATTTTTGTCATAATTTGATTTCATTGTCTAGACTAGACCTTATGGGATTTCGAATTACTTCAGGAAATCAAAATTTTAGTTTATTTAAAGGTAGCCGTTTTGTTGGTTCTGGTTTACTTTCTAATGGTTTATATCAACTAAAACTTAATGGTGTTTATGCTGAATCCTTTATAACAACTCATAATTATGGTGGTGTAAAACGTAGTATGATAAATGAATGTTCTGCTATCTTGTGGCATAAACGTTTGTGTCATATATCCAAAGAAAGAATGGAAAGATTAGTAAAGGATGGGACCATTTCTGGTCTGAATTTTAGTAATTTTGACAAGTGTGTGGATTGCATTAAGGGTAAGCAAACCAAACACATTAAGAAATCTAAAGCCACAAGAAGCACTGAGCTTCTTGAAATTATACACACCGATATTTGCGGTCCTTTTGACACTTCCTCATTTAATGGTGAACGATATTTCATCGCCTTTATCGATGATTTTTTACGTTTTGGTTATCTCTATCTACTTCATGAAAAATCTCAATCTGTAAATGCCCTTGAGGTATTTATTACTGAAGTTGAGAGACAGATAGAAAATTGAAAATCGTTAGATCTGATTGAGGTGGGGAGTATTATGGGAGATCTACTGAATCGGGACAATGCCCTGGTCCCTTTGCAAGATATCTCGAAAAACATGGCATATGTGCCCATTACACTATGCCAGGCACACCACAACAAAATTGTGTTGCTGAAAGGCGTAATCTAACTCTAATGGATATGGTTAGAAGTATGATGAGTAATTCATCATTACCTAAATCATTATGGACTTATGCGCTTAAAACTGCCATGTACGTATTGAACCGAGTTCCCAGTAAAGCGGTTCCAAAAACTCCTTATGAGCTATGGACTGGAAGGAAACCCAGCTTAAAGCACCTGCATGTTTGGGGTTGCCCGACAGAAGTATAATCCATATGAAAAGAAATTGGATTCTCGTACTGTTAGTGGTTACTTTATAGATTACCCAGAGAAATCCAAAGGATTTAGATTTTATTGTCCTAAACATACTCCAAGAATTGTAGAAACCGGAAATGCAAGGTTAATTGAGAATGGTGAGATCAGTGGGAGTGACAGTGAACAAACTGTTATTAGTCTACCACTTGCAATCTTCCATGACATTACTCCCCGTATTGGTTGAGCAGCTTGATGTTGAGCAACAAACTGAAGTACCAATTCATAATGAAATCGTTCAAAATGAACCTGTAGAAGATGAGCCACAAGCAATTGCATTAGGACGATCGCAAAGGGAAAGACGATCTGCAATACCTGATGACTATGTTGTATATTTCCAAGAATTGGAGAATGATATTGGGATAGACAATGATCCGGTTTCGTATTCACAAGCCATTGAAAGTGAAAATTCTGAGAAATTGATCAATGCTATGAAGGAAGAATTGAAATCTATGGAAGCCAATCATGTCTGAGAATTAGTCACATTGCCAGAGGGATCAAAACGAGTTGGTTGTAAGTGGGTCTTTAAGACCAAACGCGACTCAAAAGGCAATGTTGAACGATATAAAGCAAGATTGGTTGCCAAAGATTTCACTCAGAAAATCGGCATTGATTACAATGAGACATTTTCGCCTGTCTCTAAGAAAGATTCTCTCAGAATTATTCTTGCACTTGTAGCTTATTTTGACTTAGAGTTACATCAAATGGATGTGAAAACAGCCTTTCTTAATGGAACATTAGAGGAAGAGGTTTATATGGACCAACATGAGGGTTTTCGAGTTGAAGGACTAGAACACATGGTGTGTAAATTGAATAGGTCAATACACGGACTTAAACAAGCCTCACGACAATGGTACATTAAATTCAACGATATAATTGTTTCCTTTGGATTTAAGGAAAACATCGTTGATCAATGTATATATCTGAAGGTCAGTGGGAGTAAGTTTATTTTCTTGAGTCTGTATGTTGATGACATTCTTTTGGCTAGTAGCGATCTTGGCTTGCTACATGAGACTAAGAAATTTCTCTCTGAGAATTTTGAGATAAAAGACTTGAATGAGGCATCATATGTGATAGGGATTGAAATATCCCGTGCTAGATCACAAGGATAGATTGGGTTGTCTGAAAAGGCTTACATCCACAAAATTCTTGAAAGGTATGGGATGAAAGATTGCAACATTAGTGTTGTCCCAATTAACAAGGGAGAAAAATTTAGTCTCAAACAATGTCCAAAGAATTATTTCGAGAGGAAACAAATGGAAAATATTCCATATGCCTCGATAGTCGGAAGCTTGTTATATGCTCAAACATGCACCAGACCAGGCATAAGCTTCGTTGTCGGTATTCTTGGCCGTTACCAAAGTAATCAAGGCTTGGATCATTGGAAACTTTCCAAGAATGTTCTACGCTGTTTGCAAGGAACTAAGGACTATATGCTCACATATAGACGATCTGATCGGTTGGAGGTGATTGGATATTTTGATTCGGACTTCGCTTGGATGTCTGGGCAGAAAAAAATTCACTTTTGGCTATTTGTTCCTTTTGGCTAAGGGGGCAATATCATGGAAAAGCGCAAAAGCAACTGTTCTAGCCGCATCTACTATGGAGTCTGAATTTGTGGCGTGTTTCGAGGCCACAAATCATGCATTATGGTTGCAGAACTTCATTTCAGGACTTGGAATTGTCGATAGTATTGCCAAGCCGCTGAAACTTTATTGTGATAATTCCGCAGCCGTATTCTTCTCAAAGAACGATAAGTATTCCAAAGGTGCAAAACATATGGATTTGAAGTTTCTTATCGTGAAGGAGGAAGTTCAGAAACATACAATGTCAATTGAACACATCAGTACTAATCTGATGATTGTTGATCCTTTAACTAAGGCAATACCACCAAAATCATTTTTGGAGCATACCGAACGTATGGGTCTTGGTAGTGTTTAATGTAATTTGTTGAGAATTTTATGAGTTTTTATTGATATTGACATTTTTGAGCTCTATACATGTTTCTGATAACTTAAAGTTATATTCCTGTTATTTAATGAATGTGTACACTTTTATGGCTATTATGTGAATAATAATAGGAATGGACATTATGAAAGTTTCCAATTTTAGGTCTTGTGTGATAAGTCACTTATATCGTGGTACATGGAAGGAATTTTGTTGGATAATGATAACTTAGGACCGCCATGACTCGTGTATGTGGTTTATTATGCATAGGCGGTTAACGGTAATTCTCTCATGGGCCAAGTGGGAGAATGTAAATTATGGCCCATTATGATTAACCCATTAGGGTTAGGCCCATAGATTAAGAATCCCTAAGTTGTGGGGATTAGAATTCTGCATCTATATTAATGAGGAAACTGGTCCTCTCTCTACATACTTTTTAGAGCAGTTAAATTCCCTCATAGTTTAACCGCATTCATAGAAACTCGAATTTGTGGCAAGAGAGAGAAACCAGAGATTCCACACCTTTTCCGCACTGATGTCTTTTCCGATGGAATCAGGTATCGCTAAATCGAATTTACTTATTGAGCAATTAATGTATGTTAATGTCGATCCATTAATGTTTCATGACTTACGTACATAATTGCTGACAAATAGACCCTCGAGATCTCTATAATTTATCTTATTTTCTTCTAGAGTTAATCCTGTCGAGACTAATATGCCACATGAATTGAATAATAAAACTAAGTTCAACTTATAAGAATTTGGACAATTCTCAACTCTAGAGCTAGTTAACTCTTTAGCAGAGTTAGACACAAGCCACTAAAGTTGACTTAGCCCAAACCATGTAAAATCTAATATGGTATCATAGCCCAAGTTAACGTGGGCCACTTTATCTTGTAATGATCTCCTCTTTGATCTCATGATGGGTGTTGAGACTAATTGTCCCAAATGGATTGAAAAACATAACTAAGTTCACCTTATAAGGTCTTGGACAATCTTCAAATTTTGAGCTAGCTTTTGAGGTGAGTTAGATCCAAGTCAGTTATTGTGGACCTAGCACATCCATGTGGTGAAATCTAACAATGGGATTCACAAGTTTGGGCTTTATAATAATGGCATGTGATGAGCTTGATTCACCCACGTGAAGCTGGAAGAATGTTGAGACTAATGGCCCATATAAATGGCATTTAGTGGCATCAAAAGAAAATGTCACAAAAAATGAATATAATTATATATTTTTAAATGTCAGGAATTATAAATGTTAATCATATTGTTTAGTGATATTTTCCTATTATTATGGTATTTTATAATGTTAGTTTTTGTTATGATATTGACACTTAACTTTTAGCAACACCGTTACAAGTGGCAGATTGAAAAATGTAGTTATAAATAAAATGTCACTAGGACAATGACACATGTAGCTGAGTGGTTAAATGTATCAACGTCACCATTTTAGTTATAAATAACATTATGAAATATCACTATAGTATAAAAATGTCACTAATCAGTATAATTAACATTTATAGTTTGTGACATTTTTGAAAGTATGATTGTAGTAATATTTTATGACATTTTCTTTAAAATGCCATCATGCATGGTGCCACCAAATATCATTTTTGTTGTAGTGTTGTATACCAAAACTTACAACAAACTCCATCATTAAATAAAAGTGTTAGAGATTTTTATTAGTGTCAAATTTCATTGCTTTCGAATTGTTGGTTAGTTTAAAAATTAAAATGACACGAGTCGTAAGATTTAAATTTGAGTTAATCCCTATATCACTTAATTATATGATTAGGAAGCTTGGAGAACACTACAAGAAAAGGGGTTTTCAGTAACGAAAATTTTCGTTGGTGAAGCCTCGATTTCCGTTGGTATTCAAGCGTAGCAACGGATTTTTTCCGTTGGATATTTCATGTGTGAAGGCCCCATAGGTAAATTTTCCGTTAGTAAATATAGCGACAATATATTTTTTGTTGGTAATTCTGTTGAAAAATGCTATATGTGTTTGGTACAATTTTTTTATTGGTAATTCTGTTGGAATATTACTAACAGAATTCCGCCGCCTTAAATTTGTTGTTATCATGTCGCCAATTGGTTGGAAACATTGCAACAGATTTTGTATCAGAATTATTTTGTTGGCTGTTATATGTTGGTATTTGTCGTCAATCCGTTGGAAATATTATGTCGGCAAATCCGTTGGAAATATTATGTCGGCATAAATATGTTGGTAGCGGTGTGGTTATCGCCCGGGCGCTTAGGCAAGGCCTAGGCGAGCAATTAACCCCCGCTCGTGCTCTTGAGCTACCATCGTCCGGGCGCTTAGGCAACGCCTAGGCGAGCAGTTAACCCCCGCCGCTCGTACGCCTAGGCGGTTCACCATCGCCCAGGCACCTGGGCAGTGCCTAGGCGATGAGGCGGTAGGCATGGCCTGGGCTCCTAGGCAACGCCTAGGCGAGCAATTGATCCTGCTTGCGCTCCTGGGCTACGCCTAGGCGGTTGACCATCGTCTGAGCGCCTAGGCTATGGAACGACGCCTATGCGGTATGTTTTAATTAGATTGTAGGAGTTGGGATTTGAATCCTTGATCTCATGCTTTGCTTGAATAGATAAGATGTAAACCAGTTGAGCTGGACAACTTTATTGATTTATAATTGACATATATATATATATATATATATATATAATTGCATGCTTATCCCTTATGTTCAGTAAAATTATAAAAATATCTTTGAGGTTTCAATAATACATCTCATATGTTAATTGTTGTTTAAAAGATTCATAAATAAAAAAAGAATTTTATCCTTTGTTCTTCTTTAAAATTATATTTTATATAATTATAATAATTTTGTATTTTCTCCATGTTTTAAATTATATTTATAAAATGTTAAAAGACCATAGTACCCTAAGAGTAGTCAAACTCAAATTTAATGGGTTAAGTAGTTGAACTAATCATAACTTTTACATAAAACTATAGTTAAAATCTAACAATTATTTGATAGAATAAATAACTCAACATCTAAGTGCGATCATTGATGGTACCTAGTTGAGCAAATGGCGAATCTGGTACAGATTAATCGTAAAATATATTATTTTAACACGGGAGAGGGAGGGTCAGGTATATATAAAAAATTATTATTTTTAGTTTTAAATTTAATTATACGTTAAATATAAAGATTAAATTTAATATTGTTAAATACTTGTACTTTTTCTCAAAAGAGTTTTAAAATAAATTTATTTTTAATAATCTGAAAATTAATTAGTTCTGTTTGCAGATAATTGTGAACTTTAATAAACCACATTAGTTGTATCGGAATTATGTTGTCGATGACGGTTCTTTTTTGTTAAAGGTCAACAACAGAATTGCTATGCACAATATATTTGCTTATATCTGTTGGTAATTTGTCTTTATTATTTACGACGATAATTTGTTTATTAGTCGTTCAGTTGCATGTTTGTCATGAACACCAAAATAGTGAGGAAATTTAATACTTTAATAGAATTTCTACGAAACTTTCTTATGATATTCCATCGGTGATTTGTCGCTATTATCGAATGTATATTTTTTATTTGTAATATCATTATTATTCAGTTATAAATTCGTCACTAATAAAGATTTTGTCGTATGGAACATTTTTTCTTACAACTTAATAACCAAATTCCTACAACAACAAAAAAAAATATCATGATGTTCCGTTAGTAATTTGTCACTACTAAATGAGGACAATTTATATTTAATTATGTTAGTATTCATTATAAATTGGTTACTAAGAGTGGCAATTTTTTCTGTTGGAGTTATGACATCGCTGTTAGTTTATAGTTGTGACAGTTTAACAACATAATTTCTAGACATATTCTTTTCATTTCAAATGCTTTGGTAATTTGTTGTTATTTTTGTAAGAACATAATTTTCTTTTATTTCCGTCATTGTTCAGTTGCAAATCTGTAATTAACTTAAAAATAGCGACATATTATTTTCCATTGGAATGATTTCGTCGCTATGGATCAATATTTCTTACAACTTAACAACGGAATACCTATAAAAAATATTTTTCTTAGATATTTAGTTGGTAATTTGTCGCTATTATTTATGGAACATCGTTTTCGTAATTGTTTAGTTACAAATCTGTAAGTGACTAAAAAAATTGTGACGAATAATTAATGGAATACCTACGAAAAATATTTTGTTTAGATATTTAGTTGGTAATTTGTCGCTATTATTGATGGAACATCGTTTCCGTCGTTGTTTAGTTACAAATCTGTAAGTGACTAAAAAAATAGTGACGAATTATATTCCAATGGAATGATTCCGTTGCTATGGATCAATTTTTCCTACAACTTAACAACATAATAACTACGAAAAATATTTTTTTAGATATTTTGTTGGTAATTTGTAGCTACTATTGATGGAACATCGTTTCTGTTGGTATTTTGTTATAAGTTTGTTACTAATAGTAACAGTTTTTGTTTCCGTTGGAATCATGGCGTTGCTGAAGACCTTTTTTGTTTGTAGTGGAAGAACTAGACGTGTGTACAAGCTGATTAGTAAACAACATATACATTAGGTGCTTCAATTTAGTGAAACTTGGAAATGAACAAGAAGCTAGACATGTGCGGTGAGTCGGGCTTAGAAACGTTATAAACACTAGGCATTTAATTTTCTGAAGGAGACATATCATTACAAAATGCAAACTTCAATAAGGAAAAGAGACCTAAGTTCATCTCATTATTAATTAGGTTGAAACTTAGAAAGAAAAAAATAAACAAAGAACTAGAATACATGAGATATATTATGTAATTAATATGTAATACTAAAAGAAATTTGAGCATCCTAATGTATAAAATTGTAGAAATGCCATTTATTGTTATGGGAACTCAGACATCGAAATTTTGGTAGATTCGGATACAGGTAGGGCTATTAATGGGGAGCATTTCAATCCGGATCCAGTCCGATTTATTTGTATGATTAGTGATCTGATGGACCTGATCCGATTAAGAGGATCCGTAATCCGAATTATATGGAGCGAATATGGATCTAGACTGATCCAGTCCGTTGCAGATCTGTATCCGATATATATTATTATATGTTGTTTATATATTATGTATTTAAACCAAAATAAAAATAAAACTATTTATGTTCCACTAAAATATTTTACTATATTAAAAATAATCTTAAAAAGAAAGCATGAGAGGTGTTGTTGGACTGACCTGGTAACTAATTGGGCCTAAATCATATTAATTTATGCTATTTAATAAGAAAAATCAAAACCATAACCATTCATCTATGTAGTAGCCGCCATTTTCCCTCTACTTTTTCTTCCAATTTTTTTATTCTCTTCCATTATTGGGTTTTTTTTTTTTTTTTTCGCAATTTCTATATTTTTTTATTCATATTTTTGTTTATTCATTTGTTCTAATTTTTATCGTTTATATTTGTCCATCATATTCCATCTTTTACAATTTTCTAACAATAGTTTTGATGAAATAAGTAAAATATTACATTTTTAATTCATGGTGGTGGAATCTACAAGTGATTTGAAGGAAAATGAAAGAAAAATAATTATTGTTAAATATGCTAAACGGATCCGAATAATTTATCCGGATCCGGTATATCCACCGAATTCGGATCCGGTTGCTACTTTTCAAGATCCGCGCGGATCCGGATCGGATAGAAGAAATGAAAATCGGACTGGGATCCGGATCTGCCCTGATCCGATCCGAGTCCGGCCCATTGACAGCCCTAGGGTACTTGTTAATGGTGGTGGCAACCGAGCAAGTTGTGATGGATCCAGGAAAGGTCGAAAACGGATTGGTCATAAAATGCACATTTGATAAGGGTAAAAAATGAGTCGGGTCAAAATTGAGTTTGGGTCAGATTGGGCCGGCTCAACGTGCTATATGTTTGCTAATGTTGTGTATTTTATTAATTATATATTAAGAAAAACACATCATACTTAATAAATATTGTTATATTTTGTAAATATAATTAAATGAGAAAAGTATAATATAAAATAATTTAAATTATATCAAGAATCAAATATACCTAATATTTAGATAAATAATTTCATGAAATTATTAGGAAAATGATGAAATAATACTTTGAGTAATTGACATTTTGCATATCAGATTTACACCATTTTGACACTTTGCTACATAAAATTAAATTTTTGGCGCATTACACACTCTAGCTAATTGTATATTATTTGGCAAAATGTGCCCTGCTAGGATGCAAAATGTTCATTGTATTGCCAATAATATGCAATTTAAGGGTGTAAAGTGTCAATATTTTAATTTCAAGGGTGTTAAATGCCGAAATGATATGTTTTTTAGGTGCAAAATGCCAAATTATTCTATAATTTTGAGACAAAATCGAGTCATTAAATGTTGGACAAGTTTATCTTAGTGTGAGTTTTTTCACATCACATATTTATAATCCATTCACAAACTCAATTTCAGTCTGTGTTAACTAAATTCAACCCAACCAATACATCACCAACAGAAAAAAAACAAATATGAGTTGAGTCGGACTGATTGCGAATAAATCCAATAAGGACTTTTGGCACTTTGCACCCTGAAAGTATAGGATTTTAGCACTTTGCACCCTAACTTAAAAGTTTTGGCACTTTGCATCCTGGAAATACAATTTAATTGGCATTTTGCACCCTAGTGTGTGTTTTGAAGAAAAAAATTTATTAATTGAAGGGTATAATAGTTGTTTTCGAATATTTTTGGCACTTTGCACCCTAAAAGTATAGGTTTGAACACTTTGCACTCTGAAATATAGAAAATTGGCACTTTGCACCCAAAATATATAATTTCTAGCATTTTCAACCCTGAATTAATACTTAATATGATAATCTAAATAATATAAATAACATGCAATATAATAATATATTAGATATGTAAACGTGTATTTTAGATATAAAGTAAATAATCTAGAGGATATTTGAAAATAAAATGAAGACAATGTCTTTTTTTTTAATCTAAATTTTACTGAGAGAAAATGTTAAAAATAACAAGTCTATGATTGTTGTGCATAGAATAGACCATTTTATCTCTACATCGCCGACATTCATGAGTTTTTTTTTAAGAAAAATACTTTAGGGTGCAAAATGTCATATAATTTATATTTTTAGGGTGCAGAGTACAAAAAAATTTAAATCTAGGTGAAAAATGCTAATATTTTATTATTTTAGGATGCAAAAATGCCAACATTCTATATTTTAAGGGTGCAAATGAAAGATCATTAAAGATCATTGCATAGAATAGACCATTTTATCTTGTAGTATATTAATCTTTCAAATGAGACGGTCATTCCTTTAAAGATCATTAACTGGAAAAAGACATGAATTTATTAAAGATCATTAAAAATATTGTCAAAAAATTTGTACGGATTAGGGGTCTCGTACTAAAATTTAATAAAGCAAAAAGAATTCTATGCAATAAATATTTAAGTAGAGTTCCATGTCCAATATTTAAGATTACAGTGAATATTTTATGCAATAAATATTTCAAGAGATATTTTTTTACATATCTCACATAACACAAGTGTCTTGCGTTTATCCCTAATATATATTGCATTCAATAATTTAACCATCAAATGATGTGGTTATATACGATATAATGTTACTACAAGAAAATTGGCATCAGTGACAAAAATTTTAATTGCATGTAATTAGTGACAATAATTCTAGTATTGTCGCAATAATAGTTGTGACAACTACAATATTGACAAACATATTTTTGAAGTTGTCTTTAATAGCTTTTAGTGACAAAAATATTTTTAAAATTGTCAATAGTGACACCATTTAGTGACAACATAGAGACAATAAATATTATCACAATAATTAGGTCTGTCAATCAGGCCCTGTGAGCCGAGCCTTTAATTGCTCAAACTCAAATACCGTCGGTCTTCATGTCTATAGGCTCAAACTCAAATGCCATCGGGCTTCACATCTATGAGCTCAAACTCGGCTCATGTAATTTTTCGGGCTTCGGGTTTATATCGGGCTCATATCGGGTTTGCTCACTCTAGCAAAATTTACTTAACAAATAAAAAACTACGCATTCTTTAAATACAATATATAGACAATTTTATTTAATTCACAAGAATATACAAATTTTATACTCGTAATCAATAACATAGAACATTAAATATAATTGTAAATTGCCAAGACTCCTGTTGGTCCCAAGTGGTCAGATGAGGTCTAGAGGGGGGGGGGGGGGGGGGGGGTGTGAATAAACCTCTTCAAATTTATCTTTTTAAAATCTTCTAACTTTTCTGTCAGCAGACTAAGCTGATCAGTAATCGTAAGTTGACTATGCTGATCTAGCAAGCTTTGAACAGCAGAGTTGACCACTCTTCTGATTTCACTCAGCTGATTTTATCAAAATCAGAGTTTTAAAATAACTAACTTGCAGCGGATATTTATAGTGTTTTTCACAAGTAGGTTTCTTAACTTAGAAAAAGTTTTATCCCCAGTTTTATAAACTCCTTTTTAAAACCTTTTCAATCAGTTAAACCTTTTTACGTGTTTAAAATATGCTCTTCAAAATATGCAAGAAATAATGCAAGTAAAAACACAAAGGATTTTTATAGTGGTTATATGGATAGAAATCCTTTAGTCCACTCTTCCAAGTCACTTAGATCTTGGGTTATACTATAGTCACACAGATTACAGTATACAATGCTTGCGCCTATCAACAAATGAAACGACCACAAGTGCGTAATAGGAAATCACAAAGAAACTCCTATCCTCTGAAGTAATATCACTCACTAAGATGGATATCTACTTCTCACAACACGATTCTAACAAAATCACTCAGATTTGTGTGTGTATTCTGTTTTCTCTCTATTCTGCTTCGTCAACAAATGACTCGGCTGATGAGTGTTCTGTTCTTGAGTTTGAGACTTAGAAGAATTCTGCTTCAGGTTTTTGCTCTCAAAATGTGTTGTATCTTCTTCTTCAACTCACGAACTGAACTATTTATACTTGAGATTTGAAAATCTGCCCGTTGAGAGATCGACAGGTGTCCAAATCATCGAGTACTGGTCCTTCTGCAGAAATGGCTACCTGCGACTGAACACTGTACACTCTGCTGTACTTGCTGTCAGTCCGCATTAAATGCACCAAGCTGATACAAGGTTTCTCTTTAATCATTTGTCATAAATACCCTTCCTCTTCAGCATTTATTACTCCAAGTGCATTTATTACCGTTGCACTAACTTCTGATCCACTTCCACTCTGCTGATCGAAATCACTCGTCTGATGTATAGTCGGCTAATCCCAAACTTGAACTAATCTGATTTGAGTCGGCTGATAGTCCACCAGTCTGATTCCTTTCTTCAGCAACAGATCAGTAGTCTTCTGGACCATATTTGACTAGTCTGAATATAATTCTTCCTTGGTCAAATATCTTCTAAGGTTTGTACTAAGCTTCCATACTTAGCTGATGACTTTGGAAATCATCAAAACCTCCCTTCACTTCAAAGTCTTCATCTTCATCCAACAACTCCCATTTTTTCACCATTTATTTTTATTTTTCCATTTTTCTTTTTGTTTATTACGTTCCCTTTGACCTGAGGAAACTTTAGTTATAATTCATATATGTGGTAGATTTACTTGTAGTAATTAGTATACTTATAACAATAGTATCAATAATTTAAAGTAGTAATATTTAAGATAATAATATATTCGGGCCTTATTCGGGTTAAGCCTTATAAGGCTCAAGCTCGGCTCATAAATTAATCGGTTTTAGTATAATGGCTCAAACTCAACCCGGCACATAATTATTCGGGTTCGGATCAAATTTAATTGGGCCGAGCCATCGGGCTTCGGGTAGGCCCGACTCAATTGACAGTCCTAACAATAATTCAGTGACAATATTTTTTTTTTTTTGGTGTATAACTAAATGTCCACAGTTTTTTTTACAACATTTATCACTAATATGTTCATGAAAATCATTTTAATGACAAAGTTTAAGTTATTGTCACTTAACAAATATATAAAGTGACATATTTAATAATGTCACTGAATATTTTATCACAAAAATTCAATTTTCATGCAATGTCAATAAAGAAAGAGTACTCCTTCGTTATTGCAACAAGAGAGTGTTTTTTGGTTCAAGTCACGGAGAAGAAGAAGTCCCTGCACGAATAACTTATTGGTCATGTTTTTTGCTTGTCTAATTAAGTACTTATTCTGTAAAATTTAAAGGTTTGATCGCCAAAAAGATAAGAAGATTGACTTTCTCTCACATCCATTAGCTGTCTGAATATTTGAATATGAGAAATATATCTCAATTATGAGGTTCGACCTTGGACCTTGACATTATCTCCAGGTACATTCTTATGGCGGCCCGACTTTAGACATAGACAACTCTGGTGTTGTCTTGGGCCCCAACTAGTACGAGCCCATCTTCTTTTTTTTATTAATTTTGATATTGGATCGAAACTTAGTAATTAGTTAAATCGAATCTCAAAATGTTTTTACTTAGTCATAATTCATATACAAGTCAAGTTCAAATAATTTATACACATATTTGTAACCAAAAAAAAAAAATTATAAACATATTTTTTTCATCTTTTAGCTTGTCGAGTTGAACTTTGATTGAGTTCCAAAAACAAGTAAACGATAAAGTCATTAGAACTTTGTTTAATATGTATAACAAACTTAGGTCAATTGAAACTGAATTGATCGTAACAGAGTGATCATATATCCAATACCTAATTCCTAACATGAATTATTCACCAATATGTATTATTTACGGTCACCTTTTGTAGCATAGTTATATAAGTACAAAATTATAGTTGATACATGAGTCTTTCTTAGGGCACTTTGATCGCTCGCCAAGGGGCGAGCTTCGAAGAGCGAGTCTTTACTTGTATGGGAGGTTCAAACTGGCCTGAATAATGCCGCGACCTACGAGGCCACATCCAATAGAATCCCCATGCATATTAGAAGATAAGCCCTAAATGGAAGGATTTCTCTTACAAAGGGGTACCTCGGATCTTCCTCTCTCGTTCATTTTTTAGGTCTAAATATCCCCTAAATATATGCCATTATATTTTAGGACCTAATACCTATTTAGGCCATTTCCAACTGAAGATATCTCCCTCTTGCCCTCATGGCCTTTTGACCCCCCTCTTGCCCACTTATCCTTGCTCTCTTGAACCCCATTTTGACCCACCTAGAAATCTATCTACAACCGAAGGGCAATCAACATTCATTCAATTCAATTTCACAACTTTCCCCACTCTCACTTAATAATAATAATAATAATAATAATAATAATAATAATAATAATAATAATCATGGTAATAATAATAATAATAATAATAATAAGCATGGTAATAATAATAATAATAATAATAATAATCATGGTAATAATAATAATAATAATAATCGAAAAGACTTAGTCGAACACGTGTGGGCAACACACAGGCCATTTTGGGCTTAATCATAATTATCGTATGCAAAAAAAATTGTATTTTTGTTTAAATTGTGTCTTAATTAAGTTTAATTTTTAAATTAAGTTGCAATAATAGTAATTCTAATTAAGTCGTAATTTTTACATTCATAATAGATATTTTATATTTTTCAAATTAAAGATTTAAAATAATCACGTTATTAAATCTAACCCTATCCAAATTCTAATATTTAAACTAATCACGTTATTAAATCTAACACAAGATTTAAAATACAATTTATTTTTTTTACTTTTAATATTAACAAAAAAATTACAATTTTTTACACAATTAAATTATATATATAATATATAAACAAAAAAAAAGGAAGCAACGGGCAGCCTTCAAGTGGCGGCCACCCATTGCCTGGACGGCCGCGTGCCGTTCAGGACGCGTTTGCTCGTAGGCAAGCTGGAGGTCAAGCCATGACCGCTCGCTTGCCCTCCGCACCTTGTCCGGTTGTCTGTCGGTTGGAGATGGCCTTATATATCTAAAATAATACATGCATGCTTACAGGTCTCAATATCATTATTGACTTAGACACAGGAGGTAACTCCGTTGGAATAACTCTGGCGTGTCTTTTCTCTGTTTTGTAGAAACTCGATTTACATGTATCTAGTTTCATAAGCGGAATCTGTGAAATCCTTGATAATTGGGATCATGAGACAAATACCTACATCAGTTGTTATTAATTAATTTTGAAAAACCAAAAATCTAATTCTACTTAAATGCATTAGTTTTAAAATAATACTCCCTCCATTCCATTTTAAATGTCGTTTTAGAGATTTTTTCATGTTCCAAATTAATTGTCCCTTTAGCATTCCAATACAACATTAATTATAAATCTTCCAATTTTACCCTTATTTACTCCTTGTTTTTCTCTCTCTGTCATCTCACTACAAGAAATCAGTCTTTTGGCTACGAAAATTTTCGTCCCCAAAAATTAAAATTTCGTAGCCAAATAGCATGTAAGACGAAAAAGTTTCGTCGCCCGGATCGTCGCCAAAGCTGCGACGTTAAAGGTATATGGGTACGTCTTTGCCTAATTCGTCCCCAAATCATATTATTTTCCACGCTTGAGCAATTCGTCCCTAAAACTCATGTAATTGTGCACAATTTATTTCGTCCCAAAAACCTTCTATTTTCGTAGTCCTTTCCTGAAATTCGTAGCCAAATGCTATAATAAGGGACGATTTACACTATACCCAAATGCTATTTTTTGGGGACGGTTTCGAACTGTACCCAATTTTTTTTTTGTGACGATCTCATACTGTACCCAAACGCTCTTATTTTTTGGGACGATTTCATAATGTACCCAAACACTTTATTTTGGGACGATTTCAAACAAATGCTTTATCTGGGCAAAGCAATTTTAAACCATCAAATCTAAATCTAATCATAACAATTATCAATTTCAAGAATTTAATTCTACATTTGCATCAAACATCAATTCAACCATAAAAGTTTATAAGATCTACATCTCTACATTTGCAACAAACATCAATTCAATTTATAAGACTCACCATCAACATTAATTATATTGTCAACGTAATTTTTTACCCACATTCATAAGAAATGATCAACTAAAATAAAAACATGCCACACTACATTAAACTACCAAAAGTTTCATGATCATAACAATGACAAGATCCATATGGTCCATTGGAATCTGCAAATCACAAAAGGTAAAACTAGTTTCAAAGTCACCAAAAAGATCTTATTAGTTTTATTTGAAGGATCTAAGAAGATAAACGAGGGGCTTATTAAAATTTATGTATGTGCTGAAATATACATACTTACAGTACATTTCCTTTCTCGAACCAAGACATCTGACCATCCTCAATTCAGTGACCTCCCTGAACATAAAAAGGGAGTTCACTTTTTAATCTGTAATCTTACTTCTTAAACTTCTCAAATTCTTGCATGACAAGTGAAACTCTTTCCCTTTTTAACTAAGAGACAAAATGTAACATGTTTTCCATTTATAACATCGAAATATTATTCAACAATAAAGAAGTTTACAGAACTACAAAAACCTTATTTATACCAACAAAACTATTTTGTATAAAGAATTACTTCAATTACATGGAACAACTACTATTAAGTAAAAATAAGGGCATAAATACCATGTAATATTTCGTCCATGGTGCAATCTGACTGTACTTTGTATTTTCTTTAAATATTTATGCCATAAGCCTTATGTATAATGCTCCTCTTTAGTTCAAAGTACTGCCAACAAATATATGAAATATTCAAGGGTCAAATTTTATTCCTCTTGTCAATAAGAAAATGGAAAGGAAAACCAAGAAACGGTGTTATGGAAAAACTTACAACCTAGAAAGCAGAATACATCAACATGGCCAAAAAACTTATGTCCTTCTCTTGGTATAAGGCTGCTACATTATCGATGGAACTATTACGCTTTATAAGTTCATAATTAGCATGGCATGCACACGTAAAATCACTTATTAGATAATAAAATATTAAGTAAAAATAGGCTAGAAAAATCCACCAATCCTAAAAAAAATCAAGAGAAAGATAAGTACATTACCAGGAGAATGCTCATGAACATTCCAAAATACATAGGTCTCAATTACATCCACACCTTCTTTAGCCTTGTTTATCAGATCTTCCCACACCTAATACACACAAACACACAAACACAAAAAGAACTGAGCTCATCAACTTAATTATAGCCATAAATAAATTAGCTACTTGTACTAAGTTAGCTGTACCTATCAATCCCTGATTCTTACATCTCTGATTTGAGAGATAATTAATGCTGAATAAAAATGAAAACTGAAATCGAATTATTGATCGACAAAAATATTATAACAACAAAGTAAGAGATAAGTAGAAGTTATTTATGCTCAACAAGCATAATCATTTACAGTTCTTTAAAAGCACAGGCGATTTCATTATTGCTTTTCTAGCTAAATCTCTGTGCTCCTATTTAAAGAGTGGTTGAGCAAAAAAAATAAAAAATCAACAAACTGGCACTGCACAATAAGCCAAAATTATCCTAGTAAACAATGCTACGCATCAATTCATAGTATAAGGGAGTCAGTAATCACAGTCTACAAACCTCTTCAGTACGTCTTACTTGATAACTAGGGTCACACCTGGAATTTTCAGCAATAATGAAGCAGATATGAGAATCAGTAAGCAATTACGCCTTATACATCGGCTTCGAACAACAAACCTTACTTATGAAGATCTAAAAGTTGATTTATATAGAAACTTATGCTAAGAATCAAGAAAAGATCTTCACTAGTTCAAACTCCAAAAAATGTTCAGAAAAAGAATAGAAAATCCAACTAAAACCTTTCAAAGGGAGAAATAAAAAGTAGCTCTGTAATAGGGAGAGAGAAAGAAAAAATAAAATATCGGTACCTTGAAAATCTGACTTATGGCAGCTGTGAGAGATAAAGTGGGAGGTGGAGGGGGTAATAGAAGAACCATTTTTACGTAATCTGAAATTGAAATGAGGGGAAATATTAGATTAAATTACATATTTTGTCCCTAATTTGAAAATAAATAAAAATAGAAAGCAATTGGAGTCAAAACTAGTGGTTGCAAAAGGAAATACCACTTTGGAGAAAATGTACAAGTTCTGTTTTCTTGACTGCATCAGAAACGAAAAATTATATATAGCAAAATTATCCTAAGAAACAATCATATAGCCAGTTAAGTTAATCGTATGCCTAAGAAAGTTAATTGATGGACACCAAACATCATATATGTGATACAGAAGTGTGATATTAGTAAAAGGGCCAATATACCTTTTCAGTTGGTATTGTGCCAAATCCAGCCCCCTCATGCGCTTGACTCCTAAATAATTAAGTCAACATCTTTAATAAATCAAAATAAATTACATGAACATCCAGATAATGGCAGAGTTAATAGATTAAGTTCACTTTCATTCTTACCAAGTATATAGTCACACATTGCATTAGCATAGTAGAAATTAGGAGCACCATTGGGTAACTGCAGTGGGAAAGCAATAAATGATCTAGTATTTTAAGCATGAAGATTGCAATGAACTCTGAAATTTAGCTTCTCCAAAAAGATGAAAAGTTGAATTTAAGACATGCTTGCATAAGATGAGAAGTATGTATACTTACCTAAAGCTCCATATATGGGATTGTCTGCAATATCCAGATTCAATGAATAAGTTACCAGAGAACTTACATTCATTATAAAACTATTAATATGCAATGTTTGGATAGTACTTACATCAACACATTCGATCATTTATGCCAAAAGCAGTCTCCTACATATATATGGATATGTGTGCAGTTGAGAGGCGTTTTCTAAACATCGCTTTAGGTAATTATTCCAGAGATAAATAGAATGCAGATACTCGATATTTTCTAGAGCAAGAAAAACAACACCTGCAAAAAAATAGATCAAATGTAATCACTCAAAATGATGCTAGAAGAGAATTCCAGATATCATTATTCCATGTTTTTTTTGGCTAGAAACACCCTCATCAAACTTCAAATAGGCAAAAAAACTCCTTCAAAAAAAAAGATCATCAAGTTGCCAAGTTTCCAAAAGCTGGTAGTTACGTGGTACTCGGAACATAGGCATGCTATTAAGGTTTGCTTCAAAAGAACATTTTGATTAGATCACAAAGTCTCATTCAAAAGTTTCCAAACAAAGCGTAGCACTTCATAAACATTTCAATCATGTAAGCAAAAAGCAGGAATAAATCATGAAGACAATACCAAGTTAGATATCTCATTGTACTTGAATTTCCTTGTAGCTAAGAAGCCTCATAATTTGATTCAAAAGTTCCCAAAACGAAGCAGAGCAGTTCTTGGGAACATTTCAATCATGCAAGCAGATAAAAAACATATTTGTTGTACATTGTATAGGCTCCATCAATATTCCATTTCTACTTGAATTTCTTTGTATCTGAAAAGCGTAAAGAATAACACCACATATAAACGTTCCAAACTTTCCTGACGAAAACAAATATGCAGATAGATATGATATAGATATATCCAATTAAAGATGCACATGACCTTACATTAATAAAGCAGCATCAAAGTTCACCCACATTGACCTAAATTTTTCGCATCTACCTCAGCTAACGGTGATTACGTTCTATTCCAAGAGCAATTTACACAAATCACAAGTATAGATCCAACAATTGAGAAATTTCAGGCAATTTTTCGAGATAGAGACAGAGACTGAGAGAGTGAGAGAGAGAGAGAGAAGAAGAAGAAAATGGGAAAAAAAATTAGGTTAAAATTTACCCGATGGCTTTGGTGAGGCAGCGACGGTGATACAAGGAGTGCGAGCTAGCGGCGGTGGTGTGGGAAGAGAGAAAAAGCTAGCATGAGGCTGCGACGGTGAGACAGAGAGAGAGGCAGCGGCGGTGAGACGGGGAGAGAGAGCTATTGTGCAAAAATCTGCGTGAAAGTGGAATGTACAAGAGTGAGAGAGGAGAAAAAAATTTGACAGCTGTGTATAATAAATGAAATGAGAAAATAAATTACTTTATTTTTTAAATTAAAATTAAACGTCAATTGGGCACGAAATAGATAAACGTGCTCAAATAACTGTAGACGAAAAAAATTTAAAGCGTGCCCAAATGTGAATATTTAGGGACGAAAAATTTGGAATGTAGACTAATATTGTTATAAGGGATGAAAAAGTGCGTCACCTATTAATATCAACAATTGGGCACGAATTCCGTTGGTAGGTGAACAATTTTGAGCACGAGATACAATTTCGTCATCTAATGTGAGCTTTTGTGATGAAATTTCTACCGTAGCTAAAATAATTCGTCCCCAAATACAATATTTCTTGTAGTGTCTATTTTAACCATTGAAGGAGATAGACTAAGAAATCATTAATTGAAGGAGAAATAATAGTTTTGGCTCGATTTCGTGGGTCTCGATTTGAAAAAATGGTTTGGGTGGTTTCAATGAAACCTTTGAGACCTCATTTGGATGGGTTTTGGCTGTTAGGTTTTGTGGTTTGAATAAGTTGAAACTCCACTGGGATTGAGTTTGGATGTTGGGGTGTAGGGAAAAAGTAGGTGGTAAGTGTCAAATCAATGTTTTTTTTAGTGAGATTTGGGGAAAAAAGTAGGTGGTAGGTGTCAATTCAATGTTTTATAGGTTTGAAGAGTTTGAGTGTGAATTTCTGAATAGGTTTTTTATGATTTTATGGGTTTGGTGAAAACTCATTTGAAAGGGTTTTGGCTCGGTCTCACAAAACCTGCGAGACTCGCGGGCCAAAACCCATCCACATACACCCTAAGAGTCTAGAGAGAAGAGGGGTGTTTTAGGTATAACTCTAACTTTTTCCTAAAATTTAGGCTAATTATTAACTTACTTAATACATGTGCGCAAAAGCCTAAAATGACAATTAAAATGGGATGGAGGGAGTATTAATTTGTCCTTGTAAATCCCGCTAAAGGAAGTTTTGTGACATTAAATTAATTGAAATTTTATCACGAATAACTATGTTACGTATTTTTTTCTTATGAATTTGTCATTTTATTTATCTATAAAAATATATATTATGAAAAAGACAATATTTGTTTTTAATACATATTTTGGTATATATATATATATATATATATATATATATATATATAATGTGAAACATGGAAACTTATAAGTGAAATTAATTCCATTATTTTTTCATTGAATTTTTCCAAGGAAGTATTTCCTATATTATTCTACGTTAGTAATTAATAGCTAGCTGTAAACTAACTTTCTGATTTTTAGTTAGGGTTTTGTGTTCAATTAATTCTCAACTGCGCGGGCTTATAAATACAATACCCTCTTCCACAAGAAAGATGCACAAATTTAGAATGGTTTCTTTTTCCATTCTTTAGTATATATTAAGAGAGAAAGTAATTAATTAAACCACTTGTTAAGCTCTTACATTTTTTTCTTCTGCCACTGAAAATTAGCTAAATGGAAAACCAAGAAAAAATTAGCAGGTTTTCTAGCTGCAGAGGAGTAGCATTTGAAATAAAACCTCATGTTGACCCGTTTTCACTTCCTAACCCGACCCAAAACAGCAGCAGCCGCAGATATTGGCTCCCATGGGGCAGCTTCTCCCGAGTTGTCCCATCCTCTCAACTCATCGACAGGTCCATGAGCCGTACCAGCAGCCATTTTTGTGATCTTGAAGTTGAAGAAGTCGGATATGTCTCCGGAACTCTTGTCGATATTGAAGAAGGCGGTCATGAAGAAGAGAAAACGGAAAAAGTCTCCCCGCCGTTGCCTCTTCCACCAGCAAAGAAGCCATTGACTTCGAGGCTATCTATCATACTCCTCGATCAAGGCCTATTCACTGTTTACAAACGATTGTTTGCGATTTGTTTGGTTCTTAATATTACAGGATTGGTCCTTGCAGCCACGGGTAAATTCCCGTATGCTAGGAACAAGGCTGTTTTATTCTCCATTGCCAACCTTTTCGCTTTGGTACTTTGCCGAAGCGAGGCAATTCTAAGGATTGTGTTCTGGCTAGCTGTGAACTAACTAGGTTGGCGGTGGGTCCCACTTCGACTTAAAACTATGACCACATCGTTACTCCAATGCCTAGGTGGAATACACAGTGGATGCGGGATCTCATCCATTGCATGGTTAGTGTACGGTTTAGTCCTTACAGTTAAAGATAGGGAAAACACTACGACAGAAATCATTGTCGTGGCTTCAGTTATTCTAAGCCTCATATGCCTCTCCTCTCTGGCAGCTTTCCCACTCGTACGTCACCTCCACCATAACGTGTTCGAAAGAACACACCGGTTCGCCGGTTGGACCGGTCTAGCTCTCCTCTGGGTTTTCATCATCCTCACGATTTCCTATAACCCCTTAACAAAATCCTACACCAATGAAATAGGGTGGATATTGGTGAAAAGGCAAGAATTTTGGTTCATAATTGGAATCACTATTTTGATTATCATTCCTTGGTTGACCGTGAGGCGGGTCCCAGTTCGGGTCTCGTCCCCATCGGGCCACGCCTCGATTATCAAATTCGAAGGCGGCGTTAAGGCAGGAATTTTAGGAAGGATAAGCCCGTCCCCATTTTCCGAATGGCATGCTTTTGGAATTATTTCAGACAACAAGAAAGAGCACATGATGCTTGCTGGAGCGGTGGGTGACTTTACCAAATCTCTTGTACATAACCCGCCGACACACTTGTGGATCCGACAGGTGCATTTTGCCGGTTTACCGTATTTGACAAATATGTACAATCGGGTACTTTTGGTGGCGACTGGGTCGGGGATTTGTGTGTTCCTTTCTTTTCTTATGCAACCGTGTAAGGCTGATGTGTGCGTGCTTTGGGTGACGAAAGGAGTGGAACAAAATCTTGGTAAAGAGATTAAGGAATGGATGAGTGGACACCCTAAGGACAAGGTTATTGTTCATGACACCGCCGTGCTTGGCCGCCCGAATGTGTCGCAATTGAGCGTCGACACCGCTAAAAGAGTCGGCGCGGAAGTAGGGACGTGGTTGATTCATGCAAGGCTAATGGGATTCCAGCCTTTGGACCTATTTGGGATTCTTAAACAATTTTCCTTCATCAATTATTAAATATTACCTTATTTTGTTATTCCTTTTTGTTTTCTTATGTGTTTACACTAATTTGTATGTGATTATTAGTTATTCGTTTATTTTTTTCTGTATCAAACAAAGAAATATTTTTGATACCAAATTTTATTCCAAAAAACACATTTGGTACCAAGTTTTTTCAAAATATACATTTCATATCATGATTCAAAAAATCTTGACACATTTAGTTTTGTCGTCAATTTTCGGACGAAATTCAGCACCTGCTGCTCATGTGCTCGTTAAATCGACAATGGGATGGAGAATATGCACGGGTTTTAAAGACCCACACATGAACGGCATGTGCTAAATTTCGTCTGAAAATTGACGGCAAAACTAAATGTGTCAAGATTGTGTGAATCATGGTATGTAATGTATTTTTTGAAAAAGCTTGGTACCAAATATGTTTTTTGGACTAAAATTTAGTATCAAAAGTGTTTTTCCCTCCGAAGGAATATTAGTAGTCCTTTATTTTGAAAATCACTATCTAAGCGATGCAATCAGTTTGCAACTTGACCTTGTTCATTGATTGCAAGAGGTTATGTGTTATTTTCGTTGGGTTACACATTCTTGAATTGTCCATGTTTGATTCCCATATCATTTATCTAGACAATAAAAATAAATAATTAAAAAAAAAACTGTCTTTGTATTCATATGAGTTATCAGTTTGATATTATTCAAGTCTTCGAAGTGATTTCAAATATAGCTTCTATGTTTTTTAAAACAAATTCTAGTTTATTGTATATCATTCAGTCATAGTTATAATTCTTTTGAAAAATAGAAAACATTAGTCCCTACTATGAATTATTTGTTTCACTTTGATCATTTTTAGGTGATTGATTAGAAACAGTTTTATGAGGGACTAAATTGATAAAGAAACAATCTTATGACGATCTAAATTGATACAAAATAATTTTATGAGGGACTAAAGTGTAACACTATAAGTAAAAGGCCCCCTTCTAAATGACCAAAGTGAAACAAATAATTCATAATGAGGACTAACGTGCGGAAAAAAATACAAGAGGGACCACACTGTAAAAAAATTAATGATAAGGAGGACCAGCTAGAGAATTGGACTGCATTCGTGTCCGCAGGTCGCGGGCTCGCACAAGTCTTGAAGAGACGAAGTGAATTTGGATCCATGATTTGCACCACCACCTCCCCCCCCCCCCCCCCCCCCTGCGCGCGAGGGAAGAGACTTCTTGTAGCTAAGTTGTTACACAACTATATTGACAAATCATATATAAACCTCAAGTTTTTTCACTCCACTTCCAATGTGGGATAAATGCCAATTGCATTTATTTTCTTCCATTTCAAGAGGTGATTTTTTAGTGTCAATTTCTCATTCACCCGAACTCCGATTTGGACACACGATATACCATTTAATCTACTCACGGAGTAGAATCTAATTCCAGAAAAACCCGAATGAATTTTATATTTATCAAATTTTATTTTAATTATAGATGATTGTGGGCAAGGAAAGAAAATGAAATTAATTTCTCATTCACCCGAACTCTCTTTAATTTTAATATTTTAATATAATTAATAATTTAATTACAAGATGTAAATAATTATTAGTATTATTAATATTAATATTAAAAATAAAATTAAAACTATTGTTCTAAATAATATATATTAGTGGGTATTCCTATTAAGTATTTATATAGTTTAGGGACTTATTTGTAATAGTTATCCACTATCCCACATCCCATATATTGTGGGATTTGTAACTCCCCATGTAACATACTTGGTTATTTAATAAAATCTCTCCCCTCCCCAAATCATATCCCCCAATTCTCTACACGTTTTATTTTCTCTGCATTCTCATATCTCTCTATACAGTTATCATAATTATTGCTCATCAATCTCTTCACATATAATCACTAAACATAAGAGCTATATTAAATAATTTACAACACGTTATCAGCACGATAGTCTTTGCGATCGTGGAAGAAGATTGTTGAAGGAATTTTTCGTTCGGGTGATGAACGAGGTTTCGAGGGTCAATAATTCATAATCCTTGGTGTTATTAACAAATTTTCAAGTAAGTCTGAATATTCTAAATCCTTATGAATTACATGCTTTAAATATGAGAATTTTATGTTTTTAAAGCATGTTATAGGGTTTAAGTTTAATTATTGTTGCTAATTGCTGAAAATTGAAATTGTTTATGTTTTTGGAAAAATTGATGGGTTATATTTGATACTTCCTATACGAGATCCATGTTAGATAAATTATTTGATTTATGTTTATAAGAGAGTATGCATGTTAAATAAACACTAAATCAGATTGACCCTTGGATCCCGTAAATTATATTATTCCGAAGCACATAATTGAGTTTTTGTGACATGTAAATTATAAACAGTAAACTGAATTTGGCGTATTCATTTCGCTGTTGATTGGAAATTGTATCAAAATGTTTATGTGATTAATTGATCAGTGCATATGTTAGACTTTTTTTTGGTTTGTTTATATACTCTATTATAATCTGGTGGCCCCGGTCTATATAAACTAAGTGTTAATTGTCCAAACAATTGCAACTTGTTAATGCTCTCTTCAATATATTCTGGGTATAAGCAGTGGAAAAGAAAAAGTACCCTTGTTCGATTATATATGTGTACACGTGTGTGTATATATAGATAGTGTGCTTATATATTTGATTCAATAAACTATTGTTTTGTGTTGGGAATTAATGCTCTGTATGAATTTCAGAATTCTTCAATAAAGTGAATTTGAGCTTTCATAATCAGAACATATTTTATATGTGTGCTTGTTGATTTATGTACTCATTATGGAAATTAATTAATATGATGCTATGAATGGCAGTACACTTAATCGAATAAAATTTATGGCTTACAGTAGACCATAAAGTCATGTATTTATTGTAATACATGAACTGTAATGTAATTATGTGAAGTTATCATATTGAAAGTCCATGTTATGCTCATAATTAAGTATGATATGCATGATAGACTTTTAATAGCATGTTTCACGTACAACTCAAATTATGCAATAATGTTTCTGAAATTAGCATGTTTAGACCTTTATTATCATATTTGATTTTTTTATGAAAGATTATTATGTTTTATATGCTTTATTTTATGCATGTGATGAATGATTACATATAACTACATGATAAACGAATGTCAATGAACATGAAATTTGTGAATATTGGGACCGGTGTTCCCTCAGATTAAAACCACATAGTTCGTTATGAAAAAAAAACGGAACCAGATGGGTTCAATTAATTACTTATGGAGGCTATATGCCCGTAAGATACTGATATTCTTAATGAATTTGCTTGTAGAATGGATCTCCTGAGCAAACTTGATTTTATGCCATTGAGTGTATTTGGCGAGAACTACATCAGTTGGACAAGAGATATCAAGATCCATCTGACATCTAAGAAATTGAGCATGGCAATTGTAGTGGACAATTTGCTAAATGATGCTCAAAAGGCTGAGGCTATGATTCTGATCAGGAAACACTTGGATGAGGCCCTTAGGTTGGACTATTCATCAATTGAGGACCCCCAGAAACTTTGGGATGCTCTGGCTAGTCGTTTTGATCACCAAAAGACTATTCTATTGCCAGAAGCAATGAATAAGTGGAATACTTTGAGGTTTTTGGACTTCAAAACAGTTAATGAGTATAACTCAGAGGTATGTCGCATAAAGTCCACACTGGAGTTCCGTGGAGAGAAATTGATTGATATTCAGCTGTTGGAAAAAACATATTCCACATTTCCTGCCTCTCATTTGATTCTCCAACAACAGTATAGAGCCAAGAACTACACTAAGTTCTCAGAGTTGATCACTGCTCTACTCCTTGCTGAGAAGAATAATGATCTTCTTTTGAAGAACAATCAGGCTCGTCCGGTTGGCACTCAACCATTGTCGGAGGCAAATGCAATCAAGCGAGGTAATCGAGGTAGAGGAGCTGATTTACACCCTTACAAAGAAAAAGGTGTTACAAGTGGTATCAGAGCGGGTTGCTCTGGTAATTTACCTGATACCATCAAGTAGCATCAGGGTAGGTGGTTTATCTTGAATCAGCTGCCTGATCAACGAGCTTGATCCAAAGTGTGTTTTTCAAATTTTTCAAAAAGAGAGCATATTTTGAAAATCAAAACTTTTTGAAAAATGGATGCCATAAACCATGTTCCTCACATTGGTCTTATGAGCTTTGAAAACTGGAAAATCAGAATGGAAATCTTTCTTGCTGCTTATAATGATGACATGTTTACATGTATTACAAAAGGACCATTCAGATTCCAGAAGACTGTGAAGGTTGCTGGCCAACCAGATCAGATAGTTGACAAAGAGCTGGATGAGCTGACACCTAAAGAAAACAAGTTGGTAAATCTTGATAAAAAGGCGAAGTTCATCATGTTCAGAGCTGTAGACGAAGACAATTTCCAGAAGATCAAGCATCTCAAAACTGCCAAAGAGATGTGGGATAAAGTCTGCGGGCTAAGCGAAGGAAACGACGCTATCAAAGAACACAAGCTCAGTGTGGCTCTTGAGGAGTTTGAAAATTTCAAAATGAAGTCTGGTGAAACGATTGATCAGATGGATACCAGATTTACCAAAGCTCTGAATGAAGTTCTAAGGTTTGGTATAGAATTTTCGAACAAGGAGATCACAACAAAGGTTCTCAAGGCCTTGCCACCCAAATTCAACATGAAGGTGACAGCCATGGAAGAATCAAGGGATTTAGAGAAGATTTCTCTTTCCGAACTGTTCTCATCTCTCAAAGCGTATGAGTATCATATGCCAAGATTGGGATTAGAAGTGTCAACCAGTTCAGACCCTACTGATGCTCTAATGGCGTCAGACAAGTCAAGAAAATCAGCAGACAAGTCAAAACAGAAGATTGTGCTGAGTTCAGAAAAGGGATATACTGCTGACGACGTTACCCTGCTGCTGAATGATTTCAAGAAGTTCTACAAGAAGAAAATGAAACTAAAATATAAAAATGCTACTTCATCTTCTTCTGATCATTTTCAGGAAAACAGGGATTCCTCCAAAGCAAAATTTAGAGACTACCATGAAGAGGAGTATGGACTCTTGATCAAAGACCATCCAACCTCATCATCTGAGAAGTTTGCTGAAAAGGAAAAGCGTGCTAAAAAGGAGCGTAAGCTTAGTAAGAGCAAATCAAAGTTAGCTGATGCAGCAAAGCTAATAAACTCCCACACATCTTATTCAGACAGCAAGTCGTCTGATAAAGAATTTGAAGAAGTACCTGAAACCATATGCTTAGCTGCCATAGAATTTGATGATTCTGAAAATTGGGGTAACTTCTACTGATTAATGCAATGCACTATTTGAATCGATTGAATAAATGCTGAATTACAAATTCAAATACTGTTTGTGCATTTGCCAAGCTTAATGAAGAGATGACTCTGCTGAAAAGAGCAAATCAGATCACTGAAACTTCAGGTTGAAAAACCTCAAGAATCAGTTGACTACCAAAAAGCTTGAGCATGAGAATGAGACTCCAAAAGCTGAGTATGCAATCTGTTTTGAAAACATAAATAAATCTGAAAGAAGTAATTGCATCATTCTCTAAAAAGAAATCAGAGGCTTAAGAGAACAAGTCTACTGATGCTCAATAGGTTAGAAAACCTAGTAAGCTACCTAAGACAAATCAGACTACTAAAACTCATCAGCCGAGTAAGCTGAAATAGGCTGCTGATAGGAGTAAAACTAAAATGGTATCAAGTCTGTTGAATCTAAGGAGAGTTATTAAATAACTTCGGTAAGAAATTGAGGTTAAAATGAATTATTTGGCAAGAATTTGAATCACATTATGATATTTGTTATTTCAACATGCTTTATGCTTATTCATATTATCATGCTGATCATGTTCACTGTGCTGATTGCCATCCTCATTTCAATATGCATGCTTATCACATATTTCATGCATCTTACCTTGCTTATGAGCTATGTTTTAATCATGACCAACAAATGTTGAAAAACAACAAGTGGTATCAAGTACCAACAAGTGGTATCATCATGATAAAACATAAGTCACTAGATCATCACATGTTAAAGGTTACACTAACCATGCTGGACCCAATAAACAAGGGGTACAAAAAACAGTCATCTGTTTTGCAGGAGAAACACATGTGAGATGACAAAGATGAGTTGACTGCCTTGCAAATATCACCAAGTTCAAGTAGTCTCACCAACAAGCATGTACCAGCAAGTGGTATCAAATCAGTGGTATCAGAAATTGGTATAATTCAAGTGGTAAACTCTACATTTGGAGATTTCAAGGAACGTGAGTTTGTTGAAAAGTTGAAGATTATGAAAGATTAACAAGTGGTTTCAGAGACCAAGTGGCATTAGAGACCATCAAATGTTTGCAACAAGTGGTATCACCATTCAAGTGGTATCAGTTAACCATGTGACAACAGAAATTGGTTTGTTGATTTTGGATTCATAAGTTGAGGGGGAACTTATCAGAAGACTAACCCAGAACAGCTTACTGAAATTCAACGGCTGAGTGTCTTTGAAGAGAAACTCTCATCAGACTACTTGACCACGAATTCTTGAACTTAGGGGGAACGTGTACGACTAGCGGTACTCCTAAATAAAAGATGAAGTTGTCAATAAGTCAAAATGAAGCTATCAGAAGACTGGTTCTTATCAGCTGACTGGAACACAACAGCCAAGTGATTTTCAAGAATGTACTACACCAAGTGGTATCAGCAAGTGCTATCACATCAACAAATGATATCAGCTGACTAATCTGATTTGTATCCATACAAGTAGTATCAGACTACAAGTAGCATCAGCCTACAAGTGGAATCATACCACAAGTGGTATCAAGTGGTAAAAATTCTTGAAGTTAAGAGGAAATTTTCTAGCTGGAGTTATAAACAGCAACGAAGACTACCTCAATCAGCTAAGTACTTACTTACCTGTCTTCAGCATACTAGTTTGCAATCTTATGGAAAAGAAGTTATCCCAAATCCTAAAAAGGGGGGAAGGATAAAAGGAGAAGAAAAGATGCAACTAAAGTTTTGGTGTTGATGACAAAAAGGGGGAAGATAAATGCAACTAAGAACCCTTTAAGCAGATGATCAGAAAGGGAAAAAGAACCATCAAGTGGTAATTTTTTTTTAAAAGTTGTATCAGAGAAATAATTTCCATCTCAGAGTATGAAGACTAAATCAGAAACTTAGATGTGTTCTTAGTTGAAGGTTTTGTCATCATCAAAAAGGGGGAAATTGTTGGTTAATATTGGAGAAGGTTTTGAAGATGACAAAAAGGGTAATCTGGAAGTCATCAACTAAGAACTAAACAGCTTAGTGAAACCTATCTCATGGTCTGTAAGCTAAGTGACCAAATCAGCCGAGTGAGATATCAGATGGGTATTATCAGCCGAGTCAAGATAGATGTGTTCATTCTTGAATCAGCCGAGAAGCCATCAGCCGAGTGATCAGCAAAGTGATCATCAGCAGAGTACTTCCACCAGCAGAGTGAAGACGGTCAGGAAGCTTATCAACGGGAACCAGCTGTGAGCTGAGTGCATTAAATGCGACTGACATAAAGTAGACATCCGTACAGCAGAGTGTACAGTGCAACAGTTGCAGGGAGCCGTTCCGCGTGTCAGGACCAGAACTCGAGGACTGTAGATTCCTGCCAACCTTCAACGGGCAGAAATTCAAAATCTGAGAGTATAAATAGAAGACATAACTGAAGATCCAAGTGAGCTTGCACAACTCAAGATCATATCCTAAGAGCGAGATCCATCAGTTGAGTCGTCTGATCTTGAGCGAAGTCATTTGTTGACGAAGCTTCTTGTTGAAGAACAGAGATCATACGTTGTCTGTCTTAGTGACTTTCAACTGAGAATAGAAGGAGTGTATATCCATCTTTGTGAGTGATATAGCTTCTTAGTATAGGTTTTCTGAGTGATTACTTGTACTGAAAATAGCGTGAGGAGTGTAGATCCGTCTAAGTGAGTGATCTAGCTTCAGAGTGTAGGATTTCTATGTGATTTCTTACAGCGCACTTGTGGCTTTTCATTTGTTGATCAGCGCAAGCATTGTATACTTGATTACTTTGTGTTTTCTAGTATAACCCAAGATCTGTGTGACTTGGAAGAGTGGACTAAAGGATTTTTATCCATATAACCACTATAAAAATCCTGTGTGTTTGATTTACTGTCTGCTATACTTTGCATATTTATCAAAGAACTCAAACATACGATTTTAACCAAAAGATTTTAAAAGGAGTTGTAAAAACTGGGGACAAAATCTTTTGAGTGAGAAAACTTAAAGAGGAACAGATTGGTTGAAAAACACTTGACAAATCCGCTGCCAACTAGTTACTAAAAACTCTGATTTAACATCTGAAATCAGCTGAGTGAAAATCAGATGAGTGGTCAACTCTGCTGATAAAGCTTTGTGCGCATCAGCTTAGTAGTCTTACAAATCTCGATCAGCTTAGTCTGCTGATTTGAAAAGTTAGAGAAAAAGTTTTAAAGTTTTCAGAGGTCTATTCACCCCCCCCCCCCTCTAGACCTCATTGACCACTTTTGGGACCAACATACTTTGAGGTTTTTGGACTTCAAAACAGTTAATGAGTATAACTCAGAGGTATGTCGCATAAAGTCCACACTGGAGTTCCGTGGAGAGAAATTGACTGATATTCAGCTGTTGGAAAAAACATATTCCACATTTCCTGCCTCTCATTTGATTCTCCAACAACAGTATAGAGCCAAGAACTACACTAAGTTCTCAGAGTTGATCACTGCTCTACTCCTTGCTGAGAAGAACAGTGATCTTCTTTTGAAGAACAATCAGGCTCGTCCGGTTGGCACTCAACCATTGTCGGAGGCAAATGCAATCAAGCGAGGTAATCGAGGTAGAGGAGCTGGTTGGGGGCCGAGCCGCCATAATAGAGGCAGAGGTTATAGGGGAGGCTTTGCTCCTTATAACAGACCACAAAATGGTCCTCCACAGTATAAAGGGAATGCCCCAAGAGGGGGTAATAATAATGGCAGACGTGGAGGCGTTCGAGGTGGTCACCATGGCCGAGGTAATCAGAATAGGACTCAGAATCAGAATCAGAACAAGGATATATGTTACAGATGTGGTGGATCAGGACATTGGGCACGTACCTGCCGTGCAACGAATATTTTGTCTGATGGAAATGGGGATGCGCCAGCACACACTAATAATGTTAAAACCAACGTCCTCCATATGGAGCCCCTCACTATGCTCCCGAATTTAGGCACACCTGATCTCATGACTTAGAGTGGGATGGAGTAGTAATTTCATATTTTTAGATTCTATGTTTTAAACTTCTGGACATTCAGTTGTTGGTTATTTCTTTTCCTAGACATCTTGTTTTTTTAAGTGGTCATGTTTTGAACCACATCTAGATTTGAACTATGTTTGGTTTGTTTTGGACCACTTTTCGTGTGGTTTTATTTTTAATCCGATCATTATGGTGGTATTAGCTCATATTATTCTTTTTCAAGTAAATGTTTAATAATATTTATTTCTAGGCATGGCATGTGGGGAAGAATGTCTGGCAGATAGTGCAACTACGCACACTATTTTAAGGGATAGATCATACTTTGTTAATATAATGCCTAGTAAGACCTCTATGACAACAATATCTGGCACATGTAATTTAATAGATGACTTTGGAAATGCCCACCTCATGTTGTCAAATGGCACGGTTTTAGCCATTAAAGAGGCTTTGTATGCTCCACGTTCAAGGAGAACGTTGTTGAGTTTTAAAGATATTCGAGCTAATGGTTATCATGTCGAAACCACTGAGGAAAAGGGAATCGAATATATGTGCATTACCTCTAATTTGTACAGCCAGAAGCGTACCTTGGAGAAATTAGAGGGACTCTCGACTGGGTTGTATAGGACCACAATACGAGTGCCCGAGGTACACCTTGTTCATAGCTCGAAGCCAAGTGACTCGAGCATGTATTTTCTATGGCATGACCGGTTGGGACATCCAGGTCAAAACGTGATGCGCCGTATCATTAATACTTCTATCGGGCATCCACTAACGAATAAGGATCTAGTACACAGTGATAAGTTGTGTGTACCATGTTCCATTGGAAAATTGGATCCTATGTCAGCTTATGCACAAATGAGTAAGGATTCTCTCGCTTTCTTGGAGCGTATCCAAGGGCATATATGTGGACCCATCACACCACCTTGTGGACCTTTTAAGTATTTTATGGTGATGGTTGATGCTTCGACCAAATGGTCACAAGTTTACCCAAAATGGCCTAGCAGAGGCATTCATAAAGAATTTACAGAGAATAGCTCGGACTTTGGTTATGCGCACCAAACTCCCGATCTCTGCTTGGGGCTATGCAATATTGCATGTAGCGATGTTAGTACGTTTGAGGCCCATTGCGACCCAACCTTTCTCTGCGTTACAATTGGTGTCTGGGCATACACCAAACATTTCCCATTTACGCATATTTGGATGCGCAGTATACGTGCCAATTGCTCCGCCACAGCGGACTAAGATGGGACCTCAACGTCGAATGGGCATATATGTGGGTTTGTATCGCCATCTATGATACGGTATTTGGAACTCTTGACAGGCGATCTCTTTACCGCACGATTTGCGAACTGTCACTTTGATGAGACTGTCTTCCCGCCGTTAGGGGGAGGCCATAATGTTCACACTAACGTTCAGGATGAACGGCGTGAAGTCGTGTGGAACAACCCCACTATGTCTCATCACGATCCCCCTACAGCAGTCAGAGAATCTGAAGTACGAAGAATAATCGAACTTCAAAAAGTAGCCAATAACATGCCAGATTCATTCTCTGACTTAGCTAAAGTGACGAGATCTCATATACCAGCTGCAAATGTGCCTGCAAGGATAGATGTCCAAGAGGGACAAAATATGGGAAGGCCATCAATCCCAGCTAACCAGTCGTATCTCCCGGCCCATAAGAGGGGGAGACCAATAGGATCAAAGGATTCGCTTCCCCGAAAGCGGGCGAATGCACAGCAATTGAATATGGTTAGCACTAGTAACAATGGGATCCCACCCGATCCATCTCATGAAATAGTTCCGGACTATGGATCCATCTTGGAGAAGACGTCGGGGGACGCCTCGACATCAGTATCCATCCCCGAGAATAGGGAAATATCGGTTGGTTATTCATGCATGAATGATGTGTGGCATCGGGATGAAATAATCATCAATGATGTGTTTGCTTACACAGTAGCTACTGAAATTATATCAAGTGATGATATTGAGCCTCGATCGGTGGACGAGTGCAAACAAAGGGATGATTGGCCAAAATGGGAAAAAGCAATCCAGGCTGAGTTTGATTCGTTATCGAAAAGAGGAGTGTTTGGACAAATTGCTCCTACACCTCCCGGAGTTCTACCCGTGGGATACAAATGGGTATTTACGAGGAAAATAAACGAGAAAAACGAGATTGTGAGGTACAAGGCTCGTCTCGTTGCACAAGGATTTTCTCAGCGACCTGGGGTTGACTTTGAGGAGACATACTCTCCTGTGATGGACGTTATTACGTTCAGATACTTAGTCAGTTTAGTAGTATCCGAGGAACTGACTATGCAGCTCATGGATGTGGTCACAGTGTATCTTTATGGGGATCTAGATACGGTAATATATATGAAAGTCCCGGATGGACTTATGGTACCCAAGGCAAGTAGTTCTAGACCACAGAACACGCTCTCTGTAAGGTTGAGGCGTTCACTTTATGGCTTGAAACAATCCGGGAGGATGTGGTATAATCGCCTAAGTGAGTACTTGCTCAAAAGGGGATATGTGAACAACGATATTTGTCCTTGCGTGTTCATTAAGAGGACATGTTCTGGGTTTGCTATTGTTGCCGTTTATGTCGATGACATGACCTTGATTGGGACTCCTGAAGAGGTTAGGGAGACAACCCAACTCCTGAAATCAGAATTTGAGATGAAGGATCTCGGACGTACTAATTTTTGTCTCGGGCTTGAGATAGTACATCGTGCTGATGGGATTTTGTTCCATCAATCGAATTACACCCAGAAGATGTTAAGACGCTTTAATGAGGATAAAGCGAAGCCATCAAGCACGCCAATGGTAGTCCGATCATTGGATAGGTCAAAGGATCAATTTCGTCCCGTAGAGGATGACGAGGAAGTGTTAGCACCTGAGGTGCCATATCTAAGTGCAATAGGCGCGTTATTGTACTTAGCTCAATGTACTCGACCTGATATTGCATTTGCGGTAAATTTGCTTGCTAGGTTTAGCTCAGCACCGACACGCCGCCATTGGAATGGTATAAAGGACATATTTCGATACCTTCGTGGTACGACTGACATGGGCTTGTTCTACCCCTATGCATCACTAAAGGACGCGAAGCTTGTGGGGTATGCTGATGCTGGTTATCTATCCGACCCGCACAAAGCTCGTTCCCAGACTGGGTATGTCTTTATGATTGGGAACACAGCTGTGTCTTGGAGGTCTACAAAACAGACTTTAGTTGCCAGTTCATCGAATCATGCCGAGATTTTAGCGCTTCACGAGGCAGTGCGTGAATGCACATGGCTTAGGGCCGTGATTGGGCATGTTCGAGGTTCCTGTGAATTGGCTACCACAGAAGATTCTACGGTTATATTTGAGGATAATGCGGCCTGCATCGAACAGATGAAAACAGGCTTTATTAAGGGCGACAACACCAAGCACATAGCTCCGAAATTTTTCTTCAATCAGCAACAACAAGAGCTCAAGCAAATAGTGATCAAACAGATTAGGAGTCAAGACAACTGCGCCGACTTATTTACTAAGTCATTACCGAAAGCCACTTTCGAGAAACATGTTAAAGCTATTGGCTTGCGTAGGTTATCTGAGCTCGCTCCATTATAGGTTTCAGTTGAGTTAACTTGAGGGGGAGTAGCGTGTAGGTATTCCGTATCCAGAAGATACCCGGGTGCCCTGTTGTACTCTTTTTCCTTCGAGCGGGGTTTATTTTTTCCACAGGGTTTTTGTTACCCGCCAAGGTTTTAATGAGGCAACATTTGCTGGTTGAAAAGATTATGCGTTGTACTCTTTTTCCTAACCGAGGTTCTTTTTTCCCACTGGATTTTTATTACTCGGAAGGTTTTAACGAGGCAACACGAAAAGCATAATAATGTCTCAATAGGAATTCCCAAGGGGGAGTGTTGTAAATAATATATATTAGTGGGTATTCCTATTAAGTATTTATATAGTTTAGGGACTTATTTGTAATAGTTATCCACTATCGCACATCCCATATATTGTGGGATTTGTGACTCCCCATGTAACAGACTTGGTTATTTAATAAAATCTCTCCCCTCCCCAAATCATATCCCCCAATTCTCTACACGTTTTATTTTCTCTGCATTCTCATATCTCTCTATACAGTTATCATAATTATTGCTCATCAATCTCTTCACATATAATCACTAAACATAAGAGCTATATTAAATAATTTACAACAACTATAATATTAATAGGTGAGAGTGGGCAAAGGAAAAAAATGGAATTAATTCCATTCCGGAGCCCTACCATTGGAGACGACCAGGCAAGGCTCGGGGGGGGGGGGGGGGGGGGGGGGGGGGGCAGGGCTAGCTCGGGGCTCCGGAGCCCCGGGGCTAGCCCTCTCCATTGGAGATGGCCTTAGTGGTGTTTACCCAAACTAATATTTAAATTGTAATGATCTTATTTATGATGCTCAGATTTAGTTAGGGTTGATATTTGAGCATATTTTAATATGAGTTCGGTATGAATCCATTTTAATCTATTAGCATTATTAGACGGGTCTCATTCGTTAAGGATCCAAGTTCAATAAATAAGTAAATTTTACATATTTTTTTATTTATACAAGCAAGATTATTAATAATGTTTTACCATCAATTTAAAAAGACATAAGTTAATTTCATTTATGATTTCATTTTCATGCGTATTTTCACTTCACAACATAAATTAGTTTTGTTCCATTAATTTTGTATCTGAAAAAAAAATCGATTTTAAACTGGATTCCAAATCAAAACAAGATTTATGTACGACCATATTGATCCGATAAATAGAGAATGAAAGGACTGATTCCACCGCAATCCTACTCTTTTACGGCCCTACTTAATAATTCAAATCAACCGTATTTCAGGCCTAGCTAAAACTTGTAAGCCCAACTTATGATATAAACAACCTGAATTTAGAAGCCCAAATTCATTCTCTCATAAATTTTAGTGAGCTCAACTTTAATACAAATGGGCCTAATAGTTTATCTCCTAAGTCCTAACTACAAAGAACCAAATCCCAACTCCCTTCCCCAATTGTAATAGTCAAATTAACTAGTCTCTTGTAGGGCAATGGAAGGGATTTCAAATCGTATTCGATTCGCATTCGAGCCGATTTAATAGGATTTTTGTTCAATTAGAGATTCTATTGATATGATATGATCTAATTATAAATATTTATAATTCTTATTACATGGAGCAAATTTGATTCAATAAATATATGGATATGACAATAAAATAAAATAAAAAAAATAAAACTTATAGAGTATATATTATTATTAAATAAGTAACACTAATAATATTTTACTATCAATTTAAAAAAATATTAGTTAATATTTTATTCACGATTTCATTTGTATGCCTATATTAATCTAAAAATGAATTTTAGTTCAAACAAGTTTTAACACGTGCTAAATTCAATAAAATTGTAACGCTAGAAAACTTCTTTTAGGAAAAAAAATACTATTGTGAATTTAATTTTGAAAGTTGAGATTCCACTGGATTCGAAAAGATTCAGTATCCGATCGAATACGTACAAGATGCGAAGAATTTGAAAATTTTAGATTCGATATATGGAGTTGAATATTGATCGAGTCTGATCCGAACCGAATACGAACCATTAACAACCCTAGTTTCTTGGACTAAGCTGTATACTTACTGTTTCACTAGAACTCAATTAAAGTAGCGAAATATTTCATCACGTTCATCGAATCACAAGACAAATGTACTAGTGCACATATCTTGTGTTTGAAGAGTATTATTCAATCACAAAACAAGTGTCTTGTATTTATCTTATGATTGAATAAGTGTGATCAAACTCGATTTGAGTAAAAAACAACCCATAAAAATTTCATTGCTACTAATGACGGTAAATATTTTTTTTTTTTTTTTTTTTTTGTGAAAATTATTTAGTTTTGAATAAGGCAGGTAAGTTTTGACACCATAATAATGAATGAATGTTTATTATTGCACCGTTTGAGTGTAACTGTGTAAGCATAGTGTATTAATTTTGTATGCATGTGACAATTTTTCCTATAGAACTGGGTTATCATAATTGGGGTACGTTAAAGGACCACCTCTTCATTTATTCTTATTATTATTATGCTCCCACAACATTCTGTCACATTCTTTTCATGCCCCTTCACACCACCACCTCTCCTCACAATATCTCTTAGTTTTATTATTAATGTTGTTTTTTCAATTTTTACAGTAACTGAATTTTCAAAATCAATTTCAGTTAAAAAGTAAAAGTCATTGTATAGTTTTCCAAGGGGTTATTTGAACTTACACCCCTTCAACTATTGCTATTCGGCAGTCATCCTTAAAACTTATCATTTTTTGACGATCACACATCTTCTGTTTAGAATCTGTTCATTTCACCGTGAAAAATTATTAAATGTCCATTTTACCTTCCCTTAGAATTGACTTTAATAATATGAACTTTGAAAAATTGAATATTGTTATATTTACTGCCTAAAAAATCACTCAAAACATATATAAGTTTGTTTCTTCCATGCTTCTAACTCAAAAATTCACAGTGGTGTGGAAAAGTCTACGCACAAAAATTGCAACGAATGCATCAAAATTAAAGCTTCATATGCAATAGCGTCATGCTTAATATTTTCAAGTGCAAAAAATTCCAAAACAAATAGGAATAGTATTTCAATAACTTAAAACATGAAAGATCTAAATTGCTTGTCGGAACTACATGTGTCATATTTTTACATTCTCTCAAAAGTTAGAGGACTAATAATATTTTTTTGGTGGGTGACGTGGCCTAAATGAAAGCTGCCAACGGGGCAAAATTCGCAAATTTTTCGTTTGTTTGGGATTTTCTGAACGTCAATTTTAATTCTTGCGAAATTGGAATTAAAATTGCAGTAAGAAAACTAAAATTGCGCCAACTTAATTATATAGAATGTAATGTATTTATTGCAAGAACAAGTGTTCTATTTACGCGTCTTAAAAAAAATTAAGGACCTCAAAAAAAAAATTCCCCATATCTGTCCGAATAACCAAGAAATTAAATTTTCCTATTTACTTATTCGTTTACTCAGACCAACCTATTACATATATTTTCTCACCAGTCAGTTCAGCCCACTATCCCAGCTCAAGTTATAAATTATAAGTTCAAATAAGTAGCAAAATTTTATTTCTGCACAGGTTTTTATTTTAATTTCTTTTATCATTTTTTACAGTTATTGAGAAGAATTAGAATCTGGAATTGAAATTTGGAAGAACTTGACACACAAATCCTGTTTTGTTATTTGCTCATTTTACAAAAATGAATTGATTATTTACTATTTTATTTATTCATCTGAACATTTGTTCGTTGCTGCCACGGAAGAGAATGTAGATGATTATAGCTCTTTTGACCCGTCATGTACAATTACAAGAAAATTGTGTATTTGTGACAAGATATTAGGTAATAATCAAAGCTAAAGTTTTCAATGTATTTAGTGACAACAATTTTTGTTTTGTCTTACAAAAAATTGTGACAAATTATTTAATTTAGTGATAAAAACGTGACTTAAGATGTTATTAATAACTTTTAGTGATAAATGAGTGGTTATATAAGTTATGGTAAATTACGGATACCCCCTTGAGGTAAGGTTTAATCCTTGTTTTAAAATTATAAGATATATTAAACATTACAAATAACCCCCAAGGGTAAAATTGAAAATTTTCAGGGGATAGATGTTAATTGTAAGAAGGTGACAACCCTGAGGGGAAAATTTGTAATACCCACTACGTGAGGATTTTTTTTTTTTGTAATTAGACATTACCTCAGAGGGGTATTCGTAATTTACCCTATAAGTTATGGGTGTACAATATTGCGGTTTTATAGCTTAATTTGTACAGAATTAATTATTGCAGATTTTAATTTTGCAATAACAAATCAAACTTTTGAATATCATACCATTACATTCGGTAAGGTATGGTATATAAAGAATGGTTTCTAAGTTTTATATTTTTTTTTATCTCATACGGTGTATTGTTTTCCTTTTATCTAATATGGAGTACTATTTTACTTTTGCGATAAAAGATTACCTTGCTAGTTTTGACAAAAAGAAATACTTACTCTTCAGTACGGTTTTATGCATGGCCTTGAAAACCATGTGCACCCTTGATATAAGTTATTATTAACAATTACTCGGCGCATTCAAGAAAATAAAAAATCTTGGACCAAATTCTTGAGAATAAACCCTAACTAGTAACTTTAAACATAATATTTCAAACCATGAACCAAATTCTAGAGAATAAACTCTAAGTCTAACTTGATAGTTTGATTTTGATACAAATTAAACTTCTCAAAAGAAAAAAAGTTTCTTTATGCATAATTTCAATATAAAATAAATATATCACAACTTACAAATATCAAATAAATCACTTGTAGAAATATAAATAAGTCGTACCTTGTTTCTCCTTCAACAATAATTTTTTTGTCCTTCTAATTTAATAAACCCTAACACAAAATATTTTTTTGGTTATACTTTCTCCACTTTTCTTTTTGAGAGGGTTTCTTGTAGGGAAAGTGATGCAGCATACAAAGTGAGAAAGATAAATATGTTCAAAAATCCGTTGATTCTTGATAAAGAATACCGTGAATTTGAAGGAAGTCAATAAGAATACCACAAAATTGAGGGAATTGAGAAAACTCAAATTCTGATATAAGCAAACACTAAACTGAACTAGTTGTCTCCATGCGACACCCCGACTAGGTCACCTAGCTCGAAATAAAATGGTGATTAACGATTTGAACTAGCCGTGCGTCAAACTAGCAGAACAATAGAGAAAATTATATTATAACCAATCGTCGCAGCGGAAATATTGAAATTCTAAGGTCTTCAGGAAGAAGGGAGAACGACCCCATCTATTGTAATTGGGTATACCTTAAACACCAAATTAGTAGTTTCACTACTACCCATAGGTGTGCAGACTTCAAATTCGTATGGTAATTTTTCTGCCTCGAGAGTTAATTTTGCAGCAAATAAGGTAGCAATAAAGGAATGGGTAGCTTCGGGATCATATAAAGCTTTACCAATGTGGTCAAGTAATTGAATATTACCTTCCACCACTGCAGTTGGGCCACGCGTCTCTTCATTGCCCTCTAATGCATAAATACGGGCAGGAATCTTGGGTCTCTCAGCTCGGGCATTTGATGGCCCGCCTTGTTTTCCTTCTGGCGTTGACGAAGGATTCCTTGCCCTCCGGCAATCTTTGATAAGGTGTTGTTCACTACCACATGCGATACAACGTCCATTCTTTTTCCAGCATATTGCTTCACTATGATTCGGGTGACCACAAAAGTTGCACGCTTTACTTGCTGCCAGCTTTGTTTGATTTTTATTAGGCTTTGTTCTATTATTTTCTGGCTTCTTAAAGTTTGTATGACCTGGTTTTGGAAACTTTTTCGCTTGATGGTCGACTTCTTATAAGATGTTCTTCAGTCCTCATCAATTCTTTCATTTCCGATTCTATTTGTAATGCTTTTTCAACAGCCTTTGTATAAGTGGTTATGTCTTTTGAAAGTATCGCCCATCGCAACTCCAGTTTCAGTCCTTCAATGAATTTCCTTACCTTTCGATCCTCATCATTCAGGTAGTGTGGTGCATATTGGATCAGTCGGGTGAATCGTGCCTCATACTGAGATACCGTTAACATTCCTTGAGTTAGATCCATGAATTCTCTTTCCCGTCGGTTACACACTACTTGGGGTATGAATTTCATATTAAACTCAATTATGAAATTATCCCACGTTCGAGGAGTATCTTCTTGTTTCCAACGTTGTTCCACCACTCTCCACCAATGTCTTGCATAATCTTCTAATCGGAATGTAGCGAGGTTGATCTTTTGCGTATCAGAGTAGTTTAATACACAAAAGATATTCTCTATTTCAGAAAGCCATAATACAGCTTTTCGGTCATCAGGTTCCCCGATGAATTTTGGAGGTTGGAATCGAAGAAACCTTTCAAGAGTTTGAGTTGTAGTCGGCTGAACTGGCAAGTTGATGGAGTTGTTGGCATATGCTTGCTGTTGACAAAATTGCATGTATTGTTGCATAAATGTGAATATTGGTGGAAGTTCTAAGCCCCCGTCCCTCGGAAACGTTGGTTATCCATTATTGGATTCATGAGTGATGGAATCCTGCCCATGATTAGAAATATCTTCACCTTGAGTTGGTACTTAGTGAATTTGAGCATTTGACGGAAATGTAGTTAGTGGAGTCTCGGGTATCGAGGTTGTTCGTCCTGGAATAAAATGCATGTTGTGAAGAAATAACAGGTATTAATGTTACATCCTACTTATGTATGTCTAGTAGAATGAAAAGTCCAGGACGAACAACCTCGATACCCAAGACTCCACTAACTACATTTCCGTCAAATGCTCAAACTCACGAAGTACCAACTCAGGGTGAAGATATTTCTAATCATGGGCAGGATTCCGTCACTAATGAACCCAATAATGGACAACCAACGTTTTCGAGGGACGGGGACTTAGAACTTCCACCAATGTTCACATTTATGCAATTTTGTCAACAGCAAGCAAATGCCAACAACTCCATCAACTTGCCAGTTCAGCCGACTACAGATCAAACTCTTGAAAGGTTTCTTCGATTCCAACCTTCAAAATTCATCGGGGAACCTGATGACCGAAAAGCTGAATTATAGCTTTCTGAAATAGAGAACATCTTTTGTGTATTAAACTACTCTAATACGCAAAAGATCAAGATATAAATGTATACATATTTCATAAGGTTAAGCATTTCTTATTTTGTTTATGGATGATTGAAGCTAAGAGGTGATAAAATAAATATGAAGAAAAGAATGAAGAATTGAAGTTCAATCAAGCCTATGTATAGGACTAAATAATAAACTAAAGCCAACTAATTGAACTAGCTTTGAGTCAGTAATTAATTGTTGAATAAATAAAGAACTATGGGTAAAGTATCCTCAAAGTTATATAACTTGGATATATATAATTGAGAATATTGTTAATTACTTATGTATATTTGATTAGCTTTAACTTAATTAGATTTGTCAATTATTAAAGGATGTCATTTCATTCGAACTGATATGTGGAATGAGATAAATTCATACTTGTCAAAGAACTAACTTTGTTTACATTTATATCTTGATTTGAGGTTAAAAGGGGATGTGTAAACTAATACTTGGAACTACTTGTGAATCCATAAACTTGTATAAGACTAATGTTTAAAGTACGGTGTTGGTCCCAAAAGTGGTCAATGAGGTCTAGAGGGGGGGGGGGGGGGGGGGGGGGTGAATAGACCTCTAAATTTTAAAACTTTTTCTCTAACTTTTCTATCAGCAGACTCAGCTGATCCGATTCGTAAGACTACTAAGCTGATTTCGCACAAAGCTTTATCAGCAGAGTTGACCACTCATCTGATTCAGATAACTCAGAGTTTCAAAACTTGTATGCAGCGGATTTATCAACTATGTTTTTCAAACAAGTTTATCTTTCAAAGTTTAACCCCTGTTTTATAAATTCCTCAATTTATAATTATTCTTTCAAAACAGTTTGTTTACTTATGAAAATATGCAAGATAAAACAAGTAATCAAACACAAGGAATTTTTATAGTGGTTATATGGATGAAAATCCTTTAGTCCACTCTTCCAAGTCACAAAGATCTTGGGTTATACTAGAAAACACAAAGTTAATAGTATACAATGCTTGCGCAATTCAACAAATGAAAAGCCACAAGTGCGCGGTAAGAAATCACACAGAAATCCTACTCTCCGAAGCTAGACCACTCACTCAGACGGATCTACACTCCTCACGCTATTTTCAGTACAGGAGATCACTCAGAAAACCTATACTAAGAAGTTATATCACTTCACACAAATGGATATACACTCCTCTCTCTTTTCAGTTGAAAGTCACTTAGACATACAACGTTTGATCTCTGTTCTTCAACAAAAAGCTTCGTCAACAAATGACGTCACTTACGATCAGACGACTCAACTGATGGATCTCGCTCTTAAGATGTGATCTTGAATTATGCAAGTCTCACTTAGATCTTCAGTTTGTCTTCTATTTATACTCTCGGATTTTGAATTTCTGCCCGTTGAAGGTTGACAGGACTCTACAGTCCTCGAGTACTGGTCCTTAATTTGCGGAACGGCTCTCTGCAACTGTTGCTCTGTATACTCTGCTGTACGGATATTCACTTTATTTCAGTCGCATTTAATGCACTCAGCTCTTAGCACGTTACCGTTGAGCTTCCTGACCGTCTTCACTCTGCTGGTGGAAATACTCTGCTGATGGCTTCTCGGCTGATTCAAGAATGAACACAGCTATCTTGACTCGGCTGATGATAACCAATCTGATATCCCACTCGGCTGATTCGATCACATAGCTTCCAGACCATGAGATAGGTTTCACTAAGCTGTTCTTAGTTGATGACTTAACCTTCTGATCTTCAAAACCATTATGGCCTTTTTGTCATCTTCAAAACCTTCTCTAAATAACACCAACATACGGGTTCATGTATTATGTATCATTGGAAAGACTACATAGAAGCCGTCTTATTTAATTCTTATAGACCACCTAAAACTATTATTTATGGTATGAAATGAGTCATGGTCATCATAGTAAAACGTAAACTACAACTCGTACAAGTCTCTTTAGCATTATGAAAAAGTAAGTTAAATCTTAGACTTATCAAAACTATCAACTTAAACGGTAAGATACAACTTAAGGGGTACTTAATCAAACTAATAAGATCCTCCTTGACATTGATTCTTTATATTTTGCTACCCCTAGGTTTCGAGGAATCTTTTGAAAACGCGGTTTAAGCTAGACAACCATTCTTCAACATAAGGTGAGGTTTTTCTCATTATTACTTAATCTATTCGGCACTTTCCCTGAGAAAATGCTTCATTTTTTAACTCTCGATCTTTGTCATCCCATTTCATCTATCACTTTGCTATAAACCATCATTTTTGTACCATATCGATCCATTACATTATTCTCGATTTAATAACTTCAAATCTTAGATTTTTGTGGTAGTTCACTTTAATACGTTCTTATCATTCAATAGTCTTGCATTAATTATTGTTTCTACTCCATCTGGTAAGTGGTTTTATTATGAACAACGGACAACGTCGGACTCCAAGTTCACTTAAACTATTTATACCCTTGGGGACGCTCTTGGGAAGTTGGGCCCTGGGACCAATAAAGGTGACTGCTGGGCCGCATCGGGCCGTCAGTGTATGGTCTCTTTGTTAAGTACCCCACCGTGATTCAGTTGCTGAGTATAGTTGGAGATAATTGTGCTCTCAGCTGGGTCGACATGTACCCGGGCATGTCATTCCATTTTTGCGATGTCGCTCCTCGTAGGGAGGTATAATGATGTTAATTTTTAGGCATTGGGTTGAATGTATTACTTTACCAGATTCTGATTCGAAACGATTGTTTGAATTCCCGTTTATTTTAATTCTATTACTTTGTTATTTCCAATTATCTAATGATCTTTTGCAGGACTATTACATTTCAATTTTTTATTCATTCATAAATAATAATCTTACTTGTGGCCATATTACCTATATCCTCGATCCATTGTTATAAATCCTCACTAAGTCAAATAAAGACTTACGCCTTTCTTTTGTTTATTTTCTCAGATTAGCAACATGAGTTAGAGATGGAAACACGTTGACATGGGAGTGACATAGTATATTCAATGTCGTATTTATCTACGTTATCGAATAATTAAACGATGAAACTTCGTTGTAATAAGTTATGTAAAATTTTATATATTTATGGGTCGGGTAGTGGGATCGTTGTCCCTTCTTCTTGAAGACCTTGGAATTTCAATATTTCCGCTGCGACGATTGGTTATAATATAATTTTCTCTATTGTTCTGCTAGTTTGGAACACGACTAGTTCAAATAGTTAATCACCATTCTATTTCGAGCTAGGTGACCTAGTCGGGGCGTCACAGGTGGTATCGGAGCCTTGAACTAGAAACATGTCTCGTGGAATAAGACCGATATACTTAGAATTAGGTTTGGGTGGACCTTTTAAATCGTAAAAACAGATGGTTGACGGAGGCATAGTTTTTGGATTAAATAATGGGCTCCAAGAAACCTTAAGAATCATGCATATAAGTAGATTCCTATTGATATATACACTCCCAATAATGCTGATTTGGTTGGTCATTAACCTGATCATGTTGTACTCGCACTTGAGAAAGACAGGGACCGGGTTAGGGATGATAGGGAACAAATTTTATCTGCTTATAATTTACAGAATTCCCGGTTGAATGAATTACTAGGTGAACAACTACACATGCAAGGACAAGTCAGATATCTTCAAGAGCAGGTTTCCACCTTGCAGCAGCAATCAATAGACGCTGCATTTGCTTGGGATACTCAGAGGATGATTATGAGTCAAGACAAGGAACAAGTGTTGTTACAGATTTGAGACTATGTAGACTAAATTTTGAGAGTGCTACGCGCTGAAATGGAGCATTCTATGCCTATGGTTGCGGAGAATGACGCTACTAGCTCCATAACACCATTACTTCATAGTCGGGTGGTAGAACATTATGATTGGATTGATGCTACAAGCAATCAGGTTCATGTGATAGTCAATGGGTCATTAAGTGGACAGGGCACATGGATGCATTCAACAGTTTTAGGAGGATTCCCAGGATATTCTAGCGGGTTTGTTTATGATCTAGGACTTGATTTCGGACCATGGGTAGGAAAGATCCAGGATGGTAGCTTTATGGGAGGAGAGTCTTCGGGAGGAGGAATTGGACAGACCATTGCACAAGTACACAACTACTTGGAGAACGAAGACCAATCGTTGATGCATATGAGTGATATATGGAGTATTATTGGCCAGACAGATGATGACGGTACATGGCACATTGGGGAGACATGAGGGATTTCTGGGTCTACTGGGATTGGGACTACAGATGGAGAGGTTGGAGCCGCACCTGGCGGCATCAGTCAATGATGATATTATTACCCGTTTGTCACTAGTTTTTCCCTTTAGTGACAAACTATTTTGATGTTGTACATATGCCTTTTGATATCTAACCCGACATGTGACTCTCGAGATGGGTAGATACTCGGTAGGTCACGTATATAGACCATTAATATTGACTTATAGGATAATTCTAGTTTGACGATGCATTCGGTTGACCCCATTTTGTGTATGATACCGGTTAGCCGTAAAATGCACATTTTTTGACATGTAAATAAACTGTTTTAGCTATTAGACAGATGCATATATATTAGTAGTAATTGTCATGCATTACATTTCATATTAAATTATTATCATATTATAAAATGCATGTTGTGAAGAAATAACAGGTATTAATGTTAAATCCTACTTGTGTATGTCTAGTAGAATGGAAAGTCCAGGACGAACAACCTCGACCCGAGACTCCACTAACTACATTTTCGTCCTGGACTTTCCATTTTACTAGACATACATAAGTAGGATGTAACATTAATACACGGCCGATTTGATCCAACTAAACATTCAAGGATACGATGTTATCCTAGGTATGGATTGGTTATACCAACATCAAGCCAAACTAAACTGTTATACAAAGGAGATAATACTTTACAAGTTTATGTCAAAAGAACTTGAGGATAGTCATGAGAAACAAAAATCAATACCTATAATCTCGGCAATTGAAGCAAGAAAAATACTACGAGACGAGGGTTATGGATTTCTGTCTTATTTGATAAATAAGCCCAAAGACATAGTTTGAATAGAGGAAGTTCCGGTAGTGAACGAGTTCTTAGAAGTATTTAGAGAGGAACTAACTTCTCTACCTACGGATCGCGAGCTTGAGTTTGTGATTGAAACTTTGCACGGGGCAGCACCCATTTCTAAAACTCCTTACCGTATGGCCACTGCAGAGTTAAAAGAAGTAAAAGCACAACTACAAGACTTGATTGAATGAGGGTTCATTCGAATTAGTTCATCTCCTTGGGGAGCACCAATTTTATTTGTTAAAAAGAAGGACGGATATTTTCGGTTGTGCATCGATTATCGGAGACTTAATAATGTTACTATAAAGAATAAGTATCCACTACCCCGCATTGATGAGTTATTTGACCTGTTACAAGGATCAAAAGTATACTAAAAGTTAGACTTGAGGAAAGGGCACTATCAATTAAAGATCCGAGAGACGGACATTCCCAAAACTACATTTAACTCAAGGTATGGTCATTTTGAATTCGTAGTAATTCCATTTGGATTAATGAATGCACCAGCAGCTTTTATGGACATGATGCATCGAATATTCAGACCTTATTTGAATAACATCGTGGTAATATTCATAGATGACATCTTAGTATACTCAAAATCTGAGGAAGAGCATGAGCAACATCTTAAAATAGTATTGGAAACTCTTAAAGAGAATAAACTTTATGCCAAGTTCAGTAAATGTGAGTTCTGGTTTGAACGGGTGACGTTTCTTGGCCACGTGATATCCAGTACCGGAATTGAAGTTGATCCTTCAAAAGTTGAAGCCATAATCAATTGGAAACAACCAACCAATGTTACTGAAGTACGTAGCTTTTTAGGACTGGCTGGCTATTACCGCAGGTTTGTCAAGGATTTTTCCAAAATTACGGCACCATTGTCACAGTTGACTAAAAAACAAAGTCAATTTTTGTGGACCAATAAGTGTGATACTAGTTTCCAAGAGCTCAAAAGAAGACTGACAACTGATCCAATATTGGCTTTACCTGAATGATCAAGTGGATTCATAATCTACACAGATGAAGGTTACGGATGTGTATTGATGCAAAATGGGAAAGTAATCGTGTAAGACCTTGAAAATATTAATTTCGAAATTTCGTAGTAAAACTTTATAGAGTGGCTAATTTTACAATTACTTAAATGGGGTATATATTATAGCTATTAATGAAGTGAAAGAAGCTTAAGGACACTTTTATTTTCAAATTATTAAAGTTTGTGTCGAAATGAATTTTTTTATTAATGTAGGGGTCAAGATTGCAAATTTTGCATAAATAATAATAAAAAAAAAAACAGAACAGATAAAGAGATTAGTTCTCTCCACCTGTTCACGAGAATTGGGTATACAATACCCCAATTCTTCAATTTTTTTTCTTATGTCTCAAAAGTAATTACTTACATCTTATACTTAAATTAGAGAAAGAAAAGAGAAAGATGCAAGGAAGAGAAAGGGCCGAGAGACAGTGAAGAGAGTGAGATTGGGAATTGTAAGAATAGAATAAAGGTTTGTGGGAATACAATATTAAGGTTAACATACTTAATTTCTTTAATTGCTTACTTTATTAGCTTTTGATTCTTGAACATTTATGCAGATTTCTTTGAGTATTTGATATATTCGAACATAGGGTTTTCAATTCAAGTACTTGGATTTCAATTTTATGGTTTTGGTTCTTTTCATTTTGGAGATTATTTGGTTATTGATAGATATTATTATCAAGAAGGGTATGAAGTTCTAATTAGCTAAATTTAACTTTGATTTGGGTTTAGATGATTTTAGTTGAAGTTTAGAGTTTAGGAAATCCAATTGGTATTATGTATTGAATTGTAAATTAATTAAGGTTACTTATATTAAGAAATAGAACAATTACCAACTTCAAGAGATTTTATGTGGGTCTTGAAAGTCATATACAAGTGACAATGGAATTGAAATTGACTAAAGTGAATTGAACTAGAATGTGATATGCCTTTCAAATTAGACTATGACTTATTACGTAATATTATTGTAGTTTTCTATATGGTATAAGTTTAACATAGTTTTAATTAACCTTTCAAAGAGTATGTCTTAATATCTTGTAACTATTGGTGTACAGGTACGGGCTAAGAACCATGCTATAATAATTAGTAAGGTTTGGGTAATTCGCATCGAAGGTGAGAGCTGCATACTTGCTTTCGTAATGTGTATGATTAGATCGTTTGAATACTCAGTCGGTGATTATTTATTATATTTAAGATTGCTAGAGTATATGGAATGCTCGTATTTCTTGCTTTTGGGCTATGTGAATGGTTTATGTACTTATATACTTGTAATGTGATTAATTGCGAGATTTTACAGTTGTTGGAAATAGTTGTCTGCGATGTTCGCAGTATTTGCTTACTTGAGTTATTTTAAGATTGTTAGAGATATCCAATTTCGGTAGCAATAATATTTGTTTGCGTTGAATAGAATAGCTAATGTGAAATCTATGATGCTCGTATTGCTTGCTTTTAAATGATTACTGTTAGGACAGGGTGTGTATTACTTTATCTCCCCTGCTCATAGTGAGCGATAGTGGTAGGTTCGGATAAATCTGGAACAAGTGAAGACTTATCAGGTTGACTCCGCAATCAATCATTATCTTGGTCTCGTATATCTCGGTATACGTGACCTAAACTGGCAGCGACGAATCAATGCATTTAATGAGGGTTGGTAAGATTGGCCCCTTACCCATAGTGATAAGGTGATATTAACATCTCAAGCCTAATATCCTTTTAAATCCATAATTTTTGTGTCTTGATTTTTTATTTCTTGTTTAATTGATCGAACGTGAAATTAAGTGGTTTAAAGTTGCAGTAATTGTTGGTTATGCAGAGTGTACTATAATAAATTTCTAGCATTGCATAAAAGTTCATGCACACACAGACACCAACCTCACTAAGTTGATTATTTCAACTTACATTTTTTATGTTATCATTTTTCAGTGGTTCAGGTACCGAACTCAAGTGAAGAAACATTTTCCTAGTGAATTGCTTTGATGTGCATTTGGTGTAAAGAACTTTATGTAAATATGTAGTAATGACTTTTAGAGAGAAAAAAAAATGTGTTAAACTTGGATGTCTATGTATGTATCTACCTATCTATTTTGTCTCGACATGATGAATAGATGCCGCACTTCGGGTTTATATGTGGGCGTGAAAGTATGTATATATATTTATCTATATGTCTATTTTATAGGATGCTGTGATTTGAGTCAAGTAGAGGTAGATGAATAGTATTGGTTATGTTGAGCTCGATTCTATGTAAATTTTAGTTGTTATGCATTAACCATATTTTGAGATGGATTGTAGATATTAAGTTTATTAGTGGTTGCCTAATAGTAAGTGTTAGTTTAATTAAAAGTTGGGTTATTACAAATCGCATATGCTTCAAGGAAACTAAAGGTACATGAGCAAAATTATTTTACTCATTACCTAGAGTTGGGAGCGATCGTGTTTGCACTGGCTAAGTGGAGACACTATCTATATGGAACAACATTTGAAGTATACTCCGATCACAAGAGTTTGAAATACTTATTCACTCAAAAAGATCTAAACATGAGGCAGAGAAGGTGGATGGAATTCCTAGAAGACTACGATTGTTCAATACTTTATCACCCTGGAAAGGCGAATGTAGTAGCTGATGCACTAAGTAGAAGTGCAACAATTTCCAACATCGGGGGAGCAGAAAATCTCATCCAAGAACAAGAAGTCAAGAAAACTATTATCCGCATACAATTTAATGCACGTTTGGCCAACCTACATATTCAACCAGAACGGTACTCCCAAATCCAGGCACACAAGAAGATGAAGACATTAGGAGACTACTGGAATTGGGAAAGAAAGGACAAAATCTGAATTTTTGCAAGGACCAATCAGGAATATTACGATTTCAGAAGCGAGTTTGTGTACCAATGAAAATAAGAAAGGAACTGATGGAAGAAGCACATAAAGCAAGGTATACAGTTCATCCAGGAGGCACCAAAATGTACGAAGACTTAAAGAAACAATTTTGGTTGAACGGAATGAAACGTGATATTGTGAACTACATTAAAAAGTGCACATGTCAATTGGTTAAAGCAGAACATCAACATCCTGCCGGAAAACTGCAACCCTTTCCGATACCAGATTGGAAATGGGACCATATCACTATGGATTTCGTCACAGGCCTTCCAAATCTAAGAAGTGGATATGATAGTATATGGGTCATTGTAGACAGACTTACTAAGTCTGCTCATTTCATTCCCGTGGGAAAACATTACAAAGTTGAGACCCTAGCAGAGCTATACCAGAAAGAAATCATCCGTCTACATGGCATACCTTCGAGTATAGTCTCAGACAGAGAACCTAGATTATGGAAGCAGTTACAGGAAAGTTTGGGAACTAAGCTTGAATTCAGTATAGCTGCACATTCGCAAACCGATGGACAATCTGAACGAGTCATTGGATTCCTAGAAGATATGTTGAGGGCATGTGTATTGGATTTCAAAGGTAGCTGGAATAAACATTTACCACTTGTGGAATTTGCTTACAATAATAGCTATCACGCTTCAATTCAAATGGCACCATGTGAGGCTTTATATGGAAGAAAATGTCGCTCACCAATCCATTGGGATTAGACGAATGGCGAGCTTCTTCAGATGGTCTACACAGAGCATTAAGGCCAGAAATTATTCAAGATGCCATTGACAAAGTACAACTGATCCAGCAAAGAATTAAAGCCGCCCAAGACAGACAGAAAAGCTATGCCGATTGACGTAGAAGAGATCTAGAATTTAAAGTTGGAGATAAAGTGTTCCTCAAAGTGTCACCTAAGAAGGGATTCAGAAGAATTGGAAAAGGTGGAAAACTAAGTCCACGCTACGTAGGGCCTTTTGAAATTTCCGAACGCGTAGGAAATTTAGCCTATAGATTGAATCTACCTCTCAACATCACGGGAATTCATGATGCGTTTCATGCATCACAAATTAGGAAATATCACCCAGACGAATGCCACATTATAGATCCTACCAATGTACAGATCGAAAGTGATCTATCCTATGAAGAAAGGCCAATTCGGATCCTCGATAAAAAATTACAAGAGCTTCGCAACCGCAAGATATCCTAGATAAAGGTATTGTGGAGAAATCACAAAGTAGAGGAAGCCACTTGGGAACGAGAAGAAGAAATGCAGAAACATCACCCCGAACTCTTCACTCCAGGTTAGAATCTGGGGACCAGATTTTTTTAAGGGAGGGAGAATGTAATACCCCGGTAATATATATATATATATATATATATATATATATATATATATATATATATATATAATATCAAAATTTATACACTCATTTAGAAAAAGAAAAAAAATTATAATAAACTAACAATTATCAAACAAACAAGGTAAAAAGTGAAATTATTAATAATAGCAAAATTAGTCCTTATCACCAATTACCACATTTATTACTTCTCTACCATTCTTCTTTCTATAAATAGGAACATCCAATACTCTCCAAATCACACATAAAATCAAACCTTCCATTCTCAGAAAATTGAAGCCGTGAGCCTCCTTCTTCCCTAAGCTATGAAGAAGTAATAAGGTAACCATTCTTCATCTTTTCCTTAAATTTCATAAAAAACATCTTAATCCTAACTAATGTTGATGAAATTTATCCTTCTCCATGTCACCATTAGAACCTAATTAAGTAAGGAGTAAATAAGTTCGAGCTTCTACCCAATCTCATAGCCATAGAAGAAGATATCAAGGTAATTACTTCCCTTTCCCCTGTTTTTTAGCAGCTGTTGTATTTAAATAAAACTTCAAATAAGCTAAGAATTTTTAAGATCTGTTTGTACCATTGGATAGAAGACAGAATTTTGAGTTTAGGGGTACGGGAGGTGTCGAACACCTCCAGCGCGTGGGGTCTCTACCGGATCGGTTTCGGAACAATACCGGCAAGTGAAACTCACTCGCCGGACTGTTTTGGGGACTGCTTCGGATTTAAGCTCTAAAACTGAAAATTATGCGTTTTCTTGCTGTTTTTGCACTTATAAGTTACTCTAAAAAACCTTGGTAACTTGATAACTTAATAAGGAAAAGCATTTGTGGATTAATGATACAAAAAAGGGATGTAACTTGTCTATTTTCTTGAATAGCTAAAACAGTTTATTTACATGTCAAAAGATATCATACACAAAATGGGTTGAACCGAATGCATCGTCAAACTAGAATTATCCTATAAGTCAATAATAATGGTCTATATACGTGACCTACCGAGTATCTACCCATCTCGGGTTAGATATCAAAAGGCATATGTACAACATCAAAATAGTTTGTCACTAAAGGGGAAAACTAGTGGCAAACGGGTAATAATATAATCACTGACTGATACCGCCAGGTGCGGTTCCAACCTCTCCATCTGTAGTCCCAATCCCAGTAGACCCAGAAATCCCTCATGTCTCCCCAATGTGCCTTGTACCGTCATCATCTGTCTGGCCAATAATACTCCCTATATCACTCATATGCATCCACGATGGTCTACGTTCTCCAAGTAGTTGTATACTTGTGGAATGGTCTGTCCAATTTCTCCCGAAAACTCTCCTCCCATAAAACTACAATCCTGGATCTCCCCTACCCATGGTCCGAAATCAAGTCCTAGATCACAAACAAACCCGCTAGAATATCTGGGAAGTCCTCCTAAAACTGTTGAATGCATCCATGTGCCATGTCCACTTAATGACCCATTTACTATCACATGAACTTGATTGCATGTAGTATCCATCCAATCATAATGCTCTACCATAATTTGGGGACCAAATATTTTTAATGGAGGGAGAATGTAATACCCCGATAATATATATATTTATATATATATATATATATATATATACACTCATTTAGAAAAAAAATATACTAAACTAATAATTATTAAACAAACTAGGTCAAAAGTGAAATCACTAATACTAGCAAAATTAGTCCTTATCACAAATCACCACATAACCCCAATTACCACATTTATTACTTCTCTACCATTCTTCTTTGAATAATTAGGAACATCCAATACTCTCCAAATCACACCTAAAATCAAACCTTCCATTCTCAGAAAATTGAAGCCGTGAGCCTCCTTCTACCCTAAGCTATGAAGAAGTAATAAGGTAACCATCCTTCATATCTTACTTAAATTTCATAAAAATCATCCTAATCCTAACTAATGTTGATGAAATTTATCCTTCGCCATGTCACCATTAGAAACAAATTCAGTAAGGAGTAAATATGTTGAAGCTTCTACCCAATCTCATAGCCATAGAAGAAGATATCAAGGTAGTTACTTCCCATTCCCCTGTTCTTGGGCAGCTGCTGTAAATTCAATATAACTTCAAATCGGCTAAGAATTTTTAAGATCCCTTTACACCATTAGACAGAAGACAAAATTTTGAGTTTGGGGGTACGGGAGGTGTCGAACACCTCCAGCACGTTGGGTCTCTACAGGATCAGTTTCGGAACAGTACATGCAAGTGAAACTCACTCGCCGGACTATTTTGGGGATTGCTTCAGATTTAAGCTCTAAAACTGAAAATTCTGAGTTTCCTTGATGTTTTTGTACTTACAAGTTACTCTAAAACACCTTGGTAACTTGATAACTTAATAAGGATGAGCAATTGTTGATTAATAATACAAAAATGGGATGTAACTTGCCTATGTTCTTGAATAGCTAAAACAGTTTATTTACATGTCAAAAGATGTGCATTTTACGGCTAAACGGTATCATACACAAAATGGGGTCAACTGAATGCATCGTCAAACTAGAATTATCCTATAAGTCAATATTAATGGTCTACATACGTGACCTACCGAGCATCTACCCATCTCGAGAGTCACATGTCATGTCACTAAAGGGGAAAACTAGTGATTGACAAACGGGTAATAATATCATCACTGACTGATGCTACCAGGTGCGGCTCCAACCTCTCCATCTGTAGTCCCAATCCCAGTAGACCTAGAAATCCCTCATGTCTCCCCAATGTACCCTGTAACGTCATCATCTGTCTGGCCAATAATACTCCCTATATCACTCATATGCATCCACGATTGGTCTACGTTCTCCAAGTAGTAGTGTATTTGTGAAATGGTCTGTCCAATTCCTCCTCTCGAAGACTCTCCTCCCATAAAGCTACCATCCTGGATCTCCCCTACCCATGGTCCGAAATCAAGTCCTAGATCATAAACAAACCCGCTAGAATATCTTGGGAGTCCTCCTAAAACTGATGAATGCATCCATGTGACTTGTCCACTAAATGACACATTGACTATCATATGAACCTGATTGCATATAGCATCAATCCAATGATAATGCTCTACCAGAATCTGGGGACCAGATTCTTTTAAGGGAGGGAGAATGTAATACCCCGATAATATATATATATATATATATATATATATATATATATATATATATTATAAATATTTATACACTCATTTAGAAAAAGAAAAAAAAATTATACTAAACTAATAATTATCAAACAAACAAGGTCAAAAGTAAAATTACTAATAATAGCAAAATTAGTCCTTATCACAATTATCACATAACCCCAGTTACCATATTTATTACTTCTCTACCATTCTTTTTTCTATAAATAGGAACATCAAATACTCTCCAAATCACACCTAAAATCAAACCTTCCATTCTCAGAAAATTGAAGCCGTGAGCCTCCTTCTTCCATAAGCTATGAAGAAGTAGGTAACCATTCTTCATCTCTTCCTTAAATCTCATAAAAAGCATCTTAATGCTAACTAATGTTGATGAAATTTATCCTTCTCCATGTCACCATTAGAAACTAATTCAGTAAGGAGTAAATAAGTTCAAGCTTCTACCCAATCTCATAGCCATAGAAGAAGATATCAAGGTAATTGCTTCTCTTTCCCCTGTTTAATGCGCTGCTGCTGTAAATTCAATATAACTTCAAATCGGCTAAGAATTTTTTAGATCTGTTTGCACTATTGGATAGAAGACAGAATTTTGAGTTTAGGGGAATGGGAAGTGTCGAACACCTCCGGCACGTGGGGTCTCTACAGGATTGGTTTCGGAACAGTACCGGCAAGTGAAACTCACTCGCCGGACTGTTTTGGCGACTGCTTCGGATTTATGCTCTAAAATTGAAAATTCTGCTTTTTATTTTTGTTTTTGCACTTATAAATTACTCTAAAACACCTTGGTAACTTGATAACTTAATAAGGGAAAACAATTGTTGATTAACAATACAAAAATGGGATGTAACTTGTCTATGTTCTTGAATAGATAAAACAGTTTATTTACATGTCAAAAGATATGCATTTTACGGCTAACCGGTATCAAACACAAATTGGGGTCAACCGAACGTATCGTCAAACTAGAATTATTCTATAAGTCAATATTAATGGTCTATATACATGACCTACCGAGCATCTACCCATCTCGAGAGTCACATGTCGGGTTAGATATCAAAAGGCATATGTACAACACAAAAATAGTTTGTCACTAAAGGGGAAAACTAGTGACAAATGGGTAATAATATCATCACTGACTGATGCCGCCAGTTGCGGCTCCAACCTCTCCAACTGTAGTCCCAATCCCAGTAGACCAAGAAATTCCTCCTGTCTCCCTAATGTGCCCTATACCGTCATCATCTGTCTGGCCAATAATACTCCATATATCACTCATATGCATCCACGATTGGTCTACGTTCTCCAAGTAGTTGTATACTTGTGGAATGGTTTGTCCAATTCCTCCTCCCGAATACTCTCCTCCCATAAAGCTACCATCCTGGATCTCCCCTACCCATGGTCCGAAATCAAGTCCTAGATCATAAACAAACTCGCTAGAATATCTTGGGAGTCCTCCTAAAACTGATGAATGCATCCATGTGCCCTGTCCACTTAATGACACATTGACTATCACAAGAACCTGATTGCATATAGCATCAATCCAATCATAATGCTCTACCAGAATCTGGGGACCAGATTTTTTTAAGGGAGGGAGAATGTAATACCCCGATAATATATATATATATATATATATACACTCATTTAGAAAAAGAAAAAAATATTATACTAAACTAATAATTATCAAACAAACAAGGTCAAAATTAAAATTATTAATAATAGCAAAATTAGTCCTTATCACCAATTACCACATAACCCCAGTTACCATATTTATTACTTCTCTACCATTCTTCTTTCTATAAATAGGAACATCCAATAATCTCCAAATCACACCTAAAATCAAACCTTCCATTCTCAGAAAATTGAAGCCGTGAGCCTCCTTCTTCCCTAAGCTATGTAGAAGTAATAAGGTAACCATTCTTCATCTCTTCCTTAAATTTCATAAAAAGCATCTTAATCCTAACTAATGTTGATGAAATTTATCCTTCGCCATGTCACCATTAAAAACTAATTCAGTAAGGAGTAAATAATTTCAAGCTTCTACACAATCTCATAGCCATAGAAGAAGATATCAACGTAATTACTTCCCTTTCCCCTGTTTTTGCGAAGCTGCTGTAAATTCAATATAACTTCAAATCGGCTAAGAATTTTTAAGATTTGTTTGCACCATTGGATAAAAGACAGAATTTCGAGTTTAGGGGTACGGGAGGTGTCGAACACCTCCGGCGCATGGGGTCTCTACAGGATCGGTTTCGGAACAGTACTGGCAAGTGAAACTCACTCACGGGACTGTTTTGGGGACTGCTTCGGATTTAAGCTCTAAAACTTAAAATTCTGCGTTTTCTTGTTGTTTTTGCACTTATAAGTTACTCTAAAACACCTTGGTAATTTGATAACTTAATAAGGTAAAGCAATTGTGGATTAATGATACAAAAATTTGATGTAACTTGCCCATGTTCTTGAATAGCTAAACCAGTTTATTTACATGTCAAAAGATGTGCATTTTACGGCTAACCGGTATCATACACAAAATGGGGTCAACCGAATGCATCATCAAACTAGAATTATCCTATAAGTCAATATTAATGGTCTATATACGTGACCTACCGAGTATCTACCCATCTCGAGAGTCACATGTCGGGTTAGATATCAAAAGGCATATGTACAACATCAAAATAGTTTGTCACTAAATGAGAAAACTAGTGACAAACGGGTAATAATATCATCACTGATTGATGCCGCCAGGTGCGGCTCCAACCTCTCCATCTATAGTCCCAATCCTAGTAGACCCAGAAATCCCTCATGTTTTCCCAATGTGCCATGTACCGTCATCATCTGTCTGGCCAATAATACTCCCTATATCACTCATATGCATCATCGATTGGTCTACGTTCTCCAAGTAGTTGTGTACTTGTGGAATGGTCTGTCCAATTCCTCCTCCCGAAGACTCTCCTCCCATCAAGCTACCATCCTGGATCTCCCCTACCCATGGTCCGAAATCAAGTCCAAGATCATAAACAAACCCGCTAGAATATTCTGGGAGTTCTCCTAAAACTGTTGAATGCATCCATGTGGCATGTCCACTTAATGACCCATTGACTATCACATGAACCTGATTGCATGTAGTATCAATCCAATCATAATGTTCTACCACCCGACTATGAAGTTATGGTGTTATGGAGTTAGTAGCGTCATTCTCCGCAACCATATGCATAGAATGCTCCATTTCAGCGCGTAGCACTCTCAACCTTGAGTCTACATAGTCTCGAATCTGTAACAACACTTGTTCCTTGTCTTGACTCATAATCATCCTTTGAGTATCCCAAGCAAATGCATCGTCTATTGATTGCTGCTGCAAGGTGGAAACCTGCTCTTGAAGATATCTGACTTGTCCTTGCATGTGTAGTCGTTCATCTAGTAATTCATTCAACTGGGAATTCTGTAAATTATAAGCAGATAAAATTTGTTCAATATCATCCCTAACCCGGTCCCTGTCTTTCTCAAGTGCGAGTACAACATGATCAGGGTAGTGACCAACCAAATCAGCATTATTGAGAGTGTATATATCAATAGGATGGTCTCTACTTATATGCATGATTCTTAAGGTTTCTTGAAGCACATTATTTAATCCAAAAACTATGCCTCCGTCAACCATCTGTTTTTATGATTCAAAAGGTCCACCCAAACCTAATTCTAAGTATATCGGTCTTATTCCACGAGACATGTTTCTAGTTCAAGGCTCCGATACCACATGTGACGCCCCGACTAGGTCACCTAGCTCGAAATAAAATGGTGATTAACTATTTGAACTAGCCGTGCACCAAACTAGTAACAATAGAGAAAATTATATTATAAACAATCGTCGCAGCAGAAATATTGAAATTCTAAGGTCTTCAAGAAGAAGGGACATGTTTCATCAATGAAGAAGCTAATCAAGATTCGTGTGAGGGTTTACTCCTACCAAGATTCGAGCACAAATTGGCACCACAATTGGCTGCCCTTTATCAACCGCAACCACAGTACGATTCGGATCATGAATCAGAAGATGCTCCATCTTTTGACGAAGAAATCTATGAAAGATCCCCTATATATGATAAGTCCGACGGAGAAATTTATGAAGGATCCCCTATATATGATGTTTCGGACGAAGATGATGATGGGTTATATTTTGACGACAACAATCCAAAAAAGCCCTCAACAAGAGAAAAGAGCTATTGATTTTCGAAGTCTGTCTTTCTTCCTATAATTCAAAATACTCATGAGACTTATATGCCTATGGTGTTCGAGGTGGTTGAGGAAAATTGTCAAAGTCACCTTGAACTTCAAGATTCTTTGGATAAATAATCAATTGTTGACATATCTTTAATGGGATATCAACACGACATCGATTTTGTCATTAGTACATTTAATTTTGATGAAACTCAATTTAATTCAGGATGTTATCTTGCTAATTTGGTGGATTCAAGTATTCAACATTAATGTCGTGTTCAAGTCTTGATTCTATTATTAATTTAGTGTAGTATTATTTTCATCAATGAAGAAGCTAATCAAGATTCGTGTGAGGGTTTACTCCTACCAAGATTCGAGGACAAATCTTTCCGTCCTGAGGAGAATGGTGTAGTGCGATTCGAGATTGACAAATAAGTTATAAAGAGCCAAATTTAAGAGTTTATTAGGTCTTTTATAAGTTTTGATATTTTAGGGACCTTTCTACTTCTAGGGTTTTATTTTCTTATATATATAGTGATTGTAAAACTTGGAGCGTAATACCCCGATAATATATATATATTATAAAAATTTATACACTCATTTAGAAAAAGAAAAAAAAAATTATACTAAACTAATAATTATCAAACAAACAAGGTCAAAAGTAAAATTATTAATAATAGCAAAATTAGTCCTTATCACAATTATCACATAACCCCAGTTACCATATTTATTACTTCTCTACCATTCTTCTTTCTATAAATAGGAAAATCCAATACTCTCCAAATCACACCTAAAATCAAACCTTCCATTCTCAGAAAATTGAAGTCGTGAGCCTCCTTCTTCCATAAGCTATGAAGAAGTAATAAGGTAACCATTCTTCATCTCTTCCTTAAATCTCATAAAAAGCATCTTAATGCTAACTAATGTTGATGAAATTTATCCTTCTCCATGTCACCATTAGAACCTAATTCAGTAAGGAGTAAATAAGTTCAAGCTTCTACCCAATCTCATAGCCATAGAAGAAGATATCAAGGTAATTGCTTCTCTTTCCCCTGTTTGTGCGCTGCTGCTGTAAATTCAATACAACTTCAAATCGGCTAAGAATTTTTGAGATCTGTTTGCACTATTGGATAGAAGACAGAATTTTGAGTTTAGGGGTATAGGAGGTGTCTCCGGCGCGTGGGGTCTCTACAGGATCGGTTTCGGAACAGTATCGGCAAGTGAAACTCACTCGCCGGACTGTTTTGGGGACTGCTTCGGATTTAAGCTCTAAAACTGAAAATTCTGCTTTTTCTTGTTGTTTTTGCACTTATAAATTACTCTAAAACACCTTGGTAACTTGATAACTTAATAAGGAAAAGCAATTGTTGATTAATAATACGAAAATGGGATGTAACTTGCCTATGTTCTTGAATAGTTAAAACAGTTTATTTACATGTCAAAAGATATGCATTTTACGGCTAACCGGTATCAAACACAAATTGGGGTCAACCGAACTCATCGTCAAACTAGAATTATCCTATAAGTCAATATTAATGGTCTATATACGTGACCTACCGAGCATCTACCCATCTCGAGAATCACATGTCGGGTTAGATATCAAAAGGCATATGTACAACATCAAAATAGTTTGTCACTAAAGGGTAAAACTAGTGACAAATGGGTAATAATATCATCACTGACTGATGCCGCCAGGTGCGGCTCCAACCTCTCCAACTGTAGTCCCAATCCCAGTAGACCCAGAAATTCCTCCTGTCTCCCTAATGTGCCTAGGACTGAAAACGAGCCTATATGAACCGAACGTACAGGTGTTCAGGCTCGGCTCGAAAAATGAGCAAAGTTGCCCGGGCTCGGCTCGAGCTCGAGTGTGTCATGTGTTCTGCTGTTTGAGCTCGGCTAGAACTTTAAGAATTGTGTTCACCGAGTACTCGGCTCGATTTGATAATTAAAATTGTTGAGTTGCTATTGCAGTCTTGACTCAGACCTACAGGGCCTCACTTTAAAATTGCAAGCTGTGAAATAATAGTAAAATAGTACTAGTTTACTGCCTAAAGTTACTTTACATCAACTCAACTAATATTTTATCTTTTCACACCTCATGAATGTTGAACAAAGAAATATAAAATATTCAATCTACTGAACCATAGAATTAATTGAAGAAAGAGAAGATGACATTATTTTTTAGTTTTTCCTTTTTGTATCGTGTATCTTCCACCATTTGAACGGAGCTTCCATCATTGTATACTTCAAGAACAAGCCCTATTTTCCTTTTTCCTCTCAGGGTCTTTTACTTTGAATTAGGATATCTGTTCTTTCAATGTATAACATAACATTTTGGCTAAATTTCAGTCGAGACAAGATTTACAGCAGAAAAAAGGAAGATGTAAGATTTGCCATAGTCATGGGATTGATTTCCAAAACATCAAGATTATTAGAGACCAGCAAAGAAGGAAAGTATTGTGCTTATTTCCTCCTGTTCGCGAGCTTCACGAGCCGAACCAGCCTTTGTTCAGGCTCGACTCGAGAATTCAATCGAACCCAACTTCATGTTCAAGCTCGGTTCGGCAAGGAACATAACGAGTTCGGTCGAGCCTGTGCCGAGCCGAGTCCGAATCGAGTACCGAGTTACTCGGTTCGATTTTCACCCCTAAATGTGCCCTGTACCGTCATCATCTGTCTGGCCAATAATACTCCCTATATCACTCATATGCATCATCGATTGGTCTACGTTCTCCAAGTAGTTGTGTACTTGTGGAATGGTCTGTCCAATTCCTCCTCCCGAAGACTCTCCTCCCATAAAGCTACCATTCTGGATCTCCCCTACCCATGGTCCGAAATCAAGTCCTAGATTATAAACAAACCCACTAGAATATCTTGGGAGTCCTCCTAAAACTGTTGAATGCATCCATGTGCCCTGTCCACTTAATGACCCATTGACTATCACATGAACCTGATTGCATGTGGCATCTATCCAATTATAATGCTCTATATATATAAAATGGCTATGGTAAAATTTTGTTATGAATTGATATTATTTTTGGATATTTTAACTAGCTTGGGTTGCTTGAATAAGGTTGGTGGATTTGAACATGCAAAGTGACGTGCAAGTATTCCTATACGTATGTTATAAAATTATTTCGAAAATTGAGTTATAAACTGAAATCTTTTGCATCTTCTTGTTGTTTCTATGCCCTTAATCATTTTATGGTATCTTGGTAAGTTTATAAAGTAGTAAGAAAAGCTACCCAAATAATTAAGGATAGATAATGATGATATAAAAAGGGCGATTTACTTATAACATATAACTTGGTTAATTTTTATGTCTTCTTGTATTAGTTGTACTTAGTGCACTGCTCATTTTCGTACTTTGATATTAAAAAAATAAGTCTATACTTGGTTATGGGTTCATAAGGCATTGATAAGTTATAAGAAATATTAGCTGTTGATTAAAGATAGAAAATGGAAAAAAAAAATGTAAGGATGATACACACAAAGGGTTGATAAGTGGTATGTGGATCTATACATGTTTAAACAAGGGGTTGAAGAACTAAACATAGATTGCATTATGATTGGATTGATGCTACATGCAATCAAGTTCATGTGATAGTCAATGGGTCATTAAGTGGACATGGCACATGGATGCATTCAACAGTTTTAGGAGGACTCGCAGGATATTCTAGCGGGTTTGTTTATGATCTAGGACTTGATTTTGGACCATGGGTAGAGGAGATCCAGGATGGTAGCTTTATGGGAGGAGAGTCTTCGGGAGGAGGAATTGGACAGACCATTCCACAAGTACACAACTATTTGGAGAACGTAGACCAATCGTGGATGCATATGAGTGATATAGGGAGTATTATTGGCCAGACAGATGATGACGGTACAGGGCACATTGGGGAGACAGAAGGGATTTCTGGGTCTACTGGGATTGGGACTACAGATGGAGAGGTTGGAGTCGCACCTGGCGGCATCAGTCAGTGATGATATTATTACCCGTTTATCACTAGTTTTCCCCTTTACTGACAAACTATTTTGATGTTGTACATATGCCTTTTGATATCTAACCCGACATGTGACTCTCGAGATGGGTAGATACTCGGTAGGTCACGTATATAGACCATTAATATTGACTTATAGGATAATTCTAGTTTGACGATGCATTCGGTTGACCCCATTTTGTGTATGATACCTGTTAGCCGTAAAATGCACATCTTTTGACATGTAAATAAATTGTTTTAGCTATTCAAGAACATAGGCAAGTTACATCCCATTTTTGTATCACTAATCAACAATTGTTGTTCCTTATTAAGTTATCAAGTTACCAAGGTGTTTTAGAATAACTTATAAGTGCAAAAACAGTAAGAAAACGCATAATTTTCAGTTTTAGAGCTTAAATCCGAAGCAGTCCCTAAAACAGTCCGGCGAGTGAGTTTCACTTGCCGGTACTGTTCCGAAACTGATCTGGTAGAGACCCCACGCGCCGGAGGTGTTCGACACCTCCCATACCCCTAAACTCAAAATTTTGTCTTCTATCCAATGGTGCAAACAGATCTTAAAAATTCTTAGCCGATTTGAAGTTATATTGAATTTACAGTAGCTGCGCAAAAACAGGGGAAAGGGAAGTAATTACCTTGATATCTTCTTCTATGGCTATGAGATTGGGTAGAAGCTTGAACTTATTTACTCCTTACTGAATTAGGTGCTAATGGTGACATGGAGAAGGATAAATTTCATCAACATTAGTTAGGATTAAGATGCTTTTTATGAAATTTGAGGAAGAGATGAAGAATGGTTACCTTTTTACTTCATCATAGCTTAGAGAAGAAGGAGGCTCACGGCTTCAATTTTCTGAGAATGGAAGGTTTGATTTTAGGTGTGATTTGGAGAGTATTGGATGTTCATATTTATAGAAATAAGAATGGTAGAGAAGTAATAAATGTGGTAATTGGGGTTATGTGGTAATTGGTCATAAGGACTAATTTTGCTATTATTAATAATTTCACTTTTGACCTTGTTTGTTTGATAATTGTTAGTTTAGTATAGTTTTTTTTTTCTAAATGAGTGTATAAATTTTTATATTATATATATATTATCGGGGTATTACGCTCAAAGTTTTACAATCACTATATAAATAAGAAAATAAAACCCTAGAAGTAGAAAGGTCCCTAAAATATCAAAACTTATAAAAGACCTAATAAACTCTTAAATTTGGCTCTTTATAACTTATTTGTCAATCTCGAATCGCACTACACCATTCTCCTCAGGATGGAAAGATTTGTCCTCGAATCTTGGTAGGAGTAAACCCTCACACGAATCTTGATTAGCTTCTTCATTGATGAAAATAATACTACACTAAATTAATAATAGAATCAAGACTTGAACACGACATTAATGTTGAATACTTGAATCCACCAAATTAGCAAGATAACATCCTGAATTAAATTGAGTTTTATCAAAATTAAATGTACCAATGACAAAATCGATGTCGTGTTGATATCCCATTAAAGATATGTCAACAATTGATTATTTATCCAAAGAATCTTGAAGTTCAAGGAGACTTTGACAATTTTCCTCAACCACCTCGAACACCATAGACATATAAGTCTCATGAGTATTTTGAATTATAGGAAGAAAGACAGACTTCGAAAATTAATAGCTCTTTTCTCTTGTTGAGGGCTTTTTTGGATTGTTGTCGTCAAAATATAACCCATCATCATCTTCGTCCGACACATCATATATAGGGGATCCTTCATAAATTTCTTCGTCGGACTTATCATATATAGGGGATCTTTCATAAATTTCTTCGTCAAAAGATGGAGCATCTTCTGATTCATGATCCGAATCGTACTGTGGTTGCGGTTGATAAAGGGCAGCCAATTGTGGTGCCAATTGGTCTAGTTGTTGACGTAACAAAATAATTTCGTTCCTACGGAGCGCATCGTCGCATTTTCTTGGCTGCATGATAACAAGATAGTTCTGATTACTGATACTACTCTGATGCAGCGTACGTAGTGAGAAAAATATGTTCAAAAACCCATAGATTCTTGATAAAGATTACCGTGAATTTGAAGGAATTCAATAACTCGTTGATTCTATAAAGAATACCGCAAAATTGAGGGGATTGAGAAAACTCAAATTCTGATACAAGCAAAAACTAAATTGAACTAATTGTTTCCAAGTTTTACAATCTCTATATAAATAAGAAAAAAAACCGTAGTAGTAGAAATGTCCCTAAAATATCAAAACTTTTAAAAGACCTTATGAACTTTTAAATTTGGCTTTTTACAACTTCTTTGTCAATCTCGAATCGCACTACACCATAAAGAGATAAAGATGAAAGAGTATGTGAACTGATTTTTATATGGAAAAAATAATACAAAACCCAAAAAATTGGGATTTGTCTTTTAATGTTAAATAACTAAATCATAAATAAAAATTATTACTATTATTTAGTAAGTAAGTGGAAGACAAATTGGCCCACTAATATGTAAATTTTAATTTTTTTGAGTGGAATCCATTTAAAGCATAAATGAGATATACATAATTTTTACAACTAATAATATATATATATATATATATATATATATATATATATATATATATATATAAATTCCTAAAAAAGGGGAAAACTTGAGTGGGGTCATTGCACTTCCCTCAATTAGCTATAGCTAGGGGTGAGCATTCGGACCGAAGTTCGGTTCTTGGCCGGTTCGGTCTTGGAAATCCATGGATCGTTTATCGAATCGAAGTTTTCGATCCGGTTCGGCACAAAAATCGAACGGTCCGGTTCGGTCCACGGTTTTCCGAAATCTAAATTTTCTCGGTTTTTTATCACAAAATTTAACGGTTTGGTCTGGTTCAATCCAATTCGGTCCAATCAAACAATCAAATTTTCCGGTTCAGTCCAAAAAACAAACAAACAATCAAAATTTTCACGGTTCGATCCTAATTCGGGTGAGCATTTGGTTCGAAACGATTCGAACCGAACCGAACCGAACTGGACCGAATTCTTGGTTCCTAGCCGGTTCGGTCCTGGAAATTTGTGGACCGATTACCGGACCGAATTTTCGGTTCGGTTATCGATCCGGACCGAACCTTTCAGTCTAGTTCGGTTCGGGCGGTTTCCCGAACTGTGCTCAGCCCTAGCTATAGCTACGCCCCTCACAATTAGTGACGCCATATTAGTGATAACTTAATGACATAAATATGAAGGCCCGACTCTGAGGCAAACACGATAAGGACCTCTCCAAATAAGCTTTCTGAGCAGTCATGTAATAGCAAGAATTTCTTCCATTTTTTGTGAAGACTAATATACCCCTATTTAAATTATATTGTGTTATTTAATTATATGGCAACAAGGTAAAACAAAAGAATCCTAGAAGTATAATTAGAAAGAAGTCTATCATGCATCAATCTTATTATTATCTTTAAAGTTTTACAACCCTTTAAAATATTAATGGTAAAAACAATAATTATAATTATAAAAAAATTACTTTATATTTCTTTGAAAAGTTTTTAAGAAGTTTTCAGTTATTAAAATCTAAAAAAATGTAACATTCGTGATACATGAAAAAAAAAGTATTATTTAGTTAACTAAAAAACTTATAATGGGTTTAAGTCAAAACATAGAAATTGTTATAATCGGTAAAAATGTGTAAATTTCGATTAAAAAATATATGATAAAATCAATGGGATGGGTTAGATAGAAAAAAAGGTGAGTTAACGCAAAAAAAAAATGGTGCAATTGATAAAACAACTAGGTAAACCTACGAAAAATGGACAAAATTGGTAAACAAAATTGAATGACATCGGCTAAACATGGGATAACAAAAAAAAGGGATCAAATCGATAAAAGAACAAAAACAAAAAAAATGAGTTAATTGGCAAAAACAAGGTGAATTATGTGAGAAAATAGGTTATATCAACAAAGGAATAAGTAAAAACCGACTAAAATTGGGTTAAACCGGAGAAAATGAGTGAATTGATTAACAAATGGGATAAAATCGACTCAAATCGGGTTAAACTAGAGAGAATGGATGGGTCATTAAGAAATGGGATAAACCACAAAAAAATAGGGTGGATTCGGTGAAAGAACGAGTTAAAATAACAAAAAAAATGATGCACTCAGTGTAAAGGCATGTAAAATCGATATTTCTATCCAAAGTTCTTAAGAAATGATCACTTATTTAAGAACCTCAAAAACATTAAAGAACCTAAAAACAAAAGACCACCTTCGGGCTATATGGAAAAAAAAGTTTTGATTAAAAAATATATGATAAAAAAATGGAAAAATAGGTTAGACAAAGAAATATGAGTTAAAGCAAAAAAAATGGTACAATTTATAAAACAACAAGGTAAACCGACAAAACAGGGGTAAACCAATATAAAATGAATGATATCGGCTAAACACGGGATAACAAAAAAGGGGTCAAATCGATAAAAGAACAAAAAAAGTTAAAGCGACAAAAAAAAAGTGAAATAGTCGAGAAAATAGGTTTCATGAGCAAAATAATAAGTAAAATCAACTAAAATTGGGTTAAACCCGAGAGAATGGGTGAATTGGTTAACAAATTGGATAAACCACAAAAAAGGGTGAAATCGGTGAAAGAAAAGGTTAAAATAACATAAAAAAATATTAAATTCAATGTAAATGTGGATGAAATCGATGAAAGAACATGTTAAAATAACAAAAATAAAATGATAATCTCAGTGTAAAAGTGAGTTAAATCGATAAAATAGGTTTACTCGACAAAATTGAGGAAAATTGGTAAAAAAATGATTAAATTGGTTAAAAAATGGATTAGACATGTAATTGAAAATGGATGAACTCGGTAAAAGAGATGTATAACCAGTAAAAATGATTAAATCGATAAAAAAAATGGGTTAAACCTGTGAAAACTGGTTTAGATGGAAAAAATTGTTTAGATAGAAATATCAAGGTCAATGAAGAAAAAAATTGATGTTGTCCATTCGTTCAAATGTTAGTTTTAGAATGATGTAGACATGTATTTTTAGGTTAGAGATACTTAGTAATTATAGTTCGTTTTTATTTTCAAGGTTTGGTTTTAGGTATTTATGATAACAACTTTAAATCCTTGATAACAACATAGTAATAATTAAAGTGATTTAGTAAAAAAAATGTGGTGTGTCATTAAGACCATAGTGTGATGAAAAATGATTATATGATTCAACTAGCATAGAAAATTAGTTAATCACGTGCAACGCGCGGATCCAGGATTTTTGGTCGGGGGGGCTAAACCTATACAAAAAAAAATCAATCAAACAGTTAAACTTAAAGCTTAATTATTCACGAGAAATATATGACGCAATACAAAAACAGGGAGGTGGAGTTTAAATAAAATAAACTCCACGAGATACTTTAATTACATATGATACCCCGTTATAGTCCCAAAAGAACCCAAAATATCTAAGTATTTACTTTAATAATTGATCACGACGATTTTTCATCTTTTGAAATCGGTCCATGATAGCATCGTTTGAAATACTACTAAATATGTCTCTCTATATAAAGACAACTAAACTATCATTTTAGCCATTGATCATCCATCGGTTACGAAGTCGATTCTTTACTATCTTCATAACCGAAAAAGCTCTCTCCACTGATGCAGTTGCAACGGGTAGAATAAGCGTCAATGTCACAAGTTTGTAAACCATCGAGTATGTGACATGCCTTTTAGTTGCAACCATCTTCTTAGCAAGATCACCAATCCCTTTCAATCCAGAAAAATCATCCCTTGATCGAACATCCCTAATATAATTTTCAAGTTGATTGGGAAGGGTCGAGAGCTCAAGAAAAGAGAAGTCATTTGGATAAAGTTCGGCAAGACGAACAAATTTTCCTTTGTCAAAAGCCTCAAAACGATTTGATAGGTTTAAGCATGCAACACAAAGAAGCAACTCCGTGTTTACTTCATTGAAATGGTTGTTCAATTCTTGTAATTGTCTATCTATCACCGAATTGAAACTATTAACTTTGTAATGATGCTCGATAGTCACTTGTTCAATCCTACGCCTTGGCCTCCCATATGGAACATAGCCATTACTCACTGAAGGAATTTCAATTTCATGCTTAGAACAAAAAGAAGTAACTTCCTCTAACAAAGGTCCCCATCCATCATCGCTTGTCTCTTGAAGACGATCCTTAGCTAATTTGACCAATTTCATAGCATTCACTATATCTTGATATTTTCTTTGTAAAGCTTGAGAAAAATCATTAGTAATGCCCAATATCAACGTCATCAAATGTAAATTGAAGACAAAGGAAATGATTGAAGTATTATCAATAGATTACTTGCTTCCCCATTATTATCGGTGCACTCCTCAACTATGAAGCCAATAATGTCAATCACTGAAGAAAACATGTGAATAACACTCATCAAAGTACCATAATGTGATCCCCAACGTGTGTCACTCGCATGAATGACAGTTCTCTCTTGGTTGAGACCTTGACCACTTTCAATTTCATTATTTGATAAAGCCTCGACTGATTTTTCGTATTGCTTGTCAAGAAGAAAATCACGATGTTTAGGAGAGCCTCCAAAAATATTGACCACCATAGTCACCGAATCAAATAGTCCGGCCATAGAAGGGCATTTCCTTGCTACCGCAACAAGAGCAAGTTGAAGTTGATGCGCAAAGCAATAGACATAATATGCACTTAGATTTTCATTTAGAATCAATGCCTTTAATCCATTAAATTCACCTTGCATGTTGCTTGCCTCATCATAACCTTGCCCACGTAATCGATCAATACTCAATCCATGTGTAGCAAATAATTCATCAATTGATTCTTTGAGAGAAAGAGTCGTAGTACTCTTTACATGGTTGAGGCCAATAATACGTTCATTCACATATCCTTGTGAATCAAAATATTTCAAAACAATCGCCATTTGCTCCTTACAAGATATATCACGAGAGTCATCGACAAGAAGAGCAAATAACCCATCCCCAAGCTCTCTAATAATAGCATTAATAGTTTCAATTGAGGAAGCATGACAATGTCTTTTTGAATTGATGGAGCCGTTAACTTAAGATTTTCCGGAGGCATACCGTAAAATAACGGCTCTAGAACTCTCATTTTGTTCCGCTAGAAAGCTTAAAAGCTCAAGAAAACTCCCTTGGTTTCTTGAAGATTTTGATTCATCTTGTCCACGAAATGCAAGTCCTTGTTTAAGAAGAAATTGAATGCAATCGATTGATGCAATCAATCGAATTCGGTAGTCACTGCTATTTTCATTAACCTTCCTAAGTAACAAAGGTTCAACTTGTTGTTTTTGATCCAACGATGCTTGACATCTTTCCCATGTTTGGTTATGGATACTATTACAACTTTTTCCCACTTATTGTGTCAACTTTCTATCTTTTTCCAATTTGAATATCCTTGGGTAACAAAAGAATCCCCACCTCCTTGGTGTTCAATTTCGGGTTTGAAGAGATAACAACAAATTCAAAATACGGCATCTTTGTTTTCACTATACTCCAACTAATTTTCATTTCCACTATACCAAGAAGGACTAAATCTTCTAAGTTGACCTCCCATAAACGTTTGTCGAAACTCAAGGTTGTGTGGTTGACATGGACCTTTGAGCAAGTATGCTCTACGAACTCTCTCTCGAATGTTAGAATCATATAAAGTTATATGATGAACCGTTCCGTTCGCCACGCACCGGCCCCATTCACTTGCTTATCGTAGAGGCTATAAGTATACAGTGCCCTACAACTATGAATAGTATAGTGGGTTGAAAGACAAGAGTGCCCTTCAAGTAGGCTACTTTTTCCGGAACGCAGTCCAAGATAACCGTAACCGTATATATAGTTGTATATCTTCGATGCTGTCATTTCGAAATGTCCGAAAAAACCGCTCTTTCACATCCCAAAAAGAAAAGTTGGCTTGATGAGCGCAGATGAGGAAGCGGGAGCAAGAAAACCAATAAGATCTTTATTGTCCTTCTACTTAAAGGGAGATCACTCGGAAGCTCGGGCAAGTTCGTTTCAATAAGAAAGTTTGGAAGCTCATGCGGTTCACTTTGAATGTTAACGTTACTTGAAGACTCCTCATGAGATGTAGGTGTAACCTTAAAGTATCTCTCCATATTTCTAACACCATAAAATGTACAAAACATAACTATCTCAAGAATAATGACAAAAACTCAAGAAGAAGAAGTTAAATATAATAGAAACATAATAATGACAAGACTTATTTTTCATTCCATTTGATAAAACAAGAGAGGTTAAATCCCAATAGGCTAAGAAATGTTAATAAAAGACTATTAAGAATATAATATTAGTATTTGTCATTTCAATAAAAAAAACTATTAACAATCTAAGATTAGTGTTTGATATGTAAATGAATACTATTAACTCTATTGCATCTTCATTTAATCATCATATTATTTTAATCTAATACTTATCCTCATATCTTAATTTAATACTTATGAAAATCTTAACAAGTATATAACTATAAGCACAAAAATGAAACTTGAATCTAAAAATTGATTTTGGGAAGTGAATATAAACATGAATGATTAATATATAACACTATTAGTTTATTAAATAATGATGAGGGCTAATTTATATCTAGCTAGGTCGGATTACCCGATCAGATCCATATCGAACTAAGATGCTATCGACCATCCTCAGAACTCGTCGACCTAGACAAGCAGTTGAACGGCAGAAGAACACTTCCTTGTATTTAGCCTGGCTAAGCTTCTGGAAAGTCCAAGTTGGGATTTTGTGTGAATATTTTAAACTCAGATTTAATTTAATATAAATAATATTTTTGACTGCAAAGAAAGAAGACCAAATCTTCTCACGTTTCTTTTTCTTGAACTAGTCAAATTATATCCCAATATATTCTCCATCAGTTCACCAGCTTTCCTCATGTTTTGATATCAGATAAGGTTTGTTGTTGAATGGGTAAACCCACGTTTGATTTGTAATTTGAAAATCATCAGTTCAAATTGCAACTGAACCGTGAATTACTCAATTTTTGTTGTGAAATAAATCTATAAATAGAGGGGCACTTTGTTTCAGTTTAAATATACCAACAACTCATAAAGTTACACAGCTTTTATAAATTCTCTCAAGGCTTCGGTCAAACTTGTGGAATATTAAAACACTTTTGATTTTCACTTTACATTTTGCCTCACTCATTTATTGTTCTTTCAAAAATTGAAAAAATAGCTTTTGTTTATCCCCTATAAGACAACTGGCAGAGAGTTTTGTTTAGTTGTATAAACATACATTTCCAAAAACCAAAAGTTCTTGCCTTACAAAAGTCAAAACACCTTTTTGTAGTATTGCAATCTTATAGTTTTGAGAATTCCGAGCAGTAAATCATTTTAAGGGTGATAGTACATCCGAGTTTCTAGGTGCACTGAAATTCGAGACAGAACGGAATCTGGGCTTGTTTTATCCTGGGGCAATCGAGGTTATACACTGCTAGCACAAATAAGGGCAGAGCCGCGAAATTTGCCTAAAGATAGTGTGGTCCGCGACTTAACCCGATTTCGGTAACATTGTTCCGGTTTATATATTTACTCTAATTGCAATTTACAAAATTGTCTTTCCAACAATTTTAGGCAAATTTAGTTTAGGTTTTCTGCTATGTCTGATACTGCAATTGATCTGAATAAGCCATTTCGTTTTGAGAGTCTACACTTTAAACGTTGCTTTTACAATTATTAGTGAAAAACCTACCTTACCCTCTGAACCTACTGCACCTACTGAAACCCAAACTAAGGTATTAGAACATTGGAATGAAAATGATTTTTTGTGTACAAAATTTCGTTTTAAATGGTCTGTCTGATGACCTGTACGATTACTATTGTAATGAAGAAAGTGCAAAAGCCATTTGGGAAGCCCTTCAGAAAAAATACGACACTGAAGAGGCTGGCACAAAAAAATATGTTGTGAGTCGTTACCTAAAATTCCAATTGACTGATGACAAGTCTGTAGAAGCCCAATCCCATGAACTCCAAAAAATAGCCCACGAAATCAAGTCTGAAGGTATGGCCTTAGACGAACAATTCCAAGTAGCTGTCATTATTGACAAACTGCCCCCTTCTTGGAAAGATTTCAAAAATGTTCGTAGACACAAAACTAAAGAATTTTCTCTTGAAAGTCTTATAACTCGCCTCCGGATTGAGGAGGAAGCACGAAAACAAGATCAACGAGATGAGAAACTCGTTGTTTCAAACAATAAAAAATCCACTTTCGTTGTTCTGAAACCCACTGGAAAACCCATGAAAAAAAAACCATAACCGAAACACAAACCGAAACAACCACAACCACAACCAACAAAGCCGAAACAACCAAAACCACAACCAGCAAAACCGAAACCCTCGACGAAATCAGAATGGACAAAAACCCCCCTCAAGAAATGATTCGGTACAGTTTATCTGCTACAACTGTAACAAGCCACGCCACATGGCCAATAATTGCCGGAATAGGCCTCGTCCTGCTCCACAGGCAAACCTAATCGAAGAGCAACTTATTGCTATGATCTCTGAGATCAATATCGTTGGCGGATCCGAGGGGTGGTGCATAGACACTGGCGCTTCCCGCCATGTCTGCTATGATCGAGCCATGTTCAAGTCATATTATGAAATTGAGGACAAAAAAGTGTTGTCGGGTGATTCCCACACCACTATTGTTGCTGGAACTGGTGAAGTGGAATTGAAATTCACCTCTGGAAAGACTATCATCCTGAAGGATGTCCTGCATACTCCTGAGATTAGAAAGAACTTAGTTTCGGGCTACCTTCTTAACAAGGCTGGATTTACTCAGATTATAGGAGCTAATTTGTATACCATTACTAAGAATGATGTATTTGTGGGGAAAGGGTATGCTACTGATGAGATGTTTAAAATGAATGTTCATATTAATATAATTTCTTCGTCTGCTTACTTGTTGTGTTCTTTTAATATTTGGCCTGCTAGACTTTGTCATGTTAACAAACTAGGGGTGGGCATTTGGTATCGGGAATTGGGAACCCGAAACAGTACCGATCGGGTTTTTACCAAAAAAATAAAAATTTATGGGTTTTCCGGGTTTTGGAAAACCCGATTTCTCGATTATTATAAATTGGTACAGGTTTCGGGTAGGAAGTCCTACCCGATCGGGAACCCGGTTATAATACATGCCCCACTTTGGGCCAATCTATGGCAAAAGACAGACTAACATAGCACCACTTTAGGCCAATCTACTTATAATTTAAAAGCACAATATTTATGGGCCAATGTCAACTGTTTTTTCCTTTATTTTGGGCCATGGAAAGTCCAATTAGAAAAACTGAAACATAAAAAATTCCAGCACAAATGGGTTTCCCGAACCGTTCCCGAATTCTCGATTTTTTCGGGAACCCGAAATACCGGGTAGAGGGTTAATCGGAACGGGTTTCGGGAAGGAAAATTAGAATCCCGAAACCCGAATACCGTTCCCGAAATTCTCGAATTCTCGAAAACCCGTACCGATCCCACCCCTATAACAAACGCATAATTAAGAACATGAGTAACTTAGGACTTATTCTTAAACTGTCATTGAATGATTTTGAAAAATGTGATTATTGTAGTCAAGCTAAAATAACTAAAACTCCACATAAATCAGTTGTACAAGAATCTGAGCCACTAGATTTAATTCACTCTGGTATATGTGAACTTGATGGTGTTTTAACTAGATATGGAAAACGCTACTTTATTACATTTATTGATGATTGTTCTGATTATACGTTTGTTTATCTAATGAAAAATAAGAGTGATGCTTTTGAAATGTTCAAAATATTCCTAACAGAAGTTGAAAATCAATTTGGTAGAAAAATTAAGAAATTTCGTAGTGATAGAGGTTCTGAATATGACTCTAACGCTTTTATTGATTTTTTCACTTCCAAAGGAATTATTCATGAAACGACTTCACCGTATTCACCTGAAATGAATGGTAAAGCTGAAAGAAAAAATAGAACTTTTACTGAACTAGTAGTTGCTATTTTACTTAACTCTGGTGCTGCATCACATTGGTGGGGGGAAATTTTGCTAACTGTATGCTATGTTCTTAACAGAGTCCCGAAATCAAAAAGTAAAATTTCTCCTTGTGAAATTTTGAAAAACAGACAACCTAATTTGACTTATTTTAGAACTTGGGGTTGTTTGGCTTATGTTAGAATTCCTGATACTAAAAGGAAAAAGCTTGCTAGTAAAGCATATGAATGTGTATTTTTTGGTTACACAATTAATAGCAAAGCTTATAGGTTCTATGATTTGAATGCTCGTGTTGTTATTGAATCTAATGATGTTGATTTCTATGAACATAAGTTTCCTTTTATTTCGAGGAATAGTGGGGGCGCGTCTTCTAGCAATATGCCTATGAATAGAATGACGAGAATGATGAGGAATTAGATCCCGAACCTAGAAGAAGTAAACGAGCTCGAACTACTAAAAACTTTGGTCCCGACTTCATAGCATTTACTTTAGAGGAGGATCCCCATAACCTCCAAGAAGCTTTATCTTCTCTAGATGCTAACTTATGGCAAGAAGCCATTGAGGATGAAATGGACTCTCTAGAATCTAATAGAACCTGGCATCTAGTTGACTTGCCTCCGGGATGCAAGACAATAGGTTGTAAATGGGTACTTAAAAAGAAACTGAAACCTGATGGCACTGTTGAAAAACAAGGCTCGACTAGTAGCCAAAGGTTTTAAACAAAGAGAAAACGTAGATTTTTTTTATACATTTTCACCTGTAACTAGAATTACATCTATTCGAGTGCTAATTTCTTTAGCTGCTATTCATGATCTGGTAGTGCATCAAATGGATGTTAAAACTGCATTTCTAAATGGTGAATTAGAAGAAGAGATTTATATGGACCAACCTGAAGGTTTTGTAATACCTGGTCAAGAAAATAAAGTTTGCAAACTAGATAAATCAGTTTATGGTTTAAAACAAGCACCTAAACAATGGCATGAAAAATTTGACAATCTTGTTATCTCGCATGGTTTTAAAGTGAATGAAAGTGACATTTATTATAAATCTGAAAATGACATTTGTATTATTATATGTCTTTATGTGGATGACTTGCTTATCTTTGGCTCAAATATTCATGTTGTGAATAATGTGAAATCTATGTTATGTGCTAACTTTGATATGAAAGATTTAGGAGAAGCGAATGTAATCCTTGGTATTAAAATTACTAGGTCTGAAAAGGGAATTTTTTGGGATCAATCTCATTATATCGAGAAGATCTTAAAGAAATACAATTACTTTGAATGTAAACATGCATGCACTCCTTATGATCCTAGTGTAAAGTTGTTCAAGACACCAGTGATGGTGTTAGACAAACTGAGTATGCGAGCATCATTGGTAGCCTTCGTTACGCTACTGATTGCACTAGACCCGACATTGATTATGTTGTTGGACTACTATGCAGATTTACGAGTAGACCTAGTATTGAGCATTGGCATGCTATTGAAAGGGTTATGAGGTACCTTAAGAGGACCATCAACCTTGGATTACACTATCAGAAGTTTCCCACTGCCCTTGAAGGATATAGCGATGTTGATTGGAACACCCTTTCAGATGACTCCAAAGCAACTAGTGGCTACATATTTAGCATAGCTGGTGGCACTGTTTCATGGAAATCAAAGAAACAGACTATTTTGGCTCAATCTACAATGGAGTCTGAGTTAATAGCACTGGCTACAGCTAGTGAGGAAGCAGGTTGGCTAAGAAGCCTGCTAGCTGATATTCCTTTATGGGAAAAACCGATTCCAGCTGCCTTGATCCATTGTGATAGTACCGCGGCTATCTCAAAAATCCTGACATTACTATAACGGCAAAAGACGGCAAATACGTCGTAAACACGGTACTGTGAGATAATTTCTCTCTACTGGAGATGTGGGAGTGGATCATGTGTCTGATGATAACTTAGTCGATCCTTTGACGAAAGGGTTAGCTAGAGAAAAGGTTTATAAAACCTCGAAAGGAATGGGACTATTGCCTCTATCTTGACGAGTCATCATGATGGTAACCCGACCCATAGACTGGAGATCCCAAGAAATGGGTTCAATGGGTAATAACAAGTCGTGATGATATGAAGAAAATCATGCTATTATATTATTCTGAGTTCCATTCCTATGTTGAAGCATGATATCCTGGAGCGATTGAAGGATGAGTTAAACCCTTAATGAGATCTATACTCTATGTGGAGTGGAGTAACTAGCTATAGGAGTACTCTTAATAGACTCACCTAAGTGAATGTGGAAGTTTGGCCGCTTCCTATGAAATTTTCTGGCAAAAATTTCTAGAGCTTTCACTACACGGGATACACGTGCAGGGCCGTAATGCACGGGCTTTGAACTTCACCATTGGTAAGGTTGTGCGTGTAATGTTGTTAGAGTTAGAGTTCAAAACTACGAGTTACTCTAGTATAATCTAAAACATTATCACTACGCAAGGGTTCAAGTCGAAAGACACATTTGTTTATGCGCAATCTTATATAGTTTAGACTGCTCGATGAAAAACGTTTTTAAAAATTCAAGTGGGGGATTGTTGCAATTTTTTGTGAATATTTTAAAATCAAATTTAATTTAATAGAAAATAATTTTGACTGCAAAGAAAGAAGACCAAGTCTTCTCACGTTTCTTTTTCTTGAACTAGTCAAATTATATCCCAAAATATTCTCCATCAGTTCACTAGCTTTCCTCATGTTTTGATATCAGATAAAGTTTGTTGTTGAATAGGTAAACCCACGTTTGATTTGTAATTTGAAAATCATCAGTTCAAATTGCAACTGAACCGTGAATTACTCAATTTTTGTAGAGAAATTAATCTATAAATAGATGGGCACTTTGTTTCAGGTTAAATATACCAACAACTCATAAAGTTATAAATTCTCTCAATGCTTCGGTCAAACTTGTGGAATATTAAAACACTTTTGATTTTCACTTTACATTTTGCCTCACTCATTTCAGAAATTGAAAAAATAGCTTTTGTTTTTCCCTTATAAGACAACTTGCAGAGAGTTTTGTTTAATTGTATAAACATACATTTCCAAAAACCAAAAGTTCTTGCCTTACAAAAGTCAAAACACCTTTTTGTAGTATTGCAATCTTATACTTTTGAGAATTCCGAGCAGTAAATTATTTTAAGGGTGATAGTACATCCGAGTTTCTAGGTGCACTGAAATTCGAGACAGAACGAAATTTGGGCTTGTTTTATCCTGGGGCAATCGAGGCAGAGCCGCGAAATTTGCCTAAAGAGAGCGTGGTCCGCGACTCAACCCGATTTCGGTAACATTGTTCCGGTTTATATATTTACTCTAATTGCAGTTTACAAAATTGTCTTTCCAACACATGGGCCATGCGAAGACTCCTACGAGCCCTAGGACTCTATTAGGGCAAGATGTATTAGGCTATAGATACTAGAACAATTAATGTAATAAGAACTTTTGGAGAACCTTTGACATTAAGCTTATTACAATTATTCTAGTTCGGTACTATAGCTCAATATAACATACATATTGCATATTCTTTTGTATTGCGCCATCCTGAGTAGCTTGTCTAATTCCTAACTAAGTTAGCTGATTCAACATCTTTCAAGTCGATCATATTCAATAAAGCTCCAGTTATCTATCTTTGTGGATCGGTTTATTTACTTTATTGATTTTACTTAACCTAGACGAAATTCGGTAAAATCACATAAGCACAATTGCACAAACTTATATCATAAATATATATAGAAAAAATTACTAACATTCACAATTGGGGCTTTTTGTGTTCAAGACTTCAATGGGTTGGGTGGATGGCCGGAGGTGGGGCGGCGGCGGCCTCAGGCAGGCAGCAGGCGGCGGTCTGGTGGCAGGAGGCGACAATGTTGGCTAGGGTTAGGGTTTGGAGATGTTGGGAGTAGAGAATAATTGGGATTTTCATTGGGGCTTGGGAGTTGGGTAGAGTGTGTTGATTATTAGAGTGGGTTGTGTGATTATTAATTAAACTAACATTATATTTGGGCTGAAAATTTCAGATTGAGCTAATTTATTGGACCTTTTCTTTTTCTTTTTTTTTTAAAAAAAAAACACCACTGCTCTATATAAAAAGAAAAGACCTCCCTAGTCCCTATGTCCGTCCGCCCTTGGCTGGTGCACGTGTGCAAGTGATTTTTTTTATGCAAGTGCTAAAAATATTTGTTATGACTTACAACTTGCAACTGAGGATAATCTAAACTTCAAAAACACATAATACCATAATTGATTAAATTATACGAGTAATAATACATTCAATTTGTTCAAACTTTGTCTTATTACTCATCATTCAAAATTGATTCAAAGAAAATAATTTATTATCTGAAAAGATAAAAGACTATCGTTGTTGATGTCACCTTATCGCTGCAGTTAAGGGGTCAATTTTACCAACATTCACTGCCAGTTTAAATATGGTATACCTAGATATACGAGAACAATACAGTAACTGATTGTGGGATCAATCTAATAAGTCCCCACTTGTTCTAGATTAATGTGAACTTCGCACTCCAAACACTACGAACAATGTGAGATAAAGTACTACATAATGACATTGTCACAACAAGTAACTACAGTAGAGCGAGTAATAAAGAGCATCATAGATTGCACAATAGCTATTCTATAATACTCAATCAATAACAAATTCCGCAAACATATATATGTAATAATCCTATATCATTTCAGGTTAACATGTATCGCAAGCATCACACACATATATCTCTAGCCATCCTAAATATGGCAAATAATCACATATTCACATATCAAGTCTATAAAAACCTAACCTATTCACATAGCACACAAATATGCATCTCTCACCATCGATAATAATTACTGTATATGGGATGGTCTTCGCCGCTAACAAAATGCAACAAAACATTAATATTAATGTGTCGAATGTTTAATTGAAAGAATTAATTCAGCTCCTTTTGATAACTACACTCTTTTATCAAAGATTCACTATTTAACACCAAAGAAAATTGAAATCTCTAGGTGAGTAGTTATCCACAATAGTTAGTTTTATAGGACCAATTAACATTCTAGTTGTAATTCTGTCTATGACAATTCGTGCAGCAAGACACAAAATTGCAATTTGGCCCTTATACTTTTTAGAAATATATATTTGGCCCAAAACTGAAATAATTCAAAGATTAAAGAGCACAATTAGATTTATTTAACTATAATAGTGGAGTAATAACATAACCCAATTCAAATAATAAAAAAATAATTCAACTAATACTAACTCATAATGTATAAATTAAAGTAAAATTAACGACTTTAAATAAGGCCTTATAATAAATATTAATGTCAAATTCAACGTGCTAATTCACATGCAAATATTATGTACAAGAGTTGATAAATAATGTGATTTAATAATAATAGAAGAAAGAGAGAGTGTCCTAGCCAAAGGGCAGTCGAGAAAGACAACTAGGAGTTCACACATCAACTTCACAATTTCTGTTTTCAGTTTCCCCTGCAATTGTATATGGATTTAAGCGCAAAAATGATTTTAGCTCCAAAAAAGGCCGATATTGTGTGTGTTTTACCTGATTGTAGCAGGTTAATTGGTTAATAGTCACATTCGTTTTGCCCAGCATCTCATGCTGAAAGTGATAGATCAGCCATGAAAGTCCCCACCTAAATTAAAAAATAATAACAGAATTATATAAAAAGAAAAAGGGGCTAATGACAATTTACCCCCCAATGTTTTTTTAAAGAAGCAATTTACCTCTCTGAGTTGGAGAGTGTATCTCACTCGCTCAAATATGAAAGTGGACGTGAAATGTATTATGTAAAAAGACGAAATTACCATTTTGGAGGGTAAAATGGTCCACATAAAATTACACCGGGGGGGGGGGGGGGGTGAAATTGTCACATTTTTTTCAATTCATTTTTTGTCAATTCAAATTTTTTGAAGGCTTAAAAGGGGGGTATTATTGTCTATTCAATTTTTTCTGAAGGCTTAAAATTGATAGGGAGCCAATGTGAATCATTTTTTAAAATCACGGGAGGGGAGGAGGGGGTAAATTGCTCTTTTTGAAATCACAAGGAGGAATTGAACATTGTGATATCAGTGAGGTAACCTAAAGAAAAAGTAATAATAGTAGTAATGAAGAAAGTCAGACGACCCAAGTGGTAGCGCCTTGAGACTCCCAGAGGCGAAACTCAAGTTTGAACCTACTGGAGACACCACACTGGAAAGAACCTATACCCAATCGCTCTCCGGTCCGAACTGTAAATATACAATTTCATAGATAAAAAATATGAAGAAAGTCAAACTTAATTTATACCATGTACTAGCAACCGATCCACGCGGTACTCCCGCACTTAAACTTTCACTTGTGTAAACCACACTTTATTTCTAAATCTCTTTGTAAAAACTTTCTCTCTCCATATAATAATTCAAATACAAAAACTATATTCTTACTTGAAGTCAGTGTGGAGTAATTACTATGTGTAAAATGAGTCAATTTTACACAACTTTTTTAGGTATTTACATACTTTATCATTTAATATTTTAAATTACTAGCATATAAAGTTGGTGGGTATTGCTCGATGTCGAAGCATTTGATGTACAATCCCTTTAAATTGAAATTGTAGTTGCCTGAATTAATTTATTCATGTCTATTAATATTTTTTTAAGATTGTGCTTGACTTGAGAAGTTTATAATTTAAAATTTCATAACTCATAAGCATAGAACTTTAGTTTTTTTTTTCTTTTCATTTTTTGTTTATATGATTGGGTTAGAAATCTTTAACTAACAAGCTAGTTCATGCTTTCTTTTTCTAGATTAAATGATGGATTTTTTTTTTCTAGATTAAATGATGGATTTAATGGATTAAGTCATGTTAACCCCTTACTTAAATTCGTTCCATTAATAAAGTTATTATTTAAAAAATTAGATTGGGAGAAGATTTATTGGCAGTTGGCAAGATAGCCAAGATTTTGATGACACTATAGTAATACTTTGATGTTGATTCTAATTTCTACATCTAAATAGTTGGGGAGTTAGTTTTGAGTAGATATTGAGATTACAGATATTATCAATTACCCACTACCAAACTTTTGTAATGAGATATGATGCAATCTGTATTCCAATAAATATTAATTTAACTCAATCAAATTAAAGTAGATATTATAAAGAATGAATGGCATTTTTGGTCCCTCTTATGGCATGACTTTGTCACTTTCGTCCCTTTTAAATTTTTCGTAGCAGATGCATCCCTCTTATTATTGTAGTGTATCACATTAGTCCCTCATATAAATGTAGTGTAATACATTCATCCCTCTTAAATTTTTCGTAGCAGATTCGTCCCTCTTGTCAATGTAGTGTAACATATTCGTCCCTCTTAAATCCAAAATACATCCTAAAATGGAGGCAAATTTTTATTTTTGGCCCTCTAAAGTGGATGTGTTTCAAAATTGGCCATTTATTGTGGTACCTCGACAATATACGTCATTTATCATGTCATCATCATCAATTCCAGTCCTTATCACGGGAAAATTTTAATTATCGATGAAAATCATCAATTTATTTCTTATTTGACCGGAAAATTAATTTTGTTTGCCGAAAATCACCAATTTATGTCTAATATGACAGAAAAATTTAATATTAGCAAAAAATATCATTTGTCGAGTGACAGTTAAAAATTAAGACTTTCATATTCTGATTCCAAATTTGCAAGTCCAAGTCATGTGATAGGTCTATAACTTCAATTTTTGATGAAAAATAGTTAAAGTTCATTCCCCATAAATCGAAGATACCTATTTTTATTTTTAAGAAATAAATAGGTCAAATTCCCATCACATTTGCCTCAAATTTATACAAATTTCATTGTACAATTCTAGTCTAAAATAAAAATTGAAGTTATAGACCTATCTCGTGATTTGGACTTGCAAATTTTGGAGTCATAATATGAACTCTCAATTTTTAAGTGACACTCAACAAATGATATTTTTGGCTAAAATTAAAATTTTCGATCAGATTGGACATAAACTGACTATTTATGAAGAATATATATATATATATATAAATTGATGATTTCCGGAGATAATTAAAATTTTCCGGTGATAAGGACTGAAACTGATGATGACGACACAATAAAGGACGTATATTATCGAGGTACCACAATTAAGTGTCAATTTTGAAACGCAACCACTTTAGAGCCCAAAAATGAAATTTTGCCCAAAATGGACGAAAATTAATGTACGAATGTGTTACACTACATTAATAAGAGGTACGGATGCGTTACACTACATTGACAAGAGGGACGAATCTGCTACAAAAAATTTAAGAAGAACGAATGTGTTACACTACATTGATAAGAGAGACTAATGTGATACACTATATACATTGATAAGAGGGATGCATCTGCTACGAAAAATTTAAATGTGACGAAAGTGATAAAGTCAGATATAAATGTTATCTAGCTTATTATTGTTAAATTAAATAAAAAGGTACTTATAAGAGTGAGTTTGTTCTAGTGATTAGACCTATCATAAACACTTTGTATCTTTGTCGTGATTTTAAGAGTGTTTGACTCCCTCAATTGTAATTACTTTTTTTTCAGTTGTGTTTTTGTGTGTTTGATCTTCAATTACCATTTTGAGAATTTCAATTGCAGAACATCATTTTTTTTAAAGTAAAAAAAAGGGGAAATTTGCTTTTTTGGTACCATAGAATAGACCTACTTGCAATTTTGGTACTATTGGATACGAAAATGCAAATTTGATACCATAGGATAGGTTTTCATTGCAACTTTGGTACCAAACCCAATTTTTCCCCAAAGGTAATGATAATTTAACCCCTATGAAATGCATAATGTACAATTTACACCCTTGTGGTTTAAAAAGAGCATTTTACCCCCTGGAATTTTGTAAAAGTTTCACATCGCCTCCCTGATATTTTTATAGGCAGCACTTTATCCATTTTTATTATGATAATGTGGCCTTTTACCCCCTGTGTTATGATAAATGTGGCAATTTATCCCCCCATGTTATAAAATAGTTTGCATGCCTACTCTCAATTTCAACAAGTGAGTTACACTCTTCGGCTGAAGGGAGTAAATTGCTTCATTAAAAAATTTACAGGGGTAAATTGTTTTTTTTCCAAATTATAGAGGGGTAAATTGAACATTATGCATTTCATAGGGGGTAAATTGCCATTAACTTTGTAGAAAAATTGGGTTTGGTACCAAAATTGCAATGAGAATCTATCCTATGGTACCAAATTTGCATTTTCGTATCCAATGGTACCAAAAGTGCAAGTTAATCTATCCTACGGTACCAAAAAAGTAATTTTCCCTAAAAAAAAAGTGTAACTTTTACAAAAGCAATTATACTATATTATTTTTTTATTATAAAAGAAATTAATTATGATAAAATTATATTATTTTAGAATTAATTTACCAATCGTCAGGCCAAATTCACCCTCATCCTAATAAATTATTTTTCAGAAAACAACTAAAATTTAATTTACCATGAGTAATTCTTTTTGAGGTTTTACCTTCTTAAACTAATATATCATACACTTTGTCGCCTCCCGTTAATCGTCTGTTAGAATTCTCATTGGCCGTTTTTTATAAAACAAGGCAATGCCCGCAAAATTTCATTTTTGGCCCTCTAAAGTGGCTGCATTTCAAAATTGGTCTTTTATTGTGATACCTCGACGATATACGTCCTTTATTGTGTCAACATCATCAATTTCAGTCCTTGTCAACGATTTTTTTTAATTATCGCCAAAAAAAATTAATTTATGTCATATTTGACCTATTACATGGCTTGGTCTTGCAAATTGTGGAGTCAGAATATGAAATTCTTAATTTTAAGTGTCACTCGACAAATTATATTTTTGACTAAAATTAATTTTTTGGTCAGATTAGACATAAATTGGTATTTTTGACAAAAAAAAATTTAACTTTTCGGTCAATTAAGACATAAATTGATGATTTCCGGCAATAAATAAAAATTTCCGACAATAAGGACTGAAATTGATGATGATGACACAATAAATGATGATTATTGTCGAGGTACCACAATAAATGGCCAATTTTAAAATGCAGCCACTTTAAAGGACCAAAATTGAAATTTTGCCAGGCAATGCCACTCCCATCACATTTGTTGGAATTTCTAAGCAGTCTAATTCTCACTTTCTATAAAGATAACGAAGATTTCTTTTTCTTTTTTTAAGTTTCCAAGAGCATGTTATTTCCTTTATTTATATTTCCATAAATATTTTCAACTCAATTGTACCTAATTTCTTAAAAACTGTATAGTTTGTTGGAAAATATCAAATAATTTATTTTGTTCATGTTCTTCAAGCTCATCATTCTCGTTAATTTACATTAAATTCTCTCGTACGACGTTGCAGAAGTCATTGGTCAGTGTCGATATTCTTGAAATTGACACAAAACAATTCAACTATAAATTTTGCATGTTGCATTAACATAAACATAAGTATATATAATGTACTTTCGATATAATTTTTTTGACCGTTTGATCGCTAGAAAGAGCGATAACTTTACCAATTCGAAAGCTTAAAATTGATGGTCCTATAAAACCTGCTAAAAAGTTACTTTAAAGCGACACATCTTCGATTTCTTCTTGAAAAGACTTTTATGCCCTTACAACATCTATTAAAAATACATGCACACATATTTTTTCATTCTTGTGTTAAGTGAATGTCATAAGTCTTCAATTATTTAATAATTTCATTTAATATTTCTTATATTACAGTTTTGTATTTTCCTTATTTTTATTTTTATTATAATCTTGTGTTTTTATTAATATGGTTAAATAATATCATTGGATAGGTATTAGTTAGAATATATATGATGTTAATCCTGTAAATCACATGAAAATCAACATTACTCAAATCAATTTTGAAAAGTTGATACCAGATATTTACTAAATAGTAAATATAATTCTTTTAAAAGAAATCATATTATAATCCATTTTTTGAAAGTAATTATGCAATTGACATGCTAAATTCACCCTTAATTCATCGGGTCAATTAAATTAAAAAAAATAGATTTAAATTATTTCATTTTAATTTTCTAAAAAAAACTAATTCAAATTATTCTAAAGTAAGAATGTTAATAATATCAATATAAATATCAGAATATCTTAAAATGTTCATATTCCAGATCTCAAGTCCAGCTAAATTCCGAATGCAAATTAATTAGAGAATGAGTCGTTTTGACTCAATGTTTAGACACTAGTCAAAATTTGGTCCTAAACATAAAAAAATTCAGTTCAAATCAAATCAATCACCCTCCTTAAACCCCATGATATTTTACCAAAATATCGTGTCCAATAAAGTTCTCCTGATTAATTGAGAAGCCGACCGTTGGAAGCCCTTCAGAATCTTTTAATGCTGTAATAAATCAATACAAAGATATTCAATGTATGCAGTAACAAAATAACAAAAGTAGACCGGAATCCCACTTTCATTAAAAGCGCGTATGTTCCACACCACTTGCGACGGTAATATTATGTTAAATTCCTAATTATTCGATTAGCCAAAATTATTTATAGAACACATGTATTGAATTTATAAGTTAATTCTTTAAAAATAAAGACAATTATAAAATATTTGTAATATATTTCTTGTAATTAAATGCCTACGACCGAACTAGAATAATTACATTGTGTATTATAACTGATTAATTTATTTGATACAAATTTGAATCATTGCCTAATCGGGAAAATTGCATATTTGATGTCATATAATAACAATATTTTCAACATTTCTCTAGATAAGTATATATACATTTAGTCCTACAATTTAAATATTAGTTGCAATGTTCATACCACTATCAAAAATTTGAACGGAACTGGACATGTGCTCCGCACGTGGCCGTTATTCTTGTCTTTCGGAGGAAAAATAATCGCTTTCCCTCATTGTTGGAGAAAAAAATTATAACGTTGTCATGTCTTTTGAAGGGAAAATGATAATGTTTCTCTCACGTAGATAACTGCACACGACCAATTACATCCAGTTCGATTCAATATTTTGACGGTGGTATGAACATTACAATCAATATTTCAATCGTAATACTAAATGTGTATTTACGTATCCAATGATACCAATATTGCAAAGTGTCATATTGTATGGTATCAAATATACAATTTTTCTTTCCATAATCTTTATACATAGAAAACGATACACTTTCAAACTTCAAAGTCATCGACTATTGTTAAATATAATAAATTGATTCTACTAACAATTTTTTTTTTTTTTTTTTTTGACAATTTTACTAAAAACACTTAAAGAAAAGGTAAAGCATACAAAAATTATCACTTTTTAATACTTGTATATGTCACATGTTTCTTTAATAAATACTAATAATACCTTACCAAAATATCTTAAACATTTTCTAGTTTGATGATATTAAGTGAATATTTTCATAAAATCCAACATACTTAATAAAATATCTACAACAAAAATCCCAATAATCCATAATTATTATAATAATCTTGAATAAATTTGAACATTGATCTTAGACAAAGTTAAATTAAAGTAACCAAAATTTGAACAAAATCACCACATTTTTCAACAGCGCGTGGACTGATATAGTAAATAACCTTCACTTTCCTTTTTAAAACGAAGGATTATACTCCAATTTAAATTGTATTTTCCTCACGAATATTTTATTTAATCTTATAAAAGAGGATCCCCGAAAAAAAAAAAAAGAGACCGTTCCTCGATATTTGTGCATTCGTTAAACACTCAAAAATCACTTCCCTCTCCCTTTCCCTTTCTCCTACACTATACAGTTAAGCTAGACAGTGACCTATGTCCTCTATCTACATTTCAATCCCACATCGGTAAAAAAAAAATTCAGAGAATTTCCAACAATGGTTGCCGGCAAAGTAAAATCAGTAATGGGTATCCAAAAATCACCATCCAATCCAAAATCAAAGCCCGATTCTTCCCCAAAACCACCATTGTTATCATCTACACCAAATTCAGCAAAGCAGAATCAACAAACACAGAAGGGATCCGGCGCGTCATTCTCACGCTCCTTCGGCGTTTACTTCCCACGCGCCTCCGCACAAGTCCAGCCCCGCCCACCCGACGTCACCGAGCTCCTCCGCCTTGTCGAAGATTTACGCGAGAGAGAGTCCCGATTAAAGACGGAACTCTTGGAGCAGAAGCTGCTTAGAGAATCCGTCGCCATTGTTCCTGTTTTAGAGAACGAGATTTCGGTTAAGGATTCTGAAATCGAACGTTCTAGAAGGAAGATCGAGTGTTTGGAGACGGAGAATGAGAGACTTCGAGATGAGAATGAGTTTCTACACGTTGAACTTACAAAACAGAATCGTATATACGAAGAGAAGATTAAAAAAATGGAAGATGAGTTATCTGAAATTAAAAGAGCCGTTGCTGATAGACAAGAACGGGAGCAGTTAGAGGAAGCTTCTTCTTCATCGACTTCGAATATGGGTCCTAATACGGGTCAGAATACGGGTCCGAAGCTGATTGATGTGACGAATACTGCTAATTTTTATAGTAAATCTAATAATGTTGCCGCCAAGTGTTTGAGAAAATGCGTGACACAAACTGTGCATTTGAAGAATGAAAATGTGGTACAGGAAAGCGCGGAAAGGCATGTGTATTCTCGATGCGACTCTGAAGAAATTCCAGAAACTTCTGAAGGTTTGATAGGGATTAGATCCCGTGTTCCGCGCGTTCCTAGACCGCCTCCACGTCCATCCGCCTTTTCTTCTCCTTCTTCATCATTGCCGTTGTCTGTTTCTTCGTCATGTAGTTCCTTATCCGAATCGGCGAACCGCGCATTGGAAGAAATTTCCAACATTCCTCCTCCTCCGCCGCCACCGCCGGTGAAAACTGCAGCTCCGCCTCCTCCCCCACCGCCTCCATCAAAGTCAACCGCGCCGCCTCCGCCTCCGCCTCCACCGAAGGGGTTGAAGCTGGTTTCGTCAAAGGTAAGGAGAGTTCCTGAGGTGGTCGAGTTTTACCACTCGTTAATGCGGAGGGATTCGAATTGCCGGCGAGATTCCAGCGGCGGAGGTGGTAGCTCCGCCGATGCGCAGGCGGCGGGTGCTAATGCAAAAGACATGATAGGAGAAATTGAGAACCGTTCTACACATTTACTAGCGGTTAGTTTTCCGTTTTCCTTTTTCTTTTTGGTCATTGTTTGAGGGTTTATTTACTGCTATTGCCACTGGCCCTTTTGGAATCTTGCTAGGTTTTTTTCAAAATAAAGACAAAAATTAGATTCGAATAATGCGGAAAAGTAAAAGTTGCAAATTTAATGAAACCATGTGTGCATTTATGAAAATTTAAACTGCCAGTTTGAATGAAAGTAATGCTTTTGTGCGTGTTCATTTTTTATTTTTTTGCTGCATCCATTTACTTAATTCAAAGAAACGACGTAGTTTCTCCTTTTAGTTGGACATATGATTTTTAATTATCTTAATTAATTACAGATTAAGACGGATGTAGAGACGCAAGGAGATTTCATTAGATTCTTGATTAAAGAAGTTGAAGGTGCTGCATTCACAGACATTGAAGATGTTGTTCCTTTTGTCAAATGGCTTGATGATGAACTATCTTACCTGGTAATTATCAAAAAAAAAAAAACTATCTTACCTGGTACCTATTTTTTATACTAATTTGAAATTTAAGTTTTTATTTAGTTTTTTCTGGAGTATTTATCATTTTGCACCCCAAAAATATATCGTATCGACACTTTGCACCCTGAAATCAAAATTTTGGCATATTGCACCCTCAAATTACATATTATTTGGCGAATGCATCCTATTGGGGTGCAAAATGTCATTTAAGGGTTCAAAGTGCCAATATTTTAATTTCATTGTGTAAAGTGCCAAAATAGTACTCTCTTCGTCCCTAAATTTTACTCATATTTCTTTTATTGGTCGTCCCAAAATAAGACTTCCTTTCTATAAATGGAATAATCTTTCTCAAAAATTCATTTTCACATAAGTAATGATTTGACACGGCAAAATTTCAAAGAGGTCATGTAACTTTGGTATTTATTCAAAAATACTCTTGTAACTATAGTTAGCGCACATTAACTTTCAATATATTTCAATTTTAGTCATATGCATAACAAATTTGGCCCTCTAACTTTCAATTATTGTCCTATAATTATAATTTGGTCCTACTACCGAGGAAAAAGTTTGTAATTGGAGGATGAAAATTGTAATTGCAGGACAAAAATTGAAACTTATTGAAAGTTATAGGACGAAACTTGTTATGCATAGGACTAAAATTGAAATTGGATGAAAATTAAAGGACCAATTGTGCGTTCAGTATAGTTAGAGGACTACTTTTGAAAGAGACCCAAAGTTACAGGACTATTTTTTGAATTTTGTCGAATTGTTACCACTAATTCCCAACCACTACTTTTAAGGTTATAAAGTAAAAATATCCTAAACTTTCACTTTCCCAGCTTTTACGTAAAACTCCGTGCAAAAAGTAAAAGAAGTACTCCCTCCGGTTCATATTAATTGACACATTGTTACTTTTCACACAGATTAAGAAATCTCATGATTAATCACTTTTACATGATAAAATGTCAAGATACCCTTCCTAATCACTCTTGAGCTTCCCAACCTAGATGTAAGAGAGGGCAAAATTGAAAAATATTGCATTGGAAACCCAAATGTGTCAATAATATGAAATATAAACATTTGGCAAATGTGCCAATTAATATGAACCGGAGGGCTCAGGATCCTCTATACCACTATTAGTGTACCATACTTGTGTACCACTAGTAAGTAATTGCCACATGTAATCTAGTGTAATACATGTTAAATAAGTCTTACATGTGGCAATTACTTATTAGTGGTACACAAATATGGTACACTAATAGTGGTATAGAGGATCCTCACCGGAACCGGAGGGAGTTAAAAAAAGGGACGGCAAATTACTCATTTTTTCTATTTAATTTATCTTTTTTTTTATTTATAATTTTTTAACAATATAGGTAGATGAGAGGGCAGTGTTAAAGCACTTTGATTGGCCAGAAAAGAAGGCAGATGCATTAAGAGAAGCTGCATTTGGTTATTGTGATTTAAAGAAACTTGAATCCGAAGCCTCATCTTTTTGTGAAGATCCTAGACAACCTTGTGGTCCTGCTCTCAAGAAAATGCAATCCTTGTTTGAGAAGTAAATTTTTTTTTTTTTTTTTTTAATCCAAATTCTGTAGTATGATAAGATCATTTGAACTGTAATAATTAATATTAATATTTAATGTCAATATTGGCACAGGTTGGAACATGGTGTTTATAATTTGTCAAGAATGAAGGAATCGGCTACAAAGAGATACAAATTATTTCAAATACCTATGAATTGGATGATGGATACAGGCTATGTAAGTCAGGTACATTTCATTCTTATTGATCTCGAATCTTTGTATTTTTTTGGGTTTTTAAGCACATTGCACCCCTGAAATAGGGGAAATGGGGCATTTTGCACCCTCAAATTAAGAATAAACGACAAATGACTAATCTAGTCAACAAAGTCGAGGGTAAATTAGGTAACTTAATTTTTCATTCTTTTCCAAAAATCAACATAATAATTATTTTCTCTCTAAAATAATAGAAACATGATATTTGAGAGCCAAAGTGGGTTACTCTAACTAAAAGAAATGGGAGAAATTGGGGGAAATGATGAATTATATAATTGTTTTTGTAGAGAATATTGAGATGAAACATGTTGAATTAACTCTGATTGAATGTTGCTTAAATAAGTACATCTTGATAATGAATTCAAAAATTAAAACTGGTATGGAGTTAAGAAGTTGGAGAAGCAAAAACACATCTTGTTGGGTTTTAAGATGAGAGAAATGAGCATTTTAGTTTTTAAGCTTTGATTTTCAAGAAGAATGAAAACTAGATTACCTATTTTGCCCGTGAATTTATGGAGGAGTGCAACATGCTGGGTTATTCTTAATTCAAGGGTTTTAAGTGCTATTTCTATTTTTCGAGGGTGCAAAATACCTATTTCACTTTTTCAGGAATGCAAAGTGCCAAACCCCCTCAATTTGGTGGATTTTGTATGGCTGAGATAGTTTTTTGATGAACACAAAACATAGATTGTCCTTATTTACTTCTAAGCACTATCTACAATAAAACTCGTAGTTTCGAGGGTGTTTTTGCAAATGACAATAGACTACCTTTTCCTAATTGTAGAAAGCCCTCGCAATATAGGTTATTTATCTAGTGGTCCCTTGGCCAGAGGGGAAGGGGGAGACCAGGGAAACTAGGAAAGCGATGCACACTGAATGAATTCAATGATCAATCTATTAGTTATTAATTGAGTAGGCACATATGCTATGTTCCCTTGAGGCTTTATACAACTATAGAACTTATATGGCGAAGCAAATGAAATTTCATGGGCACAAATCTACCAAATGCCATATTAAATATTTATGATATGTAGATGACAAAAGGGGTTGAGAGATTTTGAGCACATTTTATGTCTCACATCTCTAAGATGCATGCGTTTACGTTTAACATTTGGGTGATTTACACTCGGATCCCTGGTTTCAAAAATTACAAGGACACCCTTAAGGGGGAAGGGGGTCCTTGTAAGGATTGTTCAAGTTGTAAGGGGTGTTTTGGTATATAGTCTAAATCAGATGGGGTCTCCTTTTAATTATTGAAACGTCAGGGGTTTCTTGTATACGACTAAACCTTGGGGGTCCGGTCGTAAGTCACCCTTAACATTTTTACTGAGGTTCTTCTTAATGCATTTTAGAAAGTTAGTTGTGAACCTGTATGATTTGCTGTAATGATTAGGAAATAATAAACGCTACCCCTATGGTTTCAAAAATTACAAGGACAACCCTTAAGGGGGGTTTTTGTAAACATTTTCAAGGGGTTCTTGTAAGGATTGTTCATGCTGTAAGGGGTGTTTTGGCACATAGTCTAAACCAGAGGAGGTCTCTCTCTTTGTAATTATGGGAACATGAGGGGGTTCTTTGTATTTGACTAAACTTCAGGGTGTCTGGTGTAAATCACCCTTAACATTTTTATTGAGCATTCACTCTTAACATTTTTCTTAAATCACCCTTACTGAGCATTTAAGAAAGTTTGTTGTGAACCTGTATTGATTTGCTGTAATGATTAGGAAATAATAATAAACGCGACCACATGTTTTAATTGTAGATCAAGTTGGCATCAGTAAAATTGGCCATGAAGTACATGAAGAGAGTTCTGGCAGAGCTTGAAATGGTTGGTGGTGGTCCTGAAGAAGAGGAGCTTATAGTTCAAGGTGTCAAGTTTGCTTTCCGAGTACATCAGGTAAATAAATACTATCCTGTAATTTGAAAAATAACATTTTATCCCCCTATGAAAATTTTGAGGACTAATATACCTCCTTCAATTAGAGAGTGTTAATCGCCGAAATTGTTTTTGTGACATAGGGGGTAAAGTATCATTTTTATCACAAGACAGGGGGGGTAAAGTACCACAAATAAGAGGGTAGTTTTGTCAATTAGTTTTTTTTTTTCTAAGTTTAAAAATACCAGGAAGATAGTGTGAAACTTTATAAAATTATAGGGCGGTAAATTGTAATTAACTCCACTATTTTATGATCATATTCTACTCTCAAGAACAGGAGTTTGTTCGATTAATTTTTTTTTGGGATTTTTTTTATTCAGTTTGCAGGGGGGTTTGATGTGGAAACAATGAAAGCATTTCAAGAACTGAGAGATAAAGCTCAAATGTGCAATGTTCAATGCCAAAATCAAAATCAACAGAAATTTGTTTGCAGGTCTACTTAATCTATTCTCTGTAGCAAACTCAGCTTCAGAACAACCTTTTTTGTTTTGTTGTAAAAAAAGTTAAAGAGAGAGAATGATCTGTGAATACAGCTGATTTTGTGCTTCCAAATTTGTTTGTTTAGTTAAATTAAAGAAGTTATAATGTTGTAACAATGGACTGAAATTTCATAAATTTAAATGCCAGGAATTGAGTTAATGGCAATTTAACTCCCTGTGATATTTATAATGTTCAATTTACATCTCTGTGATTTGAAAAAGAGCATTTTATCCTCCCCTATAATTTTATAAAAGTTTCACACCGCCTCCCTTACATTTTTATATATGGCACTTTACCCCTATGTGTTATGATAATATGACAGTTTACCCCATCTGTTATGATAAATGTGGTAGTTTACTTCCTCCCCCCATGTTACAAAATATTTTTTATGTCCACTATCAGTTTCGGCAAGTGAGTTACAATCTTCGGCTGAAGGGGGTAAATTATTTCTTTAAAATGTTCACACTTGGTAAATTGCTTTTTTTCAAATCACATGGGTTACATTGTCATTAACTCCCCATGAATTATTTGATAAGGTTATGAATTGTGTTTGATATGCCGGCAAATGGGATTTATTTATGTTACAAGAAATTATCATGTGTCCATTGATTAATTGATTGGTAATCAAGGTTGTACCAAGAGACGAGAAATGCAACAAAACCGTTGCTTCTAACACTACAAGATAAAATATGACTACAAGAACAAGAAAACGGATCGAGAAAGATGACAATTTCTTTGGCTGAAGTTTTTAATATATAATTTTGAAGATTATCCGGTAATTGCTGATAACTCAAAGAAAACAAGTAGTCTTGATAGTAATTAATTGAATGAAAAGATTAATACAAATTTTAGATTCTTTAGCATACAAGAGAAAACAGGCAAAATAATAATGAAATAAAGAGTTCAGAAAAAAAAGCCTAAATAATAGCTAGGGCAAACATAATAAGTCCTAAAAGACTAGACAACCCTTCTACTAAATATAGGACCAATACCCATTAATGGCAAAGGAGTACCATCAGCTTCTAGATTGTAGATCCTGCACATGACAAGAAGTAGAGGAAAAAGAGATTGAGTATCCAGAATCACATAATTGACCAACAGAGACAAGATTCATTGCAAGATTTGGAATGTGATAGACACTATCAAGACTCAATAGGACCAATATCCGCTAATGGCATAGGAGTACCATCAACAGTCGTAACCGAACTATATGGTTTAGAATGTAAAGTAGTAAAGACAGATGAATCAGGTGACATGTTATGAGAAACTCCAAAATCTAAGAGCCACGTAAAAGGAGATTTACCTGGGGAACCAGGGGGTGACAAACCTATATGAGTGGCAGAGGCAAAGAACATAGCATGTGGCTGTATAGCAAGAATCTTCTGAATTTGCTGAATTTGCTCGGCAAGAGAATCCATAGAGGAGCTTGAAGAAATAGGACCTCCAAAGCTAGTAGAATATGAAGATGGAACAACAACGACAGTGTTAGGCCGTGAATTCACCGATGTTGATTTCCATATCTCCATGGTGGTTGTTGTAATTGATGTTGCAGCTGTTGTTGTGAAGAATCAACTGCATTTAAGGGATCCATTCCTAAGAAACCAAGAAGGAATGATGATCTGGGGAAAGAGCTATTATGTTAGCTATATGCGTAACTCTGGATAAGTGGTTGGAGAGATCCAGATATAGACAAGGAAGCTCAAGGGTTAATATGGAATTAGTTTGGCTGAGTTTGGTCTTGGTTTGATCCCAATAAATGATTTCAGAAGTTTCGGCGAAACCTTTGAAATTCGATTTGGATAATGGTTCACTGGAATATTGAAATTGTAAAATATTATTAAATAATAGTTAGTTGGTTTTGAAACTTTGAGATTTGATTTGGATTGAGATTTGGTTGTCGGGGTTTGGGGGAGAAAAGTGAGTGATATATGTCAAATCAATAGTTTTATTGGGTTTCAGATAATATATTATATTATATTGTATAATAATTAAGATGATGAATTAATATTATATTGTAGTGATGAGTGAGAAATGATTGTAATTATTTTATTGTGATTATTATAATGATTTATGTTCTTATAAATAGAAGATATATTTAATGAGATAATTAATAAAAAAAATTATGTTCTAATATATACAATAACAAATGAACTTAAATTTTGCCAACTAATATTTTAAAATCGCAGTAAGATATTCTAATAACAATTGATAAATACAATAATTGATAATGCAGAAATCAAACAATATGATAAAAATTGATAATGTAAACATTAATAATGTAATTGATATCATTTAAATATAAATTATATAATGGTGGCATAGGGATAAAATAGATTATAAAAAGAAATCATGGGGAGAAAATAAAAGAAAAAGAAAAGAAAAAGAAAAAGAAAAAATGAAACAATTCCTGACAATTTGTCAGCACCATCCTTGACCTGAGGCCACTGAAAATCAGTGCCTCAGTGAGGCCTGGGAGGTTTCGGCTCTGGGCCAAAAGCCACCCAGGCCCGTAGCCAAACAAGATCCATACACAGCCCAAGTGATTTGGCTCAATTTCCATGTCTACAACACATTGCCTTTGGTTCAGAGATTGAAAATTATCAAGAATCAGACTACCACAAATAGAGGACATCCACTTTTGTTCCTACCTTGTTTACATATAGTAAAAATGTTGTATCTACTGATGGTACTTATATTTCAGATGAAAAAGATAACTTACAGGAACCAGATAAGAGCTCATCTCAGGAGATCATCCTTACTGAAGCTCCTGTTCCATTAGATGAGATATCTAAATTCCAGGAAAAGCAAACTATTGAGTGGAAATCTGAAGCTGCTCCTGAGGAAAAAGAGACAAGTGATGTTCCTCCTTCAGATGAACAAGTAAAAGTTTAGTCTGCTGATTGGGAACTGATGAAGAAGTTTATGGAATAATCTGTGAGAAAGGTTCAAGACACTCACCAGTCTAATGAAAGCACCTTGAATGAGATGAAGGAATTGAAGGAAAGAAACAAGTCATATTTGCAAAGATTTGAGATTGCCTCAAGACTTGTTGAATGCACAAATAAGCCTGCTGACCTAGCTGATAACACTAGACTGATGCTGAGAGTTGAGTTGAATAACATCAAGGAAGAAGTCAACACAGTGAAGTCTACTGTCAATCAATTTGTTGATGAAGTCACATAAAAAAATCAAGGTTGGAAGCTGAGCAACACAAAACCATTGCCATGTATGAAGAGTTTTGTGCTAGAGTGAATCAATCACTAGAAGGAATGACTCGTTTAGGTGAACAAGTTGTTACTCTTCATCAGATAATGGATTTCCTATGGAAACAAGGAGAAAAGTTCACTGCTACTAATCTTCAACATGACAAGATGTTGACTGCAATGGATTAGAACATCAAAAATCTTGAAGCCTTGAACATAGCACCTGCACAAGTTGAAGAACTCAACCCTACTGATGATGACAGAAAGGGGGAAGAGTTAACTGATGAAAAACAGGATTCTAAGGCTACTGAAGAAGAAGCTGATGAAGATGCGGCAAAAGAAGACAAAAAAAATTGTTGCTTCTAAAGACTCCGTTGAAGAACAACTTGATCCATTCAGAAAGCAAAAGAAGATAGATGAACTTGCTGCTAAGATTGAGGTTGCTGCTAAAGAAGATGAAAACAAATTAGACAAAGCCAAAAGATTAGCACTAGACATCTCTAGTAAATAAGACGAAGAAGATGAAGAAGAAATTGAAGAAGAAGACGACAATGGAGATTAGAAGACTTTATTTCTTTTTACTTTACATCTTTTGTAATTTTCTTTTCTATTTGTAATCTGATGTAATTGTAAAAGCTACTATCAATAAAAGAAGTTTACAAGTTCTTTATCCAACTTAATTTTTATCTAAAAAATGTTGTGTGAAGACTTAACTGAAGATAGGATATGTACTTAGCTGAAGTTTTGTCATCATCAAAAAGGGGGAAATTGTTGGATGAAGCTGAGGAATTTCAAAGAAGATTCTGATGATTTCCAAAATGATCATCAGCTAAGTAATGGAAGCTTAGTAAGCCTTTGAAGGTTCAATCGAAAAGACAAGTACAAATCAGAAGATTGAATTTTGGTCAGGAAGACAAGTGATCTTAAGCTGAGTACAGAATCAAATTGGTGGATATCAGCAGAGTCAAGTCAGATGAGTTCGATCTGATTCAGCAGAGTGTTCATAAGTAGAGTACATTTAATCAACTAAGTGGAAGAGATCAGAAGTCATTCCAACGGTAATAAATACACTTGTCGTAATTAATGTGAGTTGAAAGGGTATTTATGGCAAATTATCTCAAATTACCTCGTATCAACATGGTGCATTTAATGCGACTGACAGCTCCGTACAACAGAGTTGCAGGGAGCCGTTTAAGGATTTGACCGAAAATTGAGGAAGATCTGAATTTCTGTCTCACTTCAACGGACAGAATTTACTTTGCCGAGTATAAATAGATCTACATTTAAGAGTTAAGACAACACACAACACAAGAGATAATTCAACGATCAAATTTTCTAAGTCTTAACTCAAGAACAAATCATCAGCTAAGTCATCTATTGACGAAAGAAAGTTGAAGAAAATGTCTAAACACTTAAAAATCTGAGTGATTTTGTTCAATTGAGTGTTGTGAGAAGTAGATATCCATCTTTGTGAGTGATATTACTTCGTAGAATATGTCTTCTTTGTGATTTCATATTGTGAGCTTGTTGCTTGATCATTTGTTGTAAAAACACAAATGTTTGTACTAGTTACTGTGTATTCTAGTTGAGCCTAAATCTTCGTGATTCAGAAGAGTGGATTAGGGGGTATTCTGCCTACCGAACCACTATAAAAATTTATGTGTTATTTACTTACATTTGCACCGCATATTTTCATAAATAAAGTAAAAGTTTAAACGACCAATCTTTTAAAAAGGAATCTATAAAACAGGGGTTAAAACCTTTAAAGTTAAAGTTGTTTGAAAAACTCACACTTACATATCCGTTGCATTCGAGTTAAAATTCTGAGTTTGTCTGAACAGATAAATTAATTAGACGAGTGGTCTATCTTACGCTGATAAGTTGAGTGCTTAAACAACTGAGTAGTCTCATAAGACATATAAGCTTACTCTACTTAAGCAAAGTCAGAGAAATTTTTTAAAGGTACAGAGGTCTATTCACCCCCCCCCCCCCCCCCCCCCCGACCTCATTAGACCCCTTGGGACCAACAAAATTCATTGGGTTAATTGGGACTCACTTTGTTCAAGTAAAAGAGACGGCGGTATGGGTTTTTGTGATTTGGAGTCTTTTAATATATTCCTTTTTGCAAAATAGGCCTGGAGGATTTTATCTTCGCCTAAGAGTCTCCTTAGCCGAATTCTTAAGGCTCGTTACTTCCCGCATAATGATTTCTTGAATTCTCAATTAGGGTCAGCACCTTCCCTTACTTGACGGATTATTTGGGAGTCAAAGAAGCTGATTACAGTAGGTATTCGGTGGCGTGTTGTCAATGGAAGTTCAATTCAGATATGGGGGGATAACTGGCTTCACCGTCCTTATTCATTTAAAGTTGTTACTCCCCCTCGGACTTTGGCTATTAATAGTAGTGTGGATGCTCTCATTGATCAGCCCTTAGGGGTTTTGAAAAGGGATTTAGTTGAAGATTTGTTTATAAATGAGGACGCCCAACTTGTACTATCTATCCCCCTCGGTCGCTTAAAGGTACCGGATAAACTAATATGGCACTTTGATCGTTCGGGAAGCTACACGGTAAAATCTGGTTATAGGCTGAATCGAGAACTTAAAACAACCGTTTTGGAAGCAAGGAATGGATGCTCTAGTTCGAGAACTCACTATAACTGGAGCTAGATTCGGTCTATTAAAACGCCTCCAAAGATTAAACAATTTATGTGGTCCTGTTGTAGGGGAATTCTCCCGGCCCGTGCTTATCTTCTATATCGAAAAATCTCATAAGAAGATACGTGTCCTTGCTCTGGTGGTTTGATAGAAACAACCATTCATTGCCTACTTCATTGACACTTTGCTAGGCAATGTTGAGCCCTTTCCGGTTAAAGTGTCTCACATTATTCTTGTGATTCTCTTGAGATTACTAATTGGTTTGCTTAACTCCACTAAAAAACCGACTGCCTTGAACTCGGTTTTGTATTGACTTTGACGGGGTGGATATGGTATGTCCGGAATAAACTTATTTGGGAACACGAAGGCATTGGTCCTATCGACCTTGTTTCTGCAACCCGTAACTTTGGCGGGGTTTGTTAAAATTAAGCTAGATGCAGCGTTGTTTGCTGAATCTTGTAGCTTTGGTATCAATGTTATTACTCGGAACCATACCAGAGATGTTCTTGATTGGGGTTTTAAGAAGTTTGAATACTATTGCGAACCCGAAGCAGCTGAAGTCGTGGCATCAGTCCAAGGCTTGGAATTCGGTATTAACAAAGGTTGGAGAAACATTATTCTTGAAGGAGATTGCAAAGCAGTTATTGAAGGCGTCCTTGGTGACAATGATCGTTCAAAGTTTCATCCGTTGGGGCATATCTTTGAAGAAATAGGACTTTGACTATTAGCTTAGAATCTTGTAGTTGTTCTCATGTGTTTCGTGAGAATAATTCAGTTGCTCACGCTTTAGCTAAGTTAGCTTTTAGTTTATTTCCCCATTTTATTGAGCTTCCGAACTCTATTCAGTAACTTGTACTTAATGACTTTATTCATTAATGGATTCGCCCTTTGGATCTTCTAAAAAAAAATTAGGACAAAACTGTTTGTCTTTGTCCAACATATCATTATGGGTCAAATGTAGGGTTAAACCTCAACTCTAACATATAAAATATATACTTATCATTAACGTACATAATTACCACATTCCTACATAAGCCCTGATTCTTCTCAATTCCGTGCTTCACATTTACTTCATTTTTCAGTTTAATTGTCTTAAGCAATATAAGAGATTCACCTAAACCAACCAAACCATAAATAGTCACCTTTCAAGTCCATATTCTTTTGTCCACGTCATAACAATACTAGTAATATAAGATTGTCGGGGAAAAAGAACAAGTACTTACTAAGTTTTACTCATTATTTATTTTCTGCATAACCTATTAAATTTTCTTTGTGACACAAGATATGTACACGAATATTTGGATATCATAGATGAAATATATCCTTTTTTATGTTTGAAAGAAACCTCAAGAGAAATAAGTTGCAATTCTGAATTTTAAATGAAATAATTCATTATTTGGATTGAATCGTTTAGTAATAAAACTCATGTATTAAAGTTTCATTTTCGAGTTATGTTTCGGTCTTAAATATTAGAAACTTTTAGGAATTTCTTCGGAATATCTCAAAAGATTTCGAAAAATATTTGGAAAAATTATAAACCAAAGTAACGTGTTGAAATAGAAACTACCGTGGATCAAAGTTTCAGTTTCGATGTATGTTTTGGTTAACTGAATATTGGGAACTTTTAGAAAACGTTTTGGAAACACTAAGAAAATTTGTGAAAAAAATTACCAAATTAAGAAGAATATAAAGTTTCAAGGCAAATATAGAGTTTAAAAAATATATATTATTTTTGGTTTCATTGATTCAATAACGAAAACTTTTCGATAGAAAAGATGGAAGATCTTGATTCATGGAAATCACTCTATATTTTCGTTTCGATTACCTGAAAATTAGAAACTTTTAGGTGGAAACGCCATCTTAAAACTTGAAGTGTAATATAATTTTATTAACGAGTTTCGAAAAATAAAAATGGAAAATCCCATAGAAAAATTCAGCTTATTGGAAAAATAGAGAATTCGAGTTTACGAATTTAAGCCCATAGAAGAGAAATGACGAGTCTTTCCAATTCTGTAACATTTATTCACCCCCAAATTCTTTATTCTCCGACTAATTTCCGGTCAATCAATTTCGTCACTCTTCCACATTCACTGGCCAAAAACAACGAATCAAATTCAATTTCACGCCACATTTCAGTAATAACTGCAAAATCAGCCATGGCGAGTGAACAAACTTCAGTCAAATCAGTCGAATCCGTACCCGATTCATCTATTAAGCTCCTGTTTGTTGAAATGGGCGTCGGCTACGATCAACACGGGTATGTTTTTTTGTTTAATTTGTCTTTCACATATTTTTATTCGAAAATATTAAGATATATAATTTAAATTAAGATGTGAATATAATTTATTGGAAAATTAGGCAAGATATTACTTCTGCAGCTATGCGGGCATGTAGGGATGCAATTTCCTCAAATTCGATCCCCGCTTTCAGGAGAGGTAAATTCAATTTCACAATTACTAAATTTAATTTTGAATATTCCTGAATTATTATGTGTTGCAGGATCTATACCTGGTGTTTCATTTGGTGAGATGAAACTACAGATTAAATTGGGAGTTCCTAAACCTCTCCAACATTTATTGGATATTGAGAAGGTCAAATCAGTTTTCCCTTAGTAAGTATCTTTGCACTTCATCAATTCTACTATGAGAATTTTTGGGATAAATGCAAGACAATCATGTATTATGCGAAACCTGTATGAAACTAATCTGAAATGTTTGTTGTGTAAAATTCCCGTGTACTTAATGAATATATGGATGGGGTTTTCATGTTGAATATTTAATAGTACTGGGGAATTCTATGAAATAAACTTCCGTGCATGTTTTACATAACAGAGCGTCTTGCAATTTTCGAGGTAAATGCAAGATTTTCCCCTGTGTTAAGCTAAACCTGCACGAAGCTACCATGTGGAATTTTTAAAAAGTAGGTTGTTTTGGATCGGCGTATTTCAGGAAATCATTTGTAAATACTTCGTGATGGTCCCTACAACTTTATGTGAAACATTTTTAAATTAGTTTCTTGAACTAAGTCGATCTGAAACGACCTATTTTGAACATGTTAGGGGTTTCGTGCTGGGTTTTTAAAAGTACAAGGGGATTTTATGCAATAAAAATTTCACATGATAGTTTCGTGCTGGTTTTGCATAGCACGGGGGGATCATCTTGCATTTTCCCCGCAATTTTCTCCAAGATTTTCATAAGCTAGAATTTTTTGGGTAATTGAGCGCCTCTGATCATCTGTATTTAACATAGTGGAACTATATCAAATGTTGAGGTTGTGGATGGCGGACTTATATGCTCAAGTGGCGTGCTTGTTGAAGATATGGGAGATAAGAATGATGATTGCTACATTGTAAATGCAGCTGTTTATGTTGGTTATTAGAGTTTCTTAAAAATTAGTCTTACAGGTTGGTTTCTCTTTAATTTAATTATTTTCCGTCAATTGATTAAACACGATAAGTAAATGTTCAATGTGTCATTTTTAGTTGCTATATCGCTTGGTTGTTCCGGACATAATAATATAACATGTGAGGATTTATGTTACTGTCTCCTCAAATGTTACATTCTGAAATTACGACAACAAATTTAGTGTATTTTATTGAATGTCATCCTCATCTAGAAGCTTTTGAAGAGTTGGGCATTCAATATGGTATAGAGTAAGGCCCAAAAAGATGTCATGTTTTTTAATCTCTGTGCCACCCATTTCTAAATTTCATGTGTTAGACCTGATTAAAAATGAATAACCCTAACCAATAGATGCTTGGTCTAGTGGAAGAGACTAGTCACTACAATGTAGCGAACCCAAGTTCGAATTCCTATTTGGAGAGGTTCTCATTTAATGTGTCTGACACGCCTCGAAAGGGATTAAGTCATGTCTAAGACCTGACTTCCCTTGGGAAACCAAAAAAAAAAAAAATGAATACTCTGCGTGTTCATTAAGTATATATTAAATATATGTTCTCTCTAACAGCTTAAGCTTTTAGAAGAGTTGGCATTCAATATATTCTTAGTCAACCAAATCAGAACATGTACTTAAAATCCTTCAAATTTGTTCTTCTTGTCCTCATTTTGATGTCCTAATTAAGAATACTCGAGTGAAGTAGAAGTTACATAACCGTTTATTACTTTATTATTTCCACTATAACAAATTTCTCATCCTCACAAAACTGCAGCATACAGAAGTTGGTTCCAAGTGTCGGGCAATCCAGGGAGGCACCAGTGGCTGCAATCGTTACCGCTGTGGTTTAAAGTGTAAATTGACGGGTGAGCGTCTTTCCTAAGCTGCGAAAGAGTTGTGATATCAAGAAGGTAAACTGGTTTCTTTATTGTATTCAATACTTTGTTTAAAACAGCTGCCTCTGGTGGGCTTCCTGCGGGATATTTCGATCCTTTGATCGGTACTTGCTCTCTAATACAGTTTGATTTTGAACCCCATTCTTGGCCCCTGTTTTTGACAGAGAATTAATTTCATTATGGATAACCATGATCATACGTTGAATGATATGATTTAGTTTAGTTTATGTGATGATCATCCCTTTCCCCACGAGTGGATCATCACAAATTGTTTGACCACTATGAAATCCGGAGGATAGTTGTTTTCTCTTTAGGATCGTAGAGTTATGAATTGAATTGTATGTGGATTATTTCAAGGGGGAATTACTCAAACTACCGTTGACTTTTAGTGTAATTACACAGACCACCCTCCATGTTTGGGAAATTACTCAAACAACCCCTGAGGTATTGGATTCATCACAAACCTCAAGGGTGGCAAACCGTTTTCACCCATTTTTCCAATGATTTCACCCATTTTCAACTGATTTCAACCATTTTTTCGTCGATTTAACCCAATTGCACTCCTTTTTCCACCAATTTCACCCATTTTTTCACATCAAATTCTTTCCTTAGATGGTATTTACGTTGTAAAGGGGTAACTGTAATGAATCTAATACCTCAGCGGTAGTTTGAGTAAATTTCCAAATGAAGGATGGTCTGTGTAATTACACTAAACCTCAGGGGTAGTTTGAGTAATTCTCCCTTATTTCAAAATTGACACTTCCATTTTGTAAAAAAAGTTACTTTGTTGGTTTCACTTGCATTAAGACAACAATTCTCCTATAGGAATGATTTAAAAGGTGTGACAAATGACTTACCGATAGTGAGCGGGTGAAATCCCTTGAAAGAAGACCTTTGTCTTAGAAGGATCCACATTTTGATCGACCCATCTACCCCAAGTCGTCAATCCCCTTGAAAATGCTACTAGACGGTCCATATCTTTGACTATGGTATTACCATATTGCACAAAATCCCATCTGCAATGTATAGAATAGAATGTGGTGATTAGACAATAGGTTATTTTATCTGAGGTAAAAAGAAAAAGAATAATTCTCACGGTTGTGCATTTCCGGTATGGGTCCACCAATGCCACGTGTTGAATATCAGCATATCATTCCCTAGCCATGCCTTTCCTTGTTGAATCGAGTCCAGTTTTAGGACTCGACCTCTCGGTGTTCTTACTATATCTACCAAGTATGTAGTCCTATATACACTTATGCTCACTCCATAATCCTGCTCATAGTAAACTTCATTTTATAACGATCTAAAGTTTAGAAATTTGATTTACGTCTTTATACACTGGACAAAGATCAACAGATTTACCTCAAAAATAACTCTAGTATCCTTCACGTAGGAGGTCTTAGCATTCGGAACTGCACCATGTATCATACAAACTAAAGAACTCCAATGATTATAACTTAGTGAATCACCTACAAACAATATCTTCTTCCCTTTCCATCTTTTCAAGAAGTTTAAACCATCAAATCTGTAGGTAAAATAGAATAGATAAGTCAATGTATACCATCAAATTTACTCAAATCATTTTGTGTGTGTGAAAATGCACCTGGGTAAGTTACAAGAGTCGGGTTTCCACGAGTACTTGAGGAACCCTTTATCAAGTCGGCCCGATTTCTGGCAATCGAATCCAGGAGCGATAAACGGGCAACTTGAAGTGTAGAGAGGAGATGAAGATGGGTCATATACCCATTGACCACGAAAAATGTTGCATCCATTTGCTATGAAGTTACTCCCATTTAGAAGTAATTCAGCTCTTGTAGACACAAAAAGAACTGCTAGACATAACAAAGCTTGGTACATAAATCCCATTCCCTTTTTTAATACAGAACATAATACAATTTTGCATTGTGCTATAGTTATTTATACAGGGAAGAGGAAGATATTAGAATAACAAGAAAGGAAAAATATAATTATTTCATTAATCTTGACGTTATTTCGATTTACCTCTGTAAATGTTATTACTAAAATAGGGGAATTTTTATTGACTGGTTTTCCAAATTTGAAAAATGGTTACTTGTTTCCACAGATTTTCATCCAGTTGAATTGTATAATTACTTTTATGAGATATTGCCTTGATTTCTCTTGATTTGCACTTAAATTTTATGAATATTTGTGGGATTTTTTGTTATTTTTTTAAGTTAAATTTGGAAATCAGACTAGAGCAAGAAAGTACGATATATGTTTGTAGGCAACTAGCGGTAGGTGTGTTGGTAGTATTAAACGTAAGAGGGTGGACATCTTGCTGGTAGGCGTATTGGTAGTTACTAAAGTTACTAAAACGTAAGAGGGTGGATGTGTAATTAGACCAAATCTTAGGGTGCATCTTTATAAATAACCCATAAAAATTACTGACTTTTATTTGGTAATTCAATTTAGATTATATCGTATGTCTACCAATTAAAGTTGAATACAAACCAAGAAAAGAAGAATACAAATAGGGGTGTGATTGAGTCGAGTAGTATCGAATGACACACTGTTGAAGCTTGATTTGAATTTTATCGAACTTGAAATTTTGTGTTTGAGCTTGGTTTGATTGTTAAACGAGCTTTTATCGAACGAGCTCTAGTCGAATATCGAGTAACTTGATGTTTTATATGTATATTATCAAATTTTACCTTATCGAGTAGGGCTCGAGTCGAACCTCAAAAGTTATCGAGCGAAAATTGATGTTCAAGCTTGTTTGATTAGTTTGATGAACCAAGGTCAAACGAGCTTCTATCGAACGAGTTGGAGCCGAATATTGAATAGTTTGATTTAATTTTAAGCCCTAAATACAAAACGTTTATTACCCCAAAAGAAAATGATCACGAGTAAATGCAAAAACAACAGACTGCTATATTATCTTTAATTGACAGAAAATTCTCTGCGTTTTTTTTTCTTCCTTTTTTATCAAAAGACTTTCCGTGTTAACAAATTGAAGGAATTTAACCCTCTTTAGTGACCGCATTGTGTTGTACTCGTTCTAAGTGTAAGTATTCTTCATGATATGTAGTGGAAGTGTTGTTCCATTTAAAAAATTGACTATAATCCCTTTCAGAATTAAAAAATTAGCAAAATCTACTGCTATGGTGAATTGTTTTGTAAATGAGATATTAAACATATTAAAAAAAAGTGTTACATTTCGATGAATGACAAAAAGAAGTATTCATTGAGATTTTGAGATGAAAGAACTCTCTTTCTATCAAAATAGCAAGCCAGTATTCCAAAATAAATCCAAGATTACCCATAGCCAAGAATATAATAATTGAGAAAAATATATTATGATAATGAAGTTTTTGTTAATAAAAATAACACAAGAGATTTTCGGACTATTAAGAATAACGCAAGGATGTTTTCGCAAAGAAAATCTACTATACTTCCCTATGAAACCTTGGATCTTGATCTCCCCTTATTTCTTCACACTTAACCAATCAGAAATAGTTTTTATTCAACCACTCTACAAATCAAAACAAACTTAAACAACAAATAATTACTTATTACTCCAATGTGAACCATGCGCGCATCACATAACTAGAGCTGCATATAACAGTTGGTTCCAAGTATCCGGTAATCCCGGTAAGCACCAATGGCTGCAATCGACCCCGGAATGATCACCGCTGTAAGCAGACGGGTGAGCATCTTTTCTTAACTGAGACAACGTTGTAATGTCGAGCAAAAACACTTGTTTCTTAATTCCGCTCAACACTTTGTTTACAATATCAACTTCCGGTGGTGTCCCTGCTGGATAAGTCGACCCTGTCAATGGTTGTTCTTCGCCATTGCAGTTTTTCGATGTCGACTTCCAATCCCGACCCCTATCATTTGTTATTCAAAATCAAGATTTGATGCTTAAACGAGTAAGTAATGGCATATATATATATATATGTCTAAAGCATGGTTGTGTGTAAATTGCTTACTGGTAATGAGTAGGAGAAATTCCTTGGAAGAAAACTTTAGTTTTGGTTGGGTCAACATTTTGGTCAACCCATTGAGCCCAAGTTGTCAATCCTTTGTAAAATGCCGTTAGACGATTCATGTCTTTGGATATGGTGGTACCATCTTGTATGTAGTCCCATCTGCAAGAACAATATCAAGATTGGCATGGACAAACAACATTTTCCTTATCTTGTCCTTACTTAGGGTGGGCGAAAAATGAAATTAATCTATTGTCAACTTAACTCAATTTAAATAAATAAAGCTCGTTTGAGATTGATTGTTTAAATCGAGTTTCAATTGTGTCTGGTAGTTTAATGTAAATTGTGTTTCATCAATGTTGGCTCGTTAGCCAAGTCACTAAGTAATAAAGATTATGACTCGCATACCTATGATGAGGAAATTGATCATCTCTCCACATAATACTCCGAGAACAGTTAATTTCAACTTAACCGTCTAATAAAAACATTAAACTGTGGTAGAGATATAAACCAGTCTTCCACTCAATAAGTAATTCTGCTACCGATTGTCAATTCTTATGGAGTTGTTTACTTCTAAATTCTACTTATCAAGAAAGCAATTAGGATATTGCTGATTAAGCATTTGCATGTTTAAGTTTATCATTGCTTACATGGCTTAGATAAGAAAAAAAATGACAAAAGTGCCCTTACGAAATAGTAAACCGCTACCACTCAAATGTGTTTGATTTGATTAAAAGTATTTGACCTTGGGTAAGCTCAGATATATATGGTTTCAAGTTCGATAATAAAATCAAACTAAATTTGAACAATATGTTAGTTCGACTAGTTTATGTGGCTAAACTTAAAGACAAAAGAAGTAAGAAGAGGTAAGTCATACGATTGAGCTTTTCCTTTGTGAGTCCACCAATGCCATGAATTGAATATGAGCATGTCCATTCCTTTCCATGCATTGCCTTGTTTAATTGAGTCTAATTTCAATACTCTCCCAATACTTTCTCGTGTTATATCTACTAAATATGGTGATCGGTAAAGTTGTATGGTAACTCCATAATCCTGCAAATGGACGGTGATGATGAATTTACAATATGGTTAAAAAAAATATTATGAACTTATCTAAGTCTGAAATTAATATTTTGGAACAATAAGAATTATGTTTCCTACTTATAAAATAAAAGTGACTATATATTGAAAGAAGTGGATGATACAAAATGCATTGATCAAAACTTCGATACGTTTCCTCTGAAACACCGATTTTTGTTTTTGTTTTTTAAGTTAATCGAAACAAAATAGTGTGTAGTTTCCACTTCAAAATGTTTCTTGGATTTATAATTTTTCTAAATGTTTCTCGAAAATTATCGAAAAATTTGAAAAATTCCCTGAAACATTTCTAATATTTAACCAATCGAAACATACCTCGAAAACGAAACCTTAACCCATGACAAAATGCAGAGATTATTTTGAAAAATACAGATAATCGCTATTATTCGTCCATGCATCTCTTCAATTATTCTTTGATTTTGTGACTACTCGTAGGAAATTATCTTTAAAGGTCAACCAAATACATTTTTCCTTATACAGTAAGGGAAAAAAATAAAGAAACAAGAATGACTAAGAAAAGAAAAAGGAAAGAAACCAGCCAAACATTTGAAAAAGGACATAAAAAGAAAAAGGAAAAAAAAAGAGAATAATAGAGAGCATTTTTAATAATTTTTATTAGCTATTTAATTGATCGAATATTCGAATGTGAGATAAAGTTAGAAAAAAATTGGGCTGAGCTGGCCCATTTGAAGCACAAAATTGCTATTAGAATCCATCAACATAAAAGGCATTTTGGTTTATTTTCGAATAACTTAAAAAAGTTCAAAATATTTCAAGAAATTTATCATTATTAACATTGTTTAAAATATTATTAATTTTTCAATCACCTAATATTGTTACCTTATTATCTATTAGTTAAACTTCTCAAAAGGGAGCCCATAAAATTTACAAATACCTAAATATACACAGATTTCTCAAGGACGGAGAACAAACGGCCAATTTTGTTTCAAATAGAATAACCTATAGAGATTTAAAGAGTTACAAAAAAAAAAAAAAAAAAAAAAAAAAAAAAAATTAAAATAGAACCTGAAATGTGACCGAAGAAAGTGAATCCCGTCTGTTGAAATTGGTTTTAGAATTTGGAACCGAAGCATGAATCATACAAGCAAGAGATTCCCACTGGTTCAAACTCAGTGAGTCACCCACAAACATTATTTTCTTCCCACTCCATCTCTTCAAAAAATTCACTCCATCAAATCTAAAAAATCCAATAAAAAAAAAACAAGCATAATGAGGTCATTGCATCATTAATATTTAATAGGTTAATTCCCATTTATTCACTTGTGATAAACACAATGTTCAATTTGACCCCTTTTTAACTGGAAAAAGAGCATTTTTATCCTCATGTGAAATATTAAAAGATCAGTTGACCTCATTCGTCGGAGAGTTAACTCACTCAATATCCAATAATTAAAAGTGAGCGTGAAAAATGTAAATTATTCTTCAAGGAGATAAACTGGTCCATATAAATTAATACATTACGGTAAAGTGTTACATTATAGTAATACATGGGGTAAACTGATAGACATAAATAATACATAAGATAAATTGTCACCCATACAATTACACAAGGTGGTAAATGACACACGTATGATAACCGAAATGGGCAAATAATTATATATAATAAGTAATAACATAGGGGGTATTTCTTGTGTCAATAAGTTGACTAGGTCTATGAATAGTGTATAAAAGAGGTTTATTTTTGTCGACTCATATTTTTTTTAAGGTTTATAAATGTCAGAGGGAGAATGTGAGTATTTTATAAGAATATAAGAAGGTAGAATGCATTTTTTTAAATCACATAGAGATAAATTGAATATTATGAATTTCACACAGGGAAAATTATCATTAACTCCACCACTAATTGTTGTGCCAATAATTTAACTTTTTATTATACAAAAATAAGGATATTATAATTGTGAAATCAAGGAAAATTATCATTAACTCCACAATTAATTGTTGTACCAATAATTTAACTTTCTATTATATGAAAATAAGGATATTATAATTGTGAAATCAATAATGAGCGTTATGTCTCCAAATTAAATGGGGTTGCACACGTTTTTAACATTGCGAGGGAGACTTCATCTTAATCTTAATGAGAAAATTAACAAGTTTAACTAGTTTTTAATAACTAATTATTCCCTTCACTCTATATACTGTTATGCGTAATGAATATTTCACCCTTTCTAATTTTCCCTGTAATATTCATAATGTTATTTACCTTCAGTTATATTCTTAATGATAACTGCATAAGTAAGGATAATATTGTTAGTAAGAATAGAAAGAAGAAATTAAGTGCCCGTTTGTCTCGCATCTCCGAAATTTTTTTCGCATTTCGGAAATGCGAGACAAACAAGTGGGTCAGTTTGTGAAATTATTTCCCAACACAGAATGTTTCTGGACTTGGTTTCGAAAAGTGGGCCTAACTAGGCCTTTTTATGAAATAACCCTATTAACTCATTTCTTCTCACTCTTTAATTATCATCGCTCACCAAAACCAGTCAACAATGTCTGCTGCGATGAGCTCTGCTCTGAGCTACGAAGGTCATCTGCTCTAAGCTACGAAGGCCAGCTACATCACTTTATATTTTTTATTATTTTAAAAAACATAAATAATTAATTATAAAATATTATTTACCACATATATTACATATAAACACCAATAAATTTAATTATATATAACTAACTGATGTGACATAAAGTCTTACATTATCTTACACCTAATTTAACTAACTCCCTACAACCTAAACCTATCAAAATAACCTACATCTTCATTATTTCCCAAACCATTCTCCCAAAACCCAAACAAACAACATAACGCAAATCGAGATTATTTCTCAAACCTCTACCACTTTCCCAAACCACTCTCCCAAAGGCCAAACAAACAGGCTTTAAGCCTTTTACAGAACAGAAGGAATAATATATTATCGAGTAAAATACAAAAACAACTATTGTGTTTTGTCTAGCTATCAAAAATTCTTTTCTAATGTTTTTATATGCAAAAATACACATGTACTAACTTTTTATTAGCTAAAAATCACTATCAAGCTGAAATTACAATTATATCCCCAACAAAGGATGCAAAAATACCCCTCTTAATATAAAAATTATCAATGACCCCCCTGTTAATTTTAAAATATAGCAATAAGCCCCTATTCACTCAAAATTGACAACAACCTCCCTGTGATTTATAAATGAATTTCAAATGAATTTTTTGGCTAATAAAAAATAACACAAGGGGGGTTTTGCTAATAAAAATAAAAGGGGGATTTTGATAGTTAGGCAAAGTACAAGGAATGTTTTTGCATTTAGCTCATATATTATCATTTGATATAGAGTTAATGGCAATTTACCCCCCGTGATATTCATAATTTTCAATTTACCTCTATGTGATTTGAAAATTAGCATTTTACCTCCTGTAATCTTATAAAACTGTCTCCCTGATATTTTTATATGTTGCAGTTTACTCCCCTGTATTATGATAAATGCGACAATTTACCTCCAATGTTATGACAAATGTGACAATTTACCCCCTTATGTTACAAATACACTTTTCATCCCCACTGTCAATTTCGACAGTGAGTTGCACTCTCCGGTTGAAGAAGATAAATTGCTTCTTTAAACTTTTCACATGGAGGTAAAGTATTTTTTTTCAAATAAAAGAAGTGTAAATTGACATTAGCTTTAAAATCCAGAGTACCTGGGCAAGTTGCAGGCGTCTGGTTTCCAAGAAAACTTGAGGTATTGTTTGTCGGGTCGGCCATACTTTATGCAATCAAATTCCGGGTCAATAAATGGACAGGATTCGTATAAAGGGTATGAAGCATCGGCAACCCATTTTCCTTGAAACAAATTACACCCACTGCCACTGGTTAGCAGCTCTCTACGGTTGCTGCTGGTGAAATTATTATGCAGTTCGCAGGTAGCATATTCAGACAGTGAGGATATCACTAGAACAAAAAACAAGGTCTCAATAATACTCACCATTCCAACAATTACAAGTTAATGAAGATATGCTCCCCTTAATTAATGTATTATTTATTTGTACATAAGTGATTCTGTTTCTGTGTATCAAATTCAATGTTGTGTTAGCTATATATTATCAACTATCAAGTCAACATATTATATTATTTTATTAAGTTTTTTAAGCGGGTGAATACTACTTTTTGTCCTTTTATGTATTTTTTTAAACAGTTTGGTCCTCTTGTGTTTTTCTTGACGACATTTTATTCCCCATTATTCGTTATTTGTTTTCACTTTAGTCCTTTTCAGACGGCGCCGAGCTCACTTGAATTGCACGTGACAATTTTGTGGGATATTTTCGTTTGTACACTATGATAGTGTTACACTTAAGTTCCCATAAAACTTGTTTGTATAAATTTAGTCCTGGCTTTATGAGAAATGTAATAAAAAAAAATCTTTATAAATCAAAAAATCATTAAAAAAATTCAAAATAAAAAATAAAAAATTAAAAATTCACATACTTGTATCTAAATAATTAAAAGAATAAGAAATAAAAAATATACTAATTCATCTATTTCTATCAATATTATTATAAAAATAATTAAAAGAATCGAAAAGACAAAATACAAATTTTCAACAAAGATTCACGTATTTGTATCAATATAAATTATAAGATAAAACTAAAAATAATAATAATTCACCTATTTTTATAAATATAAATTAGAAATTTTTTTAAAAAATAATAATATTTTCTTATCTTAGAAATTAAAAAAAATCAGGAACCCCCCTTGCTTCACCCCAAAACAGCGACCATATTGATAGAGGTCTCTATAATTGCAGCACTTTGGAAAATAAAAGTGGAGTAATGAATTATTGAAATCTACCAATATCTACAATACTACATCATTTTTCAATTAAAAAATGGCGGAAATATAATTTCATCTAACCCTTATGCATTTGGTATGGTCTCTCATGATAATTACATAAGAAGTGTCAAAAGTGGTATTGAAGAAGTTAATGGCAATTTATCAATATGTGATAATATAATATTCATTTTATCTTCTTGTGATTTGAAAAAGAATAATTTACCCCATTATAATTTTATAAAAATTTCATATAATTTACCTTGTATTTTCAAACTTAATTTTTTTTTTGACAAATCTACCCCTCTTATATACTATAATTTGATTCAATCAACTTATAAATGTGTCACTTTACCCACTTATATTATGATAAATATGACACTTTATCCCATTGAGTTATGATAATTGTGGCATCCCCCCTCCCCAAATTAGTGACAACTTAAAATAGTCACTCTTGCATTTGTCATAACAAAGCTAAATTTGTTTTCACTAAAAGTATGGAAAGATTAACTATTACAAAAAATAAAAAGGAAAATTGACAAATTTAATTTAATATTCAATTTATAATTTTCTGGTAGAGTATGGAATTTATTTAAATAATTTGACATTTTCACTAAAGAGATTAGTAATCATTGAGAACAGGGTGTTGAGACAAATAAAATATATAAATTTTCATTCTTTATCACTTTAAACTTTAAATACACGATTATTTAAATTGGACTGCACTATTATAAGGCCAAAATATATTGAGTATAAATTATCACCTACCACGTACACCTTTTCTTACGTGATGTGCTAAGAATATAACTTACAGATAAAAAATTCTATCAAAAAAACATTTTTTGCATTCCCTTAAAAAAAAAAAAAACTTTTTAATATAATGGTATAGTTCTTTTACTCTTTATATAATCATATAATAAATGGGGTAAATGTCACTTTTGGTCCCTCTTATCATTAACTTTTTACAGAGTAGTCCTTCTTATGTTTTTGAACCGCTTTAGTCCCTATATGAATTATTTATTTCACTTTAGTCCCTACTATGAATTATGTGTTTCAATTTAGTACTTATCAGATGGTTCCGATAATACGTGACATGCATATGAATATTTTTTAGGGCATTTTCGTCCGTTCACTATTGAGACTATTTGAGATATTGTTTAATTGGTGAGCAATTTTGGTGTTTGAAGAAGGTTTTAGGAGAAAACTTTAGTTTGGAACGAAATGGATGATAAGTTGGATTGGAATGAAATCCTAGTTTGGAAGTGATTAAATATTTTTTTTTTTTTTTTTTTAAAATTTGAAAGATGAATATATCCCATTTAGTTTACTTGAAATGACGAAATTGCCCTCATGTGCATATCACATGTTACTGGAACTGCCTTGGGCCACCTGAAAGAGACTAAACTGAAACAAATAATTCATAGTAGGAACTAAAGTGGGAAAAAAATACAAGAGGGACCACTCTGTAAAAAGTTAATGATAAGAGGAACCAAAAGTGATGTTTACCCAATAAATGGCCTACAACTGCTCTTAATTATTTAACTTTTTCTTTTGCAATGTTAAGTATTTTAAATTGTTGGATGATATTCTTTTCACACTGTTTTACAGAGGGGCGTGACTGGTCTGGGTGAGGGAAATTATTTTTCTGTGATATAATATTAATTTGGGATATAGGAGCGTGGAAGAATGTTAAATCAATATTGTCGAATTTGAGAGATATTACAAATTACAGGATTTTTGATATTTTGCACATTGGAATTATAGGGTTTTGATACTTTGCATTCTGACTTAAAAGTCTTGGTAATTTACACCCTGAAAATATAATTTATTTAGCACTTTGCAACATAGTGTGTGTTTTGGTGAGAAAATTAGTTGATAAAAGGGTAGAATAGTTCTTTTTGAATATTTTTTGCCACTTTGCACCCGGGCAATATATATTTTGGCAATCTGCATCCTAAAAATATAGAATATGGGCATTTTGCACTCTAAATATATAAAATTATGGCACTTTTCACTCAAATTTAAATTTTGGCACTCTGCACCCTACAAATATAATGTGTATGGCATTTTGCACCATAATGTATTTTTCTTTTTAAAAAATTCATATATGTCGTCGATGGAGAGATAAAACGGTTATTTTTATGCACAACAATCATAAACATGTTAATCTTAATTTATTTTATTTTCTAATAACTTATTTTAACATTTTATCTTAGCAAAATCTAGATTAAAAAAAAGACATTGTTTTCATTTTGTTTTCATCTATCCTCTAGATTATTTACATTATATCTAAAAAACACGTTTACAAATCTGACTGTATTATACTACATGATATTGTTTCTATAAGACTCACATGCAATCGATCTTAAAGATTTTCTACATGACATACTCTAAAAATATACAATTAATTATATACTATAAGAATGTTAAATTTATTAAATTATCGAAAAAGTAAAAAGAGTTATTACCTAATCACTAATAGCTCGTAATTTGGTAAAAAAGAAATGTGTCAAAAATATTAAGTCGAGGTTGAAAATGCCAAAAAAAAATTATATTGGTAGGGTGCAAAGTGCCAACATTGTGGTCAATGAGGTCTAGAGGGGGGGGGGGGGGGGGTGTGAATAGACCTCTCAAACTTAAAAACTTTTTCTCTAACTTTACAAATCAGCAGACTAAGCTGATCGAGATTTGTAAGACTACTAAGCTGATCGCGCACAAAGCTTTGAACAGCAGAGTTGACCACTCATCTGATTTTCACTCAGCTGATTTCAGATGTTAAATCAGAGTTTTAGAAACTAGTTGGCAGCGGATATTCAAAGTATTTTTCACCAAGTTGTTCCTCTTTAAGTTTTCTCACTCAAAAGATTTTATCCCCAGTTTTTACAACTCCTTTTAAAATCTTTTGGTTAAATCGTATGTTTGAGTTCTTTCAAAAATAAGCAAGTTAAGCGAACAGTAAATCAAACACACAGGATTTTTATAGTGGTTATATGGATAAAAATCCTTTAGTCCACTCTTCCAAGTCACACAGATCTTGGGTTATACTCGAAAACACAAAGTAATCAAGTATACAATGCTTGCGCTGATCAACAAATGAAAAGCCACAAGTGCGCTGTAAGAAGTCACACAGAAATCCTACTCTACGAAGCTAGATCACTCACTCAGACGGATCTACACTCCTCACGTTATTTTCAGTATAAGAGATCACTCAGAAAACCTATACTAAGAAGTTATATCACTCACAAAGATGGATATACACTCCTTCTATTCTCAGTTGAAAGTCACTTAGACAAACAACGTTTGATCTCTGTTCTTCAACAAACAGCTTCGTCAACAAATGACTTCGCTTACGATCAGACGACTCAACTGATGGATCTTGCTCTTATGATATGATCTTGATTTATGCAAGCACACTTTGATCTTCAGTTTGTATTCTATTTATACTCCTCGGATTTGAATTTTCTGCCCGTTGAAGGTTGACAGAAAGTTGCAGTCCTCGAGTTCTGGTCCTGACACGCGGAACGGCTCCCTGCAACTGTTGCTCTGTACACTCTGCTGTACGGATGTCTACTTTATGTCAGTCGCATTTAATGCTCTCAGCTCACAGCTGGTTCCCGTTGAGCTTCCTGACCGTCTTCACTCTGCTGGTGGAAATACTCTGCTGATGATCACTCTGTTGATCACTCGGCTGATGGCTTCTCGGCTGATTCAAGAATGAACACATCTTATCTTGACTCGGCTGATAACACCTATCTGATATTCCACTTCGCTGATTCGGTCACTTAGCTTCCAGACCATGAGATAGGTTTCACTAAGTTGTTTAGTTCTTAGTTGATGACTTCTAATTTAGCCTTCTTGACTATTATACCCTTTTTGTCATCTTCAAAACCTTCTCTAAATTATACCAACAATTTCCCCCTTTTTGATGATGAAAAAACCTTCAACTAAGAACACATCTAAGTTTCTGATTTAGTCTTCATACTTTGAGATGGAAATTATTGTTCTGATACAACTTTTAAAAAAAATACCAATAGTTGGTTCTTTTTCCCCCTTTCTGATCTTCTGTTTAAAGGGTTCTTAGTTGCATCCTTTAATCTTCCCCCTTTTTGTCATCAATACCAAACTTAAGTTGCATCTTTATCTTCCCCTTTTTCTTCTTTTAATCCCTTTTCCTTTGATGAAGATTGCAAACTTAGTATGCTGAAGACAGGTAGGTAAGTACTTGGTTGATCGAGGTAGTCTTCGTTGCTGTTTATCACTCCAGCTAGAAAATTCCCCCTAACTTCAAGAATTTTTACCACTTGTTGATATCAGATTAGTCAGTTGATACCACTTGTTGAGGTGATAACACTTGTAGTCTGATACTACTTGGTGGTCTGATTCCATTTGTGGTCTGATACCACTTGCTGGAATACATTCTTGAATATCACTCGGCTGTTGAGTTCTAGTCGGCTGATGAGAAGCAGTCTTCTGATAGCTTCATTTTGACTTATTGAAAACTTCATCTCTGATCAGGAGTACCGCTCGTGGTACACGTTCCCCCTGAGTTCAAGAATCCGTGGTCAAGTAGTCTGATGAAAATTTCTCTTCAAAGACACTCAGCCGTTGAATTCTATTAAGCTGTTCTGGGTTAGTCTTCTGATAAGTTCCCCCTCAACTTTCGAATCCAAAATCAACAATCCAATTTCTTTTGTCACATGGTTGACTGATACCACTTGAATGGTGATACCACTTGTTGCAATCAATTGTTGGTCTCTAATACCACTTGGTCTCTGAAACCACTTGTTATTCTTCAACTTTTCAACAATCTTGCGTTCCTTGAAATCTCCAGATGTAGAGTCTACCACTTGAATTATACCAATTGTTGATACCACTGATTTGATAACACTTGTTGGTACATGCTAGCTGGGAAGACCACTTGTTGAACTTGATGAAATTTGCAAGACAGTCAACTCATCTTTGTCATCTCACATGTACTTCAGCTGTAAAATAGATGACAAATTTTTGGTACCCCTTGTTTATTGTGTCCAGCATGGTTAGTATAACCTTTAACATGTGGTGATCTAGTGACTTATGTTTTATCATGATGATACACTTGTTGGTACTTGTAGGTCATGATTAAAACAATGCTCATAAGCAAGGTAAGATGCATGAAACATGTGATAAGCATGCATAATGAAATGAGGATGGCACTCAGCACAGTGAACATGATCAGCATGATAACATGAATAAGCATAAGGTATGTCATAATAATACTTATCATAATGTGATTCAAATTCTTTGCCAGATAATTCATTTTTAGCCTCAATTTCTTACCTAAGTTATTTAATAACTCTCCATAGATTTAGCAGACTTGATATCACTTTAATTTTACTCCAATCAGCAGCCTATTTCAGCTTACTCGGCTGATGGGTTTTAGTAGTCTGATTAGTCCTAGGTAGCTTACTAGGTTTTCTAACCTATTGAGCATCAGTAGACTTCCTCTCTCAAGTCTCTGATTTCTTTTTATTTAAAGAATGATGCAATTACTTCTGTTAAGTTCATTTATATTTTCAAAACAAATTGCAGACTCAGCCTTTAGAGTTTCATTCTCATGCTCAAGCTTTTTGGTAGTCAGCTGATTCTTGAGGTTTTTCAACTTGAAGTTTCAGTGATCTGATTTGCTCTTTTCAACAGAGTCATCTCTTCATCAAGCTTGGCAAATGCACAAACAATATTTGAATTTGAAATTCAGCATTTATTCAATCGATTCAAATAGTGCATTACATTAATCAGTAGAAGTTACCCCAATTTTCAGAATCATGAAATTCTATGGCAGTTAAGCATAGGGTCTCAGGTACTTCTTCAAATTCTTTATCAGACGACTGACGGTCTGAATAAGATGTGCAGGAGTTTATTAGCTTTGCTGCATCAGCTAACTTTGTTTTGCTCTTACTAAGCTTACGCTCCTTCTTGGCACGCTTTTCCTTTTTAGCAAACTTCTCAGATGATGAGGTTGGATGGTCTTTGATTAAGAGTCCATACTCCTCTTCGTCGCTGTCTTTAAGTTTTGCTTTGGAGGAATCCCTATTTTCCTGAAAATGATCAGAAGAAGATGAAGTAGCATTTTTATATTTTGATTTCATTTTCTTCTTGTAGAACTTCTTAAAATCATTCAGCAGCAGGGCAACGTCGTCAGCAGTGTATCCTTTTTCTGAACTCAGCATAGTCTTCTGTTTTGACTTGTCTGCTGATTTTCTTGACTTGTCTGACGCCATTAGAGCAGCAGTAGGGTCTGAACTGGTTGACACTTCTAATCCCATTCTTGGCATCTTATATTCATATGCCTTGAGAGATGAGAACAGTTCGGAAAGAGAAATCTTCTCTAAATCCCTTGATTCTTCCATGGCTGTCACCTTCATGTTGAATTTAGGTGGCAAGGCCTTGAGAACCTTCGTTGTGATCTCCTTGTCTGAAAACTTTTTACCAAGCCTTAGAACTTCGTTCAGAGTTTTGGTAAATCTGGTATCCATTTGATCAATCGTTTCACCAGACTTCATCTTGAAATTTTCAAACTCCTCAAGAGCCACACTGAGCTTGTGTTCTTTGATAGCGTCGTTTCCTTCGCTTAGCCCGCAGACTTTATCCCACATCTCTTTGGCAGTTTTGAAATGCTTGATCTTCTGGAATCTTTCTTCGTCTACAGCTCTGAACATGATGAACTTCGCCTTTTTATCAAGATTAACCAACTTGATTTCTTTGGGTGTCAGCTCATCCAGCTCTTTGTCAACTATCTGATCTGGTTGACCAGCAACCGTCACAGTCTTCTGGAATCTGAATGGTCCTTTTGTAATACATGTAAACATGTCATCATTATAAGCAGCAGGGAAGATTTCCATTCTCATTTTCCAGTTTTCAAAGTCCATATGGCCGATGTGAGGAACATGGCTTATGGCATCCATTTTTCAAAAAGTTTTTGATTTTCAAAATATGCTCTCTTTTTGAAAAATTTGAAAAACACACTAAGGATCAAGTTCGTTGATCAGGCGACTGATTCAAATGAACCAATCTGCCCTGATACCACTTGTTGGTCCCAAAAGTGGTCAATGAGGTCTAGAGGGGGGGGGGGGGTGAATAGACCTCTCAAACTTAAAAACTTTTTCTCTAACTTTACAAATCAGCAGACTAAGCTGATCGAGATTTGTAAGACTACTAAGCTGATCGCGCACAAAGCTTTGAACAGCAGAGTTGACCACTCATCTGATTTTCACTCAGCTGATTTCAGATGTTAAATCAGAGTTTTAGAAACTAGTTGGCAGCGGATATTCAAAGTGTTTTTCACCAAGTTGTTCCTCTTTAAGTTTTCTCACTCAAAAGATTTTATCCCCAGTTTTTACAACTCCTTTTAAAATCTTTTGGTTAAATCGTATGTTTGAGTTCTTTCAAAAATAAGCAAGTTAAGCGAACAGTAAATCAAACACACAGGATTTTTATAGTGGTTATATGGATAAAAATCCTTTAGTCCACTCTTCCAAGTCACACAGATCTTGGGTTATACTCGAAAACACAAAGTAATCAAGTATACAATGCTTGCGCTGATCAACAAATGAAAAGCCACAAGTGCGCTGTAAGAAGTCACACAGAAATCCTACTCTACGAAGCTAGATCACTCACTCAGATGGATCTACACTCCTCACATTATTTTCAGTATAAGAGATCACTCAGAAAACCTATACTAAGAAGTTATATCACTCACAAAGATGGATATACACTCCTTCTATTCTAAGTTGAAAGTCACTTAGACAAACAACGTTTGATCTCTGTTCTTCAACAAACAGCTTCGTCAACAAATGACTTCGCTTACGATCAGACGACTCAACTGATGGATCTTGCTCTTATGATATGATCTTGATTTATGCAAGCACACTTTGATCTTCAGTTTGTATTCTATTTATACTCCTCGGATTTGAATTTTCTGCCCGTTGAAGGTTGACAGAAAGTTGCAGTCCTCGAGTTCTGGTCCTGACACGCGGAACGGCTCCCTGCAACTGTTGCTCTGTACACTCTGCTGTACGGATGTCTACTTTATGTCAGTCGCATTTAATGCTCTCAGCTCACAGCTGGTTCCCGTTGAGCTTCCTGACCGTCTTCACTCTGCTGGTGGAAATACTCTGCTGATGATCACTCGGCTGATGGCTTCTCGGCTGATTCAAGAATGAACACATCTTATCTTGACTCGGCTGATAACACCCATCTGATATTCCACTTCGCTGATTCGGTCACTTAGCTTCCAGACCATGAGATAGGTTTCACTAAGCTGTTTAGTTCTTAGTTGATGACTTCTAATTTAGCCTTCTTGACTATTATACCCTTTTTGTCATCTTCAAAACCTTCTCTAAATTATACCAACAGTCAAAATCTATTTTTTCAGGATGCAAAGTGCCAAAAATATTCAAAAATAACTAATCGACCCTTCCATTAATGAAATTTTTCGTCAAAACACATATTAGGGTGCAAAGTGCCGATAAATTATATTTTTAGGGTACAAAGTGCCAAAACCCCAAATTACGTTAAATTTTACAAAGAAGGCAATGTTTTATAGTAAATTTTTATACAAGACAAAATTTGCTAGGAAATGTCTACACAATGCAATATATGCATAGAATATCTTGTTCAAAGCAGAATATGTATTCAAATATATTTCTTGTCACTAAATATATTAAGAGCTAATAAAATCGCACCGCGTCATCTGGTGAATATGACAAGATCTTCAAAACCCACCTATAAATAGGTGTCATCTTAAAGAAGAAAATGACAACTCAAAAATCAATTTCAAATCACTAAATTGTAGAAGGGCAAAATCCTCTCTACAAAGTTCTTCATCAAATTCAAGGAGTTATTCATCAAATCAAAGGACCCATTAAATCCAACGTTTAATTTGAGATCAAGCTATTATTAAGCCCCCAAATTAATGTTATTGGAGATTCGCGACGTTCCGAAGGAGATCAAAGTCCATCAAGATCAAAGCATTCGATGCGGTGTTCAAATTATCCATCACGAAGATTCAAATCATCAATTCAACTTCAAATTCACAAAATCTTGAGGTCGCTCTATTGAATATTAGAATCAGGTGATCAAATGAAGATTAACATTTTTTCAAGTTCTATTTGTACAATTATTTTTCTTGTCTAATAAAATTGCTGGAATCGAAATGTTGCTACAAATTTTTGTACGCCCAGTGGGACCATCTCTACCTCTCATATCTTTTCTTCATTTAAGTGTGCCAATTACGCTGACAACCAATACAGACATGGAGGAACAACTTATGATGTTGACAAAGGCCATGGAAAAGCTCACAAGGCAAATTCAAGATCGAGACTCAAATCTCAATGAGCTACTGAACAAATGGACAATGCTGAAGCCATCCACATAGAGGAAAAATAACTTGAGGAGCTTGAAGAAGACAATACAACCGCAAAGAAACTATTGAGAAAAAGAGGTCATGACGAGGCGAACCACCTGATGGAAAAGTTGCTCAAGGAGCTCGATGATGGTGAAGCATCCATAAAGCGACAATCAACTGGAAAGGACAAGTCTTCTATCGAAGGGGGTCATGCCGAGGTGAACCATCTGATGGAAAAGTTCCCCAAGGTGTATGATGATGGCGAGATGTCCATAAGACGACAATCAAATGCAATTGAAAAATCTTCAACCAATGAAATTCAAATCTTGTTTGATGGTAAGAACCAAGATAACCAACTGAAAGAGTTCATTCTGGGAGCCATCAAAAGCAACTTGAATGTGAGCTCGACGGTTTCCCTCACCTATTCCAAACCATACACTCGAAGGATTGACAATTTGGAGATGCCAATTGGCTACCAACCCCCAAAGTTTCAACAATTTGATGGCAAAGACAATCCAAAGCAACATGTGGTGCATTTTATCGAGACTTGCAATGATGTTGGGACACATGGAGATCAACTTGTCAAGCAATTTGTATGTTCGTTGAAAGAAAATGCATTCGATTGGTATACTTACTTGGGGGGGAAACTCCATTGATGGATGGGACCAACTGGAGGAAGAGTTTTTTAATCGCTTTTACAGCACTCGAAGAACTGTCCAAATGGTCGAACTCATCAACACTCGCCAATGGGAGGCAGAGTCTGTTAATGACTACATCAACCGTTGGAGAAATTTAAGTCTCAATTGCAAATATCGATTGTTTGAAACTTTATCTGTTGAGATGTGTATCCAAGGAATGCATAGGGGTCTTCGATACATTCTCTAAGGAATAAAGCCAATTTTTTTTGAAGAGTTAACCACGCGAGCCTACAATATGGAATTGAGCATGTTTAGAAGTCAAATTGATGAGCTGCGTGTTCATTCTCCTTGCAAAATCCATGACGATTCCACTTTCAAAGAAGGGGGCAAATCTTCTGATTAAGCTCCAAATGTGTAATACATCTGAAAACATAGCAACGCTCCTAGATACGAGCTTAAACTATCTGTAATCTTCAAATTTAGATCTTTACAACGCTCCTAGATACGAGCTAAAACTATCTGAGATCTTCAAATTAGGAACTCTTCAACACTCACTGATAAGAGTATAAACTTTTAAAACAACTCCTGGATACGAGTTATATGAATTCTCCTTGACACGAGTCGAAACCGTCTACAAAATCTCCAAAGTTCGAGTGAAATCTCCTTGTTGGATGAAGATGAAGAAGTGAAGGGAGGTTTTGATGATTTCCAAAAGTCATCAGCTAAGTAATGGAAGATTAGCAAGCATCTGTAAATTCAATCTGAGAAGACAAGTAAAATCAGAAGGGTTGAATTTTGGTCCAGAAGACTACTTATCTGATGCTGAGTTTGGAATCAAACTGGTGGATTTCAGCAGAGTCAAATCAGATGAGTTCAATCTGAATCAGTAGAGTGTTCATCAGCAAAGTGGATTCGATCAGCAGAGTGGAAATGATCAGGAAGTCATTACAAAGGTAATAAATGCACTCAGTGTAATAAATGCTGTAAGAGAAGGGTGTTAAAGACAAATGATTGAAGATAAACCTCGGATCAGCAAGGTGCATTAAATGCGACTTGACAGAAAGTACATCAGAACTGTACAGTAAACAGTTGCAGAAGCCGTTCTGAAACAAGGACCAGTAAAATCTGTCTTTTCTCAACGGGCAGAAATTCAAATCCTCAAGTATAAATCAAGAGTTAGAGACAGACACAACAACATTGAGAGAGTTCAATCGAGCAAAATCTTCAAGTCTCAATACTCAAGAACAGAACACTAACAGCGAAGTCATCTGTTGACAAGCTAAGTCGAGAAAAACATATACACATTCAAAATCTTAGTGATTTCTGTATAAGAGAAAGTTGTGAGAAGTAGTTTTCCATCTAAGTGAGTGAAAATACTTCAGAGTATAGGTTTTCTTTGTGATCTCCTATAGCGAACTTGTGACTTCATCATTTGTTGTAAAAGCGCAAGTAGAGTGTACTATTTACTTTGTGTTCCTATAACCCAAAATCTTCGTGATTTGGAAGAGTGGACTAAAAGACATTCTTGTCTATATAACCACTATAAAAATTCCTTGTGTCTGATTACTTTCATTTATACTTGCATATTTCCAAAGCATACAAACACTTGAGCAAACTAAAAGATTTTAAAAGGAGTTTAAAACTGGGGATAAAAATCTTTTTTAAGTAAGAAAAGAACTTGTTTGAAAAACACTTGACAAATCCGCTGCATACAAGTTTCAAACTCTGATTTAAATTGAAACAGATAAGTAAATCAGACTAGTGGTCAACTTCGTTGTTTAAGCTGAGTGCGCAATCAGCAAAGTAGTCTCAACAGTTCGATGAGCTTACTCTGCTGATAAGAAAAGTTGGATAAATTTTAAAAAGTAAAAGACCATTCACCCTCCCCCTCTCTAGACCTCAACTGACCACTTGGGACCAACACTCCTTGACACGAGTCAAAACTGTCTACAAAATCTCTAAAGTTTGAGTTAAATCTCCTTGACACAAGTCGAAACTGTCTACAAAATCTCCAAAGTTCGAGTGAAATCTTCTTAACACGAGTATAAACTATTACAAATTAAATCAATTACTCCTTAACATGAGTATAAGCTATTTACATATCAAATCAATCACTCCTTAATATGAGTATATTCTATTTAAAATTCACTACTCCTTAACACGATTATAAACTATTTACATATTTAAAATCAAAGCCTCCAGTAGATGAGATGAAAAAAGTCTAGAAAACTTAAATCAAGTTCTCCGAGACACGAGAAGAAAAGTTTGTAAATTTCAAATTAAAGCCTCAAGAAGAAGAGACGAAAAAATCTTACAAATTTCAAATTCTCATGGATGCGGTTGAAAAAGGTCTACCAAACTAAACTTCAAAATGCTTCTTGATACGAGCCTAAAATGTATATTACTCCTCGTTCACATGAGTATAAATGTGAATAACTTCAATCAAATAAAATTGGATACTTTGTATTACGTTATGACTTGGTTCCATTTTTGGGATACGTAGCCAACTTGAATTTCAATTTTGAGCACAGTCAAATTCCTTAAAGAGAAAGACAAAATGTTGGCTTCAAATTTGGCGAAGGCGTGAAGAAAGGTCGAGACTTATCTACTCAAAAAAAAAAATTTCGTAAACAAGTCTCGATTGGGCGTTTGTAGAAGAGTTGAACTTTCCCAAATCAATATTGGTAATTTGAGAGATATTGCAAATTACATTAAATTTTCACAAAGAAGGCAATTTTGTATAGAAAATTTTTATACAAGGCAAGATTTACTAGGAGATTTCAACATAGAATATATTGTTCATCTGCTTAGAATATCTTGTTCAAGCCAAGAAAATATATTCAAATATATTTCTTGTCACTACAGATATTATAAGCCAGTAAAATCGCGCAACAATATATGGTGAATATGACAAGATTTTTAAACCCCACCTATAAATAGGGGTCATCTTCAAAAAGAAAATATGACAACTCAAAAATCAATTCCAAATCACAAAATTGTAGAAGGACAATGTCCTCTCTATAAAGTTCTTCATCAAATTAAAGAAGTTCTTCATCAAATCAAATGAGCCATTAATCAAGTTCACAACGTTCTTCAACAAATTCAACAAATCCAACACTTAATTCAAGTTCAAATTCACAAAATCTCGAAGTCGCATCATTGGAGATTAGAATCAGAGGATCAAATAGAGATTGTAACATTTTTTTCAAGTAGAGATTAGAATATAAATTTTGTTGGTACAAAATTTGGCACGCCCAGTAGGACCATCTTTACCTCTCATCTATTTTCTTCATTAAGTGCACAAGTTACGATGACTATCAATTCAACCAAGGAGGAACAACTTATGATGTTGACAAAGGCCATGGATAAGTTCATAAAGAAAATTCAAGAGCGATACTCAAAGCTCGATGATCTACTGAACAAATGGAGCAATGCTAAATCCATCCACATGGAGAAAAATCAACTTGAGGAGCTTGAAGAAAGTGATACATTCGCAAAACAACTATTGAGTAGAGGAGGTCATGACAAGGTGAACCACCTAATGGAAAAGTTACTCAAGGAGCTCGATGATGGCGAAGCATCCGTAAAATGACAATCAACTGCAAAGGACAAGTCTTCTACCAAAGGAGGTCATGACGAGGTGAACCATCTGATGGAAAAGTTCCCCAAGTAGTTTGATGATGGAGAGACATCCATAAGATGACAATCAAATGCAAAGGAAAAATCTTCAACCAATGAAATTAAAATATCGTTTGATGCCATAAACCAAACTAACCAACTGAAAATTTTCATTCTGGGAGTCATCAAAAGCAAGTTGAATGGGAGCTCGACGTTTTCCCTCACGTATTACAAACCATACACTCGAAGGATTGACAATTTGGAGATGCCAATTGGCTACCGACCCCCGAAGTTTCAACACTTTGATGTCAAAGGCAATCCAAAGCAACATGTGGTGCATTTTATCGAGACTTGCAATGATGTTGGGACACATGGAGATCAACTTGTCAAGCAATTCGTACGTTCGTTGAAAGAAAATGCATTCGATTGGTATACTGACTTGGGGGCAAACTCCATTGATGGATGAGACCAACTGGAGGAAGAGTTTCTTAATCATTATTATAGCACTTGAAAAATTGTGCGAATGGTCAAACTCTTCAACACTAGTCAATGACTACATCAACCGTTAAGAGATATTTAAGTCTCAGCAAAGATCGATTGTCTGAAGCTTCTTCCATTGAGGTCTTCGACACAATCTCCATGGAATAAACCCAAAAACTTTGGAAGAGTTAGCCACTAGAGCCTCCAATTTGGAATTGGTCATGTCTAGAAGTCAAATTGATGAGCGGCGTGTGCATTCTCCTCGCAAAGTCCAAGACAATTCTAGTGTCAAAGAAGGGGGAAAATCTTCTGATGAAGTTCCAAATGAAGAATTCATCTGAAAACATGTCAATGCTCCTAGATACGAGCATAAACTACCTGGGATCTTCAAATTTATATCTCTATAACGTTTCTAGATACAAGCTAAAACTATTGGGGATCCTAAAATTAAGATCTCTTCAACAGGGGTGAATGCGGTCGGGTTTGGGCTGATGTATATGAAAGAATCAACCCGACCCAACACATGCGGGTTGCCAAAATTTTAAACCGCACCCGCATTTTTATGTTCATAAACCGCTCGGTTCGGATGAGTCGGGGTGCGGGCAGGTTGGCGGATTAGTCGGGTGGATGTGCGGGTTGATAAAGTTTATGAGTAATTATATCAATACAAATGTAAAATCAAACAAGCATTATTGCTAATATTAAATCAATTAAAAGAAACATACACATTTTCAATATCACACTTTAAAAGTTAGATATTAATTATTTATCTTTGCAACAATGTTTATTCTTACCAACTTATATGCCGATGATTATAATTTAGAGATAAATTAGAGTAAAAAAAGTGATCACCAACTTATGTACCAACATATGTATATCATGAATATTTATATAAACAAGAAACTAGTTGAAAGTTTATTTTTTGTTTTTAGACATTTGTTAATAAATGTGATTTATTTCACACTATTATTAAACACATGAATAAGAAGTACATTAAAGATGGTTAAGTGCAGATTGCAGGTGGATCGGTTTTTTAACCATCAAACCCGTCACCCGACCCATAACATGTAGGTTTACAAGTTACCAACCCGCAATTGATTATTTTAAAAATTAAACCGGCTGGTTGCGTATGGGTTGGGTCGGATCAGACGGGTGGGTCGGGTGTAGCGGGTTTATGAACACCCCTACTCTTCAACACTCATTGATAGGAGTATAAACTTTTAAAACAACTCCTTGATACGAGTTAAAACTGTCCAAAAATCTTCAACTTGAAATCTCCTTGAAACGATTGAATCTGTCTACAAAATCTCCAAAGTTCAAGTGAAATATCCTTAACACGAATATAAATAGTTTACAAATCAAATTAAATATTCTTTAACACGAGTGTAAACTATTTACAAATCAAATCAATCACTCCTTATAATCTATTTAAAAATCAAATTTACTACTCCTTAACATGAGTATAAACTGTTTACAACTTTCAAATCAAATCCTCCAGTAGATGAGACGAAAAAAGTCTACAAAACTCAAAATAAGTTCTTCGAGACACGAGAAGAAAAGGTCTGTAAATTTCAAATCAAAGCCTCAAGTAGACGATACGAAAAATTCTACAAATTTCAAATTCAATTGGACATGGTTGAAAAAGGTCCAGGGCCGGCTTTTGGCCTAGGCAATTTAGGCAACTACCTAGGGCCCAAAGCTTTTGGGGCCCCCTACATATATTACCCTTATATAGCCCATTAATATAGATCCATGAAAAAATAAAATTTGTTACAATTGATTTTAAAAGCCCATATATCTATTCAATAGTTCCAACATTTTGGGCCTTCAATTCAGCCTATTTAACTGCTGGAATTAAAATAAAATAAATGAATATTGAGAGATGAATTCACGCCTGATGACTCGGTAGTTAAAAATAAAAATTGAAGAAGTCCAAGAGTCAAGGTAATTACTAATCAACATCTATTTTATTTATGATAATTAGGTTTAACTAATTCTTCTCTAATAAATTATGTGTCTTCTTTTCAATAAATTATGTATCTTCTTCTCTAATTTTTCAATGCCTCTCAATCTCTGACTCCCTATTCTCCTTTCTTTACTAAGTTTGAATTTTCAATAATTCACCACAATTACAATTCTTATCTTTCTCTAATTCTACAAATCAAAGGAAATTGAGATTGCAGCTTTGCAAGGATATTGTTCTCTTTCTCCCAACAAAATAGTTAATATAAGGTATGTACAGTATGTTTATAACTTATTTAATTTTATTCCAATTTAATTTTAGATTCACTTTGTTTTGATTTATCAAGAAAGATAATAAATAATCTCACATGGCCTGCTTTTAGTAAATAGTAATCAAATGATTTTAGTATTAGAAGAAATAAATTAAAAAAATAAGAAATTGATTTTAATACAGGGGTATACCGTATACAATATTTAGCTTATTTCTTGTAATATATTTTTACTAATCAATTTTTATTTTTTGATTATGCATGATAAAACTCAATTCTTAAGAGATTTTTGAAGACTGAAGAGTTATTCCTTAATCCTTCTATTGGTTGTTGAATTACTACTAATTTCCAGGTTATATTGTTTCTTGACTTTCTTCTCGATGTCGACGTAATTATCTTTTTAATTACTATTCTTTTATTGATTTTTGAATTTATTATGTCTAGTAGAAAATACTTATCCGGATGTGAAAAACGTAAGAAGCAAAAAACGATAGAAAAACTAATTAAATCTCAAAAAGGAGCTTTAGATAAATTTATTACTAGTAAGAATGAAAATGTTAGTAATTCAAATACTCAAAATGAAAATCCTACACAAGTTCAAATTGAAAACTCTATTGATGTACATAACGAAAATCTTACTGATGGTCAAAATGGGGAATCTATAGATATTGAAACCAAAACTCATGTTCATGAACAAAATCGAGACCATGTTAGTGCTCAAAGTGATATTCTTGCTAATGATCAAAATACAAATTCTATTTTGGATCGATGGAAGTTGTAGTAATGTAGAGAATATAAATGAAAGTACTACTGATAGGCTTGATCCGGCCAATTGGAAAAATATAGATATAAATCTAAGAGATTTTCTAGTAGAGAGGGGTCCTATAAGAATCGCCAATATAGATTTTCCTAAAGATAATGATGGTAGACATTTTACTGTTTTAAATTATGTTCGAAATTTACCAAACGGGGAGAAATATGATAGGAGATTGCTCGTATACTCAAAAAGTATAAATAGAGTGTTTTGTTTTTGTTGTAAATTATTTATCACTATAACTAGTAGAAGTAGAATTTTTGGCGAGGGAGTAAATGATTGGAAAAACCTAAGCTCTATATTAAAAACTCATGAAACATCTAGTGAACATATAAATAATATGTATAATTGGATGAGTTTGGAAGTGAGACTACAAAAAAGTAACACAATTGATCATAGTATTCAAGAAAGCATAAAGAGAGAAAGGGAGCATTGGAAGCAAGTATTAAAAAGAATAATTGCAGTTGTGAAAAATTTAGCTAAAAATAGTTTAGCTTTTCTTGGAACAAATGAAAAAATTTATGAAGATAACAATGGAAACTTTTTAGGATCAATTGAAATGATTGTCGAATTTGATCCTATAATGCAAGAACACATTAGACGAATTAAAGATGGTGAAATACATTCTCATTATTTAGGACATAACATATAAAATGAATTGGTGCATATATTAGCATCTGAAATTAAAAACAAAATTATTGATAAAATTAAGGTAGCTAAATATTTTCTATTTTGCTTGATTGTACTCCAAATACAAGTCATCAAGAACAAATGTCACTTATTTTAAGATGTGTAGATATCTCTATGACCCCAATCAAAATAGAAGAATTCTTTTTAGGTTTCTTGAAAATACATGATACAACGGGAAAAGGTATTTTTGAGGAACTTCTAAAAGTAATCAAAGAATTAAAACTTAATATTGATAACGTGAGAGGACAAGGTTATGACAATGGCTTGAACTTGAAAGGAAAAGAACAAGGTGTACAAAAAAGATTATTAGATATAAATCGGAGAGCATTTTACACGCCGTGTGGTAGTCATAGTTTGAATTTAGTACTTTGTGATATGGCCAACTCTTGTCCTAGAGCTGTAACTTTCTTTGGAGTCATACAACGTATATATACTTTATTTTCTGGTTCCACAAAGAGATGGAAAATTTTAAGGGATAATGTTAAAAAATTAACGGTTAAGCCATTGTCACAAACTCGGTGGGAAAGTCATATTGAAAGTGTTAGAGCAATCCAAAGTCAACCAATAGAAATAAGAGGCGCTTTACTTGAATTGGCAGAAACTAGTGAAGATCCTAAAATAAAGAGTGAAGCTAGATGCTTAGCCACTTTTGAGATGGAAATTTTTGAATTTTTACTTAGCTTGAATATTTGGTTTGAAATATTAACTGCTGTTAATTGTGTTAGCAAAAATTTACAATCTAAAGATATGCACATTGATTCTGCTATAGGTCAATTAAAAGGTCTTGTATCATTTTCAGAAGAATATAGAGAAAATGGATATAATTTTGTCATGAATATTACTAAAGAAAGTGCTTTAAAAATGAAAATTGAACCAATATTTTTAAAAAAACGTATAATCCGTAGGAAAAGACAATTTGATGAGACCCAAAATAATGATGTTACATTATCACCCGAGGAATCTTTTAGAGTTGAGTATTTCTTATATATTCTAGACCAAGCTATTTCTTCGATTAAAATTAGATTTGAACAATTTAAAAATTACGCAAATATATTTGGATTTTTATTAGATGTTACAACTTTAAAATCTTTAGAAGACAAAACTTTGAAAGAACATTGTATCAATCTTGAAAATTCATTAAAACATAATTCAATTTCAGACATAGATGGTTCTGATTTATATTATGAACTAAAAGTTTTATCAAAAGTTGTGCCTTCTGATATAGATAAGCCGATTGATATTCTTAATAATATAAAAGTATTCGATTCGTATCCAAATACATGTATTTGCTATAGAATAATATTTACTATACCTGTAACGGTTGCTTCTGCAGAAAGAAGTTTTTCAAAACTTAAATTGGTAAAAAATTATTTATGATCAACCATGTCACAAGAAAGACTAAGTGAGTTGTCCATTTTATCTATAGAAAAAGATATGTTGGAAAAACTAGAATATGATGATTTAATCAATACTTTTGCAACGGCTAAAGCAAGAAAATAAATTTCACATAAAATAGGCCCCATTTTTAAGTTTCGCCTAAGGCCCCGAATAATCTTGAGCCGGCCCTGAAAAGGTCTACCAGATCTCAACTTCAAAATGCTCCATGACACACGGGCCTAAAATGTATGTTACTTTTCGTTTACATGAGTATAAATTTGAACAACTTCTATCAAATCAAATTGGACACTTTGAACTACTTTATGATTTCATTCCCATTTTGGATACGTAGGCAACTTGAAATTCAATTTTGAGCACAAACAAATTCCTTAAAAAGAAATTAAGACAAAATGTTGGCTTCAAATTTGGCGAAGGCATGAAAAAAGGTCGAGACTTATATACTCAAAACAAATATTTTTCGTAAACAAGTCTCGTTGGCGCATTTGTAAAAGAGTGAATTTTATTTCCCCAATCAATATTGCCAAATCCGAGAGATATTGCAAATTACATTAAATTTCCATAAAGAAGACAATTTTGTATACTAAATTTTTATACAAGGCAAAATTTGTTAGAAAATTTCAAAACAATGCAATATCTGCATAGAATATCTAATTATGGCAAGAATATATATTCAAATATGTTTCTTGTCACTAAAGATATTAAGAGCTAATCAAATCGCGCCAGATCATCTGGTGAATATGACAAGATCTTCAAACACCACCTATAAATTGGGATCATCTTCAAGAAAAAAACAACTCAAAAATCAATTTCAAATCTCAAAATTGTTGAATGACAAAATCCTCTCTACAAAGTTCTTCATCAAATTCAAGAAGTTCTTCATCAAATCAAAGGAGATATTCCTCAAGTTCAAGGCGTTCTTCAACAAATCCAACGCTTCATTTGAGATCAAGCTATTAAGTCCTCAAATTAACGTTATTGGAGATTCGCGACATTCCAAAAATATGAAATTCCAACAAGATCAAAGCATTTGAGGCGATGTTGAAATTATCCATCATGTTCAATCATTTGTCATTAATACCCTTCTCTTTCAGCATTTATTATATCGAGTGCATTTACTATCGTTGGAATCACTTCCTAATCACTTCCACTGTGCTGATGAACACTATACTGATTCAAATCGAACTCATCTGATTTGACTCTGCTGAAATCCACCAGTCTGATTTCGAACTAAACATCAGATCAGTAGTTTCCTGGACCAAAATTCAATCTTTTGATTTTACTTGTCTTCTCGATTGAACTTTTCAGAGGTATGCTAAGCTTCCATTACTTAACTGATGACTTTTGGAAATCATCAAAACCTCACTTCATTTCTTCATCTTCATCCAACAATTTTCCCCTTTTTGATGATGACAAAACTTCAGCTAAGTACCTGTAACTAACTAAAGTTAAGTCTTCACACAAATTTTCTGAGATAGAAATTAAGTTGGAATTTCTAATCTTTCATTGAGTTTAGAGTTTAGTACATTACATCAGATTACAAAAAGATGAATATAAATTACAAAGAAAAATAAGGAAGATTACAGAAATGTTAAAACAAAATGCGTAGTCTTCAGCATCTTCTTCTTCTTCTATAACTTCTTCATAATCTTCTTCACTTTCTCCACTAGAGAAGTTTCTTGGCCTTTTCTAATTTATTTTCTTTATCAGCAGCCTCAAGTCTAGCTCTTATTTCCTCTAGTCTCTTAATTTTTCTGAATGGATCTAGCTGTTATTCAGCAGAATCCTTATTAGCAGTAATCCGTTTGTCTTCTTTTGCCGCATCCTTGGTTTCTTCTCCTTTATCAGCTTTATATTCAACATCAGCAGTGTCAGCAGCTTCTTCAGTTACATTATCAGCCTTTGTTTCTTCAGTGGCTTATCAGTAGCCTCTTCAGTCACTTGAGCTTCTCCAGTAACCCTAACTTCTTCCTTTTTTTTTTCCAGATACCTCTTCTTGATTTTTGTCATCATCAGCAGGGTCGAGTTCTTCAACTTGAACAGGTGGAATGTTTACTGCATTGCATAACATTATGATGTTTTGATCCATTACAGACAATTTTTTTCCTGTTTTTGTTGCTTAGAAGATAATACTCCAGTTTGGTGTTGGATTATGTCATTATTTTCACCAAGCTGTATCTGGGACTGAAGTACTAAATCTATGCTAAACAGAATGCTTGCATCATATTTGAAGTCTTTTCTTCTTCAGCTTGAATAGCATTCGCAACAACTAGGTTGATGTCCCTCCAGCCAGCTTCATTATTTTGAACCCTCTCACTAAAATTCTGAACATCATTCTTTATATGTTGGACTTCTGTTTTGATGTTGTTCAGCTCATCCTGAATCAGTAGAGTAGGATTAGCAGACTTGGGCAAACTGTTAATTATGCTTTGAACTAAGGATGAGGCCATCTCCTCAAATTTCCTCATGGTTTCCTTGTTCCTCTCCTCTATTTCTTTCATAGTAGTTTCAATCAAGTTCTTCATGTAATCTAGAATTGTTGATTGAACCTGGTTCTTTCGTCGTTGGACCTCTCAGGTTCATATGTCCCTAAAGCCCTTATTGACTCAGCAAATTTGGTAGGAGTAGCACTTTGCTGTTTCTCAGGAGTTGCTTCAGCTTTCCATCCTATAGCTAAAGGCTTCTTTATTTGAGGAACTTCATTAAGTGGAACCTGTTCATTTTCAAGGTTTAGGTCCACAGATGAGTCATTTGCAGCAGTCTGATTCGGATCAGTACCTTCATCTGTAAGATGCATAAAATCAAAACCATCAGTAGACACGACTGTTTAATGATAGATAAATTCAGCAGGTACGAAAGGTGAAGTCGGCTAATGTGAGTGTTATGATTCTTGATACTTTCTGATTTCTAACCCAAAAGCTATGTGTTGTAAACTGGGCAATGTTGGCAGATCACTAGATGTTCCCTGTCCGTATCTTGATCTCTCAACCCATCTGTCCAGAGTTATACAAATTGCAATTTTAATTACAGCCCTCTCAGCTAAGTCTTCTCCCCTTCTGGGCTTATTTGTCATTGTTTCTCTAATAGCTGTTGACTCCTTTTATACTCTGATTTTTGCATACTCATGAACTCTGTCATAGAAGAAGTCAGAATCCATTGCTTGTTTGATATTTGAAGTTTGCAACCATTTCAATACCCAACTTTCTTCAGCAACAACCTCTTTCCAGGCCTTAAATTCTTCGCTAGTCTTGCTCAATCTATAGTTTCTCCATCTATTGTATCTGATCTTTTCGGCAAGGAAGATACATTTAGATTGCAGCAAGGTGTTGTACCTCTCCAGTTCACTTTCAAACTTTGTGAAGATAGCAGGATCACTCTTTACTATCTTCAGTGCATGTCTGACTTCTTTCTTCCTTTTCTTGATGATCCGAGGACGAGGCAACACAAACCCTTCTTCTCTGGGTTCACCAATAACTGTCCCAACACTTTTTCTTAAGTCATGAGTGTCTGCTTTGCTTGCTTCCAGTGCTTTAGCTAAGTCTTCAGCCTCCTTAGCAGCTAACTCTTCTTCAGTCATCTGCTTCAATTTGGCCTTTAACTCACTTGCTTCTAAAGCCTTTTTGAGTTCAGCATCTTCCTGTTTCTTTTGCTCTGACTATTTTCTTCTCTTGGTGTAAGTGATTTTAGCCTTAACAGTTCTCTTTCTTCTGGCAGCGGCTGTTTCAGGGACCTCTGCTGTTGGAACAACAAACTTGTTAGTTTGAGGTGCAAATACCTCTTCAGTTGTTTGATTAATGTTGTCAGCTTCCTAAGCTCTCAGCGGATGGAAGATTTTCTCTAAAGTAGAAAATGTAACTTTATGTCCTCTCAACATTAATTTCTTCCTGGAAATTGCTTTTGTATGTACTAGTGTAGGTGCAACAACAGGGTTTTTCAGTGAGTTTCTTGTCCTTTCCAAAGGTAGCTTCTCTTATTCAGTTCTTTCAGGAGACTCCCCAGTGGCTTGAACAGTAGGGTTAACCACTGTTTGAACAGTAGGCTCAGCAGCCTTGTGATCAACCTTGCTCTTTTTAGCCTCAGTAAGTTTTGCAGTAACCTTTTCATCCTTAGTTTTTCTCTTTTGATGTTTCTTCTCGAGGGTTACTTCAAGCTTGGCTTCTGATTTAACATGTTCATAGACTTTGAGTTCTTTTAGCTTATGCAACACTTTTCCTGCTCCAAGTGTGCATCTCAAAGCCATCATCAGGTGACTTAGTAAGATAACACGTCCAAACTTTTTGGTAGCTTGTGTCACGAACATGTGATCAGCCCAGTTTACCTTAAGCCCGTAGTAGATACATATCATTGTATGGTACCTTCTTTTGGGTAGGCCATCCAATGCACTTGTCGAGCATTCAAGAATCTTGGCAATGATATCAGCTAACCTCTGATACTCATCCAACAATTGAGTCTTCTTAATGGACCCGGTTAGCTTCTCTCCTTTCTTAGCAGCTAACATCCAAAATTCTTCTTCCTTAGGTTTTCCCAAGGTTGCAACATCTCCTCCTTCATTTGTCAAGCCGTAAACTTCACTAAGTACGTCAGGAGATATACAAACCTTTTTGCTTGATACAGTGGAAATCATGGTAATTTTTCCGATGTCCTTCAGGTTCTTGTAGAACTCAGCAACATCCTCATGAAACACCATAGTTTCATGTGCTTCCAGTACATTTACTAGTGAAGCAGCCTTCACCTTCTCCATCAGTTGTTTCATCAGCTTGGTACCTATTGCATGGTACTTCTTTTGATAATCATTAATTCCTTCTTTGAAAAGAAAACTGTAAGAAAGCTAAAAAATAAAAATTTTGAATTTTTTTTATTTTATTCTTCCATTCATCTTTGATATTTTCTTGAATTTATTTCCTAATTTGAAAAACCATTATTTTTTTCTCTATGATAGTCACTATTCATTCTTCATAAAGGTAACCAAAAGCAAGATTAAACTCTTTTCATGAAGTTATGACATTAATCATTGTTGAAGATAAGGGAGAATTCGGAGAAGAAAAGTTTTGAAAGTTTTGAGGTTCTCGGATGGTAGTTTTGAAATTGTATTTTGATGAAAACCTTGGAAATTCTAAAAAGGATTGCTTAGATGCTTCTGTTTTTTAAATCTTCTCTTTTTGGTGTTCTCTGTATGAATTAAATCTTATGGTTATTTTGCTATCTAGTTCTTTTGGATGAAGATGAAGAAGTGAAGAGAGGTTTTGATGATTTTCAAAAGTCATCATCTAAGTAATGGAAGCTTAGCAACATCTATGAAGTTCAATCGAACAAGACAAGTAAAATCAGAAGGGTTGAATTTTGGTCCAGAAGACTACTGATCTGATGTTGAGTTCGGAATCAAACTAGTGGATCTCAACAGAGTCAAATCAAATGAGTTCGATTTGAATCAGCAGAGTGTTCATCAGCAGAGTGGATTCGATCAGCAGAGTAGAATTGATCAGAAAGTCTTTCGAACTGTAATAAATGCACTTGGTGTAATAAATGTTGTAAGAAGAGGGTATTAATGACAAATGATTGAAGAGAAAACTCGGATCAACAAGGTGCATTTAATGCGACATGACAGAAAGTACAGTAGAACTGTACCATGAAGAGTTGCAGAAGCCATTCAGAGACAAGGACCAGTACTTGAGGAAGATCTGAAAATCTGTCTCATCTCAACAGGCAGAATTCAAATCCTCAAGCAGAAATAGTTCTGAATTCAAGAGTTAGAGACAAGCAACTCAATTACAACTGAGAGAAATCATGATCAAATCTTCAAGTCTCAATACTCAAGTACAGAACACTAACAACGAAGTCATCTGTAGACAAGCTAAGTCGAGAAAAACAAGTATACATTCAAATCTTAGTGATTTCTGTAAAAGAGGGAGTTGTGAGAAGTAGTTTTCCATCTTAGTGAGTGAAAATACTTCAGAGTATAGGTTTTCTTTGTGATTTCCTATAGTGAACTTGTTGGTGTTGGTTGAAGAAGGTTTTGAAGATGACAAAAAGGTCAAAGACTAAAAGGCTAAAAATGAAGTCATCAACTAAGAACTGAAAAGCTTAGTGAAACCTCGGTCACGGTTTGGAAGCCAAGTGACCAAATAAGCTAAGTGGGATATCAGATCAGTAAAGATCAGATTGGTTATAATCAGCCGAGTCAAGATAGATATGTTCATTCTTGAATCAGCAGAGTAGCCATCATCAGAGTGATCATCAGCAGAGTAATCCCATCATCGAAGTGAAGTTGGTCAGTAAGCTCCTCAACGGTAACAAGCTGAGTGCATTAAATGCGACTTGACATAAATTAGGTATCCGTACAGCAGAGTGTACAGTGAAAAGTTTGCAAAAGCAGCCGTTAGAAAGAAGACCGTTGCTCAGGATTAAAATGTAATTTCGCCTATCTTCAACGGGCAGAATTTCAAATCCGAGAATATAAATAGACCAGGGACTGAAGATTGAAAAGAGACTTGCACAACACAATTCAAGATCACATCTATAGAGCAAGATCCATCAGTTGAGTCGTCTGATCACAAGCGAAGTCATCTGTTGACAACTTTTTGTTGAAGAACAAGATCAAACTCTTGTCTGTCTGAGTGACATTCAACTGAGAATAGAAGGAGTTTATATCCATATTTGTGAGTGATATAATTTCGTAGTATAGGTCCTCTGAGTGATTTCCTATATTGAGTGAGCAAGGTTAATCTTTGTGATTTTTCGAGAGTGAACAAGTAGTTCTTACTTATGGCTTATCATTTGCTGTGAAGCATAAGTGTTTTAGTTGTTGAGTGCTTTAGAATAGGTTTTTTAAAGTGATCTACCGGAGAGCTGAGTGTTCTACTTGAGGCTTATCATTTGTTGTAAAAGCTCAAGTACTAGTTACTTTGTGTTTCTAGTAGAACCAAATCTTTGTGATTTAAAAGAGTGGACTAAGAGGATTTGTTCCTGTATAACCACTGTAAAAATTCCTGTGTTTGATTACTTGTTTTTAACTTGCATATTTTCATAGGTAAACAAACGTCTAAAAGACAAAGCTTTTAAAAGAGGAATTTATAAAACTGGGTTAAAACTTTAAAGAGAAACTTGTTTGAAAAACATACTTGCTAAAATCCGCTGCATACAAGTTTTGAAACTCCGAATGTATATGAAACAAATAAGTGAAATCAGACTAGTGGTCGACTTTGCTGAATTTGCTGAGTGCTAAGTCAGAATAGTAGTCTCACCAGTAAGATCAGCTTACAAAAAAAGTTAGAGAAAAGTTTTAAAAAGTTTAGAGGACTATTCACCCCCCCCCCCCCCCCTCCCTCTAGACCTCATCTGACCACTTTTGGGACCAACAAGTGGTATCAGAGCAGATGATTCATTAGAATCATTTGCCTGATCAACGAGCTTGATCCGAGGTGTGTTTTTCAATTTTTTCAAAAGAGCATATTTTGAAAAATCAAAACCTTTTGAAAAATGAAGTGCATAAGCCATGTTCCTCACATTGGCCATATGGACTTTGAAGATTGGAAAATCAGAATGGAAATCCTTTTTGTTGCTTACAATGATAACATGTTTATATGTATTACAAAAGGATCATTCAGATTTAAGAAGACTGTGAAGGTTGTTGACCAACCTGATCAGATCGTTGACAAAGAGCTGGATGAGCTGACACCCGAAAAAGTCAAGTTAATAAACCTTGACAAAAAGGCTAAGTTCATCATGTTCAAAGCTCTAGATGAATACAGATTCCAGAAGATCAAACATCTCAAAACAGCTAAGGAGATGTGGGATATAGTCTGTGAGCTAAGAGAAGGAAACAACGCTGTCAAAGAACATAAGCTCAGTGTGGCTCTTGAGGAGTTTGAAAATTTCAAGATGAAGTCTGGTGAAACGATTGATCAAATGGATACCAGATTTACCAAATCTCTGAACGAAGTTCTAAGGCTTGGTAAAGAATTTTCAGACAAGGAGATCACCATGAAGGTTCTCAAGGCCCTTCCACCTAAATTCAACATGAAGGTGACGGCCATGGAAGAATCAAGGGACTTAGGGAAGATTTCTCTTTCCGAACTGTTCTCATCCGTCAAAGCGTATGAGTTTAAGATGCCAAGAATGTGATTAGATGTGTCAACCAGTACAGACCCTACTGCTGCACTTATTGCGTCAGAAAGTCAAGAAAATTACAGACAAGTCAAAAGAGAAGACTCTGCTGAATTCAGAAATAGCATACACTGATGACGACATTGCCCTTCTTCTGAATGACTTCAAGAAGTTGTATAAAAAGAAAGTGAAATTAAAATATGAAAATGCTATTTCATCTTCTTCTTATCATTTTCAGGAAAATAGGGAATCCACAAAAACAAAACTTAGAGACAACAATGACAAGGAATATGGACTCTTGATAAAAAATCATCCACACTCATTATCTGAGAAGTTTACTAAAAAGGAAAAGCGTGCCAAAAAGGAGCGTAAGCTTAGTAAGAGCAAAACAAAGTTAGTTGATGCAGCAAAGCTAATAAACTCCTACACATCTAATTCAGACAACCAGTCGTCTGAAAAAGAATTTGAAGAAGTATCTGAAACTCTATGCTTAACTACCATAGAATCTGATGATTCTGAATTTAAGGTAACTTCTACTGTAAATGAAATGCACTATTTGAATCATTTAAATAAATGCTAAATTAAAAATTTAAATATTTTTAGTGCATTTGCCAAGCTTAATGAAGAGATGACTCTACTGAAAAGAGCAAATTAGATCACTGAAACATCAGGTTGAAAAATCTTAAAAATTAGCTGACTACAAAAAGCTTGAGCATGAGAATGAAACTCTAAAAGCTGAGTATGCAATTCGTATAGAAAATACAAATGAAATTGAAAGAAGTAATTGCATCATTCTCTAAAAAGAAATTAGCGGCTTAAAAGAAGAAGTCTACTGATGCTCAAAAGGTTAGGAAACCTAGTAAGCTACCTAAAACTAAACAAACTATTAAAACTCATCAGCCGAGTAAGCTGAAAGAGGCTGCTGATAGGAGTAAAATTAAAAATTTAAGTACTCTGAATCAAAGGGAGAATTAAATAACTCAGGTAAGAAATTGAGGCAAAAATGAAATAATTGGCAAGAATTTGAGCCACATTATGATAATTGTTATTATGACATGCACTATGCTTATCCATATTATCATGTTAATCATATTCACTGTGTTGAGTGCCATCCTCAATACATAATGCATGCTTATCACGTATTCCATGCATCTTACCTAGCTTATGAGCACTGTTTTAATCTTGAGCACTGTTTCATGATGAAACTAAAGTCACTTGATCATCACATGTCAAAGTTTATACTAACCCTGCTGGACCCAATAAACAAGGGGTACCAAAAACAGTCATCTGTTTTGTAGGTGAAGCACATGTGAGATGACAAAGATGAGTTGACTGTCCTTGCAAATTTCAACGAGTTCGACAAGTGGTCTTACCAACAAGTGTGTATCAATAAATGGTATCAAACAAGTGGAATCAGCCATTGGTATAATTCAACATGTGGTAGACGCTATATTTGGAGATTTCAAGGGAAACAAGATTGTTGGAAAGTTGAAGCTTATCACAAAACAACAATTGGTATCAAATGATAACAATTGGTATTAGAGACCATCAAGTGGTATCACAAGAGGTATCAACGATTAACAACAAGTACCAACAAGAGGTATAGTCAACCATGTGACAATAATATTATAGCTCTCAAGAGTTGAAAACGGGTTTGTTGATTTTGGATTCATAAGCTGAGGGGGAACATATCAGAATACTAATCTCAACAGCTTACTGGAATTCAACGGCTGAGTGTCTTTCAAGAGTAACTCTCATAAGACTACTTGACCACATATTCTTGAACTCAGGGGGAACGTGTACGACTAGCGGTACTCCTGATCAGAGATGAAGTTCTCAATAAGTCAAATGAAGTTTATCAGAAGACTGCTTCTCATCAGCCGACTGGAACTCAACAACCAAGTGACTTTCAAGAATATACACTCCTACATGTAGTATCAGACCAACAAGTGGTATCAATTCTTGATGTCAGGGGGAACAATTATTCTAGCTGGAGTGATAAATTGCAACGAAGACTACCTCAAACAGCTAAGTACTCACCTACTTGTCTTCAGCATACTAAGTTTGCAATTTTATAAAAAGAAAAAGAGGAAGAAAGAGATGCAACTAAGTATTGGTGTTGATGACAAAAATGGGGAAGAAAGAGATGCAACTAAGAACCCATTAAACCGATAATAATTGGTTTTTGAAAGTTGTATCAGATCAAATAATTTCCATCTCATATTATGAAGACTAAAACTAAAGACTTGGAAGATGTTCTTAGTTGAAAGTTTTGTCATTATCAAAAAGGGGGAAATTGCTGGTGTTGGTTGGAGAAGGTTTTGAATATGACAAAAAGGTCAAAGAGTAAAAGGTTAAAAAGGAAGTCATCAACTAAGAACTGAAAAGCTTAGTGAAACCTCTCTCACAGTTTGGAAGCTAAGTGACCAAATCAGCTAAGTGGGATATCAGATCGGTAAAGATCAGATTGGTTATAATCAACCGAGTCAAGATAGATATGTTCATTCTTCAATCAGCAGAGTGATCATCAGCAGAGTAATCCCGTCAGCGAAGCGAAGTTGGTCAGTAAGCTCATCAACGGTAACAAGCTGAGTGCATTAAATGCGACTTGACATAAATTAGGTATCCGTACAGCAGAGTGTACAGTGAAAAGTCTGCAAAAGTTGCCGTCAGAAAGAAGGATGTTGCTCAGGATTAAAATGTAATTTCCCCTATCTTCAACGGGCAGAATTTCAAATCCGAGAGTATAAATAGACCAGGGACTGAAGATTGAAAAGAGACTTGCACAATTCAAGATCACATCTATAGAGCAAGATCCATCAGTTGAGTCGTCTGATTACAAGCGAAGCCATCTGTTGACAAAGCTTTTTGTTGAAGAACAAGATCAAACTCTTGTCTGTCTGAGTGATATTCAACTGAGAATAGAAGGAGTTTATATCCATCTTTGTGAGTGATATAATTTCGTAATATAGGTTTTCTGAGTGATTTCCTATATTGAGTGAGCAAGGTTAATCTTTGTGATTTTCCGAGAGTGAACAAATAGTTCTTACTTATGGTTTATCATTTGTTGTAAAGCATAAGTGTTCTAGTTGTTGAGTGCTTTAGAATAGGTTTTTCGAAGTGATCTACCGGAGAGCTGAGTGTTCTACTTGAGGCTTGTCATTTGTTGTAAAAGCTCAAGTACTAGTTACTTTGTGTTTCTAGTAGAACCTAAATCTTTGTGATTTAGAAGAGTGGACTAAGAGGATTTGTTCCCGTATAACCACTATAATAATTCGTGTGTTTGATTACTTGTTTTTAACTTGCATATTTTCATAAGTAAACAAACGTCTAAAAGACAAAGCTTTTAAAAGAGGAATTTATAAAACTGGGGTAAAACTTTAAAGAGAAACTTGTTTGAAAAACATATTTGCTAAAATCCGCTGCATACAAGTTTTGAAACTCTGAATGTATCTGAAACAGATAAGTAAAATCAGACTAGTGGTCGACTTTGCCGAATCTGCTGAGTGCTCAACATAGTAGTCTCACCAGTAAGATCAGCTTACCCTGCTGACAGAAAAGTTAGAAAAAAGTTTTAAAAAGTTTGGAGGTCTATTCACCCCCCCCCCCCCCCCCCCTCTAGACCTCATTTGACCAGTTTTGGGACCAACAGAACTTGTAGCTTTATAATTGTTGTAAAAGCGCAAGAAGAATGTACTATCTACTTAGTGTTTATAGTATAACCTAAATCTTATTGATTTAGAAGAGTTGATTAAAAGACATTCTTATCTATATAACCACTATAAAGATTCTATGTGTTTGATTACTTGCATATTTACAAAAGCATACAGACACTTTGAACAGACTAAAAGATTTTAAAAGGAGTTTTAAAATTGGGGATAAAAATCTTTAATTAAGAAAATAACTTGTTTGAAAAACACTTGACAAATCCGTTGCATATAATTTTCAAACTTTGATTTAAATTGAAACAAATAAGTATATCAGACGAGTGGTCAACTCTGCTATTTAAGCTAAGTGCATGGTCAACAAAGTAGTCTCACAAGTTTCGATAAGTTTACTCTGTTGATAAGAAAAGTTGAAGAAATTTTAAAAGATACAGAGGTCTATTCTCCCCCCCCCCCCCCCTGGACCTTATCAATGTTAATTGTATTTTTTTATCTCTCTAACCTTTTTTTTTTCTTAAGCCAGCATTGGCTTTCAGTACGTCCTGGTTTTTTTACAAAACCAACATTCTACATTTTTCTTGTCGTTGCTTTGATTATATGCATATTCCTTTTTATAAGGTTTTGTAGTTCTAAAATTTGAAGGTTTTATTAGCCTAGTGTATTGAGTATTTGTTGGGTAATTATTATTTTGACTAACTTGAACCATTGAAGGTGCTTGTTGACCTTCATCATCTAAAGTCAAATAGATTTTGCCCCCCTTCAAAATTTCCCAGAACTACCATACAAATAAGTTTTTTCAACTCCTTCACTCAAATCATTAAATATCCAAATCCCAGATTCCCCCAATGAAGAAGTAAAATACATAAACAAGCAATGGTGTGAAGGAATAGATATGACACCATACACTGTGATACCTTCAGACGTCATTCAAACAAATTATATCAAAAACATATTCCACCCTATTCATTTAAATAATTATTCTCAATTTTGGGAGGCAGATACCATATTTGAGAGAGGATTGATGAGATGAGATTGAATTAAACATTTGATAGACTATTGTTGAAATGATAAACATATTTAAAATTATAAGAAGAGATATGAGATCTAAAATTTATTTATTGAAATTAAATTTAAATTCTTACAATGTTGAAAGTTGAAAGTTGAAAGAGACTGATTAAACTACTTCAAAATTTCTTCAGACAAGGATTATCAGAATTTATATGTTTGTTTTTGCTCTAAAATCGCTCTGTCTATCTTATGAATTTGACCACCTATAAATACTAAAGATTACATTTGAATTACAATTACTTCTGAATTTGAATTTAATTTGGTCCTTAACACGAGTATAAATTATTTACAAATCAAATCAATCACTCCTTAACATGAGTAAAATCTATTTAAAAATAAAATTCACTACTCCTTAACATGATTATAAACTGTTTCCAAATTTCAAATCAATGTCTCTAGTAGCAAGACGAAAAAAGTTTATAAAACTCAAATCAAGTTCTTCGAGACACGAGAAGAAAAGGTCTATAAATTTCAAATCAAAGCCTCAAGTAGACGAGACGAAAAAGTCTACAAATATCAAATTCTCATGGACACGGTTGAAAAAGGTCAACCAAATGTCAACTTCAAAATGCTCATTGAAAAACGAGCCTAAAATGTATATTACTCCTCGTTCACAAGAGTATAAATGTGAACAAGTTCTATCAAATCAAATTGGATACTTTGATCTACGTTATGACTTGATTCCCTTTTTGGGATACATAGGCAATTTGAAATTCAATTTTGAGCTCCATCAAGTTCTTAAAAAGAAAGACAAAATGTTGGCTTCAAATTTGGCGAAGTCGTGAAAAAAGGTCGAGACTTAAAAATAAATATTTTTCGTTAACAAGTCTCGATCGGGCATTTATAGAAGAGTGAATTTTATTTCCCAAATCAATATTACCAAATTTGAAAGATATTGCAAATTACATTAAATTTCCACAAAGAAGAGAATTTTGTATACAAGGCAAGATTTGCAAGGAAATTTCTACACAATGCAATATCTGCATAGAATATCTTGTTCAAGGCAATAATATATATTCAAATATATTTCTTGTCACTAAAGATATTAAGAGTCAATTAAATCTCGCCACGTCATCTGATGAATATGACAAGATCTTCAAACCCCACTTATAAATATGGGTCATCTTCAAGAAGAAAATGACAACAGAAAAATCAATTCAAAATCACAAAATAGTAGAAGGGTAAAATCCTCTCTACAAAGTTCTTCATCAAATTCAAGGAGTTATTAATCTAATTCAAGGAGTTCTTCATCAAATCAAAGGAGCCATCATCAAGTTCAAGGCGTTCTTCAACAATTCCAACGTTTAAATTGAGATCAATCTATTAAGCCATCAAATTAACGTGATTGGAGATTCGCGATGTTCCGCAGGAGATCAAATTCCATCAAGATCAAAGCATTCGAGGCAGTTTTCAAATTATCCGTCACAAAAATTCAAATCATCAATTCAAGTTCAAATTTACAAAATCTCGAAGTCGCATCACTAGAGATTAGAATAAGAGGATCAAATAGAGATTGTAACATTTCTTTTAAATTCTTTAAATTCTACTTATACAATTTTTTTCTTGTCTAATAAAACCGCAGGACTCGAACTTTGTTGCTACAAATTTTGACACGTCCAGTGGGACCATCTCTACCTTATATGTTTTTTATTCATTAAGTTCACCAGTTAGGATGACAACCAATACAACCATTGAGGAACAACTTATGATATTGACAAAGGCCATAGAGAAGCTCACAAAGCAAATTAAAGAGCGAGACTCAAAGCTCAATGAGTTACTGAACAAATGGAGCAATGATGAAGCCATCCACATGGAGGAAAAATAACTTGAGGAGTTGAAGAAGACGATACATCCGCAAAGCAACTATTGAACAAAGGAGGTCACTAGTTTCTTCTCACTAATTTCATCAATTTATATCATTTTTTTGCCAATTTGACTCGTCGATCTAAACATATTTTGACCGATTGAACCCATTTTATCATCAATTTCACCGATTTAAAACGTTATGGTCTGATATAACTCAATTTTTCGCCAATCTCACATGCTTATAACTAATTACATCAATTTACCCATTTTTCATCGATTTCACCCATTTCTCATCAATTTTATCGATTTAAAATATTTTGACCAATATAACCATTTTTCATTGTTTTCACCCATTTTCATCGATTTTAGCCATTTTCGTCAAAAAAAAAATTCACAAATTTTATCAACTTGATTTATTTTACCGATTTAACCATATTCACCCATTTTTCATCGACTTCACTTACTTTTAAGTAAGATAGTTGATTTAACATGTTTCAAAACAATTAAAGTCTTCCTTATTTTTTTTACCGATTTCATTTGTTTTTACAAATATTTCATCAGTTTTACATGTTCCTGATAGGTTAAACCCATTTTAAATCGAATTCATCAATTTTTTTCTTCAATTTAAATGAAATCATCATTTTCAATGACTTGACCCATCTTCACCATTTTTATCACCAATTTACAGATTTACATGTTTTATCACTGAATAACTTATTTTTTCACTAATTTTATCAAAGTGTAAAATCAGTGAAAATATATGAAATTATGAATCGATGAAAAATTTGGATAATCCATTGAAAAATAAATTTATTCAATGAAAAATCTGGTTAAATCGATTGAGAACGAGTTTTACAAGTGAACGAATGAAAATATCGATGCTATAAAATCGGTTAAAAGTGTTATAAAACGATGAAATTAGTTAGAAAATTGATGAAATCGGTAAAATTATTGAAAAAATGGTGAATCCGATTAAAAAAAAGTTAAATCCATCAAAAATTGATTAAAATCGATGAAATTGGTGAAAAATTATGTTAAACTGATTAAAACGAGTATACCTGATAAAATTAGTGAAGAAAATCAGTGAAGTCGGTAAAAAATGAGTTAAATTGGTTAAAAAATTCGATTAAAAATGTGTTAAATCGTTAAAAATGGTTAAACTAGTGAAATTAGTGAAATAATCGATGAAATCGAAGTAAAAAGGGGTTAAAGTGATTAAAAATAAGTAAATCGATAATATCGGTTAAAAATTGGATATACCGGTGAAATTGGTAAGAAAAAAAAGTTAAGACGACGAAAAAAGGGCCAAAACAGTTGAGGGTGGTTGGTGCTCGGGCGTGGGGATGGTTGGGAGGTGGCGAAGTTTACAAATATTTTCTTTTTTAAGTTGATCCAGTATGTTTCCACAATTTTCATTTATGGATCCATAATGGATCGGATCCAGCAGATTTAATCATGTTGAAAATTTAGTGGATCCCATATGGATCGGATCCAGCAGATCGATCTATATTACCACATTTATGCCGAGCTGATTTATTAATGATCTTAGTTACAATTTAACTGATTAAGTGTAATTGCATTTAATCTACGTTCCTAGATTAGTTGGACATAATTATTATCTTTGGATTGGAGAGAACTATCTTACTTCAGGAGAATCTAATTTATCGGTTCTTGTTTCATAGTGCTTAGATATATAATCACTTAAACTTTTGTGTGTTATGAAAGAGAAGTAGAGACGTATTTTTTTCACCGGAATGATTTCACTACTATTGATCAACTTTCCCGATAACTTAATAACAAATGTCATACATAGAATATTTTTTATTTCAAAATTTCTTTGGTAATTTGTTGTTATTATTCGTGAAACATATTTCTATCGTGGTTTTGTCGTTGTTCAGTTACACATTTGTTACTAGCGCTAAATTACAACGGAAATTTTCCATTGGAACAAATTCATCGCTATGGATAACTTTTTCCTGCAACTTAACAATCGAATTCCTACGAAAAATATTTTTTCCCGATTTTTTGTTGGTAATTTGTCGTTATTATTGTCGGAACATATTTTTATTGATGCTTCCGTTGTTGTTCAGTTACTAAAATCTAAATAGCGACGGATAATTTTCCGTTAGAATGATTTCGTCGCTATGGATAACTTTTCCCTACAACTTAACAACCGAATTCCAACAAAAAATATTTTTTTTCGACATTCCGTCGGTAATTTGTCGCTATTATTGAAGGTAAATATTTTAATTGAAATTATGTTGGTATTTGGTTACTAATCCATCAGTAATAGCGACATATTTGTTTTCGTTGGAATCAGGTCGTAGGTGAAGCCCCCTTGTTTTTGTAGTGCACAACATGTACGCAAATACTAAAGTAAACTAATATTTTAATACATAATAAAAAAATCGGAATAATTGTATATTTGGTACCATACAATAGGGCTCACTTGCAACATTAGTACTACTGGATACGTAAATTCATATTTAGAACTACAATTTTATTGGTTGCAATGTTCATACAACTGTGAAAAATTGGACGACAATAGATGGAATTGGCCACATGCACCGCATGTAGCCGTTATATCATTTTTTTGTAGAGAAAATTATCATGTTTCTCACTTTTAGATGAAAAATTACCATGTTTCTCTCACTTTTGAAGGAAAAATTATCATATTAATGTGCATTTACGTATCTAGTGGTAATAAAGTTGCAGATTACCTTAATGTATGGTAGCAAATATGCAATATTCCTTAAATAAATCAGATAACAAAGAATATACTTGTAATGTCATAAGTACGTAATGTAAGGCCATCTTCAATCAATTGGGGGAGAGGGTATGTGGAGGGGGAGAGCTTGGTGGTCTTCAGGGGTGGGGTGGGAGTGGAGAGGGGAAGGGGGAGTGGGAGTGGGAGTGGGGAAGAAAAGAGGAAAGCTTGCCCTCCCTTCTCCATGGTTGCCTTCACTTGCCGCATGGGCGTGTGCAACCAAGTAGGTGGCGTCACCTCCTTGTTTTATATTTTTTTAAGTTTATTTAACTTTTTTATATTATTAAAAGAACACCTTAAAAGATTTTTAAATTAATATTAAAAATCGATTTTTTTTTAAAATTTAACTTAAAATGAAAAAGTTAATATTTAATTTTTGTGTATAATTAATAAATTTATATTTTAATTATTTTTAATCTAAAAAATGAGATTTAATACGATTCAAACTCGAGTATAACTTGATATATATAAGTGATTTCAATATCGGAGGGGCAGTGGGAGGGAAAAAGGGGCAGTTCACCCCCCAACAAGATAGCTTAAGGTTATTTTTCTGTTAATTTTATTTTGATCCAAAACTTCTTAAAATAGCAAAAAATGATCCTGCCTTGCTGACACCCCTTATGAGCGTGCCCGACACGCATGTCTGATACTTTTAGTTTCAAGGTTATTTTCTTGGACACACCATGCTGCATGTTTGACGTGTGTCGATGTCGAAAAAGCGTCAGTGTTGGATGAAGATAAAGAAGTGAAGGGAGGTTTTGATGATTTTCAAAAGTCATCAGCTAAGTAATGGAAGCTTGGCAAACCTCTCGAAAGTTTAACAGAGAAGACAAGTAAAAATCAAAAGGTTAAATTTTGGTCCAGAAGACTACGGATTTGATGCTGAGTTCGGAATCAGACTGGTGGATTTCAGTAGAGTCAAATTAGATGAGTTCGATTTGAATCAGCAGAGTGGATTCGATCAGCAGAGTGGAAGGGATCAGGAAGTTATTCCAACGGTAATAAATGCACTTGGAGTAATAAATGCTGAAAGAGAAGGCTATTAATGACAAATGATTGAAGAGAAAAGTCGTATTAGCAAGGTGCATTAAATGCGATTGACAGATCCGTACAGTAGAGTGTACAGTGAACAGTTGCAGAGAGCCGTTCAGAAACAGGGAAAAATACTCGAGGAAGATCTGAAATTTGTTATCTCCTCAACGGGCAGAATTTAAACCTCAAGTATAAATAGTTCAAGGTTCAAGAGTTAGAGACACCATCTCAATCACAACTGAAAGACTTCGATCGAACAAATTTTCTAAGTCTCAATACTCAAGAATAGAACACTAAAACAATGAAGTCATTTGTTGACAAGCTAGTTCGAGGAAAACAAGAAAATATCTTTAATCTTAGTAATTTTTGTAGAAGAGAGTTGTGAGAAGTAGTTTTTCATATTTGTGAGTGAAAATACTTCAGAGGATAGGTCTTCTTAGTGATTTCCTATTACGCACTTGTGGGTTTATATCATTTGTTGTAAAAGCGCAAGTATAGTGTACTATTTACTTTGTGTTCATAGTATAACCTAAATCTTCGTGATTTAGATAAGTGAACTAAAAAGCATTCATGTCTATAGAACCACTATAAAAATTCTTGTGTTGGTTTACTTGTTTTATACTTGCATATTTTCATAAGTAAATAAACTTCGAGAAGCTAAAGATTTTAAAAGGAGTTTTAAAACTGGGGATAAAATCTCTAAGTAAGAAAAACTTGTTTGAAAAACACATGACATAAATCCGCTACATACAAGTTTCAAACTATGATTTATATTTGAAACAGATAAGTAAAATCAGACTAGTGGTCAACTTCATCTGAACAAGCTTAGTGCGCGAACAACTAAGTAGTCTCATAAGTTTCGATCAGCTTACTCTGCTGCTAAGAAAAGTTGGAGAATTTTTTTAAAAGTTTCAGAGGTCTATTCACCCTCCCCGCCCCTCCCTCCTCCCCCCTCTAGACCTCATTCTGACCACTTGGGACCAACAGTCCGACACAACATTTTTGCATTTTCTAGAGTGTTTGTGCAACATAAGTTTTGGTGGTGTTAAGGAAAATCAAACTGTATATGATCAGATATGAGTTGGAAAATATTGTAAGCAAACGTGCTTGGAGTAAACTGTGATTGAAGGGGAAATTTGACCTAATTTCAATGTAAGCGTTCTGAAATTTTCATTTAATCAAACATTGTGATTGAAGGGGAAGTTTGACCTAATTTCAATGTAAGCGTTCTGAAATTTTCATTTAATCTAACACTGGGGAAAAATACACGATACTATTTTGTATTATATGAAACCTGCACCAAATTATCATATGAAATTTTATTTTCACCAAACTCCCTTGTAAATTTATTTTGATCCACAAACTTTTTAAAATGGCAAAAGTTTCGTACAATCTTCAAGAAACTTTTCAAACCATCCAAATATAATATTTTTCACCAAAATCAAGTCATACCAAACCAAAATACTTCCCAACACGGTCAGCTCTGTTTCTTGTCACACTGTCATTTTCTTCAATGGAAACTGAAAATAGTTAAAGTCATGTGAAAATCTTTTCAACTTTTTACTATAGCTTTCTTTGATAACAGAATTGAAGAATAACCAATACAAAAGTTACGAAATTATTGTTGGAGTTTTCAGTTTAAATTTTATAAAGGCATGAGAAAATAACAAAATACTATGATCAAATTTTCATTAGCTTGAGTTTTTTTACTCGACCAATCCTAGGAAAATGCAAGATTCTCCGGTGTAAACCTACAGAAAATTCCGTTGTAAAGTTTTATTGGTTCAAATTCCCTTGTAATTTTAAAAACTATGCAGAGAATCCCGTGTCCGTCTACTTCCGTTAGTATTTTGATAGAGGTGTGCACAAAATCCCCTCTTGTATTTTCTAACTTTTGCATAAAATTCTCTTGTACTTTCAACTTTTGCACATAATCTCCTTATAACCTATCGTTTTTTTTTTTTTTTTTTTTTTTTAATTTAGGGGTATTTAGCTATTATCAAATAAATATTAATGGTGTTAAAGGAGAATGTGTAGAATTTTTTAAAGTACAAATATCTGACGCAATAAAATTTCGCCGGTATGCATGTTTCCCTTAACACAGGGAATATTGTGCATTTTCTCCACCAATCGCATACATGGATAAAATTTTTGATATTTTCCATCGAGCATTGAAAAGTTTATGTTTTTGAATCAATAGAAACGAAAATAAGATGTATTTCTGAAACTTTAATTTGCCTTGAAACTTTCTATTTTTCCTTTATTTAGTAACTTTTTCATAATTTTTCAAAACATTTCCGAAAAATTTTCAAAAAAATTCATTATTAAGCTGACTATAACATACATCGAAAACAAAATATTGATCCATGATCGCATATCAAACAAAAACAAATGCTATATTGCTATGTTTGCCTTCCATTCAAGCAAGTGGCTACAAATTAATACGCACTCAAAGACCCTAAGGTAGCACTGGCATTATAATGCAACTCGGACCACTATTCTATTAAGAAGCAGCTGTGTTCCATTTATGAAATTGTATAGCTATAATGATTTACTGGTAACGAAGCATATATAATATTGAAAATGATTAGGAAATGAATTTAACCATTTTTCTGTTTATAGAATCTGAGTGTCGGTCACTATTATTATTTGTGAGAGACTCGTGATGACCTTTGTTTGTTTGTGGAAAATTCTAATTACATAGACCTAATTTAAAAAAAAAAAATTATAAATATTGTGAATAAAAATGGTACCATGTCAATTCCACATTGGGTTATGGAACCAATGATCCACATATGGTGTCATTTCGTGTCACAATGTCTACAAATATTGTGATTAAAAATTTCACTAAAAGACATTGCTAATTAATTATAAAAACTTTCAACTCAAAATTTTCCGCTTCACGGATCATGACATTGGAAACTACTGTTCCAATTTTGTTCCAATTCATCCATCTCCATACTTCTTGACTTATTAGTTGTAATGTGAAAAAGGATATTATTAACTTTTACGTGAGAGTTCTAGAGTCTGTTTGGTTCGGTTTTATTTAATTTTGATTTCGAAAAAATAGTTTGATGATTAAGGTGAATTATTTAAAATTCCATTTGGATTAAGTTTGAATGTTGAATTTGTGGTTTTGAAAAAGTTAAAACACGTTTGAGTTGTGTTTAGATGTAGGAATTTGGAAGGAAAAAATACGTATGAAATAAATGTCAAATCAATATTTTTTATTGAGCAAGTGTACGTGTCAAATAATTATCTTTTATAATAAGTTTAAGGTTTATTAAGTTTGAATTATAAATTAAAACTTGAAATTCGCGAAACTTGTGCTCAGACTTTATTTGAAATGATTTTGATATCGTTATGTTAAAAATAATCTGTGTATATAATATATTATAAATACTTAATATAGCTAGGTACTACTATACTTCAAAATAAGTTTAAACTATAGTATATTATTCTCGCATACTAATAAGTTATAATTTACTCTATTTATAAATTTTAACAAAGTTTATTCTCGCAAAATAAACAAAAGTAATATTAAAATATTCTTTAATCAAAATTTAATAACAACAATAATACTTACTGAATTAATTCTAAATAAAAAAATGAATCGATTAGGCTTGCAAAAGCAATGTCCTTAAGATAATATTTATGAGTTGTCGAAGGTGCAACATTTCGTCCCAGTAGATAGTCGGATATTTGTTTCTTTGCACAAAGAACAAGTTCTCAGCGAACTTTAACAAACATGAATATCTTCATACAATATCCTGTCAGTTCGGATCTGCCACGCGAATCTTATTGAGGTCAATTAGATCTGGGCCAAAAGTCAATTAAACTTTCTTTAAAAACTTAATATCTTTAGAGGCCCAAACTCGATCCCGAGATCGTGCCGGGCTAGCCTCCAATGACAGCACACGCATGTTAGGTGAACCCATATTCATGTAGGTCCTCTTCCCTTATAAATCTTGATACACCCAAATTGTCCAACCCTTAAGTACAAGTTTTTGCTATATAAATAGATCCCCATTATAATAGCCTACTGGGTGGGCGTGGGCCAACAAGGTAAGCAAATTCAATACGGAACTTTTGAGATCAAAGCAGTCTTATTCGTAATTAGCCTATTATAGATAACATCTAGCAAGTGGTCTTTACGTCGTAAGGGGAGGACCATTCATCCAATTTTTGTGATAACAAAATTGTTAGTACAAGATATTTGACTTGTAAGAGTATTAGAATTTATATATTAATACAATTAATGAATGGAAGATTGACTCAATAGACGAATTAGTTTCCATAATATGGCGAATTTAATTTGAATCCTTCGAGATAAAATTTTTAATTTCTTGTAACACGTTTTGATAAGCAACAAATAAAATTAAATCAGATTTAAGACTTGAATATATGGGTTTCGTCTCGGTTTAATTTCAAAAAATAGCTTGGGAGTTCTCGACGAAACTTTGAAACTTAATTTGGATAGTCGGATCAATAAATGTTGAGATAGTGAAATATTGTGAAGTAATAGTTAGTGGGTTTTGAAAACTTGATATATGATTTAGATTGAGATTTGGTTAGAAGAAAAATATATGGTAGATATCAAATCAAAAAAATTATATTTATGAAAAAGAGATGACAAGTGTTCAATCAATAATTAAGTAAGGTTTTGTATGTTTTAGATTGAATTGAAACTGAGTTTGGACCGAGACGACATATGCAAATTTTTTATCTAATGGAGTTTGACTCGATTTGAATGAGATCAAACCAATCAAACTACTTTCATATGGAGCATCGAAGATCCAATAATTTTTTTATATTAGTACAAATTATGTGATGACAAGTTAGTAATATGAATGGCAAACAACGAAAAGCCAAAGAGAATATGTTGCACGGAAACATACAAATATATAGAACCGAAGTAGCTTTCAGTAGAAATTCAAAGATGAGAAGATGACAAAAACCAAAGCTTTATTGTAGGCTCGTGTTTGAATGGGGTCAAAAATATGTATCAATGTATGATTAAGAAAAAAACCCACGGGTGGATTCTATATTTTTTTTTAATGAATCCTAACTATTGCCATCTCTATTATGAGATGGAGATGCGTGTGTAAAAGAAACAGTATATTGATAAAGAAAGTTTCGAGAGCATTCCGCCAGTTTTTGGCGACTTTCACTTTCAACCCGATTCACCGCGGATTAGAAACGTTCGGATATTTTCCCAAATCTCGAAGAAGAGTCATCTTTTTATTTTTTAATATATGAAAAGGTGTTATATATATTGGAACATGTCTTATTTTAACTATTAAGTGTAATTTTCGTTGACTCATCCAAACTCAAAATTTCCGCTAACGATTCAACTCAAATCAAACTAAAATGGATAAAAATTGAGTAAGCTTGGATATAGGTTATCCAAATTGACCTATGGCTTAACACATTTTGTGAAACGATCACACTTTATTGTTCACACTATGATATATTAACTACACTATAACAAATTTATTTCAAGTAACAAAATAGTTAGTGACAATGTTAATGTTGTCATTATTTTTATATATAAAGTGACAACTACTTAAATTTTGTCACAAAAATGACTTTTCTGAGTTTATTAGTGACAAAAATTGTAATTAATTGTCACTGTGACACTTAATGATACACATAAAATGACAATCGCAATTGTCACTAAATTATTGTGACAATACTTATTGTTAATAGATTATCATGACTAAAAGGATGTCCCTAATTGTTGCTAGTAACAACTTAAATTACCATACTATTGTCACTAAGAGCTATTAGTAACAACTTTAAAAAAATTATTGTTACAATTATTATTGTGAGAAAACTAAAAATATTGTCATTAAATGTATACAAAGAATGACAACTCTCACCTTTTCAATTAATATTTTGTTAGTAATGTACCTTCTTTTTTTTTTTTTTTGGTTTATAGTGCTATGGCATATATAATGGAATAAGAAATATTTAAATGAGCAACAGAAATAAAGCGGATAATTACCTGCGATCCCTTAAAGTTAGGTAGTTCGATAGAATTATAAGAAGAAATTATCTATTTAAGTTTCAATAATTACAAAAACACACCTACCGTTAAGAGCCGTTAACGGAATGCATACAAATACATTTTACACTTTTACTTATAGTAAAATTGAATTAAAATATCAAATTAAAATAATTAATTAAGAATGTCATTAAAATGGATCAACCCGTGTTTAATAAGTTAAATTGTCCAACCGATCACTTCACAACTAAAATTTCAAGTTACAAGTCTTATAATGTCAAGTTTCACTATGTTTATTTATTTATTATTTTGTTAATCTACTAGACTATATATTTACAGTTCGGACCGAAAAGTGCAAAGTGTATTAATTCTTCCCAATGTGATATCTCCAGTAGGATTCACTGTGTTTATTATATCATGAAGTTAAGTCCAAAAATGAGATGGAGTAAAAATTTACACTTATAATTTTCAATTTTAAAGTTTGTAAATCCAAATATAGCTATATTGGGCCAGGCAATCTAACAAATCCATATGGACTTTTCATGAAATACAAATACAAATTTAAATCTTAATAGGCCTAATTTTTATCTACTGACCAACCTTATGTGGATCATATATTAAAATATCAAATATTTAAAATAATTAATTAAGAATGTCATTAAAATGGATCAACCCGTGTTTAATAAGTTAAATTGTCCAACCGATCACTTCACAACTAAAATTTCAAGTTACAAGTCTTATAATGTCAAGTTTCACTATGTTTATTTATTTATTATTTTGTTAATCTACTAGACTATATATTTACAGCTCGGACCGAAGAGTGCAAAGTGTATTAATCCTTCCCAATGTGATATCTCCAGTAGGATTCACTGTGTTTATTATATCATGAAGTTAAGTCCTAAAATGAGATGGACTTTTCATGAAATACAAATACAAATTTTTCATATGGACTTTTCATGAAATACAAATACAAATTTAAATCTTAATAGGCCTAATTTGTATCTACTGACCAACCTTAGGTGGATCATATATTAAAAGAATCGGCCCATAAAAAATTAGTATCATTCAAAAGTGTGTTAGAAACCACGAGTATGATTGATTCATTCATTTTGTTGAATTAGTATCATTTCTCTTATCTTATGCATTATTATATTCACAAAGATTTCGAATTTTGGTCGAAATTTAGTTTTCGTGACTTTAATGTTAGAGGTAAATGCAGTGTTTAAAGCACGCTTTATACTATTGCTTTATATATTACCCTTTTTTTTATGATAAATACATCATTACACTAAAATATATTCAGCAATCTATATTGCACGGATACATACACGAGGATACGGATACGGCGATACGGATTTTCAAAATCTAGTGAATACGATACGGCATGGATACGAATGTAAAAATATAATTTATATTTGTACATAAACTCAGTTTAAGCCCCAAAAGCAAAAATAATCTACTCTTAACATACACAAAAGTTACATAACTCTAAAAAAAACATAATCCATTCTAAAGATACACAGAAGTTATGTATTAAGAGTTGTCTAGTAATCTAAATCAAACTAAGTTAAATAATCCCAACAAAATAGCGCAACAATGGAAGAAATATTGATTCTATAATTTCTATCATTCATTTTTGGGAGTTCATGTTTAACCTAGGAGAGAGACAGGAATGAGAGATTGAGTAGTGATCGTTTATGTTTAACCTGAGAGAGAAAGACTTTACCATTTATTTATAATTCAAATTTGTCCTCTTATTTTAAAAATGAGGGAAAAACATTTTTCATACCAAACTTTTATCAATTTAACACTTTTCATACCAAGCTTTTTCGAAAAACACATTTAGAATTTTGGACACTTTTGCATTTCATGTTAAAAATTGGACGGAACAACGCGCGTGTGCAACATGCCCCCGTTAAATTCTTAAACGAGAGAAAAACACTTTTCATTAGGGGTGGGATCGGGACGGGTTTTCGGGAATTCGGGTATTTCGGGACGGGATATCGGGTTTCGGGATCTCAAATTCAAATCCCGAAACCCGGTAGATCAACCAAGGTCCCGAGAGTTTCGGGTACCCGATTTAATTTCGGGATTTCGGGACGGGACCGGGTGTCCCGATAAACTACTATTTTTTTTTTAGTTTAGGCAACTTTCAAACCGCTTCGGATCTTTTGTGTCAATATTGGTGTGCCATTTCACCATCTTGCGCCACGTGCCACTTGGAGGTATGCACCGCATGTAGACTCAAAAAGGATCTCAATATCTGATTAAGGAAAATTATTGGAGACCCCTGAAAATTGAAATCCTCTGAGATGATATATGTTGAAAAACCCGGACGTCGGCGAGCAACGGATCAGTGGCTGACGACGAGAGTTGAGTTGTGGTGGAGTTAAGTATTTTGATTAGATATATTTACTTGTATGTTTGGATTTTAGAGAAGAAGAACGTAGAGTGAGATGTGATTGGTTGGATTTTAGATTTAGATTAGGTATTTTGATTTTATATATATATATATATATATATATATATTTTAATTAAACTATGTAATCGGGACCGGGTTTCCCGATCGGGTGGGGATCAATACCCGAAACCCGTCCCGATTTTTCTTGACCGGGTTTTGTCCCGTCCCAAATGGAAAAATTCCCGTTTTGTCCCGTCCCAATTGGGAAAAACCCGATCGGGACGGGACGGGTACCCGAAACCCGGTCCCATTTACCCAGCCCTACTTTTCATACCAAGGTTTATCAAAAACACATTTCATACCATAATTTCATAACTTTGGACATTTTTGCATTTTTCGTTAATAATTGGACGAAATAATGCGCGTATAACTTCATAAACAGAGGGAGAAAATCACGTGTTGAGCACGTGTGAATTTCGGGCAGGGAGGTGATTGCATTTGGGCAGGGAATACCTAATTTTCCCTCCTTCTTATACACCATTTCCCTCCATTTTTTCTCCTTCTTATACGTTATTCCTCCATTAATTTCCTCTCTCTTTCTTTAACAAACCTCCATTAATTTCCTTTCTCTTTCCTTCTACAAAATCATACACCATATTGAGACTAAATGTTCCACATTGGTTGAAAATTTTAAATCCACTTTATAAGGTCTTCGTCAACCCTCATCTTACAAGCTAGCTTTTGAGGTTGAGTTAGGCCCGAGCCATGTGAGTGGACATAGCCCAAACCATGTTGTGAATTCTAATATGATATCAGAGCCCCAGGTTGAAGTGGGCAACCTCCTTCCGTGATGGGCTCCTCCTTGTTCGCATGATGAGATTATTCTTCACCTACACACTTCGCCCATATAGCAAAGGCTTGGGTTGTCATTCTTCGTCCAGTTAACAAAAGGCATGGACGGTCATTATTCGTGTTTTGGGGCCTACATGTTGTAATCCGCAAGGTTGGACTTTAATATGTCACGTGTAGGACTTGTTTCACCCACACATTCAGACTAAATGCCTCACATTGGTTGAAAATAATAGTTAAGTCTACTTTATAAGGTCTTGGGCAACCCTCAACTTACAAGCTAGCTTTTGAGGTTGAGTTAGACCCAAACCATGTGAGTGAACTTAGCCCAAATCATATAGTGAATTCTAATACAACAACAAAAATTTCCCATTGATTTCCTTCTACAAACATACAACAAAAACCAAAGAAATCCATGTGAGTGAACTTAGCCCAAACCATGTGATGAATTCTAATGCAACAACAAAAATTTATCCATTAATTTCATTCTGTAAGCACATGATATTCTACCTCTGTTTATGACGTTAACGGAAGCGTGTTTCACACGCGCGTTATTATATCCAATTTTTAACGGAAAATGCAAAAGTGTCCAAATTTTAAAATTGTGGTATGAAATGTATTTTTTGAAAAAGTTTGGTATGAAAAGTGTCAAGTTGATAAAGGTTTGGTATGAAAAGTATTTTCCCACATTTATGAAGTTAACGGGCACGTGTGCTCGTGTGCAACACGCGCGTTATTCCGTCCAATTTTTAACGAAAAATTCAAAAGTGTCCAAAGTTCTGAAATTGTGGTATGAAATGTGTTTTTTGAAAAAGCTTGGTATGAAAAGTGTTTTTCCCTCTTTTAAAATTATTACATAAGAACCCTCGGCGTATTCTGGACGCCTAACAAGTGTATTCGATACCGTGTCTATTATAATTTTTATTATCAATACACCACGTGACGTATCGAATACGTATCCCACGCGTATCCGTGTCCCCCATGTATCCTATACAGTACTTTGTGTTTTTTCGAAGTATCCGTGTATCATAGTCAACAATGCATCATCATTACATCATAATCAATTCAAATATTACGAAGAACCCATGCCTCCTACAACATCAACATCCCTCTCGATCCTAAAGAACCCATTCTCTCCCCAATAAGTCCCCCAAGAATTCTTACCTAACCAAAACCTGGTCCCAACTTCGCTCGTTCCATACCCGACTATCGCAACCGCATGAGCGCCACTGGTCCCACATGCACCCGTAACAACTCCGCTCCTGTAAAACTGTAACAAACCCGGGTCAATCGTAACTGCAACCGGTTGGTTGGCTACAGCCAGTGCCATTGCTGTTTCATTGCTTGGGGGAACATGTTCGAAGACGGTTATCGTGACTGCAAGAGATGATGTCATATCAACATTGCAAAATTCTTTTGATGCTTGGTAGGGGTAATCGGTATCGCAGGCGAATCCTGCGTTGTTCATGACGAATTCGAAGGCTTGATCCATCCATCCACCCTGACAACCAATAGCGGCACTAGTGCAGTCGAGTATATGTTGCTCTGATAAGGAATTTAGCTCACCTGATCGGATGAACGAAATGCCTAAAATGGCGGCCACAGCCGAAAAAGCCCAACAAGAGCCTGTACAGGTATGGTAAAAAAATTTCTATTTTTAGACGACGGTAAGTTATATAGAGAAAATGAGCTGAATGCATAAATACCCGTGCTTTGCCTAATTGGCAAAACCCCCTTGTGATATTTTTATTAGCGGAACCTCCCTGAGTTCTCTTTTTATTAGTAAAAAAGATCATTTGAAACTCCTTCATAAATTAATGGGGAGGTTATTGCTAATTTTTTAACTGAGCAGGGGGGTTATTGTAAATTTTTAAAGTTAAAAGGGGATTATTGTTAATTTTTAGGTGAAAAGGGTGTTTTTGTATTTTTGTGGGGGTATAATTATCATTTTTCTTGTTCCGATTTGGGAGGATCTTTTTTTTTCTAATAAAAAATAGCACAGGAGTTTTTTTTGGTAATATGAATAATAGGGGATGTTGGTCCAAAGTAGTCAAATGAGGTCTAGAGGGTGGGGGGTGAATAGACCTCTGAAAATTTTAACTTAAAATTCTCTAACTTTTTCTGTGAGCAGACTAAGCTGATCAAGATTCGTAAGTAGACTAAGCTGATCGCGCACAAAGCTTTGAACAACAGAGTTGACCACTCTTCTGATTTTACTTAGTTGATTTTGAGAAAATCAGAGTTTTAAATAACTTACTTGTAGCGGATTTATCAAGTGTTTTTCACAAGTAGTTTTCTTTAACTTGAAAGATTTTATCCCCAGTTTTTGCAAACTTCTTTAAAATCTTTAACAGTTAACTTAAGTGTTTGAAAGATTTTTGAAAAATATGCAAGTAAAAATGCAAACTCAAACACAGGCAATTTTTATAGTGGTTATATGGATGTAAATCCTTTAGTCCACCCTTCCAAGTCACTTAGATCTTGGGTTATACTATAAACACACAGTTTACAATATACAATGCTTGCGCCAAACAACAAATGAAATGGCCACAAGTGCGCAATAGGAAATCACAAAGAAAACCTATCCTCCGAAGTAATAACACTCACTAAGATGAATATCTACTTCCCACAACACTTCTCTTACAAAATCACTCAGATTTATGTGTATATATTTTGTTCTTCAACTCGGCTTTCGTCAACAGATGACTAGGCTGATGAGTGTTTTGTTCTTGAGTTTTGAGACTTAGATAAATTCAGCTTCGAAATTTTTCTCTCAATTGTGTTGCTTCGAATGTCTCTAACTCATGAATCTCGAACTATTTATACTTGAGATTTGAATTATGTCCGTTGAAGAAAGACAGAATCTGATTTCTCGAGTACTGGTCCCCCAATTTCAGGAACGGCTACTTGCAACTGTGCACTGTACACTCTGCTGTACTTTCTGTCAGTCGCATTAAATGCACTCTGCTGATCCGAGGTTTTCTTCAATCATTTGTCTTTAATACCCTTCCCTTACAGCATTTATTACTTCAGGTGCATTTATTACCGTTGCAATAACTTTTGATCACTTCCACTCTGCTGATCGAATCCATTCGTCTGATGAACCCTCTGCTGATCCAAATCGAACTCTTCTGATTTGAGTCTGCTGAAAATCCACCAGTCTGATTCCGAATACAGTAACAGATCTGTAGTCTTCTGGACCATAAATTTGACCCTTCTGTTTTGACTTCATCCTTGGTCAAATAAATTTTAGGGATTGGCTAAGCTTCCATTACTTAGCTGATGATGTTTTGGAAATCATCAAAACCTCCCTTCACTTCTATGTCTTCATCTTCATCCAACAATTTCCCCCTTTTTGATGATGACAAAACTTCAGCTAAGTACCTGTACCTAAACTAAAGTTAAGTCCTCAAAAATTTCTGAGATATAAATAATATGTTGAAAACTTGAACTTTTATAGATATGTCTTTAAAAGATTACAGTACAAGTTTACAAAGATGGACTTAAAATAAAAATTACAATAAAGTAAGCTGATACAATAATTTTCAACTAAGTGACCTAGTTTAGAAAGTCTAGTCTAGTCTTCAGCTTCTTCATCTTCTTCCTCTTCTTCTTCTTCTCCACATGAGAAGGCTTCAACCAGGTTTTTAGAGGCAGCTTCGATCTTCTTTTTGATGTCCTCTATCCTCTGGTATTTTCTGTATGGATTTAGCTGATCTTCAACAGAGTCTTTGGAAGCAGCAATCTCTTTGTCAGATTTTGCTACGTCCTTGGGCTCTTCTTAGCAACTTTTTCATCATCTTCAGCTTTCTCTTCAAGTACTTCATCTGCCTTTACATCTTCAATGTTCTGATTCATGCTCAGGATGCTTCGAGTCAGTTGCAATGAATTATCAGCTGGGAGAGGAAAGTTGTCAATGGCATTCTGCACTATCTTGGAAGTAGCCTCCTCTAATTGCTTCAGCATCAGCCTGTTTTTCTCTTCCATTTCCTTCATAGCGTTTTCAATTAAGTTCTGCATTGACTCCATGAGTGAGGAATGGATATCAGCAGTAGGAATGGTTGAGGGTGATGCAGTAGCAGCTTCCTGGTGAACAGGTGTGTCATGAAGAACTTGAGCTTCTTCAGCCTTCCACTCAAGTGCTAAATGACTCTTTTCTATAACAGCAGCAGACAGTGGCTTGGATGGATCAAGATTGATCTCCTCAGCAAGCTTGTCTTTCTTTGGTTCTTCATCAGCTGGCTCCTCAGCTATGTGAATGACATCAACACCATCAGCAGACACGATAGTCTTATGATGAATCAAGAGAGCTGGAACAAATGTGGATGTAGACTGTTGGACACTCAGCTGTTCTTGAAACGTACTGATCTCTGAGCCAAAGGCAATTTGCTGTAAACTTGGCAGACTGGGCATATCACTGGTTGTTCCTTGTTCATAACGTGATCTCTGCACCCATTTCTCCATAGTTGTATAAACAACAATCTTGACTGCTCTATCAACAAGGTCATCAGATGGACCAGGCTTATTAGGCAATGAATCCTTGATAGCAGTCGCCTCTTGATTGACAATGGCTTTTGCAAAACCATGCAATCTGTCACGGACAAAGTCTGAATCCAAAGCTTTTGCAATAGAGTCTGTTTGCAGCCAACTAAGAACCCAACGTCCTTCTTCAACAAACTCTCTCCAGGCTTGAATTTCAGCTTCAGACTTATTCAATCTGTAATCTCTCCATCTGTTATATCTGATCTTTTCTGGGAGGAAAACAGTTCTTGTTTGAAGCAGTTGATTAAACCTTTCAAGTTCAGCTTCAAACTTGGCGAAGGCAGAAGAGTCACTCTTGACAATGTCAAGTGCTCTTCTGACTTCAAATCTCTTTCTTTTTACAGGCTTGGCTCTTGGAAGCACAAATTTCCCTTCCATGGGTTTTCCAATGACTATGCCACCTGACCTTCTAGGTCCATGGGCATCCTTCTTGCTTAACTCCAAGGCCTTAGCCAAATCTTCTGCTTCCTTAGCAGCAATCTCTGCATTAGTCATTTGCTTAGCATCAGCCTCAACTTTGCTAGTTTCCAAGGCTCTTTTCATTTCAGCCTCATCCCTATTTCTCTGTTCTGCCTTTTCTCTCTTCTTCTTGTGATAGGTAAAGACTTTGGCTTTTCCAGTTCTTTTTCTTCTTTGAGCTCTGGTTTCAGTGACTGGTGCGGCAGCAGTAGGTTCAGAAGCAGCAGTTGCAATTGGTTCAGCAACAATTGGATCAATGATCATTACTTTGGGCTTCTTTTGAGGTATGCTCACCTCAGCTGTTGGTGCAGTAGTCTGATCAGTCTGAGCAGCAGCAGACTTACTTTGAGCAGCAGACTCTTGCTCACTTCCAACAGGCCTCTCTGCTGATGGAGGACTTTTCCTAACTAAGACAGTCAATTCAGTGGGTGAATCGATCCGAGTTAGCCTCTTCCTGATAGTTACCTTTGTATGAACAAATTTTGTGGTGGCAGTGTCTTTGAGAGCACTCCTTGTTCTTCTTGCTACATTCTCCAAAGGTAGCTCAGCAGATGGTGTTCTTTCAGGAGAGTCAAGAGGCATTTCATCTATCTCCCTAAATGTCTGATCTATAAGAGCATCAGCAATTCCCTGTTCCTTAGCATTTACTTCTGTTCTGGGTTGAACAACTGGCTGGGCTGTTTGAACCGAAGCCTTAGGAGCAGTCACCTTACTACTCTTTTTCTTATCAGCAGCAGGTTGCTTAGGCTCAGCAGTAGCCTTTCTCTTTGGTTGCTCCTTCTTCTTTTCTGGAGTTACTTCAGCAGTCTTTGATCGAACAGCCTCGTAGACCTTTAACTCCTTTGCATTATGAATGACCTTCCCATGGGTCATTGAACAGCCAACACTTGTGAACAGATGGCTGAGGAAAATCCTGTGGTGAGTATGACCACGCTCCTTGTGATCAGCCAAGATATACCACACGAATGCAGCCCAGTTCACCTTCAGTCCATTGTAGACTGCAATCATGGAGTGGAATCTTTTCATAGCCACACTTTCCAATGAAAAGGTGCAGTTTTCTACTACTTTGGCAAAAATATCCGCCATTCTTTGAAATTCATCATTCAGCTGGGTTTTCTTGATGTTTCCAGAGAGGACTTCATTCTTCTTAGCAATTAAGTTCCAGAAATCCGTCTCAAACGGTTCAGCCAAGGTGGAGATTTTAGTAGTACCTTCAAGAGACAGATGGTACTTTTCATTCAACAGCTTGGGGGTTATCCAGATGTCTACTCCCCCAACTTTCGCCTTAATCTCCATCTTTTGCCTTAATCTCCATCTTTTCATGGTCGGGCTTAGCAGTAGATCCGTAGAACTCCATTATTTGATCCTTGAACACCATAGATTCATGGGCCTCCATGAAATCTACAATCGTTGCAGCCTTAAACTTCTCCAAAATCTCCTTCATTTGTTGAGTGCCAGTTGCGTGATAGGTTTGGTAGTTCAAAAATCTACCTTCAGCGTTAGCTTCTTTGGAACTCATCTTGTTTTTCTGAAAAAGATTAGAGAAAACGAGAGTAGATTTGCAGAAAACTGGAAGCAAAAATTCTCTCTAAATGCTTGAATATTTGAGGGTGCGTAAAAGCTAAGTAAGCTGATCAGATCTATTTTTATAGAGGTTGGGAGATTTTGGTTTCCGTGAATCACGCCATCCGTTAGATCAGTTACTTGTCAGATATGATCGTGCGAACGAAATACGCGGAATTCAAATATCAACATAATCAGCAGACTGGGCGGGAATGTGAACCGTGCCTAGTCTCTACTTATAAAATCGGGTTTAAATAAAACGTTTTTAGTACATTCTTTTTATAAGGTAACAGAACAGTAAATAAAATAGAATACTTAAATGTTAGACGATTGAACTGTCAGCTGATATCACTAGTGAAAGCCAATAACTAGTGATCTTCCTTTGCTGTTTGTCAATCCAGCAAAATTAAATAATCTTCAGGTCTTCAAGAATTAAGAACAAATCTTCTGATTAAAACAACTTCAACTAACTGTCATTGAAGATTTCATCTTTAAAACAGGAGTACCGCTAGTCTTACACGTTCCCCCTGAATTCAAGAATCTATCAGTTAACTAGTCTGTTGAGAGTCAGTCTTCTTGAAGAAAGGCATCAGATTAGTAAGCTGATGAACTTTAGTCTTCTGATAAGTTCCCCCCCAGCTTATGAATCCAATTTTAACAAGCCTAGTTCCACTCTTAGAGTAGAAAATCTTGCATCACTTAATGGTTTGGTGAAAATGTCAGCGATCTGATTATCTGTATGAACATACTCAATAATAACATTTCCTTTTTCGACATGGTATCTTATGAAGTGATGTTTGATCTCAATATGCTTAGTCCTGGAATGACTAGTAGTATTCTGAGTAAGTGAGATTGCACTTGTATTGTCACAGTAGATAGGAATTCCACTGATCTTGAGATTATTATCTTCTAGTTGATGCTTCAACCAAAGTATCTGTGTACAACATGCTCCAGCAGCAATGTATTCAGCTTCAGCAGTAGATATGGATACTGAAGTTTGTTTCTTACTCATCCATGAGATCAGACGACTGCCTAAAAATTGACATGTACCTGTAGTACTCTTCCTATCAATTTTGCAGCCAACAAGGTCAGAATCTGAATATCCAATAAGTTCAAATCCTGATTCCCTCTGGTACCACAATCCCAATTCTTGAGTGCGTTTGAAATACCTTAATATCCTTTTGGCAGCTAAGAGATGAGATTCCTTAGGATTTGATTGAAATCTCGCACAAACCCCAACAGAGTACATAATGTCTGGTCTGCTAGCTGTTAGATATAACAGTGACCCTATTATGCTTCTATATTTGGTGATGTCAACTGTTGGTCCCAAGTGGTCAGAATGAGGTCTAGAGGGGGGGGGGGGGGGGGGGGTGAATAGACCTCTAAAATTTTATCTTTCAAAATCTCTAACTTTTTCTGTCAGCAGACTAAGCTGATCTCGCACAAAGCTTTGAACAACAGAATTGACCACTCTTCTGATTTTACTTAGCTGATTTTATCAAAATCAGAGTTTTAAATTAACTAACTTGCAGCGGAATTTTCTAGTGTTTTTCACAAGTAGTTTTCTTAACTTAGAAAAAGTTTTATCCCCAGTTTTGCAAACTCCTTTTAAAACTTTTCAACAGTTAACTTTTACGTGTTTAAAATATGCTCTTGAAAATATGCAAGAAATAATGCAAGCATAAACACAAAGGATTTTTATAGTGGTTATATGGATATAAATCCTTTAGTCCACTCTTCCAAGTCACTTAGATCTTGGGTTATACTATAAGCACAAAGATTACAGTATACAATGCTTGCGCCAATCAACAAATGAAAAGGCCACAAGTGCGCAATAGGAAATCACAAAGAAACTCCTATTCTCTGAAGTAATATCACTCACTTAGATGGATATCTACTTCTCACAACACTTTTCTCACAAAATCACTCAGATTTGTTTGTATATTTTGTTTTCTCTCTATTCTGCTTCGTCAACAAATGACTCGGCTGATGAGTGTTCTGTTCTTGAAGTTGAGACTTAGAAGAATTCTTCTTCGATTTTAATCTCAGTTGTGTTGCTTCTTCTTCTTCAACTCTTGAACTGAACTATTTATACTTGAGATTTGAAAATCTGCCCGTTGAGAGATCGACAGGTGTTCAAATCCTCGAGTACTGGTCCTTTCTGCAGAAACGGCTACCTGCGACTGAACACTGTACACTCTGCTGTACCTTCTGTCAGTCCGCATTAAATGCACCAAGCTGATACGAGGTTTCTCTTCAATCATTTGTCATAAATACCCTTCTTTTTCAGCATTTATTACTCCAAGTGCATTTATTACCGTTGCAATAACTTCTGATCCATCTTCACTCTGCTAATCGAAATCACTCGTCTGATGTACACTCGGCTGATCCCAAACTTGAACTAATCTGATTTGAGTCGACTGAAAAACCACCAGTCTGATTCCTTTCTTCAGCAACAGATCAGTAGTCTTCTGGACCATATTTGACTCGTCTGAAGTAAATTCTTCCTTGGTCAAATATCTTCTAAGGTTTGAACTAAGCATCCATACTTAGCTGATGACTTTTGGAAATCATCAAAACCTCCCTTCACTTTTAAGTTTTCATTTTCATCCAAGATCAACTGATTTGCCATCTTCATCTTTATCCAGACGAAGTCCAGTAGACATTGGAACACTAACAGATGAGCTAGTTTTCATACCAAATTTCTTGAACAGATATTTTGTGTACTTTGCTTGATTAATAAAAATACCATCAGGTAACTGTTTCACTTGTAATCTAAGAAAGTAATTTAGTTCTCCCATCATGCTCATTTCAAACTTATTCTGCATCAGCTTAGAGAACTTTTCACACATATGTAGGTTAGTTGAACCAAAAATAATATCGTCCACATATATGTGAACTAACAATATATGATTATCCCATTCAATAGTAAACAGGGTCTTATTTACTTTACCTTTACGAAATCCTTTAATTAAAAGAAAATCAGATAAAGTATCATGCCATGCTCTTGGAGCCTGTTTCAGTCCATAAAGAACTTTCTTCAGAAGATAAACTTTGTCTCCTTCTTGATAGGCTTCAAATCCAGGAGGTTGTTCAACATAAACTTCCTCTTGCAATTCTTCATTGAGAAAAGCAGACTTCACATCCATCTGATAGACAGTGAAGTTCTTGTGAGCAGCATGAGCTAGGAATAATCTGATTGCTTCAAGCCTTGCTACTGGTGCAAATGTCTCATCAAAATCAATGCCTTTTTCTTGGCAGTAACCCTTGGCAACTAGTCTTGCTTTGTTTTTGGTAACAATACCATCTTCATTCATTTTGTTTCTGAAGACCCACTTAGTGCCAATTACCCTTTCATGAGTAGGTCTGGGAACTAAGTACCAGACTTCATTTCTTTCAAATTGATTTAACTCTTCTTGCATTGCTTCAATCCAGTGAGAGTCACTAAGAGCTTCTTCAATTTGCTTGGGCTCAATCTGTGAGAGAAAACTCACAAACATTGATTCATTTGCAGCAGCTCTTCTAGTCTTCACTCTATCCAGTGGATCACCAATCACTAAGTCAGGTGGGTGATCTCTGAGCCATCTGAGATCAAGTTGCAAATCTGGATGTTGTCCTCTTGAATGATCTTGCTACACTACTGTTGGAGCTTCAGTAGTAGTCTGTTGAACAGAAATGGTTTGTTGAACAGTCTCTGGTCTGTCAGTTGTTTGCAACTCCTCTGTTAGACAATCATTAGACTAATTTTGAACAGCACATGAGTTACTAGCTGGGTTGAGATCAGGTAGTATGATGGGAACATATTCTTCTTTTCTTTCCATAGTCAGCTTCTGAAAATCAGTAGATATTTCTGTAGTTGAACCTTGATTCTTTTCAGAAGATTGATTTGGCTCCTCAAATACTACATGAATTGATTCTTCTACCAGTAAAGTCCTTTTGTTAAACACTCTATAGGCTTTACTAACAGTAGATTAACCTACAAAAACAGCTTCATAAGCCTTCTCTGCAAATGCAGTAAAGTGATTCTTCCCATTATTCAAAACATAACATTTACAACCAAAAATCCTAAGATAATGTATATTAGGCTTTCTGTTGTTCCAGACTTCATAAGGTGTCTTGTTTTGATTTAACATCATTTGCTCAAATGAATTAAATAGCTCATTTTCAGAAGAAGTTACCTCATCATCAAATGATTTTGAATCTTTGGCCATTAGGCAGAGTAGTGCCGGTTGCTCATCTTCAGTAGAGTTGTCATCAGACGAGTAGACAGCAGCCATCTTTTCAGCTTCTACCATTAGCACGTTACTTTTATTGTATCTTTTTTCCCTTCTGATTTTCTTTTCCTCCTCAGTATACTTCTCAGGTTTAGGATATGGGCAGTCCTTGATAAAATGTCCCAATTTCCTGCAGTTATAGCACATTAGTTTGGATTTATAGCTATTCTTACTATCATGAGAATTTGAGGTAGGGTTAGAAGTAGAAGCATTGTTGTATTTGTTCTTCATTTTTCTCTTGTAGAACTTCTTGAATCCATTCAACAACAGTGCGACGTCACCAGCAGTGTACTCCTTTTTGTTGAGCAGCATGATCTCATCAGATGAGTCCATTTCTTTATTTTTGTTTGCTGATCTTCTTGGATTTTCAGCAGCAACCAGTGCAGCTGTGGGACTAGAAGTTGAGGTTTCTTCTATACCCATTTTTGGCAGTTTATACTCATACGCCTTGAGTACAGAAAACAGCTCGGTGAGAGAGATCTTCCCCAGATCCCTTGATTCTTCCATGGCTGTAATCTTCATGTTGAATTTGGGAGGTAGCGCCTTCAAAACTTTGACAGTGATCTCTTTATCCGAGAAGGTCTTTCCCAGCTTCAAAACTTCATTCAGTGTCCGTGTAAACCTTGTATCCATCTGATCAATGGTTTCTCCGGACTTCATCTTGAAGTTCTCCAACTTTTCAAGAGCTATGCTCAAGTTGTGCTCTTTGATGGCATCATTTCCTTTGCTCATATCACGAACTTTATCCCACATTTCTTTTGCAGTTTTACAATGCTTGACCTTATCAAATCGGTCATTGTCTAGGGCTCTAGTCATGATGAAACGGCCAACTTTATCTAGATTGAACAACTTGACTTCCTCAGCTGTCATTTCTTCAAGCTCTTTATTCACCACCACTTCTTCGTCATTCACTTTGATGGTCTTGGTGATTTTGAAAGGACCTTTGGTTATGCACGTGTACATATTATCATTGTAAGCAGCAAGGAAGATTTCCATGCGGATTCCAGTCCTCAAAACTCATACCGCCGATGTGGGGAACATGGCTGATACAATCCATTTTTCAAAAAGTTTTTATTTTTCAAAATATGTTCTTTTGAAAACTTTTATAAACCTTTGAAAAACACACTAGGATCAAGCTCGTTGATCAGGCAAATGATTCAAATGAACCACCAGCTCTGATACCACTTGTTGGTCCCAAGTGGTCAGATGAGGTCTAGAGTGGGGGGGGGGGGTGGTGAATAGACATCTGAAAATTTTAACTTAAAATTCTCTAACTTTTTCTGTGAGCAGACTAAGCTGATCAAGATTCGTAAGTAGACTAAGCTGATCGCGCACAAAGCTTTGAACAGCAGAGTTGACCCTATCTTCTGATTTTACTTAGCTGATTTTGAGAAAATCAGAGTTTTAAATAACTTACTTGCAGCGGATTTATCAAGTGTTTTTCACAAGTAGTTTTCTTTAACTTGAAAGATTTTATCCCCAGTTTTTGCAAACTTCTTTAAAATCTTTAACAGTTAACTTAAGTGTTTGAAAGCTTTTTGAAAAATATGCAAGTAAAAATGCAAACTCAAACACAGACAATTTTTATAGTGGTTATATGGATGTAAATCCTTTAGTCCACTCTTCCAAGTCACTTAGATCTTGGGTTATACTATAAACACACAGTTTACAATATACAATGCTTGCGCCAAACAACAAATGAAATGGCCACAAGTGCGCAATAGGAAATCACAAAGAAAACCTATCCTCTGAAGTAATATCACTCACTATGATGGATATCTACTTCTCACAACACTTCTCTTACAAAATCACTCAGATTTATGTGTATATCTTTTGTTCTTCAACTCGGCTTTCGTCAACAGATGACTAGGCTGATGAGTGTTCTGTTCTTGAGTTTTGAGACTTAGATAAATTCAGCTTCGAAATTTTTCTCTCAATTGTGTTGCTTCGGATGTCTCTAACTCATGAATCTCGAACTATTTATACTTGAGATTTGAATTATGTCCGTTGAAGAAAGACAGAATCTGATTTCTCGAGTACTGGTCCCCCAATTTCAGGAACGGCTACCTGCAACTGTGCACTGTACACTCTGCTGTAAAAAATAGCAGAAGGTTTTTTTTGGTAATATGAATAATAGGGGGGGTTTCGCTATTTGGCCAAAGCATGAAGGGTGTTTTTGCATTTAACTCAGAGTCAAGTTAGTTGCCCTTTAAGTGACAATTGATCGGGTTGAGTTGGGTTCATGCGGGTGAAAATGGGGTTCACTTTTTATAGGTATAAAATGGGTCGGGTAAATAATAGTTCAAGTTCGGGTTGTGCTGGATCCATCCGTAGTCTTTTCAGAAGGGTTGCTATCTGTTTTCTTCACATCTAGTATAATTATTCGTGTTTAATTGATCCGTTGAATATTAACACGCACCAGAATTATTAGGAAATAAAGTTTTAGATATTCACATCTAGTATAATTATTTTAAGCATAATGATCTAACTTGCATAAAAATAATAAATCTAAATAAATAGAAACATGTTTCTTCAAATATCTTTTAAGATTTAGATACATTTTTAAACATATTTAGAATCAAATAATATTTTTGTGTCGGATTAAGTCCGAGTCATGAAAACTGCAGTAATATTCAGGTTTAATTGATCTGTTGAATATTAAGCTAGTTTATCTTATTAAGTGTTTCTTAATTACTCGACTCGTCCTACTTTTGACCCTCAAATGTTTTTTAATCAAACCCAACCCAACCCATATTGCCACCCTTAGTTGCCCTCTATTGATGTAGAACTTCATATTTTTTCTGAGTGTTTTGTGTGTGCAAGTGCATGTACATGCAAATTTGTATTGAATGGCCAATTCATCTAAAAGTTTAAACTGGTTTGGATGGTGGCTAACCACATGGTCCTTGGCTCTTGACGGGGGTAACTGCTCCAAGCTCTCTCCAATCAACACTATTTTGTACTTCTTTCACATTTTCATATATAAAAGACGAAAACGCGGGTGATTTCTGTGGCACAAAATTTCCTGTATATTTGGTGAGGAACTCGTCTTTGGTTAGGTCTGCAAATTCGTTCACTCCAAGATTGAAACTTTCAATGTATGCTAAGTTATCTTTATATATCTTAAGTCGCTTCTCTTTCCCTTCTTTGCTATCGTCGGAACGGTTATACTGAGACATCCATTTCTCGGGTTTTATTGACGTGCTAAGGTCGTGAGATTCAAACGATGTTGCCCGATAACATGATATTGCGACAATAGATAGGAGGATGAAAAAATAACTTATGCCATTGGTATTCATTATTTTGAGTAATGAAAGATAATGTTGAGGCTGCAATTCACGGATGTGCTATATATAGAAATAGCAATATATTGTTAGGCATTAATAGAATTAATATTTATCCTCTTTTTTTCGATCTTCTGTACTTATTTATGATGCTCGATTTTACACAATTATATCAGGACATGTATGTTTAATTTACAAATCTTGGCATGCCTGTGATGTTTGATTGTTCTTCTTAAAAAGAATTCATGTCCAGAAATTATTGGTCTCATTTAATATTGGGACTAGTTTATGTATTTATTGGTGGGCATGTGATTTAGGTGTTCTTTTGATCTTCTGCTCATTTAGTTTGTTGGTTCTAATATTCAGAAGTGAATTAGTAGTAAGTAAAGAAGAGAAGAAGCAGAAACCATGGATCAAAGTTTCACTTCTTGTGTATGTTTCTATCAGCTAGATATTGAAAACTTTTCGAGAACTTTTCGGAAACGTTTCGCAAACAATCGAAAAAATTGTAAAAAAAGTTACTATATTAGGTAAAATAAGAATTCTCACGACAAACAAATAGTTTTGGTATTACACCTTTTTGTTTCCAATTATTCCATAACGGAAATTTTTCGATGTTTTCGACGGAAACGGTGTTAATTTTGATCCATGGCAGAAACAAGTAATCCTTGATAATGAGTTGATTGAGAAATTTATAATAATGATGCCTAAAATTCCATAACTATGCACTATTACAGTATGACCACAACAATTAAACTGCACAAGTTCTTGGATAACAGGCTTTACTTTACAAGCAATTGTTGGAAAGGAAAGAAATTTACATACATGTCCACATACATACATATACACAAGATATTCCACACAAATAAACAGGCCAATTTTACAAGGGGGAGATTGTACAACTTCTTCATCAAGAGTTGAAATAGTTCATCTTAAGCAGTTGGATAAGAAGCTTCCATGGCAATACCACATAGACCTTCTGCAGAATTTATGCCTCTTTGCATTCTAATGTATCCATTCTCACCCCAACTACTTCCCCATGAGTTCTTTACCAACCAATACTTTGTTCCATCACTAGTCGCTCCGTACCCAACCGCGGTGACACCATGGTCAAGCTCGGTTCCACACTCTCCGGTGAAAACTCCGCTTGAGTAGAATTGGAAGTCAGAACCACCTGCATCAATGGCTACGGATATCGGTTGATTGGCCACGGCTTTCAACAACGCAGACTCACTGTTGGCTGGAACATCCTCGTACCCTGTGATCTTAGCAACACGAGAGGATTCCTTCTTTGTGTTGCACGTGGCATCAACTCCCTTGTATGGATAGTTAGATTCTGTAGTGAGACCGTGGTTTCCAATAATGAACTGAAATGCATCGTCCATGAGACCACCGTTGCAACCCTGATCTTCACTTGTGTCACAATCAACAAGTTCTTGTTCGGATAGCGACACCAGATTTCTTGTTGTGAGCTGGTTGATTCCTTCCGTGGCTGCGACAGCTGAGAACGCCCAACAACATCCTGCATATTCATTTATGAAAAGTTAATTTTGATAGGAATTTTTCTTGGAAGAAAGTTGATTGTTATTTTACTTACCACATTGGCCTTGATCCTTAACACCAGTGACGGCTCCCTTCTTTCTCCAGTCCATGGTAGATGGAACTGCAGTCACATTTGCATATCTAAACAAAGAATCTTTCAATGACTTTGAACGAGATCCTGTTTTGTATCCATTACGAGATGCCTTAAATTCTTCGTTTGTCAAATCAGCAAACTGATTTATTGCAAGCTTGTAAGGTCGAACACCTGCTTCATTGGAGGACCGAATGTATTCAACATTGTCCTTGAATATTTTGAATCTCTTAGCCTTCTCTGTGTCATCTTTGTATGCGCGTTTGTACTGTGTCATCCATGTCTCGTGTTTCTCGACCATAGACGCGTCAGGCAGAGTGCGGGATGTGGCCAGAGAAGCCCACATCTCCAAAACTAGAATCGCAACGAAAATAAGTTTCCAGGTGGGAATATTCAAGGCCATCTTTTTTAAAGCTGAGTAAGTATTTTTGATGTATTAAACGTTACTTGATTCTAGGAAGAGTATTTATGCATCCAATTAGGAGGAAGCCAGGTATTTATAGAATTCATTAGTCCATTAATCTTTTGCAAAGAGCATTAAATTATTAGACCTGCATGTTTTGAAATTGGAATCTGATGGAGGGACCCCAAGTCCATGTCTACATGGAATACCCGGCAATATATGAATGAGAATGATATCTGAGTTCCGTGTACGCTTATTTAATTTCTACATCTAATTTAAATAGCTTTTTGACTTGTTACAATTGTAATTTTCTGACTATATGTTCAAGATTCCTAGATTCCTTAAGGAATCTTTGTTTTTTGCAGCCAAAATTTTGCCTCAAACACTATTATCTATTTAAGTTATTTCTCTTATAATTATACATAGATAGGAGTTTGCTACGAATGATGTAATACATTAAGTTCACTTTCCGTTCATTCTCAATAACTCGTTCAAGAGTATTATTAAAAAATGAGCAAGTGCCAATTTACCCTCTGTGAAATGCATAATGTTCAGTTTACCCCCATAAGATTTAAAAAATAGCACTTTACCCCCACTGTGAACATTTTTAAAGGAGCAATTTCATTTAGCCGGAGATTGTAATTCACTAGCCGAAATTGAGAATGGGCATGGAAAATATTTTTGTAATATAGGTGGGTAAAGTGCAATATTTATCATAACACAGGGGGATAAAGTGTCATATTTATCATAGCATAGGAGGATAAAGTGCCACGTATAAGAGAGGTAGTTTTGTCAATTCGTACTTTTTTATGTTTCAAAATGTCATGGAGACAGTATTAAACTTTCATAAGATTACAAGAGGGGTAAAGTGCATGCCCTTTTTCAATTCACATGGAAGTAAATTGAACATTATACAAATCACGAGGGGTAAATTGCCGTCTAACTCCAGAAAATTGAAAATGCAAAGAGAATTACTCTATGAGCTTTCAACTAAAACAGTTGATGCATTTATTTATTTTTATTGAATAATAAAGATTTTGTCTGGTTAATGGAGCCAATTTAGCATACACAATATCATCATGCGTGCCTTCTAGGAGCTAAATTGTTTCGGATGTAGTTATCATGGGTGAATTAATCAAGTCATTTTTCAATTCTGAAACAGCCCAATCAAAAACACTATAGACAGTGATTGTAATTATATTTTGAAAAAGAAAAGACAGTAATTATATTTTAAGTCAAATAAAATTGGTAATGTTAATAAAAAACAAATTGCAGCATATATTCCATGTGTTTGGTAATTTTCTATGTGAATTTTAGTTGGTGTATGATCCAGTTTATTATCTATATTTGTTCCATGTATCTATATATTACACATACATATAATATATAACATATATTGTTATTATTTATAAAAGTACCAGGTGTTTGAAAGAATTACCTTTTTTTTTCTTCTGTGAAAAAATATTTTGAATTGGAGGGAAAAACACTTTCATAAAAAATATTTATCAACTCAACATTTTTCATATCAAGCTTTTTCGAAAAACACATTTCATACCACAATTTCAGAACTTTGGACACTTTTGCATTTTCTGTTAAATTGGACGGAACCACGCGTGTGTGCAACACACTCCCGTTAAATTCTGAAACGAGGGAAAAATACTTTTCATACCAAACCTTTATTAACACGACGTTGTTCATACAAAGCTTTATCAAAAACACATTTCAAACCATAATTTCATAACTTTGGACACTTTTGCATTTTCGGTTAAAAATTGGACGGAATAATGCGAGTGTAACTTCATAAACAGAGGGAGAAAATCACGTGCTGAGCACGTGTGAATTTCGGGCAAGGGGGTAATTGCATTTGAGCTGGGAAGACCTAATTTTTTCCCTCCTTATACACCATTTCCCTCCATTTTTTCTCCTTCTTACATGTCATTTCTCCATTAATTTCCTCTCTCTTTCTTTATACCAAACCTCCATTAATTTCCTTTCTCTTTCCTTAAACGAAACCATACAACATATTAAGACTAAATATCCTACATTGGTTGAAAATCATAGTTAAGTCTACTTTATAAGGTTTTGGGCAACCCTCACCTTACAAGCTAGTTTTTGAGGTTGAGTTAGACCCAAGCCATGTTAGTGGACTTAGCCCAAACCATGTGGTGAATTCTAATATGGTATTAGAGCCCGAGGTTGAAGTGGGCCGCCTTTTTCCGTGATGGGCTCCTCCTTGTGCCGGGATTATTCTTCACCCACACACTTCGTCCAAATAACAAATGTATGGGTTGTCATTTTTCGTCCAGTTAACAAAGGGCCTGGACAGTCATTATTCGTGTGTTGGGGCCCACATGTTGTAATCCTCAAGGTTGAACTTTAATAAGTCACGTGTTGGGCTTATTTCACCCACACATTCAACATGTCCACACGTGAAGGGGGAGTATTAAGACTAAATGTCTCACATTGGTTGAAAATCATAGTTAAGTCCCCTTTATAATATATTGGGAAACCCTCACCTTACAAGCTAACTTTCGAGGTTGAGTTAGGCCTAAGCCATGTAAGTGAACTTAGTCCAAGCCATGTAGTGAATTCTAATATAACAACAAAAATTCCTTCATTAATTTCCTTCTACAAGCATACAACAAATATCAAAGACTTAGCACAAACGATGTGGTGAATTCTAATACAACAACAAAAATTCCTCCATTAATTTCATTCTATAAGCACCTAATTTTCTCCTTCTGTTTATGAAGTTAACGGGCGTGTGCGCGTGTTGCACATGCGCATTATTCCATCCATTTTTTAACCGAAAATGTAAAAGTGTCCAAAGTTTTAAAATTGTGGTATGAAATTTATTTTTTGAAAAAGCTTGGTATGAAATGTGTCGAGTTAATAAATGGTTGGTATGAAAAGAGTTTCCCCTCGTTTCTGAAGTTAACGGGCGAGTGTGAGCGTGTTGCACACGCGCGTTATTCTATCCAACTTTTAACGGAAAATGCAAAAATATCCAAAGTTATGAAATTGGGGTATGAAATGTATTTTTTGAAAAAGCTTAATATGAAAAGTGTCGAGTGGATAAAAGTTTGGTATGAAAATTGTTTTTCCCTCTTTCGAATTGTATTGTGATATATAATTCGAATGGTGAAAAAGGAAGAAAAAAATTTCCTAAAAGGTTGTTTCACTAGTAAATTCTTATATAATTACCACACTTTAAAAAGTTAAAAAAATATCACTTCTATGTATAAAGTATTATATATTTATTTATTTTTTTCAAGAAAACCCATGAGGGAAATTAAATACTCCAAATCATCGGGCACGAAGTAAACAATAAATTGTGAAAATTTGATGGGGACAATGCTAAACGCTACCTTAGCTAACCCATATCTAGCGAAGTTAGCTAGACTTTATAATTAACTTTAGCTAGCCAAATCCAATTTAGATATAAAATACTCTTATATCAATGAAATTCAGAATATAATATACAGTCACAAATTTCGATAGAATTCTTTGCAAATCAATAAATATAGAAATTCTTGAAATCATAAAATAAAAGTGTTAATAGCAATAAATTATATCTGCGGTTTTTTTTATACACACATTAATTATATACATTGAGTTTTTAAAAGGCAAAAAAATAATTAATAATCATGTTTTTAATAGACTAACTTTTAAACTTAAATTCATTCGAGCTTGTAGTATGCAATTTCATTCATGAGAATCCTAAATTTAGCTTTAGAACTCCTATAGAAGAAAGATTCATAAACAATCACTTGTCTAAACATCATTATTCACATTATGAAATGAAAGTATCGATAAATCTATTTGATGTTAAAATAAAATATGAATATAATTATTCTATTTAACTTTAAGACAAGAAAATCCTATTTTTCAGAGGATCTACAATAATAAAGTTTTGTTAAATTTCCGGGTAAAACAAAATCACAATTTCCTACATTAAGTCTATATATAATGTAAAAAATTATCATTATCTAAAGTCCATGTTCAGCTAGGGGCTCTAATGCCAGGAATGGAGGATAGGGGAAGATAACACACGTGAGAAACGCACTACAAGAAAACTAGGCTTCACCTATGACAGATTTTGTTGGTGAAGCCTTGATTTTCGTTGGTATTCATGCGTAGTGACGGATTTTTTTCGTTAGTTGATTCGTAGGTGAAGGCCCCGTAGGTAAAAGCAGCAACGGATTTTTTTTTCTGTTGGTAAATGTTGCGACGGTTCATTTTGTTGGTAATTTTGTTGGAAAAAGCGTCGGATGAACGATCGGGCCCGAATATCTTTGCGACAATTTTTGTTGTTGGAAATGCGTAGGAAAATTACTAACTGATTTTCAACGGCATAAATTTGTTGGTGTTCTGTCGCCAATCCGTTGGAAACATTGTGACGGAATATAGCATCAAAAATATTCCGTTAGCTAAAATCTGTCGGTATTTTGTCGCCAATCAGTTGTAATCATTCTGACGGATTTAGCATCAAAATATTTCCGTTAGCTTATTTTTGTCACTAATTTGTAGGAAATCAGTTGGAACCTAGTGAGAACTTTTTTGTTGTTGATTCCGTTATTAGCAATCGGGTCGAAGCAAAAAATTGAACCTCGACTTAGCATTGACTCAGTCATTCCTGGGCGCGCCTGAGCCTCTGACCCGGGCACCCGGGCCTCGCCTGAGCCTCTGACCCGGGCGCCCAGGTCTCGCCTGGGCTTGGTTAAGGCGCCTAGGCCATGCTTGGTTTTTGTTGCTGATTCCGTTACTAGCAATCGGGTCGGAGCAAAAAATTGAACCTCAACTTAGCATTGACTGAGTCGTTCCTGGGCGCGCCTGAGCCTGACTCAAGCGCCTAGGTCTCGCCTGGGCTTGGCTGAGGCGCCTAGGCCATGCTTGGTTCTGGCCCAGGCACCCGGGCCACTCATGGAGCTGCCTCGGGCGCCTCGGTATCGCCTGGGCTTGGCCTAGGCGGCAATGCCACGGCTGGTTCTGGCCCGGGCGCCCAGGCCACTCATGGGGCTTCCTCGGGCTCGCCTGGGCTTGGCCTAGGCCACGCCTGGGTCTTGCCTGGGCCACTCATGGGGCTGCCTCGGGTGCCTAGGTCTCGCCTGGGCTTGGCCTAGGCAGTGTGCGCCTGGTCGACGCCTGGGCGACTAAGCAATGTATTTTTAATTAACTTGTTGGATGTGGGATTTGAACCCTTGACTTCATATATGTACATATTAAAGGATCAAACCAGTTGAGCTGGACAACTTTGTTGTATTATCAATTTTTTCAATGATTTAACTCATTTTTCATTAGTTTGATCGATTTAAATCATTTTGAACTTTCCCAAAATTTTCATCAATTTTTTTCACTAATTTCATTGATTTAAACCTTTTTTGACATATCTAACATGTTTACTCACCGTTTTCACCAGTTTAACCCCTTTTTGACCAATCTCACATATTTTTCCCTAATTTAATAAATTTAAGCTATTTTTTACCGGTTCAATCATTTTTCACCATTTTCATCGATTTAAACCGTTTTTGACTGAGGTATCCAATTATTCACCGATATAATTTGTCCTTGCGCTAATTACATCGAATTAAAATATTATTGATCGATTAAACCCATTTTTTTTCAATAATTTCATCGAGTTGCACTGTTTTGATCGATTTAAATTATTTTCACCAATTTTTCATCAAATTTAAACCATTTTTAATCGTTTGACCCATTTCCCTCCGATTTCATCTGTTTTTTCATCGATTTCACCCTTTTCATCAATTTTATCGATTTAAAATATTTTGACCAATACAACCCTTTTTCATCGTTTTCACCCATTTTCATCGATTTTCGCCATTTTCGTCAATTTTTTTTTCACAAATTCTATCAACTTGATTTGTTTAACCAATTTAACCGTATTCACCCATTTTTCACCGACTTCACTTGTTTTTAACTAAGTTAGCTGATTCAACATGTTTCAAAACAATTAAAGTCTTTTTTTTTACCGACTTCATTCGTTTTTACGGATACTTCATCAGTTTCATCAATTTTACATATTCCTGATAGGTTAAACCCATTTTAAATCGAATTCACCAATTTTTTTCTTCAATTTAATAAAATCATCTGTTTTCAATGACTTAAACAATCTTCACCATTTTTTCCACCAATTTACAGATTTACACGTTTTTTCACCGAATAACTTGTTTTTTCACTAATTTTAGCGAACTGTAAAATAAGTGAAAATATATAAAATTTATGAATTGAGAAAAAATTGATTAATCCATTGGAAAAGGAATTTAATCAATGAAAAATCTGGTTAAATCGATTGAGATTGAGTTTTATAAGTGAACGAGTGAAAACATCGGTGTTATAAAATCGGTTAAAAGTGTTATAAAACGATGAAATTAGTTAGAAAATTGATGAAATCGGTGAAATTATTGAAAAAATGGTGAATCCGATTAAAAAAAAGTTAAATCCATAAAAAATCGATTAAAATCGATGAATTGGTGAAAAAATATGTTAAACTGATTAAAACGAGTATACCTGATAAAATTAGTGAAGAAAATCAGTGAAGTCGGTAAAAAATGAGTTAAATTGGTTAAAAATTCGATGAAAAACGTGTTAAATCGTTAAAAATGGTTAAACTAGTGAAATTGATGAAATAATCGATGAAATCAAAGTTAAAACGGGTTAAACTGATTAAAAATGAGAAAATCGATAATATCGGTTAAAAATGGGATATACCGGTGAAATTGGTAAAAACAAAAAGTTAAAACGACGAAAAAATGGGTCAAAATTAACTTGAGTTTGATTGGGTCCAATTTGAATATGGATCCAACACATAAGGGTGATCCGTGTGGAGGGTGGTTGGTGCCCGGGTGTGGGGACGGTTGGGAGGTGGCGGAGGATGGGGGTGGTGGCAGGGTGGGGGTGGGAGAGATTGGACAATTGAAGTTTACAAATATTTTCTTTTTTAAGTTGATCCAGTATGTTTCCACAATTTTCATTTATGGATCCATAGTGGATCGGATCCAGTAGATTTGATCGTGTTGAAAATTTAGTGGATCCCATATGGATCGGATCCAGCAGATCGATCCATATTACCACCTCTATGCCGAGCTGATTTATCAATGATCTTAGTTACAATGTAATTGATTAAGTGTAATTGCATTTACTCTACGTTCCTAGAAATTTGATTTGTTGGACATAATTATTATTTTTGTATTGGGGAGAACTATCGTACTTCAAGAAAATCTAATTTATCGGTTCTTGTTTCATAGTGTTTAGATATAAAATCACTTAAACTTTTGTGTGTTATGAAAGAGAAGTAGTGACGTATTTTTTCTCCGAAATGATTTCACTACTATGGATCACATTTCCCGACAACTTAATAACAAATGTCATACATAAAATATTTTTTATTTCAAAATTTCTTTGGTAATTTGTTGTTATTATTCGTGAAACATATTTTTATCGTTGATTTTGTTGCTGTTCAGTTACACATTTGTTACTAGAGCTAAATAGCAACGGAAATTTTCCGTTGGAACAATTTCATCGCTATGGATAACTTTTTCCTACAACTTAACAACCGAATTCCTATGAAAAATATTTTTTCCCAATTTTTTGTTGGTATTTTGTCGTTATTATTGGGGGAACAAATTTGTGTTGATGGTTCCGTCGCTGTTCAGTTACTAAAATCTAAATAGCGACAGATAATTTTCCGTTGGAATGATTTCGTCGCTATGGATAACTTTTCCCTACAACTTAACAACCGAATTCCAACAAAAAATATTTTTTTTCGACATTCCATCAGTAATTTGTCGCTGTTATTGAAGGTAGATTTTTTAATTGAAATTATGTTGGTATTCGGTTACTAATCCGTCGCTAATAGCGACAAATTTATTTTCGTCGGAATCAGGTCGTAGGTGAAGCCCCTTTTTTTTGTAGTGACGGTTTATAGGCTCACCACTCGTAAGAATTCATATATAGATACATGGCCTTAAGGGATTAGAGGCTCACCACTCGAAGGAATCCACCTAAGAAATACAAGGACTTAAAATTAGCTCACCACTAAAAGGAATCCACCTTAAAATTTTGCCTCAAACACTATTATCAATTAAAGTTATTTCTCCTATAACAATACATAGGATAGGAGTTTCCAAGTTTCCTAAGATTTATATGCATACAAAAACACACACACACACACATATATATATATATATATATATATATATATATATATATATATATATGCATTAATTTATATCTATACATATTATTAAAATCGTTAACTTTTTCTTTGGTTGGGATTTATGTAAATTTTAATTGATATTGTCTTTTGCTATTTGTATTTTTCTAGTTTAAAGATAAAATTACATTTTCTTTGTGTGTTTTTGCCATATTTTGAGGGGGTATAATTGCTATTATGACTTGAGAGAGTATTTAAAGGGGGTTTTGGTAAAAAAAAATCACAAATAGGAGGTTTTGATAGTTAAACAAAGTACAAGGGGTGTATTACAATTTACTCTAAAATTTTCCCACGATTTTTTCTTCACAAATTTTTCCTGCAGGAAAGTTGAAGGAAAATAGTAACTTCCTTTCCTGTTATCCAAACAACAAGTGGGAGAGAAAAAAACTGACTTTCCTTCACTTTCCCTCACTTTCCCGACAACCAAACAATACATAAGAGAAAATCACACTTTCCTTCATGAATTTAAAGTCAAAATGCAAATTTTCCTCTGAACTTAAAATTTTTGCTCTGCCTACTTTAAACTTACATTAATGTTGCACTTTTTTCCCTTAACTCTTATTCGAGCATTTTTTCTGTAAAAGTTGATCACGTGAGAGGCACATGCTAGTTTTGTAGGGTATTTAATTTCATCATTTATAATTAGGGGGAAAGTGCCACACATAAGTTCAGGGTGGAATGTGCAACAAGTGTGTAAGTTGGGGGGGGGGGGGGGGGGGGAGTGCAACTCGGCTATAAAAGTTAAAGGGAAAAGCACTATTTTATGATTTGGAAATATTATTCTGCTTTTTTGAGAATATTATTTGACATTTTTAGTTAATAAGTTTACCTCTTTATTCTTCAAATGATAATTATCAAGTAGAAAATCCATGATATCAAATTGTCAAGCCATTTTTCCTTTTACAAATTTTAACAACTTGAAACCTCATTTGAAGAATGTAATGCAAAACTAGCAAGATGAACCTAAAAATAAAAGTATAGTGTATGTTTGATTTTATACCATCTCCCACTCTATAATGTACCAATTTTTTTTTTTTTTTTTTGTATTATATATCTTATTAAAATTATATATGTTTTTAGAAAGGGATTAAACCATTGGGAAAAAAAAAATTACGTAATTTTTAAAATTTCATGTTTTTTGCAAATCGAATTATAATTTGTAGCAAAGAATTGAGTTTTGCCCCCAAAATTTACATCAAAGTTGCACTTTTCTTCGTAAACTTACACATTTGTTGTACTTTCCCCCCTGAACTCTTTGGGCGAAAAAGTGCTCGGAAAAGAGTTCAGGATGGAAAGTGCAACACTAATGTAAGTTCACCGTAAATATTGCAAAAAAATTAAGTTCAGGGAAGAAATTAAAGTGTACCTTGACTGTAAGTTCAAGGGGAAAAAGTGCAATTTCTCTATTATTAAAAGGACTGATCTTTCAAGATGTATCAGAAAAATTAAAAATGAAAAAGAGAACTATTCTATGAGCTTTCAACTTAAACGGTACGTGCATTTATTTTTTTAATTTAGACATTTTTCTGGTTAATGGAGCCAATTTAGCATACACAATATTATCTTGCCTCCCTTCGGTACTCTTCTAGGAGCTGAATTATTTTGGATGTAGTTATCATGAGTGAATTAATCAAGTTATTTTTCAATTCTGAAACAACCCAATCAAATTATATTTCTAAGATTAGAGACATTGATTGAAAGCTAAATTCGTGGTTCGAATTTCAAGTCAAAGAATATTGGTAATATTCAAGGAAAAAGATTGCAGCGTATATTCTGTGTTTGGTTATTCATATGTGAATTTTTAATTTGTGTATGAACCAATTTACTATCAATATAATATTTATTCTATGTCTAAACATACACATACATATAACATATGTTATCATTACACTACAAGAGTACCGAGAAATTTCGACGAAAATTTCTTGACTGAAAAAAATCCGTTGAAAGGAAAAATATCGGTCGAAAATAATCCGTCGAAATATTATATTTTCGAGAAGAAATGGAAAAAAAAAAAGGAAAAACAAAAAAAATTTTGACGGAAATTCAATTCCGACGAAATTAAATAAAATTTCGACGGAATTATTGTCCGTCGAAATGTTAATAACAAAAAAAAAATAAAGAATGTAAATAAATTTCGACGGAAATTCAATTCCGTCGAAATTAAATAAAATTTCGATGGAATTGTTTCCGTCGAAATGTTAATAACAAAAAAAAAAATAAAGAAAGTAAATAAATTTCGACGGAAATTAAATTCTGTCGAAATTAAACAAAGATTTCGACGGAATTCTTTCCGTCGAAATCTTTGTTTAATTTACCCCTGTATCGGATCTCATTTCAAAATCACATTTCTTTGTTTCTTCTTCCTAGCAGCCGCGCCGCGCCTCCCAGGTTCTCCCTCCCGCCGTCTCCACCTCCATCTCCGGGTCCAGATCCACCGTCACGCCTCCACCGCGGCTCCAGCTCCACGCCTCCACCGTGGCTCCGATCCAGCTGCTCCAGCTCTTCCTCGCTCGCCGCGGCTCCATCTCCAACTCCGCCGCGGCTCCAGCTCCACCTCCGCCACGGCTCCAGCTCCACCTCCGCCGCGGCCACGCGCGCCTCCTGCTCCACTCCGCCTCAGCTCCAGCTCCGCCACGTCTCCGGCCCTACACCACCACCACTAGTACTCAATTTTACTAAGGTATAATGTCTTTAAATAATATTAATTTTGCCTTTTTAATTGGTAATGTGTGTTGATATTGTAAAAATTAGGGCTTGAATTAGTGTGTTGTGGAAATTTGTAAATTTCAATTGTTTATGTGATTGATTTATTTTGTTTTTGTGCAATAGCATCGGGTTCATACGTACAGAGTTTTTGTTTGTTGTTTGTTGTGAGTTGAATGGAGAGGAGGTGGGTATTTATATAAAGGGTGAGACACGTTTTGGGGTTATGGAAATTTTGAATTTGTAATGTGTGGTGAGATTATTATGTAGCCGTTACACTTTTTAGTGTACTTTAGTTATTTTTGGTAATAATGTTAGCTTGATCTTAATAGCGTTACATCTTAGTTACACCATGCTCGACGCGTTGGGTTCTGAGGCTTTCTATGTTTCCGAAAATGTCCTTATATGGTAGGTGTTTCTAGTGAGGAATTGAGCTTATTTATTTGATTATTATTTTGGGAATAGAAAAGGAGAAAGTTGTTGTGAATCAAATTGTGTTTTGGGGAGAATTTGTTTGCGGGATTTTTACTTTAAATAATAAATTGCACAGTTTTGGTAGTATGATAATTATACAAGTACTCAAATATGTTATATGTATTGTTAATGTGTTGTGAGAATAAAATGGTATTTTAGGATAATTGTTACTCGTGGGACTTTTTTTATTTCTTTTGGTTAAAAGTCGAAAATATTACTTATTTCAATTCTTTTTATGTTTTTCGAGATTATTAAACATGAATGGAATGGAGGGGTAGTTTAGGAAAACAGGTTGATGACGAATAAGACAGGCTGTATTGGTGTGGGTAATTGATTTATTAAGTTAACATTTAAACCTGAATAAACAAATAAATAAAAATTGTTATTTTGTAATCAAGTAAAAATGACTAACTCATGATAATGAATGTAAATTTTGTGTAAATAGAATATGGATATTCGTTTACTACGTGGATGGATGTACGATCGAGTTAATCCCGCCAACAGAACTCTTAAGGAGGAATTCAAGAGTGGGGTATACGGGTTCATCGACCATGTTATGTCGCAACCTGGACTTGTATCATCAGCTAATGAAATTAGGTGTCCTTGTCGGAAATGTGGAAATAGAAAGCACATTAAATGTGATGTTGTGGTAGTACATTTGTGTAAATGGGGATTCAAGGACGACTATTGGTATTGGATTTCATACGGTGAGGTTGAACCAGCTTGGAATAATAACAATGTCGAAGCTTCTAGTAGTGGTCATTTTTTTCATACTCAGGGTAACAACCGATACGAAGACCTTGTACATGATGCTATGAGGGATGCTGTGCACTTTGAAAATACACCCGCTTCAGATATTCCCAACGCAGATTATGAACGTTTCCACAAACTGTTAACGACAGCTCAAACACCTTTGTGGGAAGGGTGTAACACTGAAACTGACTTGTCTTTTTCCCTTAAGATGATGACTATAAAAGCCGTATATAACATGTCACAATCATGCTATGATCGGGTATCAAACCTACTCAAAAATTCATCTCCTAAAGAGAATTGCGTGCCCGAGAGTTTTTACAAGAAGCGTCATATTTCGCATCTTATTATTTTGAAAGTGACATTGAAAGAAAGAGTACGATGAAAAAGCGAAACTAATTCTCTGGAGGTGTCAACTATATATCGAACACACTATCTGTATTTAAACAAACTGATGGGTCGGCCGGTATATGTGTGAACCAGTGGTTAGATGGAGCATAACAAAAAGCAGCTCATTTTTATGTCTTGATGAATTGGGATGAAGTATTGCCGATATTAGAGTAAGTGACTTTACTAAATTCTCCGATAATATTTTGGAATACAAGTCCTGTTTTAGGCACTTATTTTTTACTATCTATGAGATTGGTAGGACTTTAAAAGTCGAGTGCGTGTTTTATGGCCCGATTTAAGTGACGAAGCTATCGACAAATCGGTTGAAGATAACTTTGCAGACTGGTATAGAACTTATGTAAGTTATCGATAAAAAAAGTCTTTGGCGCTTTAAATAAATATTAAAAAAATTTATAATACGAGTCATTTCTATAATTGTGGGCACTTCTTTGAATAGGTACACCATCCATCAAACAACATACGGAATCAATCTCTTATTAATTTATCGTGGAACCAGATTTTAAAAGTAAAATCATGGCGAAAATACAAAGTTAATGGGTTTGCATTCCATGTAAATGAATTAGGGGAAGAGCGGGTGACTTATAATGACGGTGTGTGCGTAAGAGATGAAGACTCGACTGAATATTATGGGGTGCTTTGACAAATTATTCAGTTACAATATCCATGTTCTGACGATAATACAGTTATATTGTTTAATTGTAACTGGTTTAATTCGGTTTCTAACAGAGGAATTAGGAGACATTCGCGGTATGGAATTATTGAAATCAATGTTAAAGAGGATTATCCTAAAGATGAGCCGTTCATACTTGCTCAACATGCCTCTCAAGTGTTCTATCTCCCATATCCGAGTAAGAAAAATGATAAGATCAACTGGCGTGTTGTAATCAACACAAGGCCAAGGAGTAGAATCGACCAAAGATATAATGTGTTACAAGAACCATATGTATTGTCCCCTTCAATAATAAATATTGACCCCCAAGAAAATTTGGTTGAACAAGATGAAGAAGCACCGGTCCAAGTAGAAGTTGACGGTGATACAGAAGAAGAAGATGAAGACGAAGAAACAGAAGGCGAAGTAGATGAAGGAATTGAATCAGACGAAGAACAAGAAGACGAAGAAATAGAAGATGAAGTAGATGAAGAATATGAATCAGAAGAAGAACAAGAAGACGAAGACGAAGACGACATGAACGTCAAAGATGACTGATAATATATAATTTGTTAATCATAATATCTGAGTGTAATTGATACATGACTGGATTTTAATATTAATTACTCTTTTTCTTATATGTACTTTTATTTATTGTAATTTTGAATACATCAATTTGTTCATTTGTGTAACTTTACTTCTCATTACATATTCTAACATATTTTTCTTAAATGTAGATGTCATCTTCGGATGGAGGTAGTAGAGGTAGAGGTAGAGGTAGGGGTATCACAAGGACCATCGGTCCGAGCATTGATGAACAGAGGGAGACGGCACACATTCCTCCAATTGATTATGCTCAATTTCGTTCGGGATAAATAAGGAAAGTCGAGCAAAACAATAATTAAAGTCGACCGTATAAACGATGTGTATTGATATTAAGATCCGATTACAAAGTTACAAAGTAGGTCTATCCGAGCATTACTGGATGCCGTACAACTAGCTAGATAAATACAAAAGAAAGCAAGCTAAATCTACTCCGAGCTCTAGGTCCGAGCTGGGGTGTTTCTGGGGAATCGTGCCTTTGTTGATGTCATAAATGCGCTGGATATATATAGGAACAGTGATGAGCTAGCTAGACCCTCCGCAGGGGAATATGTCTTGGCCAGCTGTCCAGGTCAGTGGGTCGGTCCCACTGTGTCCCCGAGGAGGGAAGTAGATCGGAAAATAGGATCTTCGTGCTAACAATCCAGCATGATCGGAAGTTGGGTTCTGTAGGTCGGAGAATAGCCTTCCTGGTCGGGATCGAGGTCGAGCTTGAGCTAAGGTATTTCCTAAAATGGCGCATACGAAATATCCCTCATCAATACTCCCCCACTTCTCGAGCGTAAGTGAAGCTGAAGCTCGGAGAAGTAAACACAGCATCGTAGTAAGAAAATTTGGATATGCCTCATTAAAAACCTTACTCGGAAAAACCCAGTGGGACAAAATCCGAGCTAGGGAAAAAGAGCGCACATTTTCTTTTGGGGAATCCTGGATAGGCAAGATGCTCCAAGTAGAAGGACGGCGTTCTCGATCTGAGTTTCACTTCGGTGATTCACGAAGAGCCAAAATACTTGATGTTCGGAGAAATAAATAATAGAGAGCAGGTCTTGAACAGTCTTGCGTCGGATATGCCTCGTTAAAAACCTTACTCGGAAAAACCCAGTGGGACAAAAATCGAGCAAAGGGAAAAAGAGTGCACATCTTCGGAAGACGATGACATTTAATCATTATTTACCGAACTGAAAGATTACCTTTTTTAAAATTAGAGGACCGGAAATGCCATTAATGGAAAGATAACTTTGAATTTACTGAGTGGGAGCTTAACCGTCGCGGTTACTCGGGGTTTAATTTGCAATTTACCCTTTTAACCTTTATATATATGCGTTGACCTAATGAGAAGAATACCGCTTCCCAAATTACAGCAGATCGGAGTACTCACATCGATAAAGGCTTTTACTTCTTATCGACCAACTTAATCCCTTTCAGAATGTCTAATCCTAAAAACACAGAGATCCAATAGATGTTCCTCCGAGATCAGATTCCGACCTAGGGTCAATGGACGATCTCATAAATACATACAAATCGACGAAAGACTCCCCAGATGAAGTAAATAAGGTCGTCGACCAGGCCGAACAGGTCTTGAGATCGGATATAGGCGAAGGAACTTCTGGTCAACAGAATCCTGAGCTCGATGGGGATGGAGAACAAAATGTCGAGCCCAACGCCGAGCGCGAAGGGGAGGACAAACAAAATGCAGATTCTGGCAGCGAGGAAGGTTCGGCTGAAGCGCTGGGAGAGCACGAGATAATGAGATATACGATCGGAAATAACGTTTCTGTGAGAATCCTCGATTTGAGCGCTACCTCGAAGAAAACTAGCACCACGGGGCGACTTCAGAAAACTGAAAAGAGGGTGGAGGAGATTGCCAGTGCTTATGATCCAGTTGAGAGCAAAGCAGAGCTCGAGGCAAAGATAGGGAAATTTCTCCCCGAGGGTTACTCTTTGGTCATCCCGAGCCCCTCTCAACGGGTCAACAAGCCTCCAGAAGGATGCCAAGCTTTTTACGCTAAGCAATTTTCTTATGGGCTGCGGATTCCTTTTGCCCCACTGCTCGAGCAGGTTTTGGAAGTATTCTCCCTAGCTCCCGCGCAGATCCTTCCCAATTCTATAGGATATCTGATAGCCTTTAGTGTTTTGATGAAAGCTAAAGGCAAACTTGCCAATTTCCAAAACTTTTGGCAGTTCTTCAAAATTAGCAACTCCCCGGCCTCCAACGCGGGGTTTGTGTACTTCTCACAACGCCCAAACCATTCAGTCTTATCCACGATCGTCTCTAGCAACTCTCTGAATTGGAAGAAGCGATTCTTCTTCGTTAAGAGACCTGACGAGCCGGTTTTCGAGGGGAGCTCGGAGATGGTCCACACAATGGAAAGGTCGGAGTGACTGGGTATACGAAAACGCGAGCTCATGGGCCATATTAAGCAGGGTGTTCGTGACTACGTCGTTACCGCGTAGCATTCCGACCTGTACGAGTCGGTCTTTCTTATTTTGGAACCCGTTCTTCGAAAAGCGGAGCTCAGCAATGCGACGTTCCCGCTTGCGGACGCCGTCGATCCCCGATTGTTAAGTAAGCAAAAAATTTTATTTCTCATTCTTTAAGCTTGTTACTCAGAAACTTCATTCCTTAACCATATTTTTCTTTGTTCAAGTGATATGGTAGAGAGCTACCGAGCTTCCATAGTCGGTAGAATTGTTGCTTCTACCTCAAAAAAGACACCGGGGCAACCGAGACGGAAAGTTAAACCCCATCAGGCGGAAGCTAACCGAATGACCGTCCCTCCACAGGGTAATCCTTCTCAAGCTGCTCGAGCCCAAGCAGAGGAGGAGCCCGAGGATGCTGAGCCGCTACAAATGGTCCCTCCTCTAAGCCAAGCTGGCCCTTCTACTTCATCTGGATTGGGATACAGTTTGTTTACCATGAGGAAATTAAGGGGGGAAGAGATCCTTAATCGACGAGCCAGGGAAGATCAAGAAGGGGCCCCCGAAGCGAAGAGAAGGACAGGATTGTGGGGACGACACAGAAGACCTCTTACTCGGCGTGCGGGTCGAGATAAACCCGATATGGTAGATTTTATCGAGGATCAGCTTAAGGGTCACAGAGCGGCAGGTTATCCCGAGGGAGGATCAATTTTGAGCGATCGCGACCCGAGAAGGGAGAACGAGCACGACAAGTCAATCAAAATCTTCATAGCGGGGCGATTCGCCGAGGATCAGGAGGAACTTTTGGCTCACAACGACCTCGATATACTAGGTCGATTCGCTCGAGCGCATCATATGATACAGGTTCCTTCGTTGTAATAATAACTCTTTAGACCTTTATACAATATATTAACTGTTTCCTGCTATCTCTTTGCAGATCGGAGACTGTTTCCTTACTGAGCTGAATCTTACCTCGCTGTTGGAAGATGAGTCTGATTGAGTTCACATGGCCTACCAAAACTCTCTCTTTGAAGAATCCAAACTTCGAAATCAGCTTGCCGCGGTCCAGAAAGAATTGGAAGGTTCTAAAGCTAAGCATACCCCGGCGGTCGAGGAGAGCTTGGTGAAAGTGGTTGAGGAGAAAAGCCTGCTCGAGGATAAGGTCAAGAGGCTCGAAGAAGAAATCGCACAGACCAAGACTGATTCTGAGTTGTCTTATCAGCGTGGTAAGGAGGAATCACGCCTGAGCTCGATAAGGGAGTTTCTGGAGTCTCCCGCATTGGATGCCACTGCTCGAAAAAGGGTCGGTGAGATTCTTCAAACTACCTTCTACAAAGGGGTTTGACAGTTGATCGCTGCAGGAGTCATCCCCGACACATGGACATTTTAAAGAACATGGACGGAGAAGATTATCGAGTCTCATCCTCGAGTTCCAAGGACTGGGAGACGCATGAGTTCGCCCCTTTTGTGGGAGAGTTCGGGGTTCCCATGCTGAATCCCGATATGCAAGAATTGGCAGTGTCCAGCTCGAGCTCGAGTTCTGATAGTTCTGGATATGAGGATGATCAAGATAGTTCTGGAGATGAGGATGATCAAGATACCTCTGAAGACGGGGATGGTCGAGAGGCTTCTGGAGACGATAAGGTCAATATCGATAACGATTCTGAGGGCGAGGACGACGATGAGGAAACAAATCCTTAGAAGGATTTTTTGTAATAGACAATAGGGGTTTTCCTTTTATTGTAATGTAATTTTCCTGGTTATTTATGAGAACTCTTTTTATCTACAGTATGTGCCAAATCCCCACGTTTAAACACTTGTCAAATTCCATGGTACAACTCAACTAGACAATAGTCTTTGTAAGTTGCAAGTGGTTGAAAAAGAACATCGATAACGAACTGTTCAATGCAGGTGAAAGCCAACTTCCTCGGTAGATAAAATATTACAACGATCGATCATCGTAACACAGATCGGTAAAACTTGAAATTCGCGACTGTTGGGTCCCTAAAAGGCAACGTTTCTCTTTCTTATAAATACCTGGTAAACTAACAAAGTTTGAATCTTTGAAATCCTAATCTTTTGCATCGGAGCTACTAGATCGAGTAAACAATCCGAGCCATTCCTTCACTATCATTCGAACATGGACGGACTAATAAGCTCCAAGCTCGACCCAAATCAATTGTTCAAAACCAAGAAAGACAAAGCTCCCAAGTCCAAAACCAAAGATTCCAAGTCCTCCGCAGAGGCAACAAAGGTTTCGAAAGCTGATCGTGGCAAAAGTAAGGTCGGTCCTCCTTTGAATCCAGGGTCCAATCGATCAGAGGCTCCCAAGGATGGTCGCGGCAAAACCAAAGTCGATCCCTCGCCGAATTCCGCGCCTACTCGTCCTGGGAATGAGCCGGTTATACAAATTCCGGACTCCCCTTCCAGATCGAAGAACAGCTCCGAGGGGAAGGCACGGGTCGTTAGTCCTAGCAACCAAGTCATATCTGGTGGCTCCGAGCTTGCTTCAAACAAAAGGCCTCGTATAGATGATCTGATTCCCACCCCAACTTTAATCCAAATGGCAGGGGAGAATAAGGCGATAGGTGAAAGTATTTTGGCTCTGGAGGCTACTAAGAACGTTGTTATCGAGCCTCAGAGTAAGAAGGCCAAAATAAATGACCCTTCTATCGATGAGAAAGAATCTCTTCTGTCGGGTAAAAATCCCGAGGCTCCCAGCTCTGTCTCCGACGTCACTCGCACAGTTAGTGCTATTTTTTAGGAGATGAAAAATAAGGCCGCGGCTGGGGGAGTAACCCCGAACAATTGGGACATTACTTTGAGTAGTATCTAGATGGCCAATCGAGCTCTGATCTGCTTGCCCAAGTGAGTCTTATATATATATATATATATATATATATATTATAAAGCTTTATCTATGATCCCACGTAGGTTGGACAACACCTTTTCCAGCTCGGATTGCAGGTCGAGCTAGAAGCCGAGCAGCGCGCTACAGTGGTCCATGACTTGGAGAAAGAAAATATTGCGCTGGAGAAATCTCTTGATGAAGCTAGAGCTATCGAGCTGAAGCTGGCCTCTGAGACAGAGAAAGTTGTGAAGCAGAGAGAGAGCCAAGTCCATGATGAGCTGAGCAAAGAGTTGGACAAGCTGAAGTCCATTGTCGAGCAGGAGAAGAAAGATTCCGAGTTGCGGGAGCAAGAGGCGTATAAGAAGGGTTATGATGAAGGGTACGAGGCCCGCAGCGTCGAGCTCTGCAAGATCTTGTCCGAGAACAAACTGATTTAGAAATTTCGTCTCTTGTTTGTAATTTTGTTCTTCCTGCTCGATTAAATGTAGTAAATTTATCTTTCATCCGATCGTCTTGTAATTGTCTTTGGTCGTAATTCCTAGCTCGATAATAATATCATAATCTGAGGAATCCCTAAAATCTGAACGTGAAATCAACCCACAACTGGAGAATCATCGATCGTCCAAATCATCTCCGATAACTTTTTCGATAAGTGTACGAAAGAATAATAGCTTAAGTCTTAGAGATTTACTTCGATCAGAATTGAATCTTGGAAATAATAGACCATCTTGAGAAAGAATTTCGAAGAATATGAAGTCTTAAGAAAAAAAAAATCTTCATATCTCGAGCAGAGCTACCTCATTATTTTATTTCGAGCGGCACTTGATTTTTCCAACAATAAATCATTTGACAAACTTTATCGTTCATGTTCTTCTCGTGCAAGTCTTTTATCGAGCTAAGGGGCATAGCAACAGCTTTCACCCTCAGTCGAGACATTTTGCTGTTTTGTAGCAAGTCTTTTATCGAGCTGAGGGGCATAGCAACAGCTTTCACCCTCAGTCGAGACATTTTGCTGTTTTATAGCAAGTCTTTTATCGAGCTGAGGGGCATAGCAACAACTTTCACCCTCAGTCGAGACATTTTGCTGTTTTATAGCAAGTCTTTATCGAGCTGAGGGGCATAGCAACAGCTTTCACCCTCAGTCGAGACATTTTGCTGTTTTATAGCAAGTCTTTTATCGAGCTGAGGGTCATAGCAACAACTTTCAACCTCAGTCGAGACATTTTGCTGTTTTATAGCAAGTCTTTATCGAGCTGAGGGGCATAGCAACAGCTTTCACCCTCAGTCGAGACATTTTGCTGTTTTATAGCAAGTCTTTTATCGAGCTGAGGGGCATAGCAACAACTTTCACCCTCAGTCGAGACATTTTGCTGTTTTATAGCAAGTCTTTATCGAGCTGAGGGGGCATAGCAACAGCTTTCACCCCCAGTCGAGACATTTTGCTGTTTTTGAGCAAGTCTTTTATCGAGCTGAGGGGCATAGCAACAACTTTCACCCTCAGTCGAGACATTTTGCTGTTTTATAGCAAGTCTTTATCGAGCTGAGGGGGCATAGCAACAGCTTTCACCCCCAGTCGAGACATTTTGCTGTTTTTGAGCAAGTCTTTTATCGAGCTGAGGGGCATAGCAACAACTTTCACCCTCAGTCGAGACATTTTGCTGTTTTATAGGAAGTCTTTATCGAGCTGAGGGGCATAGCAACAACTTTCACCCTCAGTCGAGACATTTTGCTGTTTTTTAGCAAGTCTTTTATCGAGCTGAGGGGCATAGCAACAGTTTTCACCCTCAGTCGAGACATTTTGCTGTTTTTGAGCAAGTCTTTTATCGAGCTGAGGGGCATAGCAACAGCTTTCACCCTCAGTCGAGACATTTTGCTCTCTTTTCTTCTCTTTTTTTTTTTTTTTTTTTTTTTTTTTTTTTTTTTTTTTTTTTGTAAATGAGCGTCTTTAACCGATCTGAGGGGCATAGCAACAGCTTTCACCCTCAGTCGAGACATTTTGGTCTTTCTTCAGCATAGTCCTCAGAATACAGTTGGAGCAAAAAGGAGAAATTCATTGATTGTGCTTACATTTGAAAAAAAAAAAATAGAATTGCAAAAACAGAAAATTACAAGAATAGAAAATGATTACAACTATCTTCCATAGTATTTCCTCGGGTTAACTGCATTCCAGCTTCTTGGCAAAGTTTCACCGTTAAGGTGAGCAATTTTATAGGATCCCTTCTTTCCGACCTCCTGCACGACGTAAGGGCCGTCCCAGTTCGGTTGAAGCTTTCCAACGTGCTTTGATATCTCCACTTTTTTGAGGACCAAATCCCCTACCTTAAATGTTCTTATCCTGACTTTCTTGTCATAAGCTCTTTCCAAGCTGGACTTTGTAGCTTGAATTTTTATGCATGCTCGGTCGCGTTTGCCATCCGCATGGTCGACGTCCATCTATCTCAACGACTGGTTTTGGTCGGGATCATAAGATTCAACTCTTGGTGATGGTACCAACGTCTCGATCGAAATAACGGCCTCCGAACGTTAAACCAATGAGAAAGGAGTCTCTCCCGTAGTTTACTGAGGTTCTATTCGCCCAAATGACTCCAGGAAGCTCGTCTAACCATTTTCCCTTTGCCTCGGCCAAACGCTTTTCAAGTGATCGGACAATTTCCCTGTTGGTGACTTCGGTTTGCCCGTTCGCTTGTGGATGTCCGACCGAGGTGAAATTTTGTTGGATTCCAAATTTTTCACACCACTCCAATATTTTCTTTCCCGCGAACTGAGTTCCGTTGTCGGAGATCAATACTCTTGGTATCCCAAACCTGCAAACAATATACTTCCAGAGAAAATTTATAACCTAAAACTGAGTAATCTTGGTTAGTGCCACACATTCTACCCACTTGCTGAAATATTCAACAGCAACCAAGACATAGTTTTTTCTCGATCTGGCGGTCGGGAAAGGTCCCACGATATCGATCCCCCATTTATCGAATGGCCAGCAGATCGGAATAGAGTGCAACTGTTCGGCAGGTTGATGAATCAGATTCGAATAAATCTGGCAGTGATGGCATTTCTTGACATAGTCGATAGAATCCGAAATCAAAGTAGGCCAGTAATAGCCAGTCCTTGAGCACTTTAAGGCTAATGCTCTCGCGCCGCAATGGCTTCCAGCCTCACCCTTGTTAATTTCTTTTAAGATAAGATCAAACTGACTCTCATGAACACACTTCAGCAAAATTCCCGAGCTGGACCTCTTATACAGCTGGTCCTCGACGAAAACATACATTGGAGCTCGATATTTAATTCGCCGTGCCTCATTTGCTTCCTCTGGTAAGGCGCCGTTCTGTAGATAATTTTTTAAAGGTTTCATCCAGGAAGGCTCTTGAGTATTTATCTCCACGATTTCCGAGCTCGGGGATACGTTTAAATCTATAGCTGGAGTGTTAGACATCAACCAAGTTATTACTCTCTCTTTTCGTCCTTCCATCGATCCTGTAAACTTTGACAACAAATCCACCCAAGAGTTCTCTTCTCGAGGGATAGCTTGAATATCGAACTTATCCAGCTTCGCCACTAAATCCTTTACCCTTTTTAGATATTTAACCATGTTGAACTATTTTGCCTCATAGACCCCTTTCGCTTGCCTATGTATCATCTCGGAGTCGGTCAACACGGTAAGAGACTTTATACTTGCTTTTATTGCCATTTCTAATCCAGCGATTAGAGCCTCGTACTCTGCTTCATTGTTCGTTACCATAAAATCCAGAGTGATTGCATAACTAAGGTCCTCCCCTTCGGGGCCCTGAAAGTGAATTCCGGCCCCTCCACCTTCTCTAGTCGATGAACCATCGACATGCATCACCCAAACTTTCTCCTGGACATCTGCCACCAAATTAACCTCGGGAATTGGTACTCGATTTCGAACTGTCCAAGTTCCACTGCCCATTTAATCAATCTTCCTGACGCCTCTGATTTTGAGAGAACCTGCCTTAGAGGCTGGTTTGTCAAAACAATAATCTTATAAGTCTGAAAATAGGGCCTTAATTTCCGTGCGGCAATCACCAGAGCAAGTGCGAATTTCTCGATCTCCAAATAATTCTTCTCCGCGCCTTGAAGCAACTTACTCAGGTAATACACCGGCTTGTGATCAGAATTCTCAACTCTCACCAAAACTGAGCTTATGGCCTCCTCTGACACTGCTATGTACAAATATAAAGGCTCCCCCTCGACCGGTTTTGCTAGCATCGGTGGGGAGACTAAGTATTTTTTGAGCTCCTCAAAAGCTTTATCACACTCCTCATTCCACTCGAAACTCTTTGATTTCCTCAACAATTTAAAGAAAGGCAAGCTCTTATCCGCATATCGGGATATAAATTTGTTTAGAGATATAATTTTCCCGATTAAACTCTGTACTTCGGAAAGTTTTCTTGGTGTTTTTAATTCAGCAATGGCTCTGATCTTTTCTGGGTTTGCCTCGATACCACGCTCGTGAACCAGATAGCCGAGAAACTTTCCTGAAACATCTGTCGAGGTGCTTGATATGGTCTTCCTCGGTCATGCTCTTCACGAGCATATCATCGACATATACTTCCATGATTTCCCCGATTAAATCCTTGAACATCATGTTCACGAGCCTTTGATACGTTGCTCCCGTATTTCGCAAACCACAAGGCATTACTATGAAACAATACACTCCGCGCTCGGTAACGAAAGCGGTTTTGTCTTGATCCCTTTCATTCATAAAAATCTGATAGAAACCTTGGAAGGCATCCATCATGCTAAAGAAGATAAAACCGGCGGTCGAATCGACCAGCATATCGATCCGCGGTAAGGGATAGGGATCTCTCGGACACAACTTGTTCAAGTACGTAAAATCATTACACATTCTCCACTTGTTGTCCACCTTTTCTCCCTTAGATACCAACACGACATTGCAGAGCCATTCAGTAAATGTTATTTCCTTGATCTGTCCAGCGGCTAACAATCTATCGACTTCAGCGTTAATGATTTTATCTTTTTCCCGACCATGATTCCTCTTCTTTTGTCTAACTGGCTTTGCCTTAGGATCGATATTTAGCGAGTGAGTAATTACCCGCGGGTCGAACCCCACAATGTCGTCGGAGCTCCAAGCGAAGACATCGGCATTGTTTCTCAAAAACTCTATCAGCATAGTTTCCATTCCCTGACTCAGTTCGGTCCCGATCCTGGTGAACTTCTCGGGGGAGCCTGGAACTAACGTCACCTGTTTATGATTTGGGGCTTGCACGCTCATATCGATCTCTTTTCCTTTCTTTCCCTGTAACTTCTCACAATCTGGTACTGGGAGATCGGATACGGAGAAGACCTTTTCATCGACCAACTTCCTTTTCAAGGGCAAAATAGGTTCGACCTGTTTCTTCATGGTTAGGGACGTGTTGTAACACTCCCATGCCATGCACTGGTCGTTTCTCATTTCTTCGACCCCTGCCAGAGTGGGAAACTTGACCTTCTGATGGTAAGTTGACACGACCGCTTTAAAAATGTTTAGTGCCGGTCTTCCTAAAATGGCATTATAAGCAAAAGGGGTACTCAAAACCAAGAACTTGACCATCTTCGTCACATCCTTTGGTTTCCTGCCCAAAGTGGTACTCAGAAGGATGGTTCCGAGAGGAACAATTTTCGAGCCACCAAAACCAATAAGTGGAGTAGACACTCGGTCCAGACGTGGATGCTGCAAATTCATTCGATCCAAACCTTCAGAGAAAATTATGTTAGCCGAGCTGCCATTGTTGATCAGCACTCTCTTGACCTCGAAGTTAGCAATTTTTAGAGTCAACACCATCGAGAAATCGGGGTCATCTTCGTTAGTGTCCCAAGTTACTTCACTCGGCCTGTCAGCCTCGGTAAAACTAATGACCTGGTTCAACGTCGGAGCTGGTTCTAAGTACATAATTTCGTTCTTGGTCGAGACACCAGTCTTTATCGACCTCGTTGTTCTTTTCCTCGCATTCCTGCTATCTCCTCCCGCAGGTCCTCCGACTATCACGTTTATCACTCCGTTCGTCTGCTCCTCGACTTGATGCTGATTACTACGGTGTTGTTCAGGAAACTTCCGCGGACTACTCGATCGGAACCGGTTGTTGGGGTTCCCCCTTCTAACATACTCCTTTAACTTTCCCTGAGCAATCAATTTCTCAATTTCCTGTTTTAACTTAAAACAATCCTCGGTGTTGTGCCCCCGAGCCCTATGGTACCTGCAATACTTGTTGGATGAAGATGAAGACTTAAAAGTGAAGGGAGGTTTTGATGATTTCCAAAAGTCATCAGCTAAGTATGGAAGCTTAGTTCAAACCTTAGAAGATATTTGACCAAGGAAGAATTTACTTCAGACGAGTCAAATATGGTCCAGAAGACTACTGATCTGTTGCTGAAGAAAGGAATCAGACTGGTGGATTTTCAGCCGACTCAAATCAGATTAGTTCAAGTTTGGGATCAGACGAGTGTACATCAGACGAGTGATTTCGATCAGCAGAGTGAAGATGGATCAGAAGTTATTGCAACGGTAATAAATGCACTTGGAGTAATAAATGCTGAAGAGGAAGGGTATTTATGACAAATGATTGAAGAAAAACCTCGTATCAGCTTGGTGCATTTAATACGGACTGACAGAAGGTACATCAGAGTGTACAGTGTTCAATCGCAGGTAGCCGTTTCTGCAGAAAGGACCAGTACTCGAGGATTTGAACACCTGTCGATCTCTAAACGGGCAAATTTTCAAATCTCAAGTATAAATAGTTTAGTTCAAGAGTTGAAGAAGAAGAAGCAACACAACTGAGATTAAAATCGAAGCAGAATTCTTCTAAGTTTCAACTTCAAGAACAGAACACTCATCAACCGAGTCATTTGTTGACGAAGCAGAATAGAGAGAAAACAAAATATACAAACAAATCTCAGTGATTTTGTGAGAAAAGTGTTGTGAGAAGTAGATATCCATCTAAGTGAGTGATATTACTTAAGAGAGTAGGAGTTTCTTTGTGATTTCCTATTGCGCACTTGTGGCCTTTTCATTTGTTGATTGACGCAAGCATTGTATACTGTAATCTTTGTGCTTATAGTATAACCCAAGATCTAAGTGACTTGGAAGAGTGGACTAAAGGATTTATATCCATATAACCACTATAAAAATCCTTTGTGTTTATACTTGCATTATTTCTTGCATATTTTAAACACGTAAAAGTTAATTGTTGAAAAGTTTTAAAAGGAGTTTGCAAAACTGGGGATAAAACTTTTTCTAAGTTAAGAAAACTACTTGTGAAAAACACTAGAAAAATCCGCTGCAAGTTAGTTAATTTAAAACTCTGATTTTGATAAAATCAGCTAAGTAAAATCAGAAGAGTGGTCAACTCTGCTGTTCAAAGCTTTGTGCGAGATCATCTTAGTTAACTTACAATTCAAGTGGTATCAGAGCAGGTGGTTCATCTGAATCATTTGCCTGATCAACGAGCTTGATCCTAGAGTGTTTTTCAAAGGTTTTCAAAAGTTTTGAAAATAGCATCTTTTTGAAAATAAAAACTTTTTGAAAAATGGATTGTATCAGCCTTGTTCCCCACATTGGCGGTATGAGCTTTGAGGACTGGAAAATACGCATGGAAATTTTCCTTGCTGCTTACAATGATAATATGCACAGGTGCCTAACTCAAGGTCCGATAAGAATCACCAAAACAATCAAAGTTGATGGCCAAGATAAGGTTGTTGACAAAGACCCTGATGAGATGACAGCTGAGGAAATCAAGCTGAAGAATCTTGACAAGGTTGGAATTTTCATCATGACCAAAGCCCTCGACAACGAAAGGTTTGACAAGGTCAAACATTGCAAAACATCTAAGGAGATGTGGGATAAGGTCCGTGACATGAGTGAAGGGAATGACTCCATCAAAGAACACAATCTGAGTGTTGCCCTGGAGAAGTTTGAGAACTTCAAAATGAAACCTGGAGAAACCATTGACCAGATGGATACAAGGTTTGCAAAGGTGTTGAACAACGTGTTAAAGTTGGGAAAGACGTTTACTGATAAAGAGATCACCCTGAAAGTCTTAAAGGCGCTGCCACCCAAGTTCAACTTGAAGATCACAGCTATGGAAGAATCAAGGGATCCGGGGAAGATCTCACTGACGGAGCTGTTTTCTGTACTCAAGGCGTACGAGTATAAAATGCCAAGAAAGGGTATAGAAGAAACCTTAACTTCTGGCCCCACTGCTGCCCTGGTCGTTCCAGAAAGATCTAGAAGATCAGCTGGGAAGATTAGAGATGTGGACTCATCTGATGAGACCACAGTGCTCAACAAAAAGGAGTACACTGCTGGCGATGTTGCTTTATTATTGAACGGGTTCAAAAAGTTCTACAAAAGAAAAATGAAGAACAAATATAACAATGCTTCTACTTCTAAACCTACCTTTTATTCTCATGATAGTAAGGATGATTATAAATCCAAAATGATGTGCTATAATTGCAGGAAATTGGGACATTTCATCAAGGACTGCCCATATCCTAAAGCTGAGAAGTATACTGAGGAGGAAAGGAAACAGAGGAAAGAGAGGAGACACCAGAAAAGCAAAGTGTTGTTGGCTGAAGCTGAAAGTATTGCAGCCATCTATTCGTCTAACTCAGAATCAGGGACATCAAGTGATGAATCTACTGAAGGAGAGACACCTGCACTGCTATGTCTCATGGCCAAAGAATCAGAGGATTATGACGCTGAGGTAACTCTATATGAAAATGAAGATGAGCTATTTAACTCATTTGAGTAAATGATGAAAAACAACGCGGATGTTGTTAATGAATTTACAAAGATTAAGGAAGAGATGATTGTGCTGAAAAAGCAAAATACTAAACTGAAACTCATTGTTGAAAAACAACAAGATTCAGCTAAGTATAAAAAGCTTTCGCATGAATGTGAATCTCTGAGAGCTGAATGTGAAGTTTACAAAGGAAAAATCATGGAACTTGAAAAAACAATATCTTGTCATGATAAGTCGTCTGTTGCATCAGTAGACATATCTAATGAACAGAGAACACCTTTAGTAAAAGAGATTTTAGAACTGAACAAAACTGAGAAATTCATATATGCTGATAACAGTAATGTTATTTTATATGTTCAGACTGCTAAATCTACTTCACTTGAGAATGAGAAAAAGGAGAAGAAATCTCCTAAGGCTAAAAAGGGTAAAAAGCCTGAAAATGAAAAACAGACTGGTAAAACTAAACAGCAGAATAGTCCTAAGAAGTCTGCTGATAAGAGTAAAACCAATCAGACAAGTAAAACTAAGTCGTCTGTTAAGGAGCAAGTAAAGAGCAGACCTAAGAAGCAAATAATTTATAACAATGATGCTTGGTATGGAAATGAGTCTTATTATGTGCAACCTGCTTACTCATCTTATTATGTTGCACCTCATTATCCACCTTATTATGCTGCATATTCTGCTCATCATCCAATGCATGCTTACCCTTCTTATCATGCATCTTACCCTGCTTATGAACATTATCCACATCATAATGATTATCAACATAATATGCCTGCTGATTATGATGAAGAAAAAGTTGTTCATGCTCCTGCTAAAACTCAAAAGCCTAAGAAGCCTAAGACTTCAACATGTTGGGTTGTCAAAGGTGAAACTAATCCACCAGGACCCTCTCAATAAAGGGTACCTAAAACAACTTTATTTTGTTTTGTAGGTTAGGATTAGGAGTAGGAGTAGGAGTAAATTAGTAAAGAAATGGTACTTGGACAGTGGATGTTCAAGGCACATGTGTGGAGACATACATGAACTGGCAGATGCTGTTGCTGTGAATGGTCCAAGAGTCACTTTTGGAGACAACAAAGAAGGCAAGGTTGTTGTGGTTGGAAAGCTAATCAAAGGAAACATAGATATATCTGACGTCTCTTGTGTTAATGACCTGAAGTACAATCTGCTGAGCATAAGTCAATTTTGTGACAAGGGATTTTCTGTAATGTTTTCATCAGATAAGTGCTATGTTGAACAAGTTGGAACAAAGAAGGTTATTTTATCTGGAAGAAGACAGGGAAATATCTATGTAGTCGACTGGAATTCTATGGACAAGAATTCTAATGTTTGTTTGGTGGCTTCTACACCAAGTGAAATCAGTTGGCTGTGGCACAAAAGAATGAATCATCTGAATTTCAAGACCATAAACAGATTGATAAAGAATGATTTGGTAGAAGGAATTCCAAAGACAGTCATGAGCAAAGATAAGCTCTGTGACGCCTGTCAGAAGGGTAAACAAGTGAAGTCCACTTTCAAAAGCAAGAAGCACCAATCTTCAACCAAAATTTTGGAGCTGTTACAAATGGATTTGTTTGGCCCTATTGATCCTATCAGCAATGGTGGAAAGAAATACTGCCTAGCTGTTGTGGATGATTTTTCAAGATTTACTTGGGTGGTTTTCATGAAGAAGAAAAGTGAAACCAAGGAACATCTTACAAATCTGATGGAACTGATCCATAATGAAAAGAGTCAAAGAATATTAAAGATCAGATCAGATAGAGGGACTGAATTTACAAACTCTACTGTTGAAGAGTATTGTAACTCCAGAGGAATCAATCATGAGTACTCTGCTGCCAGAACCCTTCAACAAAATGGAGTTGCTGAAAGGAGAAACATAACTCTAAAGGAAGCTACCAGGACAATGATAGCTGAAGCAAAACTGCCCCAAAGATTCTGGGCAGAAGCCACAAATACAGCATGTTACTCCCAGAACAGATGTATGATCAACAAGAGTCAAAACAAGACACATTCTGAGCTATGGAACAACAGAAAGCCTACTTTACACTATCTTATGATTTTTGGTTGTAAATGTTATGTTTTGAATAATGGGAAAAATCACCTTACTGCCTTTGCAGAGAAGGCTGATGAAGCTATTTTTGTAGGATACTCTACGGTTAGTAAAGCTTACAGAGTCTTTAACAAAAGAACTTTACTTGTAGAAGAATCTATTCATGTAGTGTTTGATGAACCAAGCCAATCTTCTGAAAAGAATCAAAGTGCTAATCCAGAGATATCTGCTGACTTTTAGAAATTGAGTATGGAAAGAAAAGAAGAATATGTTCCCATCATACTACCTGATTTAAACCAAGCTGTTAACTCAAGTGCTGTTCAAAATCAGTCTGCTGATTGTCTAACAGAGGAGTTGCAAACAGCTAACAGATCAGAGCCTGTTCAACAGACTACTACTGAGACTCCAACAGTAGTGTTGCAAGATCATTCAAGAGGACAACATCCAGATTTGCAACCTGATCTCAGATGGCTCGGAGATCACCCACCTGACTTAGTGATTTGTGATCCATTGGATAGAGTGAGAACTAGAAGGTCAACTGCAAATGAAACAATGTTTGTAAGTTTTCTTTCACAAATTGAGCCTAAGTTAATTGATGAAGCTCTTAGTGATTCTCACTGGATTGAAGCAATGCAAGAAGAGTTAAATCAATTTGAAAGGAATGAAGTCTGGTACTTAGTTCCCAGACCTACTCATCAAAGAGTAATTGGCACTAAGTGGGTATTCAGGAATAAAATGAATGAAGATGGTATTGTTACCAGAAATAAAGCAAGACTAGTTGCCAAAGGTTATTGCCAAGAAGAAGGCATTGATTTTGATGAGACATTCGCACCAGTTGCAAGGCTTGAAGCAATCAGATTGTTCTTAGCCTATGCTGCTCACAAGAACTTCACTGTCTATCAGATGAATGTGAAGTCTGCTTTTCTCAATGGAGAATTGCAAGAGGAAGTTTATGTTGAACAACCTCCTGGTTTTGAAGCTTATCAACAAGGAGACAAAGTGTATCGTCTGAAGAAAGCTCTCTATGGACTGAAACAGGCTCCAAGAGCACGGTATGATACTTTATCTGATTTTTTTTAGTTAAAGGATTTCGCAAAGGTAAAGTAGATAAAACTTTGTTCACTATTGAATGGGATAATCATATATTGTTAGTTCAAATATATGTGGACGATATTATTTTTGGTTCAACTAACCAACAGATGTGTGAGAAGTTCTCTAAGCTGATGCAGAACAAGTTTGAAATGAGCATGATGGGAGAACTAAATTACTTTCTTGGATTACAAGTCAAACAACTACCTGATGGTATTTTTATTAATCAAGCAAAGTACACAAAAGATCTATTTAAGAAATTTGGTATGGAAACTAGCTCATCTGTTAGTGTTCCTATGTCTACTGGACTTCGTCTGGACAAGGATGAAGATGGCAAATCAGTTGACATCACCAAGTACAGAGGCATAATTGGGTCACTGTTATATTTAACAGCTAGCAGACCTGATATTATGTATTCTGTTGGGGTTTGTGCGAGATTTCAATCAAATCCTAAGGAATCTCACCTCTTAGCTGCTAAAAGGATATTAAGGTATCTTAAAGGCACACAAGAATTGGGATTGTGGTACCCAAGGGAATCAAGATTTGAACTCACTGGATATTCAGATTCTGACCTTGCTGGCTGTAAAATTGATAGGAAGAGTACTATAGGTACTTGTCAATTTCTAGGCAGTCATCTGATCACATGGATGAGTAAGAAACAGACTTCAGTATCCATATCTACTGCTGAAGCTGAATACATTGCTGCTGGAGCATGTTGTGCACAAATACTTTGGTTGAAGCATCAACTAGAAGATTATAATCTCAAGATCAGTGGAATCCCTATCTACTGTGACAATACAAGTGCAATCTCACTTACTCAGAACACTACTAGTCATTCCAGGACTAAGCATATTGAGATCAAACATCACTTCATCAGAGACCATGTTGAAAAAGGAAATGTTATTATTGAGTATGTTCATACAGACAATCAGATTGCTGACATTTTCACCAAACCTTTAAGTGATGCAAGATTTTCTACTCTAAGAGTGGAACTGGGCTTGTTAAAATTGGATTCATAAGCTGAGGGGGAACCTATCAGAAGACTAGGTTCAACAGCTGACTAATCTGATAGCAACAAGTGTTATACTTCAAGAAGACTGACTCTCAACAGACTAGTTGACTGATGAATTCTTGAATTCAGGGGGAATGTGTAAGACTAGCGGTACTCCTGTTTTATAGATGAAATCTTCAATGACAGTTAGTTGAAGTTGTGTTAATTAGAAGATTTGTTCTTAATTCTTGAAGATTTGAAGATTATTTATCTTGCTGGATTGACAAACAGCAAAGGAAGATCACTAGATATTGGCTTTCACTGGTGATATATTGTATCAGACAAGTCATCTATCAGATAAGTATTATTTTACTCATCTGTTTATTTATGTCAGCTTAGTGTTGTACTAAAAACGTTTTATTTAAAACACGCATTTATAAGTAACAGACAAGTGGCGTTTCAAATTCCCGCATGTCTGACATATTTAATGCATTTTGAAATATGCGTATCACGATCACACGATCTACTTTTCAGTAACTGATCTAACGGTTGACACTAATCACGGAAACCGACATCAAACCAACATCTATAAATCCAGATCTGATCAGCTTACTAAGATTTACGCACCCTTAAAATTTCAAAAGCACAGAGAATTTTTGCATTCAATTCTACTGCAAATCTCTCTCGTTTTTCCTTAATCTTTTTCAGAGATGTCTGCCAAAGAAGCTAGCGCTGAAGGTATGTTCCTAAACTACCCGACGTATCACACGACTGGCACACCAGTGATGAAAGAAATTTTGGAGAAATTCAAAGCTGCTACACTAGTTGATTTCATGGAGGCCCATGAATCAATGGTGTTCAAAGACCAAATAATTGAGTATTATGGTTCGGAAGAGAAGCCTGATTTTGATAAATTGGAAATAAAGACTAAAGTTGGGGGTAAAGTTATCTGCATAACTCCCAAGCTGCTGAATGAGAAGTATCATATATCTATGGATAGCTCCACATAAATCTCTACCCTTGCTGAATCCTTTGAAGCAGATTTCTGGAATCTGGCTGCAAAGAAGAATGAAGTTTTGACTAGCAGCATCAAGAAGAATCAGTTGAAAGACGAGTTTCAGCGAATGGCAGATTTAGTTGCCAAAGTACTGGAAAATTGCACATTTTCACTGGATAGTGTGCCAATGAAGAGATATCACACCATGATTGCTATCTATTATGGTTTGAAGGTGAACTGGGCAACTTTCATATGGTATATTTTGGCTGATCACAAGCAGCGTGGTCAAACACTCCACAGAATCTTCCTTAATCATCTGTTGCTGAACATGGGATGCACGGTGACAAATGGAAAGGACGTTCATAAGGCCAAGGAATTAAAGATATATGAACCAGTAAAGATTGGAAGGTCGAAAGAGCCTGCTGGTGTGCCAGAAAAGAGGAAATCAAAAAGGAAGGCTACCGAGCCTAAAGAGCCAACTTTTAAGGCCAAAAGGAGTAAGGCAACTGTTCAAACAGCTAAGCCAGCTGTTCAAGCCAGAATAGTCTCGCCTAAGGAGATGAAAGTTGCTGATGCTATCATAGATCAGACAACTAAGGAAATTGAGGAGATGGTGTTTGTACCCAAAAAATCACCCTCGATTGATCGAGGAATAATAGCGTGATAATAGGCCTAACCCAGTAAGTAGAGCCAAGTGAATTGGATCAGGATTGGACCCACTTTGATCCGGAAATCAATCTGACCGAAATTAAACGGGTCACGAGCCCAATTAGAGATACGGCCCAATTCTATAATTAATTAATTTGGCTAAGTGTAAATTAATTAATGGATAAGTTAATTAATTTATGGGCCAAGGTTAAATAATTAAACCAAACAGGGTTTAAGAACAAAGAGGCCCAATGAGCCTAAGGGATTATTGGACATAATGGTTTACTCAAATTAATTAAACCAATTAGTTAATTAATTGGGCCAAAGATTAGTGATTAAGGCCAAGTAATTAATTAAGTAATTAATTACAGTTATCACATGAGGATTAATGGGCTGGTTGCCTCCAACCGATCTGAACGGCCCATGGCCCAGCCAACGAAAACGGCCCAGCAATCTGAACAGTGCGTGGCCCAGCCGATGAGATCGGCCCAGTAGGAAAAGGGCTGGCTAATTAATTATTTAGATAATTAATTAAAACTAGAGATAAACTAGAACTCAACCACTTCCTCATTTATCTCAAAATTGGTTATGGGACTAAGGAGTGTAATTCAAATCAAACTGGCAGTACACGTTTTCTCTCACAACTGCCGAAATCATATCTGAAAATTGAACAAGAGAGAAGAAGAAAAAGCAACTGCCAAGTAGTGGAGAAAGTGGAGGTTGTGGAAGTGGTGGAGAAAGTGGAGGACAAACAGCATCAGCCGATCAGTTTCTGGCAAACAGCTATAAATATCAGAGGCTGCCATACGCAGGAGGACACACAACTCAATCAATCAACAAATTTCAGTCTTCACTGAATCGGCTCAACGCCTCTCCGGAAGTCCAGCATCCGCTGCTTCTGTCAGTCAGTCAGCACTGCCAATTCCTTGACATCAATCGTCAATCCTCAGCAACCAGCAGGACATGGCCGCCTGAAGTCTAGCACCGCCGCTCAAAGTAAGCCGCAAAGCTGCTTCCGCCGTCAGCAAAGCTGTCTCGAGCGAAACCATTAGATATCAAGCAAAATAGCACGCTGCAACGTCATGTAAGTGCCCACGTAATTACATGGCAACCTCGTCAAGTAGCCATCTGCTTGATGAGTCCGCTGTCAAGTAGCCATCTGCTTGATAGCTATCGGTTGAGTAGCCATCTGCTCAATTGATGCCCTTTCCAGCGGCCACCCGTTGGTCAGGAGCCCGATTGGTAGCCATCTGCCAAGGTTGGGCGACCCGCTGATGATGGTTCTCTGTCATCAGTGTTACTTTCTGTCAACAAGTTGCACTATCATATGTCATCAGCTCATTTGGCGGGTCTGCCTGCCAATCAAGGAGTATTTTTCAGAACTTAAATCATCAACTCATTTGGCAGATGCATGCCAATACAGGAGACTGTTTATTTTTGCATGCTTTGTAATATTTGTAAATCGGGGAACTCATTGTAGGCTAAGACTCATATGTTTCTTTTGCAATTCAATTAATAGAAGTATTTGGCCCATATTTCCTGATTTTTGTTAAAGTATGCTTCACGTCAACGGATTTTCATTGATGCATTAGTTTATGCCTTTAAAGTCAAGTTACATATTAAACTGATTGACTGTCAACTCATTTACTGATTCATCGATACACTGAGTAAGCCATCGATTGGCTGTGAAACTTTGGCATATCAGAAAGGTTATCATAAATTATTTAAGTCCTGCGGCCAGGCAGGCATGGAAAAGAACTAGGGGTAGTGTTTGCCTACTCTGCCGCAATCAATTGATTAGAAGTTAGCCTTATCAGGGCATTTTTACATTGATATCAATATGTCCTTATCAGGACATTCCATTATAGTTTACATTGATATCAACATGTCCAATTTTAAACCGTTATGTTTGCACGCACAAGCATTGGCACGCCCGCACTTATTACACACCACATCAAGCCATTTGCACATCGAGGCAATCGGTGTCAAATTTATCGCAAACAATATTTTGGCACGCCCAGTGGGACGTGATAATCTTTTGCCAAAAATCAATCAGTTGATGCTTAACGATTAATCTTTTGCTGTTGTCAGATGATACCACAGATAACGCGAAAGACTCGATCTAGCTTGACGAGGACACGCTCTGATCTAACGCACTCTCTGGAAAATCTATCCACTGTCCCGCTAACTATGGAAGGGACTGACAAGATAGAGGAACTGACAACGGAGGTCCGCAACTTCACTAAGGACCTTGAGGCCAAACAAGTAGAATGGTCAAATGTTGTCAGTAAGTTCGAGAACATGCTAGGCTCGGCCACTGCAGCCAGTCAGGCCAATACTGAAGCCAGCAACATTGTGAATTCTTCCCTGATGCATCTGGAATCAAAGATGTCTATGCTTGCTGAAAGCATCAACACCCTTGCCAACGGGATACAATCGCAGGCCTGGACAGGGCCGCCCAAAAACTCTGTTGACAAAGGCAAGGGACCAGCGATACATATCGGGGGAAGTGGATCAAGGGATGAAACGCCCTACAAACAGGGCAACGGACAAACTAATGTCCTTGACAAGAAAGGAAGTACCTCCAAGACCAGGTATCAACGCCCAGACTCGGGGGGCAGGTCGGAAGAGGAACGATCGGAGGCCATGGGATATGGCCCAGAGGGACATCAGGCCATCTCATCGGCCTATGATAGGACAAATCGAGCCATGGAAGGTCATGACGACCTGTTGACGATGAATCAGGCTCAAGAGATGTTTGTAAGGAGACAAGGGAATAGGGCATCAAGGTATAACAAGCCTCATCCAGAATACATTGATCAGGTGCCGTTCCCGATGAACTACAGGGCACCCAACTTCACTCTGTTCTCAGGAGAAGGGTCTCAATCTGCCACCGAGCATCTGGCTCGATTTTCTCTGGAATGTGGCAACTTAAGCAACGAGCTGAAGTTAAAATTGTTTCCTAACTCACTCACCGGCATGGCGTTCCACTGGTACGCCAACTTGAAACCAGGATCGGTCCCCGACTGGCCATCCATGGAAAAGACATTTGTGATGAACCACTATCAAGCCCCGCTTGAAGTCTCTGTCATCGAGCTATCCAACATGAAGCAGCTGACAGGACAGACAGTAGAGGAATACATGAAAGCATTCATCAGGGCCAGAGGCTTCTGTGCCATACCTCTGCCAGAGAAAGAATGTATCAAGATTGCCATCCATGGCATGCATTTCGAATTGAGGAAAATCATGATGGCCCAATATCATGAAGATTTGTTTGAACTGACCGATCATGCGGTCCGATATGAAAGGGTCCTAAGGGATGAAAACAGGCGACAACCCAGAGGAAACTACCACCAAGTAGGAATGGCTGATTCTAGCGAGGAGCCATTGAATAGGTCGATGGAGCAGACAGGTATTGAAATCGGGTTAGCTGAAGTGGTCTGTCCAAAGAACACTGTCTGTCAAGCACTTGCGAAACCAAAAGAGCCTCAACCAGCCATCAAGGTGCCAAATAACTTGGTAAGAAGAGATGCTGAATACAAAACAGACCGCGACAATAAGTCTTACCTGCAATTTTCATTGGAGATGGTATCACATGATCCCCTTTCAGCCCGAGGACTCACTCTACGAATGAATGTCTCGTTTTCAGGTGGATGGTACAAGATCACCTTGATAAGGGCATTTTGAGATTCGCCCCAGACTGGAAAATTACTAAGCCGATGACGGTTGACACTAATCCCTTCCAACAGAACGAGGTAGGGATAAACATGGTAGGGGTGACAAACGGGACAGGAGAGCAGTATGCAGAGGGGGACCCACATCACTTACCCTCTTCGACGAATATGCAAATGGGATTATGTGCTAGATGCCATGCTGACTTGGCAACAGTACCATTGTTTGTGAATCCAAACATATATGGCCAGTACATGCCTTGGCCAAACACTGCACAAGAAGCATATCCTTATCAGGTGATGCCACAGCCACAACATCAGGTGATGCCACAGTATCAAGTAATGGTACCATCTCCAGCATCAACACCTTTGCCAGTACAGACAGTTCCACCAACAGGGGAGCCTCGTAGAGATCAGGCCATACCTAAAATGCCTCGACAGCCGCAGGAGGGTACTAGTCGTAGCAACAGGATCAGGGAAAGATCACCTGACAGATCACCAGTTAGGCAGGTCAGATCGACCGCCTATCACAGGGACAGGACCTATGGGCCATCGATCAAAACAACATCGCCTGGTCAATATAGGCCGCAAACTGTCCATACCCCTGCAAATACTCGAGTAGGGAGATGGGTACCCGTGAGGCATCCGAAATTTCCTGGGAATCAAAGGGTCGATCAGATGACCAGAACACAGTATCGGCGTTACTTGCGCCAGAGGAAAGAAATCGAGATAGCCAAAGGGAAAGCCCCGATGAAATAGCGAACGGCAAAGCCACGTGATATAGAAATGAAGCATGGACAAGAGGCCAAAGAGGCCGAGGAGGCCGAACAGGGAGTTGTTTCCCCATGGCGGTCACCAGGGAAAGCCAAATATGGCACAATTGATTTAGAGAAGGAATTAGAAGAGGATGAAAATGAGCTTAGGGTGAAATTTGACAAAATCTTTGCCCGGAACGATGGTAAGCAAGGTGAGGCCGAATCTGGCCAAGCGATCGAGGAAAAAGCAGTCGACGAGAAAGCAAAAGAGGACGAAGAAAGTGGAACCAGCCAGCCGTCAGCCGGTTCGGCAGTAATGCAATGTAACGCAGTAAGTTCTGAACTCGTCGATGTCATCGATGAAGAGTTGGAATACTTCACTGATGGAGTCTGGGACGAAGGAATGCCAGTGGTTCAAATGGCAGAGGACTTGGAAATGATATCGGTCGATGACAAGAAGGAGACCGATTGGGACAAGAAGGTAGAAAATATTTTCCAGAAACCACCTTCATTTATGGCCAGACACATCAGGCCATTGTATATATCAGGACATATCGACGGCAAGCCCATCGACAGAATGCTGGTCGATAACGGGGCCGCAGTCAATGTAATGCCAGCATCTACTATGTACAAGTTAGGCAAGGTCAGTGAAGACTTGATGGAAACGAGGGTGATCGTCAGCAACTTTACTGGAGGAAAGGCTGATACATTAGGAATCTTACCTGTCGAGGTAAAGATTGGAAAGACTAGCCTAAAGATTGCTTTCTTCGTGGTAGATGCTGCCACATCTTACAATGCGTTGTTGGGGAGAGACTGGATTCACTCCGCTTTATGTGTGCCGTCTTCTCTTCATCAATGTTTACTGATCTGGGGGTACGCCGTTGAACCATAAATCATAATGGCCGACAATAGGCCATTTACTGCAAAAATCAATGCCGTCGAGGCGGCATATTATCGGGAAGATGTGGGACCTTATCGGTTTGTCGGACAGGACAAATATGGACGACCTATGGAAGTCACGTCGAGCAAAAAATAACTCAGCTCGAAATGACTTGTCTCGCTAAGGAGTTAAGCCGGCCCTGCAATGTCAAGGAAGAGGGGCCGCAAGAAGAAAACAGTCAGTCCTTATGAATTACATTGATAATGAGGAACCATTGGCCGATAAGGCCAAGCAACTTGAAATAGATGAGATCGTGGTTATCGGACCAGAACAGGAAGCATGTGCCGATCTTATTCGAAAGTTTCGGGCCTATGTGGCCGAATGCTATACAGGCGATCTTATCTTCGAGGAAGAGACGCCAATATCAGATGGCGACGAAATTCAATTAGAGGAGCTAGGAACGGCGCCAGCCAAGCTTGATGACATAAAGATCCAAGTGCAAGATCCTGTCATCGAGATTGAGTTAGGCACCGAAGAGGATCATAGGCCAACGTACATCAGCGCATTGCTGGATGATGGCCAGAAGGAACGATTGATTCAAGTATTGAAAGAATACAAGGATTGCTTTGCCTGGAATTACGACGAGATGCCAGGACTAAGCAGGGAATTAGTTGAGCATCGAATTCCAATACTTGAAGGGTACCTACCTCGAAAACAGCCTCTGAGACGGATGTCAGTAGAGGTCTGTCAGCTGATCAGGGAGGAAATCGAGAAGCTGTTGAAAGCCAGTTTCATCGAAGTGGCCCGATATCCAGAGTGGGTTGCCAACGTGGTGCCCGTAATGAAGAAAAACGGTAAGATCAGAATATGCATCGATTTCAGAGACCTGAATCTGGCGTCTCCTAAGGATGAGTACCCGATGCCAATGGCAGACATGCTGATCGATGCCGCCGCTGGCAATATGTTTTTGACTGCCGTCGACGGAAGTGCAGGCTATAATCAAATATTTGTGGCCATAGACGACGTGCCGAAGTTGGCTTTTCAATGCCCAGGAGGAATAGGCACCTTCCAATGGAAAGTGATGCCATTCGGACTAAAAAACGCTGGAGCCACTTATCAACGGGCCATGAACTGCATTTTCAGTGAGTACATCGATGACTTTGTAAAAATTTACATCGATGATATTGTGATCAAATCAGCAAGTTATGAAGAACATTTGGCACATTTGGCGAAGTCATTTGCCAAAATGAGAAAACATAAACTGAAACTTAATCCCTTGAAATGTGTTTTTGCAGTTGCATCAGCCAATTTTCTTGGCTTCTTAGTGCATCGCAAGGGGATTGAGATCGATAAGAACAAGTCCAAGGCTATCCTGACAGCCAAACCTCCATCAACGAAGAAGGAACTACAACAATTCCTTGGCAAGGTCAACTTTCTAAGGAGGTTCATATCAAACTTGGCTGGAAAAACAAAGGTCTTCTCACCTTTGTTAAAACTGAAGGACAAAGAGGAATTTTGCTGGCAAACGGAGCATGAGCAGGCGTTTCAAGAGATAAAAGACAAATTAACCACGCCGCCTGTAATGATGCCGCCAGTCAAGGGGAAACCCTTGAAATTGTATATATCTGCCACAGAGGACACTGTCGGCGGATTTCTGGCACAGGACGATGAGAACAGATTTGGGCGAGCTATATACTACTTGAGCAGGCATCTGTCAGAAACGGAACAGAGGTATACCCCGATAGAAAAGGTATGTCTTGCACTGTTTTTCTCTTGTAAAAAGTTACGTCATTATATGCTGCCTGTCAAGGTGTTAGTGATTTCTAGTATTGATGTTATCAAGTACATGATAGCTAAACCTGTAATGAGAGGAAGGATCGGCCGATGGGCTATTCAACTGATGGAGTATCAATTGCAGTATGTACCGCAAAAAGCAGTCAAAGGCCAAGTATTGGCTGATTTCTTGGTTGACCATCCATGCATCGACATAGATCAGACCGTTCTAAAGGAACTGGACTTGATGACAGTGGAGATCAAGCCATGGACACTGGCTTTCGATGGGTCAAGAACCGATAGACTGTGTGGGGCAGGTATTGTTTTGATTTCACCATCTGATGTTAAAACTAAGTTATCTGTACAGTTTGATTTTGAATGCACCAATAATCAGGCCGAATACGAAGCCTTAATTATTGGACTAGAAATGCTAAGGGAGCTGCATGTCAAATCTGTTACCATCGTTGGAGACTCACAGTTAGTTATCAGGCAAATTCAAGGTACATATAAATGCCGAAATACTACTCTTGACAAATATTACTTGACGGCAATATCTTTACTTTCAGAATTTGCTGATGTCACTTGTTATCACGTAACGAGGGGACATAATAGTGAGGCCAACAGTTTGGCCCAATTGGCGACTGGTGTTGATCTTCCTGATGACATCGATGAATCTCATTACGTCGTCAGGAGACGGCACTGTCCATCGTTTATGTATCGGGATAATATTCTAACTGTCCTAAGTGTGTTTCAGGATCCTGATGACTGGAGAGAGCCGATCAGAAAATATCTGGCTAATCCGTCTGATAAATCATCTCGACAGACAAGGCTCAGGGCCGTCAATTATGTCCTGATGGGAGATCAATTGTTCAGAAAAGGCCATGACGGGGTGCTACTGTTATGCGTCGATCAGCAGGAAGCCATGAGAATTATGATGGAAGCACATGAAGGAATTTGTGGCGCCCATCAAAACGGACATAAGCTCGCATGGCTATTGCGCCGATATGGTTATTACTGGCCAAAGATGGTGGGAGATTGTGTTCAATTGGCAAAGGGATGTGAAAAATGCTAACGATTTGGAATCGTCCAGAGAATCCCTATCGAGGAGATGAACATGGTAATTAAGCCATGGCCTTTCAGATGTTGGGCCATCGATATAATCGGAGAGATACATCCATCGTCATCCAAACACCATCGGTACATCATTGTGGCTACAGATTATTTCACCAAGTGGGTAGAGGCCAAACCACTCAAACAGGCCAATCAGGCCGAAGTGATGAAGTTCATCAAGGACTTAATCATACACAGGTTTGGCCTGCCACAAACCATTGTCACTGACAGGGGGCTAATGTTTGTTGGTCAGGAGATCAAGGAATTTGCCAGATCAATGGGTTTTGAATTGGTCCATTCAACACCTTATTATGCGCAAGGGAACGGCCAAGCTGAAGCCTCAAATCGAGTCCTCAAGGATATCATTTCAAAGATGATCGAGGAAAACCCAAGAGCATGGCACCTGATGTTGTCAGAGGCATTATGGGCTTATCGGACCAGCAAGCGAACAAGTACTGGCACTACTCCATATAAATTGACTTATGGACAGGATGCCGTACTACCGATGGAGATAAACGTCCGATCACTTCGGGTGATGCAACAAAATGAGCTGACACCCGAGGAATACACTGAAAGCATGCTCCAAGAGCTTGATGAGTTGGATGAAGTCAGAGTTGCCGCGTTAGATAGAATCGAGGCACAGAAGAAATTGGTTGCCCGATGCTATGATAAAAAGATACGCAGGAAACACTTTGATATCGGGGACTTGGTCTGGAGGACAGTCTTGCCACTTCATCAACGTGAGAAAAAGTATGGCAAATGGAGTGCAACATGGCAAGGGCCATATGAAATCTTCTCGATAACTCGAGGAGGGGGCTACATATTGAAAAAGTCAAACGGGGATCTTTGTAGAGACCCCATCAATGGAAGATACTTGAAAAAGTTCAGACCAACCCTCTGGGAAACAATGTGTCTGGAACATCAGCGAGCCTTGGAGTTGGAAATTGAACGGCGCCAAGAGCACTTTAGTGCGCCGATACCTTTGTAAATATTAAGTTAGGTTTATTTTTAGTCTTGTTTTTATTTCCCTTTCTTTGTTGTTAGACTAAGTAAATTTTAAAATAGTATTAGCTGTTGCATTTATTTCTAAAAAATTGGCTAAATACTTCGTTTTTTAATTAAGTCTTTGTTTTCCCTGATATCAACTTATTGCAGAAATGCATTTTTTACTGTCAATTGGGTTGATTTGATTTTAACTAGGTCTTGTCGACAAGGAAGTTTTGTTTATACTTGCAAAATTAGTTGTTGGGCTGCAAATCTTTGGTACTTATTTGGATTTGGTTTCAGTTTTAAAGAAAAACACACGATAAACCAAGCCAAAATAGAATCTACTAAGGAAAGAAAAATAGTCTGTGGCCGTCAGGCCATTACATCTACGAAAACAGGAGATAAGAGAAGTCCTTGGCCGTCAAGCCATAACAAAAGCAAAATCCTAAATTACTTGGCACACTCGCCAAAATCAGTGGCTCGTAGGCCAGAAAGTCAATGTTTACTGCAGGAAGTCCTGTGTGAATCGGCCAAGGAACCCCTTGAGGGCCGTCTCAATTCTGGCCTGATCAGCTGCAGCAGCCGCTGCTTGAGCAACCACTTGATCTTCAGCAGTTTTGGCTTCGGTGATCAAGGCATCTGTGTTGGCCAACTGATCAGTAATGGATTCGGCCTCTGCGGAAGCCGTCGTGATCTGGCCTCGAACAACATCCAACTGCCTTTGAAGCTCCTCGATGGCAGCAACCAAATCAGCCTCCGAGCCTTTCAGATTAGTAAGTGAATCACTGAGGCTGGATCCGTGGGCGTAGAGCTCTTCAAACTTGGAGAGAAGGGTCCCAAGAGGAGAATCATAAGAAGCTCTTGCCTTGATGGCCCGATCGTTGTCCTTGAATTCACTCCTCATTTGGCTAAACTGTTGCGCAAAATCGGAGTAAAAGGCCACCTTGTCACGTGGGAGCTTGGCAGGGGACAGCTTGCTCATCAATTCATCAAGGGATGGTCCCATGTTGATCATCAGGACATCCAATGGCTGACTCTGATAGTTCGACAACAACCCTTTGAGATGAGCAATTTCAGCAGGGGAGAACAGAGCATGGCTCGATGACTCTGAAGCAGTCGATTGGGATTGAGAGGATGAACTCTGCAAGGATAGGGCACGAGTGTTGGCAAATCGAGCTAATGCTTGAGCTAGCCTGTGGGAGCTATCCATTGCCTGACCAGATGGGGGAGTCTGAAAATTAAAACAAAACAAGATAAGTGCCATGCAAACGGAACAAGGAGGTAAAAAACAAAGCAATGATAAGGCTAACCACATTTAAAGGAGGAGGAGCAGAAATAGGAGTATCCTTGACGGGAACAGTCTGTGGCGGGATGACAGGCTTAGGATGTTGGAAGGCCGTCTCCCCTGATCCTCCACCAACGTCGGTGTCAACAGGAGGATTTTCTGGAATAATCCTGGGAGATCGAGGGGTTGGAACCTCCACTCGTTGGAATCTCTCCCCATCATCTTCACTATCAGATGTGCTGACAGCCAATGTCCTAACCTTCTTGCGGGGCGGAGGATCAACTTTGGTGGCTCGACGCTTGCCTTTCGAGCTCACCTCCTGGCAGAAAAGGAAAAATATCAAGGTAAGTTCAAAAAGAAAACAAAGTAAGTTAATGGGGACTACCTCCTCGTCAGAACTGCTCACGATTATGGCACTAGTGCCACCTCGTTGATGAAAGAGCCGACGAGAACGTCGGACATACAGGACAAGGGGATCAGTTACCTTGTCAGCAGAGGAGTGAGCCTCAGACTCCTGAATCGACTGAGAGACAGTGGGGGAAGAGGCCTGTGGACTGACTATCTGAAGGGGAACAGCAAAAGGAATAACAGGCTCCTTGACAGCCTTCTTTTTTCCAGCCTGAGAGGCCGACGGTTTCTTTCCTGCAGAGAGACGAGCATGTTAGTTTGCAACGGTAATCAATAAACAAAAACAAAGGAGTCTACCTGGTTGATCAAGGGCAATGGTGCCCCCATCCTTGTACTCACACAAAAGGTAAATCGTGGACATGGTTTGAGGGTCATCAGCATGGTACCCCGTAAAGGAAACTTGTGACTTAGACTGACGGCTACGACTAGCATCCGTAATAGAGACGGAAGCCGGAGCCACAGACCAAAATGGCTCGATAAAATCAGGGAGCAATGGGAGAGAGGGGCCGAGGGGTTTATAAAATGTATACCAAGGAGGAACTTCACCAGGACCCCCTCGTTTTTTGGCTAACTTAGAATGAGCCAACCTGGCCCTACCTATTCTATCGTTTTTCAACAACTCAAAATTAGCGGCGGCTTCCTCAAACACTCTATCTCTATTATCAGGGTCCCAAGTCACATTGTAAAATTTTTCAAATCGAGAAATGATAGCCAATTTACCTTTCTTGGACGCCTTGACAAGGGCAGCAGCAGATGGCTCAAGGAACGGGCCGTCACAGGAAATGATTTCAGGGTGATTAGGCACAGTGAATTTGGCTGCAGCAACATGAAAAGTGTCTGGGCGAGTGAGAACAAGGTAGCTATCCCACCACTTGATGAAATCGGGAGAGCTGGCAGAACTGGGATTGTACATCCTGAAGACGAAAGCATCGCGAGCTGTACGCCAACACCTCCGCAACTCATCAAAACTATCCATATCCTGCAACTCAACAAAATTGACATTCCTGTCAGCAAGGGACATGCCAAATCGAGGGATCATCTGCACAAGGCCAAATTGTCGAGCCACGTAGTGAGCAGGATAAAAACGAACGGAACATTTAAGAGGCTTCCGCTCCGTGGCTTCTTTGGCTCCAGTAACCTTTAAACCAGCAGGGATATCCCTTGACGTCAAGAAACTGGCCCACATCTTCTGATAATCCCATTGAGCGTCTGCTGACATCGATGGGGAGTAGACCGATAGCATAGGAGAGCAAAAAACCAGAAAATTAGGCTCGGGGCCTTTGACCTTGTTGTAAAATCGGGAGAAGAAGTAATAAAAGTTGAGGGGTTGTAGTGTCTGCCGAGCCACAAAACTGGCGTATATTTCATTGTCAATGGGGGCAGTAGTGAATGCACAGAAATCTGGAAAATAGGCAAATAACCATGCCTGGAGCAACCAGATAGGCCCCTGCAAGAAAACACATCTCGACGCCAAAAAACCCTCAATGCCGCACAAAAACTGGAAAAAACGACAGGGCCTAAAGCCACTTTCTCGCCCCTAGCAAGACTAATGGCCATAGCATTGTATTCTTTGGTCACAGACAGTGCAGAAGTACAGAATATATATCTCGACAGCCATAACGTAAGAAAGTGGACATGTTCAATGTGAGATACCTCGACGGTGTCAGCCAGATTTTTGTATCGACCGATAATGGGGCCATAACTCAATAAGGTAGCGCCCTTTTCGTCGACGGCCGCGGGGAAGTGAAATGCGTCATCTCCGGCCGATGGTTGGGGATCGACGTAACATCCGGTGGGCCCGAGGCCACTGATGGCCAAAATATCCAGAAGGGTTGGAGTCATCGGACCATAAGCAAAGTGAAAAGTGTTGTCGGCTTTGCACCAAAACTGCACCGCCGCTCGAATAAGGGGAAGGTTTAAAGATAAACCCACTTTGCAAAATTGGATGGCATCGTAAATCCCACAGAGACGCCAAACAGGGGCAAATGTTTTCTCCACCCTCCGACACCAGACCAACCAGTCCGCGTGAACGACGGAACTAGCCCATGGCCACCCACGGGTGGTAGATTGAAAAGTAGTGGGGCTTTCGGAGAAAGGCAAGGCTTCTTGAGGGTAAAGGAGGGGATGCTCCGTGGCGGGAGGCACATCGGCGGCCGAGTGGAACGGGCCAATGGTGGTGCCGAAAGGGGTTTCTTGGAGGACTTGGGTAAAGATATGTACATCCCGTCGATCGATTTGTGCACCTGCCATGATTGTTGGAAAGAAAAAGCTTGATTTATGGTGGGTAATGGAGTATTTTTTGAAGAAACAAAATCGGCTATGGAGGATTTGAGAGAGAGAAATCGGGTATGGAAGAGATGAGTGAGAGGTTGAGTGTGATAAGGAGATATTAAAGAAAAAGGGGTTTTCTTGGGAAGAGTAAGTAAGTGATTGGACTCTTTGAGGCCAATCACCTATCGGTTGATAGGGGTATTAGCCAAAAAGGAGGAGAGAGGAGAGAGGGAGTTGACACTTGGCACAAGAATTGAGTGGCTAAGGGAGACTCTTGAGATTCCCAATAAATGCTAATGTCTTGAAGAGTTAGCCAATTATGGCTAACTTTAAATACAAAGGCTTGCTCAATTAATGCCAATCGAGCCATAAAAGGAGGGAAATTTAAAAACTAAGTCTTATCTGATAAAATTTTATCATCAGTTAAAATTTAACAGATATGACTTACGGGGGGCATTGTTTGTACCCAAAAAATCACCCTCGATTGATCGAGGAATAATAGCGTGATAATAGGCCGAACCCAGTAAGTAGAGCCAAGTGAATTGGATCAGGATTGGACCCACTTTGATCCGGAAATCAATCTGACCGAAATTAAACGGGTCACGAGCCCAATTAGAGATACGGCCCAATTCTATAATTAATTAATTTGGCTAAGTGTAAATTAATTAATGGATAAGTTAATTAATTTATGGGCCAAGGTTAAATAATTAAACCAAACAGGGTTTAAGAACAAAGAGGCCCAATGAGCCTAAGGGATTATTGGACATAATGGTTTACTCAAATTAATTAAACCAATTAGTTAATTAATTGGGCCAAAGATTAGTGATTAAGGCCAAGTAATTAATTAAGTAATTAATTACAGTTATCACATGAGGATTAATGGGCTGGTTGCCTCCAACCGATCTGAACGGCCCATGGCCCAGCCAACGAAAACGGCCCAGCAATCTGAACAGTGCGTGGCCCAGCCGATGAGATCGGCCCAGTAGGAAAAGGGCTGGCTAATTAATTATTTAGATAATTAATTAAAACTAGAGATAAACTAGAACTCAACCACTTCCTCATTTATCTCAAAATTGGTTATGGGACTAAGGAGTGTAATTCAAATCAAACTGGCAGTACACGTTTTCTCTCACAACTGCCGAAATCATATCTGAAAATTGAACAAGAGAGAAGAAGAAAAAGCAACTGCCAAGTAGTGGAGAAAGTGGAGGTTGTGGAAGTAGTGGAGAAAGTGGAGGACAAACAGCATCAGCCGATCAGTTTCTGGCAAACAACTATAAATATCAGAGGCTGCCATACGCAGGAGGACACACAACTCAATCAATCAACAAATTTCAGTCTTCACTGAATCGGCTCAACGCCTCTCCGGAAGTCCAGCATCCGCTGCTTCTGTCAGTCAGTCAGCACTGCCAATTCCTTGACATCAATCGTCAATCCTCAGCAACCAGCAGGACATGGCCGCCTGAAGTCTAGCACCGCCGCTCAAAGTAAGCCGCAAAGCTGCTTCCGCCGTCAGCAAAGCTGTCTCGAGCGAAACCATTAGATATCAAGCAAAATAGCACGCTGCAACGTCATGTAAGTGCCCACGTAATTACATGGCAACCTCGTCAAGTAGCCATCTGCTTGATGAGTCCGCTGTCAAGTAGCCATCTGCTTGATAGCTATCGGTTGAGTAGCCATCTGCTCAATTGATGCCCTTTCCAGCGGCCACCCGTTGGTCAGGAGCCCGATTGGTAGCCATCTGCCAAGGTTGGGCGACCCGCTGATGATGGTTCTCTGTCATCAGTGTTACTTTCTGTCAACAAGCTGCACTATCATATGTCATCAGCTCATTTGGCGGGTCTGCCTGCCAATCAAGGAGTATTTTTCAGAACTTAAATCATCAACTCATTTGGCAGATGCATGCCAATACAGGAGACTGTTTATTTTTGCATGCTTTGTAATATTTGTAAATCGGGGAACTCATTGTAGGCTAAGACTCATATGTTTCTTTTGCAATTCAATTAATAGAAGTATTTGGCCCATATTTCCTGATTTTTGTTAAAGTATGCTTCACGTCAACGGATTTTCATTGATGCATTAGTTTATGCCTTTAAAGTCAAGTTACATATTAAACTGATTGACTGTCAACTCATTTACTGATTCATCGATACACTGAGTAAGCCATCGATTGGCTGTGAAACTTTGGCATATCAGAAAGGTTATCATAAATTATTTAAGTCCTGCGGCCAGGCAGGCATGGAAAAGAACTAGGGGTAGTGTTTGCCTACTCTGCCGCAATCAATTGATTAGAAGTTAGCCTTATCAGGGCATTTTTACATTGATATCAATATGTCCTTATCAGGACATTCCATTATAGTTTACATTGATATCAACATGTCCAATTTTAAACCGTTATGTTTGCACGCACAAGCATTGGCACGCCCGCACTTATTACACACCACATCGAGCCATTTGCACATCGAGGCAATCGGTGTCAAATTTATCGCAAACAGATGGCTTATGATTTATCTCCTGAAAGAACCATTTCAGCTGAAGTGCCAGCTGAAAACGTGGCAAAAAGGACAAGGAGCGCGTTGAAAGACACTGCTACATTTGCTGCTGTTCCTTACACAAAGAAAACTGCCATAAAGAAGATGACGTTTATTGAAAAAGATAAAGAACTTTCTGAGCTAGTTAGGAAAAGTCCTCCAACAGCAGAGAGGCCTGTTGGATCTGAAAAGGAGTCTGCTGCCGCGAAGTCAGCTGATGATCAAGTGAAACAGACTTCTGCACCCACAGCTGAGGTTGCTCAACCTCAAAAGGATCCTGAAGTGCAGATTCTTGAATCGATTGTTGCTGCACCAGTATCAATTGCTGCTCCAGAACCAACAGCTACGACACCAGTTGTTGAATCAAGAGCTGCCAGGAAGAAAAGGACTGCCAAAGCAAAAATGTCAGCTTATCACAAGAAGAAGCGCGAGGAAGCTGAACAAAGAAAGCGTGATGAAGCTGAGCTGAAAAGAGCTTTGGAAGCAAGCAAGAAAGAAGCTGATGTCAAGAATATGTCTGAAGCTGAATTGGCTGCCAAGGAGGAAGCAGACTTGGCAAAGGCTCTTGAAGAAAGTCAAAAGGATGCATATGGACCAAGGAGGTTTGAAGGCATCGTGATTGGGAAACCCAAGGAAGGACAATTTGTACTACCAAGGGCCAAACTAGTCAAAAGAAAGAGGTCTGAAGTCAGAAGAGCACTTGAAATTGTTCAGAGTGACTCTACTATCTTCAGAAAATTTGAAGCTGAGCTGGAGAGGATGAATCAGCTGCTTCAAACTAGAACTACCTTTCTCTCAGAAAAGATATGATACAACAGATGGAGGGAGTATAGGTTAAGCAAGTCTGAGAAAGAAATCCAAGCATGGAAGGAGTTCGCTGATGAAGGTCGTTGGGTTCTAAGTTGGCTGCATACAACTTCTGTTGCAAAGGCATTGGATTCAGACTTTGTAAGAGACAGACTACATGACAAGAGTCATTGTAAGTCAGGAGGCAACTGCTATAAAGGATTCATTGCCAAATAAATCAAGTCCTGCTGATGATTTGGTAGATAGAGCAGTTAAGATCGCTGTCTACACAACTATGGAGAAATGGGCTGAACGATCAAGATATGAGCCTGGTTCAACCAGTGATGTGCCCACTTTACCAAGTTTGCAGCGTATTGCCTTTGGCTCAGAAACCAGTACATATGAAGAACAGCTGAGTGCTCAACAGTCTACTTCACCTTTTGTTCCAGTTGACTTGATTCGTCAGAAGACTGTGGTGTCTGCTGATGGTACTGAGATAATTCACATTGCTGATGAGCCAGCTAGTGAAGAACGGAAGAAGGACCAGCAAGCTGAAGAGATTAACCTAGATACATCAAACAAGTTGCCTGCTGAAGTAAAAAGATTTGGTTCCTTTAGCTATTGAGTGGAAAGCTGAAGAAACTCAAGTTCTTCATGAAGCTCCTGTTCAACAGGAAGAGCCTGCTGAAACATCAACCTCTGTTCCTACTGCTGACTTGCATTCTTCACTGATGGAGTCAATGCAGATGCTGATTGATAATGCCATGAAGGAGATGGAAAGGAGGAACCAGCTGATGTTGAAGCAAATGCAGGAGGCTACTGCAAAGATGATGCAGGAAGCCATAGAGAATTTTCCTCTACCACCAGACAATTCCCTTGCACTGACTCAAAGTATCTTGAGCATGAACATAAATATTGAAGACGTGAAGGCTGATGTGAGTCATCTGCACACTGCTCTTCAAAGGCATGAGTCTGATATTGCAGGAATTGCCAGAGTCATGAAGGAAGTTGGTGAGGCAGAGATAGAGAAAAATGTTGCTTTAATGCAAGAGTTCACTGTTGTCACCAATAAAGCTCAAAGTGAAATGTCAACACTTTAGCTGAATGTTGACTGTTTAAATGACCGATCTGGTGAGATGAAGTACTTGAAGAGGAAGCTGAAGATGAAGAAGCTGTTGAAGAAGAGCCTAAGGACGTAGCAAAATCTGACAAAGAGTTGGCTGCCTCCAAAGACTCTGCTGAAGAACAGCTAGATCCAGACAGAAAATACAAGAGATTAGAGGACATCAAAAGAAAAATCGAAGCTGCCTCTAAGAACTTGGAAGTATTTTCCAGTGGAGAAGATGAAGATGAGGAGAGTGAAGAGTATGAAGAAGAAGAAGAAGAGGAAGATGAAGAAGCTGAAGACTAGGCTAGATTTTCTAGACTAGGTTATCTGTTGAAAATGTTGTAATCAGCTTACTTTATTTGTAATTTCACTTAAGTCAATTTTCTTGTAAACTTATACTGTAATCCTTCAAAGAACATCTATAAAAGTCAAGTTTCCAACAAATTATTTCTATCTCAGAAATTTTTGAGGACTTAACTTTAATTGTAGGTACAGGTACTTAGCTGAAATTTTGTCATCATCAAAAAGGGGGAAATTGTTGGATGAAGATGAAGACTTAAAAGTGAAGAGAGGTTTTGATAATTTCCAAAAGGCATCATCTAAGTATGGAAGCTTAGTTCAAACCTTAGAAGATATTTGACCAAGGAAGAATTTACTTCAGACGAGTCAAATATGGTCCAGAAGACTACAGATCTGTTGCTGAAGAAAGGAATCAGACTGGTGGATTTTTATCCAACTCAAATCAGATTAGTTCAAGTTTGGGATCAGCCGAGTGTACATCAAACGAGTGATTTCGATCAGCAGAGTGAAGATGGATCAGAAGTTATTGCAACGGTAATAAATGCACTTGGAGTAATAAATGCTGAAGAGTAAGGGTATTTATGACAAATGATTGAAGAGAAACCTCGTATCAGCTTGGTGCATTTAATACGGACTGACAGAAGGTACATCAGAGTGTACAGTGTTCAATCGCATGTAGCCGTTTCTGCAGAAAGGACCAGTACTCGAGGATTTGAACACCTGTCGATCTCTCAACGGGCAGATTTTCAAATCTCAAGTATGAATAGTTTAGTTCAAGAGTTGAAGAAGAAGAAGCAACACAACTGAGATTAAAATCGAAGCAGAATTCTTCTAAGTTTCAACTTCAAGAACAGAACACTCATCAACCGAGTCATTTGTTGACGAAGCAGAATAGAGAGAAAACAAAATATACAAACAAATCTCAGTGATTTTGTGAGAAAAGTGTTGTGAGAAGTAGATATCCATCTAAGTGAGTGATATTACTTCGGAGAGTAGGGGTTTCTTTGTGATTTCCTATTGCGCACTTGTGGCCTTTTCATTTGTTGATTGACGCAAGCATTGTATACTGTAATCTTTGTGCTTATAGTATAACCCAAGATCTAAGTGACTTGGAAGAGTGGACTAAAGGATTTATATCCATATAACCACTATAAAAATCCTTTGTGTTTATACTTGCATTATTTCTTGCATATTTTCAAGAGCATATTTTAAACACGTAAAAGTTAACTGTTGAAAAGTTTTAAAAAGGGGTTTGAAAAACTGGGGATAAAACTTTTTCTAAGTTAAGAAAACTACTTGTGAAAAACACTAGAAAAATCCGCTGCAAGTTAGTTAATTTAAAACTCTGATTTTGATAAAATCAGCTAAGTAAAATCAGAAGAGTGGTCAACTCTGCTGTTCAAAGCTTTGTGCGAGATCAGCTTAGTTAACTTACAATTCTTGATCAGCTTAGTCTGCTGACAGAAAAAGTTAGAGATTTTGAAAGATAAATTTTTAGAGGTCTATTCCTCCTCCCCCCCCCCCCCCCCCCCCCCTCTAGACCTCATCTGACCACTTGGGACCAACAATACTTATCATGATTCATTGTTCCCGGCCTCGGCTGAGTGATGCGCCGAGCCTCTGGAACCAAATTCCTCTCCTCGAGCACGGTTAGTATCTCGTCCCACGAGGTATTCAGCTCGGTGAAGCTACTTTTTTCTGGTTCTCTTCTTTGTGCAATTCTTGGAGAACAGGTCGACCGCAGACATTAGATCTGTGGGTCGGAGCCTGAGGTTTATAGACGTTAAGTCTCTGCCAAACCGAGCCTCTTCGCTGCGCGTTCGACCCTCCGTAATCACTTGGCTTAGGGACAGGGGCCCTATCAGGTTTTTTTCCGACCTGGGGCCTGGGATTCTGAGCATTTTTTAATTTGTTCATCTCCTCCTGAATCATGTATTTCTCAGCTATTTCCATGATTCGTTCGAAAGATTTTGGTTGCTTTCAACAAAGAGCGTTCCCGAATTGAGAATTACGGGTTAGCTCGAACATCAACGATGATAAAAATTCAATTTGAGGTGTGTCGACCTTCAGAAGCTCGATGCTAAACCTAGCCAGCCATTGCCTTAGCGTTTCTCCCTGTAACTGTTTTAGCGTTCCCAAATGGTTGGCTGGTAATCTTTGTTTCCTCTGACTTGCGAATCGGTGCTTCAGTTTATCGCACAACTCATCGAAGGAGAATATAGAGTTCAGAGGCAACTTTCCGAACCAGTCCAAGGCAATTCCCTCGAAAGTGGTGACCATAATTTTACAACAGAAGTCTTCTGAGTGCCCGTACAAATTCAACACATTTATGAAGCTATTAATGTGCTCTCCTGGATCAGTAGTTCCACTATACCTCGGTAACCTGGTTGGAACAGTTTCAGTACCTCGAGCTTCTCTAATCTCTTGGCAAAAGGGTGAACATCGCATGATATTCGTACTTAACTCTTTCTCTCGACCATCCTCGAGGAAAACAGCCCCATCCTCTTTAGCCTCAGCTCGCCGAGCCCTAACATCCGCAGGTCGGGTTTCCTTAATAAACATCTCTTTCTTCAACTCTTTTACGACTCTCTCCTGCACAATCTTCTCCAAGTCAGCCTCGGTTACTTTATGGTAGACCGGCTTCTTCAACTTATCCGCAGCCTCGGGCTGGATTTCCCCGACTACAGAATCTTCCAGATCTCGAACGGTTCTAGATGGTTGCCCTGAGCGTACAACAGTTCTAGCTCGGGGTGCTCGGGGAGGGTTATCGGACGGAGCTCCCATAGCAGATCGGCGAATGCTCATTTCCCTTTGCTGGTTAGAAACGGGAGCTCGAGCTATTGGTTGATCAACCGGGGGCTGTTGGCCGGGCATGGTTTCACGATCTGCTCTTTCCGTGTTCAGAAATTCTCTACACATGTGATGAGGGCTATTTTACGCATATAATAATATAAAGCTTTCCGAGAAGGTTCAGGATCGATCCAACCTATGGAGATTACGGGATCGGCTCAACCTGCCTATATGTATCTGATCGACCTGAAGACCGATCCTGAAGATTTATTGGGCCATTCGGTACTCCTAAGCCATGCAGGATTCCTAGGCCTAATAGGACTCCTAGTCGCATTAGGATGAGATTATTATTATAAATACTGAGTTTTACATTGTATCAGGGATCCAGAATTTAACCTATCAAATATACTACAACTTTTTCTCCTATCGCATACTTATTATTACGTGATTATATGATTTTATACTGTTCTTGAATTGCTCCATCCTGAGTACTTTAACCAAACCCCTAATATATAAAAATTGTTCTTTTAATAATTTACTGAGTTTAACCTTAAGACGAAATTAGGCTAAATCAGTAGGCGCCCACCGTGGGGCAGGGTTAATTACTCGATCGAATATGGTCAATCCAAGGAAAAGCACACGTAACGCAGGAAAAAGTACAACCTCTCAGCATCCTCATACTGTAGAAAGTCTGCCCGAAAATTCCCAAAGAATTAGCACTAATAATATGCCGCCTCCCGCAGAACATCAAGATTTAGGTCGAGCAGAGGGGCATGTTACGGCAAACACAAACAACAACCAAAATACTGGAGGACGACAAACTCCTATCGGAAGTAGGGCCTCTAAATCACCCGTTCGATCCGTCCCTCCTCCCCCGTTACCAGCCGATCAAGAGAAGCTAAGGCAAATGGCTCAACTGGTAAATTCGTTGTGTGCTGAAATCTTACATACACCGGGACCAGAAAACGTCGGACCAGAGGTGGCCCCAATTCCGCCAACCAGATTGGTAAACAATATCAGGCGAGCCCGAGTGGACAATGATCGAGTATTGGCTGAAGCGGAAAGCCCAGATGGGGATCAACGATCTCACATATCCCCACCAAACGCCGCTAAAAGACACCCTGGTCGGAAAGGTAACCAGGCAAGAGCTAATGCTCGTCCTGAACCTTATCTATCCAAAGAGAAAACAGTTATTCCGATCGATGATGAAGAGGAGCCCCAAATTATCGATCGACGAGCGACTAGAAGATTCTCTGAAAGAGACATTGAGAGGATGGTAGAGGAACGAGTGGAACAAAGGCTATTGACTTTGAGATAACCTTGGCCTCGTTCCCGAGAAATCCAGGATAGTATAGCTGTCTGTTCCCCATTCTGCCTAGAAATTAGGGAAGCACAGGCTTCAGGGCCTTTACCTGCCCGACTTCCCAGATATGACGGAACTGGTGATCCAACTGATTATATATTTAGTTTCATAAATATAATGAACTTATACGCTCGTTCAGCGGAGTACACGGCGAAGCTGATGATCACAACCTTCGAGGGATTAGCACTAGACTGGTTCGAAAAACAACCGCCTAACTCAATATTTAGTTTTAGAGAATTATGCAACAAGCTAGAACAACAGTTTGCTAGTCAGAAAAGACAAAAGCTCCCCATGAGTTACCTGGGAACTATTATCCAACAAGAAGGAGAATCCCTAAGAACTTGGTTGGCAAGGTTCAATGTTGAACTATTGAAGATCGACTCCCCAAATATTGATTATATTATTTCTATTTTGTTCGATCTAACGAAAAATAGGCAATTTGGCAATGCCTTAAGTCGGAAACAGTCGCGAACATTTGCAGAAATCATGACATTAGCCTCAAAGTATATGACTCAAGAAGAGATGAACTCATTCAAAGATAAAAATAAGAATAAAGCATCCACTTCAGGATCTAGGAAGCCTGAAAAACCACAGATGCAAAAAGCCATGGATTACGATCGATTTTCCCGGAGGGGAAACGTATTCCAAAGGTTGGAATATAGCGGGGGTAACCCTGAGAAAAGACCTAATGTCTACCTCAGGCCTCGATCTCCAGAAAGGAATGTTAGAGATCGAGTAAGCTACGTGGAGTATACCAAACTAAACGCCCCCAGAGAGGATATTTTGGTAATACTGGAGAGAAGTAACTTGATTCCCCCAGCAAAAAGAATCACGCAAGCTAAACCTGGGGCAAAGAACTACGATCTATATTGTAGATACCATCGAGCTCACGGTCATAGGACCGAGGACTGCTATCACCTAAAATAGGAGATTGAAAAATTAATTCAACAAGGCAAGTTGAACATATTTGTGGACAGAACAGATCGAAGGAGACAAAGGACACGGAGTCCTAGAAGAAGGGAAGGGAATAGAAGCCCTCACGAGAGATCTCCCAGCAATCGCGCGCCTCGGAGAGACGACATCGATAACGATCAAATCAATGGTACTATACATGTAATCTCCGGAGGTCCAGCTGGGGGAGATAGTCGAAACGCAAGGCGAAAGACAGCCCGATCCCTGGAAAAGGGATTTGTCACTCCTAAGGAAGTATGGGCACTCGAGAACAAGGGCTCTGACAAACAAATAATCAGCTTTGATGAAAGTGAAGTCCCTAGAAATTTGAATTGGGACGTTAACGAAGACCAGCCCGATTTTCCAATGGTAGTTTCACTGAAAGTCTCCGATTTTAATGTTAAAAGAATTTTGATCGATAATGGAAGCTCGGCTAACATCATAGCCATCGAAGCTTTAAATCAAATGAATCTGGGAAAAATAACTCTCCAAAGAGTAGCCACGCCACTAATAGGGTTTGGAGGATCGGAAATAGTTCCAGCCGGGACTATTAATTTAAGTGTAACCCTTGGGAGCAAACCTCATCGAGTGGTAAAAATGATAAAGTTCTTAGTAGTGGAAACACCATTTGCATACAATGCCATTCTAGGAAGACCGGCATTGAATCAGTTCCGAGCCGTAGTTTCGACCTATCACCAGAAGATAAAATTCCCTACACTCTCTGGGGTCGGCGAAATAGTCAATGATCATTGCATGGCGTGGGATTGTTACAATACGGCGCTCTCTTTGAAAAGAAATGTCGATCCGTTAACACCTTCAAAAAGAAAAGCGGTAGGATCTTCAGGGGAAAGATCTCAAGAGCCGGAGTTACCTAGTACGGAAAGGGTCGATAAAAAGGGAAAGGAACCTATAGATTTGACTCTACGAGCACCCGTGTGACACCCCACCTGAGAGCACCTTGCTTTCAGATGAGGTGTCAGACACCGCCTGCGATTTGTCTTTCTCTAACATTAAGTCGCAGGAACGGCCAAAAAAAAAAAAAAAAAACAGAGCCATGGACTAGATTCTTAAATTACCTCATTCACTCGAGGATGCCTGGAATGGTGGTCCGATAAAGTTTCTTTAATCGTCCTTACTAGATATCGTTACTTAAGAATCACATCATCTATGCCAGATAATATAGCTCATCCTGAGGAAATAGAACACAAAAACAAAGAGGGTGAGTCTCGAATGACTCAGTGAGGGTATGAGCACAATAATAGTCCAAGGAAATGGTGAATGAAATATAAATGAATTTATGATCAACATCTAAAAGTATGAGTCGAACATATAAACCAATATACGAACATGATAGAGATAGAAGGTAAAATCGATTCACATGTATATTTAAGAATGAAACGACTTTCAGGTATAGTCATGTAAATGAGCAAAGTTATAATATATATATATGAGCACGTATACCGAATAAATATCACGTTGTATATATATATATATTCCATCGAGTAGCGACCTCGTGGCTTGACTTGTAACTTGTAAGCTTCTAACTTTTAAGCTTATAACTTGTAACTTTCAAGCTTCTAACTTTTAAGCTTGTAACTTGTAACTTGTACTTGTAATTGGTTTACGTGCTCGAAATTTAAGATAAGGAATTCGTTGTCATGTAAAAGACAAGATATAAACTTTCTGTATCAATTTCCACAAGATTTGAAATAACATGTATAAGATTTCAAGTCAGCACAATTAAATGCTAGAATTCAGCTGAATAGGAAACTCAATAGGATACGAGAAAACCAATCGATTACGAAATCCAATAGGAGGATGAGAATTCAGTCCAAGCATAATTTTCATGATACAATGAGAAGCCATTCGAATTAAACACCGGCTTGATATGGAAAAGCCATCAGATTTAAATCAAACGAGTTAACTAGAAGACAACCGAATTAAGGCTTCATTAAGATAACAAGAACACATTTGAATTTAAAACCTTAATAGGAATTGAAATCGATCAAGGATATTTCGATTATCGAACAATCAATTAAAAGGATGGTTCCAAGAGGATATGGTAAGGAATGATGTATATAACCAAATTGTGAATTAGAACGAACAAAGCTAAGAAATAAAACTCAATCCAAAAGAAGTTACTATGATCATGAAGCCGACATGAACGAATTTCGAAACATTTGCATTCAAGTAATAACCAAACAACAGGAGTCAATTATGAGTTTGCAACAAAAACAGATATACTGGATAACAACAAATATATTCAATTTCCTCAAGGCGTGGTGCCAAAAGTGTAGAAGAAATTAATAGAACCCTCACCTGACGTCCAAATGGAAGTGAGCCAACCATGAAACTGAAACCCATCGAAAGCATGTTTACCATCATCACCTATTTTTCATAGCAAGCGTAGTCAATGACACGTACGACTAATTGCATTCATAATAAATCGATCTCCTACTAGTCGTATTATCACAACAATGTCTATATCCTTAATGACCTTATATTAGTAATTCAATTTATTATTCTATCTTTCTAAATTAAATAATCATATCTAAGTAATGGTTTTCAAACTTCAAGTTAATTGATTGTTCCATGAAAATCAATTTATTCAACAATTACAAAATGGCAGTAGGTACCCATTTCATAGCTATTAACTAATTTATACCCAATTAGCAATAATTAAAATGAAATCCCTTAATTAGTGTATAATAACAATAATATAAGCATCTAATTATCACCTTCAAGTCTACTCCGATGAAATGCTCTGTTTCAGCCATCAAGTAGGGGCAAAATCGCCGCCACCGTACTTTCACATCTTTGCAATAATCTTAACAAATATGCAGTGATTCACTCTATCGTTTTCTCATTCGGCACCACCAAATAGCTTCTACCTCGCAAAATGTTCTCCCGTTGTCCGATTGTCCGACCTTGCTACAAAACCAACATGCACTACCTCCTCTGTTCTTGCTGTGCCTTGATCTACTAAGCCTCGAACCAGCTCTTCAGTCACGAGCCTCTGTCTCATGTCGCCCCCTCTTCCGTCGCTTTTCCGCCCTTCGATACCACCATCTGACCCCATTATATTCTCAGCCGAACACTGATCATCAAGCAACACCATCTATCACCACCATGCAATATATCGGAGCCACCCATTACACAGGTCAACCTCAAGAAGACCCAATTTTCTCTTAATTTTGGTACCCATAGGTTGCTTTTTCCAAGATGGTTGAATTTTGATTATCAATTACAAGAATTTGTTGAATTTTGTCAAGGTTCATCATTTAGCTAGCAATATAGATACATATATATGTTATTGTATATATGTGTGCGTGTGTTTAATGGGTATAAAGTGGAGAAGAACATAACTTGGGTTTATATAGGTAGATGTTTTCTAAGAACCCCCTTGCACTTTTGTTTTATGGTGATTGAACCTCTAGGCTTACCTCCTGAATTTTTTTAAGTCCATGAGACTTTGAGTTTTATCAATTGACCCCAAATTATATTTACTCTTCTCAATTAAGCTCAAATTTATTTGAAATATTAAAATAAATTTACTATTTAGTTAAGTATAGATTTTCGAGGTGTTACAACCCGAGCATAAAGATATTCGACTTATAGAGAATGATCCGACCAAAATCACCAGAATTGGAACGGAACTATCTCCACAAGGAGAAATTATGTTAGTTAACTTTTTAAGAAAAAATATGGACGTGTTCGCCTGGAGTTCGGAGGATATAGTGGGGATTGATCCAAGAATAATAACCCACTCTTTGAAAATAGATCCGAACGCAAAACCAATCAGACAAAAGAAAAGGAATCACGGTCCTGTCAAAGACAAGATAATAAAAGCAGAGGTTGAAAGGCTGTTAATCTCTAAACAGATTAGAGAAATACACTTTACTGAGTGGCTGTGTAATGTTGTATTAGTGTCAAAAGGGACAAAAAGGAAAATAAATGGAGAATGTGTAATGATTTTACGGACTTAAACAAGTTATGTCCGCGGGACCCTTATCCACTCCCCAGAATCGACCTGTTAGTCGACTCCACTGCTGGTTTTGCTATTTTCAGCATGATGGATGCATTCCAAGGGTTCTACCAAATTTTCATGGACGAAAAAGATCAAGAAAAAACTGCTTTCGTTACTGAACAGGGGGTATATTGCTTCATAGTAATGCCCTTCGGATTAAGAAATGCTGGAGCAACCTACCAAAGATTGGTGAACTTAATGTTCAAAGAGCTGATCGGAGAAATAATGGAAGTTTATGTTGATGACATGTTGGTCAAAAGCATGAGCGAGGAAGACCACATAAAACACCTTGATCGTTGTTTTAAAATTTTGAGGAAATATGGAATGAAACTCAACCCTTTAAAATGCACCTTTGGAGTAAGATCTGGGAAATTCCTGGGTTACCTAGTTCACGAAAGAGGCATCGAAGCAAATCCAGAGAAGATACGTGCTATCACGGAAATGAAGCCCCCAAGAAATATTACCCAAGTGCAAAGTCTAGTAGGAAAAATTGTGGCCCTCAACAGGTTCATATCAAGGTCGGCGGATAAAAGTCTGCCATTCTTTCAAACTTTAAGAAAAGCTAAGACATTCGAATGGACCGAGGCTTGCGACCATGCATTCGATCAAAATGTTTTGATGAAAGCTAAAGGCAAACTTGCCAATTTCCAAAACTTTTGGCAGTTCTTCAAAATTAGCAACTCCCCGGCCTCCAACGCGGGGTTTGTGTACTTCTCACAACGCCCAAACCATTCAGTCTTATCCACGATCGTCTCTAGCAACTCTCTGGATTGGAAGAAGCGATTCTTCTTCGTTAAGGGACCTGACGAGCCAGTTTCCGAGGGGAGCTCGGAGATGGCCCCACACCAATGGAAAGGTCGGAGTGACTGGGTATACAGAAAACGGAGCTCATGGGCCATATTAAGCAGGGTGTTCGTGACTACGTCGTTGTCGCGATGCATTCCGACCTGTACCAGTCGGCCTTTCTTATTTTGGAGCCCGTTCTTCGAAAAGCGGAGCTCAGCAATGCGACGTTCCCGCTTGCGGACGCCGTCAATCCCCGATCTTTAAGTAAGCAAAAAATTTTATTTCTCATTCTTTAAGCTTGTTACTCAAAAACTTCATTCCTTAACCATATTTTTCTTTGTTCAGGTGATATGGTAGAGAGCTACCGAGCTTCCATAGTCGGTAGAATTGTTGCTTCTACCTCAAAAAATACACCGGGGCAACCGAGACGGCAAGTTAAACCCCATCAGGAGGAAGCTAACCGAACGACCGTCCCTCCACAGGGTAATCCTTCTCAAGCTGCTCGAGCCCAAGCAGAGAAGGAGCTCGAGGATGCTGAGCCGCTACAAAAGGTCCCTCCTCTAAGCCAAGCTGGCCCTTCTACTTCATCTGGATTGGGATACAGTTTGTTTACCATGAGGAAATTGAGGGGGGAAGAGATCCTTAATCGACGAGCCAGGGAAAATCAAGAAGGGGCCCCCGAAGCGAAGAGAAGGACAGGATTGTGGGGACGACACAGAAGACCTCTTACTCGTCGTGCGGGTCGAGATAAACCCAATATGGTAGATTTTATCGAGGATCAGCTTAAGGGTCACAGAGCGGCAGGTTATCCTGAGGGAGGATCAATTTTGAGCGATCGCGACCCGAGAGGGGAGAACGAGCACGACAAGTCAATCAAAATCTTCATGGCGGGGCGATTCGCCGAGGATCAGGAGGAACTTTTGGCTCACAACGACCTCGATATACTAGGTCGATTCGTTCGAGCGCATCATACTGTACAGGTTCCTTCGTTGTAATAATAACTCTTTAGACCTTTATACAATATATTAACTGTTTCCTGCTATCTCTTTGCAGATCGGAGACTATTTCCTTACTGAGCTGAATCGTACCTCGCTGTTGGAAGATGAGTCTGATCGAGTTCACATGGCCTACCAAAACTCTCTCTTTGAAGAATCCAAACTTCGAAATCAGCTTGTCGCGATCCAGAAAGAATTGGAAGCTTCTAAAGCTAAGTATACCCTGGCGGTCGAGGAGAGCTTGGTGAAAGTGGTTGAGGATAAAAGCCTGCTCGAGGATAAGGTCAAGAGGCTCGAAGAAGAACTCGCACAGACCAAGACTGATTCTGAGTTGTCTTATCAGCGTGGTAAGGAGGAATCACGCCTGAGCTCGATAAGGGAGTTTCTGGAGTCTCCCGCATTGGATGCCACTGCTCGAAAAAGGGTCGGTGAGATTCTTCAAACTACCTTCTACAAAGGGGTTCGACAGTTGATCGCTGCAGGAGTCATCCCCGACCAGATGGATGAGTACGTGAAGCACATGGACATTTTAAAGAACATGGACGGAGAAGATTATCGAGTCTCATCCTCGAGTTCCAAGGACTGGGAGACGCATGAGTTCGCCCCTTTTGTGGAAGAGTTTCGGGTTCCCATGCTGAATCCCGATATGCAAGAATTGGCAGTGTCCAGCTCGAGCTCGAGTTCTGATAGTTCTGGAGATGAGGATGATCAAGATAGTTCTGGAGATGAGGATGATCAAGATACCTCTGAAGACGGGGATGGTCGAGAGGCTTCTGGAGACGATAAGGTCAATATCGATAACGATTCTGAGGGCGAGGACGACGATGAGGAAACAAATCCTTAGAAGGATTTTTTGTAATAGACAATAGGGTTTTTCCTTTTATTGTAATGTAATTTTCCTAGTCATTTATGAGAACTCTTTTTATCTGCAGTATGTGCCAAATCCCCACGTTTAAACACTTGTCAAATTCCATGGTACAACTCAACTAGACAATAGTCTTTGTAAGTTGCAAGTGGTTGAAAAAGAACATCGATAACGAACTTTTCAATGCAGGTGAAAGCCAACTTCCTCGGTAGATAAAATATTACAACGATCGATCATCGTAACACAGATCGGCAAAACTTGAAATTCGCGACTGTTGGGTCCCCAAAAGGCAACGTTTCTCTTTCTTATAAATACCTGGTAAACTAACAAAGTTTGAATCTTTGATATCCTAATCTTTCGCATCGGAGCTACTAGATCGAGTAAACAATCCGAGCCATTCCTTCACTATCATTAGAACATGGACGGACTAATAAGCTCCAAGCTCGACCCAAATCAATTGTTCAAAACCAAGAAAGACAAAGCTCCCAAGTCCAAAACCAAAGATTCCAAGTCCTCCGCAGAGGCAGCAAAGGTTTCGAAAGCTGATCGTGGCAAAAGTAAGGTCGGTCCTCCTTTGAATCCAGGGTCCAATCGATCAGAGGCTCCCAAGGGTGGTCGCGGCAAAACCAAAGTCGATCCCTCACCGAATTCCGCGCCTACTCGTCCTGGGAATGAGCCGGTTATACAAATTCCGGACTCCCCTTCCAAATCGAAGAACAGCTCCGAGGGGAAGGCGCGGGTCATTAGTCCTAGCAAGCAAGTCATATATGGTGGCTCCGAGCTTGCTTCAAACAAAAGGCCTCGTATAGATGATCTGATTCCCACCCCAACTTTAATCCAAATGGCAGGGGAGAATAAGGCAATAGGTGAAAGTATTCTGGCTCTGGAGGCTACTAAGAACGTTGTTATCGAGCCTCAGAGTAAGAAGGCCAGAATAAATGACCCTTCTATCGATGAGAAAGAATCTCTTCTGTCGGGTAAAAATCCCGAGGCACCCAGCTCTGTCTCCGACGTCACTCGCACACTTAGTGCTATTTTTGAGGAGATGAAAAATAAGGCCGCGACTGGGGGAGTAACCCCGAACAATTGGGACATTACTTTGAGTAGTATCCAGATGGCCGGGCAGCACCTTTTCCAGCTCGGATTGCAGGTCGAGCTAGAAGTCGAGCAGCGCGCTACAGTGGTCCATGACTTGGAGAAAGAAAAGATTGCGCTGGAGAAATCTCTTGATGAAGCTAGAGCTATCGAGCTGAAGCTGGCCTCTGAGACAGAGAAAGCTGTGAAGCAGGGAGAGAGCCAAGTCCATGAGGAACTGAGCAAAGAGTTGGACAAGCTGAAGTCCATTGTCGAGCAGGAGAAGAAAGATTCCGAGTTGCGGGAGCAAGAGGCGTATAAGAAGGGTTATGATGAAGGGTACGAGGCCCGCAGCGTCGAGCTCCGCAAGATCTTGTCCGAGAACAAACTGATTTAGAAATTCCGTCTCTTGTTTGTTATTTTGTTCTTCCTGCTATTTAAATGTTGTAATTTTATCTTTTCCCTTTTCTGTAACGTAATTTGCTTCGGAATAATAAACCCTTTTTTTTCTTAAGTAATTTCGTGCTCTGGTCGGAAAGTTATGCTTACTTTGAACTTCTTTAAATTCAAGTTGTTTTCTCATCGTGGAAATAAAGTTTATCGAGCTGCAATTGGCTGAAATTCCGACCCGGAAGTATAAGATGGAAAGTTTTTATGCTCCGTACTTCTGACCGAGTCATAGTATTCCTATTTTTTCAGCAAAATTCCAAGGAAGTTCTGACCAAATAGTACCTAACCCTCGGGAAGCGGAACAGTCACCCGTGATAAATGCCTTAATCTGGGCCGTTGGTTCCGTTGAATAATGACCGTCGATCTTCACCTCCCCTTAGTATATAAGGGCTTGTTACTCAGTTGAAATTATTTACTTTACACCATGAAAATGTTTTATCCGAGGATTAAGCTCGGTCCCTCCCTCCTTTCTGTTAAAATCTTTGAAATTAGTCTTCGAACCTATTTCAGACCTTATAAGCGAAATACTTGTTTCTTTGGTATGGGCGGAATCGGAAAAAAGGAGCCCCTCGAAGACCGGGTGGTCTCCGATCCCTGAAAATGGGATCTCCCTTCGGAATACTGATGGGGGCTATTTTACACGTAAGGCTAAATCAGTTTGATGAGGGATATTTTACACTTATGATCGAATTGCACTCCCCGGACAGGTTCAGAACCAATTCGACCCGTGAAGACGAAATAAGTCACCTCGAAGGTACATGTTCGACTCGATCTACCTTATCGCACCTTATCGACCTGAAGGTCGACCCTGAAGATTTAGTGGGCCGTGCGGGATTCCTAGGCCTAGAAGGATTCCTAGATATGTTAGGATTATGTATTCAGTATAAATAATGAATACATGGTTGTAATACATATCCAGATTTTAACCTATCAATAATACTACAACTATTTCTCCTCTCGTATACTTATTCTTACGTGATTATATTAATTTATACAGTTCTTGAATTGCACCATCCAGAGTACTTTAACCAAACCCTTAATACATAAAGTTGTTCTTTTAAATAATTTACTGATTTGAACCCTAAGACGAAATCAGGCCAAATCAGTTGGCGCCCATCGTGGGGCAAGGTTAATTACTCGATCGAATATGGTCAATCCAAGAAAAGATACACGAACTACTGGGAGAACCTTCTTCCCATCATGCACGAGTTGATCCCGAGCTGTAATCTCCAAACAGAGAAGTTAAGGGCTTAATTTAGCCCAAAGGGAAAAGACTAGTATTTTTACGTAAAAGCTCAATTGAGCATTCTGGAATCAATTTCATCAAATTTGTTATTGATTGAGTTTCCTACAGTTACGATTGGAGTGTTGGGTTATTGGTAAAGTCAGAACGTTAAAGCAGCGGAATTTTAAAATTTTAAAATAACACTAGCAGAATCTTTATTCATCTAGTCATACGAAAAGGATTTTTCACAAATCAAAACATCCATAGGGTGTTTAGCGATTTTACCTTACCACGGGAACGGTGGTGGTTTTTCTCCGGTCTTCTTTCAGATCTGCAGGACTTTTGGTTCGGAGAAGCACCCCATGTGTTGTGCCTCTAGCGGTGTCCACACCAACTGGATTGAAGCAACTCCTTTGGATCCACAGGCTCAGAACTAAGATCCAAAGGTTATCATGCAAGGAAGAAAGAAGAAAAGACTAGATCTAGATCCAGATCTAGATCTGGAAGACGAGAAGGGGGCGGCCACTCCTCTTGGAGAGAAGGGGGCACGAAATTTTGTGTCTTGGGGCTTAGGTTTTTTTACTTATAGAAGAGGTATGAAGAGATATATATTTATAAGAGAAGAATCCTTCTCTTAATAGATATCTCTTCCATGTATATCAAGACCTTTTTCCTTATCTCTTTAGGAAACAAGATATACATGTATATCTCTTAGATTTTCCTTGTCACACAAGAAAACAAACTCTTCCATTATTTATCTTGCAAAAATCGCCCCTTATCTTGTTAGGAAAGTAGAATCCCATTCTATCTTTATTTCCTTAACTAACTAGGTCTCCTTTGATTTAATTAAACTCTTTAATTAATTAGACTCTTTAATTAATTAAACTCTTTTAATTAATTCAGTCCATTTAATTAATTAATTCAATTAATTAATTAATTCTTCTCCATTAATTAATTAGACTACTTCTAATTAATATTTTTCTCCTTTAAGAATTAACACTTTAATTCTCCAATTTTGATTTAACTCTTTAAATCAAACTTTCCTTTAATGATTTGTTGCAGTCCAATTGTATTGTGTGTGACCCTCTAGGTTCACCATCAATTGGCCGTGGGCCCACGACTTTCGTGATTTAATTTGCGAGCTTATTAATTGCTCCGATTAATTGAACACCTTCAATTAACCACTCAAGAATTAATCTCCTTATTAATTCATGAGTATCCACACCTCATGGTCGATGTCTAGCCACAAGCCCATGAGGCCCAACTTCAGGTGAATTGATCTCAGTGAACCTCACCTCTTATAAGTACCATGTACATACGGTCCTTCTATCGACTTAATTTCCCGATCGAGACCTAGGGTGTGTGAATTGATCGGCACCTCTAATTATCTCGATAACTATACTTTCTAATTCCGGATAATGATTCCAGTGTGACTGCTAAATTTGGAAACCCCTTTCCAAATCCGTCACCAACTATGGCCATAGGTTTCTCGGAATCTATTATCTAAGAACGTATAGGAAATTCTCTCAACACACTACGTTGAGTCGATAGATCCTATATTGATGCTAACCATTCGCGTACACGACTATACGCACCCAACTTAGGCACACAATGGTCAGGCTATGTGACCGGCACCTAGATCAAAGTACGTACACCCATGCACCGAATTTGCCCTAGCACCTCAAGTCTAAGGACTAAATCGTACACTATTATAAGTCTTGAGAAACATCCCATCGCCGATGTGCGTCATGCGCTTCCACAATGGGTTTCTCTGTTCGGGTCGTTCGATGCGTTCGATCCCCTATCGAACCACCTACTCATATGCACTAGCATCAAATGCCTTGCTCATGAAACGCTACAAATTCACTCCATGTGAATCATGCATACTTGTACAAGTCTTTGTGATTCCTTCGATACCCCGTCTCGTTCGGAATCTATGACTTGGAACATGTTTTAAGATCACGACCTTAGAGACTGTTTCATGATTGCACTCATACTGAAGTGAATCGTCCCATAGTCTATTGTGATCCTGGGATTTCATCCAACCGCTTAAGTGATTCGCGAGAGATGAAGTTGGCCATTGTTTGATTTACATACTATAAACAAACGAGCGTATTAATACATTTATACTAGAGAAAGCTTACGATAGTCCTAATACAAGCTAAATATATTGGCTTGCAGGGCACTATCCTTTCAATCTTCCACTTGCCCTAAAGCCAATCACAAACGCTTCTAAGACCCATCTTCCAAAGATGTTCTTCGAACTCTTTTCGTGACAAAGACTTTATTAGTGGATCCACTAGATTATCTTCCGAGTCGACGCATCCATTATGTACGTCTACTCTACCAATGATTTCTCCAATCAAATGGTACTTTTCTCTCAATGTGTTTAGATTTCAGGTGAGATCTCGATTCCTTTGCTTTAGCAATAGCTCCATTGTTATCACAGAAGATAACCACGAGCTTCGCAATGCTAGGCACTACATCCAACCTTTGGATGAAGTTTTTCATCCAAACACTTTCTTACGCTGCATTCCTTGCTGCGATATATCTTGCTTCAGTGGTTAAGATGGTAACGGTGCTTTGCTTGGAACCTTTCCAACTTACCGCTACCCCATTGAGGCAAAATATGTATCCAAAATTGGATATATATATTTATCCACATCAGACTGAAAACTCGAGTCAATAAATCCTTCGAGTTTTAATTCTCCACTACCACCGTAGACCAAGAGCAATTCCTTAGTCTTTCTCAAGAGCTTAAGGATATCTGTTACAGTGGTCCAGTACTCTTCACCGGAGTTTGACTAGTAACTGCTCGTGACACTGGAGCAGGTTCTACGTCTGGTCTAGTACATAGTATAGCATATCACATGCTACCTTTTGTCGAAACATAAGGTATTTGAGACATTCTCTTTTTATCCTCATTCGATATAGGGCACATTGATTTGGGAAAAGAGTTACACTGTCTCATTCGAAGCAATCCTCCCAGTATTGTTTCTATGTACTTAGATTTAGAGATTCCCAACATCTTCTTCGATCTATCTCTATAGATACGTATCTCAATACGCAAGATGTCTCTCCCAAATCTTTCATGGAGAATTACATGGAAAACCATGCTTTCGTTTGCGCTAACATTCCGATATCATCCCTGATAAGCAGAATGTGATCGACATATAAAATATGAGCTCCACAGAGCTCCCACTAATCCTCTTGTACACTCAAGGTTCATATTCGTTTTTTATGAAGTCAAATATCTTGACTGTCTCATCAAAACAAATGTGAATCTGAATGGATCCAGACATTGATACTGGAGAAAATGTTTCATCAAAGTCTGTTCCAGAACTTTGTGAATAGCCTTTTTACCACTAGTCGAGTCTTAGAGGTTAACACCTCTCCATTCATTCCTAGCTTGAAGATCCATTCACAACTTACAAGGATAAATCCCTCGGGTGGATCGACCAAGGTCCATACCTTGTTGGAATGTATGGAATCCATTTCGGATTGCATGAACTCTTGTCATGCATGCACGTCTACATCCAATGTAGCTTCTTCGTACGTGGTAAAACCATATCTTTCAAGTTCCTTACGAACTTGATCAGATCTACGAAGTACTCGTGTACTAGACGGTTCAGTAGTTTCTTGATTTTGCTCCCACTGTTTGTGTGGATGGGTCCATTTCTTGGACCTCATCAAGTTCTACAAGAGTCCCGTTTCTATTCGTGAGGAAGTCATCCTCTAAGAAAATGGGCATTCCTTGTAACAAACATTGTTTGTTTATAGGATTGTAGAACAGGTATCCAATGGATTTCTTTGGATACCCCACAAACTTATACAAATTGGATCTACTATCTAATTTATCTCCTTTCTTGTTCCCAACTTAGGCAGGAGATCCCCATACTCATAAGCAAGAGTACAGAGGTGATTTGCCATACCATTCTTGGTAAGGCTTTGCAGGCACGGACTTTGAAGGTACTATGTTCAGTATCTTCGATGCAGTCATGAGGGTCAACCCCTAGAATGCATAAGGAAGCTTAACAAAACTTATCATGGATCGAACCATATCTAACAAGGTTCGAATCCTTTTCTCGGACACTCCAATAGGTTGAGGCGTCTTAGGAGGAGTTCCATGTATAAGAATCCCATTCTCAGTAAGATAATCGAGAAATTCTTAGCTTAAGTATTTGCCACCTCGATCAGATCGAATGGCCATAATACTATGCCCTTGTTGATTCTCTACTTCGTTTCAAAATTCTTTGAACTTTTCAAGAGTTTCGGAGTTGTACTTCATAAGTTACATCTATCACTAACGACTAAAGTCGTCAGTAAAAGTTACGAGGTACGAGTAATCTCCTCACGCACTAACACTTAGTGGTCCACATATATTCGTATGGATCAAATCCAAAGTTTGTTTGGTTCGCTCTGGATTCCCTGTGAAGGGAGATCTGATCATCTTTCCTTTGAGACAGAATTCGCAGGTTGGAAGTTCATCTAAGTTCTATATTTCAAGAAGCTTAGAAGAAACCAACTTTTGAATCCTACTATTGGAGATATGTCCAAGTCTAGCGTGCCAAAGTTGTGGATTATTATCTTGGTATTAATTTGAACTTAACACATTAATTCAATAGAATTGAGTTAACGGTTTAATTCAATTAATTTACTTCCTTTCAATTAACTCTTTAATTGATTCATTTCCTTTTTCAATTAACCCTTTAATTGAAACGTTTCTTAATTAATTAGACCATCTAATCAATTAAACTTATCAGTGCCTTTCTTAGATGCAGTGAGATAATTCGACTGTTAGGCTACTTGCGTTATTTTGACTATCTTTATGATCGCTTTTAGAAGAGAACAATTTCTTCTTCTTTTTATTACCCTTCTTTGACTTTGCAGTCCTTGAAGTGTGAACGATCATAACAGGTTCATCCTATTTGCCATTTACCAATACTTTGGTTAATTCATGAAATATGATCAACTTATCAAATAAGTTTAGAGTATTTCACGAATCATTTGAATGAGCAGGGAGGAGAATTTAGGTGGAGGTCCAAGTTGAGATCACTTGCAGGCATACATTTAATCGATCCAGTTTTCAACCAGATTGATAAAACAAGGACAGTGGTCCCTGACATTAGTTCCTTCACTTATTCTCGAGTTTTAAAACAACTCCTTAGTGGTCTCGAATCAAACGATTCGAAACTGCTTCTCAAAACAAACTTTTGAGGTGGAGGTTTGTTTTAGAAGCTTCAGACATACTCCTATGTCGCTTCTTTAGCTCGTTCAATCTTGATGCTTATATGAGGAAACGATCATTAAGATTCCCATACCCTATAGTGATTCGTTCCACTTTCGAGACTCATTCTTATATGAGGAAACGATCATTAATGTTCCCATACTCTACGGGTGATTCGTTCCTCCTTTTAGACTCATCTCGGAAGTGCATCAGGCATAGGCTGGTTATTAAGAACATGATTCCGACTTTCGGAATTGAGGACAATCCTCAAGTATCTACGCCAGTCGATATTTTGATCCAGTTATTTTATAAGTCGAGGATAAATAGTAAAATGGATAATTATAGATATCTTAATATCTATTACAAAGAGAAGACAAATATATAGAGGACTAGTTAATGAATAATACTTATAATCTACAAAGGTTGGACTTTCTATCGTAAAAGTTCTCCCACTATTTTATCGAAACAATTACCCCTTCAATTGTTCGGGAAATCTTATTTCCTAGTAGGTCTTGACGTCCCAGCGGACATTAATTGCACCCACGACTCGTGGCCATACAACTAATTCCCCAGGTAGGCATACGTATTGCCAATTGTGTCTCTACACAACCTGATTTAACCGAATTTCATCTTAGGTTTAACCTCAGTAAATTATTTAATATCACTATTTTATGTATTAAGGGTTTGGTTAAAGTACTCAGGATGGTGCAATTCAAGAACAAGCAAAGTAATATAATCGTGTAGATAACTATAATATGAAAGGCGAACAGTTGTAGTATATTTCGTAGGTAAAATTCTGGATCCTTGATACAATGTAAGAGTCACTATTTATAATATTCCTCCTGTCCTAACTAAACTAGGAGTCCTATTTAGCCTAGGAATCCTGCATGGCTTAGGAGTACCGCATGGCCCATTAAGTCCCCTAGTTCGGACAGTAGGTCGATCAGATATGTTTTAGGCGGGTCGAGCCGATCTCGCTGTTTATGTAGGTCGGATCGATCTCGATAGTATGTGCAAAATAGCCCTCATCAGTACTCCCTCACTTCTCGAGCGTAATCGAAGCTGGAGCTCGTAGAAGTAGAAGTAGTAATTGGTTTAAACCTTCCATCATTCGTGAGATATGCCTCATTAAAAACCTTGTTCGGAAAAACCCTTTTCGGGATAAAAACCGAACGAGGAAAAAAGAGTGCATACCCTTTTGAACCTTCTACGTACAGACACGTCTTTAGGTTAGCGTGTGTCAGACCATGGCAACGTCTTTTCTTGACTTTAATTGGCGGGAATATGAAGAGGCGCGAAGGGTTAAATCTATCTTTTCACTGCCCATATATATAGTCGAAAATAGCGGGATATTTCACTTTTTACCACAGATATTCAGATTCTCTAGCAGTAAAAGTTTACGTCGATAGTTTACCCATTTACTTATTTTCTCGAGCACCTTACCTCCAAATACAGAAAATGGCTTCGACTTCACAGAATCCTCCATCCCCTACTCAAAATGTAGGAGAAGAAGTTCCACCTAATATTCCCAATCCTGATATCCTTTCTTCTGATAATGAAGCACTAGACAATTCCCAAGCAGAAGAAGTTAGAGATTATGCCGAGGATGAAGTTGATAGCTTGGTCGTAGAAATTATTCCAGAGGAAGAGATGATTTCGAGGGCATCCAAGAAATCTAAAACGGCCCAACCTCAAATTTCGGCCCCCGTGGAACTTTTCCCTTCTCGATGGAAAGAAGAAGATCTACCTTTTCTGAAGAAAGAATATGGTCGCTACTTCCCGTCGGAATTTGAGATTATTATTCCTTCTTCCGAAGAGAGAGTAAATACTCCTCCTCCCAACTGTCGAGCTTTTTATACGTCCCACTTCGAGCATGGGCTTCGCTTTCCCCTATCTTCAACTCTTCGTCAATTTTTGGAGACATTCCTAGTTTCATTGACCCAACTTGTTCCGAACGCCATAGCCTTTATTATGGCATTCTCTGTTTTGATGGTCGCACGAGGTCGTAATTTTCTTCACTTTTTCCGATTTTCCGTATCGACCTCCTCCAATAGAGGTTACTATTATGTTAGTCAGAGACCTGGGTATGCTGTTCTGGAAAATGCCATTTCGAGCAACAGCACGGAGTGGAAATCAAACTTCTTTTTCGTCAAAGCTCCGACTGTGTCTATTCTTGTGAATGGGGAAACAGAGGAATTTCCTTATGACTGGGGATACGATGACTCTTGGATATATGGAGGTCGGAAGGTGACCGGTCAGATGACCCCAGATGATCAATTTCCATCTGCTTTGATCGAGCAGATGAGATCGAATAAATACCAATCGGCCTACTTGATTGGAGAAATCTTTCTTAGGAAGGCCGGATTGAGTTCTCTAGAGTTCCCTATCCCCGTGGATGATCGATCTCTAGGTCAGATTCTTTTACTAGTAGTAACTTTATTACACGATATCGTCATTTCTTAACGTTTATTGTTTTGTGTTGTAGCTTCTATGGTCGATAACTGTCGCTTCTCTGTGGTTGGGAAATCAGTTCTTTCGAACTCGAAAAAATCTTGGGGTAAAGCTCCCATAGAGCAGAAGGAATCCAGAAAAAGAAGAAGAGATCAATTTATGGATCTGGAGGATATCGAGGAGGAGTCGTTCGAGAACGTTGATCCTATCCGAGTAGCTCCTCCCTCTTCTGGTCAGACCTCATCGGATATACCATCTTCGAGCTCTCGCCCAGGCCGCAGTTATCCGCCCAAATTTCTTAGGGATGAACATGGTATTCTAGGCTGTCAATCTTGGTCGGAGCGCAATCCTACCGGCCCTGAAGCTAAAAGGAGAAAACAGTTCTTCGACAAAGGAGGGGAATATTTTACTCACGTCGGAGATATTGGTCATAAAGCTTCCCTTGTAGATATGATCGAGAGTCATCTTCAAGGGAAACGGGCGGCTGGATACTCCGAGAAGGATACATTGGCGTCTGATGATAAGGAGAACGTCGTCGATAAATCCATTCGAATTCTCCTTTCTTTGACCTTCACTCAAGATGTAAATAGGACGATCAAGAAAAAATCCCTCGAACAGTTTGCAAGGGCAGCACATGCTCACGCGGTGGTAAAATTCCTCAATTTCTTCTGATCTTCTAATAATCTATAATATTCTATTTGAAGGTTATTCAGAAATTTTCCTTGTCACAGGCGGGTAATGCCTTGGTGTCCGCTTTATACGATATGGCATTGCATAGGGATCAATGTGATTTTGTCGAAGAAAGCAACAGAATCTTGAATGCTAAGGTCAAAGAACTTGAAGAGCAACTTGCTCAAGTTGGTAATTCTCGAGCTTCCGCTGCGACTCGATCTGCTCCTCTTGCCAATGAGAATTTGGAAACTGATAATCCGCATATCATTGGTATGATGACGGATGCTAGTCGATATCAGGCCCAGGTCGACCAGTTAACTCGAGAACTGGACGAGCAGCGAGTTTCGCATACCACTGTAGTTAGCAAATTGGAGTCGGAAATTGCCTCACTTCGATCTCAACTCGCGGCAAAGGAAGACGATTCTGCTGATTTGGAAAAGATCATAGACGAGCATCGAGCTTCCGAGGTCGAGCCCATCGTTCGAGAGTTTCTAGATTCTCCAGTTCATACGGCTATAATCCATCAAAAAATTGGGGATTTACTCTTGAGCTCATTCTTTAAGGGGGTCGACCAATTAATTGAGTCAGGACAGATTCCTGATAAGCATGAGGAATATCGTCGGATCATGGCTATTGAGAAAGATCGAAGACTTCAAGACTATCCTCCTGATTGCTTACCTTCAACTGTGTACAGTAATCATCCTCTGGCTCATTTAGTTGATGAGTATGGAAACCCGTTTTCCGTGCCAGCCCCGGATTATGAGCTAATAAAGAATATTTTGGAGGATCGAGCAAATGAAGATGGAGATGATGACGGGGAGGAGGATATCGAAGGAGACCAAGTTGACGAGGGGAATGAAGAAGAGAAAGAAAGATCGTCCCCGAAAGAAACCAACTCCCAAGCTTAGGATGTTTTTAAGATTATTTTCTTTATTTTCTTCTTTTATCTTGTGTAGTAACCCTTGTAGGATATGTAAAAAATCATTTTTTGATCAATACAAGACTTTTGGAATGAAATATTCATCGTCGTTTCGATGATCACATAGCATATTCGTTGATCCACTCTGTTATTTATTTGAATACTTACTGCGCGCGCTTGGAATAAGGACATAAATGTCATTTCCTTTACTATATATAAGGGTAAAACCTTCAAAATTTTACCGCGCGTCCCCACTTGGAATATAAAATTTTTCTGTTGTTGATCGGAGCTCACAGTTCGACAACTCTTAAGAGTTCTTGATTTTTTGATCATGAGTAGCAACCTCTTTTCTGGAGCTAAAAAATGATCTCAACGGGCTCCGTCCCGTAGAGATACTCCGAGGAAGAGAATCCGAACTGAAGGTTCCCACCAATCGTCTACCCAGGGTGGGACTTTATCTCGGGATTCCATTCCTCGATTTGATCCGGTTTCTCCCTTGTCAAGTGGAAATCCAAATACAGTGAAGAATATCTCTTTTTCGACAAGGGAAATTACAAAGTCTTCGATGGAATTCTCAAGGGTTCCGATCCGTAGTCCCTTGGTTGACCCGAAAATTCTGGAAGCTTGTCAGACCGAAGGTTCCCGATCTATTTCTCCTCCTCCTGTAGATCAAATGACCAATGAAGAGTCTAGAACTACTCTTTCCCCACTTGTGGAAGAAGTTATGAACGAGGAATCTAGAGGTTCTACTCCTCCTCCAGTTGATCATTCAAATGAGGAGTCTCAATCTGCTTCTACTCCTCCCGTCGATCGTTCTTTAGACGAACGTCCTCCTTCCAACCAAGAAGTGACCAATCAAAATTCCAGTCAAGAGAGGGGTGCGCAGGTCGTGACTACTGCTCCAAATTCTGAGATTGAGCCAACTCTACAATTAAGGGATTCCGTGGAAGACATTCCTGAGTCTTTCTTTTCCCCTATGCATCCTCAGGTCGTTGTATCGATCTCTCAAGATACTCGCGCCATCTCCCCTGTGCCTATTTCACAAAACGTATCGAAAACAGGATCTGGGCCGAGTCGTTCTGGTCTAGAAAATACTGCAGATGATCCATCTCTTTTAGATGATCGTCCTTTTAAGGAGCAGGTAGAAGAAATAACTGAATTTGGGTATAGTCGATCTGGTGGAGTTTCTATTGAAGCTTGCATCCCCTCAACTCTCGATCCTGATGGTGTTTCTTGGAACCTTGGAATGGGCACGATTCTACCCAAGGAGCTCGATAAACTGAAAAGCCATTCCTCTCTGCATCTTGTTCAGTCTATTTTTAAGCGTTTGGAGATGGTAAGTGTATCTTTGTTATTGCTATATTAGTAATTTTTATTTTGAAGAATTCCTTATCCTCATTTCTTTCTCATAGGCCAAGCATTAAGCTCTCCAGCTCGGAATTCAGAATGATGAGTCTTACTTTCTCAAAGAAGAATCTTTTGAACGGATGGATAGAATCGCCGTGGCTCATCGAGCTCTGATGATCGAGGTGGAGAATCTTCGAGCTGCAGCTGAAATACTTTCAAAGGAGAAATAAGAGCTTGTCCAAACTAACAACAATTTGGTGTCTGAGAAGGAACAACTCGTCTCTGATAAGGAACAGCTCGTTAAAGAAAAAGCAGATCTTCTTCAATCGAAAGATCAAGAGTTTGACAGGGGTTTTTCCTTTGGATATAAGCAGCGAGCCCAAGAAATGATGAACTTCCTTGCTCATCAAACAAATCCCGATCATGCTCTCGAGCAATAGAAAACAGTCTTTCATTTTTTTTTTTTTTTTTTTTTTTAGTTTAGCAATGTAAATATACATTTTGCCTGATGAATGAAAGAACACGGTTTTTTGTTCGACCTCTGCGTCTTTTCGACCTGCCTGCCAATAAATGCAATTTCTTCTCTCAATATTCTTGGAAGATGAGAAGTCAATCTGGTAGGTGTGCCGTAAGTGTAGGAACGGTTCGTATGCTTTGTCCATTGATTGATTGATTCCTTGTAGTATAAATAACTTATGGGCTAAGTAGAAAAAATCAAAGACTTAAAATAACATGTCTCCCATAAGCATCTCATCATGGTTTCTATGGCATGTCGACTATGGTGGAGACATCAATCCAGATAGTTTTTTGGATAGGCGAGAGCTGGTTAGTTCATTAAAAATTGTGTTTTGTCCATGCATGCTCGAAAACTTGCCCCCAAGGCATGGAGAACGAACCTGTCTCAATTGTACGACAGCAAAGTTCCTCCTTTCTCAGTGTGCTTTAGCTTGATACTGTGATCGACCCTAGATGCAGCAGCATCAGCAAATATGCGCACTTTTGCATGTTCCTCGTTTCTATGCAGTGGTAGTAATCCGAGGAGAAGGTCGAATTGAAGGAGCAGATCATTCCGAGGAGTAGCAAAGTAGGACTAGTGTTTGAAATAATTGTAATTAGATCCTTGAACATAAATGTAGTTTTTTCGTGATGATATGGCTGTACTTGTGAAATGTAACGATCCTTCCCAAGATCTGAATAAAATCAATTATTCTTTGTATGCTCATTTCTATAATAATGATTGATCAATTTTCCGATACTGCGAACCATCCTTATAATGCTTTAAATCTGGACCGTTGATAGGACCTCAATGTGACACCATTGGATCCTTTATCCCCTGCCTATAAAAAGACCACTCCATTTCTCCTCATCTCCCAGAAGATGAAGTCATTCAAGATGAATATTTATTGTTATAAGTATCATCGAGCACCAGATTTGTCAGTTTATCTACCTAGGAGTTCGAGATTTGGTATGGGAGGAATTGGAAAAAGGAGATCTCCATCTGAGGCGGTAATGGTCGGGTAAATCTCATAACTGGGAATTAGCTGATCATTCACCACGTCGCATGATAAAGGTCGAGAGTAGAGGAAAGCAGGATTCTATGCTTATCGAAATCAACTTGTTTCTAACAAGTTGGTGATGTCATGCATGAGACCCTTCTGATCCCTACTTTAATTGGCGGAGAAAAAGCATCAACTTCTTCGAGGTGATCTAGTCGTTATAGCCTGCGGCTTTGCTCGCCCGACGACACTTGCCGATCTGTAGAAGAAGCCTGAACTTTAGGTCCTCGTCACTGTTCTCAGAGTAGATAGACATCTTCGATGTGTAATATTAGTTTTGCTATTATAGTCTTTGTACTGTCTGCATCGATCTAATTTATGATTTTTACTTCGACCGACTTATATATGCATTTATTTCCATTCTTGTATTTAAGGTTTGTAGTTATGACTTTTGTAACGTAATTCCCGATGTGGCCTCATTGCCGTTGATTGAATGTGAGTTTCACCGTTGGATTTTAACTCACCCTGTCTATAAAAGGAATCTTTTATCTTCCATTTAGTTACCATTAGCATTAAATAATTTCAAACAAATGTTCTTCCTACTTGTTCAAAATGGCGGTCGTCCGCTTAATTCGGAAATTCAACGGAACACTTATCATGTCGACTCGGTATGGGCGGAATCGGAAAGTGGAGATTTCTCAAAAACCATGAAATCTCCGACCCCTAGTAAGGGGAATTGATTGGAATGCCTACCACTAATCGACCAACCTATGTTAATGGGTAAAGGTCGGTGTTGTGGGTTTCCGATCTATTAGTTACATGGTCGGTGGAAAGCTGGTCAGTTCATTAAAACGGGAATACATGATCTAAAAATGCTGATCACCATCGACCGTCGTAACATTATGATCTCTCAAAGCTCTCTCTGATTCCAAAGCTTTGTAGACCGACTGATCCTAGCTGGTGGCAAGAATTCTGAGAGAAATACAGAGACCAAACAAGCTGAAGTTCCTTTGTTAGCTCCTTTCTTTATCATGTAATAGAATTTGCTGTCGATTAGCTAGGGTAGTTTAGGTATTTTGCCAATGTACATGTTTATTAGTGATAACGAAAAAGTTTTACACTATATTAACTGTTCATTTATGTAGAATCGTCTGATGAATGCATATTTTTATCATCTATGATTTTCACCGAGCCGACCAAAAATTTATCATACTTTAGATATCGTGCCATTCTTTGAATTTCAACCTTTGTAGATCGTTCGTTAGGAGATCGATGAGCGTATACCGACCCAATCGGTTTTTACTCAAAATTTGAGGTTGTATACCAATTATTGGTTTTAACCTTTGTAGGTCATTTGTTAGGAGATCGATGAGTGTATACCGACCCAATCGGTTTTTACTCAAAATTTGAGGTTGTATACCAATTATTGGTTTTAACCTTTGTAGGTCATTTGTTAGGAGATCGATGAGTGTATACCGACCCAATCGATTTTTACTCAAAATTTGAGGTTGTATACCAATTATTGGTTTTAACCTTTATAGATCATTTATTAGGAGATCGATGAGTGTGTACCGACCCAATCGGTTTTTTACTCAAAATTTGAGGTTGTATACCAATTATTGGTTTTAACCTTTGTAGATCATTTATTCTGAAAAAAGTCGTTTTTTGAGCGCGACCGGTGGAGAAGTAAGCAAAAGCTTTTATTATAATTGAAGACAAATTAAATGCTGAAAAGAAAATAACAAAACATACTGAAAAACTGAAAAAACTAATTTCTTGGAAATCCTGTCTAATTTCTGAATCTTCTTATCTTCGAATTTATCGACCATAATATCTTCTGAGATTTACAGCATTCCACGTCCGCGGAAGTGGAGTTCCATCCATATGAGCTATCTTATATGATCCCTTTTTTCCGACTGCAATTACCACATAGGGGCCTTCCCAATTTTTCTGTAATTTGCCCACATGTTTGGATACTTCAACCTTTTTAAGTACCAAATCACCTTCTTTGAATGACCGTATTCTCACCCTTTGATTATAGGCCTTTTCCATGCTGGACTTTGCTGCTTCTAACCGAAGACTGGCTTTTTCCCTCAAGGTCTCGCTTAGATCGACGTCGTTCTTTCTGAGTTGATCATTTGTTTCCTCATCGTATAACTCAATTCTCGGACTAGGGACAAGTGCCTTGACTGGAATGACCGCCTCCGACCCATATACCAAGCTGAACGGTGTTTCACCAGTAGATGCTTTGACTGTAGTTCTGTTAGCCCAAACGACACCAGGAAGCTCGTCCAACCATTTTCCTTTGGCGTCGTCAAGTCTTTTCTCGAGGGATTTTATAATTTCTCGATTTGCTACCTCAGTCTGCCCGTTTGCTCGAGGATGTCCAACAGATGTAAAGTTTTGTTGTATCCCTAACTTCGAGCACCACTCTTGAATTTGTTTCCCAGCAAATTGGGTTCCATTGTCGGAAATTAAAATCCTCGGAATTCCAAAACGACAGACTATATTTTTCCAGAGAAAGTTTATCACTTGAAACTGTGTTATCCGAGCTAGGGCTATGCATTCGATCCATTTACTGAAGTATTCGACTGCGACTAAGACATAACTCTTTTTTGACCTGGCCGGTGGGAAAGGCCCCACTATATCAATTCCCCATTGGTCAAAAGGCCAGCAGATCGGAATTGAGTGCATTGTTTCAGCAGGTTGATGTATTATATTCGAATGCACTTGGCAATAATGACAATGTTTTACATAATCTTGTGCATCTGCATATATCGTCGGCCAATAGTATCCAGTTCTTAAGCATTTGAGCGCGAGTGCTCGAGCGCCGCTGTGATTCCCAGCTTCTCCTTCATGTATACTTTTAAGGATACTCTCGTACTGGTGCTCGGGAATGCATTTCAGCAGAATTCCAGAGACAGATCGTCGATAGAGTTTTCCTTCTACTATCGCATATTTCGGTGCTCGATATCTTATTCTTCTAGCTTCATTTTTACATGTAGGGAGCGATTCATCCTTCAAATAGGTGATCAATGGGGTCATCCAACTATCTGCTGCCAGGTCGATATCCATTATCTCGGTAGCAGGAACAGTATCAAGATCTATCTACGGTGTTTTTGAGATTAACCATGTGATTACTCTTTTAGATTTCCCATCCCTTGTTCCTGTAAATCTAGATAGTTGATCGGCCCATCGATTTTCTTCTCGGGGAATATTTTGAATATCGAATTTATCAAATTTCCCAGTCAACCTTTTTACTTTCTCTAAATATTTTATCATGTTGAATTCTTTTGCTTCGTATATTCCACTAATTTGTCTTTGAATAAGCTCGGAATCTGTCAAGACATTCAAAATCTTAATATTGGCTTGCACGGCCATTTCCATCCCCGCAATTAGAGCTTCGTATTCTGCTTCGTTATTGGTCACGACGAAGTCTAAAGTGATGGCATAATTCATATCCTCGCCGTTTGGTCCTTGGAAATTGATTCCTGCGCCTCCACCATCTCTGCTTGATGCGCCGTCGACATGCATAAGCCATGGTAAGTCGTCGATGTTACTTCAGAGCTTATCTCCGATAGACCTGGAGTTTCAAGGAGGAAATCAGCAAGTATCTGAGCTTTGATTGCGGTTCGCGGTCAATATTCGATCTCGTATTGTCCCAATTCTACTGCCCATTTGATTAATCTCCCCGAGGCTTCTGGCTTTGATAAAACTTGCCTCAAAGGCTGATTGGTAAGTACAATGATCTTGTATGTTTGAAAATAGGGCCGCAACCTACGCGCTGACGTCACCAAAGCCAGAGCAAATTTTTCAATAGTTAAATAATTCTTTTCAGCTCCTTGTAGTAACTTACTCAAATAATAGACAGGTTTGTGTTCCGAGCCCTCAATTTTTACCATAACCGAGCTCACTGCAGCCTCGGAAATAGCGATATAGATGTACAGAGGTTGTCCTTCTGTAGGTTTGGCGAGCAGGGGTGGCGAGGTCAAATATTCTTTCAGCTGCTCGAATGCATGATCACAAGCCTCGGTCCATTCAAAGGTCTTAGCTTTTCTCAAAGTTTGAAAGAATGGTAGACTTTTATCTGCGGACCTTGATATAAATCTATTAAGTGTAACAATCTTTCCGACCAGACTTTGAACCTGAGTTATATTCCTAGGAGGCTTCATTTCTGTAATAGCAAGTATCTTCTCCGGATTTGCTTCGATGCCTCTCTCATGGACCAAATATCCTAAGAATTTTCCAGATCTTACCCCAAAGGTACATTTTAAGGGGTTGAGCTTCATTCCATATTTCCTTAAAATTTTAAAGCAACGATCAAGGTGTCTAATATGGTCTTCTTCACTCATGCTTTTTACCAGTATATCATCGACATATACCTCCATTATTTCTCCGATCAATTCTTTAAACATCAAGTTGACCAACCGTTGATAGGTTGCCCCAGCATTTCTCAATCCGAACGGCATCACTATGAAACAATATACGCCTTGTTCGGTAATGAATGCAGTCTTTTCTTGATCTTTTTCATCCATAAAAATCTGATAGAAGCCTTGGAATGCATCCATCATACTAAAGATTGCAAAACCTGCTGTCGAGTCGACCAACAGGTCGATCCTTGGGAGAGGGTAAGGATCTCTCGGACACAATTTATTCAGGTCGGTAAAATCGTTGCACATCCTCCACTTGTTGTCCTTCTTGTCACCCTTCGAGACAAGTACGACATTACATAACCACTCGGTAAAGTGTATTTCTCTAATCTGCTTGGACAATAAAAGCCTTTCGACCTCTGCTTTTATTATTTTGTCCTTCACAGGGCCATGATTTCTTTTCTTTTGTCTGACCGGTTTTGCGCTCGGATCTATCTTCAGAGAGTGAGTTATGATTCTTGGGTCGATCCCCACTATATCTTCCGAGCTCCAGGCGAAAACATCCACATTTTTTCTTAAGAAGTTGATCAACATGATTTCTCCCTGTGAAGATAGTTCAGTTCCGATCCTGGTGATTTTGGTTGGGTCATTCTCGATAAGCTTGGCCTCTTTATGCTCTGGCGCACGTAGAGACAGATCTATGGGCTTTTTCCCCTTTTTGTTGATTGGATCCGTGCTAGGCAACTCAGGCTCCTGAGATCTTTCCGTCGGAGATCCCACTGTTTTTCTCTTTGACGGTGTTAGAGGATCGACGTTTCTTTTCAAACATAGGGACGTGTTGTAACAATCCCAAGCCATGCAGTGGTCGTTGACTATTTCACCGACCCCAGAGATTGTGGGGAATTTGATTTTCTGGTGGTAGGTTGACACAACCGCTCGAAATTGGTTTAATGCTGGTCTTCCTAAAATGGCATTATAAGCGAATGGTGCCTCAACCACAAGGAACTTAATCATTTTGATCACTCGATGAGGTTTATTCCCAAGAGTTACACTCAGGTTAATAGTTCCAGCTGGAACTATTTCCGATCCTCCAAATCCGACCAGGGGCGTAGCTACTCTTTGGAGAGTTAATTTTCCGAGGTTCATCTGATTCAACACTTCGATGGCTATTATGTTAGCTGAGCTTCCGTTATCGATTAGAATTCTCTTCACATTGAAATCGGAAATTTTCAATGAGACCACCATAGGGAAATCGGGATGGTCTTCGTTATTGTCCCAATTCAGATTTCTAGGGACTTCGCTTTCATCGAACTTGATTACTTGTTGGTTGGAGCTCTTATTCTCGAGAGCCCATACTTCTTTGGGAGGGTTTAGTCCTTTTTCTAGGGATCGTGCGGTCTTTCGCCTTGCATTTCGACTGTCTCCCCCCGCTGGGCCACCAGCGATTACATGTATAGTACCATTGATTCGATCGTCATCGATGTCGTTTCGTCGAGATGTATGGTTACTGGGAGATCTATTACGAGGACTTCTATTTTCTTCCCTCCTTCCGGGACTTCTTGTCCTTTGTCTTCTCCGATCTGCTCTATCTATGAATTCATTCAATTTACCCTGTTGAATCAATTTTTCGATTTCTTGTTTCAGGTGATAACAGTCCTCGGTCCTATGACCGTGAGCTCGATGATACCTACAATACAAATCGTAATTCTTTGCCCCTGGTTTAGCCTGTGTGATTCTTTTTGCTGGGGGAATTAAGTTGCTTCTTTCCAGTATCACCAGGATGTCTTCTCTTGGGGTATTTAGTTTTGTAAACTCCACATAACTTATCCGATCTCTTAAATTCCTTTCTGGAGATCGAGGCCTGAGGTAGACATTGGGTCTTTTCTCATGGTTACTGCCATTGTGTTCTAATCTTTGAAACACGTTTCCTCTTCGGGGAAATCGATCATAATCAGTTACCCTTTGCATTGGGGGTTTTTCAGGCTTTCTTGTTCCTGAGGTCGACGCTTTATTCTTGTTTTTGTCTTTGAAAGAATTCATCTCTTCTTGGGTCATATATTTGGAGGCCAATGTCATGATTTCTGCAAAGGTCCTTGGCTGCTTTCGACTCAAGGCGTTGCCAAATTGCCTATTTTTTGTCAGATCGAATAGAATTGATATGATGTAATCAATGTTCGGAGAATCAATCTTCAAAAGCTCCACATTGAACCTTGCTAACCAAGTTCTTAAGGATTCCCCATCTAGCTGAGTTATAGTTCCTAGATAGCTCATGGGGAGTTTTTGTTTCTTCTGGCTGGCAAATTGTTGTTCTATCTTGTTGCATAACTCTCTAAAACTGAAGATCGAGTTAGGCGGTTGTTTTCCGAACCAATCCAGCGCTAGCCCTCGAACGTTGTGATCATCAACTTGGCCGTATACTCCGCTGAATGAGCATACAAGCTCATTATATTTGTGAAACTAAAGACATAGTCGGTCGGATCAATGGTTCCATCATATCTAGGAAGTCGGGCAGGTAAAGATCCGGAAGCATGTGCTTCCCTGATTTCTAAACAGAAAGGGGAACAGGCAGCTATACTATCCTGTATTTCACGGGAACGAGGCCAAGGTTGTTGCAAAGTCAGAAGCCTCTGTTCGACTCGCTCCTCGACCATCCTCTCTATATCTCTTTCAGAGATTCTTTTGGTTGCTTGTCGATTGATAACTGGGGGCTCCTCCTCGTCATCGATCGGGATAACTGTTTGTTCCTTAGACAAGCGACGTTCAGGACGAGCATTGGCTCTTGCCTGATTACTTTTTCGAGCAGGGTGCCTTCCAATTATGTTTGGTGGGGATACTTGAGATCGCTGGTCAGCATCTGGGCTTTCCGCTTGAGTTGATGACTGATCGTTATTCTCCCGAGGTTCCCTGTTGTTATTAACCGCCCTCGAGGGACGAACCGCAGCCCTATTTGGTTCCGCGACAGCCTGAGTCGGAAGATTTTGAGGAAAAAATGAACTCAAAAGCTGAGCGATTTGTAGTATCTTTTCCTGGTCAGTCGGTAGCGGGGGAGCTGGGACGGATTGGACGGGTGGGTTGGGAGCCTGACTTGCCGTAGGAGTTCGTCGAGCTCCCTCGTTTTGATTGATGTTTACGTTTGGTGCGGCGTGTTCCTCTAGAGGATCGAGATTTTGCTGATTTGCCGGAGGCTGTGTATTGTTAGCGCTGATCCTTTGGGAATCTTCAGGCAAGCTATCCATAGCATGAGAAGGTCGAGAATTCGTGCTTCTTCCTGCGTTACGTGCGCTTTTCCTTGGATTGGCCATATTTCGATCGAGTAATTAACCTAGCCCCACGGTGGGCGCCAACTGATTTAACCGAATTTCGTCTTAGGTTTAACCTCAGTAAATTATTTAATATCACTATTTTATGTATTAAGGGTTTGGTTAAAGTACTCAGGATGGTGCAATTCAAGAACAAGCAAAGTAATATAATCGTGTAGATAACTATAATATGAAAGGCGAACAGTTGTAGTATATTTCGTAGGTAAAATTCTGGATCCTTGATACAATGTAAGAGTCACTATTTATAATATTCCTCCTGTCCTAACTAAACTAGGAGTCCTATTTAGCCTAGGAATCCTGCATGGCTTAGGAGTACCGCATGGCCCATTAAGTCCCCTAGTTCGGACAGTAGGTCGATCAGTTATGTTTTAGGCGGGTCGAGCCGATCTTGCTGTTTATGTAGGTCGGATCGATCTCGATAGTATGTGCAAAATAGCCCTCATCACAACCTTCAAGCTATTTTGCCTCGATTTTCGCCCTCATCTAGCAATGCTACATCATGAGTGGTACTACTCGTTAAGTCTAACCCAATCAATCTCGATGAGCAACGGGCCCGATCATGAAATCCCCGTAACTGGTTATCGGTCGATTGTACATGTCCCGACCAGTCCTCACCCTTGTCGAGTTTATTTAATAAACAAGAATCGAGAGATTTCACGTATTGTCCCTTTCTTCGCCTCGGGTGCCAGACTCTGGATCACCTTAATCGATAAGTAGACAACGTACGCTATTCCCTATTGATGGAAGGCTTGGATTTGTATAAATACTTCATTTTATTTTAACCCAATATGACTTAATATTTAATTCAAGAGGGGATTTGCTGGTTTGAAAGTTTAAGGCAAACTCTCTCGAGATCTCACCGCTTCAATTATGAATTATCTTATTTACGTTCTAATATTCTAGCGCGCATCACCATACAAGCCAAATAATAGAACCAATAAATAAATAAGACATAAATAAATAAACCTAGCATGCATTTCTAACACAATATGTTTTCGATCGGGAGCCACCTATGCTTGGGCCATCATTGAGCCAATAATGTTGGCCCAATTGGTCTATCTAATGGGTTCTTAATGGGCCTAGGCTATTACATTAATAACCAAGCATAATTGGCCTTCATTCTCCAATGGGCTTCCTTCTTGCATGTAATGGGCCTCCATCCTAAACTATTTAATGTAAAGCCCTAATCTATTACATTGGCACAAAAAGACCCAAATAAAGGCTCGCAGGCCCAACAAAAATCCAAAGCAAATAAACCAATCACATCTAAGGTCAAGGCTCGGCTCGATCGAAAACCACGTAAACAATTCACGTTGAGCAAAGAAACAAGCAAACACATTTCCTAGTTTCCTATCTTACTTCAATTATTTTAAACGCCTTTAAAATATTTCTCTAGATTCTTACTTTAGTCTCTACTAATTATAGTAATCTATATTCGGATAAACAAAACCATTATATGAATAAAAACAAAATAAAAAATTTCAACTTTTGAAAATTGCAATTCGGCCCTCCAACTTTTGGAAATTGCGATTTGACCCCTGAAGTTTTGGAAATTACAAATTAACCCCAAACTTAAAACTGGGCAGAGGACCGAAAATAAAAAATTTTATTTCCAGAAAAATTTCGAATTTGCAATTCAGCCCCTGCAGTTTTCGGTATTTACAAAACAACCCCAAAACTTTCGGTAATTGCAAAACAGCCCCAAATTAAAAAATTTCCAGAAAGTTCCATTCTGTCCAGAAAGTACACAGTTCGTAAAATCTCAATTTCAGTCCAGATTTCAAAAAATCGCTAATCGCATATTAGCCCTTCAATTTTCATAAAATACAAAATTGGCCCAAAACTTTTTTATGCAATTTTACCCAAAATCAGATCTACCCATAACAAGTAAGAATCAATAACACGAATATAACATGCAATACAATTAAAGCAATCAAATTATATTCAGACATTTTTGTATGATAGTAATGAATTAGGCTCTGATACAACTGTTGGGTTATTGGTAACGTCAGAACGTTAAAGCAGCGGAATTTTAAAATTTTAAAATAACACTAGCAGAATCTTTATTCATCTAGTCATACGAAAAGGATTTTTCACAAATCAAAACATCCATAGGGTGTTTAGCGATTTTACCTTACCACGGGAACGGTGGTGGTTTTTCTCCGGTCTTCTTTCAGATCTGCAGGACTTTTGGTACGGAGAAGCACCCCATGTGTTGTGCCTCTAGCGGTGTCCACACCAACTGGATTGAAGCAACTCCTTTGGATCCACAGGCTAGGAACTAAGATCCAAAGGTTATCATGCAAGGAAGAAAGAAGAAAAGACTAGATCTAGATCCAGATCTAGATCTGGAAGACGAGAAGGGGGCGGCCACTCCAGATGGAGAAGGGGGCGGCGGCCACTCCTCTTGGAGAGAAGGGGGCACGAAATTTTGTGTCTTGGGGCTTAGGTTTTTTTACTTATAGAAGAGGTATGAAGAGATATATATTTATAAGAGAAGAATCATTCTCTTAATAGATATCTCTTCCATGTATATCAAGACCTTTTTCCTTATCTCTTTAGGAAACAAGATATACATGTATATCTCTTAGATTTTCCTTGTCACACAAGAAAACAAACTCTTCCATTATTTATCTTGCAAAAATCGCCCCTTATCTTGTTAGGAAAGTAGAATCCCATTCTATCTTTATTTCCTTAACTAACTAGGTCTCCTTTAATTAATTAAACTCTTTAATTAATTAGACTCTTTAATTAATTAAACTCTTTTAATTAATTCAGTCCATTTAATTAATTAATCCAATTAATTAATTAATTCTTCTCCATTAATTAATTAGACTACTTCTAATTAATATTTTTCTCCTTTAAGAATTAACACTTTAATTCTCCAATTTTGATTTAACTCTTTAAATCAAACTTTCCTTTAATGATTTGTTGCAGTCCAATTGTATTGTGTGTGACCCTCTAGGTTCACCATCAATTGGCCGCGGGCCCACGACTTTCGTGATTTAATTTGCGAGCTTATTAATTGCTCCGATTAATTGAACACCTTCAATTAACCACTCAAGAATTAATCTCCTTATTAATTCATGAGTATCCACACCTCATGGTCGATGTCTAGCCACAAGCCCATGAGGCCCAACTTCAGGTGAATTCATCTCAGTGAACCTCACCTCTTATAAGTACCATGTACATACGGTCCTTCTATCGACTTAATTTCCCGATCGAGACCTAGGGTGTGTGAATTGACCGGCACCTCTAATTATCTCGATAACTATACTTTCTAATTCCGGATAATGATTCCAGTGTGACTGCTAAATTTGGAAACCCCTTTCCAAATCCGTCACCAACTATGGCCATAGGTTTCTCGGAATCTATTATCTAAGAACGTATAGGAAATTCTCTCAACACACTACGTTGAGTCGATAGATCCCATATTGATGCTAACCATTCGCGTACACGACTATACGCACCCAACTTAGGCACACAATGGTCAGGCTATGTGACAGGCACCTAGATCAAAGTACGTACACCCATGCACCGAATTTGCCCTAGCACCTCAAGTCTAAGGACTAAATCGTACACTATTATAAGTCTTGAGAAACATCCCATCGCCGATGTGCGTCATGCGCTTCCACAATGGGTTTCTCTGTTCGGGTCGTTCGATGCGTTCGATCCCCTATCGAATCACCTACTCATATGCACTAGCATCAAATGCCTTGCTCATGAAACGCTACAAATTCACTCCATGTGAATCATGCATACTTGTACAAGTCTTTGTGATTCCTTCGATACCCCGTCTCGTTCGGAATCTATGACTTGGAACATGTTTTAAGATCACGACCTTAGAGACTATTTCATGATTGCACTCATACTGAAGTGAATCGTCCCATAGTCTATTGTGATCCTGGGATTTCATCCAATCGCTTAAGTGATTCGCGAGAGATGAAGTTGGCCATTGTTTGATTTACATACTATAAACAAACGAGCGTATTAATACATTTATACTAGAGAAAGCTTACGATAGTCCTAATACAAGCTAAATATATTGGCTTGCAGGGCACTATCCTTTCATGGAGATTATACTTCCCTTTGAGAATCAATTTATGAGATTGGGAGGATTAATTTTGGATTTAATCGATTGGAAAGTTGGAATTGAATTTTGGAGTTCACCCACATGGAAATCCCTGTTCGTTGAATAGGTTTGATTGCGACTGTATTTCTTCAATTCCTCACGTATTTCATATTAAAATTACTTCTATTGCTTGGGTAATTAATCAATTTCAAATTTAATTGATGAATTTGGGAGTTTATTTTTTGGGCTTCAGTTCAGGCTTATGCGATCTAATTACTTCATGCTGCCTGCCTCGGTTAAGATCATTTAATTTCAGCTGCTAGCTTGTAATTGTGTTGGTTGCTTGGTTCTCCGATAAACCATTGGTTGTAGTTGTGAGATTTAAGGTGGCTGCTATTTTGCTAATTGACAGGGGAGTCTCACGAATTACTTGAGATTAATCTGTCTGCTTCTTAATTGCTTTAATTTGCGTTGGTTGCTTATAGTGGAGTTCTCACGAATTAATTGAGATTAAAGGGTAAAATCTTTTGATACAACCATATGCTCGAAAATACTCCAGAAAAGAAAAATAAAAGCAAGAGTAAAATCTATTGATATAACTCTGTGATCGAAATCAGGCAAGAACTTTTGTTCGTCCTGAGGATCGAAGTTAACAAGAGTAAAATCTGTTGATATAACTCTGTGATCGAAAGTAAAGAGTAAAACCATTAATTTGGTATAAACTCTTAAATCGAAAATAAAGAGTAAAACCATTAATTTGGTATAAACTCTTGATCGAAAATAAAGAGTAAAACCATTAATTTGGTATAACCTCTTGATCGAAAGTAAAGAGTAAAACCATTAATTTGGTATAATCTTAAATCGAAAGTAAAGAGTAAAACCATTAATTTGGTATAAACTCTTAAATCGAAAATAAAGAGTAAAACCATTAATTTGGTATAAACTCTTGATTGAAAATAAAGAGTAAAACCATTAATTTGGTATAAACTCTTGATCGAAAGTAAAGAGTAAAACCATTAATTTGGTATAAACTCTTGATCGAAAATAAAGAGTAAAACCAATAATTTGGTATAAACTCTTGATCGAAAATAATGAGTAAATCCATTAAACTCTTGATCAAAAAATATTGAGTAAAACCATTAACTTGGTAAAACTCCCCAAGTATATATTGAGCATAAACCGTCGATTGATAAAGCTCGATCTGCAATCAACGATCTATGATAGATAAAGGAATAAAGCCATTAAGTTGGTAAAACTTCTAATTTTATGAGCATAAACCATCAATCGGTAAAGCTCGATCTACAATCTTCGATCTACGATGTACAAAGGGTTAAAACCAATAATTGGTTTACCATCCAAATTTTTTATTAATTTGAGTAAAACCGTTAGTTCGGTATACACTCAGCGATCTACAAGGACTACAAAACTAAAGCTTAGACCATTAAATTGGTATGAATTCTAAGTTAAACAAGATAATTTGTATGAGATCGACAATAATCAATCGACCTTCGAACTGATGAAACGGATGATTTGGATGAATAAGTCTCTTATATGATCAGTTAAACAACTACCTAGTTCATTCAAAGAAGACGAAGACAAAGGGGAGTGCAGAAGCAAACACTTTATTAAGAATGAGAGGACGTACAAAGATTACTAAAAGACAGTTACATTCATGCTCGATCTCTAAAGATCGATTGGGAATCCTAAGTCTTATACAGATCTACACTATTGCCACTATAAGGCTAACTAGTCCGGAAAATCTTCTAAAAATTGGTATTGATCAAAATATGAGCAATCATGCCTCTATTATGCGCTTCCTGTGTTCTGTTCGATCTTGACACCATTCGGGATGTAAAGATCTTGGTTCATTTATGAGATCGACATTTTGGCAAAAAAGGGTCGAAGAATTACTGTGTGGGATTTTTAACTGCTCCGATCTCCCTGCTGATTATGGTTATGGAGAATTGCAAATTCAACCATTGAAGAAACTATGCTATACTCAGAGATCGCTACGACACAATACCCATGCATTGACAAACCCTAACATCACAAAGGATATGTACTCTTTTTCCCTTGGTCGGTTTTTATCCCAATGGGTTTTTCCGAGCAAGGTTTTTAATGAGGCATGTTCGAGATAAGTAGCAGGAATCAATTCAAAAGCTTATTTTCACTTCTCCGAGCTTCAGCTACACTTACACTCGAGAAGTGGGGGAGTACTGATGGGGGCTATTTTACACGTAAGGCTAAATCAGTTTGATGAGGGCTATTTTACACTTATGATCGAATTGCACTCCCCGGACAGGTTCAGAACCAATCCGACCCGTGAAGACGAAATAAGTCACCTCGAAGGTACATGTTCGGCTCGATCTACCTTATCGCACCTTATGGACCTGAAGGTCGACCCTGAAGATTTAGTGGGCCGTGCGGGATTCCTAGGCCTAGAAGGATTCCTAGATATGTTAGGATTATGTATTCAGTATAAATAATGAATACATGGTTGTAATACAGATCCAGATTTAACCTATCAATAATACTACAACTATTTCTCCTCTCGTATACTTATTCTTACGTGATTATATTAATTTATACAGTTCTTGAATTGCACCATCTAGAGTACTTTAACCAAACCCTTAATACATAAAGTTGTTCTTTTAAATAATTTACTGATTTGAACCCTAAGACGAAATCAGGCCAAATCAAATACCAACATGCGACCGACCCTTGGGAGCCTCTGATCGATTGGACCCTGGATTCAAATGAGGACTTGTTCTCTAAGCTGATGCAGAACAAGTTTGAAATGAGCATGATGGGAGAACTAAATTATTTTCTTGGATTACAAGTTAAACAGCTACCTGATGGTATTTTCATTAATCAAGCAAAGTACACAAAATATCTGTTCAAGAAATTTGGTATGGAAACTAGTTCGTCTGTTAGTGTTCCTATGTCTACTGGACTTCGTCTGGACAAGGATGAAGATGGCAAATCAGTTGACATCACCAAGTACAGGGGCATCATTGGGTCACTGTTATACTTAACAGCTAGCAGGCCTGACATTATGTATTCTGTTGGGGTTTGTGCGAGATTTCAATCAAATCCTGAGGAATCTCATCTCTTAGCTGCTAAAAGGATATTAAGGTATCTTAAAGGTACTCAAGAATTGGGATTGTGGTATCCAAGGGAATCAGGATTTGAACTTACTGGATATTCAGATTCTGACATTGCTGGCTGCAAAATTGATAGGAAAAGTACTACAGGTACTTGTCAATTTTTAGGCAGTCGTCTGATCTCATGGATGAGTAAGAAACAGACTTCAGTATCCATATCTACTGTTGAAGCTGAATACATTGCTGCTGGAGCATGTTGTGCACAGATACTTTGGTTGAAGCATCAACTAGAAGACTATAATCTCAAGATCAGTGGAATACCTATCTACTGTGACAATACAACTGCAATCTCACTTACTCAGAATACTACTAGTCATTCCAGGACTAAGCATATTGAGATCAAACATCACTTCATCAGAGACCATGTTGAAAAAGGAAATGTTATTATTGAGCATGTTCATTCAGACAATCAGATTGCTGACATTTTCACCAAACCTTTAAGTGATGCAAGATTTTCTACTCTAAGAGTGGAACTGGGCTTGTTAAAATTGGATTCATAAGCTGAGGGGGAACCTATCAGAAGACTGGGTTCAACAGCTGACTAATCTGATAGCAACAAGTGTTGTCCTTCAAGAAGACTGACTCTCAACAGACTAGTTAACTGATGAATTCTTGAATTCAGGGGGAACGTGTAAGACTAGCGGTACTCCTGTTTTATAGATGAAATCTGCAATGACAGTTAGTTGAAGTTGTGTTAATCAGAAGATTTGTTCTTAATTCTTGAAGATTTGAAGATTATTTATTTTGCTGGATTGACAAACAGCAAAGGAAGATCACTAGATATTGGTTTTCACTAGTGATATATTGTATCAGACAAGTCATCTATCAGATAAGTACTATTTTACTCATCTGCTTATTTATGTCAGCTTATATTTAAAGTGTTGTATTAAAAACGTTTTATCAGAAACACGCTTTTATAAGTAACACACAAGTGGCGTTTCAACTTCCCGCCCGTCTGACATATTAAATGCATTTTGAAATCCGCGTATATCGCTCACACGATCTACTTTTCAGTAACTGATCTAACGGTTGGCACTAATCACGGAAACCGACATCAAACCAACATCTATAAATCCAGATCTGATCAGCTTACTAAGCTTTACGCACCCTCAAAATTTCAAAAGCACAGAGTATTTTTACATTCAATATTTCTGCAAATTTCTCTCGTTTTCCTTTAATCTTTTTCAGAAAAATGATTACCAAGGACGCGAATGCTGAAGGCAGATTCTTGAACTACAAAACCTTTTATGCCACAAGCACTCCACTAATGAAGGAGATTCTGGAAAAGTTCAAAGCGGCAACACTGGTTAACTTCATGGAGGCACATGAAGATATGGTGTTCACACCAGAAGTACTGGAGTTTTACAAGTCGGATGGAAAGCCAGACTATGAGAAACTGGAGATTAAAGCTAAGGTTGGGGGAAGGAACATCTGCATAACCCCCAAGCTGCTAAGTGAAAAGTATGGACTTTCACTTGAAGGTTCAACTGAACTTTCATCCCTGGCTGAGCCGTTTGAGGCTGATTTCTGGAGTATTGCTGCTAAGAAGAAGGATGAAGTTCTGTCTAGGAACATCAAGAAGCCTCAGTTGAAGGACGAGTTTCAAAGGATGGCTGATTTGATGCCCAAAGTTGTGGAGAATTGTACCTTCTCGTTGGATAGTGTACCTATGAAAAGGTATCACATGATGATAGCGGTTTACTACGGACTGAAAGTAAACTGGGCAAATTTGATTTGGTACATTCTTGCTGATCACAAGGCGCGTGGTCAAACACTTCACAAAATTTTCCTTAGTCATCTGCTGCTAAGTTTGGGTTGCACGATGACAAATGGCAAGGACGTTCATAAGGCTAAGGAGCTAAAGATATATGAACCAGTAAAGACTGGAAGGTCGAAAGAGCCTGCTGATATGCCAGAAAAGAGGCAATCAAAAAGGAAGGCTACTGAGCCTAAAGAACCAGCTGTTAAAGCAAAGAAAAGTAAGGCATCTGTTCAAACAGCTAAGCTAGCTGTTCAAGCCAGAACAGACCCGCCTAAACAAAAGGATGTTGTTGATACGTTTGTAGATGAAACGGTCAAGGAAATTGAGGAGATGGCCTATGACATATCTCCTGAAAGAACCGTTTCAGCTGAAGTGCCAGCTGAAAACGTTGCAAAGAGGACAAGGAGCGCATTGAAAAACACTGCTACATCTGCTACTGTCCATCATACCAAGAAAATAGCTAGAAAGAAGATGACATTCATTGAAGAAACCACAGAACTTTCTGAGCTGGTAAGGGAAAGTCCTCCAACAGCAGAGAGGCCTGTTGGATCTGAGAAGAAGTCTGCTGAAGTGGAGTCAGCTGCTGATCAAGTAAAACAGACTACTTCTACACCAACAGTTGAGGTTACTCAACCTCAAAAGGATCCTGAAGTGCAGATCCTTGAACATATTGTTGCTGCACCAGTAGCAATTGCTGCTCCAGAACCAACAGTTGTTGCACCAGTTGTTGAATCAAGAGCTGCCAGAAAGAGAAGGACTGGCAAAACCAAAGTGTCAGCTTATCACAAAAAGAAGCGCGAGGAAGCTGAACAAAGGAAGCGTGATGATGCTGAACTTAAAAGAGTGCTTGAAGCTAGCAAGAAAGATGTTGAAGTCAAGAAGATGACTGATGCTGAATTAGCTGCCAAGGAAGAAGAAAACTTGGCCAAGGCTCTTGAAGAAAGTCAGAAGGATGCATATGGACCAAGACGGTCAGAAGGCATCGTGATTGGCAAACCCAAGGAAGGACAGTTTGTGCTACCAAGGGCTAAACCAATCAAAAGAAAGAAGTCTGAAGTCAGAAGAGCACTTGAAATTGTTCAAAGTGACTCTGCTGTCTTTAGAAAGTTTGAAGCTGAGCTGGAGAGGATGAATCAGCTGCTTCAATCAAGAACCACCTTCCTCCCAGAGAAGATAAGGTACAACAGATGGAGGGAGTATAGGTTAAACAAGTCTGAGGAAGAAATCCAAGCATGGAAGGAGTTCGCTGATGAAGGACGCTGGGTTCTAAGTTGGTTGCATACAACTTCTGTTGCAAAGGCGTTGGATTCAGACTTTGTAAGAGACAGACTACATGACTTTGCAAGAGTCATTGTAAGTCAAGAGGCAACTGCTATCAAGGATTCACTGCCAAACAAGCCAGGTCCTGCTGATGACCTCATTGATAGAGCAGTTAAAGTGGTTGTATATACAACTATGGAGAAATGGGCTGAGAAATCAAGATATGAACCTGGCTCAACCAGTGATGTGCCCACTCTACCAAGTTTACACCACATTGCCTTTGGCTCAGAAATCAGTACTTATCAAGAACAGCTGAGTGCTCAACAGTCTACTTCACCTTTGTTCCAGCTGACTTGATTCATCAGAAGACTGTTGTGTCTGCTGATGGTACTGAAATAATTCACATTGCTGATGAGCCAGCTAGTGAAGAACTGAAGAAAGACCAGCATGCTGCAGAGATCAACCTGGATACATCCAACACACTGCCTGCTGAAGTCAAAGAAAAGATTCCTTTAGCTATTGAGTGGAAAGCTGAAGAGAGTCAAGTTCTTCATGAAGCTCTTGTTCAACAGGAAGAGCCTGCTGAAGCATCACCCTCTGTTCCAACTGCTGACTTTCATTCTTCACTGATGGAGTCAATGCAGATGCTGATTGATAATGCTATGAAGGAGATGGAAAAGAGGAATCAGCTGATGTTGAAGCAAATGCAGGAGGCTACTGCAAAGATGGTGTAGGAAGCCATAGAGAATTTTCCTCTACCACCAGACAATTCCCTTGCACTGACTCGGAGTATTTTGAGCATGAACAGAAGCATTGAAGACGTGGAAGCTGATGTGAATCATCTGCACACCGCTCTTCAAAGGCACGAGTCTGACATTGCAGGAATTGCTAGAGTCATGAAAGAAGTTGGTGAAGCTGAAATAGAGAAAAATGTTGCACTTATGCAAGAGTTCACAAATGTCACCAACAAAGCTCACGATGAAATGTCAACACTTCAGCTGAATGTTGACTACCTAAATGACCAATCTTGTGAGATGAAGACTACTCAACTTCGTATGGAAGCAACTCAAAATCATCACTCTGATCAACTCCGAGTTGTGGATCAAAACATCAGAAAGCTTTGTGCTACTGTCAACGTCACTCCTGATCAACTCAACCCTGCTGCTGATGACAAAAAGGGGGAAGAGGAATCAACTAAGAGGAGTGTTGATGCTGCAACTGTTCAAGTACAAGACCAATGTGCTGCTGCTGAAAAGCCAAGTGAAGATAAAGTACTTGAAGAGGAAGCTGAAGATGAAGAAGATGTTGAAGAAGAGCCTAAGGACGTAGCAAAAACTGACAAAGAGTTGGCTACCTCCAAAGACTCTGTTGAAGAACAGCTAGATCCAGACAGAAAATACAAGAGATTAGAGGACATTAAAAGAAAGATCGAAGCTGCCTCTAAGAACTTGGAAGCATTTTCTAGTGGAGAAGGTGAAGATGATGAAAGTGAAGAGTATGAAGAAGAGGAAGAAGAGGAAGATGAAGAAGGTGAAGACTAGACTAGATTTTCTAGACTAGGTTATCTGTTGAAAATTTGTATCAGCTTACTTTACTTGTAAATTCACTTAAGTATTTTTTCTTGTAAACTTGTACTGTAATCTTTCAAAGAATATTTATAAAAGTCAAGTTTCCAACAAATCATTTCTATCTCAGAAATTTTTGAGGACTTAACTTTAGTTTTAGGTACAAGTACTTAGCTGAAGTTTTGTCATCATCAAAAAGGGGGAAATTGTTGGATGAAGATGAAGAATTAAAAGTGAAGGGAGGTTTTGATGATTTCCAAAAGTCATCAGCTAAGTATGGAAGCTTAGTTCAAACCTTAGAAGATATTTGACCAAGGAAGAATTTACTTCAGACGAGTCAAATATGGTACAGAAGACTACTGATCTGTTGCTGAAGAAAGGAATCAGACTGGTGGATTTTCAGCCGACTCAAATCAGATTAGTTCAAGTTAGGGATCAGCCGAGTGTACATCAGACGAGTGATTTCGATCAGCAGAGTGGATTTGGATCAGAAGTTATTGCAACGGTAATAAATGCACTTGGAGTAATAAATGCTGAAGAGGAAGGGTATTTATGGCAAATGATTGAAGAGAAACCTCGTATCAGCTTGGTACATTTAATGCGGACTGACAGAAAGTACAACAGAGTGTAAAGTGATCAGTCGCAGGTAGCCGTTTCTGCAGAAAGGACCAGTACTCGAGGATTTGACACCTGCCGATCTCTCAACGGGCAGATTTTCAAATCTCAAGTATAAATAGTTCAGTTCTAGAGTTGAAGAAGAAGAGACAACACAACTGAGATTAAAATCCGAAGCAGAATTCTTCTAAGTCTCAACCTCAAGAACAGAACACTCATCAGCCGAGTCATTTGTTGACGAAGTAGAAAAGAGAGATAAACAAATATACATACAAATCTGAGTGATTTTGTGAGAAAAGTGTTGTGAGAAGTAGATATCCATCTAAGTGAGTGATATTACTTCAGAGAGTAGGAGTTTCTTTGTGATTTCCTATTGCGCACTTGTGGCCATTTCATTTGTTGTTTGGCGCAAGCATTGTATATTGTAAACTGTGTGTTTATAGTAAAACCCAAGATCTAAGTGACTTGGAAGAGTGGACTAAAGCATTTCTATCCATATAACCATTATAAAAATCCTTTGTGTTTATACTTGCATTATTTCTTGCATATTTTCAAAGAGCATATTTAAACACGTAAAAGTTAACTGTTGAAAAGTTTTAAAAGGAGTTTGCAAAACTGGGGATAAAACTTTTTCTAAGTTAAGAAAACAACTTGTGAAAAACACTTGATAAATCCGCTGCAAGTTAGTAAATTTGAAACTCTGATTTTGATAAAATCAGCTAAGTAAAATCAGAAGAGTGGTCAACTCTGCTGTTCAAATCTTTGTGCGAGATCAGCTTAGTCTACTTACAATTCTTGATCAGCTTACTCTGCTGACAGAAAAAGTTAGAGATTTTAAAAGATAAATTTTTAGAGGTCTATTCACCCCCCCCCCCCCCCCTTCTAGACCTCATCTGACCACTTGGGACCAACAGCCCGACATGCCTACATCATCTCCAGGTGCTAGCCTCAGTCCATTTTCTATCACCCGACCATGTGGACATGATTCTAGTTCTTCCCACCCTTCTGAGGAAGCAGGACCTAGTGCACCTGATACAGAGGCAACCATGAACGCACCAGTTGACAATAGGATATACATATTTCCTACCATTGACGGAGAGTGAGTCATTTGAATTTATGTTTGTTTATTCGCTAAAATTCTTCCCATTAAGGAGTTGATGTATAATTTTGTTCTCGCATACAGTTTTGGTCCAGTTGAGCATAATCGACCAGCTGTCAAGAAAATAGGAGAAATTATTAGTGGAAAATATACTGGCACTGCCTCGACCTATACCAAGCTCGAGGACCATGTTAAGGAGATGCGGTTTGGCGAATTCAAGGTATGATTTTAATTAATTTATTATACGTGTTTATCCCTATCTTATATATGTTCGATTAACATAAAATTGCAGAGATGTTTTCGTTGGAATGCTGGCGATAAAAATCAAATCAAGAAGATATATAAAGCACGAATCTCAAGAGCATTTTCTCAAAAAATGTATACAGTTCGAAAGACATCAAAGAAGCCAAATTATATGAATGTAGATGAGCATAATGCCTTGAGTGAGAAGTGGTCGTCAGATGAATTCCAGGAAAAAAGCTGAAAACCCAAGCAAAATCGAGCGGCAGATAGTGCTGGAAGTATAAGTCATTTCAGTGGGGCTAAAAATCGTATGAGACTTGAAGATGAATTGGTAAGTTGGATGTATTTTCTTTTTTTTAATATCACTTGGACACATTAAATGTTTAATCCTATTTTGACTTTTCAGCTGAAAAAATTATGTCGTGACCCTCGACAAGACGAAATTTTCTTCGCTCAATATGCAAAAACGAATGCAGATGGGGAATTACAAGAATGGGAGAATCGAAAGGCAAAGACTGCTTACGTAAGTTGCATAATTTAAATAATTTTTATTTCACCTACGTACTTTGAGTTATTTTTAAACAAACTTCTTTAATTATTGTAGATTGGATATATAGGGAGTGTAAGTAGTCAAGCATCGAATTCAGATGGAGAAGAACTATCTTTCCCGCCACTTGAAGATCAGTTGAAGGTATATAATTAAATAACTCATCTCCAATTTAAGATTGTATGTTTGTTAATACTTGAATAATATTGTTTTTAAACTTTCAGATATGGGCGGAGATACAAGGTGTATCAAAGAAGGGAACTGTTTACGGACTTGCACGTCGGGCTTCCCAAGTACGCCCCACACGTTGTACACCTTCTTCTAATACTGGTGCGGTTGATTCTGAGCGACTTTCAACTTTAGAAACTCAGTTGGCAATGGTATTGAATTCAGTGGAGTCAATTAAGGAAAACTATAAAACCGAGTTGGAAACGGTTAAGGCAAACCATAAAACCGAGTTGGAAACGGTTAAGGCCGAGATTGAAATGCAAAGGCTGATGTTCACCAACTTCTTATCAGCAACATCACTTCAAAATCAAGGGGGAACATCTCAAAGTTCACAACTGTTTTCCAACTTTACGAATCCTGTAGTTTCTCAGCATCAGGCGGGGACATCTCAGTCGGGTATGATATATTCACATTTTCCGCAAATTTTGGGACAAAATACGTTCCCACTGTTCTTGAATATACCCGTTGCAGTTGATCTACAACCATCTCAGCACCCGTCTCAGTCTCAGCCCCCAGCTCAACAAGGTCAGTCTCATGGAGCAAATGACACTTGTGTTCCCGAAACACCGGATGATTAGTTGTTTGTATGTGATTGTTTTGTAGTACTTGGATTTGTAGTAATTGGAGTTATTTACTTTAATTTGTGATTGTATTTGGGATTTCGTAGTTGGATGTTTGATGATCAATTAATGTATGTTTTGAATATAGAATCGTGTTTATTAAAATATTTTTGAATGTTATATTATTGTTTGTTGAATGCATAATTTAGGTATAATTAACAGCTGTAAAAAAAAAAAAAAAAAAATTATTTGAAAATTTCGACGGATTTATTTTCCGTCGAAATTTATGGTATTTCGACGGAATTATTTTTCGTCGAAATATCTGTCGAAAATTCCGTCGAAAAAATTTCCGTCGAAAATTCCGTCGAAATTTTGATTTCGACGACTCATTTCAGTCGAAATTTCCGTTGAAATTTCTCGGTTTTCTTGTAGTGTTATATTATTATTTGTTATTATGATATTATCATTATACAAAGTACAAGGTTGTTGAATGAATTTCTTTTTTTTTTTTGAACTAATATATCCTTATTTGAATTGTATTGTGATATTTAAATCAATGAGAAAAAATGACGGAAAAAATCCTAGAAGTTTAACTAAATAAAAAGTATTATTATATATCTACTACTACTTTTGGTAATCTTATTCTTTCCTACATTAACTTTGATAATTATGGTATTTAAAATTAGGGCTAAATACACTTTACCCCTTAAATTGAGGGGTTGTAACACTTACCCCTAATATATATATAAAATGTAATAGTTACACGTCTAAAGTATCAAATAATAGTCACCTACCGAGCCTTCAGTCAGAGATTCAAAATTTAACATCGTTAATTTTTTCGAACAAAATACAAAACATATATTCAAAGATATTTCATTTTGTCCGTATATATAGAAATTTCTTAGCTAACGGACTTTCTTTAAAAGCTTCTCTTGGAGGAAGATATATAGATATTTACATAAATTTCCACATAAAATATACTCAAAGGATAGATTGTACAAATTCATCATTAAGAGCTGAAACATTTTATCTTAAGCAGTTGGATAAGAAGCTTCCATGGCAATACCACATGGACCTTCTGTAGCATCTATATATACCTCTTGCCTCTTTGCATTCTACTTTCCCACGAATTCTTAGCCAACCAATACTTTGTTCCATCACTAGGTGCCCTGTAACCAACTGCGGTCAACCATGGTTTAGCCAAGTTCCGCACTCCCTAGTGAAAACAACACTCGAGTAGAATTGAAAGTCAGAACCACCAGCATCTATGGCTACAAAAATCGGTTGAATAACCACAACTTTCAACAACGCATGCAGATTCACTGTTCGCTGGAACATCCTCGTATCCTGTAATCTTAGCAACACGAGAGAATTCCTTCTTAGTGTTACACGTGGCATCAACTCCTTCGTACGTATAGTTAGATTCATTAGTGAGACCGTGATTTCCAATAATGAACTGAAATGCATCATCCATGAGACTACCATTGCAGCCTTGATCTTCACTTATGTCGTAATCCACAAATTCTTGTTCGGGTAACGAGACCAAATTTCCTGTTGTGAGTTGGTTGATTCCTTCTGTGGCTGCGACAACCGAGAAAGCCCAACAACATCCTGTATTTTCATTCATAGAAAATTAATTAGTTTTTAAAATTTGAGATTGTAATTTCTTTGGAGTACAACGGTTACTATTTATTTTTTAAACTTACCACATTGGCCTTGATCCTTAACACCAGTAACGGCCCCCTTCTTTCTTCAATCCATGGAGGACGGAACTGCTGTCACGTTTCCATATTTAAAGGATGAGAAATGAGATGACTTTGAGCGAGATCCCATTTTGAATCCATTACGTGATGCTGAAACTCGTCGTTTGTCAAATCTCCATTTTTGATTCATTAAGAATATTTTTAAATATTTTTTTTGTTTTTTGAAATTACTATTTCTCATAAAGTCAGGAACTAATTTGCAACAAACAGATTTTATGGAGGACTTAATTGTAACACTAGCATAGTTAACGGACGAAAATACCCCTGAAAATATGCATGTGCATGTCACGTGAGCTTAGAGCCGCTGTGGACCGTCTGAAAATGACTAAAGTGAAACAAATAACCCGTAGTGGGGACTAACATAGAAAAAAAAAACACAAGAGGGACGACTCTGCAAAAAGTTGTTGATAAGGAGAACCATCAATGTCATTTAACCAAACTAAAATTGTTGTCATCTATACTATTAAAAAAGAGACGCCTGTTTTTACTCACAAAGTGGCGGTTGTGATACCCTGCTACACCAAAAAATTGTCAATTTCCGAAATTACTCTTTTATCAAAATTTAAAACTACAAAACACAAAAACTACCAAATAAAGAAAAAACTACCCAATAAAGAAAAACTATCTTTTCCACTATGATCACCATGACAAGCCACGGTTGATTCTCCACTATTCCCTTCCCCTCTCATTTATTTCCTCTTTCTATTATTTATCTTTTGATGTTTATTGATTTTTTAATATTTCTTCAATTTAAATTATAATTGTTCCTTATTTCATGGCTGCAGGGACGAAGAATGGAACTTAATATTTTGATGGATGGATACTATGTAATGTGATATAATATCCGGACAAGAAAAGAGAAACAACAGGTGTAAGTTGATTTTAATTATCTTTTTACCTTTCTTTTGTGTGTCTTCGTTTAAAGTCAAAACGTGCAATGGATTTTTTCTTAGTTGAATCTTTGCATATATTTTATGCATATTCAAATTTAGTATGATATATTAGAAAAAAAAATATCAGAAAAAAATGAATATGTCAAGATAAATTATAATTCAAAGAATTCTACGCACGCGAGTTCCGCGTGCCACGGCGGCTAGTTAATTATATATAAAGAATGAAAACTTTCACTTTCACACTTAATATTTTGTTAATAATGCACAAATTTTTTAGTAGCTTCTGCTACCAAAAAACACAAAGAATGGTATATACAAAGGAATTAGAAATATTTAAACGCCAAAGAAATAAAGTGGATAATTACCTGCATATATATCCCTTAAAGTTAGATAGTTTGATAAAATTATAAGAAAAAAATATCTATTTAAGTTTCAATAATAACAAAAACACACCTACCGTTAAGAGCCGTTTACAAATACATTTTTACACTTTTACTTAAAATAAAATTGAATTAAAAAATCAAATATTTAAAACAATTATTTAAGAATGTCATTAAAATGTATCAACCTGTTTTAATAAGTTAAACTGTCCAACCGATCACTTCACAACTAAAATTTCAAGTTACAAGTTTTATGGCCCTATTTGGAAGGGTTTTGGCTCAGTTTTGCGGGTCTCAGTTTCAAAAAAATAGTTTAGGTGGTTTTTGTGATACATTTGAAACCCCATTTGATTAGGTTTTGGATGTTGAATTTTGTGGTTTTGAAAAAGCTGAAACCCACTTGAATTGGGTTTGGATATTGGGATTTTGGGAAAAAAGTAGGTGGTAGATGTCAAATAAATATTTTTTTAATAGAGTTTGTTGGGAAAAAATAAGTAGTAGGTGTTAAATCAATATTATATAGGTTTCAAGAGTTTGAGTGTGGGTTTATAAATAGATTTGTGATGAGTTTCATGAGTTTATCGAAAACTCATTTGAAAGAGTTTTGACTCTTACTCGCGATACCTGCAATACCGAACCAAAACCCATCCACATTGTCCCATATCGAAACTCATTTGAAAGAGTTTCACTTTGTTTACTGTTGAGGCAAAAAATGAGATGGACTAAAAATTTACACTTATAACTTAAAATGATAGTACAAATTTAAAGTTTGCAAATCCAAATTTAGCTATATTGGGCCGGATCGACAATCTAACAAATCCATATGGACTTTCCATGAAAAATAGAATAAATTTTTAAATCTTAATGGGCCTGATTTGTATCTACTGACCAACCTCTAGGTGGATCATATATTAAAGAAGGGGGGCATCTAAAACTTTTATTTGGGTGATTTACGCTCGGATTCCCTAAAGATTACTCAGTAATTACAGAAAATCATGGTTTCAAAAATAACAAGAATACTCCTTAAGTAGGTTATTACTTTATAGTAAATATTTTCGGTGCCTTATAAGGATTGGTGAAATTGTATTTGGTGTTTTGACACATAATATAAACTAAATAAGGTATTCTTGTAATTTCTGAAACTGTCGGGGAAATTCCTTGAAACACGATGAAACATCAATTTGTCGATTGTATCACCCTTAAATTTTTCCTAGAAAAAAGTGCCTTTCATTAGCAGGCGTTGTTTATGGATCAAAAGTATATAAAATTACACCGATTCAACCCAAAATTGTCTTGAAATCCCAAACCAGCCCCCTAAAATCTTGAAACTCTTCCGTCGTGGAAAGAAAGGAAGAAATAGCGCAGAAAACGGCTTGCTTTTTTATCGATGCGTATGGTAAGTGATCTCTGGCTTATGCGGAAGCAATTAACCATTTGCATTCTCGAAAATTAGATATTGGGTTTGTGCTTTGCCTGTTCAAAATCAGCAAATATGTAAAATATTTAATCATTGTTTGTTGATATTATGTTGCTTTTGGTATTGTTGTTGCCATTGCTAAATTAATTACACCATCCGCTTGTTTTTTCGAATATTTATCATTAAAATATAATGATTAAAGAGTCTAAGAGGATGAGTAAGTTCTTTCCGTGGATAAAAATTTCCATCTTTTCGGGAGAAAATATAGAAAAATTTATGTTTTTTAATCAATGGAAACGAAGATAAGGTGTATTTACGAAACTCCATATTTGCCTTGGATTATTTTTTGTTTTTTAAAATTGAGAAACTGCAATTGCATTAAATAATTGGTTATTGTATAGGAGGATTATTTTGGGACTTTTGAAAATTTATCTAGAATCTCCCAATTTATAAGTTTAATTAAACAAGCATTATATTCCTAAACTTATATATGTTTCAGTTCTAAAGAATTAAAAAGTGCTTTAGAAACCATGAGTATGATTGATTCATTCATTCTGTTGAATTAGTATCATTTCTCTTATCTTATGGCATGATTATATTCACGAAGACTTTGAATTTAGTTTTGTTGACTTTAATGTAGGAGGTAAATGCAATGTTCGAAGCACGCTTTACACTATTGCTTTACATATTACTCTTTTTATTTTAATGGTAAATACATCTTTACATCATAATATATCTAACAGTACATATATCATAATCAATTCAAACATTACAAAGAATAACTAACAAGAAGTAATCAATTAGAAGAAAATCGACACTAGTAGAAATTGAACCCAGAGGTCTCAACTTTGCATGTAGGATATAACCTCATTGGCAATTGCTTTACATATTACAATTGTGTGCAAAAGTTTCATCAATTTAGTACTTAAATCATGCATTCTACAGACTTGTCTAGTATTAATTACCAAGGATATAAATTTGTCGATTTATTTATATGTTTCTTCTCTTCTAAGGCGTGTGAGAATATACATCAAGATCTTCATATCCCAAAAAATAAATACATTTTGATAATATAGTAGAATCTATGCAATGGGATATGAAACACCTAAAGCAAGGCCACACATGCCTCCTACAACATCAACATCCCTCTCGATCCTAAAGAACCCATTCTCTCCCCAAAATGTCCCCCAAGAATTCTTACCTAACCAAAACTTGGTCCCATCTTCGCTCGATCCATACCCGATTATCGCAACCGCATGAGCGCCACTGGTCCCACATGCACCCGTAACAACTCCGCTCCTGTAAAACTGTAACAAACCCGGGTCAATCGTAACTGCAACCGGTTGGTTAGCTACAGCCAGTGCCATTGCTGTTTCATTGCTTGGGGGAACATGTTCGAAGCCGGTTATCGTGACTGCAAGAGATGATGTCATATCAGCATTGCAAAATTCTTTTGATGCTTGGTAGGGGTAATCGGTATCGCAGGCGAGTCCTGCGTTGTTCATGACGAATTCGAAGGCTTGATCCATCCATCCACCATGACAACCAATAGCAGCACTAGTGCAGTCGAGTATATGTTGCTCTGATAAGGAAGTTAGCTCACCTGATCGGATGAACGAAATGCCTTCAATGGCGGCCACAGCCGAAAAAGCCCAACAAGAGCCTGTGCAGGTATGGTAAAAAGTTTTCTATTTTTAGACGACGGTAAGTTATATAGAGAAAAATGAACTAAATGCATAAATACCCGTGCTTTGCCTAATTGGCAAAACCCCCCCCCTTGTGCTATTTTTATTAGCGGAACCTCCCTGAGTTATCTTTTTATTAGTAATAAAGATCATTTGAAATTCCTTCATAAATTAATAGGGAGGTTATTGCAATTTTTTAATTGAGCAGGGGGGTTATTGTCAATTTTTAAAGTTAAAAGGGGATTATTGTTAATTTTTAGGTGAAAGGGGTGTTTTTGTATTTTTTGTGGGGGTATAATTATCATTTTTCCTACAACATATGGACTCCGATTTGGGAGGGTCTTTTTTTCTAATAAAAAATAGCACAAGGGTGTTTTTTGGTAATATGAATAACAAGGGGGGTTTTGCTATTTGGGCAAGGCATGAAGGGTGTTTTTGCATTTAACTCAAAGTCAAGTTAGTTGCCCTTTAAGTGACAATTTATCGGGTTGAGTTGGGTCCATGCGGGTGAAAATGGGGTTCACTTTTTATAGGTATAAAATGGGTCGGGTAAATAATAGTTCAAGTTCGGGTTGTGCTGGATCCATCCGTAGTCTTTTCAGAAGGGTTGCTATCTGATTTGTTCAAACATTAAGAAACACGCACCAGATTTACTAGGAAATAAAGTTTTAGATATTCTCATCTAGTATAATTATTTTAACATAATGATCCAACTTGCATAAAAATAATAAATCTAAATAAATAGAAACATGTTTCTTCACATATCTTTTAAGATTTAGATACATTTTTAAACATATTTAGAATCAAATAATATTTTTGGGTCGGATTAAGTCTGAGTCATGAAAACTGCAGTAATATTCGGGTTTAATTGATTTGTTGAATATTAAGCTAGTTTATCTTATTAAGGTTTTCTTAATTATTCGACTCGTCCTACTTTTGACCCTCAATTTTTTTTATTCAAACCCAACCCAATCCAACCCATATTGCCACCCTTAGTTGCCCTCTATTGATGTAGAAAATTCATATTTTTTCTAGTGTTTTGTGTGTGCAAGTGCATGTACATGCAGATTTGTATGGAATGACCAATTCATCTAAAAGTTTAAACTAGTTTGGATAGTGGCTAACCACATGGTCCTTGGCTCTTGACAGGGGTAACTGCTCCAAGCTCTCTCCAATCAAAACGGAATTTTTTAGATATTTTCGACGGATACGGTGGAAAATTTGATACATGGCAGAAACAAGTAATCCTTGATAATGAGTTGATTGAGGAATTTACAATAATGATGCCTAAAATTCCATAACTAAGCACTATTACATTATGACCACAGCAATTAAACTGCACAAGTTCTTGGATAACAGGCTTTACTTTACATGTAATTGTTGGAAAGGAAAGAAATTTACATACATGTCCACATACATACATATACACAAGATATTCCACACAAATAAACAGGCCAATTTTACAAGGGGGAGATTGTACAACTTCTTCATCAAGAGTTGAAATAGTTCATCTTAAGCAGTTGGATAAGAAGCTTCCATGGCAATACCACATAGACCTTCTGCAGAATTTATGCCTCTTTGCATTCTAATGTATCCATTCTCACCCCAACTACTTCCCCATGAGTTCTTTACCAACCAATACTTTGTTCCATCACTAGTCGCTCCGTACCCAACCGCGGTGACACCATGGTCAAGCTCGGTTCCACACTCTCCGGTGAAAACTCCGCTTGAGTAGAATTGGAAGTCAGAACCACCTGCATCAATGGCTACGGATATCGGTTGATTGGCCACGGCTTTCAACAACGCAAACTCACTGTTGGCTGGAACATCCTCGTACCCTGTGATCTTAGCAACACGAGAGGATTCCTTCTTTGTGTTGCACGTGGCATCAACTCCCTTGTATGGATAGTTAGATTCTGTAGTGAGACCGTGGTTTCCAATAATGAACTGAAATGCATCGTCCATGAGACCACCGTTGCAACCCTGATCTTCACTTGTGTCACAATCAACAAGTTCTTGTTCGGATAGCGACACCAGATTTCTTGTTGTGAGCTGGTTGATTCCTTCCGTGGCTGCGACAGCTGAGAACGCCCAACAACATCCTGCATATTCATTTATGAAAAGTTAATTTTGATTGGAATTTTGCTTGGAAGAAAGTTGATTGTTATTTTACTTACCACATTGGCCTTGATCCTTAACACCAGTGACGGCTCCCTTCTTTCTCCAGTCCATGGTAGATGGAACTGCAGTCACATTTGCATATCTAAACAAAGAATCTTTCAATGACTTTGAACGAGATCCTGTTTTGTATCCATTACGAGATGCCTTAAATTCTTCGTTTGTCAAATCAGCAAACTGATTTATTGCAAGCTTGTAAGGTCGAACACCTGTTTCATTGGAGGACCGAATGTATTCAACATTGTCCTTGAATATTTTGAATCTCTTAGCCTTCTCTGTGTCATCTTTGTATGCGCGTTTGTACTGTGTCATCCATGTCTCGTGTTTCTCGACCATAGACGCGTCAGGCAGAGTGCGGGATGTGGCCAGAGAAGCCCACATCTCCAAAACTAGAATCGCAACGAAAATAAGTTTCCAGGTGGGAATATTCAAGGCCATCTTTTTTAAAGCTGAGTAAGTATTTTTGATGTATTAAACCTTACTTGATTCTAGGAAGAGTATTTATGCATCCAATTAGGAGGAAGCCAGGTATTTACAGAATTCATTAGTCCATTAATCTTTTGCAAAGAGCATTAAATTATTAGACCTGCATATTTTGAAATTGGAATCTGATGGAGGGACCCCAAGTCCATGTCTACATGGAATACCCGGCAATATATGAATGAGAATGATATCTGAGTTCCGTGTACGCTTATTTAATTTCTACATCTAATTTAAATAGCTTTTTGACTTGTTACAATTGTAATTTTCTGACTATATGTTCAAGATTCCTAGATTCCTTAAGGAATCTTTGTTTTTTGCAGCCAAAATTTTGCCTCAAACACTATTATCTATTTAAGTTATTTCTCTTATAATTATACATAGATAGGAGTTTGCTACGAATGATGTAATACATTAAGTTCACTTTCCGTTCATTCTCAATAACTCGTTCAAGAGTATTATTAAAAAATGAGCAAGTGCCAATTTACCCTCTGTGAAATGCATAATGTTCAGTTTACCCCCATATGATTTAAAAAATAGCACTTTACCCCCACTGTGAACATTTTTAAAGGAGCAATTTCATTTAGCCGGAGATTGTAATTCACTAGCCGAAATTGAGAATGGGCATGGAAAATATTTTTGTAATATAGGTGGGTAAAGTGCAATATTTATCATAACACAGGGGGATAAAGTGTCATATTTATCATAGCATAGGAGGATAAAGTGCCACGTATAAGAGAGGTAGTTTTGTCAATTCGTACTTTTTTATGTTTCAAAATGTCATGGAGACAGTATTAAACTTTCATAAGATTACAAGAGGGGTAAAGTGCATGCCCTTTTTCAATTCACATGGAAGTAAATTGAACATTATACAAATCACGAGGGGTAAATTGCCGTCTAACTCCAGAAAATTGAAAATGCAAAGAGAATTACTCTATGAGCTTTCAACTAAAACAGTTGATGCATTTATTTATTTTTATTGAATAATAAAGATTTTGTCTGGTTAATGGAGCCAATTTAGCATACACAATATCATCATGCGTGCCTTCTAGGAGCTAAATTGTTTCGGATGTAGTTATCATGGGTGAATTAATCAAGTCATTTTTCAATTCTGAAACAGCCCAATCAAAAACACTATAGACAGTGATTGTAATTATATTTTGAAAAAGAAAAGACAGTAATTATATTTTAAGTCAAATAAAATTGGTAATGTTAATAAAAAACAAATTGCAGCATATATTCCATGTGTTTGGTAATTTTCTATGTGAATTTTAGTTGGTGTATGATCCAGTTTATTATCTATATTTGTTCCATGTATCTATATATTACACATACATATAATATATAACATATATTGTTATTATTTATAAAAGTACCAGGTGTTTGAAAGAATTACCTTTTTTTTTCTTCTGTGAAAAAATATTTTGAATTGGAGGGAAAAACACTTTCATAAAAAATATTTATCAACTCAACATTTTTCATATCAAGCTTTTTCGAAAAACACATTTCATACCACAATTTCAGAACTTTGGACACTTTTGCATTTTCTGTTAAATTGGACGGAACCACGCGTGTGTGCAACACACTCCCGTTAAATTCTGAAACGAGGGAAAAATACTTTTCATACCAAACCTTTATTAACACGACGTTGTTCATACAAAGCTTTATCAAAAACACATTTCAAACCATAATTTCATAACTTTGGACACTTTTGCATTTTCGGTTAAAAATTGGACGGAATAATGCGAGTGTAACTTCATAAACAGAGGGAGAAAATCACGTGCTGAGCACGTGTGAATTTCGGGCAAGGGGGTAATTGCATTTGAGCTGGGAAGACCTAATTTTTCCCTCCTTATACACCATTTCCCTCCATTTTTTCTCCTTCTTACATGTCATTTCTCATTAATTTCCTCTCTCTTTCTTTATACCAAACCTCCATTAATTTCCTTTCTCTTTCCTTAAACGAAACCATACAACATATTAAGACTAAATATCCCACATTGGTTGAAAATCATAGTTAAGTCTACTTTATAAGGTTTTGGGCAACCCTCACCTTACAAGCTAGTTTTTGAGGTTGAGTTAGACCCAAGCCATGTTAGTGGACTTAGCCCAAACCATGTGGTGAATTCTAATATGGTATTAGAGCCCGAGGTTGAAGTGGGCCGCCTTTTTCCGTGATGGGCTCCTCCTTGTGCTGGGATTATTCTTCACCCACACACTTCGTCCAAATAACAAATGTATGGGTTGTCATTTTTCGTCCAGTTAACAAAGGGCCTGGACAGTCATTATTCGTGTGTTGGGGCCCACATGTTGTAATCCTCAAGGTTGAACTTTAATAAGTCACGTGTTGGGCTTATTTCACCCACACATTCAACATGTCCACACGTGAAGGGGGAGTATTAAGACTAAATGTCTCACATTGGTTGAAAATCATAGTTAAGTCCCCTTTATAATATATTGGGAAACCCTCACCTTACAAGCTAACTTTCGAGGTTGAGTTAGGCCTAAGCCATGTAAGTGAACTTAGCCCAAACCATGTAGTGAATTCTAATATAACAACAAAAATTCCTTCATTAATTTCCTTCTACAAGCATACAACAAATATCAAAGACTTAGCACAAACGATGTGGTGAATTCTAATACAACAACAAAAATTCCTCCATTAATTTCATTCTATAAGCACCTAATTTTCTCCTTCTGTTTATGAAGTTAACGGGCGTGTGCGCGTGTTGCACACGCGCATTATTCCATCCATTTTTTAACCGAAAATGTAAAAGTGTCCAAAGTTTTAAAATTGTGGTATGAAATTTATTTTTTGAAAAAGCTTGGTATGAAATGTGTCGAGTTAATAAATGGTTGGTATGAAAAGTGTTTCCCCTCGTTTCTGAAGTTAACGGGCGAGTGTGAGCGTGTTGCACGTTATTCTATCCAACTTTTAACGGAAAATGCAAAAATATCCAAAGTTATGAAATTGGGGTATGAAATGTATTTTTTGAAAAAGCTTAATATGAAAAGTGTCGAGTGGATAAAAGTTTGGTATGAAAATTGTTTTTCCCTCTTTCGAATTGTATTGTGATATATAATTCGAATGGTGAAAAAGGAAGAAAAAATTTTCCTAAAAGGTTGTTTCACTAGTAAATTCTTATATAATTACCACACTTTAAAAAGTTCAAAAAATATCACTTCTATGTATAAAGTATTATATATTTATTTATTTTTTTCAAGAAAACCCATGAGGGAAATTAAATACTCCAAATCATCGGGCACGAAGTAAACAATAAATTGTGAAAATTTGATGGGGACAATGTTAAACGCTACCTTAGCTAACCCATATCTAGCGAAGTTAGCTAGACTTTATAATTAACTTTAGCTAGCCAAATCCAATTTAGATATAAAATACTCTTATATCAATGAAATGCAGAAACACTACAAGAAAATTAAGCTTAAGTGACAAAAATTTAAGTGATAATGTGAAAGTTGTCACTCTTTAAATGCATTTAGTGATAAAAATATTGATTTTGTCATAATAATAATGGTGACAAGTGCAATAGTGAAAAAATATATTTTTAAATTGTCACTAATAGCTATTAATGACAAATATATTGTGACTTAAGTTGTCACTATTGGCAATTAGCGACACCCTTTTAGTGACAACCTAGTGACAATAAAGATTGTCACTATGGTTTAGTGACAACTAAAAGTTGTCACTTTTGGGGTATTACTAAATTTCAATAGTGGCAACTTTTTTACAATTTTTGTCACTAGTATATTATGAAAACCATTTTAGTGACAATATTTGAGTTCTTGTCACTTAATATATATAAGAAGTGACAACTTTAACATTGTCACATAAAATTTTATCACTAAAATTTAATTTTTTTGTACAAAATTCGATAGAGTTCTTTGCAAATCAAAGAATATAGAAATTCTTGAAATCATAAAATAAAAGTGTTAATAGCAATAAATTATCTATTCGGTTTTTTTTATACACGCATTAATTATATACATTGAGTTTTTAAAAGGCAAAAACTTAATTCATTCGAGCTTGTAGTATGCAATTTCATTCATGATAATCTTAAATTTAGCTTTAGAACTCCAATAGAAGAAAGATTCATAAACAATCACTTGTCTAAACATCATTATTCACATATGAAATGAAAGTATCGATAAATCTATTCGATGTTAAAATAAAATATGAATATAATTATTCAAAATTTAACTTTAAGACAAGAAAATCCTATTTTTCAGAGGATCTACAATAATAAAGTTTTGTTAAATTACCGGGTAAAACAAAATCACAATTTCCTACATTAAGTCTATATATAATGTAAAATATTATCATTATCTAAAGTCCATGTTCAGCTAGGGGCTCTAATGCCAGGAATGGAGGATAGGGGAAGATAACACACGTGAGAAACGATTTATAGGCTCACCACTCGTAGGAATCCATACAGAGATACATGGCCTTAAGGGATTAGAGGCTCACCACTCGAAAGAATCCACCTAAGAGATACAAGGACTTAAAATTAGCTCACCACTAAAAAGAATCCACCTTAAAATTTTGCCTCAAACACTATTATCAATTAAAGTTATTTCTCCTATAACAATACATAGGATAGGAGTTTCCAAGTTTCCTAAGATTTATATACATATTATTAAAATCGTTAACTTTTTCTTTGGTTGGGATTTATGTAAAATTTAGTTGATCTTGTCTTTTGCTATTTGTATTTTTCTAGTTTAAAGATAAAAATTACATTTTCTTTGGGTGTTTTTGCCATATTTTGTGGGGGTATAATTGCTATTATGACTTGAGAGAGTATTTAAAGGGGGATTTGGTAAAAAAAAAATCACAAATAGGAGGTTTTGATAGTTAAACAAAATACAAGGGGTGTATTGCAATTTACTCTAAAATTTTCCCAGGATTTCCCCATCAAATTGGTGGGAAAATTTTTTCTTCACAAATTTTTCCTGCAGGAAAGTTGAAGGAAAATAGTAACTTCCTTTCCTGTTATCCAAACAACAAGTGAGAGAGAAAAAAACTGACTTTCCTTCACTTTCCCGACAACCAAACAATACATAAGAGAAAATCACACTTTCCTTCATGAATTTAAAGTCAAGATGCAATTTTCCCTCTGAACTTAAAATTTTTGCACTGTCTACTAAGGGAAAAGCACTATTTTATGATTTGGAAGTATTATTCTGAGTCTTTTTTTTTTTTTTCGAGAATATTATTTGACATTTTTAGTTAATAAGTTTACCTCTTTATTCTTCAAATGATAATTATCAAGTAGAAAATCCATGATTTCAAACTGTCAAACCATTTTTTCTTTTACAAATTTTAACAACTTGAAACCTCATTTGATGAATGTAATGCAAAACTTGCAAGATGAACCTACAAATAAAAGTATAGTGTATGTTTGATTTTATACCATCTCCCACTCTTTAATGTACCAATTTTTTTTTTTTGTATTATATATCTTATTAAAATTATATATGTTTTTAGAAAGGGTTTAAACCATTGGGAAACCAAAAAAAAAAATTTTACGAAATTTTTAAAATTTCATGTTTTTTGAACATCGAATTATAATTAGTAGCAAAGAATTGAGTTTTGCCCCCCAAAATTTACATCAAAGTTGCACTTTTCTTCGTAAACTTACACATATGTTGTACTTTCCCCCCTGAACTCTTCGGGCGAAAAAGTGCTCGGAAAAGAGTTCAGGATGGAAAGTGCAACGCTAATGTAAGTTCACGGTAAATATTGCAAAAAAATTAAGTTCAGGGAGGAAACACTACAAAAAAATTAAATTTTAGTGATAAAATTTTATGTGACAATGTTAAAGTTGTCACTTCTTATATATATTAAGTGACAAGAATTCAAATATTGTCCCTAAAATGGTTTTCATTAACATACTAGTGACAAGAATTGTAAAACCATCACAAGGTGCCCTGTAACCAACTGCAGTCAACCATGGTTTAGCTCAGTTCCTCACTCCCCAGTGAAAACAACACTCGAGTAGAACTGAAAGTCAGAACCACCATCATCAATGGCTACAAAAATTGGTTGAATAACCACAACTTTCAACAACGCATGCAGATTCACTGTTCGCTGGAACATCCTCATATCATGTAATCTTAGCAACACGAGAGAATTCCTTCTTAGTGTTACACGTGGCATCAACTCCTGCGTACGTATAGTTAGATTCATTAGTGAGACCGTGATTTTCAATAATGAACTGAAATGCATCATCCATGAGACTACCATTGCAGCCTTGATCTTCACTTATGTCGCAATCCACAAATTCTTGTTCGGATAATGAGACCAAATTTCCTGTTGTGAGTTGGTTGATTCCTTTTGTGGCTGCGACAACAGAGAAAGCCCAACAACATCCTGGTATTTTCATTTATAGAAAATAAATTAACTTTTAAAAATTGAGATTGTAATTTGTTTGGAGTACAACGATTACTCTTTTTTTTTTTTTTTTTAACTTACCACATTGGCCTTGATCCTTAACATCAGTAACGGCCCCTTTCTTTCTCCAATCCAAGGTGGACAAAACTGCTTTCACATTTGCATATTTAAAGGATGAGAATTGAGATGACTTTGAGCGAGATCCCATTTTGAATCCATTACGAGATGCTGAAACTCTTCGTTTGTCAAATCTCCATTTTTGATTCATTAAGAATATTTTTAAATATTTTTTTGTTTTTTGAAATTACTATTTCTCATAAAAGTCAGGAACTTAATTGTAACACTAGCATAGTTAACGGACGAAAATACCCCTGAAAATATGCATGTGCATGTCACGTGAGCTTAGAGCCGCTATGGACCGTCTGAAAATGACTAAAGTGAAACAAATAATCCGTAGTGGGGACTAACATAGAAAAAAAAAACACAAGAGGGACGACTTTGTAAAAAGTTGTTGATAAGGAGGACCATCAATGTCATTTAACCAAACTAAAATTGTTGTCATCTATACTATTAAAAAGGAGACGCCTATTTTTACTCACAAAGTGGCGGTTGTGACACCTGCTACACCAAAAAAATGTCAATTTCCAAAATTACCCTTTTATCAAAATTTAAAACTACAAAACACAAAAACTACCAAATAAAGAAAAAACTACCCAATAAAGAAAAACTATCTTTTCCACTATGATCACCATGACAAGCCTCGGTTGATTCTCCACTATTCCCTTTCCCCTTCATTTATTTCCTCTTTCTATTATTTATCTTTTTATGTTTATTGATTTCTTAATATTTCTTCAATTTAAACTATAATTGTTCCTTATTTCATGGCTGCAGAGACGATGAATGGAACTTAATATTTTGATGGATGGATACTATGGAATATGATATAATATCCGGACGAGAAAAGAGAAACTACAGGTGTAAGTTGATTTTAATTATCTTTTTACCTTTCTTTTGCGTGTCATCGTTTAAAGTCAAAACGTGCAATGAAATTTTCTTAGTTGAATCTTTGCATATATTTTATGCATATTCAACTTTAGTATGATATATAAAAAAATATCAGAAAAAAATTAATATGTCAAGATAAATTATAATTCAAAGAATTCTACGCACGCGAGAACCGGGTGCCACAACGGCTAGTTAACTATATACAAAGAATGAAAACTTTCACTTTCACACTTAATATTTTGTCAATAATGCACAAATTTTTTAGAAGCTTCTGCTACCAAAAAACACAAAGAATGGTATATACTAGGTTGCACGGATACTCCGAAATTATACACCGTGCAGTATCGTATGCGTACTGGATACTCGGATACTCAGATACTCGTATGATACCTGTGAAATACTCCACCGTGGCATTTTCAATAATAAGAAAATAAAAAATAAAAAGGATAC